>JABFTP020000186.1:30073937-31495604 GCA_013387265.2 Cryptolaemus montrouzieri | reverse complement strand
ACTTCAGCGTACATGTGAACTGATTTTCATTAGTTAGAATTGAGGAAACTATTATCGTGATTCATATATGAGTTTCCTGAATTGTAGCTTATTCAGACACATCTGTTTGATTGACGTCGAAAATATATATACAAGGTGTCCAAGCGAGTTGGAATATTAAGAGTATATGGAGGAAGGAATCACCGATTGGAGAAATTTTTTTCGTTATCTTGAATGTTATTCGAACTAAGTTATATTTTCAATGCTATGCCATTTTAAGTTATGATATACCGGAAGTTGACACGGTCTTTGTTATTTCAAATGACATAATGTTTGTTTTATTTTTTATATTGTAGGAAATTCAATTCTGAACAGTTTTTTTATATCATTGTCACCTGAAATCAATCGAAAGGAAGATATGAAATTTTCAATCGGAATTTTGCAATTTACGGTTGTCTCTTAGAAGACATCATAAAAATAGTAAAGATTTCTAGCTTGTTATAAGTAAACAATATCATTCAGCAGAATTCAATGCATAGACAGGGTGTTTCTAAAGCATTTGGCAAATCGTAGTACATTCAAAAGAACAAATGTCCGTTTTTTCAAATAGACAACCTATTTTTGCACACATCATTTAAGTCGTAATTCTAGTAGGCATCGATCTGTTGCAGTAACAGATCGAGCCTACTAAATTTGCGTGAAGATGAACGATGCAAATCAGTAGATGGTTAGTTGTACTTTACAAAATATTTGCAGCGGGGGAAAAATTCAAATTTCAAATGTGTAGATCTAACGTCAATAACTATGAGGTCCAAACATCTTGGAATACGAGAGTACCTGTTAAGTAAGATGTGTTACGTATATAATCTCTTTCAAGAAATCCAGCGGTGTCAGGTCTGGAGGTCTTGCTGGCCAATTCCAAGGACCCAATCTCCGAATCCACCTGCCTTGAACATGTTAGTTAGTTGACGTGAAACTTCGCCAGTGCAGTTGGCCAGAGCACCATCCAGTTGATACCAGCAGGATTGAAATGCAACATCACGTATTTCGGTGACGAACGTTTGCAAAATTTTCTGATATTTCGCCCCACTTAAATCTTCATCGAATATCATATAACGAAATTGGTCGTTATACAATAAACGAAAAATATTGAAGCTGAACTTCTTTTTCCAGTTGACAATGCCTTCTCTCAAAAATTTCGATACGTCCGTCCAAATCATATTACTCAAGAAATTTTCATCTTCTTGATTTCTAATCAACATCATTTCTTCTGATTGCTACATCTTCAGGGTTGATTGCACAAGTTAATGAAAACTTGTACGAATGGAATTTGTGTCCCGTCAGAATGTTGTTGACCGGCGACTTTAACATTTCCAAATCTCTAGCCGCACTACGTATTGACGAACTTGCATAATCATGAAAAATATGCCAAAACACTGATAACATTATTCTCATTGCTTACCGTGGGTAAAGTATATATATACATATATATACATATATATATATATATATATATATATATATATATATATATATATATATATATATATATATATATATATATATATATATATATATATATATATATATATATATATATATATATATATATATATATATATATATATATATATATATATATATATATATATATATATATATATATATATATATATATATATATATATATATATATATATATATATATATATATATATATATATATATATATATATATATATATATATATATATATATATATATATATATATATATATATATATATATATATATATATATATATATATATATATATATATATATATATCGTAAAAAACTGGATAGTATGATAAGGACTGTTTAATCATCACCACATATTCGGATAAGTACTCAGACTATAATCATAATTGAAAATGCCTTACGTTGGATTGTCCGATGTGCAGAGGTGTCGTATAATTGCTCTCGTTGAAGACAGGGTAACACAGAGAGATATATCGGCCACAAGGGATGTATCACAGGGAGTGATTTCAATTCCCTACGCCCGAAACGTGGAACTACAATCTCTGCAAAATACGCCTAGAAGAAGTCGTAGGAAGATCACTTCTGAAGAACAAGACTGCAATGAGGATTCTGGGATTCCCTATGTCTACAAGTATGCCTTATCACTTCACCATTGAGAATAAAGGTACTCAAGTCAAAAAACAGGTATTTTACAGAATATGTGGATAATTCTTAATATTATCCCTTAAAATTTCACAAAATTGAATAGGACGGTCAGAATCGTCCTCTTTTATTTTATGAACTAGTTTCACCTTATAAGGGTAAAATGGGTGATGTTTCACGATCCTGTAAATGTTGAAGCTGGAACACTAGATATACGTGATAATTTTCTGATGAAAGTAGTGTTTTCCGTTTGTGGGTAGCTCAAAACTGCCACTTCAGTGGCTTCGTTCATAATTGGCGATTGTTGAACCTCATGCTTTTTGTTAGCCACCGAACCTATAGTTGAATATTCATTCATCAAATATAAATCATACTGGTGTCTTAAATGATTTTCTTGATGGTTCTCATTGAAAATCCTTGACGTTCGATCCGCTCATCAGTTGAGTGGAATAGATTTATCATTACCAGATGATGATTATGATTACCAGAACCGTCGCTTGACAATGATAGCAGAGAATTAGAATTGTGTCACTGAATGTTTCTCGAATGAGGTAATTTTGAGAAATTAAATTGTCAAATTTTCAGAAAACAAACTCTTGTTGAGTTTGAACTGTTCATTCACTATCAAACGTTCATAAAGATACGTCACTCATTCCACTTTATCAATAATTAATTTCAACGTAGGGGCTGCAGAGGGTAAGGGGTTGATTTCAGGTGCTCCGAACTAACTCAGAAAATGGTCCCCCACCAATCAAAAATTAATGTGTCAATATATTATATATATATACACACAACCAAACTTATATAAAATCACCGGATATGTTGAATACTACCTCAGTAATTTTGGAAATTTCGAAGGATTGTTAGAATTGATCCTTTTTGAGCTATTTCAATTGGAAAAATTAATTGAGGTTTATTTTTAGAAAGAAACAAATAAAATAAAATGAGAGACCCTTTCCGCATGTGGTAAAAATTGAAAATTGTTTTCTAACGGAGTTGGTGTTTTTTCGACCTTAGTAGCTTGTATTACCTACTCTTACACTGATATAAGCCTGAATCCTTCTAGGAATGCTTTGGATTAGGTTTTCGACCTCCTCTGGTGGTCTGCCACGCTGGATGGGTTGTTGTTTTATTCTTGGACTGTCCTGGCGCGATCTAATTTTCCTTTTGAGATTAATCCATAAATGTTCAATAGGATTTAGGTGTGAAGAGCAAGCTGGCCAGTCCAAAATAGCAATTCCCTCTGTTTTAAGATAATGTCGAGCGAGGTTGCTGGTATGCGGAGGAGCATTATCTTGCATGAAAGTGAAATTGTTACCGTAGGCACCTCGCCAGAGTCTCATTAGGGGTTCTTGCACTAGGTCCACTTCATTTCTAGCCGTTACACTCCCAAGAAACGAAATCCAATCTGATTTACCTCTCAGCACAATGCCACCCAAAACATCACACTTCCCCTTGGTATTTCGGAATTTGTCTGGCTGCTCGGGGTCTAGATCATTTTCCACGACCCCTTAAAACCTGAATCTGGCAGTAATCTGATCGAACCACTAACTATGGTCTCATCCTAAAAAAGAACATTTCGCCAATTCTCTATATTTCAGTTTTGGTGCTGGATACACTAATTAAGTCTGTTAATTTTTGTTGTTCTGGTTGGCTCTGAAACTCTTAAGGGCCTTCTGCTGTATAAACCCCTCGAACGAAGTTTTTGACGTATCGTTTCGACTGATACACTGATGCCTGTTGCTTCCAGAAATTGCCTTTGGAGTATGGGGTTAGATTTCGCAGTATGTTCTCTTCTTGAAATTTGGCACAAAAAGAAGTCTTGTTCTTCAGAAGTGATCTTCCTACGACTTCTTCTAGGCCTATTTTGCAGAGATTGTAGTTCCACGTTGCGGGCGTAGGGAATTGAAATCACTCCCTGTGATACATCCCTTGTGGCCGATATATCTCCCTGTGTTACCCTGTCTTCAACGAGAGCAATTATACGACAACTCTGCACATCGGACAATCCAACGTAAGGCATTTTCAATTATGATTATAGTCTGAGTACTTATCCCGAATATGTGGTGATGATTAAACAGTCCTTATCATACTATCCAGTTTTTTACGATATATATATATATATATATATATATATATATATATATATATATATATATTCTTGTCACCAAGGTGACAATTATTCCATAAATGAACATCACTGCTAAAATTTTGAATTTTGAAAAGTTTTAGATATTTAAATTATTTCTATTTTTCAGATAAGTATTTTTAAGTTATTAAAAGTAAGTACACATAAAATTTCCTACCTTTATTGATTCATTTTTCAGGAAAACGTTTTATGAAATATATTATTGACAACTGTCAAATTTTCGAATTCAAAAAATGAATTCTTCATATGAATATGACTCTGATGATGAATATAATCCACCAAAATATCCTTGCGATTCATATAATAGATATTTCTTGGAGAAGAACTTCAAAATCTGCACTCAAGATCGTTTAGATGCAGGACCATCAGATTCTCAAACTTTCATATCATCTGATTCAGGTAACGTTGCAAAGAAAATTATTTCTGGGCCCGTTGATCATGAATATGATGATAAGGTAAACAACTTAAATGAAGGTAGGAATAATATTTTGAAAACTATACATTTATATCATACACGAAGTAAATCTAAGGGTTCTGACATTTCTACTTGTTCTGTCTATTCTTCGAACAACAAAAGTTCTGATGACTGTTTTCAAAATCATGTAGAATCACCTTGTTCCTCTAATCTTATCATAACTTCATCACCTAATTCAGATCTTCACAAAATTAATAAAAAATAAAACGCATGAAATGGACGTATGAAATGAATAAATTCATTATGTTTTGTTATTACAAAATAACAAATAATGGAACAAATAAAAAGGGTATATGTCTAAACTATATAATATGTTCAAAGAAAAATTCCCCAATTGCTGTATTTCAGAACAAAGCATTGCGAATCAAAGACGGTATATTGAAAATAGAAACTTTATATCTGAATCAGAATTAAAATCAATTAAAAACAACATTCAACATGAAGAACATTTAAATTTTGAAGTTTCAGATGAAAACCTAGTCCCATTCATGAAAAGCATCGAAAAAAATCAGAAAATTCATCTAAAAATAATGATAACAAAGATATAGAAAATTTATTTCTCAATCAAATGAATTTATTTGAAAATATTGACCCAACTTTAAGACCTAAACTTCCTAAAATACATTATTCAAAGAAAATTTTCGATTGTATAAACGAGCTTAATGAGAATATTCTTTCAAAGCAACTTGTTAAAGTAATGAATATCTATACACTTCATCTGATTATATATTGTGCCGCTATTACAGTAGTTAAACATTCTGGATACAAATTAGAAAATTTTGGATCTAATTATAATATCAAGAAAAAACTTCATGGCAAAAAAGGTTAGAAGGTAAAATTTCTTCTATCAGATGTGATTTAGGAAGATTGACTCAATATTCCAGAGGTAATCGATCAAAAAACTTATGGCACATATTGGAAAAATATTCTCAAATATAAAACCCATAAAAATAATGAGATAAGTAATGGACAATTGATAGAATACATCGATACTTTAAAACAAAAACTTTCAGTATACTCCATTAGACTACGTGAATATAAAATAAATTCAGATAGAAAATTCCAAAACAAACTATTCAAAAATAATGAAAAACATTTTTACAAATTTATTTCAGGTTCAAATGAAAATATTTCTGGAAATGGAGTTCCTAAAATTGATATTTTAACTGATTATTGGTCTTCAATTTGGGCAGTGCCAAGGCAACACAATTCCAATGCAAGTTGGATTTTAAATGAAAGGTCTCGATTTTCTAAAATAGAATGCATGCAATTTGAAAAATTTTCAAACGAAGATATAACATCAGTTATTAAACACACAAAAAATTGGAAATCTCCAGGTGTTGATGGTATTCATAACTTTTGGTTCAAGAAATTCTCTTGCGTTCATGAAAAATTGGCTGAATATTTTTCATTTATAACAAAGAACCCTCAGCTACTCCTTTATTTTTCACACAAGGAATTACTTATTTAAAACCGAAAAGTGATAATACTATTGATCCGTCTCAATATAGACCAATTACTTGCCTTCCAACAATATATAAAATTCTAACTGCATGTATTACCCAAAAATTTATGCACATTTGGAGAATTATAATATTCTTTCCGAACATCAAAAGGATGTAGAAAAAACACCTTGGTACTAAAGAGCAACTTGTAATTGATTCTGTTGCTTTGAATCAAGCTCAAACTAAGAAGAGAAATATTCATACAGCCTTCATTGATTACCAAAAGGCTTTTGATAGTTCTCCCATTCATGGCTTCAAGAAATTTTGGAAATTTATAAAATTGATAAGACACTTCGTCATTTTCTTGAATTTGTAATGAAAAATTGGAGAACCAATCTTCATTTAAATATTTCAAAAAATCGTTAAAATCCGAAGTAATTCCAATCAAAAGAGGCATTTTTCAAGGTGATTCTTTAGGTGCTCTTTGGTTTTGTCTTTGCCTCAATCCATTATCTCATGAATTAAATGCTACTAGTTTCGGCTTCAAAATAAAGAGTTTATTAACTGAATTCAAATTAAGTCACTTAATTTATTTAGATGATATTAAATTATATGCCGGAACCAGATCTCATTTAAAAGTCTACTTGAGATTACTTTCAACTATTCCAATGATATTCATATGAAATTTGGGCTTCCAAAATGTAAAAATCTTTCTATTGAAAAAGGAAAGATCACCTCTGATTATATAAAGATTTCCAATATCGAAATCGAGCCAATGCATCAAGGAGATACATATAAATATCTTGGATTTTGTCAAGAGAAGACAATTAACCATAGCAGCACTAAAGAAAATATTAGAAGTTCATATTACAAAAGACTTAGAATTATCATCAAGAGTTATTTAACTAGTAAAAACCTTTTCAGAGCTATCAACTCCTATGCTGTTCCTATTCTTACATCTTCTTTTGGAATTATTAAATGGTCTAAAACTGATCTAAATGAATTACAATGTCAAACGAGGAAAATGCTCTGTAAATATCATAAGCACCACCCAAAGTCAGCTGTTCAGAGAGTTACACTACCTAGACATCTTGGAGGTCGTGGATTAATTGATTTGAATAATCTTCATAGTAAACAGATTTTTCATCTACGTTCCCATTTTCATGATAAACAGAGAACGTCTAAATTACATGATATTGTTGTTGCTTCAGATTATAATCTTACACCTCTGAACTTGACAATGCAAAAGGTAGATTTTGATATACAGTGTGTTCCAACGAAAATTTGACCCCCCCTATAACTCCGAAATGAGTAACATTAGCGAAAAACACCAAGACACGTCGATTTTTGTTTCGAGGGGGAGCATTTTCGAAATAATTCGAAACTTGTCAGATCAACCCCTACCCCCAGCAACCCTAATTTCGAAATTCATCATAGGAATAAGGGTCGAGTGGCACCTTACTGTAAAGGTCTGTCAATTCTCCATTCTGATTTGTCATTTTTAGAATTTTAAATTAACATACAGGGTGTCCCAACCGAGGTTAAAGTTGAATTCCTGCAAATCCCAAATAATAAATGAAATCGATTTATTTTGGCATAATGCAAGCGCAGGTTTATGCTCGGTCTAGAAAAACGACCTACACTTGTGAATTTGGAGTTGGTGCAATCAACCCCCTATTTCCAGCATCCCCAACTCAAAAATCATTCGATCGAAAATAGGTCAAGTGGCACCTCGTTGGAAAGGTATTTCAATTTTCTCTTCGAATTTGGTATTTTCGAAATTCAGAATCAGCATACAGGGTGTCCCGGAGCAGGAACACTGAAAACCCAAATAACTTTTTGAAACTGGTTCATTTCGGTATAATATGAGAACATGTTTATGTTTGATTCGAGAATAAGACTCTCTTGCGTGAATATGGAATTTTGCAATCAATCTCTTCCATTCAGCATCCCCAACTCAAAAAATCATACAAGTGATTACAGGTTGAGTGGCAAAGTTCCAGAAAGATTTTTCTATTTTCTGAATCACTGAGGCATTGGTTTCAGTTTGGCAATCGAGGTTTTCTGGCGTGAGGATCAGGATGAGGGATGATGGAGAAACTGATTGGATGCTCATCTAAACAGGAAAACGAGATTTATTGAACTTGTATTCAATTGAAAACAAAAACTTACTTGATTATTACAACAATTGTTCAAAATGACCTCCGCCCACCTCCATACAGTTATACAGACGATATTCGAACTCTCTTCTCACATTAGCGAAAACTTCAGGAGTCAAAAGTCGGCATTCTGTGGTAATCCTCATCCGCAGCTCCTCCAGGTTTTCTGGTCTTGTGGCATAAACTTTAGATTTTAGATGGCCCCACAAAAAAATCTAGGGATTTAAATCTGGTGACCTGGCTGGCCACTCAACAGGTCCTATTCTACCAATCCACCTTCCTGGGAAATTTTCGTCTAAATATTGGCGCACCCGAGCATCATAATGCGGAGGAGCACCGTCTTGTTGAAAACGCATTTCGTCCTCAGAAAGAGTTGGATCGTTCTGTAAAATTTCTGTCAATCTAGGATGTATGTGTTCCTCTAACAACTGTGGGTAGCCATTTCCATTCAGATTACCCTCAATAAAGAAAGGCCCAACTAGATGATTGCCAAAAATTCCTGCCCAAACGTTCAACTTCTGAGGCCTTTGCGTGTGGGCCTCTCTAAACCAATGAGGATTCTGTGTGTCCCAATATCGACAATTATGTCTATTCACTTCACCACTGAGCATAAAGGTGCTTTCATCAGAAAAACAGATGTTATTCAGAAAATTTGGATTAGCGTTTAGGTTTTCACTTAGATTTTCACAAAACTGTAAACGACGATCTGGATCATCTTCGTTTATTTCATGCACTAATTTTACCTTGTAGGGTGAAATTTGTGATGTTTCACGATTCTATGGACAGTTGTAGCTGATACACCAGTCAGACGAGATAGTTTTCTGATCGAAGTAGTATTCTCCATTTGTAGATGACCCACTACTGCCACTTCCGTTGCCTCATTTCTGACAGGACATGCCACTTCATGTTTTTGTTTGCCACCGAACCCGTAGCTAGGAATTTGTCAACCAAATATTTAACGTACTGGTGACTGACTCCTTTCTCTTTCAGGATGGTTCCTATCGAATATCCTTGCCGTTTCTTTGGCACAACTGTTATTTCGAAAACACGTCGATACAATTTCGACCCTTTCCTCAGTGGAATAAACCATTTTCAGATTAATTTCCACTGACGAACAACAACAATTATGAGGAACTGATCTGAATAATAATAATATTTCATTGCAAAAATGAGAAATAACAGATGACTGCACGCCAGATGGAAATGAAAAAAATGTGAACATTTTCAATGCAGAAATCAGCTTTATTTCTTCGTAATTGATGCTCAACACATCGTACCCCAATACTTTTAACAGTTTCGAATTAATTTTAGTTGATAATTTCAAATGACGATTTTGAATTTTTCGAAAGCGACATCCTGTATGGAGAGCCGAACTGAATGAAATGCTTTAATCATTCTGGAATTCAAAAAACCTTTCTGAAGATATGCCACTTGAATTATTTGTATGATTTTCAAGTTGGGGATGCTGAATGGAAGGGGTTGATTGCAAAAATTCTATAACCACACAAGAAAGTCCTATTCTCGGATCAAACATGTTCTCGTATACCGAAATGAACCTGTTTCAAAAAGTTATTTGGATTTTCAATATTCCTGCTTCGGGACACCCTGTATGATGATTCTGAATTTCGAAAATACCAAATTCCAAGAGAAAATTGCAGTACCTTTCCAACGAGGTGCCACTTGACCTATTATCGATCGAATGATTTTTGAGTTGGGGATGCTGGAAATAGGGGGTTGATTGCACCAACTCCAAATTTACAAGTGTAGGTCGTTTTTCTAGACCGAGCATAAACCTGCGCTTGCATTATGCCAAAATAAATCTATTTCATTTAGTATTTGGGATTTCCAGGAATTCAATTTCACCCTTGGTTGGGACACCCTGTATGTTAATTTAAAATTCTAAAAATGACAAATCAAGGTGGAGAATTGACAGACCTTTTCAGTAAGGTGCCACTCGACCCTTATTCCCTATGATGAATTTCAAAGTTAGGGTTGCTGGGGGTAGGGGGTTAATCTGAGAAGTTTCGAATTATTTCGAAAAATGCTCCCCCTCGAAACAAAAATCGACGTGTCTTGGTGTCCTTCGCTAATGTTACTCATTTCGGAGTTATAGGGGGGGTCAAATTTTCGTTGGAACACACTGTATTTGATGATAATTCTAAAAGAGAAAGTTGGATGCAGAAGGAATTACACGGAAAGCACCCTAAAGAATTGAAAAATGATTATATTGATGAAATTGCATCGAATAAATGGTTAGTATCTGGAGAATTGTTTGCTGAAACAGAAGGCTTGGCAATTGCGATCCAGGATCAAGTTGTTTTCACACGGAATTATAGAAAACATATCATCAAACAAAATATAGATGATTCTTGCCGTAGATGTTTCTGTTCTTCAGAAACAGTTTTTCATATATTATCATCTTGCTCAGTCCTTGCTTCAACAGATTATTTAGAAAGACATAATGCTGTGGCTAATATTATTCACTTCAATCTAGGAATTAAACATGACCTAATTCCAAAAAGAAAAAATTTCAAAAATATGAACCTGAGATTATTTGTGAAAATGACAAATATAAACTTTATTTTGATAAAACAATTCTGTGCAACAGAGCTGTAAAACACAATAGACCAGATATCGTTCTTAATGATAAACAGAATCAAATAACATATATAATTGATATTGCTATACCCGACACACATAATATACAAAATAAATACAATGAAAAAATTTCTAAATATATGATGCTTGGCGACGAGATTAAAAAATGTGGAAAATGAAGAAAATATTTATTCTACCGATTATTATTTCTACAACAGGCGTTATTTCTAGAAATCTTCACAAAAGTATTGAGATTTTGGGTCTGAAGAAAAATTTGTTTGAACAGTTACAAAAGATAACAGTCATCAAATCTTGTAATATTCTTCGTAGGTTTCTTTCCGAAAATAATAATGAGGTAGAGTCATAGGTTTTCTCTTTAGTTTATACTGCTCATAATCTCATTTCATATTTTATTTATTTGTTTATATAAATGTAATATAATCAACTGACAATTTTGTCATATTTATATTCAGAGCAGTATTCTATTCGATCGTTCACCACTTCACACAAAGGAAACTATTAATGAGTAACATTCAGTGTTACTTGACTAAGGTCCGTACACTGGATTTTTCCGGGGAGAAAGCCTCTGACACTACTCGTTGGTACATTGATATCATTGTCTGATGATGCTATAGTATGTATATATTCTGGTAGATTGATATATTCTCATAACATTTAACGTTATCCTAATATATAATTACTCCAGGATATGTATTGATTATAATCATTGCCTGGCAATGGTATTAATTACCGGGTGGTGGATTTATATTTTTTCATGAAATGATAAGGACTGTTTAATCATCACCACATATTCGGTGATAAGTTCGGTGAGTGACTCAGACTATAATCATAATTGAAAATGCCTTACGTTGGATTGTCCGATGTGCAGAGGTGTCGTATAATTGCTCTCGTTGAAGACAGGGTAACACAGAGATATATATCGGCCACAAGGGATGTATCACAGGGAGTGATTTCAATTCCCTACGCCCGAAACGTGGAACTACAATCTCTGCAAAATACGCCTAGAAGAAGTCGTAGGAAGATCACTTCTGAAGAACAAGACTGCTTTTTGTGCCAAATTGCAAGAAGAGAACATACTGCGAAATCTAACCCCATACTCCAAAGGCAATTTCTGGAAGCAACAGGCATCAGTGTATCAGTCGAAACGATACGTCAAAAACTTTGTTCGAGGGGTTTATACAGCAGAAGGCCCCTAAGAGTTCCAGAGCCAACCAGAACAACAAAAATTAACAGACTTAATTAGTGTATCCAGCACCAAAACTGAAATATAGAGAATTGGCGAAATGTTCTTTTTTAGGATGAGACCATAGTTAGTGGTTCGATCAGATTACTGCCAGATTCAGGTTTTAAGGGGTCGTGGAAAATGATCTAGACCCCGAGCAGCCAGACAAATTCCGAAATACCAAGGGGGAAGTGTGATGTTTTTGGGTGGCATTGTGCTGAGAGGTAAATCAGATTGGATTTCGTTTCTTGGGAGTGTAACGGCTAGAAATGAAGTGGACCTAGTGCAAGAACCCCTAATGAGACTCTGGCGAGGTGCCTACGGTAACAATTTCACTTTCATGCAAGATAATGCTCCTCCGCATACCAGCAACCTCGCTCGACATTATCTTAAAACAGAGGGAATTGCTATTTTGGACTGGCCAGCTTGCTCTTCACACCTAAATCCTATTGAACATTTATGGATTAATCTCAAAAGGAAAATTAGATCGCGCCAGGACAGTCCAAGAATAAAACAACAACCCATCCAGCGTGGCAGACCACCAGAGGAGGTCGAAAACCTAATCCAAAGCATTCCTAGAAGGATTCAGGCTTATATCAGTGTAAGAGTAGGTAATACAAGCTACTAAGGTCGAAAAAAAACACCAACTCCGTTAAAAAACAATTTTCAATTTTTTACCACATGCGGAAAGGGTCTCTCATTTTATTTTATTTGTTTCTTTCTAAACATAAACCTCAATTAATTTTTTCAATTGAAATAGCTCAAAAAGGATCAATTCTAACAATCCTTCGAAATTTCCAAAATTACTGAGGTAGTATTCAACATATCCGGTGATTTTATATAAGTTTGGTTGTGTGTATATATATAATATATTGACACATTAATTTTTGATTGGTGGGGGACCATTTTCTGAGTTAGTTCGGAGCACCTGAAATCAACCCCTTACCCTCTGCAGCCCCTACGTTGAAATTAATTATTGATAAAGTGGAATGAGTGACGTATCTTTATGAAGGTTTGATAGTGAATGAACAGTTCAAACTCAACAAGAGTTTGTTTTCTGAAAATTTGACAATTTAAATTCTCAAAATTACCTCATTCGAGAAACATTGAGTGACACAATTCTAATTCTCTGCTATCATTGTCAAGCGACGATTCTGGTAATCATAATCATCATCTGGTAATGATAAATCTATTCCACTCAACTGATGAGCGGATCGAACGTCAAGGATTTTCAATGAGAACCATCAAGAAAATCATTTAAGACACCAGTATGATTTATATTTGATGAATGAATATTCAACTATAGGTTCGGTGGCTAACAAAAAGCATGAGGTTCAACAATCGCCTATTATGAACGAAGCCACTGAAGTGGCAGTTTTGAGCTACCTACAAACGGAAAACACTACTTCCATCAGAAAATCATCACGTATATCTAGTGTTCCAGCTTCAACATTTACAGGATCGTGAAACATCACCCATTTTACCCTTATAAGGTGAAACTAGTTCATAAAATAAAAGAGGACGATTCTGACCGTCCTATTCAATTTTGTGAAATTTTAAGGGATAATATTAAGAATTATCCACATATTCTGTAAAATACTTGTTTTTTGACTTGAGTACCTTTATTCTCGATGGTGAAGTGATAAGGCATACTTGTAGACATAGGGAATCCCAGAATCCTCATTGGCTTACACAGGCAAACGAACACACTCAAAAATTGAATGTTTGAGCTTGAATTTATAGAAACCATATTGTACGATATTTCTTCATCGAAGGTAATCTAAATGGAGACAGGTATCTGCAGTGGTTGGACGAATTAATAAATCCTAGGCTCACAGAAATTTTGGAAAATGATAAAAGTCTTCCAGACAAAGAGATACGTTTTCAGCAAGATGGTGCTCCTGCACATTTCGATGTTCGTGTGCGACAATATTTGAATGCAAATTTCCCAGTGGCTATTATAGTCCCACATTCGGAGCAGCTGCAGGTTTTGACAGGAAACGAATAAGGTTACTGTCAGATATGCGCACCGTGAGATAGGAGATTGAGTTCCAAAAACGGAAATTTTGTAGCAGGTTATGAACTGGTTTATAGTGCGTTGTTTCAAGGCTCATCTAACCTAACCAAACCGTCCCCTCTGTATATCCCCGGATTAACAGACGATATAACTTTCCTAGTTAACAAGTTTCACCTTTAAGTATCCGTTTATTAGGATTGATGCCCTGGATGCAGTTTGATTTCCGCTGTTATGGAGCTATCATTAATAACTTTTTCTCTATAAACGTGGACATACATTCATTTATGCCCATCTCAATGTTCATTGCAGTATTGAAAACAGAGAGGAACTCCAACTTCCTTTTCATCTGGGCTGCAAGGGCCGTATTGAGCTTATGGTCATCCACCCTGACCTGATCGGTTCAGAGATAGACGAAACCGAAAACGAACGAAGAGGTCCCTTTTAAGTATTCTGCATTTTGTTTTGATCTCTTCAGTTAATATTTCCTCCTCAGTACGAAAACTCGAAGAGATTGTCCTTGACTTCATCAGATATTCGACAAGCCTGAGAACGTGGTCTCCTACTCAATATATTCTCAAAATCAGTCTGTAATAGTATGCAGAGTTCTACGCCCTTTATAATCAAACCAAGTCATTGAAATAGATACATCGATACGTGATTTTTTTGTCAACATATACAAAGTTCGTATATATACAATTAATACGACGATCAAGTTCATATCAGAGGAGATAACATAATGATAGTGGTTCCGTTCCTAGGTTTCATAGCAATTCATATTGTAACTCCACTAGCTTGGCTGTTGTAATAACGCAAGGGCATTGTCGTGATGGAACCGGATTTTTTCTTCGACAAGATATAACGTCTAACAGAGATGCGTTGTACCCTCCATTTATTGTCTCTCCTTCTAGAAGAAAATCAATGAATACAATGCCCTGTGCATTTTACATAACGATAATTATTTCCTTCCGGCTTCTTGTTTGCACGATTCTTTCAAAGAGGTGAAGGTTAGCCTAGAAAAGTTTTACTTCATCACGTTTTTGGTCAATTGTCAACAAAGGCGGCACTCATCCTCCGATAGCTTTTTCATGTGAAAATGCTCAAGAATGCTGTTAGAAAATCGTTCATTCGAGATGCTTACAGTCTTCGCTATCTCTTTCAACTCAGTTTCGCAATCGTCTTACACTATATCATAGTCTTTTATGATCTTTCTCGGAATTGTTATCTCAATAGGTTTTAACATCAGGAGATGATAGTACACGGAATCTAGTTCTACATGACTCTATCATTTATTCTTTTCTCCTTCAGTCTTTATATTGAAGAAGAGTGGCACTCGACAGTTGTTTCCTTCATTTATGTATTAACGTATCGACTAAAATATTTATAACTTTTCAAAGTAGCTACATTCCTTATGAGAGCATTTTCTTTCTGAAACCTTGCTTGATTTAGAGGAAAACTAATCAATCTGTGAACTAGAAAATTCAAATTCAGTTTTTGTTGTTGACCATGAAATAAATCGAAAGGAATGTACCGACTAGTGGAAGAGCTCTATCTGTAAACACCATGCTCAAAGGATTTGCTATTCCTGATAACAAGTTGGTCCAAGTAAGCCAACCAGTTATCGTTCGTTACTTCAAATGTGAATCTTATCGAATCATTCGACTTCTCAATGAAATTTTCAAAGTTGGCTATCTTGGTATCAAAATTACCAAATGTATCAGACGAACCTGTTCCACAATCTAGGAAGTGTTCGAAACTTTCACTTATAACTGTTTCGAATTTAGCCATGAATATGTGGGCAATAAAAGGTAACGTTCATAATATTGATCTTTGTACTGAAATCAAATTTGATTCATGCTTAGTATGGCCAGTAATGATAATTTATCGATAATTTTGGCATCTAGATTGTTCGTATTAAGCCATTCTCTCAAATCGTCCAAGGTCATGTGGTACAGGTGTGCTTGGATATAACGAAATAACACCAAACGAGACCAAAATTTCCTCTTCTTGTTACTGAACTTCTTCCTATCTATGAAATTTTAAGGATTATCAACTGAAAAGCTCCAACAATGTGCTGGTAGTTTTTCGAACTCGTTTAATAGCCACTTCGCAATACTATAAGTACGTGTGCCTATTGCTGATATAATTGGTCGCAATACTTTCCCGGGTTTGTGGATTTCGGGAAGGCAATGCAAATTCGACAAGTTGGTATTACTTAAATTTGAATCATAGCTTATCAGTAATGAGGATTTGAATTGTGGAGGCCGTTACTTGATGTAGATCCATGATTGCGGTTCTTGTGATAAAATTTATATCGGTAGGACCTATAGGAGTTTTGGCATAAGAACATCTGAACATAAACGTAGCTTCGATAAAAATAAATCTGATTTAAATTATTCAAACCACCTAATAAAAGAAAACCATTCATTCAATAAAAACTTCGACATATTACATATAAAATCAAAAAGTTCAAAATTAGATCTCCTAGAAGCATTAGAAATAAATAGATACAAACATTCGGACAAGCTTTTGAATGAACAGGTAGATGTGAATTACTCACCCCTACTTAACTTGTTTAATTAGTTTTTATTACTTTTCATACTAACTGTACAATGGCTCGGTGTGGATTTTCCTGTTATTCATCCAACTTGTTCTACGATTTGTTTATAATACCATACTCTTCATTATGTTTCCTATTCTTGATAAAGCTGCTGTGTCAGCGAAACGTCGTCGAATTTTTTCAAATAAAGTGTAGATGAAAGTTAAACCTTGTGTTTTTTTATCTCATTTAGTAATGAGGATATTAAATATTTTGAGAGTTTTTACCACTTCAGCAATTATTTTTGGCAAGGAACTCTTTTGGATCAACTCATAAGTTCGTGACTCCACAAAATTATCTACTCTATTAAAATGATAACTGTCATGAAGAAATAAAGCACAACCCCACCTTTGATCGAAATGTTGATTTCTTCCTCTTCGAAACATTTGCACGACTTATTCTTTACAGTAGTGAATGTTTGAACTGGTTTCAATGTTTTACGTTTTTTTTTGATCGAACGCATTTTCCTCAAAATTTGCGATTTTATCTTCTGAAGAATCAGGAAAAATAATCAAAGATATCATTATTATATTATTATTTAGCCTACAAGATAAAACGAGATATTACGGAATTCAAAGATCCACTAAACAACGACAAAGGTCCATTTCCGTTCAGTGTACTCTACAGTTTGTTGGATGCGGTACACCCACTAATAGTTCGTCCAAACAGGATGATGGTTCGTCAGAAGCGTCTAGTGGCAGGTATTGATCAAATATAAATGAGCCATGTAGAATTAGATTTAGTATATTATCATCTTCTTTAAATGACAAAATGCGAGTTGAGTTTTAAAATTAAGTTTTGGCAAAATAGTGTAAAATTCGCCCTCGTACATATATTTGAATAAAAATGAACATTCTAATTGCAAGACTAAATGACACAAGAGCCACGCTGTTGAATCAAACATAAGTTTGAACATTTATGATCATAGATGTTCTATTCTTCCATATGTGTGATTGTTGAGAAAGTGTCAAATACGTCTATTGAACGAATGTTTGGGAATATTAAGCCTACAAACCAAATTCAACCTTGATAAGCTCACTCGGAGACCCAAAAGTCAAAACTAACGCATTGGATAAGAGTGGCGTATATGAAATGAGTTGTAACAGTTGTGAGAAGAAGTAGGTTGAACAATTTAAAAGATCAATTGGAACCAAATTGACAGAACATGAAGTACATTGAAAATACTGACATACAGAAGAATTTAGCGTAACTCAATTCGTTCTTAATCTAGAATCAATTTTAAAAATGTAAAATCATGAAAAATATTAAGAAAGCCAATGCACTAAACCATTCTGAAAGTATCCATCTAACGAAATTCAAACATCCACTAAACGAAGACAAAAGGTCCATTTCCGTTCAGTGTACTCTATAGTTTGTTAAATTAGATACACCCACTGATAGCGCGTTCGGCCAATTAGGACGATGGTTCGCCAAAGGCGTCTAGTAGCAGGTATGGATTGAATATAAATGATAGAGCCATGTAGAATTCGATTTAATGTACTATCATCATCTGATTATGCCAACTTAATTGACAAAATGCTAGTTGAGTTTTGAAACTTAGTTTTGGTAAGTGGTGTACAATTTGCCTCGTACATGTCTTTGAATAAAAATGAGCTTTCTTATAGGAAATCTGAATGACAAGAACCATGCTGTTGAATCAGACATAATTTTGAACATTTATGATCATAGAAGCTCTTTTTTTCCATATGGTGATTGTTGCGAAAGTCTCAAGTTCGTCTATTTAACGAATGCTGTCTGTATGAATGTATGTTTATGAACGTTAAGCCTACAAACCAAATTCAACCTTGAAAACTTACTCGGAGACCCAAAATTCAAAACTAACGCATTCGATAAGAGTAGCGTGTATGAAATAAGTTGTAACAGTTGTGAAAAGAAGTTGATTGAACGAACTAAAAGATCAATTCAAACCAAATTGACAGAACATGAAACACACAGAGAATACAAACATACAAAAAAATTCAAGCGTAACCCAATTTGTTCTTAATCTAGATCCGATTTTGAAAAAGTTAAATTGATGAAAAATATAAAGAACACGAATGCACTAAATCATTCTAAAAGTATCCTTCTCACGAAATTCAAACATCCACTAAACAACGATAAAGGTCCAATTCCGTTCAGTGTACTCTACAGTTTGGTTTGACGATGGTTCGTCAAAAGCGTCTAGTAGCAGGTATTGATTGAATATAAATGATAGAGCCATGTAGAATTAGAATTAGTATACTATCATCTCCTGATCACGATAACTTATTGGCAAAATGCGAGTTGAGTTTTGAAATTAAATTTTGTTAAAGTGGTGTACAATTCGCCTACGTATACATCTTTGAATCATTCTAATAGCAAAACTGAAGAGGAACATAGAAGCTCTATTTTTCCATATGTGTGATTGTTACGAAAGTGTCAAGTACGTCTATTAAACGAATGATGTATGTTTATATAACTCCGCTACGCCAGTCCCAAGCCTGGGGCTCCATCACTTAAGAGATGGAGAAGGAGGAGTACCATCCTCATAAAAAAAAAACAGGGTTCATCTGGCTCAGATGATAATACCCTGTTAGGGCCCCTCCCTGCCTAGGGTACAGGCGAAGGGAGGATCGGTCTCTAGAGTCCAGAAAGACAACCGGTATAGGGAAAGATAACCCTGAAAAAAATTCCTGGTCCTCCAAGTATGGGGTTGGAACGATGGACCTACAATCCATTCTCTGAAAAAAAAAACCTCACAGCCAAAGTTCTCGGTCCAGAAAAGACAGACGGAAAACCCCAAAGACGAAAAATTGCTAAGAAAGAACTATGAGATTGGCAACATGGAATATTCAAGGTATATCTAAGAAAGTAAATGAAGTTTTCCAGGAGATAGCAAAATGCGACATTGACATAATTGCTCTGACTGAAACCAAAAAGAAAGGGAAAAGAATGGAGGAAAAAGATGGATACATTCATATTAACAGAGGTGTCCCAAAAGAAGACAGAGCATAGATAGATAGAATACTCGTGGTTGAGCTTGATAAAAAAACAATCCCTGGTAATCATAGTTTCATTCGGTCCCATGTATGACTCAACGGTTATCAAAAAGAACGAATTCTTTGACGATCTTTCGAAAATACTAGACAGTATCAGTCAGAAGAACGAAATTCTCTTCTTGGGAGATCTTAATGGGAAAACTGGTCGGCTGGAGGACGACACAGTGGTAGGAAAATTTGGAAAGGATATACTGAATAACAATGGTCAAAGGCTCACCGAATTATGTCATCGAAATAAACTCAGAATGATGAATGGATGGTTGCAACATCGAGACATCCATAAGTATACATGGACTCAGTCCACTCGTAACCTGAGGAGCATTATCGACTATGTTATTGTAAAACGAAATACGACGCTGAAAGTGAACGACGTAAGAGCTATGAGAGGAACTGAATGTGGATCGGATCAACACCTGTTGGTGGCCAAAATTTATTTGCCTTATGCTGCAACACCTGGAACAAAAATGCAACAAGACGAACAAGATGTTCAGCGACAACAACTAAAATCATGGAACATCGATAACTTACAGAATGACCCGATCAGGTTCTTGTACCAATTCAGACTGGCAACGAAACTCAGCGATATGAGAAATGGAAGCTCGGAAGAAATATACGAGTCACTGAAAAGAAAAATTCACAAAGCAGCATATGAAGCATTGGGAGAAAAATCACATTCAAACGCTAAGACACATAACCCTCCATGGTGGACAGAAAATCTAGAAGAACAAATACAAAAGAAAAAAATAGCTTACCATAGATGGCTTTCAACAAAAACACAAGAAGATAGAAAGAACTGCCAAAAAGAAAGAGGAGACAGCCGATGCAATTAAAAGATCACAAAGCGAATACTGGGATGTAACATGCGAAGAAATGAATACTAGTATGGGTAATACCAGAGCGAATAAAGCCTGGAAAATCATCAAAGGTTTACGCACGAATAATAGTGATACCAGGAACATCAGCCTCATTGGAATGAACGATTGGGTAAAATAGTGTAAAGGTTTTCTAACGGAAGACCGACCTCAATTTCAACAAGAGCAAAATTTCAGAAATACCGAAGAGATCCAAGAGATTGAGAATATTTCATCTATGGAGGTGACAGAGGCTGTGAAATTTATGAAAAATGGCAAATCTTTTGGCCCAGGCAACTTTAACATCGTCAAGGCAGCACCCAACGCTCTCATCGAACGGATTGTGGTATTTCTCAATAAGTTCCTAACCGGTCAGAAACTGCCTGAACAGTGGGGAAAGGCCATCATTATACCCATATATAAAAAGGGAGACAAACGTAATTGCTCTAATTATAAAGGTTTAAGAATGATGAGTTCTTTTGCAAGTTTTTACGGCAGTGTTCTGAAGCGCAGAATTGAGGACGAATTCGAGGAATTTGAGGAGCAGAATGGCTTTAGAGCTGGTCGTTCTTGTACTGGTGGTACTTTACTTTGAAAATTCTTATAGAGAGAAGAGTAGTGAGGAATGGAGAGGCACGTTCAATATTCGTAGATCTGCAAAAAAGCGTATGATACTATACCATTAAATAAGTTATGTTACACGATGAAACAGAGCGGTATCAGCCAGACCTACCATCAAGCTGTAGAAAATCTTTATAGTGACTGTTCATGTAGTATTAAAATAAAAGGAAGCTCTCAGAAGAATTTGTTGTGTCAAAAGGGCTTCGACAAGGTTGCTCTCTAGCCCCACTACTATTCAAAATATCTCTTGACAAAACACTGAGAGCGTGGAAAAGAAGATGTTACGGTATGGGGCTACCAATTGCTGACAACTTCCTCTGTACACTCCTTTTTGCTGACCAGGTGGTGATTGCTGGTGACAGTAATGATGCTAGCTATATGCTACGGACTTTGAAGGAGTATTTGGAAGAATTTGGTTTAGTGCTGAATTCAAGGAAAACGAAATACATGACAGTATGCTCTGATGATAAGAGCGACTTGGAAATACGATCTGGCCGAACGATAAAGCGCAGTGACTCCTTCAAGTATCTGGGCGTTACACTTACGGCAAATGGAAAAAGTTCGAACGACGTCTCCAACAAGAACTGAACATCTCATCTACGACACAGTATTTGAAACTATCACAGCCTATGGGGCAGAAACGTGGAAGCTCACACAAAGAGAAAAGGATAGACTGAAAGCTTCAGAGATGGACTCTTGGCGACGTAGCAGTGGAGTATCAAGATTGGAACACGTGAGAAATTAAAAGATTAAAGAGATAATGAATGTAGAAGGAAATATCTTGGAAACTGTGAAGAAAAAACAGCTAAAGTTGAACGGCACTTGCAGAGGATGGAAGAAACAAGATGGCCAAAAAAGATCTGGAATTGGACTCCAGTAGAACGAAGGAAGAGAGGACGCCCACCTAGAACATGGAAAATGGAAACTGAGGAGTAGGAACCTCTTCACAATCCTCACAGTACCCAGCAGCACCTCCTTTTGAGCGTTCGAGACGAACCTCCGCTCCAAGCCCAAACTCTCTATGTTTTTCAAGAGATGACTTTCCACCAGACCGTTGGTTGTAATCACTAAAAGAATCACTAGCACAGATTCGAGTCGATATACCTCCTTCATTTCGAAAGTCAGATCCTGATATTTCTCGATCTTCTCAGTGCCTTCGTTAAATTATCTTCTGCAGGAATCGTCACATCAATAAGAGCATGCTTCATTCTCTTTCTTATAGAATATGACGATATCGTGCCTATTGTGCTGCAGTACACGGTCGGTGATAACAGTGTTGTCTCAGTACATTTTGTAGCCTTCGTTTTCAAGCACTCCCCTAGGTTGATAAAGATGATGTTTAACCTTTTGTTTGAGTTGCCCCAATTTTAGTGCTACTTCTTGGTGGTATATTTTGGCAACAACGTTATGCCTTTCCAGGTAATTCTTGGGTGCCAGTATGGGACATGAAGACGTCATGTGTTGGATAGATTCGGTTGCACGAGAGCACTTCCGACAGAGATCCGATGCTATATCCTGTTTGGCTATGTGTTTTTTATAGGCTCTGTTCGGCATCACTGGGTTTTGTATGGCTTCCAGGCGCCTTCCGTCTCCGGGAGAAGATATCCAGCAGAAAGGTAAGTGAGAGACTCCTTTTTATCGACACGTGTGTTCTTTAGTACATTTGGGTATCTTCCATGTAGGTTCATAGACTTCCACTCATCAGTCAACTCCGTTGTGCGGATTTTCAGTTGTAGGTCCTCGCTTGCCAATTTAAGCGGTGAAATGTCGTCTATCTCACAGATGGACTTGTGGAACCGCGTGTTTTTGCTGCGGGGATATTTTCAAAGGCCAACCACACAACCCGCCTTGGTAGGTAGAGTCTGTTGACTGATGCGTGAGGATGATGAAATCCATATTTCGTTAGCATGGTTCTAATCTTAGTGTCCATGCTGCGTAGTTCTACGCAGGACCAGTTCACCACACCGAAAGAATATTACACATTTGGTACAGCCCAGGTGTTTAGTGCCATAAACATCGCCTTCGAGTTGAGCTTCTCGATTATAACACCAGTTTCACTCGTCGAAACAGTTTTTTCTAAAGGCTTCTCTCTCCTCAGCCGTCTTGATCTCAAGGGCCTGCTGAATGCCAAGGTATTTATACGTCTCTTCAAGTCCCATAGTCGGAATTGTAGTGCCATTGAAAAGATCCATACCATCATTCCCCTCCACATTTTTTTTCCCTCACCATATTCAAAACAGCGCATTTCTCGATTCCCAGTTCCATGACTGACTCGGATGTTCTTATTCCTATCGAGAATGTAAGTATTTCAACTATTATTGAGGAGGTGACTCAAAGGGTTGAGGGCCAAGCAACAACAGAGTGGGCTGAGGGTGTCCCCCTGAAATATACCCCTCTGGATTTTGATTTCACCTGTTCTTACCTCACCTGCACTTGTTTGAAGATGTTCGCCAAGTGCTTGTTAGCTGCTGAAGGAGGTTGACGATTGATTCGGAGATGCCATACAGTTTCAGCACTTTCAACAACCAAGAGTGGGGCACCTAGTCGAAAGCCTTACGGTAGTCGATCCAGGCCACGGACATATTGAAGGATCCGTTAATGCTTTGAAACAGCGTTGCCCAGATACTGTGGGCTTCAGTGAAATACTTCCACCAGTAGTTGTGGATCCTGTCAGGCCCTGGCGCCGCCCAGTTAGTTGCTATTTTTAGAACAGATACGATATCTACTGATGATATACTGATTGGTTCCATATGATATTTAGGTGTTTTCTGTTCCATTTCTGCCAGCCAGTGGGCGTCGTCATAATGAGGAGCATTTTTGTAATACAGGTTATTATTCCTGAAAAAAAAAAATATATATATATATATATATATATATATATATATATATATATATATATATATATATATATATATATATATATATATATATATATATATATATATATATATATATATATATATATATATATATATATATATATATATGTTTAGGAAATTTCAGCAAACTTTACCAACCCTTATGAGGTGGAACACCCTTTATATTCTTGTCAAGTCTCCCCGTCAAACCACAATACATGTTATAGTTCCCTACCTAGCTTTCTCAGCTATATTCCTTCAGAAAGTCGCAAACTAGTTAAACAAGTTTCACTTTCTCTATGGGTAAACGCACTGCTGAAGAAAATCATGGAGTGTAACGACATCCCAAACCAATCTGTGTATAGTGCTCTAGTTCCAAAAAGTTAGAGCTTCGTTTAGAAAGCCCTGAATTATAGGATCAATTAATCAGATATATGGCCCGCCGTGAGTTGAAATGGTGTGGAATATACTTTGAATACAAATTGTCGAAATGTTATCTACTCGAAACGAATGGCATAAGGATTCGGCCAGAATAATATACGTAGAATTAAGTGCAATCGAAAATTACAAAATACGAACTTATGCTGTAATTTGTGAACTAAACAATTTGAAAGAATCTTTTGCTGAGATCCATTTATCAAGATGACCATTGAGTTCTTGTGTGAAAATATATTGTTAAAGTAGATACAGGCTGTTCCTTTGGAAGAACACACTGCATATTTTTAATTCTGTAGTTATCAGAAGAATTTTCCGAAATACATCGTTTGATGTTGTTGGGGGATATATTGTGTCGAATATTCAACCCCTCGAAATTGAAAAAGGCAAAGCGGATCGAGCGAGAATGACATAATAACAGAGAAATCTAACCTAACCTAACCCAATATTCAAACAGAATGTTATAATAATAAGAAGTTAAGAAGACTCAAAATAATGTTTGAAAGGTAATTGAATGTAATTTGACGTATTGTAATGTATATTTTTTTCAGCATGCTGAAGGAATAAACTGAGAATTTACGTATTTCATATTTTCATTCATGGTTATTCTAACCAATATGTGGTTCAAAAAGCTTTCGAAATAATTTAGATTCCTATCGAATCAATTAGGAATATCTTAGGATATGAGGGATATTCAAATAAAACAAGGAAGGAAAGTACAATAATAAATAAAATATTTCAAATTGAATGTCTACAAGTCTGTATTTATTTTGATTCAAATTTTGTTTCAGTTTTTATCAGCGAAACTATGTTTGTGATCTACAATTATCCAAAATTACATGTCTATTTGAAAAAGTTGAAAGGAATTAAGGAGAGTGATTCTTTTATGTGAGTTTCTACCTACGATACATAATATTTAGTAATTTTAATTTCTGAATTATTCAGTTTAAGGTTACAATCCACTCTATCATAAACAAGTGAAAAATAAATTCACTGAAAAAAGGTAGGAAAATTAAATAAAATATAAGCTATCTGTGGCAAGTACGCCAGATTAATAATAGTAATGGTTGAGGCTGATGGATGTCCTGGAAAGATGAAGATCGCCGACTCGGGAACAAAGAGATTAAGTAAAGGGAACTTAAAATTTTCCTGTTATCCTTACCCTTAACTTCAAAATCTATTTATTGGGCAATTGTTCATATACTTGCCATGAAAACTTGAACTTTTTAGGGTAACCAGATTTTATTCTGTGTCGTTTTGGTAAGCGTATAACGTACATATTATGAGCTATTCTATTCATAACACATTCTTCTGTACTTCAAGAACTTTCGTCAAAGCTGTTGAATGAATAACATGTATTGATTTAGAAGATACTGTTACTTTTTTATTGATGTTTTTGGAAAACTCATTGTGGAACTTAACAGAAGCTTCGTTACAATAGCAACTTAATTCAACAAAATCACATATTTTTCTATCCATCTCATTCAATTTTTAATACGAGATTATTCTAGAAGGACAATTGAAAAATAGAAGTCAAATTCTAGATTTATTTTCTAACAGTGTGGGGAAACTTTGTCTTCTTCTCAAATGTTTCAGTCATTATTATAAACTACTTGTTCTGTCTTGAAATTAGTTGACAGCTTGACAATTGGGGCCATAAAATTTTTCTCATTTCATTAATTTGCTTTAAAAATAATTTCACAATGTTTTGGTAAAATTAATTATTTCCACTTACAGTTGCACTTGTATATTTGTTGTTCACTTTGGTTTAGAAAATTATAATGCATGGGTCTTATTCAAATCAGAAAAGTTCAGAACATGGGGCCAATCAAAAGTCTGAAACTGTAGAAATTTACATATCGAACTTCCTGAAATATATATCCAGTAGCTAATTTGAATTTACTTGAAAATTTTGAATTAATTTTTCTTCTTTATTTTCAGTGCCACTCATTTCGCTAATTTGACTGCTTACAACTGGCAGAATATTTTTCGTGCTATTTTAGAAATTTTTTTTTATGTTCGTCGTAACGTTTTTTGAATCATCCTCAGAGTTCTTGGTTATTGCTCATAAGGAGATAGAATGATTTGTTTTTCAAAAATCATGTTTCAAAAGTTCTGATTTCATCCTATGATAGTTCCAAGAGAAGATGTTGATATATAGAAATTGTATGTATCTCATTGAATTGTAGTTCTGAATCGTATTCAAATTTGTACGGCAAATGAATCAGTATCTCCAAAACAATACTCGAAGCCGCCATAATGGTATGGAAGGATATACAAAAGATCCATTAGGTACAAATGGCTGTAAATATAATGAGAAGTTCAATATACAGAGGTGTATATGAAAGGGGTTCAGTATATTGAGCGTTCGATATAAAAATTTGATTTTGATGAGTTCACATGTGTATTATTCTGATATTTCTGTTATCGTTGTTTCTCTAGTTATTTGTTTGTTTTGTATAATTCATTATTCTGTGAATATGCCATTTTTCTGTAACATAAATGCTGTTTGCTCTTTTGAAGTTCAAGGAGTAGAAAAAGAATATGAAGAGAAGAATATACTATATATACCATAATTTCGAACTTCAACCTTCTATATAGACACAATACTATGTGTGGTACGAAATTTCGCCTTTTGGCCTTTTATAAAATCTCATCATTGAAACGAGAGAATCATTCCAGTGAAATTCAGATAAAAAACGGTGGGTATTCCAAATTTTCAGAAACATCGATTGGACAAGTAATGTCCCATCGAGAACTAATCAACGATTCCAAAATTTATAAAAATCATGTACTCGGTAATGGTCTCAAGGAGTGGCACATATATTGAAATACAAGTACGGCCCTGATATTTCCAAAAATATGAATATTTTGAGTTTTCGTTGTCGATTGGCATCGTAAACCATGACGTAGCGTGTAAATATTGAATTCCAAACAGGTCTTTGGAATAAATGAACGCGAAAAATGGTATGTAAGGTAATTTTAAATGACGTTTGTGTTCGACCGAAAACTGCGACAATTCAGCCAGTTACATAAATCGAACAGGCGTTTCATTGGTATTCAATAACTACGACCCAATTCCACAAAAAAATATCACCGTATACAGGGTGATGAGCTCTGACTGTAACACAAAAATTGTGAAAAAATAACGGAGCTGAATCATCCGGAAATTTTCGTCAATTTTTCAGCCAATATCAATGACAAAAATATTGTGTGAAAATTTAGTTCTCTTGCAATGGAAATTATTGAGATGATAGAATTTGAGTCAAATCGATGAATCAGCCTGTATATCACTGATGAACGCCTCAACAAGAAAGTGAGATGCAAATTCGAAAAGCCCTTGGTCTCTTCTACTTATAGTTGCAGCATGATCGTTTCATCCGGGAATATATATATATATATATATATATATATATATATATATATATATATATATATATATATATATATATATATATATATATATATATATATATAATATATATGATTTTTCTTTCGAAAAGTTTGCATTATTTCTTGGGAATCGGTCTACTTTAAGGTTTTTACTCCTTCGTTATCTTCAGTAGTGAACGTGAGGTGCTCTGCCTTCAATAATAAACTATTCCACATTCGAATGTTTGTTGGTTTATAATCTATACCGGAAATTTTCATCGACTTTGAAGCATCAAATTGAATTGAAACCTGTTTATTTGGGACAAATGACAATAAGACGATTTAATAACTTTTTTCCAATATCCTGACAATAAGACGATTTAATAACATTTCTCCAATATCTCCATCAATATCAGAAGAATTATCGAACAGTTCTTGGTTGAATAATTAACTGAAATTTTTATTTTAGTTCGATATACTAAAATATCGTATCTTGAATTAAAGTTTATATTGGAATATTTTCCAGATTGAAATTTAAATTCTGGAACTTGATCAATACTTACCAATGCAATTGAATTCGTAACGTAACTTCCTCAACTTGCGTCAGAATATTCATCTCACTATAGTGTCACATATTGAAAATGAATTACTATTTAATCCAATCGCTCCATGAAAATTGTTTGCATTCAAAACGTTTACAAAAATATTTCTTGCCATGAAAATATCTCAATCACGAATACTTCAAAGAAATTAGGTTGAGGAAAAATCGAAACTCTGTACAAGTGGTTAAAAGCATTATTATTTTTCCACTTCATATTTAAGCAACGTTTTCATTGGAATTATATGTTCTGCATTGCTGATAGCGTGCATCGCAATATAAGCCACTATAATTAGCCGGTAGCAATCAATTCATGGTAGAAATTATGGAAACTAACACATCTAGTTGCAGAGAAATGTCATGTCCTTTCCAAAGTGCAAATAATATTATCAGTATCCTGTATTACCGATTTTCATCATCGCAATATTGCTATATTTGAACTATCGATTCAATCTTGTCGAAGCCAGAAGTGTATTGACAGTATAGAGAAGCTTCAACCGCATATCTTCTTCGAGTAGGTACTCCAGTTGAGTTGGTCATTTCAAGCGAAAATGAAAATCAGAAATCCATTAGTAGTGAATGAATTCTTAATGGTATATGCTAAAAAATATACCCTTCGAAAATTACCACAACTCTAAATGTCCGAAAATTTCTATCAAAAATTGAAACTTTTAGATGAGCCACTAAATCACCAATCATCTGTTCTTTTTAGGTTTTACTTTCCAGTAAATAATGAGTTTTACAGTTTTTAGATGATTATTTACAAAGAGTGAATACGAGTAAATTCATTCACAGATGGAAAAAGCTCTGAAAAGCGAAATAAATGAAAGGATCTGTAAATGATACAAAAACAAAATTGTTTATTCAAAGTATTTTATATATTTCAACAAAATCTAGGGTAAATCTATATATAGTATATCATTAAATTCCGTGTGAAATGTTTGAGCTTAATCAAAATCGTTTGCTTGAGAAAATGAAAATGATCATTTGTTGTCCCTAGAAGGCCAATTTTGAAAAACAAATTGAAATCCATAAATGTTAACTTGTTCAAAAGGAGAAATTTGCTAAATAATTTGTCACATATCGAAACAGCTCGATGTTTTCAGTTCCATCTCTGTATTGAAGCCACTTTGGCAACATCTTTGTACACTCAAGATTGAATTTCATCCATGAAATATTTTGCTTAAGTCTTTCCAAGTCCATTTCATTGCCAAGCGAAGCTTCTGATAGGATGGAACGAAAAATTAAAGTTTTAGTGTTCAATCGGTAATAGAAAGGAATAGCCTTTTGGTTCAAACAGAATAAAAATTTGTGGGCGCGTTTCTCTTCACCGCAAAACGATAAAATTTCATGGAATAACGGTTGTAGTCAATTTTTTTCTTAAAATTTTCATTAATTTTAAATAGTGTCAGAAAATAATTATTATATCAAATAAGACCTATAATATTTTTTGACTTTTTGGATTATGTCCTGAGGTGCCGCAAGGATGGTAAAATTTAATAACATTTTCCACAATTTTCAAAAGATTTCTACATATCTCAAGTATTCCAATATTGCGATAAAAGTTTATATCAAGCTTCATAGAATTTAAATGAAAAAATTAGAACAACAAAGTCATCCCTGAAGGAGACGTAGCGTGGTAGGAGACAAATATTTCTTTGCACATTGTGAGGAGTCAGATCAAATGTCAACGCTCAACGCTCAACATCAAGGATGAAGGAGCAGGGGAAGGATTCAAATGGTTAGAACTCTCAGACTTCAGACTGTATCGCTGTTACTTCAGCCCAAATACTATACAAAGCGCGTTTGAAAACTACCTTGAGCGACTCTGGGAGGACCTAAGATCGTATACTGGAGAAGTCATCCTCACTGGCGACTTCAATGCTAATTCAATCGAGTGGACAGCAAAAAATGAGACTCCAAAGGGGAGAGCGATGGCTGAACGGCTATCGGCAAAACACTTCACTGTTTTGAATAACTGAAACAGTCCCACTTTCACGAGAGGATATATATATATATATATATATATATATATATATATATATATATATATATATATATATATATATATATATATATATATATATATATATATATATATATATATATAGCAGAAGCTATATTGACCTCACATGTGCCACATCGTTAACATCGGGAAAAAATAAGTAATTGGAGTGTACTTGAAATCGAAAGTCTGAGTTTACACAAATACATCGACTTCGAAATTCAACGCTCTAGGGAAAGATGTGATGATACAAGAAAGGAGAAATATATGGTGCCTATCGAAATTGGAAGAGGGGAAACTGGTAGAAGTGGTCACAGACTAGATCACAAGAAATACAAGACGCCCATGAACTATACTAACAAACGAAAAAACGTCTCAGGATACAAATGAGAAAAGAAAAGGAGAAAAAATGAAAACAAATACCGGAGGAGGTTGAAAGAGACGTTTTTGGACTAGGCTACAAAATAGTGAAGAATAAACTTAAGATTGCAGATCCACCAATCCACAGTGAAAAAGCAAAAGAAATTATAAAGCATTTATTCCCTAGCAGGCCACGAAGGAACAAAGAAAGAAGCGAAAGAAGCTTAACTGCTGCATCGTTCACTGTGGAGAAATTGGAGCTTGCAGGACGAAGTATCAAAAGTAAAAAAGCCTCAGGACCCAGTAACATTCCTCGTGAAGTAGTTAAAATCATTACAAAGGATTTTCCACAGTACATGCTGCAAGTTATGAACAAATACTGAGAAACGGCGTTTTTCCCTGATCTGTGGAAACGAGCGGACCTTGTCCTTATCCTGAAATCTGGAAAAAGTGCAGAAAAACTCATAGCAGGTAGGCTAACGCGGGAGATTGAGGAGAAGAGACTTCTGTCCGACAACCAATTTGGTTTTCGCAAGGGTAGATCGACAGTGGATACAGTCAATGAGGTGAAACAAATAGCCAAGTCTGAAATGTTGAAGACTCTCAAAACTCGTTCGCTGTGCATCTTAGTACTGATCGATATAAGAAATGCATTTAATTCGGCTGGCTGGGAGATAATACTACGAGAAATAGGAAAGAAAGAATTTCCTCCCATCTGCAGCATATTATTGCAGGATATCTTTACAACAAAAACATGGAATACTGGAAGGAAGAATATAAGGTAACCTGCGGAGTTCCACAGGGCTCCGAATTGGGCCCCATTCTATGGAATCTAATAAACGATGCAATCCTGAGTCTGGTCGTTACTGCAGGCGTGTCTATCATCGGATATGCAGATGACTTAGCGGTGGTTATTACAGGAAAAAAGGAAAGCGACATCGTGACAAAAGCAAAGATAGTGTTGAACAAAATAGCAAAAGCGTTGAGAGATCTTAAACTAGAAATTGCTCCTGAAAAGTCAGAAATGATAATGCTTTCTGGCATAAAACACCATAAACCTATAAACATAGAGATAAACGGCATGCTGATAAAAGAAAGAAAGCAGGTAAAATATTTGGGAGTGACTTAAGATCATCACTTACGCTTCGGTAAACATGTTAAAGAAGTCGTAAAATAAAAATTATGCCTAAGATAGGAATATGCAGCGAAGTGAAACGTAGAATAATTGCAAGCACGGTTGAATCAGTTGTGTGGTGATCTATACCCGCATGGAAAGAAGCCCTGAAATTTGGTAAATACAGAATGAAAATAGACAAAGTATAGAGAAGGCTTGCATAAGGAATCTCTCGCGAGTATCGCACGGTAGCCACGGATGCAGTCAGAGTGCTGGCTAGACTCATACCAGCTGATCTCATAGCAGAAGAGCGAAATGACACCTGGGGTGAAGAAAATACCTCCGCAAAAGCAGAGATCAGGAGAAGAGCCATGGAAATGTGGCAGGAACTGTGGACCAACGAAGGAAAAGAAACATGGACCAGAGAACTAATAAAAGATGAGGCCTTGGTTTAACAGAACACATGGACATCTGAGCTACCACATGTCCCAGATGCTAACGGAGCTCGGTTCATTCGGGAATTACCTCACTAGAATAGGCAAACTCAATGACCCTATGTTTCAATACTGTGGCACTTAAGCTGATAGCGCCAGACGTAAGCTATTCAGCTGCCAAGAAAGGAAAAGAGAAAGAGAAGAGTTTGAAAATATTACGCAGAGAGAAATGAACACCGAAAATCTGATCAATACAATCCTCGAAATAGAAGAAAACTGGAACAGCTTAGACAGGATGTCGATGAAAATTCTGAAAGTGAAAGAGGTAGACGAAAGATTGAGGAACCAGTAGAAATGAGAAGACTTTATCCAGATGATCGAGGTGGAAGTTACCTCACTAGAATTACCTCACTAGAATAGGCAAACTCAATGACCCAATGTGTCAATACTGTGGTACTGAAGCTGATAGCGCCAGACGTAAGCTATTCAGCTCCGAAAATTGAGAAGAGAAAGAGAAGAGTTTGAAAATATTACGCAGAGAGAAATAAACACGAAAATCTGATCAATACAATCATCGGAAAAGAAGAAAACTGGAACAGCTGGAAAATTCTGAAAGTGAAAGAGGTAGACGAAAGAAAGAAAACGGTTCCTGCTTCGATTATATATTTAACCACCGAGAAATGAGGTTTTAGTGGGTGGGAGCCCCACACTCTCCACGGCATTGCACAGCCCAGCCGTGGGGGTGGTCTGGTAGAGATTTCCCCTTCCTCCCGGGGCAAAAAAAAGATCGAGTGTCAGTGCTATCCGTACACTTATCCGGTTCAGTTTCGTTAATATTTTTTGTGCAACAAGGTCAAACCTTTTTGTTTGCTTCTATCCTACTCAATTTCGGTAATTGAAATGGCTGAATTTGAGAAAGTTGAGACGAAACAATTATCTTGAAGTCCTATTTTGGGTAGATTTAGTGATCTGCGTGAAACTGTTCTACCTACTCACAGATCAGTGTTGAAGTAGAACTGTTTTATTAGACATAACCTCAAAGCTGCATCTGAAAAGAATCCTTTTATGAATGACATCCGACGTTTTAATCCCAAAAAGAGATAAAGAGTTTCTATTCCTATTGTTTCTTACCTTAGGACTTCGAAAATGATAAAAGCTTATCATACCAAATATAGAAATTTTCTAAAATCTAAAATTGGAAAATGCTCTGATTCAAGCCTGGCAAAATTTACAGAAGAAGCTAAACGGTTCTTTCATATTGCTGCCTGCAAGTATCGAAACTTTGAAACTTGCAGTTGCATGAAAGGAAAAAATGACCGGTTTTGAAAAAGGAATTTCTGAAAGATCGACGAACGGCCAAAATGTGGTTATTAGTATTATTCATAAAACTGTCAGAAAAACTTCCAAGAGAAATGAAGCAAGAAATAGTAAATAACAGCAGGGAAAGGTTAAGTTTAATCAAAAACAGAAAAAATACTATTGTATCACAAAGGACTTCTAATGACCGCGCTGAAGATCAAATACAAGAGATTTAAAACTTGGAGAAGAGTAGCATAGCTATCAACCAGAAGAGGCAAATTATCCCAGATCAAATGATATACAAAAAACGACAAATTTATCAGGCTCTTTGAAACAAGAAGAAGACGATGTCCGGATGTGGGTTACATATCATCTCTAGCTTTCATTAATGATCATATCGGAATATCAGATAGAGCTACTGCAGCTACAGCAGGTGTAATCAAAGGATAATATAAAACCAGAATGATAAAAATTGGAGATTAATGACAGTTTTCATGTTCAATCTAAGCTAACCTAACCGAAAATAGGAATTGTTCCCTGATGGAAGAAAAACGGGAAATAAATCATACAAAAAGGGATAATGAGATAGAGGAATCGAACTCATTTTTAGGTCACGTTACATCTAAATTTGACATCGCAAGAGGCATAGGAAGGAGTATACTTATATTCAGTAGACAAAAAGAAAACGAATATTTTTTGAACTCTACAACTTTGGGTAAGACGCAATCGTAAAAACTGGAGATAAGAGGGAAGGCATTATTTATATAGTAAATGCAATAGGAAATTCGTTACAATGCTTAACATGCTCATTTCATAGAAATGAGCGGTTGTAACGTGCTAAAAGCACGTCGCAACAATTTGAGTTGAAACACCTGATTCCAGTTAACCGTCTATATGTGTTAACAATCTGATGCGCATAATCCGCATATGATAAGTACATGTGCTACGAGCATTCTTAAGTTTAGACATTCCTTTCTTTGCAGACCTTCAAGCGAATTAGTTGAACTTGAAAATCCTCCTGAATTGCAGTTAATTAAATTATATTAAAATTCATATCTTGTATCTCATATACTGTGTAGTGACCTATATCAAAATATAGGTCCTAGGTGGAGACCCATAGGTAGAAAGCCCTAAGTGGAGACCCGTATCTAGAAGGTCCTAGTTGGAGATCCATAAACGGAAAGTCTTAGGTGAGGAGTCCTAGATTTCATTTCATTTCATTTCAAGACTGAAATTCCTAGGTAGAGTATAACATATAAAGAAGTATTTGTGACACTATGTATCATTATCATAATTTATGTAATTGATTGAATATCTGAGCAAAACTTTCTTGACTTTTCTTTCAAGATTTCTGTGACGAATATTGAATTAGAGTCTCATTGCTCATTTTTCTCTGGGCTTAACCAGAGTATTAAAGTTAATTTTGTCTTTAAGACACGTCATTCAGATGACTAGACGAATGGGCCCAATGCGTCTAAAGGAAAAATAAGGAAGCAACTGGAAAACTGTGCTAATCTTTCGGTGGTTACTTTCGTTCCACTTGAAAATAACCTGCCTCGTTTGGAGGACGTAAGTGATTTAACTACAGATCATAAGTATTTGTTCGATATGTGTATCGCTGTAACAAGTGGCAATTGCTCTTTAAAATTGTCTCTAGAAAGTCCAGGACAACATACTCACTCCAGGTGATTTACAATAGCAAGCCGTATTATAAGATAATATGTAGCAACTGAAAACCCGACTGAGAATCTTGAGAGAGTGGCTTAATATATTGTCGAATTGAATGCAACTGTGTGGTTAAACAGTAAATTCAACCGTCATGTACCTATGGTTCCAAACATCTATTAGATCTTATTGAATGTTCGCAGTACCTCTTTGATAATATCAAGAACGTTATGGAATGGGTTATTCAAAGAAATGCGTATCTTGCTGCGTCTCTCACCATCAACGTTATGCGATAAACGCGGAAAAATAGAAAATAAAGTGTATTTTAAAAGTAAGAACTGAAAGTAGAACGGATTCAGGAAGTTTAAACTTCCACCGATGAAATTGGATGCAATAGATTATATTGACAAGAACTCATAGGCTGAAAATAACGTTACAGAACCTCCCTTGGTAGAAATCTCTCAAAAATTTCATGCGCCAGACAAATCAAGCTCAACCAGATACTAACGTTGATCTGACTAAAGACTATTCCCAACTTCTTGTGACAACCAGACAGTAAAAAGAGCCGTGAAATTGGTGAGCGAATCGGCACAGAATGTCTGTGGCTCATTGACAAGGGAGAGTATATAAGAGCTAGAATTAATTACCACGAGAAGATGGTTACATTTGATACAAAAAAACAGTTGAATAACACGATGAAGTATCACAGTTACTATTGTTGGAAATTTCTTCTACACCTGCTGTAAGAAAAATAATATAAAATTTATTTTATCAGCTTCATATCAACCCCATCAATTACTATTTCTAACTGAACAACAAAAATAACTCATGAATTTGCAAATTTTTTGACATTACCATCAAATATGTTAACTAACTACTATGATGTTTTGAATTTTTTCATTTATAATATCTATAAATGTATTTGGAGCAATTTTCTATGAGATTATAAATGAGGTAACCATAAAAAGTAGGCAAGTTTGAAATTTTCAAATGTTGGAAAATATTCTTAAAATTTTGAGCCTTTTGCGGCACGTCAAGATGTTATAGCACAACAAATTTTTTTTTTCGAAAACTAAAAGGCATCTTTTCGCCATTTTGGTAAATCTCAATAGGAAAGAAGTAAAATATTATTTTCGCTCTACCATAGTGGGGGACCTGAAACCAGATAATGAATTGGCTCATGTCACATGACCCTGATAGTATTATAGAGTTACGTGGCTATAACATTTTTATATCCGAAAGATCGGATAGAGTTGCCTATAGAATATCCACCTCCTTTTCAAGGAAAATTGTCATGAATTCTGCAATTTATTATGGAAGTATTAGCCTTCCAGGAATAGAAACATCACAAATCTGGGCAAGCAAGTACGATCCTACTATGAATATGTCATTTATTTACTAACAAAGTGATAGCAGAGAAACTTTTCTTTCTTTCAAGGATAAAAAGCATCTTCTCTAACTGAAAAATCACTCTTCGCCAGGTTGGGACGGACTTTCTACTTTTCTGCTCAAGAATGATTCGGTATCTCTGTGTATCTTCTATAAATAATATTGACGAGCTCTCTCAATCTCTCTCATCTACCGAATGGAAGAAATCATCAGTGACTGCAGTATTCAGGAAGTCACTTAATTTAGAACCTCCTAATCAGGATACACATCAGATGCACACATTAAAATAAAAGTTGAGAAATTAAATAGGATTAGGTATAAATACACACGAAATTTTATTAGTATATCATCCAGTTACTGCCGATTCCTATGTTGCGAGAACATGTCAGGCGGCAGTTTCTTGATTTTTCCTGTTCTGACATGAATAACGCCTGGAGCGCTATAAAAGCGATGCATCGCCACAGGCGTTTTTGAATCACTAGATTTGTTGCACTGGACCGTGCAACAAGTGAATAAAAACAAGTAATCCTATTAATTTTCACATATAAAGTTATTTTTATTTTGTCAATACCTGCTGACTGCAATTTCAACGGCTTGATTTTTTATAAAATGGTAATTGTCCCCTGCTTTATACTATTAACATTAACCCTTTATAGGATAGTGGTTATAATTATTTCTTTTGAGCCAAATATCTTTCTATTAATTGAAATATCATGTACGAGTTCAGAAAAGTAACTGGTTTTATCCATAACTCGCTCAGTTTTTTGCTTTTGATCTTTTTAAAAACCCATGTAGGGTTTTCAAGGGCTATAAGATCAAATTAGTTTAATATCTTTTTTGCCTTTATTTTTGAAAGGATTGAAGCTGAGAGGGCTCGAACAAATTTCATTTTACTCCAATATGCTAACTTTAATCTGCCATATCTTACTTAATAATAATCTGCCCTATAAAGGGTTAAAAACTATTGGCTACTTAGTTAACTTTTTGAGAATATTTCCCACTCTACCCTCATTCTCATGAGTACTAATTATTTATTTGTTTTTTAGGATACAAGAAAGAGACCTTCAGATGCGAAGTTTCACGAGCAAAAGAAACTGAGACTACAAGGAAGGGGAAAAATCGTTCCTGCAAAACAATCGAGTTTCCACGGAGCCTATCGATGTTGGTGTGACCGAGTCGTCCGAATCTCAAGATTCTAAATCCGTAATATCAATAACCGTGAGTGGACCATCTGAAATTTCAACAGTAATATCATGTCCTGCAACAAGTGGCAGCGGTTGTAGCAGCAAAACAGCTTCTAGTGATGCAGAGCCCGTTGAAGCGATGACACCATCCTCGTCTACAGCACTTGAACAATCCACTTTAGGTAATTCAGCTTGTGTAAAAAGTTCGGTTATGTCAGATACTGAAATACCTGCTGCAAGTGACACTTTTGATGAAGGCTGTAATGAGGCTAGTATCGATATAATTCCGTCCGACCCCGGTTTGTGGCCCGAAAGAATCACCACTGAGATGGCAAGAATATTGGTTCAACGTGGTCCGCCCTTGATAGACATCAGTTTTAGCTTCCTAGTAATAAAGATAAGAAAAAGTTTTCGTGCAAATACTTTGAAAGAAATCTAGCGAATGGAGAAAAAGTCAAAAGGACTTGGCTTTTTTACTTTATTTCTAAAGATTCTGTATTTTGTTTTTGTTGTGAGTTGATTTGTAAATGTAAAACTCCTACCGCTTTTTGTGATACAAATGGAGTATCTGATTGGCAACTTTTGTATTTGCTTATTAAGAGACACGAAACGTCAATTTTACACAACAGTTATATAAACAATTGGGTAAATTAAAAAAAATAGTAGAGACATCTATGACTGTTAATGCTCATCATCTGCGGATTTTAGAAACGGAAAAAAGTATTGCCGAGACGTATATATATATATATATATATATATATATATATATATATATATATATATATATATATATATATATATATATATATATATATTGAAAATTTCGATGGATTCCAAGAAATCTAACTTTCGTACCTTAGGTATTCTTTGAATAATTTGAACTTGATCTATGGGAGGAAAATGCTGGCCATTATCGATACAATGTGAAGCAAAAGTAGATTCGTCTGTTCTCTAGTTATTGTACTCTGATTAATGCCCTTAATAGCTTGTTTTGACTAAAAGACCAGTTTAGACCTATATTTCGGATAATATCAGAGAGAAAGCCCTATGAATCATTGACTTGAACGCAGCGTATTTATGAGATTTTGGGTATGTTGAGTCAAAGGGTATGCAAAGATCCCTAAAGATGGGCGATATATATCAAAACCTAGTGTCTCATTTATATGAGTGATTGTTAGCTCTAAAAAGTGAATCTGATTATCGACTTCTCTCTTTATTTTGAATTTAATTTTGGGATGAATGCTATCGATGTAACATAAAAATTGATCTACTTGTCTAGCAGTTCCTATGAAACATGCAAGTATATCGTCTACATATCTATACCAAAAATTTTCTAATTTCGATATGGAGGAATTGAATATGATTTCTTCAATATACGCCACGGAAATGTCAGCTAGTAAAGGGCTCAATGGTGATCCCATCGGTAGACTGAGGTTTTTCACAGAATTTGTGCATTTGAAATAATTCTGTTGTAGGCACAACTGGAGCAAAAAGATGAATTCAGTTGGTAAAACCTGATTAACGTGTGATTTCTTTGAGATGTCTGGGATCAGTATAAAATATTTAAGTCTGAATACTTGTTGAATTCTTGAATACAAGGTTTTATTCTTTTGCCAATTTATATACTGAAATTATGATTTTTCTCGTTCGGCTCGCAGTATACTGGTTTTTGGGGTAGAGTTTATTATTCCGGTGCCTTGGAACCCTTTTATTATATCTTATCTTCCAATAACAGAACAGGTTTCATTCCAGTCACCTGTTCTCGCTTTTTCCTCTTGGCGAATTATCTGTTTCTTTTTGAACAGCCACGCCATAGATTCTGTACAAAGCAATTGCGACAGTGTAATCAATATCAAAAGTCTCATTGAGTGTTTCAGAATTATCTTTCTTTTGCATCATTCTTATGGTTGGTACCAGTTTTCTGGACTAACGTCATCTCAGGATGAGTGATCTTGTTTATGGCGCCATGTTATTGAACCTGAGAATACTTTGCGTTAGAGTAACTTTGGTTCTACATATTGCATATAGTAGGAACATTCGGACGATTCTTGTGGTCCAGAGTATCACCTCCTTCTGTGCTCTACTTATAAGTTCTCTATCAATTTCTAGGAACTCAGTGTTTTCTGCCAGGTGGTTCTCAACTAATCCATTCGTGGATATTATCAGGGGAAAAATTCTAACCGATCTGAGCTGGTACAGTTCTTTTATTTCAAAAGCTAGATCATGGTACTTCGTTAGTTTCTCTGTATACGCCTTGCGGATATTATCATCCGCCGGAACGGTTATATCAATGATGGTAGCTCGGCGGTTTTCCTTATCGAAGATAATGATGTCAGGTCTGTTGTGCGGCACCGTTCTGTCTGTTATAATAGTGTTGTCCCAGTAAAGTTTGCTTTCACTATTTTCTAATATAGGCTTGGGAAAGTATTCGTGCACCCTTCGAGAGCTAAGTATAAAACCTACTTTTATGGCAATCGCTTGGTGATAAATTTTTGCCATAGCATTGTGCCGCTGGGTGTACTCTCTTGGTGCCAGGATGGAGCATGAGGACGTTACATGCTGAATGGTTTCCGGACCTTGGAGACATTTTCGGCATCTATCAGTTGGAATGTTCCTCTTTGTGATATGCTTCATGTACGCTCTCGTTGGTACCGCCTGATCCTGGATAGCAACGAGACGCCCCTCGGTCTCCGAGAACAAATATCCGGATTTAAGGTAAGTAAGTGATTGATCTTTGTTCACTCTTTTGTCTTTCAGTGCCTCCGGATACCTGCCATGTAAGGGTTTGCTGTGCCATTTCTCCAGCATTTGTTCAGGTGAGGGCGTCTGTGGTGGGTCGCTTCTGCATGCTAGATTAAGAGCCGTGATGTTTTGGTCTTCTTGGCATATCGATTGGAGAAACGATAAGTTTTTCGAGTGAAAATACTTTCTTAGGTCTGTAACCGCCTTATTGTGGGCCATCTCCACATTCTGCAAACCTCTACCTGCCTGGTGTCTTGGTAAATAAGGTCTTACTACCGATGCATGGGGGTGGTGAATACCATATTTGGACATTAGAACTCGCACCCGTATCTCAATCGCCTTTAAATCCTTGTTTGACCATTTGATCACGCCAAAGGAGTAGGCTATGCTTGGTATCGCCCATGTGTTTATTGCAGTGAACATTGCCTTTGAATTTAATTTACTGTGGAGGACTTTTTTTATTCTATCGAAGAATTTGTTCTTGGATGCTTCTTTCAGATCGAATGTTCTTATCTTCAGTGCTTGTTGCATACCCAAGTACTTATATGTTCCTTCTGGATCTAATTTTTGTATAGCCACCTCATCTTGAATAAGCATTTTTCCTCCCTGTGTTAATTTCTCCCTCTTGACGTGTAGTACGGCATATTTGTCCAACCCTATTTCCATTCGTATGGTCTTTGTGAATGATGTCACTATTTTCAGGAGGTTCCTCAGCTGCTCCTCATTCGAGGCGTATAGTTTAAGGTCATCTATGTATAATTGGTGAGTTATTTTGATGTTCGACCTGGTATCTACAACATACTCGTATCGGTTGTTATTGAGCAATTTACTGAGGGGGTTCAAAGCCAGACAAAACCACAGTGTGCTAAGTTTATCCCCCTGGAAGATACCTGTTAGAATTTTTATTTCAGGCGTAACTGTTTTTGCCAAATGTTAGATTCGTCCTCCGGGTGGTCATTAGATATTTTAGTAGGTTGATGATGTTGTCAGATAAACCCTAGAGTTTCAGAACACTAAGAAGCAAGGAGTGCGGGACTTAGTCAAAGGCCTTCTTATAGTCGACCCATGCGACCGAAATATTTCTCGACTTCTTTCTCGCTTGCTTCGTTATGAGGTGATCAACAGTCAGCAGCTCTTTGCAGCCTTGAGCATCCTTTCTGCAGCCATTCTGTTCTTTCGCAAGGATTTTGTGCCTGCTTACATGCTTCCACAAGTGTTTGGTAATTATGCCGGTGAGTATTTTATACACAGTTGGAAGACATGTGATGGGTCTGTATGCCTTGGGATCGAGAAAGATGTTTCCCTTGGGAAGCATATGGGTGACGCCTAGAGTTAAAAACTCTGGTATGATGGATGGCTCCGCTAACGCTTCCCGAAAAAGTTTTGCCAACTTTTGGTGTGTGGCCTTGAAATTCTTCCACCAATAGTTATGGAGCTTATCTGATCCCGGAGCAGCCCAGTTGTTCGATTTCTTGAGGACAGATGCGATGTCTTCCTTCATAATTTCTAAGTTCTCCGTGGTGTATTTTTCCGCTTCGTGTTCAGCGTCCTTTATCCAGAAAGCCTCATCATCATGAGTCTCCCCCCGGCCCCAAATACCCTTTCACACTTCAAACATTTCTCTCTCATCTGGGTATATTCCTTCCACGATGTTTGGCTCCTCAAGCTTGCGAAAAACTCTTTAGGATTTTTGTAATATAGTTGGTTGTTTTTATACCTCTTTACCCTCTCATTGTACCGTTTTATGCGGTTCCCTAACGCCTTTATTTTCTGTTTCAGTTTGTCGGAGATCACCGTCAGCTGCTCTTTGAGAATTTGAGTCGAGCCAGTTGTTCTGATGCGGGATTCTGATGCGATCTGCCGTATTCCTTTCATTGTCCTCTTAGTCGGTGTTTCTGTATTGAGGTAAGTATGTAAGATGCTAATTCTTTTTCTTATAATCCTAATCTTTCTCTCCAACCTCATTTTTCACGGTGGTGTCAGTTCTTGATGATGAGTGAGTTGGGTCTCGCCTATCTTTATATTGAGATCTTCGCAAACTGTGACCGCCCCAGCGTACACGCAATCGATAACTTCTCTCATTGAGGTGGTTGCGTAGACATATCGCTTCATTGTTCTGTCCACTTTTTGGACGCACTCAAGCATTTCTTTAGATTGCTTCATTCTAGGAATTTTGCTCTCTTACTTGGAGAGAGTCCCGAGTATTTCTGAAGGTTTCGGTAAAAATCACGTTTTATTCTAGATTTGAATTTGGGAGGCTTTCACTTGGTAAAATTCCATTATCAATAATAAAAAAACAAGTACAGACGAATTCGTCTGAAGAAGCTACAGTGTAGTGAAACGCGTTACGAGTCGCAATTATTATGTAAAATTCCTTGAAACACAGTACTTGTTTTTTTTATTATCTACTCTAGATGGTTGTATGCTCATGCGGATGTGCGTTCTTCTTTCCGTTCGTGTTTCCTCATCAAGTTCTATAGTTATCGAAGCACCACGTGGTATATAACTCTGTGCAATGGTTTCAAGTTCAGTAGTGGGGAACTTCTCTCTCTCAAGAAGCCACCTGACTCTATTCGCCAGAAGGTTCGCGTAAGATGGTCTTTGCGAATTGGTGTCATTCCATATTTCAGTAAGTAACTCTCTGTAAGATTTGCCTGTTCTTGGTTGCTGTTTCTTTGCTATATAATGAACGCGCATTATAAGGATGTTGTCCTCATCCCTCCATCGCGTTCGCGCGTCTCGTTTGTTTGGAGCTCCCGTGGGACGTAATTCTCTCTCGTCCAAACTAGGGTTTCCTTCTGTATTCCTTGAAACAAGATAATGGCTTACGGTGCCATCTCGGGGGGCTGCGCCGCTCGCACCACAGCTAACCCCAACAGGCTCTTCCTCCGGACGGCTCCGAAGAGGACCAGCCCGCTGTCCCCTACCGCCCTGGTTTCTGCTTCTAGTTGTAAGAGCCACAAATTCTTCAGATCTCAGGCTGCTAACCTGAGGATCCGGGTGACTCAGGTACGCGGGGTCGTCACTCCCCGATGGCTTTCACTACCCTGCGTTTATATATATATATATATATATATATATATATATATATATATATATATATATATATATATATATATATATATTTAGGGGTTTCACCCCGAGTTGCCCATATATCTGTTCATGCAATCAAACTGATTTCATGAAAAATATGAATCCACCACCCGGTACTTAATACCATTGCCAGGCAATGATTATAATCAAAACATATCCTGGAATAATTATATATTAGGATAACGTTAAATGTTATGAGAATATATCAATCTACCAGAATATATACATACTATAACACTATAACATCATCAGACAATGATATATGTATATATATATATATATATATATATATATATATATATATATATATATATATATATATATATATATATATATATATATTATTATTTTTTGACTTAAGTTTCAATTCCTTTTATATTCGATTACCTTCCGAAATTGGGAATTTCCAAAAGCTTACATACAGCTTTTAATAAGAGATCAAAGGTCACAACTGTTAATGAAATAAACGGTGACGAGAACAAAAATCAAAATTAACTATAACATGATTAAGTTAACCTTTTTGCTCGAAAAATTTGATAAGTAGGCATGAATTTGCCATTCTAATTCAAAATCAAAATACAGAATGATTATCATCTCAGTTTCTGGTGTTAATTGTAAATTCAATAAATATGTGGAGTATCAGATATTCAGATGCAGCGTCTCATGCCTTATTGAAATTTTATCATAAACAGATTCCATACATCCTCATAATTAATTTATCCTTTCACATCCCCAGACGTATGTAGCTTCGCGACAAACAATTCATCTTTCTACAATATCGAATATACGTAAAAGCTAGTATGGATGTTGCTTCATCAACAACAAACAATTACTCTAATGTCTTAAATTCCTCTGTTATATATAATTGAAAGAGAAATTCCCCAGAATAATTCGTTTCAGCAATTCAGCATTTATGTTTCGAGTTACCCTCACAGAGTCGACAGAAAAGGCAATCAAATCCACAAATTCCCTGGCGATCGCAAATCAGCATTTGGTTAAAGCCAATCCATTTATACGTATCCAAATCTAAAATCCCCATGAATTTTTTCAATTAATAATGAAGATGCAATACGCATCAATGTTGAAATGTATTTTCCGGGAAATATAATGTTGAATTAAGATTCAATTCAGTAATCTCTAGCGATCAAAAGTATTGTCATTATCGATATATGTATAGTGAAGTGCACATCATTGTGTTCTCATATGGAGTCATTAAAGTCATCAGTATTCTCATCAATACTTGATGTTTTCAATTCGAGTTTGTGTTGGTTGGTCCGCTCAGTCATTGCAGTGCTACCCAGTTATTTAGTCATAATTTGTTGAGACAGTATTGGCACTCAAATACGGGTTTTGAAGTGCATTAGCTATCGTATTATTATAATAATATTATGATGTTGGCACTCTCTTTCAATATCAAAAATAACTCCTGGAAGACTCTGAAGATTGCATGAAAAAGTATTTTCCTCTGTTACCTTGTCCCGCTGATTCCTGCGACTACTCTTCAATACCTCAGATCACCATGTGGCAATTGTAATACTGAAATACTTGTGAAAATTAAGTATTTAACTCAATCTAGTGGAGATCTGGGCCTATATCTTAATATGTTTCACTACCCTCAGGATCTCCCCAAGTTGCCACTTCAGAGATTCTGGCCCTGTGAAGCTCTTAGACTTATCTTGAATCTTCTTCTTTCATAAAAAAATGAAGTGCCGATAGTCCAATCATTAACTTCAATCTCGCCGTGAGATTACTTTTCATAGGTTTTGCTCAAGAGCATACTCATCTTTGTTACTTGTCTAGTTACCTTTCGGAGTTGGAGAGTTCCTTCCTCTTCCACCATACACTAGCTCCATGCATAGTAATAATAATAATAATAATAAACTTGATCGATTGATTGATAAGATCGGAGACCATCCAGCATATTACGTCCGGATGCGAACAACTGGCCAATACGGAGTATCTTCACAGGCATAATCAAGTGTGCAACATTATCCACCAGAAACTTGCACACAAGTACAGACTTCTGAACACCTTCCAGCCATATTACAAGTATCAACTGGCACCTGTATTGGAAAATGACTTTATCAGATTATACTACGATAGGCCTGTTATCACTGACAGAACGGGGACGCATAATAGGCCGGACATAGTAGTGTATGATAAGAGAGCCAGAACAGCAATGCTGGTGGATGTCGCCATACCATAATATAATAACAATACCATAGAATAATAACAACGTGCTGAATAAGTTCCAGGAGAAAAAGTCCAAATACACTGACCTTGCTATTGAGATCAAGCAGATGTGGCACCTCGAGAAAATAGATATTGTTCCTGTCATCGTATCCTCGACTGGATTAATACCCAAAACTTTGCATGATAGTCTTAAGAAATTAGAATTGCATAAGAATACCTATATAGAAATGCAAGAAACTGTAATTCTTAATACATGTAGGATAGTTAGGAAATTTATGTCAAGTATATTGTAATCGAGCCTATTCCCTTTGATTCCTGAATCTGGGAAAGGTAAATTATATCCAGCTATCAGCTGAGATAGTGCATAAACTTGAATAGCATAAAATAATACATTCTGCCCTTTCTTGATCGAATTAACGATTTAGGATGACAATAACCATATATTCAAAACCTCATTCGAATTTTGAGCTCCTGTGAACAGGTTTGTTATAATCTGGCTAAGTCAGATGTTTACACTGTGACACTGATTTCTTACAATAAGTTTATATAAGTAGGCAAGTCCAAGAAGATTTTTTATGTGGCTATCAAAATTCAGATAACGATCGACTAACACACCCATGTTTCTGACAATATTTTGATTATGAATCACGGATCCAATCAGCTTTATGTTAGAATTTCTAATACTTATGTTCTCAAATTTCTTGTACCAATACACAATGCTAAACTTTTGGTAGGTTTGAGTTATAGACCATTCTGAGGAGACCACCACTGAATTGAGGATAAGCTCAAATTTATGAGATCAATTACACTATTGATCAGCAAACCAGTATTCGTGCCAGGTGCATGTATATCCTGACTGAGCACGTGGAAGTACATATCTATCAAAAAGTGCGAACATTTGTTCATGCACCTCAGCATTTCTGCAAATATGACCTATCACAGACGATGTGCTGACCGTTTGCTCTACTTAGTCCTTCAGCTCTACAATGGATGGGAATGTCCAGTTTATGATTTTTGATTCTATCAGAAAATTTATAATTTAAGAGACGCCCTCAATATCAGGGAAGAAGCGAAGTGCACCTTCTCCAGCATTGTAATGTAATTGTAATAATATGCTGCAGAGCAATGATTTGCTCACCTTACTATGAAAACATCACTGATACGTAGCTTTACCTTGGCATTTTCCAGTGAATATTGTATTGCAACACCCAAGATAAATCATGTATCTAATTTACAGATAATATAGGATCTATTCAATATATAATATATGGATATATATATATATATATATATATATATATATATATATATATATATATATATATATATATATATATATATTTATTACATTAATTAACAACGGAATTTGTTAGCTTGAACAATTCTCAGCAATGGCGGAATCGTCATCTACAAATCCAAGTTCCCTTCTTAAAACTGTTATATAGGTATTTCACGATTCATTTGTGAACTGTTATACAAAACAGAGATCAGATGATTATCGGCAGGCAAAAATCCTTGATTTGTTTTGATCCACTCAGTTTTCCACAGAAAATGTGTGGTCTGAATTAAATATGTTAAGAGGAAAACTTTGCCATTATTTCTCTGTGCAAACGTTATCAGAGAAGACTGACAAAATATATCGTAAATCCACAACCCAAAAAATATCTGCTGAATGTGTTTAGGATACTATTTCAATCTGTCAATATGGGTATATGAGAGTACCCACAATTCATCATAGAAGCTTTGAAGCCTTGATTATAGTGGTCACTTCTCTTCCGTGGAAGTAAATAAAACGCAAACAGAGAAATTGTGTCAACTTGAAATGAATACTGAATGTAATAAAATTCTGCTAAATTTTGCTCCATATTTGTGGTGCGAAAGAAGTAACTTCAAAAAACTACCGCACATAAACTTCATACCTGAGTAAAATTAGATGGGATTTTAAATAGAACATTTCTAGAATATCCTGAAAGGATCGAATGTGGCGCTTTCTCGTACAAGCCTCGTGTTATGTATTGAGTAGAATTCTTTAAAATTTCAAGTATTCTTCAAGCAATTATTTCAGTAGAAGGAAACCGCCTGAAAGCTCCCGCTGTCTGGAATTCAAATCCTACAAGTGACAATCAGTCAGATTGAAGGCCCTGAAAACTTTTCTATGAGGATCAGAGGACCAATAACATACAAAGTGTTCATTTCGCAATACCAATCTATTATTCAGTTATTCAAAATGCTACATCAATTTGTTTAAGCTCCTCGTCGTGTTAATTTTAGAAATGAAGGTGTCGATTTTGCCTATGTTTTCGATGCATCATTTGTCGCCACAGAATGGTGAAATTTATTTGAATATATTCACACTTTCCTTTTAACTCAGTAATTCATTCCTCGACGTCTTGAACTATTAAAGATCAACGAGAGCATTGGATAATATAAAGTACATCTGACTTGTAAATTGACAACTCTAGTATATTCCTTGAGTACTAAGCTAATTAAGTAGGTGTAAATTGATAATTTCATTATCTTCAAAAGGAAAATCATTCCATGAGGTTTTCATAAGAGCCTCTCTGAATTTGAAGTGTATAATTTTGTTATTCAACTAATTCAGCACAAATTCGAATTATAAATTCTCAATAGCTGTTGATCTCCATATTTCTGTTGAATTAACATAACCATTAACAGAACAAACTACGAAGAGAGTGAAAATTGAGCTTCAAGTATGAGTATTGCTGATTATCCTCGGAATATATTATTAAGTTTAAGAGGCATCGCTCGGTCTATCGCTTGTTTGCAAAAAGTTTTTGAAACTCCCTGGTACTCATTAAACGTATTGGCCTATTGTTGATTTCCACTGCACCTTTTCTCGAAAGAAACTTTTTTTGCAAAGGGTAGCAAATGTTATCATTACAAGAACGTCCGTAGCAAGAAAAAATGAGTTCGAAAGACATTTGTGTTAACCCGCTTTCGTCGAAGTTTTCCGTGTCAGCGTTTGCGTAGTGTTTGAGGTTCATTAGATGAGTGAAAGAATTACTCTCAGACCAGTTGATATAGAAAATCGATTCCACAATTAGAATTGTCTTCATACATGACCAGGTTCATAATTAGACGAACCTGAAAGTTATCGTCGTTCGGTTAGAAGAATCGATGACGTTCCAATGTAGTGTAATGACACGCAAAATATCCGGATATCAGTTCGCAAGAACGATTCCCCTCGTCGGAAAGTAAAACCGAATGAATATCTGAGAGTGAAAGGAAAACAGTGAACAAATTTCAAGGAAACGTACCATTAATAAAGATTGATCCATTTGGAATATTTCATTCTTCAATGAAGAATATTAATAGTAAAATTTTATATTATTGGTTTAGAAAGACTATTGAATTATTATTATGAATTATGTCGTCATGGAGAATCAATATCAACGTTGTGCTGAATTATATCCTTTTTCAGTTGTGGAATTTTCTTCAGCTAGACATTGACTTTAAACATAGGCCTCCCCAAGTTGTCCCCACTTCAGTGTATTTTGTGCTGCTTGGTAATCTTTTGAATATCGCCCTTCCATTGCGTTGCTAGTGTGGCTCTAGTTCTTTCATCCTCCCTTGTTCTCTTCTCCTACAGCTTCTTGTCAATTTTCCAGGGTAGCTAGTTCACGTAACCATTTCAATTTGAGATCAGCTAAACGCGTTATGCCATCTATTAAACACGATCTCCTTGAAAGTTAATCTACCCTTAATTCCACTGAATTTTTGGAAAGTGAGAGTTAAATAGAGAAAGGATTCATTGGTCGAAAGCTTTCCTTTTACTGTATAGCATTCATCCACAGCCAGAGCTGTATCATCTGCTGACTCAACTTTTCGCCATCTACAGTGATGCCTTTCAATTTCCAATTAAGCCTCTTAGAAGCATATTCTATAATAGCTGTGAAGAGTTTTGGCGATAATATATCTCGATGTTTTTGATGGTTGCTGATGTCATGCAATTTTGATGCCATTTTGCTCATTTGTAGATGTTTGAATTTTAAGTAGCTGGAATGGATGTGACTTTCGTGTAATTCGCCTCCAGTATGCTGTCAACCTCTAGTATACAGGACGCTTTATAAAAATCGACGGAAATCAGAATTATAGTTCTATTTTACTCTATGGATCTCTCGATAAGTAGTTTGATTGTTAATAGGAGATCATTCGTTCTGAAGCCTGAACGGCGGCCTGTTCTATTGTTTGATAAGAGTCATATTCATTTTTCAGTCATGAAGAGGTATTGAACTTAAAGTGAGACATAGGTTGAACGGATCCTTCATCATTTCGTATCATATATATATATATATATATATATATATATATATATATATATATATATATATATATGATACGAAATGATGAAGGATCTGTTCAACCTATGTCTCATATATATATATAATTATATAATGGCCTAGAAGAAGTCGTAGGAAGATCACCTCTGAAGAACAACCTCTTTTTGTGCCAAATGACAAGTAGAGACCCTAGTGCGTCACACCCCATACTCCAAAGGCGATTGCTGGAAGCAACAGGCATCAGTGTATCAGTCGAAACGATACGTCAAAGACTTCTTTCAAGGGTTTTATACAGCAGAAGGCCCTTAAGAGTTCCATAGCTTGCCAGATAACAAAAAATTAACAGACTTAGTTGGTGAGACCGAGCAGAAAGACAAATTCCGAAATATCTAGTGGGCAATGTGATGTTTTGGGTTGGCATTATGCTGGGAGGCAAAACAGATTTAATTTCGAATCGAGCCAGGATAATTCAAAAATAAAACATGCTCATTTAAGCCGGCACTGAACCTAATCCACAGCATGCCTAGACGAATTCAGGCTTTCATCAAGGCAAGAAAAGGTAATACAAGCTACTGAGGTCGAAAAAAAACACCTACTCAGTGAGAAAACAATTTTAAATATTTTTACTACATACGGAAAAAAACTCTCATTTTATTTCATTTGTTTCTTGCTAAAAATAAATCTTAATTTATTTCTTTCTTCAATTGAAATATATATATATATATATATATATATATATATATATATATATATATAGAGAGAGAGAGAGATTAAGTTGAATTTCATTTGCTAACAATTTTTTCAAAAATGAAAAAATGTTTTCACTGGGGAATCGGGGTTGAGAGCAATTGCAAATTTAGTATTGGAAGACCTTGAATGACAAATACTTTCAAAGATCACATTCAAAGTGTAGTTTTTCAAACGGTATGTTGATGACTTTATGGCATGTATTCCTCACGAAATAACCAAAATCTTCAATTCATATCACAAAAAAATTCAATTTATAAATGAAATCGAACAAGATCAAACAATAAATTTTCTCGGCATACAATCAACCCACGACGATACAGGAAAAATACATACAAATTGGTATCAGAAACCGACATTGGGTGGTAGATACCTAAATTTTGAATCAATTATACCAAACCGATACAAAAAAAGCGTTATCAATAGCCTGTTTTATAGAGCCACCAAACTATCACACCCTAAATTGAACAAAAACTATAAAGAAATTGAAGAATATACTAAAACGAAACGCGTTTCCACCTAGTTTTTTTTTGAACCACTCATAAAGAAAATAGTACATGAAATATACAATACAGAACAAAGGAAAAAAGAAAAATAGATTTTAAATACATCGGCCTCACTTATGCACCCGGACTGTCACAACAAATTGATAAATGCCTAGAAAATTACAACATCAAGATTAGACACAAACCCAACAACTGCTGCAAACAATTTTTCACCACTCTAAGGCCAAGGATGAAACACGAGAACAAAACTCACTGTATATACAAGGTTAATTGTCAGAACTGTGGAGCGTGCTATATCGGTAATACTGAACAATACTTGCATAAAAGAATATACCAACACGACTACTCCGTTATATCTAATAAAAAAAGTACAGCCCTAGCGAAACATAGCATTGAACAACTACATAAATTTAATTTTGCTGATGTACAAGTTCCTGCATCTGAAAGCAACGACTTTAAAAGGAACATTCTAGAAATGATCGAAATCCAAAAAGAACCTAAGACAGTGAATTCAAGAGCTAACGTTGACGGATTTATGAATATCTACAGTAATCTGATAATTTGAATACACCCTTCAATAGATTGCTGAAACCAGTTATACTCGAATATCAATTGTTATTGCTTGTTATTGTTGTATTGCTTTTTGTTTTTTTTTTACCGGTGATGATAATGAAGTCAAGAGAGAATAAGTAAGGTGAATAGCTTTTAACGTAAGGATTGTATTATGTGTTTTACTGAGATTATAATTTTTGTCTCAGATAATAATTGTGCAACGATAAATGTTTTCTTATGATGGCCCTGTGCCGAAACGCGTAAAAACACTTTGCAAATATTAGGTTTTTGACCTAAAACAACTTTCCGTTCTCTTAACCCCGATTCCCCATATATATATATATATATATATATATATATATATATATATATATATATATATATATATATATATATATATATATATATATATATATATATATATATATATATAATTTAGGTTGCTTTCTAGCTTTCTATTTATTTCATTTTGAACAACAAAAATGGGTTGTTTTCATTTCCTAGTTCATTGAACAATTGGTTCTTCTCTAAATAGAGGTTTTAGAGAGGTACTTTGAATAGTTATGAAGATAGTTTAATCTATAAGTTAAAATAGACAACCAAAAGCAAAATTTGTTCCTTTACCTTACACCAAAATATTAGGAATAATTTTCAATAATATCTACATAAAATTAACCTACAAATCAAATTTAACCTCAGAAACTTGCCTAGTCGGAAACCCAAAAGACACAACTAACACGTCGGGCAAATGTAGCATATATGAAAGAAGTGGTAACAATTGTTGAAAAAAGAATATCGGAAAACAAAAAGTTCAATTGAAACCATATTAACAAAACAAGAAGCATATTTAAAATATGGACCTACAGAAAAATCCAGCGTTGCCTTTGATCAAGACCATAAAATAAATCTGGAAAACGTAGAAGAGATGAAGAATGTTGAAAACGCGAATACATTGATCACTTCTGAATGCATCATCATAGTAAAATGTTAACATCTAGTGAACGTGGACAAATGTCCGATTCCGTTCAGCGTATTCCCTAAGTTCGTTAGATTAGACTCACCTAGTAATAGCGTTATCGACCAATCAGGCCGTCAAAAGCGTCTAGTAGCAGGGATGAATTAAATATGAATGATAGAATCATGAAAAATTAGATTAAGATGACTATCCTTTCGTGATGATGCCAGTTGGCGAAATGCGCGTGGAGTTTTGAGATAAAGATTTGATGAAGTGGAATACAGTATATTAGTGTGATTTACTGAATAAAGTTTTCAGTGAAACTTACAATGTCCAAGAATCCAGCGTACATGTATCTCACACCGTATATTTTTGTTCATGCATTAGCTTTCCGATTTTGCATTTTTCAATATATCAACATTTTCCTCATGTAGAATACTCTTCTGAAATCTAAAGGAGGCTCGTGTTTGTCTCGTGCAGTAACAATTTCTTTGTCAACATTCAATATGGTCATAGTCATATTTTTATCCGCGACAAAAAGTATTGATACTTGGATTTTGAGTTACCTCTTTTAGTACTGCAGCAATATTCAATTCCAAAGAGTGTATATGATCACGTTACACTATTTTCATATTTCCCATGTATTTCATCTTTTCTCGAATTTTCTTTCTTGATACTATTTCCAATAAAATAGTCGATGCCATTCGATGTTCAACAGTATTCGCGTTTGTTATCTGTCCTACAATTGGAACACTGGATGAAATATTATATTCATATAGATGAAGGTAAGAACTTTGGATATTCCAACAATTATTGAAATACTTCGAGCACTTGAATTGAATTCAGTGAAAGCTATTAAATATCTTGAGTGGAACTTTCTCATCTCCACCAGAAATAGATCGTCTACTCCTAAGAATGGAGATATTATTGCAGAACTCATTTTTAACTTCGAACACTGTTAGTTATTCGAAAAAGTTTCAATTAAATATTCAACTTTGCAAACTGCATATCAGTTTCAGGAATGAAGAAAAAGAATACTGCCTGAAATTACATAACTAAAGTATTCGCCAGGATACCAACATATTATTATCATACCTACAGTGGAATATTAGTAAAAGTTTTATTCATGTAAATAGCCGAAATGAAATTTATTATATTTTTCAAAGTGAAGATACCTAAAAATCATAACCTACATAATCAACTATATCTGATATGTTAGTGAAACACGTTTCAGTTGAGTATATCTCAATCCATCAAAAACACAAAATAATTGTGGAAAAAATTCAAGGTTTAAGTTTCACAAAATATAATGAAAAAGAAATACATTGGGGACATGTTTCAGGTTTCATCTCATTCTCAAAATCTGAGGTTAGTTTAATTAAGGTAATTCAAAATTATTTATACCTAAGAAACGGGCTAGATCTCTTTAATTATTGATAGATTATGTTTGTGAGGTTTTGAAATTTCTCCGAACTCTAATAAATCACATCCCTTGCTTTAGTGGTAAAAATTGGGTTCTTATAAATCTAAGAAATGATTTTCGTTTATACAATGTTCTAAAAACAAGTAAATATATTTAGAATTATTGGTTTCTTATGCGTGTCTACTCTAATATTAATGGAACGACCAGTTTGATCTATAGAGAAATCAGAACAATCATTACGATATATTTCATACACAAATCATGAATAAAAGAAAATTTGATTTACATTTATTTCAGAAATAATTATAAAATAACTCTAAATTAATTTCCTTTTTTTACCATCTGAAATGTATTTGCATTAAGTAACGACCACTAGCGTTCCATTATTTATATCCACTGCTTTTCCACCTGTATTAAGGCGATTATTGTTATTGACCAGGAGTAAACATAGATTTTTCTTATCCGTACGTATTGTTTTGATTTTTTTTTTTTTATATATGATTTTATTCAATACTTATTTGTGCGACTCAATCAATGCTGTGATATTTCATTGTTTCGTGAATCTGAATTGTGTCTATATTCAATAGGAAATAATAATAATTTGAGAGATTTGTTATCTATCAATTTATCTATCAGTTTTTGTTGTACCCGTTAATTGACACCACTGTCAAAATTTTTCCGCAAATATTTCTTTAAATTAAACAAGTTCCACGAAAACATAATATATGGGCGATATCAACCCAGATCATTGGGTCCATAATGATTCTGAAACATTTAAAAATTGTAATAGGTATCAATTGGAAGACTGAACCTGACCATCGGGGCTCTCTCGGTCAAACAGGGATGGAATTTGAGGAAATATTGCAAGCTATGTATTTTTTTTATTATCTCCTTAGTCCTTTTCATGACTTTGCTTGCCATGTAAAATCTTTTCTTAGATTTGTTTATACATATAAGAAGTATGATTGTTGAAAAATTTTCTGCTGTTTTTCTTTTTCCATTGTTACAGATTCCTGTCCCAAACCCCCTTCCTTTCACCCTTGTCTTCGTTTGGAAATCATGGAATGCAAGAAAGAATGAAGCGGCTAAGCAGAAAAATCTTTGATACTCTTTATGAACACACGACACTAACACAACATAAACAGACAAGCTATTGCTAGTGCAATTGCGACAGGGAAATGAGTTTTTTCCTCGGGTTTTTTCACTCGTTTATTGAATCATATACAAGATAGTATGGTTCCCCTGTTTCATTTCTTGAGCTCACACTTGTGTTTTTTTTATATTTTTATTATATATATATATATATATATATATATATATATATATATATATATATATATATATATATATATATATATATATATATATATACTAACTATTAACTACTATTATTGATTAAGGTATCAATCAACCTTGGTTTTTGACAAATGTCAAAGTCAAGATGATTTATTGTTCCCATAATTTGAATACCTAGGAAATCAATTGCTCCATGCATATTTTCATTTTTCATTATTAATCGGATCGTAAAATGAATTTGAAAATTCAAAAGGGATTTAATTGACTATCAGTATCAGTGCTAATTCAAACTATATCAATATATCTTATCTAGTAAAGAACGTAATAAATTACTTGAAACGAAAAGTTTATCTTCAAGTTCAGTCATGTGAATTTCACTCGAACGAGAAGAAAGAGGAGTACCCATTGGAAGACTATCTAGTTGTTGCTCTTAATCTTTGTAAACAGAATAATACCTAATGTTATCATCATCACCCAGCATACTCAGGCAAAATACTTCACAACTAACACGAAAGCAAAGGACACCCAATATTCCCCCTAATGCTAGATTAGTTTCACTCGACTTCGTAAATGTGGTCCCATCACCATCAATAACCCAAAATTATCATTAACAACCAATTATTTTAAAATACAACATTTATTCCTCAAATAAGATTTGAATCGATAGTGCTTGTATAAGCTTGTTGGTAGCAGAGTTATCTATATTATATAGTTATCTATATTATACAGTGTGTTCCAACGAAAATTTGACCCCCCCTATAACTCCGAAATGAGTAACATTAGCGAAAAACACCAAGACACGTCGATTTTTGTTTCGAGGAGGAGCATTTTTCGAAATAATTCGAAACTTCTCAGATCAACCCCCTACCCCCAGCAACCCTAACTTTGAAATTCATCATAGGGAATAAGGGTCGAGTGGCACCTTACTGAAAAGGTCTGTCAATTCTCCACCTTGATTTGTCATTTTTAGAATTTTAAATTAACATACAGGGTGTCCCAACCAAGGGTGAAGTTGAATTCCTGGAAATCCCAAATACTAAATGAAATAGATTTATTTTGGCATAATGCAAGCGCAGATTTATGCTCGGTCTAGAAAAACGACCTACACTTGTGAATTTGGAGTTGGTGCAATCAACCCCCTATTTCCAGCATACCCAACTCAAAAATCATTCGATCGATAATAGGTCAAGTGGCACCTCGTTGGAAAGGTACTGCAATTTTCTCTTCGAATTTGGTATTTTCGAAATTCAGAATCATCATACAGGGTGTCCCGAAGCAGGAACATTGAAAATCCAAATAACTTTTGAAACTGGTTCATTTCGGTATACGAGAACATGTTTGATCCGAGAATAGGACTTTCTTGTGTGGTTATAGAATTTTTGCAATCAACCCCTTCCATTCAGCATCCCCAACTTGAAAATCATACAAATAATTCAAGTGGCATATCTTCAGAAAGGTTTTTGAATTCCAGAATGATTAAAGCATTTCATTCAATTCGGCTCTCCATACAGGATGTCGCTTTCGAAAAATTCAATATCGTCATTTGAAATTATCAACTAAAATTAATTCGAAACTGTTAAAAGTATTGGGGTACGATGTGTTGAGCATCAATTACGAAGAAATAAAGCTGATTTCTGCATTGAAAATGTTCACATTTTTTCATTTCCATCTGGCGTGCAGTCATCTGTTATTTCTCATTTTGCAATGAAATATTATTATTATTCAGATCAGTTCCTCATTATTGTTGTTGTTCGTCAGTTGAAATTAATCTGAAAATGGTTTATTCCACTGAGGAAAGGGTCGAAATTGTATCGACGTATTTTCGAAATAACAGTTGTGCCAAAGAAACGGCAAGGATATTCGATAGGAACCATCCTGAAAGAGAAAGGGAGTCAGTCACCAGTACGTTAAATATTTGGTTGACAAATTCCTAGCTACGGGTTCGGTGGCAAACAAAAACATGAAGTGGCATGTCCTGTCAGAAATGAGGCAACGGAAGTGGCAGTAGTGGGTCATCTACAAATGGAGAATACTACTTCGATCAGAAAACTATCTCGTCTGACTGGTGTATCAGCTACAACTGTCCATAGAATCGTGAAACATCACAAATTTCACCCCTACAAGGTAAAATTAGTGCATGAAATAAACGAAGATGATCCAGATCGTCGTTTACAGTTTTGTGAAAATCTAAGTGAAAACCTAAACGCTAATCCAAATTTTCTGAATAACATCTGTTTTTCTGATGAAAGCACCTTTATGCTCAGTGGTGAAGTGAATAGACATAATTGTCGATATTGGGACACACAGAATCCTCATTGGTTTAGAGAGGCCCACACGCAAAGGCCTCAGAAGTTGAACGTTTGGGCAGGAATTTTTGGCAATCATCTAGTTGGGCCTTTCTTTATTGAGGGTAATCTGAATGGAAATGGCTACCTACAGTTGTTAGAGGAACACATACATCCTAGATTGACAGAAATTTTACAGAACGATCCAACTCTTTCTGAGGACGAAATGCGTTTTCAACAAGACGGTGCTCCTCCGCATTATGATGCTCGGGTGCGCCAATATTTAGACGAAAATTTCCCAGGAAGGTGGATTGGTAGAAGAGGACCTGTTGAGTGGCCAGCCAGGTCACCAGATTTAAATCCCTAGATTTTTTTTGTGGGGCCATCTAAAATCTAAAGTTTATGCCACAAGACCAGAAAACCTGGAGGAGCTGCGGATGAGGATTATCACAGAATGCCGACTTTTGACTCTTGAAGTTTTCGCTAATGTGAGAAGAGAGTTCGAAAATCGTCTGTATAACTGTATGGAGGTGGGCGGAGGTCATTTTGAACAATTGTTGTAATAATCAAGTTAGTTTTTGTTTTCAATTGAATACAAGTTCAATAAATCTCGTTTTCCTGTTTAGATGAGCATCCAATCAGTTTCTCCATCATCCCTCATCCTGATCCTCACGCCAGAAAACCTCGATTGCCAAACTGAAACCAATGCCTCAGTGATTCAGAAAATAGAAAAATCTTTCTGGAACTTTGCCACTCAACCTGTAATCACTTGTATGATTTTTGAGTTGGGGATGCTGAATGGAAGAAATTGATTGCAAAAATTCCATATTCACGCAAGAGAGTCTTATTCTCGAATCAAACATAAACATGTTCTCGTATTATACCGAAATGAACCAGTTTCAAAAAGTTATTTGGGTTTTCAGTGTTCCTGCTCCGGGACACCCTGTATGCTGATTCTGAATTTCGAAAATACCAAATTCGAAGAGAAAATTGAAATACCTTTCCAACGAGGTGCCACTTGACCTATTTTCGATCGAATGATTTTTGAGTTGGGGATGCTGGAAATAGGGGGTTGATTGCACCAACTCCAAATTCACAAGCGTAGGTCGTTTTTCTAGACCGAGCATAAACCTGCGCTTGCATTATGCCAAAATAAATCGATTTCATTTAGTATTTGTGATTTGCAGGAATTCAACTTTACCCTCGGTTGGGACACCCTGTATGTTAATTTAAAATTCTAAAAATGACAAATCAGAATGGAGAATTGACAGACCTTTACAGTAAGGTGCCACTCGACCCTTATTCCCTATGATGAATTTCGAAACTAGGGTTGCTGGGGTAGGGGTTGATCTGACAAGTTTCGAATTATTTCGAAAAATGCTCCCCCTCGAAACAAAAATCGACGTGTCTTGGTGTTTTTCGCTAATGTTACTCATTTCGGAGTTATAGGGGGTCAAATTTTCGTTGGAACACACTGTATAGTTATCTATAATATATAGTTATTTCCAACAACTTAAGGGTATTCCAATGGCTTCTGTTCTTTCTTCTTTTTTGAGAGGAATTCGCATGAGCAATCTTGAATAGAAACTTTTTCTTCATGTAATATTTTAGTTTATTACGTTCTTCACTAGAAAAGATATGTTGATGATATATTATTCCAATAGGTTGGATTAGCTTTCTTCTTATGAGCGAAATTTTCATGACCAATCTTGAAAATAACATTTTCCTTCATAGAACATTTTTATAAGTACCATTGCTTGCTAGAAAATTTATTTTGATGATATATTTTCTAATTTACTATGGAAATTGAAAATATACATAAAACACTCTATTTCTCAGATATTCAAATTATGGAAACAGATAATCATCTTGAATTTAATATTTATCGAATATCATTGTTCCTGATACCTCAATCTATTATAGTGGTTCCTTCTACATATAGTCAAAATGTCCGCATTTCATTCATTTATGCATAGATTACTACGGCTCCTCTTCACCATTAGAACATTAGTGACAAAATACGTGTAATACAACAATATAATAGACAGATTAATATCTGAAAACCAACAGAAATTATTATTATCCTCAATCCACCCTACTCTTCAGGTTCATGAAGCAATAAAATATCACAGCATTAATTATATCTCACAGATAAGTACTAAATTATGTCATATATTAACAGAGAATAAAACCAACACTATAAAGGAATAATCTCAGTTCATTCTTGGTCAATATCAAGGATATTGGAAAAGAATAGAATCCACACAAAATGTACGAAAAAGAAAAAACTGAGTTTAACCTCAGTCAATAACAAAGATCGACTTGATACAAGTGAAAAAAGGAGTGTATATAAATTATATTGTAATGATTATCCAGCTCTGTATATAGGTCAAACTGGTCCGTCCATCAATATTAGAGTAGACGAGCATAAAAAACCCATGACATTAACAACTGGTATTTCAGATCATTGTATAAACATAAATTACTCCTTAGATGTCACAAAAACAAAAATTCTTTATAACAGTGAAAAATGCAATAGGTTAGTCTTATTAGAATTCGTAGAAATTTCATCGTCTCACAATCGTAATCTACCAATAACTATTGCCCGGCATGATTTCCGTTTGTCCCAACTTCTCACATCTGTTCATAGGTATGAACGGCGTTGTAATATTAGGGGGCACTACCGTGCCCCCGCCACCTCGAGCGCGAAGCAAACACTGGCGTACCATTCTTTACTAGAACTATTTCGCCGCATTTTCAGGCACCTGAGACCAGAACGCAGTTATTTCCGTCATGCAGTAAGCTATGATCTTATACTTAAAATCCAAAATTTCGAGTCTGTAGGTCATTCAGTTCCGAAGTTAAGCGAAAGCAAAGTTTCGCATTTATGACACTCACTCACCCACGATCATTAGAATAGAACTAGTACTTCCTATGAATTCAGAGAGCTGAAATTTGGTGCAAAGTTAGGGCTTAATGGCAACATGAAAGGAAAACTATAAAAACTTGGATAACAGAAGATCTGGAGAAGCTGATGACCATGATTAGAAAACACAAGAGCCCAACCAAACTATTAGATATCGACTTACCACCTATACAAAAAATATTCAACTTGGTGAGCCACTTCATTTGACGTCAAAAATCGAAAGCCTGAAGTATCTGATGAGGAACCCTCAGCTGAAAAAAAATCTACTGTCATTGCAAAAATCCAGGGTAGTGGGACACATCTTCTAATTTAATCTAGCCTATAGCGTCCCAGAGTCACTGTTGGCCAAATGCCTCCCCTTCTGCTTTTAATATGGATATAAATGAAATTAAAGAAAAACTCTGGATAAGACTAGACTGGCTTTTATACTTCTACTTACAAGTTTACAAAAAGAAATGGCTAATGGGCAATACGAAAAACTGTTGCTAATGTACAAGAATCAGAACCGGAAAAAAAGAAAAGAAAGATTTGTAATAATAAAAAAACTACTCCTTAAAGAATAAAATTGTCAAATAAGAAAATCTAATAGAATAAATCAATATACCCACGTTTCTACAAAGAGAAGTGAAATCCCACCAAAAACATTTTGCAAAGAACTTGCCAAGTCTCGATGGAGCTGCTTATTTATCTCTAAAAAGTAATAAAATCTAGACATAGTCATGCTAAGTCAAGTTGAAAGGTTCACAAGGATACAAAACCAGGTGCTCCATGACACCATTGCACCAATTTGTCCCCAGAACCGCTACCTATTGACGATGGAAAATTGCCACTTGGAAAACGTTGATTGAATAACCAATCAGTTGTAGGCTTGATAAAACTGTGTATTTTGACGCTCCAAAAAGAAGAGAGCAGAAGTCAGCATTGTCAATGCTGAATGCATGTGTTACACAATCAACAACAGCCTAAAATAAGGCACTTCCGTATAATTACCATTTCCAGTATGTACGTGTAAACGAAATTGACTTGTACCTACCTACTAACGTATAAAGAATGTTCAACGGCCAAGTCACACAACATTGACTATAATTATAAAGAAATCGCAGTAGGGAACCTTAGACTTGGCATGACTTTTCAGAGATAAACAATCAGCTCCGCCAAGACTTGGCTAGTTTTTTACAGAATATTTTTGGTGGGATTAAAATTTTCTTTTAGATTTCAAAAATGGCATTGAACTCGAAACATATGTCAAACTTATTCGTACCCATAATATTTTACGGAGTTTAAGCATAATGTTTTCTTCTTCGATTGTCGAAATGTAGTTTTTGAAAATAGTTGTTTTTTAAATAAACCAGTCATATCTTCATTTCATTTTATTATAACAGATTCGGATACCCAAAACGCTTAATGAACAACCCTTAGTGATATATCCTCAATTAACATTGATACTGAAACTGTATGTGTGAGTATTCAGATAAATTTCAGAAGAATGAAGGTTTCAACTATCCAAGCGAAGCGAGAATGGGGTGGGGGTTGCATTACTCATCCGATACAGATTCCACGAGAAAGAGTTCAGAGCGGGCGTGGGTGATACATACTGTCTCCATTCAAACGAAAAATGGATTTGCGGAGACTATATAAATTCTGATAAGGTAGCATGAATGATAATCATTCCTCATCTTCATATAGACTGAAGCGTTCCATCCATCACAGTAAGGAGTGAAGTGAACAAAAAATTATTTCTACTCAAAGCAATTCTGCTTATATCTGAGTGCAATGAATTCAAATTTGCCTGGAAGTTTAGTTCACAGACTTCAAAAAGTTTTTTGAAAAATGATAGAGATTGTGGAAGTGAATATCTCAAAATAGTTTACTGATATTTTTTCAAAATATACAGATGGGTAGCTTCTCTCTTTTTTCTTTTTCAACTATACTTAGGGGTAGATACCACCTATGTGGCGGCTCATTATGTTTTGAGGAGTCTATTAACTAGGATCTTGAATAGATTGAAGCCATAGGTCAGGAGCGGAACCTACTGCTGCGTGTAAGTTTCAGAACGCCAAGCAATTTCAATGACATGCGTATCTATTGAAAATTTGCATGTACATGGATTCTGTGATCTTTAACATGCTAAAAAATTAAAAATCAAATTGTAAGAATTCCTCCTTATAGTAGAAGGCGTTACCGGACAATATTTTTTTTCTTATAGGGGTATATATTTCCTCCTCTCCAAATCTTCGATAGTTTATTATAAGGGGTGAGCCATTTAGAATTTGAAATTTCATTTCGCTATGAAAATAATACTAGTAGACATTTCATCTTAATTCTTTTTCTATTGGTAGGACCGATCATTGACATTTATGAATGAAACACAACATCGTTAAGATGACACTTATCTTTCACGGCGCCCCAAAGATAATAATCTAGCGGTGTCAAATCGCACCTGCGAAGTGGCCAGTTGACTTTCGTATTTCGGCTGATTATGCGGTTTTCGAACTCATTGCCCAAAATATGAAGTGTATCGTTGTGTGACACGTAGCGCTATCCTGTTGAAACCATATGTCGTCCATGTTATCCTCTTCAACTTTCGGGTACAAAAAGTCACTTATCATGGCACGGCAACGTTCACCATTGACGGTGATGGCGGATCCTTGCTTATTCTTGAAGAAATATGGGCCTGTGATGCCTCCTGACCAAAAACCACACCAAACCGTCACTCGTGGAGGATGCATCATCTTCTCTATTATAACGTGTGTGTTTTTCCGAGCCTCCAATGCAGCAATTTTGCTTGTTTACATACCTTCCGAGGTGAAAATGGGCCTCATCGGAAAGAAAGACGATTTTTCGGTGAAAATGCTCATCTTCCGCCCAACGATCTGCAACCCATTGAGCGATTCGAAATCGCATTGGATGATCATGAGGCTTCAGTTCTTGAACCAATTGAACTTAATAAGTTTTTATACTGAGGTTTTTATCCAAAATTGGGCGTACAGACGTGCGTGAAATGTTAAATTGTTGCGAACGGTGACGAGTTGATATTGATGGTTGTTCGACTACAATTTGAGCTACAGCTGCAATATTTTCTTGCGAAAGCACTGGACGAGAACGTACGCGAGTTGCTTTGTCCAATAACGAGCTACTCAGATGAACTAAATTGATGGCACTTTATTTATACCGAAAATTCTTCGCAGATTCCTTACAGTTTGAGTCGAAGAATCAGAACTTTGGAAATATGTTTTTAATATTTCCCAAATTTCTTCAAGCGAAAAGCGACCCATTTTGTAAATGTCAAACCTTCTATTAAAAATATGTCACTACTTCATAAGTGTCAACGGCCCTTTGTTTTAAAATAAGTATGTGTTCGAATTTCAAACGATAGATGGCCCACCCCGTTTAATGTAATTCCATTGCTTAGAAGGCCGTTTTGCGTTTTTTGAACAATGTAATGGAGACGCAAATCATCCTGCAATCGAGTATTGTTATTCTCGATATGTGTCTGCTATTTCAGGATCACTTCATTTTGGTAGATTTTATGGATGAACAATTAATACTTTTTTCGATATCAGCAGATACTGAAACTTTTCGATACGGTATCTGATACCTTGTAACGAATACTTTATATCTTACGGCCTTCGGCAGTTTTCGATATTAGGAAGCAATGAAATAATGTGAGTTAGTAAACACACATAAAACAAATCTTAAGCAAGTGGTTTAATTATAATGTTGAAGTGAGCAAAGTGCCGTAATATAAGTATAGTATTGAATACGGAATGATGATTTGAATATTGATGATTTGCCTGGTTTCAAAGAACTTTTTCGGAGGGATTGATTCAATAAAATCAGAAATTTGTAAGGCGTGAATTTTATCTATAAAATAAACACATAAATCTGAACATAATGCAGGTTGGGTACATAACACATAAAAAATCGTCACACGACTATAGAAATGAGAAATTGAAATATAATATCTGAATATTTATAATCGATAATGTGCTCCAACGAAAATTTCCCTCCCTCTATCCCAAGATGGACTGATTTTGGCGGAAAAAGCTGAGACACATAAATTGCTTCGGAGCATGTGAAATCAACCCTTTACCCTCAGCAGCACCTAAATCAAAATTTATTATTGGGAAAGTGGTTCCAATGATATATTTTTGAAATGGTCTCTCATTCTCAATTCAAAAATTGTATCTTTATAAGCATTCCATATCACTCACAACGATCATTTGTATTCCTACAAAAATTTGTCACCCTCTCTATATCTAGAAAGAATGACAATAGCTTACAAAGCTGAAACATGTGAATATTTTATTGGCATGTGAAATCGAGTGAGATATCATTGGAAAGATTTTTAATTTTCTACCAAAAATGTTATCTTCATGAACCTTCAATATCACATATACAGAAATTTCAAACACAACAAAAGTTTGTTTTCCAACAAAAATTGTATAATGATTAAAATCAAATCATGTTCTCAAAATGACCTCATGCGACATCCATTCAATGATACAGTTCTAACCAGAGAAAGGATCCATTAAAAAGGCCGAGTTACCTACAAAACATTCAACACCCCCTCACGACCCCTCACCTATTTATCAAGTCCTTCCATAATACATATAGATGGCACTAATTTAACCACGTCAAGTTTCAAAGTCTGTCGATTACACTTCAATCGCCCATAAATGAATTGTCAAATGTATGTCAATGTCAAAGTTTTCAGTTTCCCGCTGAACCCTTTTATTTTTGCGGTTTGTGCTTCCAAAATCATTTTCTCTTCAGGTGTTTCCGTTGCTGGTGTCTTGGACTCAAGTTTAGTAATTCCATTGAAAATTTATGGTAAGTAAATTGAATTTGTGAAGTTTTAGCCGATAGTTTGTGCAGCTTGAGCTTTTTTTGATTCTACGGTACCTAAATTGGATTTTATCCAGTTCTTTGCGGTTTTCTTCTTAATTTTGAGGTTCACCCCTTTGGCGTGCGGCGGAAAAGGCTATACCATACATACATGTGAATGGCGAGGAAATAAAAGTAGCCGAGGAAGCATTTTTTCGAGCTCTGAAAAGATAAGTTGATTTGAATTATATAAATTTTCTTTAGGTTCTCAACTTTCGAATTTGACAGGATGACTTCGTTAGCGAGTAAATATCGCGGCAAATTTCCCACATGCCCCAACAAGTACGTCTTTCGAACTGAAAATATCAGTTTCCATATTTTCCCCTCGACAAGATCCATCAACTTGTTTGAAGTGGAAAGACTTTGTTCCATAAGTGAAATTGTCGGCACTACTAACTTTTTCTTATGTAGTGATCACTTCAAAGAAGAGGACTTTGTTAATGCATATCAAGAAAGATTAAACCGTGGCGTTATACCATCTCTTTCTATTTTGAATAATGAACCATCTTGTTCTTATAATAAAGAGGGTGAGTCAAAAGTAGGCAGTATTTCTTCTTGGCCAGGAGCTCTCAACGAGCAATATCATTCATTATCGAATGATCACTCGTAGGTAGGCTTTTTACACCATGCTTACACTTAAGTTTCTGCGTGCGGAACCTTATATATTTGGTTTATTATTCATAATATTAATGCAACCCTAGTTTCCAAGATTAGTAATGAAATTGCCTATTTTTACCATATTCAACAATTTTGAGTGATCTCAAATTCTTCAAATAAAAACTTCTTGAGACAGTTATTACTGCGTTTGTTTCTATTTTCAGAAGCAGTATGGGGTAACTGCCATGAAAATGGCAGTGAAGGCAGTTTACCCCCAACGGAGACCAATGGAGGATATTATGGCTGACAACAATATGTCATAATTTCTTTTTCATTTACAATGTACCTCTTTTCTGTGATATGTGATTTATATCTTTGATTTACATGTGTTATGAATTTATTTTATTTTTGCGAATGTTTTCTGTATATATGGTTTAAGAGATTTTTGAAATTTTAAAATAAAAGTGTTATTGTGAAAAAATACTCATTATTTTCTCAATTTTTGAACAGTCTACTTGGGGCAGAAATAATCTGCATCGATTAGACCAGTTCATATACCCCATGTCAGTCAAGTTAAATTCGATCGTGGGAAATCTAGAATTCGAATAAGGCGCCTTTCGGTTTAGTTTCCTATAATGGTATGCATAGCGCTAGTTTCTATACAGAGACGGCCATATTGTTTCCTATGTCGGAGCACTGAGTTTTCATTTCTCATTAAGGTCTGTTCTGTGCTTCTAACTCTCTGCTATCATATTCAAGTGACGATCATTATCCTCGTTACCAGGTTTTCAATTTCCAAGAAAATGTATTAATAAATTGAGATATTGAAACATCAAAGTTTTGTATGGAACACACAAATGTTTTGATCGCAACCATCTGGTACTGATAAATCTGTTTCACTTTTGTCTTTCATTTTCATAATTTCAATTAATATTGTTGTTTGTAAGATAAAGTTTAAATATGGTTTACTCAACTGATAAGCGGGTCGAACATGTTTCAATTTGTTATCGAAATAATAGTTGTACCAGAGAAACGGCCAAGATTCTCAAAGTGAACCATCCAAAATAATCGGTAGGACACCAGTATATTTTATATTCGATGAACAAAATTTGAACAACGGGGTCGGTGGCTACCAAAAAATTAGAAGTTCAGCCGATACGGTTCGAAGCAACTGAAGTGGCAATTTTGGGCCACCTACAAATGGAAAACACTACCTCCATGATAAAAATATCGCGTATGTGTGGTGTTTCAGCGACAACAGTCTACAGTAGGAGTGCTCAAACGGTCGATCGCAAGTGCCTTTTGAGTAGATCTCGAGAAGAAGAAACTTTTTAATAAGTAGGTAACGGAACTACAAAAATTTTTTATGTAATAAAATAACACTTGCGGCTAAAGGCGGTTTATTAAAGAAACGCGCGGTACTTGACCAAGAAAAGCTGCGTTTTTTATTCTTGCCGCTTTTCTAGAAACTTCGGGCGGCGTTTGACGGGAACATTCGAGACTTTCGTTCACGCAGATATAAATGTGCCTGCAGGAAATGGAGTCATTCTGAATTTTTTTTTGTATGGTGAAGGATAAGTGCATTTATCTTATTTGTCGTGCGTCAGTTGTAATACCTAAGGCATCATAAAACGGTTCATAAAAACTATGAAAAGGATTTTCTGCCTCAGAGTGAATTGAGAAAACGAATAGTACGTGATTTGATATCTTGTTTGAAAAAATAACAGACCATGTTCACAAGACCAGCCAATCAATCAGAATCTGCTACGATCGCGTGATTTAAAATATCTCATTTATTGGCCAAACACAAGAAACCATTCGAAGATGGATCAGTTGTGAAGAAAGCATTTATTGAAGCGGGTGAGACTTTATTGGGAGATTTTAAAAATGAAACAGAAATCATGTCTCCTATTAGAGAACTTCAGTTATCTCATCCGACTATCACAAAGCGTATTGAAGTCATGAGTCAGGACATGGCAGATAAACTGAAATGAAATGTACATACTTTTCTTTACAGTTCGACGAATCCACCGATATGACAGACAGTGCCCAGCTGTGCATTTTCATTCGGAAGGTATAATGACATGTTGGCTAAGGAAGAATTTTTGACAGTCATTCCTCCACCAATGACTGGAAACAAAAACGGTTTTGTGGATTTGTGTCGAGCTAATGAAGATTTCCCTTCTTTTTTACATTCCATTGTATTATACATCAACAAGTTTTGTGTTCAAAAGTTTTAAACGCAGAGGAAATTATGGGCATTGCAACAAAAATTGTGAATTCCTTCCCCCACGTTGCTTCAAACGGCGGCTCTTCAAGTGGCAGTAGGAAGATAGGTAGTCAGCTGAACAAACTGATTTAGTTCTTCACACGGACGTCAGGTGGTTGAGTCGTAAAAAATTCCTTGAAAGGTTTCAAGAGTTATTGCCCGAAATAACAGCTTTTCTAGACGAAAGAGGTGATGACACTAAGATGTTGAAAAACGAAAAATGGCTGACTGATATGGCATTTTTGACTGACATCACAATGCGCTTAAACACCATTAACTTGGAGCTTCAAAGTAAGGAAAAAACTATTATTGAGATGATTAACTCAGTAAACGCATTTAAAAGTAAATTGCATGTTATGATAGATCAACAGAAAAGAAAGGATCTGAAACATTTTCCGTGTTTGAAAGCAAGGATTCCTCAGTTGAATCATGATACGTATGAGGCTGAACTATCAAATATCAATTCGAAATACATTTTCATGATTGAAGTAAATTGGCAAAGATAGCATCATTTATGAGTTATCCTTTTTCATGTGAAAAAGAAGAGGAATTACCTACTGAAATAGCAAGTCAGTTTAATATGAACTCATTTTCTGTTGAGAATGAGTTGGTGCAGATTATATTAGATATACATCTCAAAGCTACAGCTTCTGATACTAATTTCTGGTGTTTTATATCTGAAGATAAATATCCGAATCTAAGGAAAATCGCCCTTCAACTGACGGCAATGTTTGGGTCAACTTACTTGTGCCCAAACCTTGATTAAAATTATGTATATTGTGCGGAAAGCTAATACCGATATATGCTACAGTACACCCTACCTAGGTAGGTAGGTAGGTAGGGTGTATCGTGTATGTACAACAACCTCTCAGAGTCGATCGTTAATAGTCTAAAAATAATGAGGTAGATCGTCAGCAGTTCAAGTTTGAGCACTTTGGTCCACAGGATAGTGAAACATAACTAATTTCACCTTTATTGAATGAAACTAGTTCATGAAACGAAGACAATCCTGATCGCCGATTTTGTGAAATTGTCAGTGAATATATTTACAATATTTGAATTGTGGAGGTCGTTACTTGATGTAGATCCATGATATAAATGAGATAAAAGACACAAGGTTTAACTTTAATCTACACTTTATCTGAAAAAAAATCGACGACGTTTCGCTGACCCAGCAGCTTTATCAAGAATGACAAACAGATTGAAGAGTATGGTATTATAAACAAATCGTAGAACAAGTTGGATGAATAACAGGAAAATCCACACCGAGCCATTGTATAGTTAGTATGGAAGGTAATAAAAACTAATTAAACAAGTTAAGTAGGGGTGAATAATTTACATCTACCTGCTCATTCAAAAGCTTGTCCGAATGTTTGTATCTATTTATTTCTAATGCTTATAAGAGATGTAATTTTAAACTTTTGATTTTATATGTAATATGTCAAAGTTTTATTGAATGAATGGTTTTCTTTTATTAAGTGGTTTGAATAATTTGAATCAGATTTATTTTTATCGAAGCTACATTTATGTTCAGATGTTCTTATGCTAAAACTCCTATAGGTCCTACCGATATAAATTTTATCACAAGAACCGCAATTGAGTTTATAGATTTCTGATTAACTTGAGTTTTCAACACGAGATTTATTATTTTTAATATGTTTACCTAAGTTATTAGAAGTTTTGGAACTTATATTAAGATTCTGTTCGACGAGAAAGGATTTGATATTTGTACTTGCAGAACCGCAGAATGTTAAACTGTTGAATATTTTATAGTCTTTATCATCCACTCATTTCCAAATTTCTTCATTGGTATAGATATGTTGACGACATCTTAGTATGTTTCATTGGAACTACTCGTCAATTAGACTTATTTCTTAATTTCATTAATTCCATCCATTTGAACATTAAATTCACGATAGAAATTGAACAGAACGATTTCATTAATTTTTGGACTTGAAAATCACTAAAAGAAATAATAATCATGTTTTCTCGGTCTTTCGTAAACCAACACATACTGATACAATTATACATAACTACTCATTACATCCAATTCAACACAAAGTTGCAGCTTTAAACAGCATGGTACATCGGTTACTCAATTTACCTTTATCAGTAGAAGATTATAATAAAGGGTTAAATATCATCAAACAGATAGCCATTAATAATTCATATAATCCGGATATGATAGATCTAATCATTCGTAAAAACTGTATCAGAAAGCAATAAATGAAGTATATCCTATTCATAAAGACTATAAAATATTCAACAGTTTAACATTCTGCGGTTTTGAATGTACAAATATTAAATCCTTCTCGTCAAACAAAATCTTGATATAACTTTCAAAAATTCTAATAACTTAGGTAAACATATTAAAATAATAAATCTCGTGTTGAAAACTCAAGTAAATCAGGAATCTATAAACTCAATTGCGGTTCTTGTGATAAAATTTATATCGGTAGGACCTATAGGAGTTTTGGCATAAGAACATCTGAACATAAACGTAGCTTCGATAAAAATAAATCTGATTCAAATTATTCAAACCACTTAATAAAAGAAAACCATTCATTCAATAAAAACTTTGGCATATTACATATAAAATCAAAAAGTTTAAAATTAGATCTCCTAGAAGCATTAGAAATAAATAGATACAAACATTCGGACAAGCTTTTGAATGAACAGGTAGATGTCAATTATTCACCCCTACTTAACTTGTTTAATTAGTTTTTATTACCTTCCATACTAACTGTACAATGGCTCGGTGTGGATTTTCCTGTTATTCATCCAACTTGTTCTACGATTTGTTTATACTACCATACTCTTCAATCTGTTTGTCATTCTTGATAGAGCTGCTGTGTCAGCGAAACGTCGTCGAATTTTTCAAATAAAGTGTAGATTAAAGTTAAACCTTGTGTTTTTTATCTCATTTATATCATGGATCTACATCAAGTAACGGCCTCCACAATTCAAATGTTGAAGAAAGCGAATACAAGCTTTTTGGCCCTTTGGTATTTTAAGTTGTTACTTAAAAATGCTATAACATCCCAAAATCTGTGGTTTTTAACCACGTGTTTGAAAAGTGAAGTGTGTCCTAAATACATCAAACTCAAGACCAACAACAACAGTTATGCAGCTCGAAGAGCAGTTATCTATGGACAGAAGATATGGATCCAATCAGAATGCAAGATTTTGTTCCACAAACGAGACATCTACAACATTTATCTCAAGGTAATTCATACCGAGTTATTGTACAGACTTCATCCACTTGAATTGGATTCATTAGATTACAATAATAGATTCAAAATTAGATAAATAATACATAACAAATATACCATCCAATACCGCAAATTAAAGTTTCTCGTGTCACAAAAACCGAAACCTACTCCACGTAAAACTAAATTTTCTGACCATCAATTTTTTGATAGATTCGTTAACTAACTTCACAACTGATGAAACAAATCTCTTGGAGAAAGGTTTCAAACACAATATTAAATCAAACAAGATAAGATCTGATTTAGAGGTACTTGGCATAGATACTGAAATTTCTCTGAAAAATATTCCTAATAACACTCACCTTAAATATTTAGCAGCTAACATTATAAAAATGAATCATCAGCTGACTTCAAACCGAGTAAAGAACAAAATATTTTAAAGGCCATCAAACAAAAATCTCAACTGAATGAAGTTATTTTTACAAAAGCAGATAAGGGTAATACTGTTATTGCGTTAAATACAAATGACTACCTATTTAAAACTCTAAATTTCATTTCGTCCGGAAACTATACAATTTTAAACAAAGATCCAACTATTAAATTCCAGAAAATATTAAAATTGCAATAAATGACGCAAAATCTTTAATTAAAGCAATAGATAAATACAAATTAATTTTACCAAACCCTCAACCACCTCAACTGTATTCACTCATTAAATTGCATAAAGTAAATAACCCCGTTAGACCAGTCGTATCTTACGTTACAGCCCCAGCCGTGAAATTGTCGCACTACCTTATAGATATCATTAAAAAAAAATTATTGTTCATTCAAATCAAAATTTTCTATAAAAAATTCTTTCGAATTGATAAATAACATAAAAAACGTTAACCTACCACCTAACGCAAAACTTATTTCGTTTGATGTTGAGAATTTATACCCAAGTGTTCCTCCAGGTGATGTCAAAATATTAATCGAAAACATGTTGAATTCGAATCATGTTAACCACATAATTAAATCAGAAATATTGAATCTGTTGGAGGTTTGCATTGAACAAAATTATTTTTCTTTCAACAACATCTATTACAGTAGTAATCTATAAACTCAATTGCGGTTCTTGTGATAAAATTTATATCGGTAGGACCTATAGGAGTTTTGGCATAAGAACATCTGAACATAAATGTAGCTTCGATAAAAATAAATCTGATTCAAATTATTCAAACCACTTAATAAAAGAAAACCATTCATTCAATAAAAACTTTGACATATTACATATAAAATCAGAAAGTTTAAAATTACATCTCTTAGAAGCATTAGAAATAAATAGATACAAACATTCGGACAAGCTTTTGAATGAACAGGTAGATGTCAATTATTCACCCCTACTTAACTTGTTTAATTAGTTTTTATTACCTTCCATACTAACTGTACAATGGCTCGGTGTGGATTTTCCTGTTATTCATCCAACTTGTTCTACGATTTGTTTATAATACCATACTCTTCAATCTGTTTGTCATTCTTGATAAAGCTGCTGTGTCAGCGAAACGTCGTCGAATTTTTTCAAATAAAGTGTAGATTAAAGTTAAACCTTGTGTTTTTTATCTCATCTATATTAACAATAATCCATATATGTTTAATACTTGTTTTTCTGACGAGATTACCTTCCCTTTCAATGGTGCAGTGATATTGGGATACCTAATAATAATTCATTGGGCCACAGAGGCATACACACAATCGACACGGAAACTAAATGTTTGGGCTAAAATTTATTCAAACCATATTGTAGGACCTTTCTTCATCGAAGTCATTTGCAGTTGTTGGAAGAACTAATAAATCCCAAGCTCGCTAAAATTATGGAAAATAATGAAACTCTTTTATAGTATGAGATACGTTTTCAGCAAGATGGTGCCCCTGCACATTTCGGTATTCGTGTGCGACAATAGTTGGATGTGTAATGATGATTTGTAATATTTCGGAATATGGTTTTTCTCGACCAATTCTACTAGATCCTCCTTCTTGTTAGCTGCTAGAGCAGGATTTTGGTGAATGCTTTTGTCAGAATAATATCATTATCTTTCATTCTTTTTCTTCTTATGACATTAGCCTTCTTAAAATTTTCATATGTGTAAGACATTGTGTATAATAGGAAAGTTGGCGACTGGTGCTCGAAACGAAGAATTTAACAGCACTTATTCTCACCTGCGATGTATTTAAAGGACCAATTGTAGTTGCCAAAGCTTCGGTATCGAAAAAATCTTCAGTGCACAATTCGTTTACGTTGAATGACGTACCGGTTATGTTAGCAGCCCGGATTGCAGATATAAATGACTCTGGTGTATACATTGGGCCGCCGTTCTGTCTTTTTTATGTTCAGATGAGATACTGCACAGATATAAATGCAATCATAAACGTATTTTTCTGCTCTCACGCGTCGTTATCTGAGTAAAACGCGAAGTCTTTATCATCAGATGCGATTTGTTTGATCAAAAAACGAAGAACACACGAACTCAACTCATTGACTCCTATGTGCACTGGACTCGTCCCAAACACAACACTCGCATTCATCATTTTTCATATTGTAAATAGTAAAATTAAGAACATTCAGTTTAGATTTATAACAGAGCACTGAAACGTCGCCCTTGGAAATTTGCATGACTGAATGAACATCGTAAAAAGCCACTGCTGCATCAAGGTTGTTCTTGTCCTCTGAAAATCATGGCTTTTTCGAAAAGTTTAATCGGCCCACATTATAAATCGGGTTGGTTATATTTCTCTGATTGTTTATGTTGCTTAGGTATCATTTAATCTGTACACTCAACATTTCATTAGCTGTTAGTTCAAAAAATTCCTCTTGGTAGTAATTGTTATATTTCACACAGAAAGTATGTCCGCTGGAGCATCTTGTTTGAGGTTGGACAGTAGCATGTTTCCAATTGTTCATTGCTTGTTAGAGAAAACTTTTTTCTTGAGTAGTATTTCTTGAATGACAATGACATATTCAACTCATCGTCGTCATCTAAGTATGTTTCTATATTTGGGAACTCTAAAATGTTAACCAGAGGATCTGGCAAGTTTAATAGATGAAAAGGTGCACCCTGATTTAGGAATTTCGCCCGATTGAATCAATAATTTCCTGTTGCTGGGAATCCATCAATTACACAGCTCCACGAAAAAAATTTGAAAAATTATGCCAAAACCCCGACCAGTCTTAGAATATATTTTTGGGGTCGCTAAAATCAAATCCGAGGTCTAAATCGCTCACGTCAGGATTTTTCATAACCTTGAAAATAAACTCCAAAAACCATATAAATCAGGCAAACATTAACTTTCGGGCTTTATAATCTTAAAAACCGCCAAACCATTTCAACCACGTAGTCCCATGACTCTATAAATCCAAATACTAAATAACCCGATAACTTTATAACCTCAAAATCAGACCGAGAAACAGTGATACGCAATTGTACTACTGGAATATAGCACTAAATGGGCTATTGTCAACTGTAACACTCCCATATAATCTTATAACCTAACCTAGAAAACTTATGTTTTAAACCCCGCTAACTTAAAGTTTCAAACCCCCATTACCCCATAACGTGATTCCCTTTTTTTTAGGGGAGGAAAATCTTCGAAAAAATGCACCCCAGATAGAGGCCAATGTCGGACTTTTACCGACTAAAAACCTCCTCTTGGGGTTCCAGCCCGAAGGCTATAGTCCCCATGTAGAAAAAAAAGTAGCGGAAGAAAAAGATAAACTCGGATGGGATGTCCCAGAGGAAGGCTGGGTGGATGCCTGATTCGCTAGGTAGGGCAAATGCCCTAAAACTTCCAAGTTCGCATCTAATTTTCAATTATAGCACTGAAAGGTGCAAATTTCCTCAATCGACGGTGTGGTCCACTTCATTCAGCCGACGTCAGCGGTGGTGCTCAGACAGACGCAAAAGTGGCCGCGACGGTAACCTGTGCCAAAGTCCTCTCAAGTTTTGCTGAACTGGGAGTCCAAGCCATGCTGAATAGGAATCCGCTGACGCTGGTGAACGGTCTTCTCAGGAAGGCTTCCAACGAGGAGTGCATCTGCAGCGCATAAAAGGGGCCTGCGGGGGTACAGATGCCTAAGTCCCGCTTCGCGATGATCTCCGCAATCGGGTATCCGCTAGAGCTCCTAGGACGACTTCTCTGGACGACTGCTCGCTGCTGAATGAAAATTCTTCATTTCGAATGAAAAACGTAATTTCCAAATTTCTATAGCTTCATATACTCTGTTACCCAGCGGCTACTACGGGATCTAAGTTTTCATGTTCTAAATTACGTTTCCAAATTGCGTGATGTTGAACTCCTCAATGGAATACACTTTTGTGAAAAAAAGAACACAAAATAATTACCTTAATACCTAGCTATTCAAACATATATGGCCCAACAACCTAAGCGGTTAAAAGTATATAACTTCATAGCGTAAGCTTTGAACAGCCATAACCTCATACAGTAAACTTTTAAACCCACAATAACCCATACCCTTAGTATTGAAGTAATGAAACACCCATACCCTTCTAATCTGACAATTTGAATTCTATAACATCTGGGTAACGGGGTATAAAGTTATGAGGTTTCAAAAGCTTAAGATATTGGGTTATAAAGATTCGAGTATACAGAGTTATGGGAATACTTGGTTAAAAATTTATTTGGTTTAAGCGACCCCAAAAACTTATAGTAAGACTGGTCTGGGTTCTGGCATAATTTTTTGTGGAGCTGTGTTATATCAGTCAGAATCATGAACAAAAGCGGAACCTGTTGTAAAATAATATTAAAACGTGACTCATTAAGTCAGGATGCTGATCCCAGTATTTAAGTAGTTGGTGGCCTCAGCTACATTCAAACAAACGATAAACTGATTTATCAGCTATCGTGGGTAGTGTTGGACAGTAAACAGAAAAGAGTGATGTTATACTTATTATCAGCCTCAACAATAGTATAGTCCAAATGACTAAAGGCTCCGCAAAATGCGCCATTCAGTTTTGAACTTAGCAAGGTGCTAAAGAAATTCAATAAACATATCTGTTGCCATCTATACATGCTCTGATTTTAGCCATTTTCCTCTGATTATCATTGGTGGAATATTATTTCTCAATACTTCGACTCAACCAACTACGGTCACATTTTCCTAATTCTCGGGAGCTACAATCTGAAGACGTCTGGATCCTTTGAAGACAAATATAGTTTGCTGATGTTGGATAGTTAATCGACATCATTTCACGTTCATATTGTATAAGCTATGAGGTTTATTAACTACATCTAAGTCATTTGAAGTTTTGTCCTTGTCGGGTTCATTAGTTAGGCTTTTTTTTTCGAAAGGTTTGATGTCGACAAAGGAACTGGGCTAGTCAAACTTTCCATGTACATTGTTTAGCTTCGTTAAATTAGTGCTTTGTGGTATTCATTTCGCGGTACCAAGAGTCCTCATGTCGTACTAAAGTTGATGTTAAATGTAGTCTAATTTTGCAGAATCGAAGAGTTCCATTCAAAAAATCATCTTCTTCATTGAAACTGATAACGGTTGGGCCACCCAGTCTCTTTACAGATATTCCATCCTGAACCATCCTCATGATATAGCCCTGGTGATTGAACCATATCACCAAACCCCCATTCAGCAATTACATTATTTATATAGCTGCAACTCGAATAAACAGTTACTTAGAGTGTTAATGAAATTTTTTAGATAAAACAAGTATGGAAACATGTGAAATTTACCTTCTCTAATATTTCCGCAATGTTACCGGTTAGTGTTGTAAATATCTTTAGTGTTTTGACCAAAGAAGTCTCAACTTCAATACCGACTATTCCGTTTAGCGTTGCAATCTAATTAAATAATATTTTGGAGGAAACTCTTAGAATATACACTCTAAAAATAGTATTTTTGCCAATCCTATTTTTGACTAACGTCGAAATTCGATAGTAAGCATTATATTTGTTTACATAATTATCTGTTCTTCCATTAGAATCAATGAATCCATAAGCACCTACACCGGCACCCAGAACGTTACATGCATAAAAATTGGCTCCCCTCAGTGAAAAATATTTCCAAGTCGTATTGTAGGTATTTGAAAAAACATTCGAACGAGGATGTATAAGATATTGACCTTCAAATAAATGAGTAATTAGAAAATAGGACCGAGCGATCGATATCTGAACCATGGTTTCATGAAAATTCTTCAGATATAACTATGCATGAATTCTATACCATTGCCCACGGTAAAGCAGAAAAAGCTTGAAAACCCGTGTTGTACAATATATGCATGTTTGAGATCAAAAAAGAGATGTATTATATACCACTTCAAACCTTTGCCATCTATAAATTCAACATCTGAGTTCATTTATGTGGAAACATCACTAGAAGAAATTTTACTGGTATTAACTCTTTTTCCCAAAACAGAAGTTATCTATGCTGAACCTGACTTAACAGCAATTGAAACATATTCAATCCGATCTAATTTTGTGTTAACTACAATTTTCTCGGGCGGAAACTTTTCTAGAATTACTTCTTTATCTTGGATCAAGTTCAACTTGTCTAATTATAATCTTCTTTTCAAATCAAATGTCAAATTGACGCTCTGCTGTCATCTCCCAAGAAAGATTTATTATTAGTGGAAACTTCTAATAAATGTATTTTCACCAGGAAATACACATGTTTTCACGTTTTACACATTCTATCTTAATATAACTCTCATATTTACACAGTAATATATCTTCAAAACAGGCAAATTAATGGGCTGCCTCTGAACCCTTTCAAGTCCACCCCGTATGTAAATATAAATTACCTCTACTCAAACGAGAAAAAATTAAAATATACAAATGTGCACATTTCACAGTCACAAATGTGGCAGTGTTACTCTTTTTGCATGAGTGCTTAATTAGAAAACATGAAACTGGAGAGTAGCCAAATTCTGCTGGATTAATGACGAATGAAACATTAACATAGCTCACGAATTCAGGAAATTGACGTTTCCTTTTAATTGACTCTTTCATGAAGGTAAGAGCTATTTGGTCGATGCTGACCTGAAAACACCGATAATCTTATTGTCCATTGGAAAAACATTCATGAAAGAGAATGAGGTGAGTTTTGAATATTGTTGTCCAATGTTCATATTAAATGAAAATTCAAATATTGATGCAAACGAGAATTTGTAAATTTAGATTAGGAGGAAATTGGGAACTGACCTTTCAGTAAATTTTGAAATCAACAGATCCAAATACAATTGTAGATTAACCACAATTTGGAAGGTAATAGAAATGAGCAAGACGCTCACCTACCTTGAAAATCGATTCCACAATATGACCACCGACATAAAACCCGTTGATCGTGAGGTAAACATTAGGAAACGGCATTTTCATTTGTATGATATTGAATGTACAGAGTGTTCCATCGAAAATTCGACCCCCTTCTAATTCAGAAGAAGGCAGTGTCAGAGGAAAAGGTCGATTTTTGTTCGGAGGAGGACAATCCTTTATGCTGATAGCATTTCAAACTAACATACCCCTCTCACCTATTCCTTATCCACAAAATCATTAAACGCAATATGGGTTAAGTGGTACATTGTTAGAAACATATTCTGATTATCTATATGAATCAATTATTTTTTCGAGTTGAAAAATTTCCAATACAGGGTGTTACAACTACATAAATTTTCTCAGTTAAATTAGTTGATCCCAATGTATTTTAAATTAACAGTAGTACAAATTGATATCAGTTGAAACAAGGTGTTTAAGCATGTTCATTCAAAAGTGTAGGGATCAACACCCCATCCATATAATCTCCATACTGGTGAATTCAGTCGCGAAGAGTGTGACACCTCATTGAAAAGATCTCTTGATGACATGACCGAATTAAGCAACACCTAGTATCAGTGGTCTATACACGATGTTCCAATCGAAGTATTAAGTCCGTTAAGTACCTGGGTGGCGTACAATTTTTTCAGATTCATTCGACGATATTCTACAATCTGCTCTCTTACTGGAACCAGAAACTACCTGCTTCCTACAGATGGTATAAAAATTCAAAGAAGATCCTTTCGTTATAAAAAAAATAATAAAGAAATTGCCGTGCAATGAGCAGGACAATTTCTTACACATGTTGTACAATTATTCTACTAAAGCAGTATCTTTATCATTATTATCATTCAAAGGCAAATCAGAACTACATCACTATTATTCGATACTTTCATTTATCTATTTATTTCAACCGGAGCCTCAACAGGAATTCCCAATAACAGGGGCTCTCTACAAAAAGTTATTTCAAAATAATAAACATAATCGAGTATCATTTAAAATATGAAAATAAAAAAAAACCTATAGGGTTTATCACAATAACCAAAAAGGATTATCACCAGCGATGGACAAAATATAAAAATATCTTCTTCTTCAAACAAGACAAACTGACGTTGAACAAATCGATATCACCCAAGTGGCAGTTTCATTATTCTTAGAAATACAGAGCTATAATACAGAGCTGTTCGGGCCTTTGGAACGTAGAAGAGTGCCGTTCGACGGTTCGGATATTTAGACACATAAAATGTTAAATAATGTATCAAGGGAAAGTTGAATTTGTTGTTCAAATTTCTATGAAGAAAGATACCATCGGAGAGCACCCTTCTCCGCTCCAAGGTAAGCATATTAAGCTTTCGCGTTACAGTTATTTAATCAACATTTAATAGGTCTTGATTGAACCTATAATTTGAAATTTTCAGAAATTCACGCTGCACTCTCTCAATTCTATCAATATGGACATGGTAGGAGCGAGACCAAATAGGAGTAGTATATTCTAGGTGGCTTCGAACCAAGGTGAAATATAGGACTTTTAACGATACAAGTATTTGGTAATTCTAAGAATAAAACCAAGCATTTTGAAGGCGTTAGAGACAATATGATCGATATGATATATAAATGATAGCTTTTCATCAAAGGAAACACCTAAATCTCGAACACGGTCTACCCTGCTCTCCTCAAAAGAAATAAATTCTATTCTTCTTGTATTACTCGCGAAAGTAATATGCTGACATTTGCTGACATTGAGTTTGACATAAACGGGACGTACAGAAAGAAAATAGGCGATTCAAATCACTCTGAAACATTTGTTGGTCAGTAGTATTGCAAATTATTTTATAGACTTTCAAATCATCAGCAAATAAGTCATGATGGGTATAGCAAAAGCATGAATCATGAATATCATTCAAATACAAGGAAAATAAGAAGAGTTCCAGACGTGACCCCTGCGGGACTCAAGAAGTCACCCAAAAAGTTTCTGAACATACTCCATGTACTACCACGTATTGTAACCTCTTACTCAAGTAAAGCTCTATTCATCTGAGCAGAGAACCACATATTCCCAAATCGGATAAAACTGTTTTATGGTGAACATTATCAAAAGCTTTGGCCATATCCATATAAACTGTATCCACTTGTAAACCTTCATCAAGAGCTTTCGACAAAAAATTAGTATACGGTGCCAAATTTGTGAGCCCTTAATGAAACCGTGTTGCTGCTGTGGCAACTTCGAGCTACATAGATGAAACAATTGGTCTGTTACGAATGATTCCAGGATTTTACCTACATGGCTCAAAATAGATATAGGTCTGTAGTTCTTGATGCGTTCCTTTTCACCGGATTTAAATATCGGTACTATTTTTGCAAGTTTCCATTTATCTGGAAGAATTCCAAGTCAAAGTGATTTATTATAAATTAATTGCAGAGGTATTGCCAGCTTCTCTGCACAAGACCTAATAAAAATTGGAGGGATGGAATCCGGACCAGCCCCCTTGCTACAAATAAAGGTTCTTAATTTTATGAACTATTTCAGATCTTTCAATGTAACTGAAACATATAGGTAAACCCGAATTGAATTTACTTTCATACAGAACAGGTTTGTCTGAATCCTCAAAGACTCCCGCTACGTACCTACCGAAGGCATCAGATATAGAGTCACAATCATTGCCATCAAGTTTCATAACATGCGGAACAGTAACCTCTTTTTTTTAATCGGATACGTAAGACCAGAAAGTTTTCGGGTTACTCATGACATTTTGTTCTACAGACAAAATATAACTGTTATGATCTGTCTGAATCAAAATTTTCAATTGCCTGCGTAATTATTTAAAATTTGATAAATCGTGAAGGGATTTGAATTTCTTGAACCTCACATGAAATTTTGATTTCTGAGTAATTAGATCGATTGTTTCTCTAGAAAACCATGAAGGGTAGGTGCTTTTACTAGAAGATCTTCTGGGTACATACTTTGCTATAATATTATCGAGAGTAGAATAGAAAATTTCTGTACACTTATCGACATCATCACTAGATAAGAGGGATTCACCAGAGGTGCGGTGCTTTGTAGCTCGTGCACTCTTGAAGATTTCTTTTTGTTCGAACGGATTTGTATTTAGAAAGTAGGAATCCACTTCAGCAATTTATTTTGCAGTAAAAAGATTGTCCTAATTTTCTTTAAAAAAATCTTGGGTGGTTTTTTCAGATTAGAGGACCACTTTTTCGTTCAAGATACAGGAGCGGCCCAAACTCTGCTATAATGTCTTTAAGTAATAAAGTTGTTGGAGAGTCGTTTCGTCACAATATTTTTTTTTTCCGTAAAAATTCATGAGAATAGGCTCTCACATCATCGCATGCTCCTTCGGCCAGAGAGGATGAATACTTTTTTCCTTTCGTTTTCTTTTTGCCCAAGAAGAGCTTTATTGATGAATTGAAATAGATTACCCTCATTTTATATAGGAATGACTCAAAAAAATTATTGAATATTGTAATTTTGAAAATATCATATCTTGAATTTTTCAAATAGAACACCCCGTATTTTATTATTCATGTCAACGCATAAAATATCTTGCTGTATTTTTGCAGAAGTAACCTTATCTTTATCTTCGATCATTTTCGAAATATTCGATTATTTGTAGGAATTTTGATGAAAATTCTACGAACCGTATCAAACTCATCAACATGCATTATTATTCGCACAGAAGTTATTTTTCTCTGTAATTATTCAAGTAGTAAAAAATGAAAACCAAACAAGATTATTCTTTCAACGAATGATAAAATCAAGATGATTAAAACGTAAATCGAGGTATGTGTTGACATTTTTTTTTATTTGTGCCTTCTGTCAGGTGTCCGGACATAAAATATTCTGCATTTTAAAGTGAGGTTTGAACCCAATTCTCTCAATTGACTGCCATGAAGTTCTCCAAAGAAGAAATGCTTGATATAATTTTTATTCTGGGTGAGTGTGATAGAAATTCTTTGTTGGCAAGTAGGGTTTATGCACAAAGGTGTCCTGATAAGAGGTATCCTGATGCAAGATGCTTTGAAAAACTTCCAATTAGATTTATCGAAACGGGTAATTTCGCTCACAAAAAACATGAAATACCAAAAACTGCTACAGCTGAAGACAACCAGTTATCAATTTTGTTGACAGTGCCAGTGGACCCATATATAAGCCAAAGAGAGATATCTAAGTTAACAGATATAAGTCAAACTTCCATCCAGAGAATCTTTAAAGTGAATAAATTTCATGAATATCATGTACAGCTGCACCGGGAACTGAACAATCAAGACTATGAAAATCGAATCAATTTTTGCAATTAGGCAAGTGACAAAGTATAGCAAAATCCAAATATGTTAAGCAGAGTTCTTTTCTCGGACGAGGCAACTTCCACAAGAAAGGGCTTATTTACAGGCACAACTTTCATTATTACGCCACGGAAAATCCTTACTTCATGAGACAAAAGATCACCAGCATCGTTGGCCTTGAATGTATGGGCCGCTATAGTAAATGGATATTCTAATTGAGCCGCACTTTTTCGACGGGCACCTTAATAGTCAAATGTATTTAGATTTTCTGCTGATGTACCAGATGATATAAGACAAGATTTGTGGTTTCAACAGGATGTAGCACCGGCACATTACTGACATCAGGTTTGGGAGAATTTGAATTATGTATTTCCAAACAAATGGATAGGGCGTGGTGGTCCTGTTAGATAGACAGCTAGGTCTCTGGACCTCACAAGTCTAGATTCTTTCTTTTTGGGTTATATTGAGGGGCATCGTCTACCACATTCTTTCTACATTACAGCTGGATATGAGACAGATTATAGTCGACGCATTTCAGTCAGTCTATCCGCAAATGTTGTCGAGAGTACAACGGTCTTTCCTCAGAAGGATTGAGTTGTGTCTACAAAGAAACGGCAACATTTCGAACACTTACTGAAATTGTTCAACACCTTGTAGATCATCTCACCAAGAACCAATCTATCACTTATTTCATACACGACTATCTTAAAATATCTCCATTTCAAGTATAGTGATATGTACTAATAAATTCTTCTTTCGCAACCTCTGATTTTATCATTTTAGTTTATTTTTTTCATTTCGAGAATGGTCGAAGATAAATATATGGTTACTTCTGCAAAAATATGGCACAACATTTTATGCTTTGACATGAATGATAAAATACAGGATATTTCATTTGAAAAAATCAAGATATCATATTTTTGAAACTACACTATTCAATAATTTTTACGAGTCACTCCTGTATAAAATGAGGATAATCTATCTCAATTCATCAATGAAGTTATCCCTGGGCAATAAAAAAACGAAGGGAAAAGAGTATTCATCCTCTCTGGCCGAAGGAGCATGCGATGATGTGAGAGCCTATTTTCATGAATCTTTAAGGAAAGAAAAATATTGTGACGAAACTACTCACCAAAAATACTTATTATTTAAAGACACAATAGCAAAGTTCAGGACGCTCTTGAATCTTCAACAAAAAAGTGGTCTTCCAATCTGAAAAAACCTCACAAGATTTTTTTATAGAAAATTGGGACACCCTATTTACTTCCAAATAAATTGCTGAAGTAGATTTTTACTTTCAAAATACAATACCGTTTGAACAAGAATGAAATCTTCAAGAGGGTGCGAGCTATAGAGCACCGCGCCACTGGTGAATCCCCAGTATATTCATTTGTACCTTCATGCTAAATAGAGACATAAACAGACACAATTTCCGATACTGTAACACCCAAAATCATCAGTGTTCAGGAAAGTACATACACAAACCCCAACAAAAATTGAACTTCTGGGTAGGGTGGTACGGTAACCATATTATTGGACAGTTTTTTGACGTTAATCTCAAAGGACATATAAATCTGAAACTGCTAGAAGAATTTATTCATCCTAGTATGATCGGTAAACCATCCCATTCTCTCAGGAGATCAATTATATTTCCAAAAAGATTGTACTCCCCCGCATTTTGATATTCGAGTACGACAATATTTTGATAATAATCTTCCAGGGAAATGGATCTACAGGAGGGGACCAACTAAGTGACCAGTGAAGTCACTGGATTTGAATCCTCTCGATTTTTTATAGGGTCATTTAAAATCGAAACTAAACGCTGACAGTCTAGCAGCGGTTGAAAATTGGGACAGAAGGCCGACTATTAAAACCTATTGTCTTTGAAAACGTAAGAATGGACTTTGGGAACCGATTATACTATATGGTGGGTGAGGTGGGAGAGAACAGTTTCTCTAGTAATCCTCATCTCAATTGCTACTCTCCCACTATACTATCAGAAATCGAACATATCAAAGACTCATTTGGGTCTCTGAATGATTTATTTTAAATATTCTTGCCGTTATTGTTTCACATCTGTTATCTGAAAAATTAATAGTAACATTTTCTACTTCGTCTCCTGTATATAACACCTCTTTTTGATTCTTTTTGCATTGAATACAAAATGAACCTGAATCGTCCCGATATACCCAGGTAGCAAACTGAATCAATTCTTTCGTTCGAACGAACAACTTGTATAGACTCCTAATACGAAATATTGACCAAACTCGTTAGGAGCATCAATAGACCTCTCGAAACTAAATCGACCTGTTTCAGCGATTTTTTGATATCGCCTTCTTAGTTAGAAGGGGGGCAAATTTTCGGTAAACACCCTATATAAGAAATTTAATAATTAATGTTCCATTTTTGTTATCATAATGAGGAAACTGTGTATTGATTTCGTACAAATATTATATAATGGAATGAAAAGATGGCACATGAATACCGTACTTGAAGAAAGAAAATTTTCAAGAAAATAGGAGAATGTAAGCACTTCTACAGCAAGCATATACTACAATACTAATCTGAAGGCGCTTTCGGCAAGCACAAAATTTCTCCGCTTGAGCACTCCCGGATTCATATCGCTTTGTATCGTTGTTTATACAGGCTGTCCTTCGGGGATCTCTCGCAAAGTCTTCCTCAAGGCAGGTTGGAACTCTTTTAAGAACAAAACATTTCTAGGTTGCCTAAGGTGCCTTGTTATAGAGGACTTGCGAAGTGGCGGAGATATCTTGTCGCATCCTGACGACTCTTTTTGTTACATCTATGTATTAGGCAACTGTTAACTTCATGGACCACTTCTCTGCTCTCTAAAAGATAATAAGAATTGTTCTTTTGATTCGCTCCAACTAGCCTTTTTGCTTAGGCTTGGAGAACTGATGGGTGTCAGAGCTTTTAGCGTTTTGTTCCTGGATCATTTTCAAAATCTCGGGATCAATCACTAGAACTGATTTTATCAAAAGTACGTTGCTGAAGTTCACATGAAAATTCCGCTCGGTTGGTCTTTTCGACTTCTACAAGAAATGTACTTTTCATTTTAGTGTGAACTTAGCTACAATTTACCATCCACTGATTCTGACAAGGTGAGTGTTGAATGTGGCAAGGAGTAAATACTACGCTCTACGTTACTAAGTCTAAAATTTTTCTCTTTCATCTTCAGGGATGATTTCCGAACATTAGCGATGACTAAACAATTGAATATTGGTTGTATAAATGATTTTCGAGATAACTAGAGTAGTATATACCAAATAATTTGATTTGAAGATGAATTAACCATGAACGAATTCCTCTTTATCATTCAAATTACAGCGTGTACCACCATGAGTTCTGGCAAATAAATAGAACATCAACTGAACACCGCACATGAACGGCAAACAATCAGGATATTCATAGAACTAAATGCACTTTTTCATTCAACCTACATTCAACCAGAGAACCATCATGAGCTCAGATCTAGCAATAAAACATATAACGAGTGATCAAATCAATGATTCAGATAAGGTACAAGACCGTACAATAGCGGTAAACTATCTGATAAATCATAGAACAGGATAAACTATTTCATTCAAACTACAGCGAGTACTACCATGAGTTCAACCTTATAAATAGAACATATACAGGGAGAGGGAGAGTTTCAATCGATACCTCGATATGAGTTGACAAACAGCACAGGACCGTACAAGAGCTGAAAACCATATGAACATTCATAAAACGAAATGCACTATTTCATTCAAACTACTGCGAGTACCACCATGAGTTCTTGCCTCGAACTAGAACATATACAGAAAGTTCCAATCGATGCTTCAAATAAGATTAACAAACCATACAGGGTCGTACAGGAGGGGAAAGCCCTCAGAGCATTCATAGAACAAAATGCACTATAGCATTCAAGCATCGGCATGTTCCGAATTTTATATATGGAAAAAAGCTTATGCAAAGGATAGATATAAATATTTCACACAACAACTTGAAAAATGAAATAAAATCAGTTATGAAAATATATGTCACAATTTAGTTAACAAATGTCGATTTTTTTTCAGTAATCAAGAAGTAATTCTGCATCCTTCGAGCTTGAGAAGCAGTTCCCTGAAGAACGTACATATTTGGAGCAAATCGAGAGTCATCAGTTTCTGAATCAACTTATTCAATAAAATGAATATATCGTGGATTGGTTTGTTATATTAATACATCATAACCATATGTTTCGTGTTGTGTTGATTAAACAACGAATCTGCAAGCATCTCATAATTTGTCGTTACAAGATAAAAAATGTCTCTGTCATAGTGAAAATTTCGAATAAAGCTTAGAAACTTGTTCGCTGCCTTTTCATTATCCTGAATTTTCATGTGGACATATTTTTAGTTTTTGTATTCCGCATTGTCTTATTTAATTCATCGTTGATCTAGCAGTGGGATTGATAGTTTGCTACGAACGGGTTGGTTTTTGGTAATTATTTAAAGTGATTCAATTTTTTCTCTTGGAATAATACAAATACCTTCTATACTGCTGATATCATCATGTATTTCATGTTGTGTTTTTTAACAAAGACTCTTCGTACATTTCATAGTTTGTCCTTACTAAGTAAGAGAACTAAGTACTCCGTCATAGAGGAAATTCTGAATCAAGCTTAGATGCTTAAAAATTACCATTTCATTATCCTGAATTTGTATGTGAATATGTTTTTATTCATGGTTCGCATTGCATTATTCATTTCGTTGTTGATCGAGCTCATTGTGGTACTTCGCGTAGTTAGAATTCAATGGTTCATTTTGTTGTATGAATGTTCTGACGGTTTTCCGCTCTTGTACAGCCATGTAAGATTCGTCAATCTTACTTGAAGAAACGATTGGAACTGTCTGTATATGTTCTATTTCTTGGCCTGAACTCAAGGTGGCACTTGCCGTAGATCGAATGAAATAGTGCGTTTTGCGTTATTTATTTATTAATCTATTTTTGGGACACAAACTAGAAACCCCAGCAAAGTGTCCACGTTTTACAAACATAAATTACATTAATTGCTGGTACTATAACTAAATCTTTATATCGAAAAAAAAACCAAACAAGAAAATTAATGATGATCATTCCTTAGAGTGTTTTTCACAGATCTTTTCAAGGAGTAGAATGATACCACAAAGAAGTCAGTATTCTAACAATAATTATTACTCGATCTGAACATTCTGGACAAAGGAGAGTTCGAGGAGCTATTTGTGTTGGAAAAGGGTGTATTGAATAAGTTGAAATGTCTCAAACTCCTCTGCGGAACACTGAAAGCAACAGAGACAGTAAATCAGGAGAATCTACTCTTGCATCAACATTTGTGGCGACTCTACGATCTTCGAAAAAAAGGACGTTAAAATGTGAGCGCAAGAAGTTATAATCTCTATCAAACAACACATTATTCTTGAAAGGCAAACTTTCCAAAAACTTATTTTGACTCAAGGCGAGTCTTATAAATATTGTACTGCGGGTTTCATACTGATGAGGCAAAGTTCAAACAACCGAATACATAAGCATAGTATAAAGAGAGTAATGTATTATTATTCTGGAAATTCTTACATTTCCTGTTCACAAATCTCAACATTCGAAATGCTGAACCGACGATACTTTCAATACGACGGTTGAAAAGTACTTTACTATCAATGATGACCCGAGGTCCTTAGCTTGGTCTTCGCGCTGAAGATTCTTGCCATTCAACACAAAGTTGAATTGAAATTTATTACGATTTCTTGTGAAAGTGATAATGAAACATTTATCGGCATTGATGAATAAACTATTTAGCCTACAAAATTCCTCAAATCTAACAAGGTCCGACTCCAGCAGAAGACAATTTCCAAAAGTTCGAATTTTTCTGAAAATTGTTAGGTCATCGGCGTAAAATAAATATTCCGAGTATTTGAAGCAGTGCCTAACTTTATTTATGTATATGATAAACAACAACGGCCCCAAGTGACCCCCTTGGGGGACTCCAGAAGTTGAAATAAAGGATTCAGAGGTTCAGCCTGCTACAGCAACTCGATGTTCTCGATCCGATAAGTAAGATCTGAACCAGTCCAGAACGGCACCACCCACCCCGACCTCAGAAAACCTAATCAAGAGCAGATTGTAATCTATCTTGTCAAAAGCCTTACTGAAGTCGGTGTAAACGGAGTCAACTCCAACCCGCTCATCCATACTTTTGAGAATATATTCCACATGGAAAATAAGGTTAGAGTCTATGGACCGATCAAGGAAGAAGCCGTGTCGCCTTGTGTCAACTATATTTTCAACAGGGAAAAGGAGATATTTATAGATGAGTTTTCCGAATATTTTCGCGAATATATTCAACTTACAGATTGGTCGATAATTTCTAACGTCACTTTTATCACCAGATATATGTTTTGGGACTATTGTTTCCTTCTTCCACAGATCAGGAAAAAAGCCAACACGAAGAGATTGGTTGAATAGCAGGCAAAGCGGAAGCGAATGACTCGAGGCATATCTTTTAATGAAAAGAGTAAGGATACCATCAGGTCCAGCATTCTTCTTAGTGTCCAGTGAACAGAAGACATCAAATACCTCCTTCTCAGTTAAATTTAATGTATTGAAAGTTACAGCACCATCAGACGGATCGCGGAATACAGATTGTACTTTAAGGTTGATATACACTTTTAAAATAGTCGGCATAGAGATTACATATGTAGGTGTGTCGATAACGCTGACATCCTGAAAGGTCATATTAGATGGAATATTCGTAGGCTTTTTTGAAGATACAAAATTCCAGAACTTTTTACTGTCATCGGGAATCTCCGCCTCAATGTGCTGTTGGTAATTCTCATGTCTTCTCCTATGAGTTTCTTTGAGCGACACCTTTGTAACCTAAAAATGTTCATATCATGTATGTTACCATATATTTTCCACTTTTTATGGAATTATATATTTATTCCTTTCCTTTATAACTTTAATAGTGGAGCTTGTGAATAAACAGGATATTTTCAATGATTATGATTTCAAATATTTCATTATTAATTGATTTATGAAATGTTTCTATGTTAGTATTGAGATTTTCATTTTGTAGTATGATATACCGAGGGATATTGCTAAAATTGTGGTTTATTAAATTATAATGATTTCTGTGAAAGTAGGAAAATTTATGGTTCGGTACACTCACAAGTTCAATTGAATCAGAAACAAGAGAAAATTCGACGAAGGATGATATTTATCCTCCCTCACCACCGGTGAAGCACAATGAGATAGAGACACTATACCATCACTATTATTACTCAACATTAAGTCAAGCGTATTGCTTGAAAATATTTTCAAAGAATTAAACTGGAACAGCCCACAGAAAGACAAAGTATCGGAGAGCATCGTTGACCGTTGATCACCAGCTGCACCAGTCTTAAATGTTTCGCAGAAATTATCGTGTGCCCAGGACAATCCTGGACAGTTAAAATCTCCACAAAGAAAAATTTGGCAGTCACATACCTGCTGACCAATCCAATTCAACTTCGAAACAAACGTTTGGAGTCAAATAAACAGAACCGAGTACAACTGACTTTGAGTTTCCCAAAGAAATGCGCACCCACACATCATCCGCATCACTAGGAAACTCACGCACTAAAGAGGCCTTGAGCTGTTTTCGAACGACGATAAAAACACCACCACCCTCAGACAAGAGAGAAACTGTTGATTCTCGGTCCCTCCGAAACGGATCATATCGATTGAAATCAATGACTTCACTGTTTGAAACGTTGCCATCAAGCCATGATTCGGTGATAAAGAGTATATTGGAGTCATTTGCCCGAGCACTAAGATTGAAATCTTTCAGTTCAGTTCAGACACCTCTGACGTTCTGATAAAAAGCACTCAACTTAGAACACATGAAAAGTTAATCGAAATTCCAAAAGATTGTTTCACAATAAATTTTAGGCTAGGAAATATTACTCAAAACGTTGGCATCATTGACATTAATAATCTTAGACCTGTCATCCTTCCTCAGAAATATACTTCCATTTCGAACCCAGACAAATTTATAATTTTTTTTTCTTTGGCGAATAATCTTCAGTCTCTGAACAGACCTTTATTTTTGTGGTAAGGTGTTCGTTCAAGTAAATCGGTGCATCAGAATCCGGAAAAATTAATAGCTCCTTTGGGAGAGCGAATATTCATCTTCGCAACGGCAATAATGTCGTAACGAGATCTTTTAGAGCATAATTTCAGTATCATATTTTTCGGTCGACCCAAATCATTGCGAGTTGGCATACGATGAACAGAGTCAACCATATCGTTATTTATTTTATAGTCGACATAGTTTCTTATTATCTCGACCACTTCCAGAAGATTTTCGCTGGGGAGTTTGGAGACTCCTACTACCTCGATGTTGTTCGATCGGTTCACTTGATCCATATACTCAATTTTTTAAATCATTTCGAGCATCTCAGAATTCAGCTTTTGATTTTCATTATTCAGCTTATCCGTTAGCTCCATATAATCAGCGAGCTTCTTAAGCGTGTTCTCAAAATCGGACACTTTATTGATACAAAACTCAACTGATTCACGAAAAAGGTGAATTAGTTCAATCTGGCTAGTTCGTCGATCATCACTCATCCACGTCCGCACTCGAGAGGACGAGCGCGCATCACCGCCAGTACCGTTGTCTCCAGAACGAGCACAGCAATCCTGGCAAAACCACTTGGATCCGGCAGTCATACGAAATGCATCGGCCTGTACTCGGCTAAGGTCGCTGCACACCTTGTTAGAATGATAAGAATGCTGGCAAAAACCACTCCACTGAACACCCGGATGATTTCGATTTACGTTTTTATCACAGATATTGCATTTACTAACCATAATTTCCCGCAATAATCGATACGACTTGGAGATAATTGCACTCAAAATTCACCTATGAGGCTAATTATAGAGTTCTTCGCGAAAATCATGAAATTAAACTCCGAGTATAAGCAAACAAAAACTGAAAAATACAGGAGCTCATGCGAAAATATGTTGTCGCGACGGCAGTCTGTACTGTACTCCTGAATACTTTATGAATGTTCAGGTGGTTTTCTGCTCTTCTACGGTTTGTTAACCTCATTTGAAGCATTGATTAGAATTCTCTGTATATATTTTATTTCTAGGCCTCAACGAATGGTGGACTCTCCGTAGTTTGAATGAAATAGTTCATTTTCGTCTATAAATGTTCCGATAGGTATATGTTATATTTCTAGGCGTGAGCACATGGTGGTATGCGGTGTAGTTTGAATGATATAGAGAAATTTTTCCATCTTTACTTTTTTTTATGCGCGCTTCCCAGGAATAGGCGAACCTGCTACACCACATGAGTGGGCGCCTGGGAAGAATTGAGTTGCCTGTTTACTCACTTCTTGAATAGGGCCAAATTGTAGGACGTTGGGGAGATGTTAGACGGAAGCGAGTTCCACAGCTCACCGGCTCTGTGAACGAAGGAATTCTTATAAAGAGAGGTTCGAAGGGTCGTTAATTGTACCGCCATATGATGAGAACTCCTTGCCAGCCTAGTGTTGCGGCAACACATAAGTTTTTCCGGAACAAGGTCTTTCATCTCTTTGGAGCAATTTCCGTGGAAGTATTTGTGAAACAGAAAAAGGTCAGCAACTAGTCTTCTGAGAGCCAGCGGTTGGAGATCACGGGTGATCTCCGGGAAGTCGATGAGTCAAACAGCCCGTTTTTGCCAACATGCGCAACGAATGTTTGGGCGCAGATCCCCATACATGGGAACAATATTCCAAAGCAGGTGGAATCTGCGCCTTATATAGAAGCAACACCTGTGATGACGTGAAGTATCGCTTGGCTCTGAGAAGAAAACTAAATTTAGCTGATGCCGACTTAGCTATTGCTGATACATGTTCATGCCAGCAAAACCCGGAGTTGACCGTTATTCTGAGAAGGTGCATCGAATCTTTGGATGGAATTTGTTGGCCTGGCATCATTAAAGGAGGTTCTCCAGCGGAGACCTTTCTGGAAAACATAGTACTTGCGTCTTGCTCGCGTTGAAGCTCACCAGCTTCAACTGACCCTACTCAGATATCCTCTATAAGTCAGAATTTAAGTTATTACTTTGCTGACATCTCTGACGCTGAGATTCTGAAGCTGTACTCGGCCGCAGACTTTTGAAGGACGAAACCAGGTTACAATCGTCTGCAAAACCGAAGATCTTGTTCCTTGTTTCTTGACAGAAGATCCTTTATCTGCAACAGAAACAAGGTTGGTGAAATAATGAATCCCTGAGGTACTCCTGCTTGCAACCAAAAACAATCAGATGTTATACCACCGACCACAACTTGTATTGATCTATTCAAAAGAAAGCTACTTGTCCTACCTCGAAATTTTTCGGGAAGCCCATATGCAGCAATTTTATTCAACAAGGCTGCATGCCAAACCCTATCGAAGGCTTTAGATATGTCGAGGGCTATTGCTCTAGATTCCACATGCTTTTCCATCGTTGATAAATGGGAAGCACGGAAAGAATTAACGCAACTCATCCTAATTAGCACAGTTATAGTGCCAAATGCGTCTGGGTGGTTTAGGTTCTTGATTTGGCGGCAGCACAATGGTTCCAGTAGCAGATATAAAATTGTGGTCTGAGTTGAATAGTGGTGCTGAAACCTCCACTCCAAATTTATCTGGATCTGAAACCAAAAAGAGATCGGTTGGGTGATCAGGTATTCTTGTCGGTTCGTCGACTAGCTGCGTTAGATTATGGCTGATTGCAAAAGTTTCAGCCTGTCTTCCCGCTTCATCTGTTCTATTGGAGTGGCGGAGCCAGTTGGTGTTGTGAGCGTTGAATATACCCAGTACAATGACCTCAGCTGCCAGATGATGTGTCTGAATCCAACCCACCTTATCTCCTAGATACTGAAACAGTCTAGGGAAGTGAATATCGTTTGGTGAGCGATAAAGACAGCATGAAAACAGCGATTTATCGTCAAACATATTTCAAGCCATGCAAAGTCGAAAGCGTCGTCCTCAATCGTGTCTTCTCTCTGGCATGCAACATCCGATCTGGCGAAAACACAGAGGCCCCATTTGAACCTAAATCTCGTATGTAACTCATACATATCAAAACGTAAATACGTTGTGTCCGTTGTTCGACTTATTTGGGTTTCGGTTAAGGCCAGCACACGGGGTTGTGCGTTTTGCAGATGCTAGTCGACTGCATCGACATTCACGTTATTCTGCCCCAGTCCTCTGATGTTGCAGAACTCTATCACGAGTTTGCTCTCTTTTCTAGAACGTGAAGGAATGAGAGAATTCGTCGGAGGAGTGCTCGACCTACCCGCATCAGGAACCTCTCGAGGCAGTCCCCCCGAGATCCGAATGGAAGACTACTTTAACTCCGGATGATTTTTTCCCAGAAGAGCTCATCATACTTCGTTGCCAATCCTTCCCACCCTGGAAACCGGACCATCCGCCAGATCCCGAATTTCAGTCACACAGGTGACCAATTCACGGGACCTATAGCTGTATGTGGTGTTATCACACCGGGCGACGGGGTGAGGCCGCCTGCCACCTTACTTCATCGACCAATCAAATCATTTGGTATATACTAAACTAGTTACCGCAAACATTATGTATACATGCCACCCTTACTCGAACTAATAACTATGCACATTTAACAGTTTAGTTATCGCTAAGTGTCCTAAAATCATCCCTGAAAAAGAAGGCGAAATATTTTAGATTTGGCAACGTAGCGCGCAGTATTCACTCCATCCCACATTCAACACTCACCATGTCAGAATCTGTAGATGGAAAAGTATGGCTGAGTTCACACTAATACTCGCTATTTGTTTTTGTTTTTCTTTTAACGTGCTCTATTTCTGCCTTTCGGCTAATGACACGCCGAAAAATTCTGTCACCTCACTAACCCGGGAATTTTGCCGAACCCCTCTCGTGTCGAGGGAAGGGATCTTTAATGTCCAACACATCTCTGTTAGACAGGACCGACAGCTTTACATCTCCTCCGAAAGATGGACACTCAAGCGATTTCCAGAATTCCAAAAATCGCACCGACTTTGAGGGGATTGAACCCTGGTAACTCTGCGTAGGAGACGAGCATCATATCCCATACGCCACCGAGCCGGCAATACTCGCTATTGAAATCCTTCATAAATAAACAATATTTCAAGGTCAAAAAAAAGTAATGTTGGAGTGGTAACGCATCGTGATATTTATTCAACGAGAAGGTTTTTAAATCGTTCAATTTTTCTGTTTAAAATCAACATCAATGCAAAAAATAATGTTTTTATACAATTTCATTTTGTTTTTCGTTAATGGCATTCTGAAAAACATTAATGAAAAAATATAGTTAAGTATTTTAGATGCCACCTATTCTATTTTATTTATGGAATTGAATTCCAGAGTAATTGGGGTGTTAATATATTATGATAATCCAACCAGAATTGGAGTTTATCCTCTCTGAAAAATAAAGTATATTTGTACGATATATTCAGGGACTCTGGGACAAAGGTACACGAGGTTCATAAACTCCGTTCCCATCGCCCGTAAATACTTTTCTGCTTCTTGCCCAATAATTTAATAATATGAATCCTTTTTAGGTATGGAAGTAGTAATGAGAATTTAATAATTCATTCAACCACAGACAGAGGTACGAAATATCTACGATATTTGCTCTCCAACGAAAGCTTATATATAACTTGAAGTAGAAAAAATATTGGCCAACCCATCTTCTAAATAAAGTTACAATTCCTTCATTTCTGCAAATTCATTGTGGGTCCTTCAAATCTGCCATGGAACGACTACAAATATTTATGAGAATCGTTTAATATTCACAAAGGGTTCTTTTAAAATTTGAATTTATTCAAGTATTTTTTGATTCAATTGCTGTACTGTGGAATTTCTCTTATCTAAAATATTGTTGCTTGCATTGCAAATAATCAATGTCTTCATTTTGTCAGGATATAATTCATATTTAACATCTATAAAATACAGAGGTGGGCAGTATTCGGAATTTTAGTATGGCAGGATTGCCATAAATGAGGTCAAGCTAGTTCTTCTAATTTGCGAGTTATTTGAAAAGTTTTCAATTCCTGAATTTAGTAGATGCTCAATATCCCAGTCGTTTTAGAAATTTTTCAAGTTAAAATAGTTTTGACATTCAGCAAACAGTTGTTTGAATAGAATCAAACGCAATACTTTTTTTGTTACGCGAGTTCAACTACAAAAAAAACATTTCAGAAAAACTTGAGAAAATCTCATTGTCAGTAGTTAGATGAAAGAAAGCATTATTTTGAGGTTGGAAAAGAAACAATAATTGATGTTTCTTGCTAATATATTTTCAACATACTTATATTTAAAATTTGAAAAACCGAGGAGATATATAGGTTATTCCGTTAAAAACGCCTCAAGCTCTCAAAAAATTGTTCATCCCTTCAATAAAGCAGAAATCATATTGCATCTTGAATGATATTCTAACAGCCTGAAGCATTTTCGTTGGTGTGTCTGAATATTAATTTTTTTAATACTTATTCAACTTTGCAGGAAAAGTATCACTTGAAACGCTGTATTTTCGTAGAAACAATAAATTATCGTAAATTTGAGAAGAAATCTGACACTTGCAATACAACGATGTGTTTAGCAGAATTGGTGATTGTCTTTTCTGTTCTGGAAAGTGTTTTGGTCGTATTTTAGTTTGCATAACTCACATTATTCCTCATTTTCGGTAGAAAAGAGTCAAAACACAATAGAAGATTCTAATGAATCGTGAAGTAAGCTCTGTGGCGAAACAACATTGAGAATCAATGACCAATCTTCATATAACTATAATGGATGTCATTGGCGATTATTGAAGATATATAATGATAGATTAGAAATCCATGCGTTAATTTTTATGATTCGTTCTTTTCGAATCCTTCTCCGGAAAATTCATAGGTATAGAAAATGAATACATACATGATGCAAGTTTAATTTCAATCCACGAGAAAAAGAGATGAAGCATTTCGACTCTATCGGGAACGGTTTCCAGACCGTAATGTACCAGAGCACTACAAGTTTTCCATAGTGAATCAAAAACTTAAGAAGATGAGTATCAATAAACGGAAAAAAATCGAAATAAAAAAAATTAAATAAAATAAAATTTCATTAAAACGATTGAGAATGCCCTCCACGCTGTTGAATACATAATTGGCATATTCAAAATTTTACTCAAAAAGGCATCTGGACAAATTTCTAGACAGTTCTTATTGCTACTTTCAACATGTACGAATTTTCTGGTGGAGTGCGGTAGTTTTGATTTTGTATGTAAAAAATCAAAATCATTAGTTCACCAAAATTTTTCTTCTGTCCGTACAGCACCATCTTCTTCATTATGTTATGGGGATTCAGCTGGCCCCAATGTCTGAAATTATTTCTATTGAAATGATGATTATTAAGAAAAGTGCACTCCTCAAACTAAATAACGGTATATAAAAAAGAAAACCTTAAATGCAAGAATTCGAAAAATCGGAATGTCTAACAAATGTTCCTCGGTTCCTCCTTGAACTTTTTGAAAAACATAAGGGAGTCACAGTCGTCACTAATGTCCCGGTTTCTTCAGGAATTGGCTGAACAGATGTTTCTGGGATCGTTTCTACACTCAACAAGACTTTCAATTCCGTTTAGTCATTTATATCCATTTTGAGAGTTTTAGATTTTTTTAATGTACCGTATGTAGGTTTATTTTGAGCCTGGAAACTTGCGGTGCTCTGATTAATCACGATCTGAAAATCATTTCCAATACACTTGAAATGCTAGAGCACTATTTCTGTCAAATTGAAAAAAGGATTGTATAATGTCCTGTACTCAATTTTCGCCTTCCATACTGATTATCAATTGCAAATGAGATCCATTATATAGCTATGAAGATTGCTCTGTGATTTCAAATGGTATTTCGTCACAGAGTTCACTTAACTATTCATGAGTGTCTTCTGTTATGCTTTGAGGTTTTTTTACTGGAAATAGAAGTAATGTAAATTATCCGAACTGAAACAATGACCGCTTTCTACGATAGAAAATTCATCAAACCGTCGCCCATTCAACGAATTACATCGATGAATTGGAAATGAGTTGTCTTCCCATATTCTTCGATAATTTTTGTTTCCCCGGAAAATACAGCGTTTCAAGTGATATTAGTCAGCAGAAGGAAATCACAATTGGATTAGTTCCCGAAAAAAATGGGATTACCACTCAAAAGAAGTCCGTGTAGAGGTTATGTTGCGGTATTTCTAGAAGTGACAGACCACAGACTATTAGAATATCATTCAATATGAAACTCGGTTTTTGTTTCATTCAAAGGGATCTACAATTGTAGGAGTTTTAGCTCAAACAATGTTGACAGAACACCCGATATATTGAATGAAATTCAATAAATATAATCATCGTAGGTATTCAAATGTGCTCCCTTTCTTCTATAGGTAGATATTCTGGCACTCATAGGGTGATTCGTTTCTATATAAAAAAGTTTTTTATATATAACCTCATAAGAGAAAATTCACCATCGATAAATCCGGTGATTCACGGCATTCATTGCATTCAATTATTCCTAAAATTCAAATAAAGTAAATCGAAAACAACTATAACATGATGAGGAGTAACTCCATCATAAGGAGAATATATGGGTATTTCTTCTTTCCAATATGATCAGTTCTTCAAAGTATTGATCCTATTTATGACATCTGACCGTGCTGTACCACTGCCCCGTTTGACGGTGAATATGAAGGCTGGATCGGAAAACCAGCTCCTTCAAGGAGGGGTATTTAATATTCTACGGGAGGTTGAATATTGTTCCTTGAATAAAATTTTTTCAAAGTGTCTACATTGCGATAATCTCACAAGTAGTAATTTTCAGAGATTTTGTGTATGCTTGTTTGACCACCAGAGAGGAATGAGGAGCGTCGGTCCTTCGACAGACCGCTTCCTAGCTGACACGGTGTGTAGCGTTGCGATAAATTGTTGGACTAGTATGACTCCTTGAAGTTTTCCTGTTTATCTACTCTTTGTTCTCACGGTTTCTTGGTGGCAATGGTGAAATGGCTTCTGTCTCAGTTGGTTGGAGGGCCCAATAATATTTACATGTTTACTAGCGCTCAAACGAATTGAGATGGTAGGTGGCAGTGTAGCCCGATAGTGTGAATGGGTATGCAATGCTGACGAGGTCAAATGAGGCCGAAACTGGAGTCCATTGTTCCTATTTATGGTATCTGACCGTGCTGTACCACTGCTGTGTGGTCCCGGTTGACGGTGATTATGAAGGGTAGATCGGAAAACCAGCTCGTTCAAGGAGGGATATTTAACATTCTATGGAAAGTTGAATATTATTCCTTGAATAAAAATTCTTTAATATGTCTACACATTGCGATAATCTCGCAAGTAGTAGATTTTGTATAACATAGAACATCTTTGTAATCTTTGTCATCCCTAAGTTGTGTTTTGGCTCGTTTTTTGTAGGTTTTCTATTTATAATAATAATAATAATAATGATAATATCCCTCAGGAGCTCAGGAACATTGTTTCTGAGTACGGGCTTAGCGAACCCGAGGTACCCAAGCTGAACCTGGCAGTAGGTATAAAATGCAACTTATCCAATGATGTACAATCTAAGTAATAAACGGGTGAATCGACATTGTACCACGATAACCTCTTGTCGCGTTCAAGATTTAGGAAGAGGGTCTTGTTCGGAAAGTGAGTCACAGTCTCCCTCGGTTAGCGACGGAAGCAACGTGATATCGAGTAGGGATACTGCAACACAAAACCAAGTGGGAAATAACATCAACACCTTCCAACCGACTCTTGATGTTTCAACGGCGGCGCAAGCCATTATGCCTACGACCACGAGAGCCGGACTCCCTAGGAAACGCATGAAGTGGACTCCAGAAATGAATACCTTCATTATGCGTTCCTATTACAAGATTACAAACTTGGAATCGGAAATGACAGCATACAGATACACGTTACATCTTGCATTCATAGAAAAATATCCTGAATTACAGCACATATCCGAGCAGAGAATTTCGAATCAACGAAGAACAATCGTTAAAAACAGGCTACTTTCTTCAGAAACGCTGCAAAGCATACGAGAAGAGGTCATAATGGAACTCACAAGCGAAAATGATACTCATAACGGTATACCTGTTGGAGTCAATGAAAGTGTTACAGATAACATCGAAGCCACGGAAACGAATATTAACATGGAACGCCCTCCTGAGCCGAATCAGCAGAACGAATATACGTATTTAGCAAGATCAGAACTCAACAGAGCAATAACTGAATTCAGTGGTAGTAACCCAACTAAAAGACCCAAACTGCCGAAACTCAAGACGAACAAGAACACCAATATCATCATAGCAAGCGTAAACTCAATGTTTGAAGAATATACCGACCAGAATACCTTGGAGAAGATTCACACTTTGATTTACTGTGGAGCAGTAGCGGTTCTTCGACTTCACAAACAGCAAATCTCCACAACTCTGATTCAAGCTGAGCCAAAAAGCGTCAGAAAACCACCATGGCGAAAACGACTGAAGAAGGATATTGATAATATTAGAGCAGAAATCGGTCGCCTCACAGAATTCCTAAGAAACAGAAAACCCTCAAGGCGCTTGAAATCACATATACGCAAAATTTATGGGAAAATTGGTACAAACACAAAACACCCTGATCACAAACAACACATCGACGTGTATATGGACACTTTGAAACAGAAACTCCAAGCAAAAGCAAAGAGGCTTTCAAGATACGTCAAGTGTACTGAAAGGAAACACCAAAACCAAAGGTTCCTCCAAAACGCTGCTAATTTTTATAAGGGAAATAACAAAACTGCGACCAACAATAACAGAGAAGTATCTGACGCACAGTGCTTGACCGACTATTGGTCATCACTATGGTCGAACCCCAAAGAACACAATAGAGATGCGGAATGGATCACGAATGAAAAAGAACGCCTCGATATCAGACATATGGACTTTGACGGAATAACCCACTTTCCTAACGCAAGGCTTAACATATATGCTACCTAAGAGCGATAGAACACAGGATCCATCTCAATATAGGCCAATCACTTGCCTACCAACACTCTACAAAATACTCACCTCATGCATATCCAATCGAATATACCAACACCTTGACGACAACAATATATTAGCAGAGGAGCAGGAAGGATGCAGAAAAAAACACCATGGGTACAAGGAACAACTCATCATTAATTCTATGATAATGAAACAGGCACACGTAGGGCATCGAAATGGTCATTAAGCTTTTCTCGATTATCTGAAGGCATTCGATAGTACCGCCCATTCTTGGCTTGTTGAAGTATTGCAGATATACAAAATTCACTCAGCCCTGGAAGAATTCTTGAAGACAACAATGACACACTGGCGCACGTCTCTGCAGGTCAATATGAACAATAAGTCAATCAAAACGGACGAGATGGAATTTTTCAAGGAGACTCTTTGAGTCCACTATGGTTCTGTTTAGCCATGAACCCATTGTCCTCAATGCTCAATAGAATAGGATACGGATTCAGGATAAAAACAGATAGGAATTATCAGACAATCTCTCACCTGCTGTATATGAATGACATCAAATTATATGCTTCAAACAAGAAGCAATTGGATGATTTGCTGAAAACTGTCAGTAAGTTCTCGGCAGATGTTCCTTTGAAATTCGGGATTGAAAAATGTAAGACCCTGAACATTCAAAGAGGGAAAGTCATAGATGGTGAAACACAACTTCCAAATGGTGACATTATACAGTGCATGAGGGATGGCGAAACATACAAATATCTAGGATTCCAACAAGCCAGATTTCTAGACCAAAAACAATTAAAGGAGAAGATTCATTCAGAATACAGTCAGCGTCTGAAGACTGTGCTGAAAGCAATGTTGAACTCAGGGAACCTAGTCAAGGCAATTAACACCAACGCATCCCAGTGTTGCTTTACTCATTTGGAATAATCAGATGGACTAAGACAGAACTGGATGATATCCAAAGGCAGACCCAAACGATACAGACAAGGTACAACAATCATCATCCAAAATCGTCTGTGATAAGAACAACTTTGAAGCGGAAAGAAGGAGGACGCGGATTTATATGTTGTAAATTTACACACCGAAAAGATAAAAAATCTCAGAGAATTCTTCTCTGCAAAAGCTCTCACTTCTGACCTCCATAGAGTGGTAACGTTCGCTGATAAGGGATATACACCTATAAATCTTTCTACCAGATATGACCTGCTGAATCTAACGTTCCTATCAGATACTGAAAAACAAGGGCAATGGCCAAGAAAGGAATTGCATGGACATCACCATCATTAGTCAACCGCACCTCGACAAAGAAGCCTCCTACAAATGGCTGATGAAAGGAGAATTATTCGCGGAAACAGAGGGATTCCTTATAGCCATTCAAGACCAAGTGATAGCAACAAACAACTACAAAGAATTTATAATGAAGGACGGAACATTACAAACAGATAAGTGCAGAAAATGCCATATAAGATCGGAGACTATACAGCATATTACGTCCGGATGCGAACAACTGGCCAATACGGACTATCTTCACATGCATAATCAAGTGTGCAACATTATCCATCAGAAACTTGCACACAAGTATGGACTTCTGGATACTTTCCAGCCAAATTACAAGTAACAACCGTCGCCCGTATTGGAAAATGACTCTATGATATTATACTACGATAGGCCTGTTATCACTGACAGAATGGTGACGAATAATAGGCCGGACATAGTGGTGTATGATAAGAGAACAGCAATGCTGGTGGATGTCGCCATACAGAATAATAACTACGTGCTGAAAAAATTCCAGGAGAAAAAGTCCAAATACACAGACCTTGCTATTGAGATCAAGCAGATGTGTCACCTCGAGAAAATAGATATTGTTCCTGTCATCGTATCCTCGACTGGGTTAATACCCAAAACTTTGCATGATAGCCTTAAGAAATTAGAATTGCATAAAAATACCTATATAGAAATCCAAAAAGCTGTAATTCTTAATACATGTAGGATAGTTAGGAAATTTATGTCAAGTATATTGTAATCGAGCCTATTCCCTTTGATTGCTGAATCTGGGAAACGTAAATTTTACCCAGCTAACAGCTGAGATAGTGCAAAAGTCCACGATAATTATAATAATAATAGCTTCTTTAGTTCCTTCAGGTAGAACCCAATTACAGGAAAAATTTGAATATTTATATAACAAATCAACAACCTAAAGAGTAATCATAAGTAATGAGTTAATATTGGTAAAAAACCATGCAGCTATTCGAAACTTTCTCGGTACAGAAAATGACGAGAATAAAATGAACAAATCAGGAAAAACAAATTTTAAAAATGTTATGGCATAAGATAAAATAGAAAGAAAACCCTCATGGCGTGAGTTAAACTAGAAATTTGAAAATAGAAAAGTATGCAATACCTCAGATGCGCTTCAGAGAACATTTCCAGATATACACTACTGATTATGGTAAATGAGTCGACATTAATATCTCACAATCTCGAGATGGAATTATAAGTTGTTCACATAAATAATATTGGAGATCGTGTGAGTGAGTTTGTTCTGGGCGTGCTCAGGAAAAACAGACGCTCATCTCTTCAGGTCAGTCTCGGAACTGAAATTTTCAGTTGAGCTAAAATTGAGGGACAATCTAAACTATTATTCAGGAGGTTAAACAAAAGTTTTAAGGCCAGAAAGCCTCTTCTTATGCCCAGGGTTTTCACTCTGAACCTACTCAAGAGTGCACCATGATCATACACTTTTACAGGATAGGCACCATCTTCTCGCCAGACAAGGTATTTGAAAAATCTTCTCTGAATTGCCTCCAAATGAAAATCATGACAAAAATAGATGGGATGCCAAATGATCGAAGCATACTCCAATATACTCCTAACAATAGTCTCAAAAAGACGAATTGAATTATTTGAACTCATATAATTTCGAGGCGGATGTAAATAAATTAGGAACAAAAGTGAATTTTCGGTCGAATATAAGACCAAGATCTTTTATATCAGTGAACCGTTTCAATACAACATTGTAATATAATCAGAAAAAAGGATGTTTTTCTTGCAAGAATAAGTAACGACAGTGCACTTAGATACATTCCAAACGATTAATCACACACCAGTTCGACACGGAACTTCCTGCAAGACCTCACAATCTCGTTCTGACGTTATCTTCAGATTTATTTTCAGATCATCCGCATACATCCATTTGAGTAAATCAATTATGTGCATGAGATCATCAATGAACATTATGAACAATAATGGACCAAGATTGAACCCCTGCGGAAAACTTGAAGTAGCAACAAATTCGCGGGAGCGAAAACTTTCGAGCTGTACGAACTGTCGGCGGCCGATCAAGTAAGACTCCAGAAGAGCAGCTAAGGCTCTCTGTTCCAGAAACCGAATCTGGACTTCAGTTTCCACAGCAGTATACGATGAATCGGGTGCTTCTTGAGGATCTATGTAAATAACGTCAACTTGACCGGAGCAGTCCCAAATCTCGAGTATATACTGTGATAATACTACCAGATTGCTGATGCAGGATCTCCTTAGGCATGAAACGATGCTGCTCATCATGAATCCTCCCGCTAATCGCGGGAAATATAGCGTTGTATAAAATAATCTCGAGATTTCATTGTTTTGTACTTCTATATCAAAGCTGACGTCTCTTTGGACTACGAGGAGATTCTCAAGGTATTCTTTCCATAATCTGATGTGGCACTGTTTATCCAAGCTGCGATCCATTAGAGGCTGTTAGGTTCATGTGTTATTTCTGTCCTGAAAACACTCCACCAGTTAATTCTTTCATTAATGGAAGCACGTTGTAGCTGCCGTGTTTCCTGTGGGAGTTTTTTTTCTTTGCGTTTCTGATATCTGATTCTGGATGAGGTTAGGTTTTTCTTCTTTCTTTCATCATGTTCAGGAAGTGTCCTGTCATTCATGTCTCTTTTGTATTTTTCTTTGTTTCATTAAATATACCCCTTCAACCGCTAGGGGTTATTATCGGAACAAGTTTACAATAATCGAAATATACAGAGATTCAAAGGCTAGTTGTCAAATAATAGTATAGCAATTACAATTTTTGATATAGATTGATAGATTTGAAAAAGTTCGGATATTTATTCATTTTAGTTTTAAGGGAGCTGTCAAGGTCGGTGATTCCCCATTCCTTGCGCTCTATTGAGTATTTCGGACAGTTACACGTTATGTGTTCGATATTTAGTTGCACTGCACAGATATCACACATTTCAAGAGGTCCCCGCTTCATGAGGTGGCTGTGTGTCAGAACACAGTGACCTATAGGTAACCGATTTGCTTTGATTTGATCTTTTTGATTGCTCGGGATGCAAATATTAGTTGAAACTAAAGGTACTAAGGTCTTGAGCTGTGTATCTATAGCATTCCAGGTTAATTGCCACTTTTCCTGTATATGTATTTTGATTCGTCTTATGTTGTCAGATTGTGGCAATTTATTATCAGTTTGGGTATCTGTATTTATCGCTGTGATCACTACTAACCGGTCAGCCTCTTTATCACCAGTATTTCCCACATGAGAGGGGACCCATAGAAATTCAACTTTTTTGTCCTGACACTGAAGGATAAGGAGCTCCTCTTTAATGAGCTCGATGGTGAGGTGCCTCGTGTAAAGTTTTTTCAAGCCATTTAATGCTTCGAGGGAATCCGTGATTATCAATATTTTTGTGCCAAGTGACGAACAAAGTTACAGTGCTTGTAAAATCATTGATGTTTCTCCGCTATAGGTACTGTAGTTATTAGGAACATGGAAGGTATTTCTATTGTCTTCTGCTATAACGGCCCCTGCTGCTCCGTTTTGTGATATAGAGGCTTCGGTGTATAATTTGTGTAATCTGTGTATTTGGTGATTGTTTTGGAAATTTTTTTCTGTATGAAGGTAGGGGTGAATGAATGTTTGGGAAAATTAGTGAGCGTTAGGTTAATGGTAGAAGTTTTTATTGTCCAAGAGGGTGATGCTAATTTATAGGATAGTGAAAGTTTAAATTGCTCTAAATTAAAATTAATTCTATGAAGTCTTTCTGTTGATGTGATTCGACGATTTTTGGAGTTCCTGAAAATTTTACATGAAGAAAAAACGGTGGAGTGGGTAATGTTGGAAATATTTTCTGAGATTCTGGATGCATAACACAGTGACAAATATTCTCTTCGAACTTCTAACGATGGTTTTTCCAACAGAACTCGTAAGCTCTGGGTTGGATATGCGATATGCACCTGAAATCGTGCTCATAGCTGTATTTTGTAATATGTCTAATTTTTTGAGAACAGTTAAATTTTCGGAGTGGTAGCAAACAGAGCCATAGTCGATTTTACTTCGAATTAATGCTCTATATAAGTGTAATAGGTGTTTGGAATCCGCGCCCCACGATGCTTCACCGATCACTTTTAGGATATTAAGACTGGGTTGACAGGTTTTGAGAATTTTATCAATGTATTTGTTCCATGTAAGCTGACTGTCGAAAGTTAGATTTGAGAAATTCGTGGTGTCTTTACCTTCAAGTAGTTCGCCATCAAGAGTAATGTTCAGCTTATCCTTTGAGTGTTTTCTGCTAAATAGAACATAATGTGATTTTTCTGGCGAAAGCAAGAAGCCTTAGGTTTCCGACCATTCTTCTAGTTTACTTATGGCTGTCTGAAGTATTGCTATTGCTGTGTTAATGTTAGGTTAGGGTAGATTTCGTATTTGATATATCTCCTTTCCTGTATTTCCCTTTCACTGTTCGAACTTTTTTACCAATCCTACTGATCTTTCGTTGAACGTCTATATCTTAATTGGTGTGTTATTGTGCTCTCGGTATATTTTTGCACGGTTTCTTCAATTTGATCCGAAATACTCACTTAATTCACAATGGATTTTCCTCATCATTATATCATATGTATTAAGAATTCATATTTTTCTTATTATTCTATTGTTCATAACTTCAAAATTATTGTTTTTTCCTAGAAATTTAGAGTTTCTTTCACACGGACTATAAACAAGTTGTTTGAGATCAAACGCACAATTGAAATATTCTGTTGTTTCGTACTTGGTCTAAACTCTCAGTCAACAAAGATAAGATTTTTGAAACATTTTCTTGTTTCTGCGTTAGAGTTAGAAATAAAATGAAAGCGGATTGAAAATATTCAATTACTGCAAGATAGTTTCTTTCAATATTGGTATAATGCAATCTCCATTTGTAGAATATTTGGCGATGTAATTTGTGCTCTGATGTGTTTCATCCAATGAACAAAAAGTTCATTTATTTGATAATTTAATCTTCCATAAACTCAGTTAATACAATACCCCTAGTATAAAAGCGACTACATGATTTCATTCGATAATTATCTTTCTCCAAGAATTCATTCGTATTATAGAATTTTAAAGGTTAAATTCACATTTCTATTGTTCGTTAATCTCTCACTGAAAATATTTTACAATTAATGCAGCGTCATAATGAATGATACCACAATCTATGAGCTCATATTTCAATGATATTGCTTATTTAAGTATGCCCCATAACCTTTGGAGAAAATGAGCATATTTATATTTATTTATATATATTCTGTACGATAACTACACCCTAACTTCATCTATGAAAATTTGTTATTAGACATAAATACGATAAAACAATAACAGAAAACTACAGAATAGCTCTGAGCCGTTAGTCTGATCTCATTAAAATATCATAAAAATTATTTCATCATTGATACTTTTTCAACATTAATATTTGTTCAATTTGCATATCCATTTATTTGAAATTATGAGAAGAAGTTGTCAGATAATAATAAAATTGAATACTTCATTAAATTTGCCTTGAAAAGACGGACAGCCGAGAGTAGTATAACTTATCATGCCAAATGAACCAAATGGCAAGTGTTTCCAAAACATTAAGTTACATGCAAAAAACAACAGACTAAACATGAGAAGTGGCTTGTCACGAGAAATTTCACGAAAAATTCAATTCATTCCATTCGAAGTACGCACTCTGTTGAGTGTGGATAACCACTACGACCTAGTGGTGTGAAATGGCACACTCTGTCCTTAATTTCACCTACAAGCTCCATCCTTCTTGTAATAGCTATAATATTTGCGGCTGAAAACCTTATAGTCTCAACCATCTCCAGTTTATTGGATTCACGTCCCTCAACCCTGTGTAATTGAATCTATCTCCTCCCTCATGGTTTTCATGAAGGGTTCTCTATCAATCATATTGAGGTGATTTCTGAGGCGACACTAATATTTGATTGAAACAATATAATTAATAATTAATATAGCAATTCGAACTCTCAGATCTGGAGAGTTCTCTTGCAGTGCGAGATCCACGGGTGACCAGCCGAGAGTGTCTGACACCTATAGGGCTCAGTCAGTGCTCCCGTACCTTCAGGTCCAACCAGTGAATTTTTTCCATCCTTGCGCTCTCTAGACGAATTTTAAGCCTCAAGCCTGTTTCTCGAGAAGCCAGTGAGTCCCAAATCAGATGGAACCAATTTCTTTCTCCCGTTGATGACATTCACACAATAAGTCACATGTAGTTGTCAGATGCCAATGCCTTCAGTGTACTTCGGTTATGCGCTAATATTTTCAATGACCTACTTGGTCATACATAATAATAATATTTGATAATTGCAACTATTCCTGCTTTGAAAAAGAGTCGCAAATCCGCCTAGGTAGAGCATTTCTTGGCAGCACCTCAACCATATGCCCCAGCTTTACAACTTGGCCAGTTTTTGAGCCGTCTGGGATCCAACATTTGCCCTCAGGTAGGCTGTCCCTACAGACAGCCTACCTGAACTATTTCAGTCCACTAGGAACTATGATCTAGAAAGACAGCTCTATGTTTCTTTTGGGTATTGCATTGTCTGACTTCATGCTCATTTCGTTGTCTTCAATTTCAGACTGTAAAATGCCGGCTACGACGCTGAACCTATTTGTCCTATTTCGGGAAAGATGATGGAATATGTAGCAATTCTAGCTGCTCCTCATCACTAGATGAAAAGGTTTAAGGTCAGCATCAGTTTCCTGGCTGCAATAGATGAAGAGCGGAATGCTTCAGTGATCAGCATCCAGGCTGCTCTCTGTAATTTAAAGAGCTTTAGTTGAGATTGATTTTCAAGGCTGCACTCCCATCAAGCAATGCAGCGATATGTCATACGTAGTCAAACAGCTTGAATTCATTGTGTGAAATCAGGAATTTTCTGAGTATTCCCTTGAGTTTGGTCTGCCTGCGAGCAATTCTTCACATTGACAGATGGTCAATATGTGTGTGCTGGTGAGGCGGCTGTCTCAGTTTGGCGTTATCGTGAAAGCAGACGAGTGAAGAAATCCAGACACAAAACAAAGTTTCCCATTAAAAAAGCATTCGAGAAGAAAATTTTTCCAAAATGATTTAGAAAAGGGTTACAGGTAAACGATTAGACTTGTTTCTTCCTAATACAGGAATTGGATGGTATTGAAATAAGGTAAAAGAATACACCAGGGGCTATTACGGAGGGAGATTTCGGAATAATGTCGGAAAACTTTCGGTTTAAGCCTTCTACAATGCTGCAGAGATAATTTCATTGCATAATTGGAGGATAGTATATTGAATACTTTTGAGATTCGTCTGTGAAGAGATATTTTATAGTATACTACCGTAGTCCAGCCTTCAACGAATGAGATGTTTGAAAACTTTGTTTGCTGAGTCGTTGAAAGCAACTTTATGAACCATTTATTTATTTATTGTTGTTATTATTAACCATTTATTTATTATTATTATTAACAATATTTCTTTAATTTTGAGCCTGCATTTTAACATTCGGGCCTTATTATGGTAAATTCACTCAAACTTTTTCTGTGAAAATTGAAACTACAATACATAAAACTCTTTAGCTAAACAGTTTTTGTAAAATACTACAAAAATCCATAACTGACTGGTAGGTATAGATGAAAACTTAATTCGTATGAACCTCACTCCACATAATCGGAGAATAACTGCGATAGGAGTATATACCCTCTCAAATGATAAAACTGTAAATGTCAAAAATCCAATTTTCAAAAAACTAAATGAAGTCATTAGCGAAATTGGAAATACCTAGGAAATCTTTTTGCTAGGAGATTTCAATAGAAGAATCGGTAATGAACTGGATAACAATGTAGTGGGTCTATACGGTGAAGATCAGATTAATGATAACGGCAGGCGGCTAATAGAATTATGAGAATCAAATAGTTTGAAAATAAAAATTGGGTTTTATGATCACAAAGAAATCCACAAATTCACTGATACAACCAACAAGGAATCTTAGATCGATAATAGATTACGTCATCTTGAAGCGGACTGGTAAAATCAGGGTGAATGATGTAAGAGTACTGAGAGGGGGTATGTGTGACTCAGACCACCACTTAGTTACAGCCAAAGTGTTTTTTCCACCCACTAACCAAAAGCAACAAATAAACAAAGGCTACGAAGAAGAAAACACACAAGAAGTCAAGTACAATCTGGAAAGTCTCATGCACGACAGCGTCAGATATAGATATCAGAAAACGTTGGATGAGAAGTTGATAGAAGAACAATCCCATCCACTGCAGGAAAGGTACCAACATATAATTGATAGAATATATGAAGCCGCAGGAGAGGCTTTGGGAGAACGCAAGTAGAAAAAGAGCAATCAGATTGGATTGAGTAATTAGTACATGAGAAGAAGAATTTGTATTTGAAGTGGCTAACTACTAAAGAAGAAGAAGACAGGTTGTTTGCAAATGAGAAAAACCTACTATAGGACAAAAAATGCGAAGAAGTCAATACACACATAGGGGGAAGAAATAGCACAGAGGCTTGGAGATTCATCAGAGCGAGTACCAGAGAAAAACAGGGTAAGTCTGCATTCAGGTAATTACACTTAATGAGTGGCTGAAACATTACGAAAAACTCTTGACAGAAGACAGACAGAAGTACAGAATAGAGATAGCTTACAACATCAATGTTGAAGGAGAGCCGGTAGAAGTCACACTAAGAACAGTGAAAAAGACTATCACACATTTGAAAAACGGTAGAGCTTCGGGACCAGGAGGTATACCAGCTGAACTAATGAAGAATGGCACCGAAAAACTATACCGTATGCTGACAACGGTAATAAATTAATTCCTCAATGGACACCCTCCTCCTGAGATATGGAAAATAGTACACATATCGTCTATTCATAAGAAGGGTAGCAAAAAAGATTCATACCACTACCGTGGTATCTCGGTGACCAGTACAATGAGCAGAGTTTATGGGAGGATCCTTCGAGACTTAATTGAACAAGAGTGCAGCCCTTTTGTGAGGAGAAGAACAAAGCGGATTTAGAGTCTGTAGATCCTGCACAGATAACATATTTATTATAATAGAAAAAAAGAACGCAACCAATCAGGAAATGCACATCACGTTCATAGACCTACGGGAAGCGTATGAGTCAGTACCAGTTGCGAAGCTTCGGGAAGTTTCGTATGAATCTAACTTAAATCATACACTCATAAAAGCCGTTCAAAATCTTTACAGTGGCTCGAAATCACGAGTGAAAATAGGTGAATCAATATCACCAACGTTCATCGTCTCAAAGGGACTCCGACAGGGATGCTGTGTCTATATATCAAAAAATCTTCAATTATGGAATCGTAAATGTTATGATATGGGAATAGAACTGAATGATAGAACCCTTCACACTATCGAATTCGCTGACGACCAAGTCGTTTTAGCCAATAACAAAGACGATATGAAGTATGATTCGAAAGTTAGTAAAATAATATAAAAAATGGGGCCTTACAGTGAACACTGGAAAAACCAAATACCTGTGCGTTGGTGGAGATACAGAATAACTCATGCTCCATAATAGACAAGAAATCGATTGTTGTGACGAACGTAAATATCTGGGATATATATTCAACAAGGAAGGAACAAACGAACAAGAGATCACCTCGCGAATCACACAAGCACGAAAAGTGATAAATTGCTTGAATTGAGTCTTTTGAAGTAGCACAATCAGTAAAAAATTAAAGGCAACAGAAATAGATTCAATAAGAATATCAGTGGGAATATCAAGAAGAGACACAATACGAAATGAGGAGATACGAAGACGAATGAGACTGGAAGGCACACTGACAAATGAAATTGACAGCTCACATGGTATGGTCACGTTAAAAGGATGGACTTTTTTCACAGACTACCGAAACAAGTATAGCTGTGGACATCTACTGCAAAGAGGAAACGAGGTAGACCAAAAAAATCCTGGATGGAGGGCATAAGAAAGGCCATGTCCGCAAACGATTTTACTGAAGGACAGTGGAATGATCGCAAGGCTTGGAAATTAAGGATCGGACAGCGTCGAAAACAATATAGATATATATATATATATATATATATATATATATATATATATATATATATATATATATATTCATTTTATGAAGAACTTGATATAAACTTTTGGGAATTCCTTCGAATCAATTGATATAAACTTTTCAACAAATTATTGAATGAGCAGGTAGATTTTGATAATAATTCTCCTTCGCTTTATATTGTTTCCACCTGAACCATATGAAAAAATAGTTGTGCATTGCCTAAAACACTTTTACTCTCTTTCAATCCAATGCTGCAGATCATGTATAAATTCTTGTATCTTAGTTTAGTTTTCATTTCGTTTCTGTCTGATGAAGGCGATGTGACGTCGAAACGCGACACAAATATAGTAAATAAGTGTAAATCAAATTTTCATTTCCTTACGATTTGAAGTAAAAAATATTATTAAATCGTCTCTCAACCACTCTCCACACAATAACCTTGCCCAAAGAGGGGATATTCTGACTAAGCAAGTACTGGTGAATCATCGAACAGTTGCGACGTACTTTTTCAAATAAATAAAATGACATCATCTCATAAAACTTCAATAACTCTAAATAAAATGAAACGTGGAAAAAAACTAAAAACCGACTGCACGACAGTGAGATGCCTCAGAAATTTGTACGAATGATATCAAATATGCATATGCCGAACGTTCCTACAAATTAATTCAACTGTTCGATAGTTTAATTGCCTTTCTCAGTAACAGATTAGGAAACAAAATCCCATATCAAGAAGCAGTTAGATTCACTAGCGACATCAAATCTCTCTCTCGAACTTGTGCGATATATATCCACACTTGCAAAAAATATCTCTCAAAGACCGATTCATCAGAATCTCGAAGATTTGTAAAATAGAAACTCAGAACCGAAGGAATCAAAACAAACAGTTTATCATTCTCTATGCCTATAGACATCAGCGATGATGAATCTTTCTCATATCATGATGTCACATTCTTCTACACCTACCATTTATTGCTCAATTTAGATTGGTGGAATTGTGATGGATTTTATTCTCGCAAAGAACGTCTACACCAAATCATTTTTCACCTAAATCCAGGTATCATTTTCCTACAAGAAACTAACTTCGAACAATTTTATAGACGCAATCTGAAGAACTTCTTGGGTTACAACAACATGCGAACAATTTACGTCTCTTCAGATATATACAGGCTGTTACATAATATTATGTCACAGCTTAAGGGGGAAAATCTACGTGCAATTTTAAGAATTGGTAGTACATATAAAACTAGATCCGCAAAAGCTTCGTTACGGAGCTACATGGTGTTGAAATTACCGGAAAAAATTGTTTTTGCCTCAAAACTCCTGCAGTTTTTGAGATATTCAGCCCAAATTTAGAATGAAAGCTATTTTTTGCAGCCTGCATCATTACACGTCCTAGATTTTAACTGAAATTCACAAGGTGTTTTTATTTCAGAGGCCATGTCTCCTTTTGTCCTTTCAAATTTTTTTGTAGTATGCCAATGATCAGCGTACAAACAATTTTCGTAATCTTCGTTCAATCTTCGTTCAATTTATAAACTTTTTTGACACCTGTGATTTTTTCGTATCTCCAACCGTTTTCGAGTGAAAAATTATTTAATTTGAATTATTTGTATTGTATGTTATTTCCTTAAAAAAAAAATATAGAAATAGTCGATAGGTATCCCCAAAATTTGCTTTTATTTTGATAGCTCGTCTTCTGAGCCTCAACTTACACTTATTCAATGTCAAACTAAAAAAAAGAACAATTAAAAACTAAATATATTGCTGGAAGTATCCTCCACCTGCAAGAATATAGGCCTCTGTCCTTCTTCGCATTTTATAACTCACTCTTCGAAGGTATTTCTCATCGTGTCTTAAGAGGTTATTATTCGATTTCGCAATTCTTCTACAGTGTTCACTGGAGTGAAATAAATACAATTAAAAACTGCTTCCTCAATATCTGGAGTTCTCATAGTTTGAGTTGCACCTTTTGAATGATTATTTGCAGTAAAAGTAGCAGTTTCCCTCAACCTTCTGTGGATATTTAAGAATTGTCGACTGTCTGGTGTTACTCGACTTTCAAAGCGCACCTGATATAATCGCCTACCTTCTGTTGTGTTTCCGTCAGCCAGACCGTACATGTAATGGATATCTCCCAATTCGGCGTTAGTAAAATTAGCCATTTTTTCTTACAGCAATAACATCAAAATTCTTGAAACAAATAGTTAATTTAATAAATAATTCGAGCGGACACTGTTTCTACGTTAGGAACTGTCAAAATAAATAAATAAATGAAAATAATCAAAGCCTAACAGTCATTTTTTCAATTAAAAGTGCTTTCAATTCAGCGAATGCATACAATCGTTTAATAATTTTCTGCTCGAAAACAGTCGGAGATACGAAAAAATTTCACGTGTCAAAAAAGTTTGAAAAGGCAAAAGAAGACATGGCACCGAAAAAGGAAATACCTAGTAGATTCTAGTTGAAATTTAGGACGTGTAATGATGGAGACTGTGAAAAATATCTTGCATTCAAAATTTGGGAAGGAGTTTCGAAGAAAAAACCAATTTTTTTTCGGAAATTTCAACACCCTGTAGCTCCGTAACGAAGCTTTTGCGGACCTTTTTTTATATGAACTTCTTTTCTCAAGTAACACCCTGTATTCCGGAGAAATCACACTCGAGTTAAATCTAGACACAGTAGCCGCAATAGTCTGGTATCCTCAAAAAATGAATATATGCAGCGTTCACCTACCACCTAACCAAGATATAACTTATACCGAAATGTGCAATCTGAATATTCGATAGGGGAAAAATATAGAAATTGTTAGGTATTAACACCCAAAAGAATTCAAAGGTCTTGTCTAAGGTGAATTAAGAGGATTTTCTACCTTCTAAAATTATTGTCGTTCAACCTGTTTTGTCCTTTGTCCCGCAAAATCAAATTATGCAAATTTCATTTCTTAATTGAGTGAAAGCCTGTTTCAAAACGTTGAAGTTTTGTTGAAAATTGAATATATGAATATCTGCTTTAAGAGTTCAGCCTCGAACATACATGATGTACTGCTGGCAAAATCAACTTCGGCGTTTCCTTAAAAACTAATCTTTTTCAGCAAACGTGACCGTTCCATTGAATTCAATTTCTTTTGGGAAGTTTTGTATGTAATCCGTATGACTTCAAGTAATATCTCTGTGGATTTTAAACTAACCTATGTTATCGCAATTTTCAATTTGGCTGCCTATTTCCCTATAACTCTACCTTCGAGAAATACTCTCATATTAAAGATTAGAATCTATTATTGCTGGAGTTTTGTTTCATTCGTCCGTTTCAGGAAAATCTTCAATTGTTCAGATCATATCCGGAGTCATCAAAATCGACCGAGTCAGGATTTCATTGTAAATTGAATACTGGAGTGGTATTCATGGATCTTTCTGCGGCATACAATACTTTGGGAAGTTCGATAAAAACTGCATATGGTTGTACAATGCAGTAAAATAGTTAAGCTGATCGAAAATATGTTATCTGCCCAAAGGTTTTCGCTAAACAGAAAAGTAGTCGTTTTTGCACTATCAATATGCCTAACAAGTTCATTTATTTCTGCAATATTGCTTTATTTCTTGATCACTATAACTTGGAAACTATAAAAAGAATTTCATCTACCGATCTGTATAGTCGGAACAAGTTCTTCAGGGAGAGTGTCTGTGCCCTGATCTCTCCAAACTAAGGTATCTTGTTTTCATCTGAATTATCCTTAAATGAATGAACAATTTAGGGTATCTTTCAATGATTTTCCACTGAATCATTACTTTTATCACAAATATCTTGATATCATACTGGACTTTCAATTTACTATCTTTATAGTGAAATTTTTCAAAGTTCTGCCGATATAAATTCTATTGCAACTTCCACAAGGAAGTTTATAAACACCTGATTTGTTTCAAATAATTGATCGATGAAGCCCGAACTACGTGATAGTTGATATTTATAATGAATAATGAAATAAAACAAAATACTATGTTTTAACTAACACTAATTTAGTGATGTAACGAATGACAAAATTTTACATTGGTTGGACCGGTTACGGACATACGTCCATTATCAACAAGAAGTTAATGAAAACTGAATACTCATGTACAATAGCAATGTGAAAAATTTTCAGCTGTTGAAGTTCTGGAAAATGATGACATTCATTCAGACAATGTGCAGCTAAAGTCGAATCATATTTCTGATGTAGGAATGACTGGAAATGTTCTTTGTATCTAGCCTTGAAAGAGCGTCCTGTTTGACATATATAAAAGGAATTGCACTCAGAACATGTTAAGTGGTATACTCCTGGTTTTTCGAATTTATTGGTTTTATCTTTTGTGTTGAAAAGCAGGCCTGACAATTTGCTAACTGGTTTGAATGCAATATGAACTTTTTTACTATCTGACAAAACTCTAGCAACCTGTTCTTACGTCTTCCCAAAATATGTTAGAGACATAAATTTTTCGGGCTTTTCTCTCTTGGATTGGGGATGTATCATGTTGAATGTATTGCTCTTATATCGAAGCCGTTGTTCTCTGATATTAACATAATGGTGTTAAATTCTGATTTTCGTTCCATGTCCGATAAAGGCAAAGAAATCGCTCTGTGAATCATGGATTTGAAGTCTGCTATTTTTGAGAATACGGGTGAAATGAATCTATGGGTATGACATTATCCGTGTACGATGGTTTTCTGAAGATATTAATTGATAAACGGTTATTATTCTTCCGGGTAATTGTTAGATCTAAGAAATTGATTTTACTATCGACTTCTGTTTCTACTTTGAACTTAATTTTAGGACGAATGTTATTAATTAAATTCAGGAAGATTTCTAGTCGTCTTTTCGTTCCAATGAAACAGGCTAAAATGTCATCAACATATCGGTACCAACAGAAAATATGCCTTTTCGTCAAAGGTGACGTCATAATTTTAGTGTTTTTCGTTCAACGAATAGTGTATCATCATCATTATATAAAGCAGTCCAAGCAGCGACGATAATTTGGATAAAAGAGGAATGAAAACATCTTTATAATAAAAGGTATGTCATTCAGCACTACTTTAAGGTCTTGCTCTCAGAATCTCGGAATTCTTTAGAATTTGATATTTTAGAAGATACAATTAAATCTAAATTTAGTATTTCCATATTCGAAAAATTTCATAGACAGTCTAGAAAATTAAAATCACTCAAATTAAAATTTCTAGTCACACTTGAGTCACGCATAGTAGATGGAGTTAATTCTTCGGGAAGTCACAGGGTTGTTAATACATCTGATGTTCAATTCAACGAAAAAGAAACAGATCCTCTTTCCAAATGTCCTAAATTAGTTCCTAAAATACAGACTCTTCAGGAACATTAGCCGTTGAATCCGAAATTTTAATGAGAACCTTAAATACTGGCAATTTTGAAAAGGCCAAAATTGAGAGAATTTTAAAGAACCATAAAAATCAAACAAACTCGGAAGATAAAATTTTAATCAAAAATATCGAACGCAAAATTTTTGAAAATTCATTAGTACTCACGCGATCAGATAAGTCGAATGATATAATTGTTATTCCAAAAGTTCAATATGAGGAAAAAGTGGAAGATTTCATTAATAAAGAAGCTCTTACACTGGTTCATAAAGACCCAACACCACTCATACAGAAACAACTTAGAGTAGCCGCTAATGATATGCAATCACTTTTTAGAAACTTCGAGAGAAACAGATGGATTAAAATGAATCCTAGAATTCCTAGATTATATGGTCTCATTAAAACACATAAAGAAAATAACCCCATTCGTCCAGTGGTGTCATATACCAATAGTTCAACACAAATACTTGCTAAGCAACTAAATACCAAATTCAAATCAATTTCAGATTTTCATTCACAATATAGTATACAAAATTCATTAGAATTATGAAATGAAATAAATAATTTCCGCATGCCACCAACCGCAAAATTAATATCATTAGATGTAGATAATAGGTTTTCGAATATACCTGTAACAGAATGTGTCCCCTTAATATCAAGTATTCTAGAGGCAAGAAATCTCAACGTGGTCTATAAAGATGAGTTAATTTCTCTGTTTGATTTATGCTTGACCCAAAATTATTTTCAGTTCAATAATAAGATATATTCACAAAAAATGGTTTAGCTATGGGTTCACCCCTCAGTCCCCTTCTATCTGAAATTTTCATTTCTAATCTGGAAAACACTAAAATTATGACGTCACCTTTGACGAAAAGGCATATTCTATTTTGGTACCGATATGTTGATGACATTTTAGCCTGTTTCATTGGAACGAATAGACAACTAGAAATCTCCCTGAATTCCATTAATAACATTCATCCTAATATTAGGTTCAAAGTAGAAACAGAAGTCGATAGTAAAATCAATTTCTTAGACCTAACAATTACCCGGGAGAATAATAACCATCTATCAATTAATATCTTCAGAAAAACCATCGTACACGGAAAATGTCATACCCATAGATTCATTTCACCCGTATTCTCAAAAAATAGCAGCCTTCAAATCCATGATTCACAGAGCGATTTATTTGCCTTTATCGGACATGGACCGAAAATCAAAATTTAACACCATTATGTTAATAGCAGAGAACAACGGCTTCGATATAAAAGCAATAGAGAGTTTCATTAATCGAAAAATACGCAACAACGCATTCAACATGATACATCCCCAATCCAAGAGAGAAAAGCCAGAAAAATTTATGTCTTTAACTTATTTTGGGAAGACGTCAGAACAGGTTGCTAAAGTTTTGTCAGATAGTAAAAAAGTTCATATTGCATTCAAACCTGTTAGCAAATTGTCAGGCCTGCTGTTCAACACAAAAGATAAAACCGATAAATTCGAAAAATCAGGAGTATACCAATTAGGATGTTCTGAGTGCAATTCCTTTTATATAGGTCAAACAGGACGCTCTTTCAAGGCTAGATACAAAAAACATTTCCGGTCATTCCTACATCAGAAATATGATTCGACTTCAGCTGCACATTGTCTGAATAAATGCCATCATATTCCAGAACTTCAACAGCTAAAAATTCTTCATTCCTGTGATAAATCTTAAAAACTCAATTTCTTTGAATCGATGGAAATTTTCAAGGCATCTAGGGTAGAAAGGGTTAAGCTCCTTAACGACCAGGTAGAGTTAATTATCTACCAATCACCATTATTCAAGTTACTGTGATCTCTACTAGCATTTTATTGATGATTATTCCTGTATTGTACATGAGTATTCATTTTTCATTAGCTTGTTGTTGATAATGGACGTATGTCCGAAACCGGTTCAACCAATGTAAAATTTTGTCAGTTTTTACATCAATAAATTAGTGATAATTAGAACATAGTATCTTGTTTTATTTTATTACTGATTTGCTACCTTCAAGAATATTTGGTTTACAATTTTTAGTATACACACAACCAAATTTACATGGAATCACTCGGTTTTTCACGTTATTGATGGTTTTTACCCATGAATCTTTGACTACTTGTGAAAATTGAAATTTTTTCTTGTAGGAAAACTGAGTAGTATGATAAGAAATGTTGAATTTTCACCACATGTTCGGGATATTGTACTCAATCACTGGAAGTTAAGATGGTGAACTTTAAAATTTAAACAAGCCTATAATCATAATTGAAAATGCCTTACGTTGGATTGTCCGATGTGCAGAGGGGTCGAATAATCGCTCTCGTTGAAGAACGGGTGGCAGAGAGATATAGCGGCCACAATGGGGGTATCAAAAGGGGTGATTCCAAAAACCTACGCCCGATACGTGAAGCTACAATCTTTGCGAAATAGGCCTAGATGAAACCGTAGGAAGATCACTTCTGAAAATCAAGACCGTTTTTTGTGCCAAATTGCAAGAAGAAACCCAAGTGCGTCGCACCCCATACTCCAGAGGCAATTTTTGGAAGCAACAGGCATCAATGTATCAGTCAAAACGATACGTCAAAGACTTCGTTCAAGAGGTTTATTCAGCAGAAGGCCCTTAAGAGTTCCAAACTAACCAGATTACAAAAAATTAACAGACATAATTGGTGTATCTAGTACCAAAATTGGAATATTGAGTATTGGCGAAATGTTCTTTTGTCGGATGAGACCAAAATTGGTGTTCGATCAGATGACCGCCGGATTCGAGTTTCAAGGACTCGTGGAGGACAAGCTAGACTCCGAGCAGCAAGACAAATTCCGAAATACCAAGGGGGCAGTGTGATTTTTTGGGATGACATTATTCTGGGAGGAAAAGAAAGAATTGATTTCGTATTCTGCGAGTGTAACGGCTAGAAATTACGTGGACCTAGTGCAGGAGCCCATAGTGCGACTCTGGCGAGGTACACACGGTGAGAATTTCTCTTTTATGCAAGATAATGCTCCTCTTCATACCAGAAACCTCGCGTGACATATTCTTGAAACAGAGGGAATCGCTATTTTGGACTGGCCAGCTTGCTCTCCAGACCTAAATCCTATTGAACATTTATGGGATAATTTCAAAAAGAAAATTTGATCGTGCCATGATGAAATTGTTCACGAGAAAGAATACTATCAATCATACTGAAATTATAACCATTATTGACCGCTATTTGTTTTAGGATATTGAGTTCTTGCAGAAAGTATTTTCTGACATTTTTATGGTGGCGCAGATTCGTGAATGATAATGTCTGTATGAGATGGTTCATGGATAATAGAAAAATCATGTTTCCGGTATATTTTAGTTATATTTAAATATTAAACAATTTATTGAATTCTCAGTTTCCATTTCCAAAGTTATCTTTATATTAAGGGGAATTGTTTTCATGAAAGTACTGCAGGAATCTAATAAATAATAAATTCAGTGTTTCGACAGCGGATGATTATGAATTATTCTATCAATGCTATCAACGAAAGTTTCTGCTGGTGAAGGAGTGAGAGCATTAAGCATTATTAAACTGTTGCTGATCAAATAAATTTCATCATTAAAGTTGAACTAATTTTGTTCTAAACATACCTCTAAAAGATTAATAAGTTTTGATTGCATAACGAGATTCACATCATTATTCTGCCGAGCTTAGACAGATTAATGAATTTAGCATACTATTATTCAGTCTGGTTAAATGGTGCTTATGTGAATTTAATTGATTCCCAACTGAATTATTCCATAAGATGTAGAGGTGGTACATTAGCTGGCTTCATGTAGTCTACAACATAATTCTTCTACTTATCCGCAAGCAATCACCTTCGAAAAAGTTGGGATAAGTATCACTCTCGTACAGAGTTCATCTGTTTAGGGACTGAAATCGCGGTAACCGATTTGGTTGCTGGGTTTTCTGTGAGGTCAATATTATAAGGCTGTAGTTTTTAATAAAGTTCTCGTTCAAGAACCTACTAGGAAGTTTCCAGGTTTTGATCTCACTGAAAATATTTGATGAATCTTGAATCAAGTGTTATGAGGCTGAGGAAACTTTAGATGAATTATTCTTTGGCTTTCCTACATGTCGATATGCAGATGATTTCCAACATATTTATATGTTATCAGATTCCTTTCTTGTTTGGATTGAAACTTTAAAATCGATTTAGTTCTATTGATAAAATATATTTCTTCTCTTTTTCTGTTTAACTCTTCTTATAACTGCCATTCAACTTCGAATCGATGACTTTGTTACTATGAGACGTAGAAACAACTTTCAACTTTTTCCTTTCTGTTCTCTCGCATCATATAAAAATTCTTCCCATTTCCTTGAGATTGCACTTAAAGGTCTAGCACAGAATGCTGAATGTATTTTCAATGTTTATCCATTCTACATACTGTGCTTTTCTCCTATCGTGTTTCAACTTAAATTTAAATTTGATACTATGACTTTCACTCTATCTTTCGGACAAATAAATATAATAAAAATATTTTCTTCGTTCTCTGGAGGAAAGTTTTCTCCAAAATTACTGTTTATTATTTTCCTTTCTACATATTCAGTGTTTCCCATCATGAAATCGAAAAATTCACAAACAAGCATCAAACCTCTAAAGCAGTGATTTTGATAAAGTAGCCTATATCCGTCCCTGAAATTCAAGTTATCCGAGGTTTTCCGAAAATTATGATACCCGTATTTCTCACTCTGTAATAAATCGAATCAAATGATGATGTCTACCTCCTCAGAAAGATAGCAATACTGATACAAAACTTGTCTCCGCAGTCTTAGGGATTCAATTGATTTTTTTAAATTTATATAAAATTCATGGCAGTCCATAACGAATCTCCCCTCAATCCGTGAAAGCAAGACGGATTGACTTGTAAACATATTTATGATGTTAGTATGGACGCATAAATTTCCATTTTTAATTGAAAACTGTAAAAGGTGCAGTGGGAGCAAGTGAAAGAAAGGGAAGACTATTTCCCTGACACTATTCAAGTTTCAGTGAAGTAAAATGGATTCATGCTGATCAATGGCAGTCATCATCAAGTACTATCCTCATCTCGAATTTCAACCCCTAGAGCAGGGGTGACCACCCTTGAAAATTTGGAAGAGGGTAGATGGGTCGAGTGATACCTCGAAAGAAAGGTATTATCTTCGTCTGCATCCCCGTGAACGAATTTTCATTTTGATTGAAAACTGTAGAAGATACAAGGTGAGCTACTGAAAAATAGAGGATGGTAGGGTAATCAAGGACCAAATTTATAGCCTCCGCGTTCTCCGGACCTTACGCCCCTTGATTTTTATTCATGGGGCAAAGTAAAGAGTGAATTGTATCTTATTACTGTAAGAAGTAAAGAAGAGTTACTAGAGCGCATTCATAATGCTTTTCGTAATATTGATCCTGAGGAAACTAGAAGGGGAACTCTTCATGTTCGTATACGAGCTGTCAAGTGTATCGAGCAAAATGGGCCCATATTGAACATTTATTCAGATCGTGAATTACTTTTCTCCTATGGTGTTTGCTAATTTGGAAATTGGTTATTGAATTGCCTGCAATTCTACCCACTACTTTTTGACGTTCTAAAATGAATTAAAAAAAGATTAAATATATTTTCGTTTGAATAACCAGAGGTTTTATTCCAAATGTGTTGTATTTTTTGGATATTTTCAATCTGAAATAATGACAATTCTTGTTGAAATATCAAGTTCGAATGAACGAAGTGACAAGTACATTATTTTTAGGCACCTGTCAGGTGAGCGTAGCCAGTTCAGCTACTTGATTCAAATATTTCGAAGCATTCCCTGTTATTTCTTGCAAAATCATCAAAATTCAATATATTCCCAAATTATTACGGAACTATAAGAGATGGGTATAGTACATGCTTATACAACTCCATCTGAAATTTGACGCTTCATCTGATGGCGATATAGAAATTGGCACGTGCAATTTGAAAAAATTGAGTTATTGCTGTTTGAAAAAGGCCAAATTGAAAAAATCATACAAGATTGCTTAAAAATTTCCTTGATCCTTCTTCTATCCACCCAAGCAAAAATTGTGTCTGTAGTGCAAAATATCTACGAGCTACAATTTTTTTAAATGTTCCTCAAAAATCGAGTTTAAAACAAAAATAATTAAATCTGTCAAAAGTTTTGACAGATAAGTGCCAACAACTTGGGAATTTTATGGCTTGCTCAAATGTCGGTTCTAGATGTATAATAAAAAAGGTGAGTTGCCATTTGAAAGAAAAAACTAAAATTCTTTGCACTCCCGCAGCATTTCCCCACAATAGCAAGGCATACCTTAAGAGTGATTCGCATAGTGAAAAATAGGCAATTTTCAATACCTGAGGTGATACATATTCCTCAAGACTCCATAAAACGAAAATGTTTCTGCTTAATATTCTAGATAGATTTTCAACATGTACACTCTAGGTAAGCCGAAAATCCAAGTAGACATCCAGAAAGCGAACACTCTCAAACTCAACTGCCCTTATACTGTTTGTTACTCTCTCCGTCTTCATCTCATTCATCGCTAATTTGTTTCCAGAAAACCACTCGAAACCCCTAGACTGTGTCAGCTCAAACAACAAGGCGGGTGTCTTTCCAGGGACATCGCACGAGATATAAACAGTGGAATCATCGGCAAATAATATGCTCAGACAGTCAGTCATATATTCGGGAAAATCATTTATAAAAATCAAAAACAGTAGAGGTCCAATTATGAAGCCTACTCCTACAATGATAAGTTCATTTTTTGACCAACTGCCATTTGCATAGACACACTGGTAACGATTTGATAAAAATGAACTTATTAAGGCTATGCTCCCGCCATCAAAACGATAACGCTCCAGTTTCGACTCAAGAGCGGAATGAGAAACGCAATCAAAGGCCTTCGTGAGGTCCAAAAACAGCGACAGGGAATGAAGACCCAATTCAAAGCATTTGATCGTATTAGAAATGAATTCAAAAATTGCATCCGTTGTGCTTTTACTTTTTCTGAAACCGTATTGCTGTTTCAAAAGAAGATCATTTTTCTCAAAATATTCTACTATCTCATTTCTCATGATTTTTCGAGTATTTTAGAAAAAACGGGAATAAAGAAATAGAACGGGAGTTAGTAACATCATCAGAGTTTTCTTTCTTTGAGAAAGGTATAGTTCTAGATATCTTCAGACACTCGGAAAAAACACCATCATCTAGACACCTATTTAATAGGCAAGTCGAAGGTGTTGTATATTATTAATGTTTTTCTTCAATGGTATCACCGACATACCATAATAGTCAGCTGATTTGCTATTCTTCAGTCCAGAAATAGTGTCCCTAACCTCGATCTAACCCACCCTTCTGAAGGAAAAATGCTCGAAATTTCCTTGACAATCAATTCATCTGAACTCTGAGAAACATTCAGTATACTCCCCACAACCTCTCTAGCAGCAGACGAAAAATGATAACTGCACTCATTCGCACTAATACTAGAGGTCCCACTACTATTTTGATGTTTTCTTTTGGCATTAATTATACTCCACAATTTACCTAGCTTGTTCCATGCCACTTTGATGGCCTTATCATTAGCAGCTATTTTAGCATTTTTACATTCAAGCTTATATTCTAGCCTTTCCCTGTTTCTTATATGCTTAAGATTGTCAGTTTTATATCTGTCAAACATTTCCGAGATTAGATCTCAACGTGCCTTCATGTACCTCAAAGAGGTGTTGGGAGTTACGGAAAATTGTTCTTACACTTCAAGTCGTGAGCCACTGACCCAGTAACCTCAAATTTTCGCAGAAATGATCTGATGTACTCGTGGTTCATATTTTATATGGATATCTAGTGCTCTCTGGAATCATTTCCTAATAATGCCAACTTAATTCACGAAACGCGAGTTTTGAGATAAAGTTCCGGTGAAGTGGTTTGCAGTGTTTTCAATTTGATACAGCGAGAAAGGTTTCAATCACCTACTTCAGGGTAACTTTTCGATATTTGTCCACCCAAGATATTTCAGAAATTGGTGTTCCAAGTAATGAAAAAACACGTGATTTTTCGTCTTATCAAGTCCACTTTATGATTCGGAAATGAATATATTCCAACTAAGGATCTTGAAGAATTTTAATAAAACCTCCCCTCTTGCATATCATTGATTACCTTATCTGTAGCGCATTTTATAGAATGGTTATGTTTTCTACAGTTTTCAGTTAGATCGTTTAACTTTCACTTACGACAAGTTTCTCGTAAAAAAAACGTATTAACTTGCCGAAAGAGTAGAATTAATTTTTACTTATTCAAGTGGGGGTAGATGCGCACGCGCAGCAGCCATAATTTTCAGTCAAAGATACACAGATAAGAATATGAATAGTATATCAGATCACTCGAGCAGAATGTGAAGCCACTAGGTCGTAGCAGTAGTTTTCACCACTTCTTTACACATTTCTCTGAAGTAACTGGTATATTTCATTCTTCTGTTCGTAGAGTGACTAAGATATTAAATTTTATCGTTATACAGTGTTATCTATGGACTGATTTTGTTGGAAAGAGCTGAGACATAAATTTTTGGTTGGAGCGGAACCTATTTCTGAGTTGGTTCGGTGCATGTACAATCAACCCCCTAGCCTCAGAAACACCTTAGTCAAAATTTATTATATGTATTGATTTGGAATTTCACCAAATTGACCTTGATGCACTGTTGTGCCACTTTTTGATTTAATTGAAGCCGATGGACCAGCGAGATTTTTGAATTGGTGAATCTCACGAACCTTTTGCAAATGATTTTGCACGATAAAGATAATGACACGAATTCTGGGTCCTACCTAATGGTTATTCGACGAAAGATTTCTAACCACTACTTTGTACAGGGAGACATATTCTACTCATATAAACTTATGTTCAATAAAACCGAATATTGAACCTATACATTCCTGAAGGCAATAATACTTTTAGAAAGTATGTCTAATTAAAGGCTTAAGATAAGCAGAGGGTTCGGGCTATACCCTTTAGGTTAGGGTTCACCTGGTAACAAATGGTAATAACTTGGTTTGAGAACTACATTAATATTAAATGGATGGTAAATCGAGAAATTCCTAAAAGTAAAGTAGGCTATATTCAACTAAACAATATGAAAAGTGGGTCTAGTAACATATCTTCAGAAAGGTCTTTTGATTCTTCATTCCAAAATAGTATCCTTAGGAATATTTAATATCACACAGATAGTCCAAATAAAAGGAAAGTTCGTATTGCAATGAAAATTTGCCACCCCCTGTCAAGAAAGACTGATTTTAGCTGAAAAAGCTGAGACAAGTCAATTCTCGCTTGGATGGGGAATAATTTCGGAATTAGATCGGAGCATGTAAAATCCTCCCCTCAACCTCAGCAGCACCTAAGTAGAAATTAATTATAAAGAAAGTTTTAATGCTCTATTTAAAAATAGTATCTTTCAGATCATTTAATATCAAACAAATAGTTTTCGAAGACAACGAATGCTTATATTCCAACAAAAAATGACATTTGGACGAAAATTAACTGTTTCTTCAAAAGATGGCGCTCCTCCTCTCTACGCTCGAAATGTGAGAAATCAGTCAAATGAAATATTAATTTTTAATGATATTGATCACATATTCATTTTGTAGAAATCCATTTCAATATATGAAAGAGGAAGAACACTTTTGTCAGATTCCGGCGTGCATTCGATAATTCCCAATCGGTTTCGAACCCTCGATCAATTTCAAGTGCTGAATACTTACTAAGGCACTTACTTACCAAATTGTCAGATATTTTTATGGACAACTTAGAAAACATATCAATACTGAACAGCGACTTAGCCAAAAAACCTATTATGTTTTGGTATCGATTGATAAAATTTAGGATGGTTTTTGTAACTCAAATAGACAATTAGATACATTTTTTAACTTCCTCAACGAAACTCACGATTATATATAATTTATCGATGGAGTTGAAATTAACTCCCTGAAATTTTCTAGACTTATCTATAACGAGCATTAACATTTCCTCACTTATAATATATATAGAAAAGAATCATTAACAGACACAACAACCCCCATAGGCTCATTCAATTGAATCAATATCCGCCTACAATTCTATGGTCCAGAAAGCTTTCACCATCCCCCTTTCAATTCAAAATTTCAAAACGGAAATAAATACCATGTAAAGAATAGCCTCCAACAATAATATACCAGCCTCTTTAATAAAACAAAATCGAACATCACAATTATAATAATGCATTCAAGACCATTTAAAAGCCGAAAAAATATATGCTAGTTTTAATTATGTCGGTTCACTTTCTCATAAAATGAAACATTTTTATTTCAAAATTCTCATTTTCAGGCGATCCAAATCTTAGCAAATTACTTTTGAATGCAAAACAGAAAACAGATAAACTCAAACTGGTATTTACGAAATCGAATGTAACGAATGCCCTTCAGTTTATGTAGGTCAAACAGGTAAAAACTTAGAATGCTGGTTCAAAAACCATATATCTTCAGACAAGAAATCCCTAATATTTGAGCGCATTCAATCGACAAACCACGCAGTAGTTTTAGACTATCTCAAAGTTCTCCACAAATGCAATAAGTCAAGTAAAAGGAATCTGTTGGATACTTTGGAGATTGAAAAACTCAGGAAAAACCCCACAATATACTACTCTCAAAAGCTAACTTAAAAATAGATTTCATCCTACTTAACATTTGAGGAAGAAACATATCTTTTAATCATCTTTGACCGATGGGTCGAAACTGGTCGTGTATTAACAAATAAACGTAGAAAACTGAGAAAAGTGTTTTTTCTCTTTCATAGTTGGTCATTAATTTTATTTGTAGGTCTGAAAAATCAGAGTTGGTTGGTTGGTGAGGGAACGTTTGAAGATGAAGTGGCTTCTAAGAAACTAGAGTTCACAGTTTTTTCAATTTTTGGCAAGTTTCTGAGATTTCTTTGGGTACAGTTATCTCTTGTATATATTTTAATTTTTCATGATATTTTATCGATATCAAATCTAATAGTTTAATATATGGTTAAATATTATCCAATACAAACGATGTTCCTCCTCAAACAAGCCACCTTGTATATTTCATATATGATAGTGATTGGAGAAATTAATCGAAACACTTCGAATGATTTTGTTTGGAGTACATCTTATGACGTATACTGAAGGCTTTAACAAACGACTTTCTGAAAGGGGGCACTTCAACATCTCAGAATTTATTAGGGCATAGGGGTCAAACGATACCTCATTTGAGTGCTCTTCATAACTATGTATGAGAAGAGTAATTTTGACGAATAATTTTAGCAGGAAATCTTTTATCAGGTGGATCTAGTTTTTGACTCAAATTCTAGGCAAGAACGACTTTAAAGACAACCTGGTAATGTTCAGAGGCTTAGAAAGATCCAGGAAGTAGACACACTGTTAACAACTCAATGAATGCGAACTTCTACGTTAATCAACTTCGTCAACTCCCTGTATTACCATATGCTGCAGCAATTTGAGAAGAATTTGTGTTCATGCATGATCATTCCCTCCTCACACTACAGCTGCTACGACGCATCTCTCGAATATGTATGAAATCAATGTTTTTTATATTGGCCTGCTCAATTGCCTGCCTGAATCAGATTGATTATATTCGGGAGAAGTTATACAAGGTCAACATAATTTCCGAAATCCTCAGCAATTGGTTGATGGCTAATGGACTCGGCTCATCATCTCCCTAAAAGCTCTAAACATATCTAGAAGGCGTAAGTCTGTAATCAATTGAAGAGGAGACCATATTCTTCAATAGGTAGGAGTTATTGGTGCTAATTTATGCCTATTATACTTCGATTTATCCTCGACAGTTGTTTTTTCATCAATTAATACCCGTAGTTCAATAATGACTCATTCTGCATCTTGTTTTTGATATATCCCTAACAGGAGTGAAGTCGGCTTCGCAACTCTTTAATGTTCTGAATTGTCTGTCCATTTCATTCAACCATGTAGAGATGCATGCTTCAACAATGTTTGCAAATTATTTAACATTTTTATCAAAATTCACGTTCTATTTCAAATACATTGCGAGTGGTGTGAGGGCGATAACGTAATACTCGAGGACACGCGTGATCTATCAAGGATGTCGATTCATCGCAGGCGATCGTTATAGGGATCTGATATCGGAATATTTTTAGGACCTGCTCGATGCTATTCACTTGGATAGTATGATGTTTCAATAGGACGGCGCAATGTGCCATACATTGCTCGACAAAATCGAATTATTGAGAGCCAAGTCCGTTGAACGAATTATCTCATGCGAATATGCTCGCGTATAGTGGCTCCGTTGGTTCATCTTGACCCCTTTGGAATTCTTGCTCTGTGGTTACATTAAATCTCTGGTTCATGCTAAGAAGCAACGTTAGAAGCAGCTACAGCTCAACATCGAATGCGCAATTCATGGAATCTCGATCGATTTTTGTACTCGTCATTGAAAATTGAGTCTAGTATTACGTACCCAAGACATCGTTCATTTGAATTAGGATTCACTTTCATTTGTAAAAGTTAGTTATAACTAACCCAAAAGTTCTTTGACTCAAACAATAATCATTTAAGCGTGCATGCCTCTGTGCATGATCTCCCCACCGGAACCCTCTAGACTTCATTTGGTAGGAACATTTTAAGTTCAAAACTTTTTATATTTAGCCTGGGAATTTGGACAATCTACGCAAGTGAATTGTAAATGGGGGTCATCAAATAACTCCAAATAAGTAGAATCATGTTACAGGCGGTTTTCAGTCGAGATTGTATTATTGTATGGAAGAAAATGGAAGACAATGTCAACATTTCATTTGAAATCATTGGATTTAATTTCTTTTATTGCAAATATGATAATACAATGAAATCTTTTACTGATCGTTGTTGTTTGTAAAAAGGGCTTTAAATAGAGATTACAACAAAATCTACTTTCCTTATCCAAAACCTCAAGGTAAGTGAATTCACGCAGGTGTTAACTATGCTCGAAAGGTCCCCTTCAAAATAAAAATTGAATTATTTCCCCTTTTCTAATAATCTTTAAAATTGCCAAAATATTCAAGAAGGCTCGTTTGGGATGATTCTCGTACACCGTAACAAAGAGGCTTCGAAGAGTTTTGAAATGACGTATCGTTCGACCCCGTTGCTCCTTTCAATTCTGTAGGGTTAGAGGCTCATTAATGCCTCAAAGAAGTGTACCCCAAATAAAATATTTCGACGTATTCCAAAAAATTTTTCAATCACCACAGGATAAGAAACATTGGGGGTGGAACACGTTGAATAATGTAGTTTTCTATCCTTCGTGATTATATATTATTACAGGTATAAAGGATTTTTCAATAAGAACAAAGCACTTAATTGTTTGAGTTAAAATACTTGTGGGTATTTATAACCAACTTTTATAAATGAAGGTGAATCTTAATTCAAATGAAAGTCAGACCTCAATTACAAATTGAGGTATTGGTAAACTGGTGCTGCTCAGTAAGGATAAGCTCCGTCTCGTACAAAATGCAATTGTTTTTCAAGTAGTATGGAATGGTTTTTTAGTTTTTCTATCATCAATTGATCAGTCACATTTTCCAGCATATGGAGATAAATTTCACTGTTTAAATTATCAGAAATAAACAGAGGTCCAATTAGGAGGTTTTCAAAAATTCCTACCCAGACTATTGAATTCGAATTTCTCGAATGCATGAGGATTTGTGTCGCTCCAAAATCTTATCTGCCAGATAACCTCTCCTCGAAAACAAAAAGTGCATTTGTCAGAAGAGCAAACGTTGAACAGGAAATGCAGGTTATTATTGATACGCTAGGAAATAATTGCGGAGAACTCTTGTTATCGAACCAAATCATCATCATTCAATTCATAAATTTATTAAATTTTCTACTTATGGGAATGATGTTTATGTAAAATTTTCAGAACGTTAAATTGGCTGATACCGAAAGCTGCAGAAATTTATCGGACAAACTTCGTGAATAACATAGATAGGACATGTCCTGGTATCGCCACAGTTAAAACTTCATCATTTATAATTCCATAGGCGCCCCTATTTTATCAATTACTCGACAGGAATAAATTCTGAGATCAATTTCATTACGTACTTATGGCAACGTTACGCTCAAGATGGCTTCAGTGAAATATTCTTGCCGCCACGAGAGCTAAATTTCAATTTTGACAATAAAGGCTTTTTAACTCAACACGTTCTTGCAATATGTACACCATAATTGTTTTTACAATTTTAACCACAACAACAAAGTTGTAACTCTATCATTTATTTGCAATGCATCTAATAATCGAACAATCTTATTATCTGATGAGAGTCATTGATCTAAGAACAAGAAATTAAGTGAAACAATTTCTTTCATATAATATCTTCATTTATAGATACTTTTGAAAAATTTCTATTTATTAGATGAAGGAAATTTGCAATTCAAATGAAACAATAAAATTTTTCAATATAGATGTAGTTTTTAAGAAAGACCTACTTTATTCAAACTGATTAATGCACGCAGGCGCTAACTGCTCTGAAAAGTTTCCCTTCAAAACAGAAATTGATTTTTTTTATCCTTTTTCCAGCCAACATATTCAAGGCTTGTTTGAAATAAAAAATAATTTTTGATAGAAAATTCGTCAATATTACCTATCTCATACACCCTTATAAAGGTGCATCAAAGAACTATCAAATGAGGTATCGCTCGACCCCATTGTGTTTTCAATTTTGAGGGTTTGAAACGCCCCCTCCTAGGCGCTTGCTCATTAATGCCTCATAAATATATAAAGTCAAAGGATATCCCCCAAAGAAACTTATTCAATGTGTTTCGGCAATTTTTTTCATTAATACGGGATAGGTATTATACAAAATACCCAGTAGGTAAGTTACATAGTCATATTCCTAAAACGACAGTCAAAATTTTTAGCAAATTTTTCTTCAAATTAAACAAGAACCACGGAGAAATAATATATGGGAGATGTCAACCCAAATTACTGGGTTCCTAATGATTCTAGAAGACCGAACCTAGCCTTCGGGGCTCTCTTGGTTAAACAGAGAGGGAATTGTTTTGTTAACTTTGAATATTGAAAGGATTTTGCGATTATACTTCGAAATAGGCAAGCAAGAAGAAGGAAGTGATTATGTTTCAGGAGACTCACACTGCGACGGAATACATCTCCGCGAAAGAGGAAATATCGCAGGTTATGTACTTTTTGATTAGCTCCTTAGTCCTTTTTATGACCATACTTGCTATGTAAAATCTTTTCTCAGATTCAAGTGTGTTTAGACATATTAGAGTCAGGTATGATTGTTGAAATATTTTTCTGCTGGTTTTCTTTTTCTACTGTTACAGATTCCTGTCCCAAACCCCCCTCCTTTCACCCTTGTCTTCGTCTGGAAATCATGGAGTGCAAGATGAGAATTGAAGCTGCTAAGCAGAAAAATCTTTGGTACTCTTTATGTACACACCACACTAACACAACATAAACAGACAAGCTATTGCTAGTGCATAAAGCGACAGGGAAAAGAGTTTTTTTCTCAGGTTTTTTCACTCGTATATTGAATCATACGCAAGATAGTATGGTTTCCCTGTTACATTTTTCTAAGCTCACTATTGTGTTTTTCTGACACACACCAAAATTATAGATATAAGCATTTATTGTAAATACAATTATTCGAATTTCCTCTTTTTTTCGAAAGACTATATATAGACTATATTGAAATCCAATAAAAATGTTGAAGATTCCTACAAAAATTACAATAATGTAAACCAAGTTTTCAAAATTTTGCACATCATATTCACTCATTTGCTCGCGCGGTGAAAACTATTGATAATTCAAGAATATAATGAACTACATGTTCACAGTATTCATAATATTCCCTGAAGTCATCAGTCTAACTACTACAGTTGAGCCACACGAACCGTTTTTTGTTCGAATAAGCCGACCAATTTGTTAAATCATCGTAATTTCCGTTGTTTTCTTCAATTTTGTTATGTCACTAATATGCAACATAGCTAGTTTATTATAGATAAGAGAATTTTCATAATAAAATTGGTTGAGTGTTTTTTGTTACAGACGCTCTATAAAAAGTCCAGCTGCCGCAGCGACTGTTTCCTGAGCACCGTGCTGACTCTCGCACAAAGCGAAATGCGCATCATCGAGAATTAGTAAAATGGTCCGCGACTATGAGTTATTTTCCGCGTGAATATTAGATAGATTCAGCATTTTTTCCACTGCCTGCTTATGGTTTCACGTTGTTGCAGCTAGTAATGTCTAATATTAGAGTTTAAGCAAGATATACTTTGCATAATTCTACCAAAACATTGATGACCTAGAATAGATACCAGAGCGAAGCGTTCCACCTTAAAAATAGGGAAAAAGTAAAATTTGGCTATAGCATGATTTGCGGAGATATCAAGACTATATGTTGTATGAGTATATGAATGTTATTTTCAAAGTTGTAAAACAAATAATCTGAATATATTCATTAGCATCATGCCTTCAACGACAAAATATATTGGCCTAATTCAGCATTATGCCATTTTGCAAGACAGACTCTAGATTGGTTCGCTTATCAAACCAACATACTCAAAACGATAACCAATCTAACGTAGCCATGCAAAGTATACGATATACAGCATATTATGAAGGATTTCATTAGGAAATTTTCCATATAGTTATTGATAAAATTACTGGTATAGGCTCAATGAGATGTAGATGAAATAATGATTGTTCAAAATAATTTCATTTTTGAAACATTCATTGTAATAAGTATCAACGGAAGGCGATAAATATAGCATAAAAATGGAGTATGACTATTTCAGCTTGAATTTCCTTTGGGAAACATTTGGGTAAAAATTTGTAAAAGACAATATAGATCGTATAACAGAATGAAACCCCCATTCGGCATTAATAACACACTCATTATTTTTTAAATCTCAAATTTATGTGGCAACTCTAAATAGGCCGAATCCCTTAAATAAATGGACGAATTTCTCGCTGAGAAACAAGAGTAAAATTCTGAATCGCAAAGAGTACACCCCAGAGATTCTAGGCATTTTACAACAATTGCGTCTCGCAATCTGACGACGAGGTTGCGCATGCCTCTAAAGACTTCGACACGCTGCACTGCGGCCCTTGAAGCTACACTGGCAATACGTATACTCGCCACCCCGTCTTTCGCTTCAATTCTGGTTCTCACCCCTTCTACTAATCAACCCTGCACGCATATTCGCAAATCCCCTGTTCGTACCTTGCTAACCCTATCATCGTCGGTTCTCACGATCTGGCGTTAATAGTTTAATTTTATCTTGTTCATTTCTGAGAAGGTAAGCCTTGGCAACGTTGATACAGGTGTCTCAGAAGCGTAGCTATTTATATTTCATGACAAGAAATGAAATTTGATGTTCTATATATTTATTACCAGACCTCTTCTGGCTCGTGATTTACTTGGATCAGAATTTTGATTCATAATCAAGTTGCTACGGCATGGAGTTCTCTAAATGGATTAACTAGAATCGTACTCAGTGGAATGCAAACTTGACAACATAAACAAATATCACGTAACTGCTTGTAGATAACATACCAAGTTTTAATTATACATAACGGTTGGGCTGTGTCCGTAGACTAACATAGTAAAGCATATTTTCTGGTGACAACCCATTCTTTTATTATTTATTGCGACAGCAATACAATTACTATACCGGTCAAACAAATTTTCGATTACATTATCATAGTATGATTTCCCATTCAGCCGCAAAATAAGCCTAAGTTTCGGCGATTATTTCTTCATCAGTGCTGAATTTATTCCAGGGAGCATTCTTTTGAGTTAATTGATCGATGAAGTCTGAACTACGTGATAGTTGATAGTCATAATGAATAATAAAATAAGGCAAGTTACTATGTTTTAACTATCACTAATTTATTGATGTAAAGAATAAAAAATTACATTGGTTAGACCGGTTTCGGACATACGTCCATTATCAACAAGCTAATGAAAACTGAATACTCATGTACAATACAGGAACTAACATCAATATAATGCTAGTAGAGGTCACAGTAACTTGAATAATGGTGATTGGTAGGAGATTAATTCTACCTGGTCATTAAGGAGCTTAACCCTTTCTACCCTAGATGCTTTAAAAATTTGCATCGATTCAATGAAATTGAGTTTATAACATTTATCACAAGAATGAAGAATTTTCAGTTGTTGAAATTCTGGAAAAGGATTACATTCATTCAGATAATGTGCAGCTAAAGTTGAATCATATTTCTGATGAGGGAATGACCGGAAATGTTCCTTGTATCTAGCCTTGAAATAGCGTCCTGTTTGACCTATATGAAAGGAATTGCACTCAGAACATGTTAATTGGTATACTCCAGATTTTTCAAATTTATCTTTTGTGTTGATAAGCAGGCCTGACAATTTGCTAACTGGTTTGAAAGCAATATGAACTTTTTTACTATCAGACAAAACTCTAGCAATTTGTTCTGACGTCTTCCCAAAATATGTTAGAGACATAAATTTTTCGGGCTTTTCTCTCTTGGATTGGGGATGTATCATGTTGAATGTGTTGTTGTGTATTTTTCGATTAATTAAAATCTCTATTGCTTTTATATTGAAGCCGTTGTTCTCTGCTATCGACATAATGGTGTTAAATTTTGAATTTCGGCCAATGTCCGATAAAGGCAAAGAAATCGTTGATTTGAAGCCTGCTATTTTTTAAGAATACGGGTGGAATGAATCTATGGATATGACATTATCCGTTTACGATGGTTTTCTGAAGATAGTAATTGATGAACGGTTATTATTCTCCCAGGTGATTGTTAGATCTAAGAAATTGATGCTACTATCAACTTCTGTTTCTACTTTGAACTTAATTTTGATGAATACTATTAATGAAATTCAGGAAGATTTCTAGCTGTCTATTTGCTTCAATGAAACATGCTGAAATGTTATCAACATATCGGTAGCAACATAGAATATGCCTTTTCGTCAAAGGTGACGTCATAATTTTAGTGTTTTCCAAATTAGACATGAAAATTTCGGATAGAAAGGGACTGAGGGGTGAACGCATAGCTAAACCATTATTTTGTGAATATATCTTATTATTGAACAGAAAATAATTTTGGTTCAAGCATAAATCAAATAGAGAAATGAACTCATCTTTGCAGACAACGTTGAGCTTTCTTGGCTCTAGAATACTAGATATTAAGGGAACATTCTGTTGCAGGTATATTCGAGAACATATTACCTACATCTAATGATATTGATTTTGCGGTTGGTGGCATGATAAAATTATTCAATTTATTCGATAATTCTAATGAATTTTTTATACTGTATTGTGAATAAAAATCTGAAAGTGATTGGAATTTGGAATTTAATTGCTTAGCAAGTATTTGTGTTGGACTACTGGGATATGAAATCAGTGGTCGAATGATGTTATTTTCTTTATGTGTTTTAATGAGACCATATAATCTAGGAATTCTAGGATTCAATTTAATCCATATGTTTCTCTCGAAGCTACTAAAACTACTAAAAAGTGATTGCATATCAAAAGCGGCTGATCTAAGTTGTTTCTGTATAAGTGGTGTTGGGTCTTTCTGAACGAGAGTAAGTGCTTCTTTATTAATGAAATCAGAAATCTAACATGTTCTGGGTGTAATTTCTTTCATATAGGTCAAACAGCACGCTCTTTCAAGGCTAGATACAAGGAACATTTCCGGTCATTCCTTCATCAGAAATATGATTCACCTTTAGCTGCACATTGTCTGAATGAATGTCATCCTTTTCCAGAACTTCAACAGCTGAAAATTCTTCATTCTCGTGATAAATCTGATAAACTCAATTTCTTTGAATGGATGGAAATTTTCAAAGCATCTAGGGTTGAAAGGGTTAAGCTCTTTAACGACCAGGTAGACTTAATAACTTACCAATCACCATTATTCAAGTTACTGTGACCTCTACTAGCATTATATTGATGTTAGTTCCTGTATTGTACATGAATATTCAGTTTTCATTAGCTTGTTGTTGATAATGTACGTATGTCTGAAACCGATCCAACAATGTGATTTTTTTTCATTCTTTACATCAATAAATTAGTGATAGTTAAAACATAGAAACTTGTTTCATTTCATTATTCTTTTGGGGTCTGAAAACTGAAAAAAAGTCACTGAGGACTGGATTTTGAGAAATCAGTGGATGAAGGAGCATATCTAAACCCTATTCATACAACTTTGTCATCGTTTTCATTGATTTGTAAGACGCCGCATTGTCTTGATTAAACAAAACTTTCTTCTTTCACAAATGAGGTCGTTTTCTCTTGATTTCAGTTTTTCAACGCTCAATAACGCTCGTTGTTGATAGTCTGGCCTCTTTTGAGGTCATCGATGATCACCTCCTCATCCCAGAATACTAACGCCATAAACTGGCTAGCCGAGTGTTGCATCTAACAACACTTTGGCTACGGTTCTTCACGTCCAATTCACTCGGCTGATTATTAATTGCAGTCTGGCATGTTCAAATATTCATGACCTATATGTTCTATAAGTTTCTTTGGTATCTTCAAAGTATCAGGTAACTCATTAAATTCTACTTTACGGTATTTCGAAATTAATTTGTGGATTCTCTGGATATTTTCGTCGGTAACAGCCTCTTTCGGTCCTACGCTGTGTGCATCATCTTTGACCCTCTATTAGCCTTGTTTAAACTCAGCAAACACTTTTTGAAAATAACCAAAGTAGCATAACCCGAAAAAAATATATATTATAATCCAACAACTCTATAACTAGGGAATTTATACACATACCATTTGGAGGTTAATAGTAACAAAATATAATATGGGTTTTATATTAGTACTTACACCTATATGTAAACCTACGGACTTTTTAGACCAACTGTAAGTGAATAAATAAGAAATTTGTTGGCAAATGTCACCCTTAGTTCCGAGTATTTCTCGAGAGTGAAAGAAAATTGAATGAAAGGAAACTTTATTAGCATTTGTGTCGATGAAGTTAATGTTGGAAATGTTTTCTTGGAAATGTTCGCGAACTTTTTGGAGTTTCTCTAGATCTATTCTCTGATATTTGGGGAATACTCGTTATGGCAATTTATATCATATATAATTATACACCATCAAATAATACATGGCATGTCGATCTATGAGGCAGTTACATAAAAAAAACAACAATAAAACAGACAGCAACGATACAAAAATGCTCATAATGCTCACACTAATATAGGCTCAAAACATGAGGATAGGTAAACGACTTTTGTGAGTTCTAAAATTTGAAATATTACAAGACACCTCTAACAATTTTCGCGAACAGGGGATATTAATGATTTCCACTGAAAAAAACATTGAATTCTTCGGTGTTGTAGAACACGTTTTCTAAAAGAATAGATTTGATTCTATTATTGAATGTCCAGGATTGAGAGTGCCGATGGTAAGATGTTGTAGAGTTTCACCCCAGTGAAATTGAAGTTGTTCTGTGTCCTACTGAGACGGTGCATAGGTAGAATTAAATACTCTCTGTTACGAGTTGGATAGTTGTGAACTGTGGAGTGAGTTTTTTGCTTTTCTAGGTTAGGTTAGGTTAGTTTAGATTTTTGCTTTTCTAGGTTGCCGTGAATATTACACAAACAGGTAAGTATGTAAATAGAAGGAATTGTCCATATTTTATATTTCGAGAATAATTCTCTGCAACTCTGAGATCAGCTCACTTCAGCTATGGTCCTAATCACTCTTTTCTGTTGTAGGAAAACACGTTCTGCTTCCGACGAAAACCCCCAAATGAGAATTCCATAATTCACCAAGCTGTGAAACTGGGCATAAAAGGTGAGTACTGCTGCTTCCTCGTTTGCTATATATTTGATTCGTCGTATGACATAAATAGCTGACGATAATCTTCTACAAACGGTGTCGATATGGCTCTTCCATGATGTTAAGGTGCAATCTATTGTGAAACCCAGTAACTTTATAGGGTTATCATTTTCATTCTGCTTCTTTGTCGTCACAACCAATCTTTGAGTTTTATCTACATTTAGTTTGAGTCTGTTCGCGGAGAACCACTCCTCTGCTTGAGATATTGATTTGTTCGTGAGAGTCGTTAGTTCCTCTATTGTGTCTGATTCATTCAAAAAATTAGTATCGTCCGCAAACAAACTCTTGGCACCTGAAAAGACACTGGCTGGTAGGTCATATATGTGAAGCAGAAACAAAATGGGTCCCAAAGTGAATCCCTGTGGCACTCCTTCATTATTCTTCTAGTCGAGACAAGGACTCTGTCACTCAAATATGATTTGATGATACCGTAAATTGGCCCCCTCATACCGTAACATTTCAATTTTGATAAAAGAACCTTGCGATTAACGCAATCGAAAGCTTTACTTAGCTCACAGCTAGTAATTTCTGCGTCCTCTCCATTGTCAAGCGCTTCAGGTAGAAAATCTATTTTCTCCATATTGCCGTCGTAACTGATTTTTTCTTGCGGAAATCATGATGTAGCTAGCTCAATATGTCTTTAGATTCAATATAGTCCATTATTCGTCTACAGAATTACCTTTCTTAGTCTAAAATGACCAACATAATCGTGGTAAGTCAGGAAATCTTGCTGACCTTACCGAGTGACCTCTTTCCTTAATCCATCTGCCTGAAAAGTTCTCATCCTGAAACTGCCTTACAGGAATTGCATAGCGAGAAGATTCTTCATCTTAAGATGAAACGCTTGGTATCAGACTAATTTCTACAATTATCTTGATTAAAGCCATAATGAAGGGGAAAACGCTTCAACTTTGAGCTTTGAATCGGGAATCATTATTTCGATTCGTAGCTCGCCAAATTGCAATAGGTGTTTGTAATCATCTTCATAGTTCATTCAATTTTGTACAGATGGAACTTATGTATAACAATTCGGTGAATATTATATGGGATGCAACAGCAGCTGTAGCATAAACCTTATTCCTCGAAAAGAAACGTGGAACAATTTTCACCTATTCTTAGATCACGCATAATGATATGATTCAATTTGCAATTAAAAACTAGATAACAAAATTCAGAGGTCACCTTGGTTAATAAGAGCGGATATTTCGAATAAACATAGAAGATTGAAGGGCCACTTCTGATGCAACTAGCCCTTTTCTAAATGCATTCTTCATTTTTACTTTAAAATTCACACACAAAACCGTTTACCAATGTTTTTGTTAAGAAGTAATGAACCAAATACAGTAATACAAGGGTCTTCCATAAAGGAGCTTGATCACTTATTAAGACTGTGATAATATAAGCCATCATATCGAATAGGTTTGAGCTGGAGAGGTGTAAGAATTGAAAAAATTAAATAGTTCCCCTTTTTTCATTTGATGAAACAATGTCATTAAAATGTTCACTATATTCCCAATCTGTGACTTCGGCAGGTAAATAGCACGTTCAAAAGATAGAAACGTCCTATATAATAAGGTTGATCAGAGGAAAATAAAAACTGGATTACTTATTTTATGAACTGCAAATATTGAGTACTGGTGACGAATCAAGGTCTAGTTGACTATTTATTAAGTTCCTGGAATTCGTCTGTTTATTGAATTATAATGCTTCACGTAGGTTTTGTTTGAATTCATTGCTTTCAATATGCAAATCTAATTTATTATTGAAAGTATGGTTTTCTTCTAGGAAATAATTTTTGAATTTGTTAAACCTACGTTTGTACTCCGACAACATGATACGGTTTTTTAATTATATCGCCCAACGGTTCATTGCATACATTTTATTCTGCACGATACAATCGTTGAGCTGTCACTATCGAATCACTATTGAGATAGTAAGCGCTTATGCGAAAATCTTCCTTTTTTGGACACCTTGAAAAAGGCGCATCTGCCATATAAATGAACAATTTATATGTTAACGACACAACGTGGTCAAACGCATCTGAATATAGTGCTAATTTGAACAGCAAGAACATTAAATTTAAGAATATATATCACCAAGTAACCCCAATCAAAATATGTTCCCCTTGAAAGTAAGGTTTTAGAGTGTATGAGCAAATTTTCATTTCTTCAATTACATGTCATGATATCGGTTTGGAAAGTTTTCGATTTGTCTTCTGTTCAAATTCCGAGTGAATCGAATAGACCCCATTATTATGTAAAGCCATTACCCTAATAATACACTTTTGATCGACAAAGACCGTTTTCTGCGAAAATCTGGACCCCTAAAAAAGCATTAAGTATGACATTCTTGAGTCAGCATTTATAAAAATAGAATCCAGTCTTCTCGGTATATGATCACAACGATCTATCCAACTTATGTGTTCATCGATATGTCCAGCCAAAAACGGACTTTCCGAGAACAATTGATCTGTACACTATGCATAAAAGAATGTATTGATTGATGTTCCCTATTTTGATGGTCTCGAAAGCTAATGTTTCATGCTTTTTCGAGGATCAAATAGAAATGATTTTGACAGAACTGCCCAGCCAGTTTGAAGACTTTACGCTGACTTCTCATGATGTAAAAAAACCATTGTATCGTCGGCATTTATATTAAAAAATACTACCTTAAGTATTCTGGATTATGAATAACACTAAAGAAAACTTAGTCCTGTGGTACCTCAACCGACGCATCAACGAACTCCGACTTATTACTTAAGATGGAATATCTAGATAGAATCTTTTTCAGTTTTTTCAACTTTGTGCGTATTTTCGCTCATTATTATATGCAAGCTGGCTCCAAATAGCGTTCCAGGAGATAATACCTATTGCGCAAATTCGCACTCAACTTCTGGCATCCGAGTCCAACTATGATTTACTTTTTCTATTACTATACCTTTTGGTGATTTGTGGTGACTATTTCATGGTCTAATATCGAGTTATAGGAATTACCACTGCATTAAGTGTGACGTGCAACTTTGTGGAACATTGTTAAGAGTTAAACTTGAATGATCAGAGATTTTTGTCGGATAAAAAAAAACTTATATCTCTGGTCAAAAATACTTGGTCAACTCGACCCATGATCATAATCAACAAATCACCGAGGCTATCGGAAAGAACTGTCGCATTTCTGAAAGCACTACGCTAAGAGAGAAACAAGGAAACAAAGGTCTTCTACTTCTTTCCACTGATTCCTATAGTCTTCTCAACACAGAATACATGGGAGCAGAATGCATGGGGGGACCAAATTGTCTACAATTCATTCGGGACCCGACCAGATTTCCCCTTCAATCCTTGATGTCAAAGATCAACAATAATTCGAAGAGAGGTTCAAGTCACAAAACTGATACGAGCAATGAAAACTTGCAGATGTTTTGGAAAGAGAAATAAAATTGATAGAGTCACATATCTCGTTAGGCTGCATCATGTTTACCTTGCTCGCATTTGGACACTGAACGTCTAGCAAAATTACATCAGCGTCATTGAAGCCATCACACATTTCAGACTGGCTTCCCCTATTGTATTCGATATTGTCGCTAAATGAGTGTCCACGCACTGTAGAAAACCCCCTAAGCAGAAGTAATTTGATTGGGTTCATCCTTCAAATGAAACTAAATTGACTGCAATATGAAACGATAATATATTGAATCAAAGTCGCAACCGCGTCTCGAGGTATCTGCTTCTACTCATTTATCAACACCTACTTCAATATCAGTGTCATATAGAACTCACGATAATTTTGTCTAACGCTTTACCCTAGAATATCCCACATATATTCCATGGAGATTAGGTCAGGACTTCGTGGAAGCCAGTTTAACACTTGAATACCTATATCGTTCAGATACTGTTTCCTCATTCGGTCTATAATCTCGCATCGGGAGGAAGTGTCACATACGGAATCACTCACATCTTCTTTCAAACACACTATGATTTATCTTCCGTCATTAAATTTTTCCTGAAGCGTAACAAGATCTGTGAGGGCTTTCAATAAAATGTAGCACCATACCATCACTCCTCCGGCACCAAATTGCACTCTGGTAGAGAAACAACTGTATGCATATCTTTCTCCGGACCTTCGCTATACGATTTGCGGTCCATCAGGTGCATATCTCGTGACACAAGAAGCGTCTGTAAAAAGAACGTTTCACCATCTGTCCATATCCCAATCGGCATGAGCTCGACAAAATTGTAGGTGAAGTCTTCGATAACCTGAATCTAGGTGAGGACGTGCAGCAGGTACACGATGTTATAGATTCTCCTATCTCTTTCTCTCTCTTAGTCTTCTACGAACGGCATCAGATAAAATGTAGTTACCATAATAATCAACCAATCTTCTAGCCAAAACGGGGATAGTAGCTGTTTACTGTCACTGTTCAAGAGCTTGATTTCGAAGAAATCGATATTCAACTGCGTATGAGGCTTTTCGTCTTCCTGCCAGGTCTGGATAAAGAACCAGTTTCTCTAAATTTTCGTATAGCATCGAACACTGTACTACATGGAATACCAGGTGTGTCTGCGACGTACCGAACTGAACGACTATCATCTTGTGAAGTAACGGCTTCCGTTATTTCATCTGGTCTCATAATTAAATTGGATGAAAAACAATGATCATTTACGGAATTGTTCCAAAACATAACCGACTTAACAGATGCCGTGAGAATAGCAAATAAATCTGTGATTTTTCAACAAGAACCTAGCTGATTAACCATTGAAACGGCTAATCCTGTCATTTATTTATTTATTTATTTATTACAAAATTTACGGCCTGCCATTTTAGTTCAATAGTTTTGTATATAACAATAAAAATTTCAAAATAATACAAACATTACATCTTTTTAGTTCAGAGCATCACAATAATCACAGCTCTTAATTTTAAGGCAATACAATAAACACAGCTGTGTGGATAACAATTTTTTTATTTGAAATATTGACAATGCAAAAATATCACCAGAAAAGGAATTGATAGCATTGCATCCTCTCTCAATTGGGTTATTACAGCCATAATTTGTGCAATGAAAATCAACATAAAATATTCTAGGGTTTCTTAAGTTACTGTGGGGAACATTGAGGTTTTTTTCTCCTAATAGATGACTAGAGTCTGTGAAGTTATTGATTATTTTGTATATAAACATTATATCAACATTTTGGCGTCGTGTCTAATGTTCCTAGTTCCAAAAACGAACGAAGCTCTGAATAATCGCGTTCTTCCTTGCCTATTTTCAATTTGAAAGCAATATAATTTAGATATTTATTTTGAACACGCTCTATTAGACCTTCATATAATATAATATAATATAATATAATATAATATAATATAATAATATAATAGGCTTTATAATTAGGAGACCATACTACCGAGGTATATTCGAGTAAGCTCCTTATAAGTGAGATATAGATATTTTTAATTGCTTCCATATTGTTAAAATCTCGAGTATTTCTCTTAATGAAACCAAGCATCTTAAAGCCCCTATTCGCGATGTACTGGGTGTGATAATTGAACTGAGATTCGAATCAAAAAACACTCCTAGATCTTTCATCAAGAAAACTGACTGGATATTACGCCCTTGAAATGCATATTGAAAGTGATTGGATCGAAAAAATGCATAATTTGGCACTTCTCTGTATTCATCTCCATCCCATTGCTCCTACACCATTTCCAAATCCGATTCAAATCTTCCTGCGAAAGATGACAATCTCCAGTATTCCTGATGTTCCTATACAATTGTATATCATCTGCGAAGAGCAACAGCCTACTGTGATGTACACAACTTTTTATATCGTTGATAAACAGAAGGAACAGCAAGGGAGAGATGTGTCCGCCCTGAGGTACTCCAGACACGATATTAGTAGGCACAGATTCAGCATTACCTTTTCTAATTATTTGAGCTCTCCCTGACAAGAAGTTCCGAAACCACCCGAGTGCCACACCATTTACTTCTACAGCTTTAAATTTTAAAATTTGAACAAACTGACAGACCCTATCAAAGGCCTTCAGAAAATCCAAGTATGCGGAGTCGACTTGTAATTTCTCTCCCAAGGCATCTCTTATACCTTGCATGTTACACACAAGATTAGTGGTGACCGACCTTCTTGTCATAAGCCCGTGCTGCTCTCCTATAATAATTTTATTGAAAACTGGAGTTAACTGATTGGTTATTATAGATTCTAATAATTTTGGAATAAAGGATATATTATTGATCGTCTATAATTTCTCACATCATCCCTACCATAACTCATATATACAGGGGTGACATACGAGGATTTCCAAAAAAGGGGGTTTGTACCAGTTTTCAATGATAGATTAGAAATATTGCATAATGGATTGGATAACTTGTGCATACATCGCTTCAAAAACAATGCCGGGATCTTTTCAGGACCAAAATCTGTTTTATCCTGAAGTAAGCTCCTTCAAAACCTCATCAATTGATACTTCAAGTGAAGTTACATTATTACTATTTGAAAACACATAATCCTCTCCGGTGACATTGACATATATATCAGCAAAGTACTCTCTAAAGAAACCAGCTATAATTTCAGGACCATCCGAGTACTCTCCATCAAATCGAACACATTTAGGTAAACCTCTATCTTATTTTTTATCATTAATGTATTTGAAGAAATATCGGGGGTTTAATTCAATGTTATCCTCTACACTTTCAATATAATCTAGATAGCAAGCGTGAGCCAACTTTTTGCATTCTTCTCTCTTACTGCAAATCTTAAATAATCATTAACATCTAAAGATATTTTATATTCTTTGTGCAAAGTTCTAAAATCAACTGTTTCAATTCACCTGAATACCATTTTGGGAACTTAAAAACTCTTGTTGATAACTTTGGTACAAACCGTTCTACAACCTCAGAGATGAAATTATAAAAGCCATCAATAACATTATTGATATCCCGATATTCAAAAATGCTCTCCCAGCACTTTTCGCTCAAATATCTAACCTAAGATCAAAAAACCCATAGACGGCATCACAATGCCGGGTGATAAGCATCCGGTTCCACCAAAAAAAAAAAAAGTGTGAGCTCAGAAAATGTAACAGGGAAACCATGATATCTTGTATATGATTCAATAAACAAGTGATAAAACCTGAGGAAAACACTCGTTTCCCTGCCGCTATTGCACTAGAAATAGCTTGTCTGTTTATGTTGTGTTAGTGTCGTGTGTACAAAAAGAGTACCAAAGATTTTTCTGTTTAGCCGCTTCATTCTCTCTGGCATTCCATGATTTCCAAACGAAGAAAAGGGTGAAAGGAAGGGGGTTTCGGACAGGAATCTGTAACAATGGAAAAATAAAAACCAGCAGAAAAATATTTCAACAATCATACTTTCTATATGTCTAAACAAATCTAAGAAAAGATTTTACATAGCAAGCAAGGTCATGAAAAGGAGTAAGGAGATAAAAAAAAATACATAACCTGCGATATTTCCACAAATGCCATCTCTGTTTGACCGAGAGAGCCCCGATGGCCAGGTTCAGTCTTCCAACTGATGCCGATTAAGATCTATAGATGTTTTAGAATCATTATGATCACAAGTATCAACATGATTCGAACAAAAGGTGTTGAGAAATGATGGGGCTTGAAAATCAGTGACCCATCAATGTCAAACATTCGTTCTTTATTTCTTTCAGTAGTGCCACCAACTATTCGAGGTTGTCCCAATTTCAAAATGGATTCTTCTTCTGGTAACTCGTAAATCGTATCAGGTCTTCCACGGAATGACCAGATAATAAGTTTATTCTCAAATACTTTACATTTAGGTCTACCTGATGTATCATAGTTATGTGAAAAACATAGTAGGTACTTCAATTTTTGTTACAATCTTCAAGACACCATAATCTCCATCTTTCAGAAGCTCATGTTCAGAATCTTTGGCGTAGATGTCATACAACAACGCATCTTTCAGAGACTGTTCTGACGCCGTCTGCAAATTTCCCTCGGAGCTGCTTCATAAACTTTTTTTCAGCTTTCTTCCTTTGTTTCTAGTGTTTTTTTTTGTTATCTCTTTAGTTTCATCCGACAACCCTATCTCAATTTCCAGTAATCCTGCATCGGTTCTCTACCGAATTTCTTCCCATTGATTCTTGGACCGGCATTGGGCAAAGGACGTATGGGATCAGCCGTAAAAGACGGACCAAATTGAATCTGTTCAGTCACTGGGGTACAAATTGTGGTGTCGGGCAATGGTCTTTCAGTGACATGAAAGAACCGATCGTCTGTTAATATATTTTGATTTCTAGGAAATATGCTTGAAACTACTAACCCCGATCATATAATCTCATAGCGTTTCAGCTGAATAGGATCCATTCGTTACTGGCAGTATTATAGTATTCTTTTAATGTTGTGTGAAGCGGTTGTGAGTTTTGCCTGGTATGTGGAGGAAACTTGAATATTATCATTCCATTATTCTTAGCGAACTTTGTGGTGTCAACAGTGAAGTGACTTCCGTGATTGTCGAGAATGAAGAGGCATATTTTTCAAAACTGGATTTTGTGAATCTAACGAAATTCTCTATTGCACGGGGATTGAAACATTTGACGAACCACTCTAGTTCGATGCACCCATACTACCAGGAGGAGTCCTTTCAGCATATGGTCCTTGCAAAATACCCTTGGAAAAATGAATACTGAAGATACTGAATTTCCGATAGCATTAAAGCGGTACATCGAAGTTACATTCACCCCAGATAATGAAATTCTGCCTACATGTTTTGTTCCCTTCATCGATATAACTCTTACAGGTCTGTGTATGGTACATATTGATGTTTCATCAGCGTTACATTATGAGGAGAAAACTTTCGTCTAGTCATTAAATCAACTCATAAAAATTTTTGACGTTCATTTTTATTAATAATGTTCAACGTGCCAAGCTAGGTGCTTGTAGCTTTCTCTAAGAGGAAGTGGGATACCTCTTCAAAAAATAGCGAAAGCAAAAATTAGGTTATACCAGCTTACGAATCATTCACAAACGCGTAGTTATATGCAAGTTTTTCCTCTTCGGTATCCGATAATCCGTTATGCATTTTGGATTCTACAGAACACTTTTTCACATCCTGAGAAGCGTTATAGATAAATTTATCGTCCTTGAGGCTTTGTAATTCTCAACATGTCATGCAGTAGTATAGTTTGCCACCCCGAAAGCATCTGCCGCCGTTCGGATAGACGTTTGATGGCTCAAAATTGCCTCTGCTGCAGCTAGTAAATCATGGTGCACAGGCTTCGTACGTTTTCGTCGAGTTACATTACCTGGCATCTAGTAAAGTAAAAAGATATATGTAACAATAACCACTCAACCATTCTAGGATTCGTACTATGGAACAGATTGTACTATGTACAATGTACAAGCTATTATGTATCCCAAAGTACAAGTTGAGCATACAGCTGATTTCGAATTTTTTTCTTAAATTTATAGGTTATATGAGTAGTTTGACATAAAAAATAAATACGTTCATGTGTTCAGAACTTGCTCCACCGGAGTCTCGATGATACTGGATGATGAAAAATTCAACTGGATGAAAATTTCACAACTTGAACCTTCTTTGCCGATTATCATTTCCACTTAACTACACTGTGACAAAAAAGTATTCGGGAATTTGTAATAAAACGCAAAAATCTTAATCTACTTCAATATTCATTGAATCCCCTTCAAAATACGCTTCATTTGAAGCAATACAGATGTGCCAACGTTTTTTCCAATCATTGAAACATTTTTTATAGGCGCTTTCACAGATGGCCTTTTGCACCTCTTGCAAATTTTCTTTGATGAAGGCTATGGAATCAAACCTGATTCCCTGGAAAAGTAATTTCAGTCTGAAGAAGCGGAACAAGTCACACGGAGCTGGATCAGGTGAATAAGGCGGCTGCTCCATGGTATTTATTGAGTCTTAAATTCGTTAATAACCGTGGCTCGATGAAATGGTGCGTCATCGTCATGCAAAATCAACGAATTGTTTTGCCACAAATCCGACCGTTTACGCAATCGTCTCAAAAGGGTTAAATAAAAGTGCTTATTGACCGTTCAACCTTGCGGAACGAATTCATGATAAACCACACCAGTAATATCGAAGAAACAATCAGCTTCGTCTTGTTTTTCGAACGACTTTCGCAAGGTTTCTTTCGGTTTGGGCTGATGTTTTTTCACCCATTGCGATGATTGTTGGCTCGCTGGTGTGTCGTATTCATAGACCCAAGTCTATGAATATGAATTATCCCATAAAAGTGGAATCAGAATTCGCACGATCCAGCATGTCTGCAGGTACCTGTATCCGGTACTGTTTTTAAGGACAATTCAGCTCAATTGGAACGAGCCGAGCGGCGACTCATCAAATGCCCGATTGGTTCACCAAAATCAAATGAGCTGTTTCACGAGAGCTGCTGAGATCACAAGCTATCTCTCTAACACTGGCATGACGATTATCGAGCACCATTTCCTTGATTTTTTGGACATTATCGTGGGTTGAAGAGGTCAAAGGACGTCCGGAACGAAGCAAATCTTTGACGATCTCCAGAATGTTTTAGAGGATTTGTAACACTCGCACAATTCGGTTTTCGATAAAACAGAGTCTCCATAAGCTTCTTCCAGCATTCGCGATGATTCAGCACATGAAATTTCGTTCACAAAACAAAATTCGAGACAAACTTTTCGTTCAATATTTTTCCATTGTAAAATTCGCATAGTACCACTGAGGACGACTGGTTTCAACAGGTGTTGTGAACAAACTAGTTGACAGATAGCGCTCATGTTTGGCATAGTAATTAAGAATAGTCCTACCAATATACAGAAACTCAAAATTCTCAAAAATACTCAACGCAGCATTTTAAATGAGAAGTTCTCGTTACTTTTTTGTCACAGAGTATATACGTGCCGCATCGTGGTGTCAGGTACTCTTGTAAATTTATAGTTAGTTGACGGTAAATCGCTCTGACCCGAAGTTCAAGGTTCTCTCTTTTCTTGATGTTTTCTCCGCTGAAAAAACCACATGACAATGAATTGCGACTGAAACAGGTTTGAATCACTTGCTTTTTAAGAACTGTTTTCGTTGAAGTTACTTTTGGAAAGATCGGTTGTACATTGCATCTAAGGGGTAATCTAAGGTAAAATAAAGTGCAAGAAACTCTCTACATTAAAAATACTTAAATGCGCTCACAGTGGCGGCAATCGGTCTATCGGTGTTGGACTTATTAACCGATTTCTTAAATTTTTTCACTAACATGAATGTTTATTATCCTTGAATAACATAGGACTCATTTGGTTTTGTGGAATTTCTTTTCATTCTAAAATAACGTTAGTTGTAAATCAAATCAGGAAAGAAGCAATAATTGCCTAATTTGTTTACGTGCTGACTATTTAGTCAGCAACCAACCATTTGGTTGGACTTGATTGAAGATAATCCTACTCGAATATGTCAGTTAACAACAGATAAAAAAATATTAATAGCACAGTTCATCAATATTTGAGTTATGAGCTATGATATTACAATTTAATCATTATTATTTATTAATTATTTAATAAAAAATAAAATTAATGAAAAATTTTATTATTTACGTCTTATTTCGTTTTCTGGAAGATAAATCAACTTACAGAACGTTTATAAGTAAAGGGATATTGCCTTAACCATGGATTGTTTTCCCTTGTTCAATTATTTCGGTTAGGCTTTCTTGAGAATAAATACATCACACTACCAGAAACATAAATACAGTGTAGTCCGTTTAGTAAGGCTTCGCATGAAACAACCAACCATTTTAGCGACGTAATTATGGACATATTTGGTCAATATCAGCCGGTATCGAAAATACATCCGTTTTATACGACTCCGCTTACAACGACCGACCGCTTTCAATGACGAAATTACACAAAAAAATGTCCGGTTACAACGACGACAAGTGTTGACATGTTAACAAATAAACAAATTGTAGATGAGAAACTATCTGAGGCGACTAATTATTTCACAGTGCATAATTTGCGAGTGATGAGTGACGTTAGTGCATATAGAAATGGCTTCTATAAAACGAAAAAGTTTCTCCATTGAAGAAAAAAGTATTATAATACAACGTTTAGAAGCCGGCGTGTCGAATGTAACGTTTTCGAAGGAGTTCGGTGTAATTCATTCGACAATATCCACAACTAGGAAAAACGAACGCAAGATAGAACGTTTGTTTAATGCGAACGTTTTAAAACCTAAACGCGCGAGGGTGTCGTGTCATGAACAAGTTGACTCGACATTTTTACAATGGTTTAAGCTGCATCGTAATCGGGGAATACCCGTAAATGGACCTTTGCTTCAAGAAAAAGCAAATTTTTTTGCTAAAGAAATAATCATTCTCAATTTTGATTGTTCGGCTAGTCGCCGAAAAAATTGCTGGAGAGTCTTTGTCAGATTAACAGAGCGATGTGACCGAGTGGCAAAACAAACTTTGGCCTAATTTGGGCGCAAAAACTAGATTATTCTATAAACTAAGGCCAGATAAGACTATAAACTAAGGCCAGATAAGAGAATGAAATTTAGAGGCGAGAGGAAGTAGATTTTCGAAAGAAAGAATAACGGTGATGGTTGCTGCTAACATGATTGGAACGATAAAAAAGAAGTTGTTAATTATAGGAAAGTCCAATAACCCAAGATTTTTTTTAAATGTGCGATCTCTGCCGGTAGATTATGAGAGCAATAGCAAGGCCTGGATGACATCTGATATTTTTATTAAATGAGTAGGCAATTGGGACCGTGAACTGAATAAAGCGAAGAAAAAGATCCTGCTTCTGGTTGACAATCGTCCATCTCATCCCCCAATCTGCGACTTGAAAATCATAACTCTCATTAGCCTGCCGCCTAATACAACATATGTATTACAACCTATGGACCAGGGAATAATTCGTGCGTTAAAATTAAATTCAAGTAAAAACCTGATTCTAAAACTTGTCGCCAGACTTGATGCAAATGCAGACACCAGTGTATCTGAAGCTCTCAAAGCTGCAGAAGTATTCAATCTATTTGTGCATTCTAATTTTGATGATGACACTATTAAAAGTATTATGTCTCGTTTGCATAATGCAGTCCGTACTTCTTACTATAGAAATGAAAACCAAAAACAATAAAAAATTACAGACTTTTTGCACTAGATATTCGTTGTTAGTTATAAAGACAGATACATTATGTATGCTCACATTATTTAATAAATATTTTGATTTAAATGTAAAACCGTTTTAATGTTTGAAAATGTTAAATGTTTGATATTAATATGTATATACGTTATATATGTAATTACTGAAAATGAATAAAAAATTCAAAAAAACTGTTCTTTTTTACGACTTCCGGTTAGTACAACGTAATATCACCGGTCCGTTGGCCGTCGTTATAACCGGATTCTACTGTAATTTCGAACCAAGTTTACGGAGATCCTGGATAGAATTTGATGTGAGGAACTAATTTTTTCACAATCAAAATTATTTTACTTGAAACTTGATTTCTACCTTGAAAACCCTGAAATAAATACGTTCATTTGTGAAGAAAATTTAACTAACCGAACATTTGTATCTTATCCGAGAATTAGAGTCAATTTATCTTTCTAAATGGATACAAAAATATTAAAATTCGGTGATATCGCTCAATTGCTGATAACTATTAGAAATTATCACAAATACTGTATTGCATAATCTTCAATACAATGGCGTATTGTGGTTTCTGATTTATACATCGTATTTGGTTTCCAACACCCACTTCCGTTCTACCAGAAAATTGCTCCTAGTCAGCTATTATGCAAGACTGAAAGGGATTCCAGAACGGCACGGTGCTTTTCCTTCCAAACTTGGAATTGAGAACGGCCCACCCGACTTCGACTCATCATTATTCAGTTTGTTCAAATAATTTCACTAAATTTTAACGATATCAGAACAAATACGGGAACCAAATGGCTCATACTCTATCAAGTGTTAGTCTTCTGAATTATAAAACATCGTAAAGCAAACAACATGACTGTTTCTTCTCAAATTACTATTTGCTGATTCTTCACTCTGATATCGATTGCTCGTTTGAAAGAAATAGTACCCCTTGGAACAAATTTTTTTCCATTTTATGTGCCTCATGATATCGAGTGTTCCATAAAAAACTCCACAATCTATAGCTTGTTCAATTGTTGATCGATTTAAATGAAACAGATACCGCATCTTGATTGATATTCTAATAGCCTTTCTGAACTACCGAAAGTTGACCTTTAATTGGACTTTTTGAATGGTAACCCCATATTCTCATTTTTTTCGATAACTTATTGAATTTTGAGGTCCCTCCGATTTTTTTTATGCGGCTTCCCAGGAATAGGCGAACCTGTTACACCACATGAGTAGGCGCTTGGGAAGAATTGAGGTGTCTGTTTACTCGCTGCTTGAAAAGGGCCAAATTGTAGGATGCTGGAAAGATGTTGGACGAAAACATGTTTCATAGCTCACCGGACCTGTAAACGAAGGAATTCTTATGGAGACAGGTTCGAGGGGTCATTAAATGTACAGCCATATGATGAGAACACCTTGCCAGCAGGCAAAACATTATTTCTCCCGGAACAAAGTCTTTCAGCTCCTTGCAGCATCTCCCGCGGAAGTTTCTGTGAAACAGAGAAAGGTCAGAACCTTGTCTTCTGGGAGCCAGCGGTTGGAGATCGCGGGTGATCTTCGGGTGGTTGATGAAGCGCACAGACCGTTTTTGCACACTATCCAACATCCGCAACGAATGTTTGGGCGCAGATCCCCATATATGGGAATAATATTCCAAAGCAGGTCGAATCTGCACCTTATATAGAAGAAACAGCTGAGATGATGTGTAGTATCGCTAGGCTCTGAAAAGAGAACTAAGTTTAGCTGATGCCGACTTAGCTATTGCTGATACATGTTCATGCCAGCAAAACCCGGAGTTGACCGTTATTCCGAGAAATTGCATCGAATCTTAGGATGCAACTTGTTGGCCTTGTATTATGAGAGGAGGTTCCCCAGCAGGGACCTTTCCATAAAACGTACTTGCTTGCGTCTTGCTCGCCTTAAAGCTCACCAGCTTCAACTGACCCCGGTCAGATATCATCTGTAAGTCAGAGTTTAGGTTATTAATTGGTTGATATCATTGACGATAAGATTTGGCAGCTGTAATCGGCCGCAGACTACTGAAAGACGCAACCAGGATACAATCGTCCTCAAAACTGAAGATCTTGTTATCTGTAGATGACAGTAGATCGTTCATCTACAACAGAAACAAGGTTGGCAAAAGAATGGATCTCTGAGGTACTTCTGTTTGCAAATGGAAACAATCAGATGTTATACCGTCTACCACAACTTGTATTGATCCATTTGAAAGAAAGCTACTTATCCAACCCCGCAATTTTTCGGGAAGCCCATATGCAGCAAGTTTATTCAACAAGGCTGCATACCAAACCCCATCGAAGGCTTTAGAGATGTCGAGAGCTATTGCTTTAGATTTCCCATGTTTTTCCATCGTTGATGTACAAACATGAGTGACGTAGGCGAGCAGATCTCCTGTCGATCTTTGCCTGCGAAAACCATACTGACGGTCGTTAATAATTCCCTACATCTCAAGATATTTCATGAATTCATCATTTATGGCTCTCTCTATAACTTTGGACATAATGGGAAGAAGTGCAACAGGGTGGTAGTTTTGGGGTAAGGACTTTCTTCCTTTCTTTGGGATCGGTTGATTTCTCGCTATTTTCCAGCTGCTTGGAAAAGTCTGGCTTTCATAAGAAATCTGAAACAGACGGTTAGTAATGGGTGCCAGTTCGGGAGCACACCTTTTCAGGACGATGGGCGGTATTTCGTCTAGACCAACTGCCTTCTTGTAGTTCAGCTGCTTGAGAGCTCGTCCCACAGTGCGCCCTCCGAATTTGATTTTACCATAGAAAAATTTGTAGGGGGAATATCCGGTGGTATTGCGTTTGATGGATTCAGCACAGAACAACGAAGAGATCGGCTTTCCCTTTCGGAGATGATGCTATACTTCCGTCTTCTCTAACAGGAGGCGGAAACGCAGATTTGCAGAAATTGGCACTGACAGTCTTCGCCTTAGACCAGAATTGTCTAGTCCCACTTGCCTGTTCAAGGAGTTTATTAGTTACCCCTTTGATGAAATTGGCCTTGGTCTTGCAGTTGTCAGGTTGCATACGTTCTGTATTCCTACGAAGGTCGTTCTTGTTTCCTCTGTTGAATTCATCCTCCATGACTTGTAAGCTCAGCTCCTGGCTGCGGAGGCTCTTTCGCAGTCTTTGTTGAACCATGGCTTTTGTGCTGTTGTTCTTTTCATGGAATGAGGGATGTAGAGATCCATTCCTGCATGAATGATTTCTGTAACAGATTCAGAGCACAATTTGATGTCAGGATCTGAAAGGCAAACATCACTTAATGGGAAGCACGAAAAGAATTCATGCAGCTCATCCCATTCAACACGGTTATAGTACCAAATTCCTCTAGGAGGTTCAGGTTCTTGTTTTAGCAAGAGCACAATACTTTCAGTATCAGAAATAAGGTTATGGTCTGAGTTGCCTAGCGGTGCTGAAACCTCCACTCCAAAATCATCTGCATCTGAAATCAAAAAGAGAGCCAAGATGTTCGACAAGTTGGTTGGGTGATCAGGTATTCTTGTCGGTTCGTCGACTATCTGCATTAGATTATGGCTGATTGCGAAAGTTTCAGCTTATCTTCCTGATTCATCTGTTCTTTTGGAGTGGCGGAGCCAGTTGGTGTTGTGAACGTTGAAGTCACCCAGCACAATGATCTCAGCTGCCAGATGATGTGTCTGAATCCAATCCACCTTATCACCTTGGTACTGAAACAGTCTAGGGAAGTGAATATCGTTTGGCGAGTGATATAAACAGCAAAAAAAACAGTGTTTTATTCTGCAAACAGATTTTAAACCACGCAAGGTCGAAAGCGCCGTGTTCTTTCGTGTCCTCTCACTGGCATGCTAATCCGATCTGGCGAAAACACAGAGGCCCCCTTTTAACCTAAGTCTCGTATGTAAGTCATACCCATTAAAACGTTAAAACGTTGTGTCGGTTGTTTGACTTATTTGGGTTTCGGTTAAGGCCCGCACATGGGTTTGTGCGTTTTGCAGATGCTGATGGACTGCATCGACATTCACGTTGTTGTGCCCCAGTCCTCTGATATTGCACAACTCTATCAAGAGTTTCCTTTCTTTTCTAGAACGTGAATGAATTAGTGAATTCGCCGGAGGAGTGCTCGACTTACACGCATCATGAACTCCTTGAGGCAGTCCCCCCGAAAATCCGAATAGGAGATTATTCCCAGAAGAGCTCATCAAGGTTCTTTGCCAATCCTTTCCACCCTGGAAACCAGACCATCCACCAGATCCCGAAACTTAGTCACACAGGTGACCAATTCAGGGGACCTACATCTGGATGTGTGTATTATCAGCCAAAAAAGAAACTATCCAAAAATTTCGGAAGAAAACTCTTATTTTCAATTTATCGACGTAATTTCTAGAATGGAATACGAAAACATAAGTACAAGCTTTATACTTTTCAAAAAGTTCAATCTCTTGAAGATGACAGTATTAGACATCTAGAATGTAGTTAGATTATTTCAAATATAAATTGTTCTGATCAGTGTACTTATCACAACAATCGTTATTTCAATAGAAATCATTTCAAATATTGAAGCCAGCAGAATCCGTATAACATAATAATCATTAATTTTCAGCATACACTGAGTGTGAACCGCTGGTGAGCCATTTATTGCAATCGCTTGATAGCACCAGTATTAGTTGAAGGAAACAAATAATAATAGTTGAACGAAATTCTCATTCCAATATTCCAAGATTTCCTAGAAGAACTTCCTGCAGAAGAACGAAGCAAAATCTACTTACAACAAGCAGTACTATTATGCTCCTGACAACGCAGCTTTGAATGTGAACTGTCTGACCAATATCAATGAATATGAACAAATTGTCCTGGTAGTTGGCCGTTCCCTAGATTTGAAACATCCTGACTTTCGGCTCTGGAATTATCTACTGTATAGAGTTTATCGCACTCCACCAAAAACAAGAATCACCTGTCTAGAAATCCTCCAGATCCGTTCTAAATGCAACACGCGCCGTAATCAAGAGATTCCAATTATGTATTCAACAGCTGAAGGGCATTTTCAACAATTTTTATGAAAAATTCTTTCATATGAGTTTTTTTGTTTCGATGTTTTCGGAATATTGAAATAGATGTTTCCACTTTCTTAAGTGTTTTTCGAGTATGGAAAACTTGCAGCCTTTTAGGTTAATCACGATCTAGAAACCGTTTCCGATAGTGTCGAAGTAATCGAGCACTCTTTCGGTTAGATTGAAAATAATCTTCCATCATGCCTGTATCTACTTGGATTTTCGTCTTCCATTTTCATTAATTCCACGTGAAAAAGACTTGGAACGGAACGATAACAAGAATCAGCGGGTATGCTGATTATCTGCCAATAATTCTATGAAGATTGCTTCATGATTCTAATGAGAATTTCATATTCTAGTTTCTTTTTAGGTAAAATACAAAATAATGTGAGTCATCCGAACTGAAATAATGACCGAAGCACTTTTTAGAACAGTAAAATCTTATCACAATTTCAGATAATCGCATTACATCGATGAATTGGAAATATGATCACTTTCAGTGATACGTTCTTTGGAGAAGATACTCGAAATTTAATGACTAATCGAAAAATAATGAATGAAAATATGGAATTACTTATCAGAAAGTCCGAATGAAGTCTCTTCTGGTATTTTCGGAAGAAGAGATAGACCGCTGTTCATATTTCATTGAAATCCATCAACAATTATATATATATATATATATATATATATATATATATATATATATATATATATATATATATATATATATATATATATATATATATATATATATCGATCCAGGATCAGGTTGTTTTCACGAGGAATTATAGAAAACACATCATCAAACAAAATATAGATGATTCTTGCCGTAGATGTTTCTGTTCTTCAGAAACAGTTTTTCATATTTTATTATCTTGCTCAGTCCTTGCTTCAACAGCTTATTTAGACGAGATTAAAAAATGTGGAAAATGAAGAAAATATTTATTCTACTGATTATAATTTCCACAACAGGTGTTATTCCTAGAAATCTTCACAAAAGTATTGAGATTTTGGGTCTGAAGAAAAATTTTTATGAACAGTTATAAAAGATAACAGTCATCAAATCTTGTAATATTCTTCGTAGGTTTCTTTCCGAAAAATAATGAAGTAGAGTCATAGGTTTTCTCTTTAGTTTATACTGCTCAGAATCTCATTTCATATTTTATTTATTTGTTTATATAAATGTAATATAATTAACGGACAATTTTGTCATATTTATATTCAGAGCAGTAGTCTATTCGAACGTTCACCACTTCACACAAAGAAAACTATTAATAAGTAACATTCAGTGTTACTTGACTAAGGTCCGTACACTGGATTTTTCCGGGGAGAAAGCCTCTGACACTACTCGTTGGTACATTGATATCATTGTCTGATGATGCTATAGTATGTACATATTCTGGTAGATTGATATATTCTCATAACATTTAACGTTATCCTAATATATAATTATTCCAGGATATGTTTTGATTATAATCATTGCCTGGCAATGGTATTAATTACCGGGTGGTGGATTTATATTTTTCATGAAATCAGTTTGATTGCATGAACAGATATATGGGCAACTCGTCGGGGTAAAACCTCTTATATATATATATATATATATATATATATATATATATATATATATATATATATATATATATATATATATACAAATATCACCGACGAAGCAGAAAGGCAAGCGAAAGCCTTCGCGATAAGCCAGAACTTCACTCAACTTGTTGATGAGCCTATCAGAATTCCCGACAATATCACCGATTTTCCCAATACTCTTGATCTCTTACTTATGCACCACTTCGCCGAAAACAGCATATTTGGGTTTGCGGACGACTGTACTCTGGTTCCTCATTTTATAGTCAGCGTAATATAACAGTTGTGGAGTCACACAGACACGAATGCCATTAGAGCATGTCAATGAATTCTTAGTTAGAAAATATATCAGAGTGAACCCGGTAGAACTTGGTCAGGTTCAACGCGAACAAGACACAATCAATAACGTTCTCCAGGAAAGTCACTGCTTGAGAACCTTCCTTATTCATGCAAGGAAATTCCACAGAAAAAACATTCATCTACTCGGCATAACAGCCAACACCAGAGTTTTTTGGCATGACCATGTGTCAGCCATTACCAAATCTGCTTCTGTTAAATTCAGTTTTTTTTACAGGGTTGAGCAGTTATTCACACCATCACAACTGATGATTTTGTACAAAATACAGGTGCGACGTGGGCTGGAATACTGTTCTAATGTGTGGGGGTCCACTCCAAAAAGTATGTTACATCTATTCGATAGGTCCTGAACACAGCAGTGCGACTCATAGATCACCAGGAGATCACGCGTGATCTCCATCCTCTCGCTCAAAGGCGGCAGGTTGCTGATCGTTCTCTTTTCTACAGATACTTCCATGACAAATGCTATGAAAAACTCTCATCGGCTTACGGTCCAACTTGCTTTGCCACGAACTTCTCTCTATGAGAGTTCATTTGCTTACAGGGCTAGTGTGGTTTGGAATTCGGTTTCTTCGAACATCTTTCTGATCATTTACAATTCAACCCTCTTCAAAAATCTAGTGAACACACATTAAATCATCTTCGGCTGCTACATCTGTGACATGACAGGCATCGCATCCGTCCAAGAGTAAAGAATGAAAAAAATCTTGTAAGGTACGGAAAGCAAGGTCACATGTAGGTAGAACTAATATCGACGTAACTGAGGAAAGAGGAAAAGAAGTCTAAAATTACTTAAATAGTTTTCCTAATAGACAGTTTCAATTAGAGCGACTTTTTAGACGTGATGGTTCAAATAATGCATCATTCAAGACTGGAGCAGTCGTAAGTCTCTCAAATGAAATAAATAAAGCTAAAATCTGGTCTAATACAATCATGATTGGGAGGTATCAGTATTTTCGGAAGAAACACCTGAAGATGAACTGAAGATAAGACTGATAAAGTATTTTAAATTCTCAAAATAAATATACAGTCAACAGTCGATGTAGCAAAACATACTGGGATACTACTTCGATATAAAATAGGAAAATATTCCTTGTGTGACTCAACATTTACTTTCTAACGTAACTGATTAACTAGAATAATTATAAAATAAATGTTTTATCGTGCAGATAATAGTACCAACATGAAGGAGAAGAGAATTAAAAGACTTCAATCCTCAAAAGGACCTTAAAGTTTGGTGTCCACATACCACGTCTGTTGATCCTAGTAATATTCAGATCGCCCAGTGGTGCAATAGGCAATAATTTATCTAACATGAGTGAGTTATTCACCTTCATTAATCATAGATATAGTGAGTTATTCACCTTCATTAATCATAGATATAGAAGTTCCAAATCAGTTTTAGCAGAATATTAGAGTAAAATATGGATTTAACAAACCATCACAGAAATAACATGTATTACCGAAAATAGATTGGGAATACTTCCTTGTTAAAAGAAATTCCTAGGATGCCTACACGGCCTTTTACAAGTTGTATGAGCAACTTCCAATTATAAATAAAAGAGAAAATCAGCAGAAAGATATGATAGAAGTAATATCAATTGATCGAAACAAGATTATTCACCGGAATGAGAGGAAGATGGAATAATACATAACCAGCTACACTTCCCTTCTCACGATTCTGATCCTCGGCTGCAATATATTTTTATTATAAAGTGAATACTTCGGCCACATGCGTCCTTGCCAATTCAGAAACACAAACTCTGTTCTCTCTTAAAATATCCTCATTGATCAAACACATCAATACAATATCCTCTCTTTCCAATCGGTAGTTTTTGAAATGACCTGATCCGATTTTCCAAGTGTTAATATTTATGTTCATCTGCAAGAAGCAGAAAGATACTGAAGCTTATTGATGAAATAACATTTCAAGAAGCGAATTTCATGAAAGCTTGAAGAAATTTAAAGAAATTAAAGTTACAGATGCTGACAAAATACTGAAATGACACTGGCGTATTTTCATAATAATTACTAAAATCTATGTGGGAAAAGGTTAAGTTTCATCATATTTCATTGAATGCAAAATATGTGTTATACCAAGAAAAACATGAACAACTGCATGTGAGAACATAGAGTCCTAACCCTAATTTCCCACACCTCAGAATTATTGTTGTACATCTATGTGCTAGCAAAAATTGAGAAACAAATTGAAGCCAACTAGTTAAGGACTTGAACCATTGGCGTTATATCACTGTTAAACACTGTACAGTTGATATCATCAGAAGACTATATTTTAATAGAGAAGATTATGCAATAGAATTGATCCTAAAAATTTAATTGCCAAAAATGATCCCTGAACCCTAATGTCCTATGTAACTACTTTATTACTGATCATATGAGATATTATGGTTATTCCATTTTGTCGAAGTTCTATTGTCCTCTAAAAATTCACTAACCTGGGCAAGTAATGCGACCGATTATATCAGCAATAAGTATTCCTACTTATTTGATATGATGCAGAATGGCTTTCAAGCAAGTTCAAGAATTGTCCAACACACTTTTCGAGTTCTTCAGTGGATAACTCTTTAGAATTTATAAATGCGATCGAAGATATTCAGTAACAAGAAGGAGATATTTTGGCCACTATTTATGTTACTTCATTATATCTAATCTCACCTGTATCAAATGCCTTAACCGATTTGAAAGAAGGCATTAAGACGAATAATCTAGATCCCAAAATGATCGACGAATTTTCATATGAATAATAGAGAAGCACAGCCATAAGTCTTTCACTTCCTATTGCTAACATTCATAGTATATTTGGAACAACAAAAAGTCGAAGTTAGTCTTTATACTTTCCATTTTATTCCAATGCTTTTCTAACATTTTTATGCCTTTCTTATAGAACAATTTATCTTTGACCCCGAAATATACGTTAGTTTCGACAACAACCATTTCGTGCAAGCCAAATATTTCTCCCTGGAGTATTTTTCAGATCATCTAAGTGCCAGTAATCGATGGGTACCAAATCTGGAGAAAGGGATAGCTGCAGCAACTATTCTAAGCGTAAAAAGTTGATTTTTGCCGATGTTTTTACCGATTTGTGTAGCAGTGCATTGTCTTGATAGAACATTGTGTTTTTCTCTGCCATATAATATAAGATCGTTTGCACTCAATCTCGTCACTACATGAATCGAGTAAGGTTATATTATGATGTAATGTAATGTAATGTAATTTATTGGCTTTCAGAAATTTACAAAGCAAGTCATATATAAAAACCATAAAAGTAAATATGAAAGCATATGAAACATAAACAATGAAAAAAACGAGATACAAAAAGTATACATGGGTAACAAACAATGGAACCATTCAATCATGGAATCAAAATATTCTTCTATCGAGTAAAAGGTTTTTTCTATTAACAGTTACTTCACTTCAGTTTTGAAAGATTGAATGCTCAGATGTTTAAATTTTTGCGGCAGTTGATTGTACATTTTCCTCCCTAACCACTCGTAAGAGTCCAGCGTTTTTGACAGTCAGACTATTAGTTGAGCCAGGTTTTTGCGCTGTCTTGTTTGATACTGGTGGATATGGGAGTGCCTCAGGATTTCATCCTTAGTTTTATGGATATTGTATAAACAGGCAAGTATATATGAGGCCGGAATGGTAAGTATTTTCAGATCTTCGAATAACTCCCTGCAGCTTGTTGTAAGAGTAGCCTCCACAATTACTCTAATGGCTCTTTTCTCTAGCAGAAAAACTCGAAAGCTATGAGGAGAAGCTCCCCACAACAGAACTCCATACGTCGCCACTGAGTGGAAGTGAGCATAATAGGTGAGTATTGCAGCCTTTCTATTTACAATGTAAGTTATTCTTCTGATAGAGTAAACTGCAGATGGCAATTTTTTTCCATGGTACTTCCATATGCTCATACCAGTAGAGTCTACTATCAAGCTGAAAGCCCAATAAACTGACTGTCCCTGTCTCAGCAGGTTTTCTTAGAGTGAATATAAGATTTTCGGTCTTATTGGTGTTTTGTTTGAGGTCATTAGCTTCCAACCACGCTGCGGCTCAGTTGATCCTATTTCCATCAATACGCTGCAGATCACTTATTTCCTTTTCGCGACTAATTATAGTTGCACTATCGGCTTAGATATACACATTATCTTGTCCTACATGATACGCCATGTCGTTTATATACACGCAAACAACAACGGGCCGAGAATTGAGCTCTGAGGTACCCCTATGTCAATCTTCTGCTCACTAGATATGCAGTTGTTCCGAACAACAATCTGGCTGCGGTCGGCAAGATAAGATTTCATCATATTGAAGGCTCTGCCTCTGACTCCATAGAAATCTAATTCGTGCAATAATATTTGGTGGTTTTCACAATCAAAAGCCTTTCTCGTGTCAAAACACGACAAGGCTGCTTCACTCTTGTCTTCGAAAACTCTAAAAGATCCTTTATTATGTCCATCATGGCCTTTATGATCGATTTCCCCTGACGAAACCCGTCCTGTGAAGATGTCAGTACATTCTGCTTGTCCAAGAAGTCGACAAGTCAAGTCTTTAAGAGACTTTCAAAAATTTTCGAGAATGTAGGTAGTATTGAGATTGACCTATAGTTGTTGGATATATTGGCGTCACCTTTTTCATAGATCGGAATTGCCTTCGACAGTTTCAGTCGTTTGGGGAAAACTCCCTCAGCGAAGCACGCATTTATCACCGCACTGAAAGGCTCTACCATCGCGTAAATAATGTTCTTCAAAAATCTAATTAACAGACCGTAAATATCCTTTGAATTCAAGGATTTAAAACTTTTGACAGCTTCAATTAGTTGCTCTGAATCAGTGTCAAAAAGTGCCATAGTTTTGGACACTTTTGAAGTTTGTTGTGGATTTTTTTAGGAAATAGCCCGAGCGTTCTTTGGATGCTTTGATGTTCAAGCTTTGGACAGTATTAGTGAAAGAGGAACTGAGATCCTCGGCTGTCAATGTGCTTTTGAGTGAATCTTTATTCTTGCCAATTTTTTCGTTAATCACACTCCAAATTGCCTTGCTCTTGTTGTCGTCACTATTCAACATTTGCTAGTCTCTTTTACTTACCGATTTTTCTAGCTGAGACTGTCCCTCAATCTCTTTTGAGAATTGATCACCTTTCACTCTTGATATGGTGTGAGCAGCGTCTAGTTGGTTTTTTATTTTGATCGTGTCTGGATCTGCTCTGTTCATGCAAATAGTTCTCTTATTAAATTTTCTTTCAGCAGGAATGCACACAGCGCATCACGATATCGTGGAACCAGCCTTCTTCAGCACCGAGAAGGTTCAAACATTGCCACTTAACTTTATTGATTTCCTCTAGGAAGAGGTAAGTGTTTTTAACTGAAAAAATACGAGTAAAGACTAATTCATCTTTCATAGGTTAATCCGGGATTTTTATCTTTATCACTTGTTCTCTATGATCTGAGAAGTGAGCATTTATAGTAGAGTGATCGCTGTGAAATAGATCAGTATAAACAAATATATTGTCGACACACGAATTTGGTGTAGATATAATACGAAAAGGTTCCTTGAATATGAACTGATGTCAAACGTATCCATTATTTCTACATACTGGATTTCTTATCAGAATCTTTCAGAAAATTTTCATTAAAGTCTCCCGCAAAAAACTGGTACATTTTTTGTATATATGGTTTAAGAGATCAATGATAATGAACTTATAAATCTTTCTGATAAAATTTTCTATTCAACGATTAAAACCTACCTGGACACACTTCAGTTATCACTTTCTGAAGTTCACCCCATTTCATTCGACATAAAAAAGCCCTGGCTAACTAAATCTCCTTCATTCAACATTGCGCTTAAGGAAAACGATAAAACGAGGACGAATCCTCCCATATTTAAATCCAAGTTGAGAGAACTACTAGAGACATTTAGAAACCATAACCACGTATACACAGGACCTATTTTTTATGGGATGGTTGTAAATTTCATTCAGCGCAGCATCAATCTGCGACATGAAAACATTAAAGTCTCCACTTGGAGGGTGATAACAGCAGATCACTGCCATGTTCTCTTCTGGGACTCTCACTGCTGATAGTTCGATATGATTTTCTACATAGAAACCATTTACGGAATCTAGCGGTACAGATGCAATCTCTTCCCGAATCAATACCACGCTTCCCCCATGAATTAAAAATTGACGAATGAATGAGCTGGCGATATCAAAGTTTTTAATTTTGACTATTCATTTACTGCTTTTTGTCAGCCACTGTTCTGTTATACATGCTACACCGCAGTTCAAATCATTCAGAAACGGGTCCAGTCAATTGATTTTATTAACTTTAGATTGCACATTGAAATTTAAAATTTTCATATAGTCACTATTGATCGTTCAGCTACTGTAAGCAAACACGGCATATACTTCGAAAAATTTTTTTCTTATGTCCAAATTTGTGTAAATGGTTGAATACGAATCCTTTTGCTATCTTTGTGATCACCCATAACAATTTTCAACACATGCGCAAAAAAAAAAGAAGTCGTTAGGTGCCATATCGGGACTATACGGTGGATGGCCCATTAATTTAATATTTGGGTGAGCTTGCATTATCATGATGAAGAATAATTTTTAGTTCTTCGATTTGATTTCCTTAACTCATCGAACACTTGCGGCAAACAAAGCTTGTATACCATTCGGAACTGACCGTTCTACGTTGCTCTCATCCTATGGTGGCGACATGTCCGGTTTTCCGGGAAAAAACAGGCGACCATTTGCTTCTAAGTACTTCCTGCACGAACCACTTTTGCTGGGTTTGGCTCGTCTTAAAAGACCCATACTGTGGATTGTTGTTTAGTCTCTTTGCACCAAACGGCACGAGCCTTTTCTTGAGCAATTGTTGAGTTGTGTGGGATCTAATGCGAACAAATCTTGTTGACAACCAAATGTTCATGCAATATTGAATGTACGCTGGTGGAACTGTTCACACACATGATACACGATCATCGTGTATCATTTCGTGCACTGCATCAATGGTTTTTGACGAAAAAACTGATTTTGGACAACCTTCACGAAGTTCTTCACTGAGTGAAGCACTGCTCCGATAGAATTCGTTACACCACCGTTTCACACTGGCCAAGTGTGGAGCTTCATCCGCAAAAGTCGAAGCAAGTTGATCGCAGCACTGTTGTCAATTAAATCCACGTCGAAAATCATGAAAAATCATCGCACGAAAATGTTCAAATGTTGATTCCATCTTTTGTCCTAGTTGAATTTTCAATTGAATTAAAACTCACTCCTATGTCAATATGTTATGCGTACATTTAGGTTAAAAAATGTCAAAATATACGACGCAGTTGTCGGATGGAAACTATCAACAGTGCCAGAGGAGCAAAATTGAAAAGGCAACATACGTAATTATATTGAATAACCTCATCACTCCGAAATTACTTATTCCATTTCTATTTTATCTGATACCTACGAAATAAAATATCGCAAAACGGAGGTCCTCATTTATTACCCTAGTTAAAAACAAACAACACACAAAATACACAGCGAAAATGCATTGTTTTGGCAGATTATGTTATCCCGTCGGCGCTCTAATAAAATTTCCTTGGATCATCCCGCTCATTATGAATAAGTAAGTTGTTCAAAGTTAAATCCTTTTGTTATCAAGGCCTTTCATCTCTAAAAAGGCTATACCACCTACTCTAATTGGCTTATGGCTGTATTCGTAATTTGACCAATTAAATCTAGTCTTTACTTGTTTTCATGTGACTATAATACGTTTTAGTTTATTATCATTATACGGTCGATTCTTCCCGAAGTTACCGAAACATGCGAATGTTTGCATATTCTATTAAAATTCATCATCAATTTTAAGAACGCATAAATAGTCAATGATTCATGTGAAAGTTCCACAAGAAGTGTTCATCGTTAGAAATATGCAATGAAAATATCATCAGTTTTCAGATCCGTTTGAAACATATGTTAGGGTAGATATATACAACTAGAAAAGATATAAACTAATGAATATACAATAAACACGTCTGCTTAACTGTGCCAGATCAAGAAAACTCGTAGAAAAATCTCTCAAAGAGACGGTGGAATGCTGTTGGTGCCTTAACGGTATGGAGTCCCGATTGAGGGCCGATCGATTCACTGTCGCCTGCGGATAACCTATAGTAATAGCGTTTTAGCACGCCTTGCACTTAACATATTATTCAAATTGTAGGTACGCATCTTTTATTAACCTGTCAGTGTCATACACCAAACCGTATATGCTTAACGAATGCATATCATAGGATGGTACTAGAAGAACTGCAGACTATCTTCTCCAAGCAGGGATAATTGTACTTAAACCACTGTATACAACTTCACCAAAACTGTATTTTAAAATTAGACGCGGGTTTTGCCAATTTAGTTGGGATCATCAGAAGATGATGACTAAATTTAATTCTACATTGCTGAGTCATTTATACTTGAACTATTCCTGCTACCAGATGCTCTCGACGAACCATCGTCTCGATTTGTCTAACGCGCATTTGTGGGCATGTCTAATCTTCGATACTGTAGAGTACACAGAATGGGCTCACACAATAGTCCTTATTTAGTGAATGTTTGCATTTCACTCTCTGTATAGTTCCAAAAGCGTTGACGATCATATTTTCACTTTTTTGTTTAAAAGTTTATTTGTCATGATCAAAAACATGCTTGGTAACGTCAGATTTCTCTGTATATCCGTACTTTGAATGTGGTTCTTGATCTTTGAATTTGGTTTTAACCAATCTTTTAGCTGGTCCAATATACTTGTTTTCTCAATTTTTTCAGTTTATTCCATATATGCCACTCTTACCCTAGGCATCAGAGTTGTCTTTTAGGCATCCGAGTAAGTTTTTCAAGATGTTCTTCGATTTATTAACCAATTTTTGTACTGATTTCATAAATATTTTTTCAAATCCATTGGTGTAAGCGGATCAAACGGTAGAAAATTTTAGTTTTCATTCTTCAGGTTGGAAAAGATTGGCTTTAGGCTAACTTTTATTTCATCTGTGTCTATTGATTAACTTATCGACTAAACTATCTTCAAAACCATTAAAAGTAGCTTCAGTCCTTGTGGCAGCTTCTTTTTTCTAAAGCCATTCACGATTCACAAGAAAATTAATTAATCTCTGAACTAGGAAATGTGAACCAGCCGTTTTGCTGTTGATAATGAAATGAGTCGGAAGAAATGTACCTACTTACGGCAATGCTCTAACTGTAAATATCAATTCCTAAAATTTATTTTTTCTTGTGACATGTGTGTTCAAGAAAGCCAACCGTTTATATTTCTCTTCTCTGTATGTGCATTTCATCGAATGATGAAAAACATTTACTTTACTGTTGAAATCAAAAACAGCAAAAATATAGTTACAAACTCTTGTTGTTTCAAACAACTATGAGTCAGAGTTTCGAATATTCTCCTAGAATAAGGTGCAGGCATCTCGATGCTGTATTTGTTGTTTTTGATACCAAGAAAGTTAACTTGGAAATTTTTCTTAAAGAGTTAAAAAATTGTCACCATTCGATTATATTCACATTTGAAGTAGATTAAGAAAACCGGTTGTCTTCCTCGGACACGTTTGTCACCAGAAGTAACAAATCCATACAATTTTATGTTTACTGAAAGAGCACTGCTACAAGTAAATATAATCTAGACAGTATCTCTTAACACAAAAATCATCATAGGGAAAAGGGATCGAGCTTTTCTTCGAAAAGATCTAACGAGAACACCTTCCCACTCAATGGTGATGTGAAAAGGCACAATTGTCGATATTTGGATACAGTAATTTTCGATATATGATAATATTGAGAAACAATACCAAGTAAATGATAGAGAACAAGGACTTAGTGAACTTAAAAAATTACAGGCGACTAAGAAATAAGGTAGCTGAGGCTGTACGCGTTGAGAAAACTGGGTATTTGGAACACCAAGCGGTGGAGCCAAATAGTATACTCTTATGAATAGCGGATAAGACTTTGACATCAAATATAATCATGGCACCAAGGAGATTCCCTGACTTTCTCAAAAAATGTTGAAAACTTCAATTTCTCATCTGTGTTTTGGCAGGCGAATGCTTATTGAACTGCATCGAAATTTAGCATAAAGCATGAATATAATCCGCTTTCGATACTCCTTTTTTGTTTTATAACGGTCAATCAAGTTTCACAATTGAACATGAAACTCAAATCGAATACTATAAGATCGGCTGAGATATTTGCAGAAATGTTAAGATTGCCTTGTCCTGTGATTGATCCCTATATGAGCCATAGAATCAATTTTTGTTTGGATTGTGTACTATCTTCTGAATGCTGAAAATTGTCCCTGTCGAAAGTGAAGGATCCTACTAACTACAGTTACCTTCGTGCCATTAGTATTCTTGCCTTAATGTCCAAAGTTCTGGTAAAATTCATTGGGGTTCAAATAGATGATTTTTGTTATATCGTCGATGCAGTCTAGATTCTGAGGGCACAGTATGGCAACGTTGCTTCAGGATGTGTTTCATGATATTGTTTGGTACGTCGGTTGTGGTATGATCGCAGCACTTTTTCTCTTCCATTTTGCGAAAACTATCGAAAGTGTTGATCACCCCTTACTGTGTGAAAAATTGAAAAATTGAAGTAAATTGATTTCGATGTAATTGAGCGGGATTTTTTTCATATCATATTTGGACAAGCTTTCCCAGGTGAGAGTTATCGATACTAAACGTTCTAACGACATTGTTGTGATGTCTGGGGAGCTGCAGTATATGTTCTTGGGCCCGTACCTTTCATAATGCACACTTCAGATACTCTTCCAGGAATTTATCCTCAAAGCTACGAATCAAAATCTTTATTGAATGCAGATTTCTGATACAATATCCGCAAAAATGGAACAGGAATTCGAGATTCATTTGTATCAAAGAATGATTGCGGGTGGTGTTCATTTTGAGTCATTATTGTGATTATTTAGTATTTGAATCTTTTTGTGTGTTGTTTTAATTTTCTTTATATGAAAAAAATTAGTTTGTTGCTTTGTCTTCGTTCGAACATTCAAGAAACGGAAAAAAGTTCCCTTATGCGCCTTTACTTCCATTATTTCAGTAATATACCACCTAGTGGTTCCAAACCAATTGGGCTGAGAATTTTGAATAAACAATTCAAGAAGGATACGCTGTTATGATGAACTAACGTGATGTATTGGAAAAATCGTTAAGAATTTCGAATCGTTAAGAATTTCGAATTACCTTTTGGATGAGATACAACCAATTTTTGCCCATATAATTTCGTAGCCAGATACACTTAGGGACGTCTTTCGCCCCACCAATCCCAAATTTTTATGTAAGAATGTCTCTTCTGAGGCGAATTGGATTCTATCCTGAAATTTGACGGAAATGAAAAATAAGAAGGGGTTGATGCTCTTCTCAGATCTTTGAATTCTGTTAGGATGAATGAATGAGTGACATAAATTTCTGTCACTCAAGCCAAATTTTTCGAGATTCATTGAGAATATTTGGTGACGCAAATCCTGTTTCAAAAAATCCTTACTTCATTTATCTTAATTCGATATTATCTAAACTCGTAAATACTTCAAACGATGTTCGGGTGAATGAAGAATGCATCAAGCATAGTAAACGAGTTCTACATAACCAACAAAGAATTCGTCCCATTATGTCATTTTATCAACCATTCCTATTGGAAGAGCTAAAATGTGTTTTGAAATCAAAAAGAAGGCAAAAAGCTCCAAACTCTGGTGTTATCTTCCCCGAATTCACAAAACATTTGAGAAAAAGTACTTTGCGCAAGCTATTGTATTTTTATAATGATTTGCTCTCTCTCTCTCTCTCTATCAGTCTATTTTCTGTTTCTTTGAAAATATTAGAGAGACTTCTTTATCGCAAAATAAACAATTATTATTGTTGCAGCTCCGTCTCATTCGCAAAGGGGTTTCAGAAAAAACTTCAATTCTTCAGACCCAATCTTGAGTAAACTGTACACTGAAATATAACTATCAAGCTGATCGAGAATACGTCTGACAGAAGGCTTCGTGTTTTAGATGGAGAAAAGTGTAGTCGTTTTCGCACTCTTAGTAATGGTTTTCGACGGGTATCTATTCTTGCACTCTTCTTATTCAATTTATATATGCGTGCACAACTTCTTTTAATAAGTTCATTTATGCTGATGATATTTCGTCACACTAACTTCGAAACTATTGAACAAGTATATATATATATATATATATATATATATATATATATATATATATATATATATATATATATATATATATATATATATATATATATATATATATATATATATATATATATATATATATATATATATATATATATATATATATATATATATATATATATATATATACAAAACTACTGCAATCAATATATACGATCTGTACCCGTTTGTTTCAATAATTGATAAATAAATTGAACAATTTAGAATTCTACAGAAAATTCTATTAGCACAACGCGTTTCGATATACTGTAACTTTCGCCAGTACATATCATAGATATTCTATACTATAAATGACAATAAACTTAGGAAAATCCTTTCAAGGGCTGTGAGGTATTTTGCGAATGAGTTGAGTAGGAGTGAACGATTTAAAGCTAACTGGTCGGTAAGATTGGTCTTGGAATTTTTGTATCTGGTAACTTCAAGAACTTCAAGGTAGTTCAACTTCTCTCTGTATGTAAGTTTTGGAAAATTTGAGTGTTTGCATTCTAAATGGGGATTTGAACGATTGGAATCTGGTTATTTATTATTGAAATTTCGTTAATGTTCCGAAATTCTAGTTCCGAATTTTTTACCGGTAGGTACCGCCAATACATAAAACTTATCGTAGACAATTTAATCAATATACTCTGGGTTCATTTTCTTCCTTAGTTTTTTTGATATTTCCACCTAAGTTGTTTTTCTGAACGGGATATACTTGTGCAATCGCTAATCTGTGTTGTTTCTTATTCAAAATGTAATTAATTAAGTTTGGTATATATTATATCCTTTGTTACTAGCTATCCGTTTGATTATGTCCAATTTTATCATGAAATTTTCTATTGATAGAGATACATTGAGGAGTCTATGTATATAACTATTGAAACATGCAACTTTATGCTGATAGAGTTGTGTATAATTATGTCATGTGTGAAGGTTTATAATAAATTGAAAAAAATGTGTATATTGAAATATCGATTTATGGTTCAATTTAAGAAACTGATTGATCCATTCTTCTCAATTTCTGTTTTGTAACTGTTATTCTTGGATGCAAATTATTAAAAAATTTTCAAACATACGTTAGTGTCTGTTCGTACCTGTATAGCAGACAATAATATATATATATATATATATATATATATATATATATATATATATATATATATATATATATATATATATATATAGACAAAGTTTACTGAGTGGCTCACTATGAATTTCATTTTCTGAATTGTCCATGAGAATTTCAGCCAGTATGGGACTAAAAGGTTGCCCATTATTAACTAACCTCATCTTAATTACAAATAGTATTTTCGTTAAGAAAATAATATTGAAACAAATATATATTCAAGAGTCACAAAATATCAGCTTTTTTACTGGGTTTGTTCTATTGTAATCTAGCATTTGATTCACAAGATTATATGGTTCAGATGGTGGAATACTTGGGTGAAGGTTTTTGACGACGAAATAAAGGAACTTACAATCAAGTGAAAGGTGTAAGTTTTGAATTTGCTGGATGAGGTCAAAAGGGTTAGGAATGGCATATTTTGGTAGAAAATTGACATATTTGGTTAAAATTTTCACAAAGAATTTAGAAAGCGTATGAGATGGTGCTGTAGTAAAAGAAACCACGTATCTTACAGGGTTTCCCTCCTTATGTATTTTTATCAAAGAATAAAGTCGAGGGGGGTGTGGATTAGCCGAATCGAGTTGATTTTTTTGTTTCTGTTTATCGAACTCATTAATGGGATCTTTAGGTCAAATTTTGAAATTTTGAAATGAAAGATTGGGTTTTTGATACGTAAGCTTTTTTATGATTGCTATGACTCTCTATTGCCTCTATCAGCTTTGGTGAAAATAAATTCCTCAGAAACTAATTCTATTTCAATTGTTCTTATTATTTTGTGTCCTGAAATCGATGGTTTTAGAGTTATTATATATTATCTTGATTGATTTGGCTGACTGGTTTATTATTAATAAAATCATCTGTATTTTTCAGAGCAATTTCTGTTTTAACCGGTAATTTTTCAAAAATTGAATCATGATGTTTCGGTAGAATATTATGCTTAAAACCTTTTTTCTCTAAATTCTTTGACTAGAAAAATTGATGACTTTTGGTTTAGGAGGACATATCAAAATTCACAAAACTGAAATTTAGGAAGAAAAAAAAAGAAGTTTAAATTGTCCATACTGCTATAGGTCGATAAGTTTTATATTGGACGTACCGGTAGAAATTTCGGAATAGAAATATCGGAACATAAACGTAGTTTCAATAATCAAAAAGCAGATTCCAATTTTTCAAATCACCATTTAGAACCAACAACATAAGTGTTTGAGCTATCAGAGGAGTTCGGACAGGACATCTAACATGGTTGAAAGCTTATAGAAGAATCCAGTACAGCAAATGGGTGATTTGTAATATTTATGTCAAGGTAATCCATTCTGAGCTACCATTCAAATTGAACCCAGTTGAATTCGATATTCTAGATTTTGGAACAAGATACAATAAAGAAATTGAAAATCATAAGAAATTCGAAATACAGAGCAATAAACTTCAATCTTCAATAATTAAAAAACCATCGACTGAACAAAAACTCACTGTTTTTCTAGTCATAAATTCGAAAAAGATTCATGAATTTTACGGAAAGTATTTCCACTAATGATGAAACTAAACTCATAGAAAAAGGTTTAAGCATAATATTTCGCCGAAACATCATGTTTCAATCTTTGGAAACAAGCTGTTAAAACAGAAATTGCTCTGAAAAATACATATGATATTATCAATAGTAAACACCAGTCGTCCAATTTGATCAAAAAATATGATAATTCTAGAAAACTATCTATTACACAATATTATAAAAAAATTAAAAAAATCAGTTTCTGAGAACTTCATTTTGACCATAGCTGATTAAGGCAACAGAGTCATAGCAATCAATCAAGAAACTTACGTATCAAAAACTAAATCTTTTATAAATTCATTGAATTTCAAAATTTTACGTAAAGTTCCGACTTATAAATTCAATAAACAGATAAAATCGGCAATTGATGATTCATAATAGTTAGTATCGTATTAGCAAGAATATCAACTCATTTTGGCTAATCCACATCCACCTCGACTTTATTCTTTGATAAAAATTCATAAGGAAGGAAACCCTGTAAGACTCGTGGTCTCTTTTATTACTACACCTTCTTATTCGCTTTCTAAATTCTTTTTGAACATTTTAAGCAAATATGTCATCCATAACTCTTTCGAACTAATCCAGAAAATTCAAAACATACATTCCTTCCTTTCGAAATCAAAAACCTTTATGCACGGTATTGGATATAATCTTTCAAACCAAATGTTAGATTCCAATAGAATGAATCCAGTATTAAAAACTGATATTATGAGACTTTTGAATACATGTTTGTCCTTAATAATTTGCATTTAAGAATAACATCTATAGCAGAATTTGAGAAGAATGGCTCAATCAGTTTTTAAATTGCACAATAACTCGATATTGCAATAATCACATTTTTCAATTTATCACAAACCTTCACACATAACATAATAACACACAACTCATCTTCATCTATCAACAGAAAATTTCATGAAAGAACTGGACATAATCAAACAGATTGCTAGTAACAAAGAATATAATCCAAACTTAATTGATAGCATTTTGATTAAAAAACAACACAGATTAGCGATTGGACAAGTATATCTACGTTCAGAAAAACAACTTAGCTGGACATATTAAAAATTACGAAACAAAAAAAATCCGCAGTATATCTTTTAAATTGTCCAAACTGCCATAAGCTTTATAATGGCCATACCGATAAAGATTTTGGCATAAGGATATCGGAACATTAACGTAATTTCAATAACAAGAAAGCAGATTCCATTTTTTTAAACCACCTTTTAGAATGCAGTCACTCACCTTTAAGCTGTCGAAATTACCAGATATGAAAAATTCCAACTTAGAAAAATAACTCATAGTGAGCTAATCAGTACACTTTATCTATATTGGTCTCGCTACGTTCATCATATTATTGTCTACTTTACAGGTACGAAGAAATAATTAATTACATATGTTTGAACATTTCGTAAATAATTTGCATCCAAAAATAACATTCACTACAGAAATTGAGAAGAATGGCTCAATCAATTTTTTAGATCAAACAATAACTCGATGTTGCAAGAAACATATTTTTTCAATTTATCACAACCCTTCACACACGACATAATAATACACAACGCATCAGCCTATCCCTATCAGCATAGAGTCGCATCTTTCAATAGTAATATGCATAAACTCCTCAACAAAATATTCCATAAAAGAATCGGATATAATCAAACAGATTGCTAGTTACAATTGATATACAACCTTGGTTAATTACATTTTGAATAAGAAACGACACAGATTAGCCATTGAACAAGTATATTCACGTTCAGAAAAACAAAATGAATTTTGAAGAATTTTATTCAAGGAATAATATACAACATTCCTTGAATGTTAATTATCTCCCCTGAAGGAGCTGGTTTTCTGATCCTTCATGGAAGGATATTTAACATTCTACGGAAGGTAGAATATTGTTCCTTGAATAAAATTCCTTAATGTGTCTATACATACAGCGATAATTTTGCAAATTATCATTGATGACATGTGATGTATATCTGGTTGACAACCAGACATGAAAAAGGAGCGTTAGTCTTTCGACAGATCGCTTTCTTGCAGACACTGTGTGTACCGTTGCGGTAAACAGTCGGACTAGTGTGACTTCTTGAAGTTTTCTGTTCATCTACCCTTAATTTTCATGGTTTCCTGGTGGCTATGGTGAGTCGCCTCTGTGTCACTTCATTGAAAGTCCCAATAAGATTCATATGTTTTGTTGCGCTCCAACGAATTAAGATGTGAAGGTGGCAGATGTTGTGAATGGGTATGCAATACTGACCATGTCAAATGAGACTGACACTGCAATCTATTGCTCCTATTCATTACATCCAACAGAACTGTACAACCACCTCCTTCAGAGAAGGATATTTAACATTCTACGGAAGGTTAAATATTGTTCCTTGAATAAGCTTCGTCAATTTGTCTGCGTATATAACGATAATTTTTTAGTTTTAAGGTTATCATTCATTAGATAAAATTGATTTTATTAATATTGAACTTATTTGGTAAAAGTAGCGCAATGTTGAAAATCTTTCCTTTGAAATTTCAACTTGAATATTGTCTTCTGAACAAGAAACAACTTAGGTGGACAAATGAGAAATAACAAAACAAAACTAAAAGAGGAAATAAATCCGGAGTATATCGTTTAAATTGTCTGGACTGCGATAAGTTTTATATTGGCAGTAATCGTAGAAATTTCGGAACTAGAATATCGTAGTTTCAATAATCAAAAAGCAGATTCCAAATTTTCAAATCCCCTTTTAGGATGCATCGACTAAATTTTTCCAAATTGTACATACAGAGAGCAGAGGCCAGGAATCGAACTACCTTGAAGCTCTCGAAATTAACACATACAAAAATTCCAAGAACATTCTGACCAACCAATTAGATTTAATTCATTCATCCTTACTCAACTGATTCTCAGAAATACCTGATAGCCCTTAAATGAATTTTCTTAAGCTGGTTCTTATTGTCATTTATAGTATAGAATATATGTAGTATTTAACATTGCACTTGAAAAAGATACTTTGTATTGAAACGTGTTTTGCTTATATATAATCTCAGTAGAATTCTTAATTGTTTGATTTATTTATTGGTTCATATGAAATTCCATCAAGTAAAAGCCTCTAAAATTAAAACCGTTAAATAATCCTTCATCAATTCATATGCTTTACTCCTGAATCCAACTTCGTCCAGCATAATTCAACGTGGAAAACAAGGTGGTAGACATGTCGACAAAGATACAAATGACTGGTACGCTTAATATATCTTTTTATAAAATTCGCCATCGCATTATCCGTTGACCTGTTTGTCGTGATGCGAAGAGTAGTTTGTATTTTTCAACAAAGTTGAGTTTCTCAAATTTTTCAAATATTTCTCATCTTAAAAATAGGTTTGATAAAGACAGGTTTGAAAATTTAATTATCTATTATCAATAGGCACTATTGGTAATGTTCTAGACAATTGTCTTTGAGTATCACAGAATTTAATCCATTCTGTCCCGCAGACTTTCCACTTTTCAAGTTATTTATCCCTATAGTAATCAGGTCAACTTCAATTCTCTGATTACATGTCTTCTGGGTAAGGCAGGCTGCCATACGACGATGAACATAGCAACTTATAATGCTAGATCAATATCGATGGAAGATAGACTCGAAGAGTTGATGTTTGAGTTGAATGAGATAAAATGGAATATTTTAGGTTTATGTAAAACGAGAGGAGCTGAAGAGAAATGTGATATATTGCAAGATGGCCACATATTTTACCAAGCGAAAAATACTAATGCAAGGCAAGGAGGCATAGCATTCATTATACATAGGAAACTCGCCAGTAACATCAAAGTGCTGGAAATAATTCCTGATAGAGTAGCCTATGTAATAGTACGAATAAACAAATCAATGTCGCCCAAGATCATCCAGGTATACGCTCCTACTAGCACCTACGATGACGAATATGTCGAGATATTTTACGGAGATCTATCGAGAGCCATAAACGAAAACAGAGTGAGCCTAATACTTGTGATCCCACAATCATGCAAGCAGAAACACTTGTTGTAAACCTGTGCTGCCAGGAGGAACTACGAAGGAAACTCAAAAGTGTAAAGATTTAGATTTTAACGGACAGTCAGGCAGTGATTTAAGCTGTAAACTCTCACAGTTATCAGAGCATCTCTGTCTGGAAGAAATGCCGTCAATCCTTGAGGCATTTAGCTGAGCGGAACAAACTTTTCTTGTGGTGGGTGCCTGGTCACGAAGGCATACAAGGAAATGAAGCCACTGACGAACTGGCTAGATCAGCTGCTGGAATCCCACCTATCGGACCTGAACCGTTCGGCGGTCTAGGTAAGCCGCACAGACATCAGGAACTGGAAGGGTGGGAAGAATATAGCAAAAACAAATACTGGAGGAAAATTCCAGGCCAAAGGCAAGCAAAATAATTTAATGACTATTCGCCAAAGAAGACAAAACAGCTTCTCGATCTCTTTAGGGACGAGCTGAGGACTATAACAGGCCTCCTTACTGGACACTGCCCACTGAGATGCCATCTCAGTAAAATGGGCGAATCGGAAACGGCACATGTGTAGAGAGGGCAATGAAAATGCCAAGCATATTCTTTGCAGTTGCATCGCAATATACACTTCGATAGCGACGAGCTAGAGCCGCACGAAGAGAGAGCAAAAGCTCCCAGGGAGATTGTTAATTCTGTAAGGGAAGTAGATCTACAGGGAAATTAATAAGAAGGGTTACGAACAAAAGACCAACTTGGTCGCAGTTCAGAAAGGCTTGCAAAGCCAAACGACCCCCTCCAATATAATGTAATGTAATGTAATGTAATGTATTGAAAATGTCATGTATAAACTTTTCACCTATGTTTGCCACAAATGATACATGTTCTTTTAGAATGTCTGTAACGTACCTCTGAGAATTCCGGGTATCATTATACACGATGACCAGATCAGTGCGGGAGTTCACAGAAACTTCTCCACACGCCATTATCGAATCAAAACCATAGGTAGGTAAAAAGTTGCACTAGGCATATCTCTCATTTCGACATAGATAAACTAGAGAACGTCGATCTCAATTAAAAAGACCAAATGTCGACTCATCTGAGAACAAAACTCTCTCCCATCTAGCTTCTAACCAATTTGAGATGTTCCATGACAAAATTCAATCGGGCTTTTCGATGTGCGGCGATTAGAGCTGCAACTGAATATGCGACACGTGGCTTCAAATTCTCGTCGTATCGTTTTGAGCGCTGATTTGCACTCCACTTTCTGGCGAACCTGCATTTGGAGATGTCTAGCTGCAGCATACCGTTGTCTAAACGAGAAAATTCTCAGATAACGGCCATATATTGCTGTTGTTGCTCGGGGAACTCTTGCCTAGGTCTCCGTTCATGCCTAACATGGTCTCTGTAGTGCAGACCATTCTGGATTGGACACCCCAAGCGTTCAGCCTTTTCTTATACGAGTCCAACCTACGTCATCTAATACATTTGCTAAACACATTCTGCCGGGGTCAAATGTCTTGATTCGCTTTGCATTATTACCGAAAATCAAAATTATGAATAACAACAAACATTACTCGAAACAATTGATCAGCAACTCTTGTTATCAATAAGTGGCGCTCTCTTGCAAATTATCATTTAATTTCACATAAGAACATGTGTAACAAGAAACAACATCGACTTTTATTAGCATATATCCGAACAAACGCAAGGAAAACATATATTAATAATTTGAGAATACTGAAATTGTACTTTGATTTCTTGGTGCAGTGTAGATTGAAAGAAACTGTTGACAAGTAGTTATATCTTATTTAAATATTCTGTTACAGATACCTTTGCGTTGTGTGATGATGTATAGAAATATAATTTATACTTTTATTCCCCCTCCAGCACGATTGAATTAGTAATATACAGTTGTGAGTCTCTTCATATCCATTGCTCTCAACTGAGTGTTGTAGCGTAACGATTAGAAGGGAGATCGTTTTCAAATCTTGGTGAGTTATCTGAGAAGTTGAATTGATTTATGTTGAATTTAATATTTCAATGTTGGTTATATATCACAGTATAGAAGAAAATTATTTTCATTTCGTTTTCCTGATGCATTAGAAGATGAATAAATTATGAAGAACTTTGGTAATTCGAAAAATTTATATTTTTCTCTAATTTCATAAGACAAATAAGAATATTCCCATGAATGAATAGATTTTTTTTTCATGCAATTGATATAAAAAGGATTTTTCTAGATCTAAGTTGTTTGATATGGAAATAATTCAAACTCAACTGTATGAAAATTATTTATTAAATTCTCACAAGGAAATGTAGTAAAGAAGGTTCTGAAGTGAATAAAGCATCTGGGTAGGTCTTGTTCGACAAGCAAAATTACTCATTTCTGAACTGATTTTCTTTCTAGAGCCCTAGAAATTTATGACAAGAAGTTCTTAAGTATTCAACCCTTAGACTTGCTTATGTATCCTTCAGTAATCATTGATCCCCTATCAATTAAATTATTAATTCCGTCTTTTCTTCCTTACTTATGTCACCCCAAACCATTACGGACTCGCCACCATAACCGACTATTGTCGCAAAATTGTTTTGATTAAAACACTCAACTGTTAACCGATAAATTTGATACTCCCTTATGGAGATTGAAAGCATAACCAGCATTCTTCAGAGAACATTTCCCCATTCTTCATTGGCCCAATGTAGGTGATCTCTGACAAGTTGAAAAAATGCCGTGCAATGTATTATATTAAATGCTGGGCCCGTTGCAGATCTTCTGGCACTAAGGTCAATTACTCTCAAACGTCTCGTTACTGTTGCTATACTTACTGATACTGCTCCAACCTGTTTCTTTTCTGTACAGCGGTACTAGATCTGTCTCTAAAAATACCAAGCTGTAAAGAAACGATCATCGCGGGTAATCCTTTTTCTTCCTCTCCCACCTTAAAAATTCAACAGTCTTATGGAAATGCTTCCATGCCACTTGTAAGCATCTTCTTGAAGGACGAATTCGTCTAACGTTATTTTGTGATCTTCCATCAATCATTAAGTATATTGCTCGAGCAGCATCAATTGCTAAAAATAATCATAGTAGAAAATCTTCGAACGTTGATTTTAGCATTAAATAATAATTGATCCAAATGTGCTAGTGTTCGTCAAAATGGCATAAAAATTGTTTTTACATTGATCCGCATTTTCCAAACCTCCCTCATTTGAAAAATAATAATATTCTCGCTGCGTTGGAAATTTATGGGGCTTCATATGAATTCTGGTATATTATTTAGAAATGAAGCGATAGTGGCATGAATCAAAAACTATTGATATTGAACGAAGCCTCGTTATAAAGTGTATGTATCTGTAATTTATCCAAAATTCAAAAAAAAACTATGATCTACTTGATCGAATTTTCTGCCGTTGAGTGTATCTTACTTTTTTGTTGGTTCTTATCCCTGACACAGTAATTGTTAACATTAAACCTAGAGCAATCATGTATTATCTCGATTGTTCCATTAACCGTCAGCGTTATTAAGAAGTTGGAATAAATTTTACCTAGGTCACTGCTTATACAGTACAAAAAACTTATCGATTTATATCTCAAAAACAATAATACTTTGAAGGAACTATTAGGAAGGAAATTAATGGAGGAATCATATTTCAGACTAATAAAATACCCTATAAGTATTTCCGGGACTACAGAAGACGTACTTTACCCCTTAACACTTCCTACTCGGATTCCTCAGCAACCAAGGCATCCTCTTTTTGTAGCTCAAAGCAACCAAGCATGGCTCCAGGACAATAACCAACCTGTTGGACTACGAGTCCGATTGTAGCTCGTTATAGTCCAACGGAGCCCACCTAATGTCTCAATGTTACCGTCCTCACGGCGAGAACATGCACACATTGGGCAATCCATCTCCCCTTCTGTGACCATATTGGTCGATTGCTGGCGATCGTTTCACTGAAGCGTTTTGAAACTTGCATCTTCACGGGTGACTGACTGATAACTGTTGACGAAAAAACGAAGACAGCAATGTCAAACAACCTCCAGGATGTACTTGTACAGGCATTTTATACTACGCAAACCACAGCTATAGAATTATTTCTAGATTGAACTCCCATCGATTTATTACTATGAAGCAAAGCGTAATTAAGCAGTTAACTTGACAAAAGCTATATTCACAAGTTTCAATAACTTAGTAATTATTAATCCGGCAATGGACCAACATGGGTCCTCAAGTAGGTGGTTTTTAAAGGTAGCCCAATTCTGTCTGCTAGGAATGGTGATATACTATTCACACAGCATTTGGGCTATACCCGCAGTCATCGTGCTTGAAATCCATAGATAGGCACTTCCTAGTACCCATTCCAAGAAGGAGAAATAAGATCAAGCAAGTTGTTTTGTCTTATAAACCGATCTGAGACTTTTTACCGATTCCAAAATTCTAGTTACGGGAGATGAAGTAAATGGTAAGAATCCTGGTGTCAGAACGTAACTCAGCCATCGTCTATATGCGATCATTTTCCAGTCATATCATGCTATTACAGATTCATCACGGTTACATTCAAATATTTGTTTATGGTCAAGCAGCAATAAGAGCTCTTGATTCATATTGCTCTACTTCAAAAACAGTTGGAAACTGTTGAATTATTCTACACCGCCTCGGAATGAACAACAAACTCTGAATGCCTAATAGATCTACTCAGATAACGAATCAAAACTGAAAACTCTTGGCGGTATACTTAAGAACCACTGCACGCTAAAAGCACACATGCAGTCGATCGACCAAACTGTTGGAGACGAATGCAGACTCTGCATGAAAGCGAGTGAGACGACAAAGCACATCGTCTCAGAATGCTCAGCAATGAGTGAAAAAAGCTTTCGGCAAGACTATTATGCACAAACGAAGTGAAGAACCTACTTACATAAAACAATCGACTTTTTTTTCGAATCACAAGTTATTGATGATATATCAGAAGACATGAAGTTATTGGCAAGCTGATCTAAATTTTCTGAAACCTTGAAATATTAAAATTTCTGACTATGCAACAAAATAATTCATATTCAACCTATTTTGAAACGATGAAACTGACATTCCATACCTGTTGCGATCATAGACAGGGGCTCGTCAAAGCGATTTATTCTTCTTACACAAACATTACAGACGCCACAAATTGGCAAGGATATACACAGGGATTGGAATACAGGGATTTTCGGCTTATCAAAGCCCAAATTCTTAAAGCAAGAGAGTTAATATGATTAGAACAAGTTACACATCCATATCATTCAAACTCACAAGAAAAGTCACATTATATGTTCGACTGAATTTGAAGATTCGATCAAGTTTATTATTCAATTCATCACATCGATTCTTACGAACTATAATATTTATCATAAAATTTTTTGTTTGAAGACCAGATATATTATAGGGAACAATTTTTTTCCTCTGGACTGCAAGTAGACTGCAACTGTAGGCTTCATGGACATGGAGGGTGCATTTAATGTGACCCGCACTAGTTCACTATGCCGGGCTACGAGAGCCAGAGGAGTACCAAACATTATTGCGGATGAAATTAACAACATGTCAAATGCCGAAGTGATCAGCACTTCCCTGAAAGGAATATAGTCAGTTTTGTGGATGGCAGGGGCTGCCCTCAGCCCACTGATGATATGATTATTTTGGCGATAAAGAAGACGTCTCCGACAGACCTCAGGAGGCTAATTGAGCTATCCAGGGGTAGTGTGAGGGTGAGAAACTTAGTTTAAATCCCCACAAAACCCTTATGGTACCAAGCAAAAGCGGAGGAAGATTCCTTATCGGCATGTCGAATGACCTATGGATATATGTGATGGTGGTGAGAGAATGTATCACATATGGCTGGATTGCTTGGTGGGAGTACAACCCTAAAAAGCAATCCCAACTTAAGCTTCCTATATTACAGAGAACAAACTGCATCATGATTTCTGGCTCTACTACGGTAATGAATCTGATACTGGGCCTTGCTCCTCTACACCTGGTCATTAGAGTGGCAGCTAGGATGGCAACTTACAGATTCCATCACATTTTCCCAAATAGAACACGTATGTTCAGCTTCGTATTTGCCGCTTTATCGTCTGAAATTGAGGACAACGAGATGCTAAGTATAAAGTTTGATACAGCAATACCCAAAAACAACATGGAACTACTATGCAAATCATCATTCCTAGCAGACAGGAATATACTACATCCAAACACTGTCTGCTTGAGGGCCCCTTTTGGTTCACAGACGACTCCAAAACTGCCGAAGATCTTGGAACTGGTATGGTCGAGATACTACCAAGAAACAGTCGATCTGTCTTGGCGTGCTTGCGACTGTGTTTCAAGAACAAATATTCGCCATTGACCATTGTGCTAACCTTTTTCTTGCGGGTGGATTAACAAGTACATCAATAAGGACCATTACCGAAAGCAAAGATGCACTAAAGGCATTGGCATCCGACATCTTCGCGTCACTCTTTGGGCAGGAATATCGCTCTACTCTCGCCACAATGAGAGAAAGGAATGAGCTCCGTCTGATTTGGATAACCGGACACTCGGGAATTGCGGGCAATGAGAAGGCAGACTCATTGTCTGGATTCACCAGACTGAAGCCTAGGCTTGAAATTCCCCTGTGTACTGCAAGAATGAAAATAACCGGTGGTAGGACCTGAAGGTATGTGAAGAGGAGTGAGATTTGATGGAACACGTCATGTGCGAGAGAACAGTTGGGGGAGAGTCAGGATTGAAGAACTTGGATCTAATAAGCTGAAGCTGACGGACCTTAATAATCTCTCACCTCCAAAGCTTATATCTTTTACAACAAGGATGGAGCTTGAAGGTGAAAGTTAAAATAGAGTGTGCCACAATAGACCATGGTGTCGCAGTAAAGAAATATTTTATTAAGCGCACAAATTATTATGGTTCATATATCAAAATCTGTATTCTTTCTTCAGATATTTACTAAGTGTGAATAGTTTGTTGTTTCCATAATAATTTTGAATTTGAACAATTCCCAAAATTTCATCGACGTTTCATGAGGAAACACAAAAATGCCAAATCTGAATTCTTGTGGAAAGTTATTTCTTTTGGTTTTTAATCGTTTTGGACGGAGAGAGAATGACTATGAGCAAAAAAGAAGGAAGGAAAAATTTCGAATGCTTCATCCATATCATTCTGGCAATTCATTTGATTTTTATTGCTAGCGTAGAGACATATATAATATATATTTTTCAATAGCAGCTTTGAATGCTTTCAAGTCTATCGCTCAACCCGATTTCGATTAATTCCTTCTTTAGCATATTCTGAGGTTTTGTATGCTTCAATAACATTGGCGAACAACGACATCATAAAAATTTGGATTCAAAAAATCTTCATATGGTGGAATACTCTACTGAAATTGCTCTAAAAAATGTAATCACAGAATTTTCCCGATATGAAATCTCAGTGAACCCTTGTATAAGATCAGACAAGTTGGACCAATTGGCTTACACCCTGTGTACGAATAGGAAACCGAGGAATGGAGGATTTCAAATTATTAGTTTTGAGGAATTAGAGTGAAAGAAATGTGTTTACGCTCAGGTACGATCGAGACGTTATTTTCATTTTATTTTTACAATTTTTTTTTCAATCGAATTTATGATGTTCGAAACCGTTGCATCATCTACTCTGTATGGATTTATCTGTTACTATTGGTAGTTAAGCATGATTAAAACAGAAATGGAATTTTTCACTATGTGTTTATTACAAACAAATAAATTAAATTAATAGATCACTGCTACTGCGGTTTCGAACTCTCATTCATCATCGAACAGTATGAAAACCAAGAACAAAGTGACATGAAATATATATGAATAGGTCATTATTTGACTTTGGAAAAACTTGATATCAGGACTGTATTTGACAACTATTGGAAGGGAGTTATTGTTTGAATACATCGAAAATTGAGGATATACATAGATCTTGTCAATTGAGCTATGATCAAAATGGTTGTTTGAGCTGTACTTTCAATGGTTTCAATTTTTTTTCAAGATTCTCTTACGAAAATACTGTGTGGATCATTGAAATGTATGCCGAAATATTATGTGAATATGGGTGGTTGGAATTCTTAGGAAGTATATATCTGTGCTAGTAAGTTTTTCTGAGATGTTGAAAAAAAAATTGCTGTTTATGTGGGAAATTGCTAAATATTAAAATGATATTTGATGATGTTCCTCTTTTACGAATATAAATTTCATTTTCGAATGGATACAGTTTATGAGTTTGAGAGAATAATTGTGTTGTCTAGGCGTATAGTTCAGGCAAATGAGTATGCCACCAAAAATTGATTTTAACAAACAAGTTTAGAACTTTATTTCTTACTCTGGCCTTGAATACATCTGCTAGGATGAGGCTTAGTGGTATTCCCATCCCAAGATCGCTTGGTTCTGTCAAGAAAGTACCGGGAATCAGTCAATGAAACACAAGATATTATTTTTCATCCAAATTTATTGTATCGCCTCCAAAGTAGGCCTCTTTCGAAATAAAACATTCACGCCGACGAATAATCTTATCATCAAAACATTTTTCAAACAGTTTTTCCGGAATCGACTTCAGTTCTCACCCCGAAGTCTCGTTATGTCTTCTATCAATTTAAAACGGGTTTCTCCAAGTGGTAATTTGAGTTTTGGAAAAGAAAAAAGTCGGTCGGAGCCATATAAGGTGAATAGAGTGGTTGTTTGATGGTATTCGTTGAGTTTTTGTTCAGCAATTCATTCAAAATGATAGCCTTTTGAGATGGTGCATTATCGTGGTACAAAATTCATGAGTTTTCTTTCCATGATTCTGGCCTTCTCGACGAATTCGCTCTCTCAAACGCCTCATAACGGTCAGGTAATATTCTTTTTTTACCGTCTGACCTTCTGACAAGAATTCCGCGTGCACAACATGGCGATAGTCAAAGAAAACAAGCAACATTACCTTGACTTTTGAACTACTTTTCGGTTTCGGTTTGCATGTCAAACTAAGAAACCCATGCGTTTTCACCAGTTACATTGCGTTTTATGAATTAACTCGTTCCAGCATGTCGTCAACGACCTTTATGCGGTTCAATTTTTGGGGAAAATTCAGGTCTTTTGGAATTAGTCAAGCGGCAACATGTTTCATGCCTAAACAATAGTTTAAAATGCTACGAATTCTTAAGACACAGAGAGTTCGTTTCCTATCTCACTCAAACTTGGATGACGATTTTCAATTACCATTTCCTTCACTTTATCAATGTTTATTTCGATTGAAGTTATGTTGATGGCTGATCAGAGAGACACAAATCTTCCTCGGCCGCTGTTGAATCCATTGTAGCAGTCATATGCACGTGTATTTGATAAAATTGATTAACCGTAAGCCGTCTTTAACATTTCTAGCGATTCGGTAAACGAAATTCTATTAGCAATACGAAATTTGAGTCGAACTCTTTGTATGTAAGTGTAAACACACAGAACTGACAAAAATGAGCACAGTGAACAAACTGAAAGACAGATCGCGTTCCAACTCCGCATCACTTTGAAAAATACTTGTACCAACTCGGCAACAACAAAAATTTAAACAATCGTTTTAAGAATATTTTCAAAATAATCAATTCCCGATACTCTTTTGATAGAATGTATTCTATTCCTTTGATAAAGCCGCCTTTTGCCGCTAGCAGAGTGTTATTTTATTACGTAATCAATTTTTGTTGTTTAGTTATCTACTCATTAAAATTTTTTTTCTTCTCGAGATCTACTCAAAAAGCACTCGCACTTTACTGGTCAATCGCGTGGTCTGAGCATCCCTGATCTAAAATATCAGACGTCAAATTAATACTCTCTAAAATTCAATTGATGAGGCTTTTACATGATAGAAATCCATTTTCAAATACACGTAAACGATGATTTCTTCTAAAATATATTAATAAATGCTCGACGTGTTTCGATACACAGTATCGAATGAATACTACAAATAAATCTCACTAACATATACTTATATAGACTAAAGAGGCAATCCACTCAGAGTTATCTCTATTTGCACTACGGTTAGGAAACAAGTTCAATTAGGGTGAGTTATTTATGTCTAATTGATCATTAAGAATTTCTGGTGAATACCTAAATCTATTAATCTCAAGTACTTCCAGAAGGTTGAGTTTTATAACTCTATTCTCAGAATGTAGGATTTTGAATTCTGAATTGAAAGGATGACTGTTTTCCTTGAGATGATTTGAATAATTCGAGTCGGTTTTTCCATTGATGAAACTGCGTTTATGTTCTGAGATTCTAACATTGAAATTTCTTCCTGTTTCACCTATATAAAAACAATTGCAATCTGCACTTTGCAATCTAAAAACACCTTATTTATTTTCTTTATCAATTGGAGACTTATAATTTCTGTTTAATGAACATAAATTTGTTGATGTTCTGAACGCTATATTCAAATTTGGATTTTTAAGAAGGATTTCACATTATTGCTAATATTGCCTACATATGTTAAACTATTGAATTTCTTATCTGGATGTTCACCGATTGGATATATATGTTGTGAAGCTAATGTTCCCATACTGGTATCGATATATCGATGACATTATTGTGTGTTTCACAGGAACAAACATACAGTTTACTGTATTCGAAAATTTCATCAACAACCTGCACCCAAATATGAAATTCTTTCCTGACATAGAACAGAACAACTCGATAAATTTCCTAGACTCAACAATAACAAGATCAAACATTTAACACCAGTTTTCAATTCATCATATAACTTCTCATACAGATTTCACAATTCATTATGCATCGGCACATCCTTACCAACATAAAGTTGCAGCATTCAATAGTTATATATATATATATATATATATATATATATATATATATATATATATATATATATATATATATATATATATATATATATATATATACTCCTAAGGGTTTCTGCCCACTCATGCCTGTTGCTTCCAAAAATTGCCTTTGGAGTATGGGGTGCGATGCACTAGGGTCCCTTCTTGCAATTTGGCACAAAAAGCGGTCCTGTTTTTCAGAAGTGATCTTCCTACGACTTCTTCTCGGCCTATTTTGCAGAGATTGTAGCTCCACGTAGCGGGTGTAGGTTTTCAAAATCACGCCCTGTGATACCACTATATCCCTCTGTGTCACCCTTTCTTCAACGAGAGCAATTATTTGACTCCTCTGCACATCGAACATTCCAACGTAAGGCTTTTTCAATAACGATTATAAGCTTTTTTGAATTTTGAAATTCTCAGTTTCAAATGTCAGTGACGACTGAATAGAATATCCCGAACATGTGGTTATAACTCAACATTTCTTATCATACTTTCTAGGTTTTTTACAACAAAGAACTTCGTTCTTCACAAGTAGAGTAGTTAAAGTTAAAATAATCAATAATGTGAAATACCGAGTGATTCCATATAAATTTGGATCTGTGTATATAGGCAATATTAGCAATAATGTGAAATCGCTTCTTGAAAATTTGAATATAGCTTTCAGAACATCAACAAACTCAAGTTCATTTATCAGAAATTATAAGTCTCTAATTAATAAAGAAAATAAATCAGGTGTTTATAGATTGGAATGTACAGATTGCGATTGTATTTATATAGGTAGAACAGGAAGAAATTTCAATGTTAGAACATAAACGCAGTTTCATCAATAGAAAAATCGATTCGAATTATTCAAATCATCTTAGGGATCATAGTCACTCTTTCAATTCAGAATTTAAAATCCTACATTCTCAGAATAGAGGTATAAAACTCAACCTTCTAGAAGTACTTGAGATTAATATAATTAGGTTTTCACCTGAAATTCTAAATGATCAGTTAGACATAAAAATTTACCCTTATTGAACTTGTTTGCTTAACACAAGTTCGAATCCAGATAACTCTGAGTGAATTACCACTTTAGTCTATATAGGTATATGGTAGTAAGATATTTTTGTAATATTCATTCGCTCTTAACAAAGATACTGTGTATCGAAAAGCGTCGAGCATTTATTAATATATTTTAGTAGAAACCATCGTTTACTTGTATTTCAATAATTTCTCATCTGTCGGAATGTTTGAAAACATGTTATCAACATCTATGCTTTTTCTTTTTCTTCCTGCACGGCGCCCTTATGGGTAGCACTCAGGCGATTTGGCCCCATTGTGCTTGCCGTGTTGTGTTATTTTGTTATCAGTTTAGCAGAAACTTTTTGATGCAGTTTGCATGACTGTTGCAGGGGGCCACGTGGATCGTCCGCGCACTAAGTGTTCCACTGCCCAAGGTGTTCAGTCTAGTTGCCTTATGAGCGAGACATTCGAAGAGTATGTATTTCGTTGTTTCGTCATTTTCTAGGCAACCACGGCACTGTGTGGTTTCCGATAGTATCATCTCATGTAGGTGTTTTTATTGAGTTCGTGTCCCGTCAATACGCCAACTATAATCCCAATAGACTTCTCATCAAGGGATAGTAGTTCGTGTACCCTCTTGTACATGTAGGTCCGCGGGATGGTCAGAATAGGTTCTGCTCCCATCGGCCAACAGCTGTTGCCTTTTTGGCAAGGCTGTCTGCTATATCGTTTCCTTTGATACCCCGATAGGCTGGGCTCCAAAGCAAAGTACCTCTGCTTATAGCACTGAGTTGTCGGTGTGCAGCTTTGCACTTGTCAACTGGTTTGGATGGAACTATCTTTCAGATATCCAAGGCAGTTCTGGATTTCGGTGCATATGTAGATGTATGCGTCTCTGTAATTCCTGTATAGGTTTTCCTGTACACAATAGCAAATATTTCTGCATATGTTGCAGTGACGTGGTCTCCTAGAGCAATCGTAATGTTTGCCCTCGTGCCGTAGACGTTGATGCACCCATCCTGGTTTTAGACCCGTCTATAAACTAATTTTGGACCCGTCTGTAAACCAATTGGGGCCCTGTGGGATAATTAAGGCGTGAGGTGTAGACCGAATTTCTTTCGGGGGTATGACGACTTTGAAGGGTTCGTCGAAGTAAGTGGCTCTCATTTGATGTCCTTTTGTGAGAAAGTTAGTTTGAAGTTCTCTAATTTTGCTGAGGGATGTAGGGTGTCCAGAAGTTGGATTTCTGTCCTTCCACATATCTCCTTCCCACATTTTCAAAGAGTCCCTCATTGTCGCTCCCTCCACCACTATGTGTAGTTGAGGGATGCCCATCGGACACTCCATAGAGGCCGTGGATGTGGATCTCAAGGCTCCCGTCACTGGTAGACATGCTTGCCTTCGGATCTTGTTTATTTTGTTGCATTTTGTCTCCTCATCTAGTACATGCCATCATACGATGGCGGCATAGGTCAGGAGCAGTCTCATAACTATCGTGTATAACCAATATATTATGTGTGCTTTGAGTATCCATCTGGGGCCGAATAATCTCTGGCAAGCCCTGAGTGTGGTTTGCGCTTGTCTTTCGATGTGATTGTCCCAATGAAGTTTGGCATCAATTATCACACCTAGATATTTCACTTTTTTTGGTGTTAGTTCCTCGTTTAAAATAATAGGTGCCTTGAAAGGCATTAAGTTCCTTTTTCAAGGGAAAATAATCATGTCTGTTTTGTTTGGATTAACAGGCAGATCGTTCCCTCTGCACTATTGTTCAGTCATTTGCAGAGCGCCCTGCGCAACTTCGCGTATGGTGCTGAGGTTTTTTCCACGGACAAGAGGAACGAGATCGTCGGTATAACCCACCGCAATGTGCTCGGCATCGACAAGGCCCGCCAGGAGCCAATCACGCACAAGGTTTCAGAGGAGAGGAGGTAGTAGTCCCCCCTGAGGATAATCCCCTGCTGGCGGCCTACTCGCCGAGGAAAGCCTCGATGCGCCTGGTCGAGAGCAGACGTCTCATCTGCCTTGCTATGGTGTTGTCTACTCCTCTATTTACACTAGCTTCATCTATCGACCCTTGAAATATTGTGGAATTATTAAGTAAAATGCAGTTGTCCAATTTTTCAGGTTAATTCAATCGGATTTTTGTCTGTGTGTTTAAGAGTGAAGTTTGTCTTTTCGTGATTTTGAATAACATATTTAATTGTTTTTCTAACTTTCAAGCGATACGTTTAAGAACTGAAACAGCTGGGCTGATCGGAGCATTTTCTTTGTCTGTTTTCATCTCACCATATAGTTGTGGCAGGCTTGGATTCATGTTTGTATCTTACTACCTAGACTTAATTTTATCTACATATTCTCATTTATTCAATATAGTGAAGAGTTATCTCCTTTGGTGATCGTAGGATCATCTTTCAGAACTTTTTCTTATATGGGTTTTATGATGTTGTCTGTGTTGAAACTTGAGTGAAAAATAGCTCTAATCATAAGTCACAACAAATCCGAAAAAGTCATCCCATTAACATATTATGACAGATGAGAGGAAATCACGCAAATAACCTTCAAAACTAGAAACCAGAAACAAAATAAATTGTCATTACTAAATAATGTAAAAGTTCCATAGAGAATTTAAATAAATTGGAAGTATATTAGTTATCTTGTCCAGATCATTAATTTCTACTTTTTTTTATGCGTGCTTCCCAGGGATACGATAAACCGGTTACACCACAATGGGCGCCTGTGAAGAATTGAGGTGTCAATTTACTCGCTTCTTGAAGAGGGCCAAATTTCTGGATGTTGGGAAGATGTTGGACTGAAGCGAGTTCCACAGCTCACCGGCCCTGTAAATGAAGGAATTCTTATACAGAGCGGTTCGAGGAGTCTTGAAATGTACCGTCATACGATGAGAACAACTTGTCAGCCTAGTGTTGCGGCAAAACATGTTTTTTCCCAGAACAAGGTCTTTCAGATCCTTGGAGCATCTTCCGTGGAAGTATCAGTAAAATAGAGAAAGGTCAGCAACTTGTCTTCCTAGAGCCAGCGGTTGGCGATCTCGGGTGATCTCCGGGTGGTCGATGGGCGCATATATATATCCATACATTGGAACAATATTCCAAAGCAAGTTGAATCTGCGCCTTATATAGAAGCAACAGCAGTGATGAAGGGAAGGATCGCTTGACTCTGAAAAGAAAACTAAGTTTAGCTGATGCCGACTTAGCTATTGCTGATACATGTTCATGCCAGAAAAACCCGGAGTTGACCGTTATTCCGAGAAGGTTCATCGAATCTTTGGATGCAATTTATTGGCCTTGCATCGTTCGACGAGGTTCTTCAGCGGATACCTTTCTAGAAAACGTAGTTTCTTGAATCTTGCTCGCGTTGAAGCCCACAAGGTTTAACTGACCCCAGTTGAGTTTTAAGTTATTAATTTGTTGACATCTCTGACGCTGAGATTCCGCAGCTCTAATTGGCCACAAAATACTGAAAGACAAAACCAGGTTACTATCGTCGGCAAAACCGAAGCTCCTCTTATCTGTAGATGACAGAAGATCGTTTATCTGCAACAGAAACAAGGTTGGCGAAAAAATGGATACCTGAGGTACTGCTGCTTGCATGTTAATGTTATACCGTCGACTACACAAAGCTACTCATCCAACCTTGAAATGTTTTGGGAAGCCCATATGCAGCAAGTTTATTCATCAAGGCTGCATGCCAAACCCTATCGAAGGCTCTAGAGATGTCGAGGGCTGTTGTTCTAGATTCCCAATGCTTTTCTAGCGTTCATGCACAAACATGAGTGGCGTAGGCGAGTAGATCTGTTGTAGATCTTTCCCTGCGAAAACCATACTGACCATTTTAGGAGGACACTTTCTCAGGACGATTGGTGGTATTTCGTCTAGACCAACTGCCTTCTTGCAGTTCAGCTGCTCGAGAGCCCGTCTCACAGTGCGGATTCTGAACTTGATTTTTGTCATGGAAGAATTTTAGGTGGAATGTTCGGTGGTATTGCGTTAGATGAATCTAAAAATAGAGCAAAGAGATGGATTTTCTCTTTCAGGGATGATGCTATACTTCTGTCTTCTTTCTTCTTTCTGCAGATTTGCGGAAATTGGCACTGACAGTCTTCGCCTTAGACCAGAATTGTCTAGTCCCTCTTGCCTGTTCAAGAAGTTTATTAATTACCCCTTCGTTGAAATTCCTTTGCTCTTGTAGTTTTCAGGTTGCATACGTCCCGTATTCGTACGAAGGTTGTTCTTGCTTCCTCTGTTGGATTTATCTTTCATGACTTGTAAGCTATGATCTTGGCTGCAGAGGCTCTTTCGCAGTCTTTGTTGAACCATGGCTTTTGTGATGTTGTTCTTTTCATGAAATGAGGGATGTAGAGATCCATTCCTGCATGAATGATTTCTGTAATAAATTCAGTGCACACATTGATGTCAGGATCTGAAAGGCGAACATCACTGAATGAAAATAATCCACGCAGCTCATCCCTATTAGCTCAGTCATAGTGCCAAATGCGTCTGGGTGTTTTAGGTTCTTAGTTTAGCGGCAGCACAATGATTCCAGTAGCAGATATAAGGTTGTAGACTGAGTTGCCTTGCGGTGCTGAGACGTCTACTCCAAAATCATCTGGATCTGAAATAGATCCAAGATGTACGGGAAGTTGGTTGGGTGATCAGGTACTCTTGTCGGTTCGTCTACTAGCTGCGTTAAATTATGGTTGATTGCGAAAGTTTAAGACTGTGTTCCCACCTCATCTGTTCTATAGGAGTGGCGGAGCCAGTTGGTGTTGTGAACGTTGAAGTCACCAGTACCTCAGCTGCCGGATGATGTGTCTGAATCTAATCCACTATATCACCTATATACTGAAGTGAATATGGTTAGGCGAGCGATACAGACAGCATAAGAACAGTGTTTTATCCTGCAAATAGATTTTAAACCACGCAAGGTCGAAAGCGTCGTCCTCCAGTGGGTCTTTTTTCTGGCATTCAACATCCGATCTGGCGATAACACAGACGCCTCCTTTAAACCTAAATCTCGTAGTTCCTCCGCAATTAGATATGAAGAACATCGAACTTGCAATTTACTTGTTGTTAAATACAGTCGTAAACTTGGTTTTTCCAAGTCCATAAGATGACGAATTGATATATATTTCTTATCACTTCGTACCTGATTTTCAACTGTTCAAACATGAGGGAGAGTTCGAAACCGTGGTAACAGGAATCTATTTATTTGATTTATTTCACAATGCTAAAATTTTCTATTTGTGTTTCAACAATCCATCATTCTTTAATATCATTGAATCAATTTACAATGCATTCAAATTACTTATATTCTTATCAGTAGTCTCCATAACAGATTATAGGCGTATGTCCTCACATCTGATAGGACAAACTTTGATTCTATGTGTTCTTTTTTGAATATTCAGAAATTGAAAACTGATTTATATAATTCAGACTACCTTGGAAATTCGAACTTATTCAATCATTTCTCTGACTTTCTTGGAAATTTTGTAATTCAGCATCAACGGGTTGCAATCTGAATAGAAATTTGCGAGCTAAATCGAATTCACTAGATTTAAACAGTATATTCAATTAATAAGTTCCTAACCATTTTTGAAAACAGTCGTTGTGAAATCTGGATCGCAACTGCTCGACTTCTCTCAAATGCTGGACTAGTTCAAGGATCTATGATCCAGATCTCATGATGAACCACAAAAGTACTCGACGGCGTAGTGGAAGCACTCACAACAAAACAGCTACACTGGTACCAAGGCATCCGTTTCGTTCCAATTCACTGAATTTTTTTCGTTTTTCATGATCATCATTATCATCCATTCTAATCTAACAGATGTAAGCGGATGTCTGATTGCCAGTTGTTGTAAGATAAGTTGTACGTCTTCCTTCTATCAAGCATTGCATTGAAATTACTCAAATATGTTGAAAACTATTAACCTGAAATTTTGTATGCAAGATGGTCAAGTAAAAGTTATAGAATATAAGTGACGAACTGGCATTCTTTCTGGTTCGGATCAGAATTTTTCAAAATCCTTTCAACTTATCTAAAAATGAAAAGGATTATCTCTAATTTTTTGTTGAGAATTTATTCAGCTTGAGATTATTGATTGTCAGAAACTCCATTGTTTTCGTAATATTCGAGAAAAAACGACCTTTGACCTTGTTTAATTAAGGAACGAATGTATGACAGTCAGATCGATGGAGCCCAGCAAAGATATTTAACTAATTTTATATTTGAGCATACTCTTCTGTGAAGAATATCAGCAGATACGGCGAATTTATGTAATATTAAAGCATAATAAGTGAACAAGTATGTCGAAATATGACTTCATTCTTACGTGGCGATAAATCCAATGTGATACCAGCTTCGAAGAAGGCATGTTTTCAAAACATTAATATTATTCAGTATCATTGATAGTTCATTTTGAATGGATAAGCCTCGATTCGAAGAATATAAACTAAGACTGGACTTTGGAGTCACATTTATCCCCACTTCATTTAGTTCTAAAATGCAGTTGTTAATATGGTGGATGAGTAAAACCATTTCACTTTCTGTTGAAGTATAGAAAGGTTGTGAAAATAAATAATACAAGTGCAATGATATCAGTGTGCCATTTGTGAGTACCGATATAAGATAATTTTTCTCTATATTCATAATTTTTGATTATGATGTTTTCTAATAAAATTGCACCTGAATATGAAACTTAATCATCATACCTTATGTATTTTACTTTGTACAGAGTATAACAATATTATACTTTCTTGAAATGCCCTTAATAATAATCAGGCACATATCTCACACCATACTAGTTTCTTTAATGGATTGAATTAAAATAAGAAATACTTAGCTCGGTATCATAGAGATTCAATCCATATCTGCTACCTAGTATTTGTTGAAATCTTGAAAACTCTAATTACCTACTGAAATAATAATCTTTGGAAATGTTCAAAATCAAGATGGGTTCGTTCTGTTTCACAAATATAAAATTTTTATTCTTTCATATATTTATATTTCGAAATCATATATTCCAAAGTTATTCTAAGCTTTGTAAGCAACGTTAATAATTGTTACGATATATCTAGACATTTAAATTGAACCGTAATTCAGATTAAACTCGAAATTTTCTCATTTCGTTGTAATACGGAATTACACTACTGGTATGATCTTACAATATTCAGCGAGATCGCGATATTATGAACCAAACCAATCGAAACTATCAAATATTTTGGATTATCAAATACTTTTTATGAGTTACAATAAATACGTACACATAAACGATATGAATATAAAAACCGCAAATCAAAGTGCTTAAACTTGAATATTTATTGCAAAACAAAACATACACATTATATAATGCACAAAAGTTGTTATGTAAACAAAAACATCATTGAGCAGAATAGAATAAATTATTTATATAATTTTATTTTATTCAAATTCCAAGATACTTAACCAATTGAAAATAATCCATAATATAAATAATACCGGACTGATAATGTACAGCCGAATGTCGTACACAATTATTAATTTGAATAGAAAAAGTATCCGCAATAAAATACATCATCTTGAATCAATGTTGTACAGACTATCTTCACCCCAAGTTTGCTGTATGAGTAAAAGATGGTTGCCTGCAAGGGAAATTGATTCCCTCTCAATAGAAAATTACGAAGTTGCCAGTTTTTATTGTAGAAGTACCATGGGAGTATTGATACTTGCTAAAAAGGATTTCAAATTTAGTGTGAACTCATTCAATGTTTCTGTGATAGGTGACCAATTTTTTGAGGCTGAAGGTATATCTTCCAGATAATTCCTACATAAGCGTAGGATGCATCTATAGGACTCCTGGTAAGTCTCAAATTGTCTTTCTTGCCTCACTAGAAAGTTTCCTAAATGACACGGTGTCTCTAGGTATCCCGAGTGTTGTCTGCGTAGATTTTAATCAAGATTTTTAAAAGGAGACCAAGAATCTTTCAGACCTGAAAAAAGTTTTTTTTATGGTACCTACTCTCGTGTGCAGGGTAACCAGAAATCACTTCTGGATAATTTCTTCAATAATATTGATATTGAGAAGTGTGCAATGTTTTCCGAAAGGCATGGGTTGTCCAACCATTACCGGCAGGTTTTATGTTTCGGTGTAGATTCTTTAGTCGATAAGGTCCGTGACAAAACAATAACAAGGAGAACTTATACTTACTGTGAAATTGCATTATTTTTCGACTCTACTTGCAAGTGAGTCATGGGAGGGGATTCATTCGCGCTCGACTTTGGATGAGAAGCTCGACAATTTTCTTGAAATTTTTACTGACCTGTTTGAAAGACCCTTTCCACTTAAAGCTCTTCATGTGAACTGTGAAGTAAAAAGGAATGGTTGGATCACAAGAGATATAATGGAACAGGGGGCTAAACTTAGAGAACATTTTTACCCAATAATCAGTGAACATGATGAAATAACTTATGAAAATTTCTTCAAGAAAAAGCACAAAAGAGATATACTGAGCGCAAGAAAACATGCGAAAGACTATTTTATACAAATATTTGTCGCGAGCAAAATGGCATGTAATAAATCATAACTCAAAACCTAAGTATGGTACCAGGCAACCTGGATCTTGTTTTATTTCAGAATCGGAAGACCAGATGACTGCCTCTTCTGGTATAGATGAAGCTTTTAATAAGTATTTCATTGAGTTGGTTAAGGAATTGTGTGGCTAGGTCAGCTCAAAATTTCTGTGTTGCCGAGACGTTTTTCTCGAATCGGGATTCCATGTTTCTCGAGGATATCGATATCTCTGAAGTGTTCGGCATTATTTATTCTATGAAAAATAAAAGATCAGGCGGATCGGACGTTTGTCCATGTTTTAGAGTAAAACATGTCGCCAAGCATCTAGTTGGTCCACTCAAGTATTCGATAGATAAGTCTTTCGAGACAGGACTCTTTCCGACTTCACTGAAGGTCGCTATAGTTGCTCCTTTTTTTGAAAAGAACGACCGTCTTTGGTCAAAAATTATCGCCCCGTTGCCCTACTCTCGGTTTTCTCAAAAATTTTTGAAGAAGCTTTTTGCAGTAGACTTGTTTCTTTCATACTAAAACGAGGTATTCTGAAATCAATTCGTTATTAGCAAGGGACGCTGTTCAGTTGATGCAGTTCTCTCAGTCTACAACAAGATTGTTGATGCTATAGATCAAAATGAGAAGTCCGCGGGTCTGTTTTTTGACATGTCTCGCGCGTTCGACACCTTTAATCATAAACTCTTGCTAGAAAAACTTTTTAAATATGGTATAAGGGGCCGCTCCTGGTCCTGGATACACTCATACCTAGAAGGTAGAACCCAGGCGGTAAAGGTGGAGGTAGATGGTAAAATTTGTACTTCTGGCTTCTTGACTGTTTCATCTAGAGTGCCACTGGGAAGTCTCCTTGGCATTGACATTGTCGATTCGAAGATTGAGAAACAGGTCCGTACTTTATATGCAGATGATTCATCCGCGATGTTGAGTGGAAGTTCGGTTTCGGAGTTATCTAAGTCGGCAAATGCATGTGTTGAGGAGATTTCGGACTCAATCATTCCAAGACAAAGCTTATATATTTTTCACAAAGAAAGCCTGATTTCAGTCTTTTGGTTCGCCCAAACTCTGAAACTGTGAGACAAAAAAATGATTTCTTGGGTTGTGGCTGGATGGTTCAATGCTCTGGCCATCTCACATCGATAATGTGTGTAAACAACTGTCCACTAGATTTTTTCAGATGTGAAGCCCTCGGGAGGTGTGTTCTTTCCCAACTTTGAAGATGTTCTACTACTGCTGTGTCGAGTCATTACTATCGTATGACACAATATGCTGGGGAAAAAAATATTGTAAGGGCTGTGCTCGGGCTGTCAGGAAGAACATCGTGTCACGGTCATTTCAGAAATAATGGTCTACTAACAGTGGCAACTATATATATTTTACAATGTGCTATCTATGTAAAAAAGAATTTTAACGATTTATGGCGAAGTGAATTTTTCACGACGGTAGAAGCTCCCATAGATTAAACATTCCCAAACATAGACTATTCTTCGCAGCAAATAGTCCCCAATCAATGTGCATTAAGATCTATAAAGCGCTGCCGAGATCCATTCTTTTAGAAAACTTTCCGCTTCTCAGGAAGTAGGTCAAAGAGTTACTTATTGAAAGAGCCGTATACTCTGTGAGTGATTTCCTATGACTTTTAATTCTATGTTTTTCTTATAAATGTCTTATTGAGTATGTATATGGAGGAAATGTTTATTCTGTTTTTTCCTTTTTTGTTTGTTTTTAGCTCAATCAGTATGTAAGTTCTTGACAATATCCTATACTTAATTCAATGGAAATAAACTGCTCTATCTATCTATCTAATACACGCCCGTAAAACCGATGAATACATATAAGAACATGGGCAAGTATATGTGATATTCCATGAGATATGAAAACATACCTTAAGCAGAAGTCTAGACAGGCTTTCATAAATTCGTCAACGGAGTAGTAACGTCCTTTCAAATGAATATTCTCTGATTTCACATTAAAAAACTTGTTTCCAGTACTTTTGAAAATTGTGGAAAGCTGTTGTACACCTTTATTCCCTAATGTTGACAGGAATTCTGTGTAAACTTTTTCATGTGCAACGGAATCGCCTAATCCAAATTTTACTCGTGTCGAAAGTATGCAAATCACTGCGTTGGTAATGTAATTCTTCATTAGAGTGTAATTGTTTTCGTACTACGAAAATATAAACACAAAGAAGAGTAAACATTTTTCCTTTCAAATGTTGGTCTAAGCAAATCCCTTGTTTCAGCGTTGCAAAATATTCGTATCGCTTTTTCTGCATTTTGAAAACTTTTCCGATTCGGACACTTGCCCAATATGGGAAGTCCGTAAGACAAGACTGGGTAGAAATATAAATAGTAAGCTATTTTTGCTGTTTCTTCGGTACTTAATCTCATGATCTGCCTTTGGGCATAAAGCGCTTTGGACATTTTCTAACAAGTCAACACGAGATGTGTTGCCCAATTCAACCTTGAGTCAATCCAAACCCCATGGAACTTGCTAGAATTAATCAATACTCTCGAACCAAAATTTAGTTGTTCTGTTTTCGCCTCGTTCATTTTCATTTTATTCATGGTAATCCATTTTTTCGCTCGTACCAAAACTTCTTCTCTTCCTTTATTTAGGGCTCTGTCATTAGATCCTTTGAACACAACTGACGTATTATCACAGTTAAGGCACATAGAATATTGGGATATCATTCATGTGGATGATAAACAAGAGTGGGTCTAAAATGGCCGTTATAATCAATCACCTGTGATTTGAACAGTTCTTAGAAAACCGCAGAAATACATTATCTGCAGAATTACTTTATTTAATGTACAATTAAAAGTCTTTGCAAAATCGAAATTACGCATGAGCACTTCTTCGCCTTTGGTCAAAGTATCTATAATTGCCGTTGGAGCAATTGGTTGGTCCTACTGAAATGAATGATTTTCTCTAGAAATGATATCATTCGATTCTTAATAGCTAACTCAAGAACTTTTGACCTGCTAAAAAGATTTATTGATCAAAATTGAATGTAGATCTGCGAGGCAAGTTCCTTAATCATATTTTTCGTTCGTCATTCCATAAATGTCATGTGAGGACTTTGCCTTCAATGAACAATTAAACTTTTAATTTCTTATGGTGAGAAGATATCAAGACGATACACTGCCTCCTAGATAATATAAATAGCTGAATGTTCACTCGGAAATAACTCCACATATTTTGATATATTTACACCCACACTCTATATGCAATATGTATTCAAATCTGAAGCATGAAGAATTGATTCACATTTATTTGAAGCATCCTTAATGTGTTCTTTGTTCCTGGACTTATTTATTTTGTCTAATATATCCTCCTTCACATGTTCAAATATTTCCCTGTTTTCCTTACTCTCTGAATTATCTCATGTCCATCAAAGACTTCTTCAATTCTTTCAAGCTCCTCATTTACCATATGCTTTCTCTGAGAAGTTTTGAGACTTTTGAATATTATTGACAGGATATAAGTTCACTGCATTTTTTTCAAGGAAAAAATTATTCCAATCTATACTCATCAATTCATTCTGGAAAATCGAGTACGCTCCTGTGTTGACATAAGATATGTGTTAGTTTTTTCTTTTTCAGCCGGTGTGTCTAAAAAAGAATCAACTCTTGAACAAACTTGAACATTTTAGTTCCTCTATATTTTAATTTTTCCTTCAACTTAATATTGAAACATTTTTCAAATTTCAATCATTTTGTTCATTAGGTCGAAAGCATTTCGTAATTTTTATAGCCGTCTACACTTTTTCTGTTTTTGAAAGCAGTGTCCTTAAATTCTTCCATTGTCATGATATCTACCAAAGGAAAGTCATTCTCTGTAACCCACTGGCCTAAACAGTGATAAATATTCAACATCTTTTTATTCTCATAGAACTGACAATTTTTATTGCATCTTCCTCAGAATCCGAACTATCTTTGACATCAGTTAAATGCTCTCTGTCAAGCACTGTGCCATCAACATCTATGCATTAATTAGCTTCTCCAATATCTATCTCAAAATTCCTAATGCTTTGATGTATGTCAGATATATCATTAATTTCTCCTGCCACTCTTTACCCTTTCTTAGTTGTGAGACACTGAAGGTAATAAATTCATCAGGATCTTCTTCTTCGGCTTCAGAATAATTTTCTAGCATTTTTCGAATGTACTGGCTTTGAAACTTTTCGCATTGTGAATGAAACATTTCATATTAGTTTAGGTTCGATTCAGCTATTGCAAGGCAAATACCGTGCAGTAATTTGGCCATCATCACTGATAGATCATCTTCTTCACAATGGCTAGAAGCATTGTCGATGAGTAAAGCCCTAACTAAACACTTATGGTTTAAAAGTTTATGCCATCCACATTACAGGCTACAGAAAATGTTACCCTCTATTCAGTTGTGTTTCGTCATAGACCAGTTTTTTTTTCGTTGAATATACGAGGGTACTAACTGAAAGCAATTTTCAAATCAAGGCTAATTTATAAGTTGGTCCAAATATACTTTAATTTCATCCAACTTGGCTCCACAGCTGTTGAGTCATATTCGTCTCCACAAATTTTTAGTCTCCTGAAACCATACCTGCTTCGACAATTTGTTAACCAGCTTCTACTTCTCTTAGAGTTTTTATTACCATAATATTTGGCATATAATTCTTCAGCTTTTGTCAATATCATTTTTCGATGAAGCTGAAATGTTCCGATGCCGAAGATTTTGAAACCTGAAATGTAGTTTATGCTCCATGTCCGGATACTGCGATGTTTGTCTTTTACCTATCCCAGCCACACATTGTTCGACGAAGCTAATTCTGAAGAAACAATCTAAATTTAATTTAGGAATCCCTTACAGAACTTTAATCATGGAACTATTTACCAATGAATTGAGAGTAAATGAAAAAAATGTATAATTCATAAGTGAGAACTATTAAAATTAATTTTTTCACTAACTTCGTTTAATAAATAAATGAATCTGTTCTTCATTTTTGTTTGTATTTTATTTGATATCGCAAATTGTGAAAGCTCTCAAATCGTACATAGGTGCTAAAATTCTCACTCTCTTCAAAACTCGTTATCCGTCTGTTTTGTTGGTTATAATTCTATAAAATTACCCACTTGAAAAAATTAGTCATAAAATTCAGACACAGTTCAAAATTGCTTATTTTTTTATTCGGGACAGGTGTGGCTGCCCAAAAAAGATTTAAAGTATAGCCGTCCGCTAAACCAAATATTCTGTTTTCGGAGGAATGAAGAAGATCATTAATCTGCAACAGAAAGAGTAGGCGAGATTATGGAGCCCTGGGCTACTCCTACATTAATCTTGAAAAATTCACCCGTTACACCATCAACTACCATCCGAATCGATCTACTGAAGAGAAAGGTACTAATCCAAACACAAAATTTTGAAATATCGAGAGCAAAGAATTGCTGACTGTTTCCGCCATAGACCTGAACTGACGAGTTCCACTAGTCTGCTCCATGAGCCTATTTCTAATTTTTAAATTGAAGTAGGGTTTTGCTTTGTCGATTGTTGAGTCAAAAATATTCCTGAAATGCACATATTTAGCTCAAGTTGGATCAGTTGGATTCTTTATCCAGTTCTTATAAGCCCTAATTTTAACTGTGGCAGCTTTTTAACAGTTTTTAGTGAACAAATGCACTCTCGATTATGACATAGGTGGGCGCCGAATTAGGAACATTAGAAGTATACAAATATAAATAAATCGGTTAAAAACAAATTTTGGAGTACGAAACTATCTTCTAAGAATAGTTGCAGGGTTATAGAAATGATCTCATTTTCGATGTTTTATTATGGTTTCTACATGAAATACTGCAACTAGAGGAAAATGACCCCCCCTTTCTTCTCCATCCTAGATTTTTGAGGAAAATTCTTTGGTGAAAACAGATCTCAACTATCTTCGTTTGGTCCTAAGTTTTTCTGGATTTCTCGGTATTGCAGGATACACCAATATCTCGTTTGTTTGTTGTTTGTTATTCCTTTTACGTGCTCTATTTCCGCCTTTCGGCCAATGACACGCCGGGGAATTCTGTCACCTCACTAACCCGGGAATTTTGCCGAACCCCTCTTGTGTCGAGGGAAGGGATCTTTAATGTCCAACACATCTCAGTTAGACAGGACCGACGGCTTTACATCTCCTCCGAAAGATGGATACTCAAGCGATTCCCAGAATCCGAAAAATCGCACCGACTTTTTGGGGATTGAACCCAGGTAACTCTGCGCAGGAGACGAGCATCGTATCCCCTACGCCACCGAGCCGGCCACCAATATCTCGCTTGCTGTCAAAGTTAGATTTGAATGATTTCCTTCTAGGGCACTTTTTATCAACATTGAAAGAGGTTTTTGTTGAATGTTTTTCGAAATATGATATAAACTTGTGTTTTTTTTGGTGACAATAAGGTGAATAATAATTGAATAGGACGAGTATTTTTTTCTCTTTCCAGATATGAATAAATGCCTTCTCAAATATGTGAATTTTTCCTGAAACGAAAGTTCTTTGAACATTTTGTCTTTTCATCTAGTATGCTGGTCCGAATTCTCACAAATTATCCCAATTGTTTTCAATTCTATTCTCACAACCATGAGGCTCTCCCTTGTAATAAGAATAAACGAAAGTTACTTATCACCGATGAGTAAGGAAATATCAAAAATTACTTAAGAGTGGAGAAATTGTAACGTCTAGATACACATAACCAAATTTATATGGAATCACTTGGTATTTCACATTACTGATTGTTTTCAGTCATGGATCTTTGACTACTTGTAGAGAATGAAGTTTCTGTTGTAAAAAACTGGAAAGTATGATAAGAAATGTTGAATTATCACCACATGTTCGGGATATTGTACTCAGTCGTCACTAAGATTAAAACTGTGAATTTCAAAAATTAAAAAAGCCTATAATCATAATCTCGGCATCCTGCTTAATTGTACTCATAGGGGCTGCGAGCATGGTGGGCAGATTTGAGAACGAGATCTTGTCAGGAGAGATTATTCATTGATCTACGGATTTTTGCATAATTCTTCTTATCCCAAGTTCACATATGTAGACTCGTCGCGAAGCTGATCGCGGAAAATTTGTCTCATCAAATATTTACCGACAGGAGGTTTTATCGAAGAAAAGGGGCCTAAGCATCAAATTCAACGGGATTATTTCGCTCGTTTTGAACTGTTGATGTAAATCACGGACCAGCGAAGGATGTTCCTCAAGTGTTGGAATTTTGAACGTTCTCACATCTGTTTGTTATTGTTCATTGCTTTCTCGAAGTCTGGTAGCGAGTTCACTGTCTCGGTACGAAATGCGTCTTTTCTGGAATCGTTGGGGTACCCCGATGTAGCCGGTTAGGATGCTGAGAAGCGATATGCGACACTGATGATCTCCTATTAAGGACGAAACTGCAGTCAACCGCTTCGTTTCATGGCAACCTGCTTAGTTGCACTATTGTGGCTCTTGGGGGCTGCGTGCATGGCGGGTATTTCACATTATTGATTGTTTTTGACCATGGATCTTTCATCACTTGTGAAGAATGAAGTTTTTTGTTGTAAAAAACTGGAGAGTATGATGAGAAATGTTGAACTATCACCACATATTCGAGATATTGTACTCAGTCGTCACTGAGATGTGAAACTGTGAATGTAAAAATTTAAAAAGCCTATAATCATAATTGAAAATGCCTTACGTCGGATTGTCCGATGTGCAGAGGGGTCGAATAATTGCTCTCATTGAAGAAGGGGTAACACAGAGGGATATAGTGACCACAATGAGGGTATCACAGAGGATGATTTCGAAAACCTACACCCGATACGTAGAGCTACAATCTCTGCAAAATAGGCCGAGAAGAAGTAGTAGGAAGATCACTTCTGAAGAACAGGACCGCTGTTTGTGCCAAATTGCAAGAAGAGACTCTAGTGCGTCGCACCCCATACCCCAAAGGCAATTTCTGGAAGCAACAGGCATTAGTGTATCAGAGGGTTTATACAACAGAAGACCCTTGAGAGTTCCAGAGCCAACCAGACAACAACAATTTAACAGGCTTAATTGGTGTATCGAGCACCAAAATTGGAATATTGAGAATTGGCGAAATGTTCCTTTTTCGGATGAGACCAGAATTTATGTTCGATCAGTTCACCACCGGATTCGGTCAGTGGAAAATTCATTGATGAAAACGGATCACAGTCATCTTAATTTTTTTTAGTTCAGAGTCATTCTGAGTTTAAATATTTTCGGGATTTTTCATAAACCAATGAGTCGGTTGCTATCAAAGTTAGGTAAAAACTATTTCGTCATTTTTGTGCTCTTTTTTTTAATTCAATTCAGGGACTTCTTCAAATTGTTTTTTGAAGAATCGTTTTCGAGTTAGAATATGAGTTTGTGTTTTCAAGTGTAAACCTTATATTATAATAACTCAATAATAGTATTTTTCTCTTCTCAAATATATATAGCATGCCTCACAAATTCCTTCAAAAATTCAGGAATGAAAATACTTTGAACATTCGGTGGTTTAGAAATAATTCCGAATTTTTGAGCAGTCGTTCGGAGATAGGAACGAGAGGACCAGTGAGATGTCCACAATGTTCTCCAGATCAAACCCTGTTAGATATTTGCTCTAGGACTATATCAAGGATTTATTATATAGACAAACCAATAATGATATTGAATAGTTGAAACAAACTCTAAAACTTTTCATTTTCAGAGAAATTCACATTTTTGAGGAAATTTATGACGCATGTAATATATATTTAGGAAGAGAAAAAAAGAATTGTGTTCCTGTTATTCCTTTAACGTGCTCTATTGACACGCCGGGGAATTCTGTCACCACACTAACCCGGAAATTTCGCTGAACCGTGTCGAGGGAAGGGATTTTTAATATCCAACACATCTCTGTTAGAGGACCGACGGCTTCACATCTCCTCCAAAAGATGAATACTCAAGCGATACCCAGAATCCGAAAAATCGCACAAACTTTGTGGGGATTGAACCCAGGTAACTCTGCGCAGGAGACAAGCATCATTTCCCCCCACGCCACCTATCCGGCTGAGAGAAAAGAATTGTTCCTATTTTGTTCTAATTCATCTATGGTTCACATAAAAAACCACAAGTTTTAAATTAATTCAAGTGACGAGGCTTTTACGTGATAGAAATCCATTTTCACAAATACAAGTAAACGATGATTTTTACTAAAATATATCATTGAATGCTCGACGCGTTTCGATACACAGTATCTTCATCAAGATCAAATGAATACTACAAATAAATGTTACTAACAAATTTTTATATATACTAAAGAGGCAATCCACTCAGAGCTATCCGTACTTGAATTAATGTTTAGGAAATAAATTTAATGAGAGTGAGTTATTTATGTCTACCTGATCATTAAGAATTTCCGGTGAATTCCTAAATCTGTTAATTTCAAGTGATTTCAGAAGGTTGAGTTTTATACCTCTCTCCTCAGAATGAAAAATTTTAAGTTCTAAATTGAGAGAGTGACCAATTTTTCCTAAGATGATTTGATTAATTTGATCGGTTTTTCCGATGTCTATTGATAATTATTTCAAAATATTGAATTTGATAAAACAGATCGCAATAAATAATGGTTATGATGCAAATTTACTTAGCAGCATACTACATAAGAAAAAACAAAATTAGCTTTACAACATATATATCCAATCGGTGAACACCAAGACAAAAATTCAATAGTTTAACATATATAGGCAATATTAGCAATAATGTGAAATCCTTCTTAAAAATTCAAATTCAAATATAGCGTTCAAAACATCAACAAGTTTACGTTCATTTATCAGGAATCATAAATCTCCAATTGATAAAGAAAATAAATCAGGTAATTATAGATTGGATTGTGCAGATTGCAATTGTTTTTATATGGGTAGAACAGGAAGAAATTTTAATGTTAGAATATCTGAACATAAACGCAGTTTATATATGTATAATATGTTTCCATATTTCAAAATTATTTTTTATTTAACGATTGTTTTAATAAAAGTGATGAGGGACTTAAAATGGGAAACCCCTTAAGCCCTCTTTTAGCAGAAAACTTCATGGATAACATTGAAAAAACTATTCATAAACACCCGCTTAGTAAACATTTCCTATATTGGTATCGATATGTCGATGACATTATTGTGTGTTTCACAGGAACAAACAAACAGTTCACTCTATTTGAAAATTTCTTCAACAACCTGCACCCAAAAATAAAATTCACTTCTGAAATAGAACAGAACAATTCGATCAATTTCCTAGACCTAACAATAACAAGGTCAAATAATAAACACCAGTTTTCAATTTATCATAAGCCTTCTCATACAGATATCACAATTCATTATATATCGGCACATTCTTACCAACATACAGTTGCAGCATTTAACAGCTATATACATAGACTCTTGAACACACCGATGTCTAATGATAATTATTTCAAAGAATTGAATTTGATAAAACAGATAGCAATAAATAATGGTTACGATGCAAATTCAGTTAGAAGCATACTACATAAGAAAAAACAAGAATTAGCTTTACAACATATATATCCAATCGGTGAACGCCAAGGCAAGAAATTCAATAGTTTAACATATAAAGGCAATACAAACAATAATGTGAAATCCTTCTTAAAATTCAAATTTAAATATAGGGTTCTAAACATCAACAAATTTAGGTTCATTTATCAAGAATTATAAATCTCCAATCAATAAAGAAAATAAATCAGGTGTTTATAGATTGGATTGTGCAGATTGCAATTGTTTTTATATAGGTAGAACAGGAAGAAATTTTAATGTTAAAATCTCTGAACATAAACGCAGTTTCATCAATCGAAAAACCGATTCAAATTATTCTAATCATCTTAGGGAAAATTGTCACTCTTTCAATTCAGAATTTAAAATTCTACATTCTGAGAAGAGAGGTATAAAACTCGACCTTCTGGAAGCACTTGAAATTAACAGATTTAGCAATTCACCGGAAATTCTTAATGATCAGGTAGGCATAATAACTCACCCTTATTAAATTAATTTCCTAAACATTAGTTCAAGTAGGGATAGCTCTGAGTGGATTGCCTATTTAGTATGTATAAAAATTTGTTAGTAAGATATATTTGTAGTATTCATTCGCTCTTGATAGAGGTACTGTGTATCGAAACGCGTCGAGCATTCAATAATATATTTCAGTAGAAATCATCGTTTACTCGTATTTGTTTTAAATTAATCCGATAATAATCATTATATAAACAATTTTTTGAGTACGTCCCTGTATTCTACTCATAAAAGAACCCAAAGAATGTTCAAATAATTTTCACCTAAGTTTGATATCAACTTATTGCATTGGCTTATCCCGAAAATTCGGAAACCAGAAAAATTCTAAAATGAAAGAAGATAGCTACGATTTATTTTCTCCAATGAATTCTCCTCGAAGTCAAGTATGGAGATGGGGCGTTAATTATTTTCTTTTTGCAGTATCAAACATATTGGCCTACTGAAATATCGAAAATGGTGTACATGTCAATATTCATTTTACAATCGATATGATTTTGGAAACCATGCTCATCTAAAATTTTCCACCTTATTGAGGGGATGCTTACCCTTTAAATAATTTAATAAAGACGCATTCCTTCTCAGAAAAGTTGTATTATAGATAAATGTTTGGTTTATAACTTGGCAAAGGTTTCACAAATATTTATTAAAATACTCGACGTATGTTTCGGGTTATTAGACCATTATCAAGAATAATACAAAACTAAATTCAAAATGAGTGATTTCACTTGTGTATAACAGCATTCACAACAGGAGTTAAATTCAAGTCTAGTTGGTCGTTGCAATTTGGCTGTTTTTTCCTATGAGCGGATGTTATTTCAATAATATCCAAGATGTCCATCATTTTTCCTTTATTACCTGCATGCATGACTTCGATATTCTCGATATCTATGAAATGATTTCTGTTGATGCAGTGGTCCGAAAAACCCGTAGAATTTTTATTTTAGAGAATAGATCACATTCACTGCAGTGTATTTTATATATTCCGCTTTTATCCAATAATTTTGTTTTATCTTTATTATTAACTAACAATGAACCCAAATTCCTTTTATTAGTGCTGATAGTGAATATTATTTCTGTGGTTCATAGCCGATGTTCTTAGCGATTAATTTTAAAACTTGAACTTCATTCTCAGAATCGATAGCTGACAAAGAAATAGGAAGCAATCTGTTGACAAATGAATTGAAAGTACTCAATTTGATACTCTGAGATTGGGAACTACTGTTATGAATCAGGGTATCTGAATAGGTTGGTTTTCTGTATATTTTAAAGGCCAGTGAGTTATGAGCCCTACTATTCCATACGTATTATAGATAGATATAGAGATTTTGAGTGAGGGCTGCCTAAGAGCCCGGCCATTGCGATCCAGTGGTCTTTTGTGGCAAACTCTGCTCCAAATTTCACGAACAAGCTCCATCCTTCTTGTAAAGGATATGATCTTTGTGGGCGAGAGCTTAATCAGCTCAGTCAGCTTCAGTTTATTAGATCCAAGATCCTCCGTCCTTACTCTATCCCGAGCTGTGATTCTTTCTCTTCTTCACATAGTCTCCATGAAGGATTCTCAATCAGTCCTAACTTCTTTGAGTGATTTCTTAGATGACAATGCTCCGTTACTGTGGAAGTTAGAACTCTCAGGTCGAGCTGGAGAGTCCACTGATAACAAGTCGAGAGTGTCTGAGACCTGAGAGAATCATCCAGTGCTCACGTACCTCCAGGTCCACCCATCGGTTATTTTTCATCCTTGCAGTCTCCAGAGGAATTCCGAGCCAAGGTTCCGGTTCGTTGAATTCCAAGCCTGTTTTTCGAGCTGCCAATGAGTCTGTCTCATCTTTGCCCCCACTGCCCGAGTGTCCGGGTAACCACATCAGACGGGGCCTGCTCCATTCTCCCATATTGGCAAGGAAGAAGTGAGATTCCTGCACCATAAGTGACTTAGTGGTATCGTATGCCAACGGCTTCAGTGCAGCTTGGTTATCGGTGATGATTTTCATTGACCTATTTGTAAATCCCCCGCAAGCACGACGTTAGCACATTGGTCAATGGCAAATATTTCTGCTTAAAAAACAGTCGCAAGCCCGCCAAAAGGGATCGACTATTTCTTGGTAGTACCTCGACCGTAGACACCAGCTCCAACACTTTTTGCAATTTTTGAGCCGTCTGTCGTCTGTTTACCAACAAGGACCCTCAAGTAGACGGTCCTTGGGGCTGGTTCATTTCTGTCTGCTGAAAAAGATAATCTAGAATCATCGCTCTATGTTGGTTCAAGGTGTTGATATGACAGATTTCTTGCCCAGCAACTCGTTGTCCTCGATTTCAGACTGTAAAGTGCCGGGCACGGAGCCGAACTTACCGGTTCCATTTCGGCAAAGGTAATGGAATCTGTAAAAGCCATTCTTGCTGCTCCTCTAATCAACCGGTGAAGAGGGGCAATGCTCAATATCAGTTCCATGGCCGCAGTGGGTGTAGAGCAAAAACATTTTCAGTAATTATCATGCAGGCCGTTCTCTTCAATTTAGAGAGCCTAAGTTCTGATTGCTTCTTCAGACTGCACTCCCATCAAGCAATGCAGCCGTATGTGATACGTGGTCTCACCACCATCACATATAGCCACTGTAAAAACTCTGGGGCAAGACCCCGTTTCTTAACACAAGTTATTCGACACGCCAATAAGAAAAGTCTAGCCCTCTGTGTTGTGTTTTCCAACTTTGAATTCCTCGTGTCCTCACTATTCAAGGTAACCCCAGATATTTTGCTTCCTCCGAAACTGGAATAAACAGTCTACCCAAAGTTGTGGGAGAAACAAATATCCTCCTTTTCCTAGTGAATAGTACCCTAAGAGCTCATGCAAAGTTTTTCACCCTCACACCACCCTGAAATAGCTGATATAACCTCATGAAGTCTGACGGAGACATATCTGTCATCTCCAATAGCCAGAATGACCTATCAGCGTGCACTTGTACATAAACATCCAGAGCGCCAATTATTACCAGAACGTCATCAATCTGCAGGGGCCACAACAGGGAGGATGATACTCCTTCCTGATGGCAACCCCTGTCAGCTACAAAACTGACTACTCCCCCTTTCAGGAAAGTGATGATCACTCTGGCATTAGGCATGTTAGTAATCTATTTCGCAATAATACTCCTCTAGCTCTCGCAGCCCTACATAGCGATCTAATGAGGGCTGCACTAAAGGCGTCCTCGCTGTCCAGGAAGGCTGCAGCTGAAGTCCCCAGAGACTGAGTGATCCTCCCGACTAGGTTGTGAAGAGCCATATCGCTTCATTTACTGTTTTAAAAGGCGTATTCATGTTCACGTCTAAACGATTTAGGTTGTGAGTTCGATTTAACCAATTTAGGGATGTATACAACCCTAAACTTCCGCCAGCTGACAGGGACAACATTCCTGGCTACACTTAACCGAAAGAATTGTGATTAGAATGGTTTTCACATTCTACAGGAACTTTTCATCATAGAATCGAACTACGTGCGGCCAACGATTTCTGAGTTATAATGGAAACTTGCTTTTTTTTCGTGCTGGAGCAGTAGTGTCAAAACGACCTAGATTGACTCGTACAAGAATAGGCCAAAAGCTTAGAGTAACCCATTCAACTGTTTTCAGAATATCTTCAGGTACATTTATAGTGGTAGTCATGAAAGGAGACTTGGGCAAGGACGATCTGAACCAACAATGACGATCCATGACCAGAATTTAAGAACTTCCTCGTTGAGACAAGAGTGTGATACTGCTAGAAACCTTCGAATGCAGCTTTGATACAGATTGTAAATAGGCACTGAACCAATATGACAATTTCTCAGGGAAGTCGGTTTGAAGCCCCGTGCCACAGCATGTGGCTTAGCTCAAACCGCAGCACATTGGAGAGCCCTATCAAATTTTTTCAGGAAATCTGTCAATAGGTAAGAAGCTGACTGAGAGAAAATTATGTTCACAAATGAGTCAAGATTCCTCTTCATTGAAATTGGCGATGTTTACTCAACGGTCATCGGAGTGAGAGATATGTCCAGTACAACATTTGACCTTCCCATATTTTTGCTACAGATTCCATAATGCTGAATTTCTTTGAACGGTCGTACTGATCAACTCATCGTGAATAATGAAACACCTTATGGTGAGAGTTTCGTTGCAGAGATTTCAGAAGAACATACTGTACCATTTGCTGCAAAGATGGGTGGAAACTTTTTACCTAGGCATGATAGGGACGGTTTTCACCAAAGTTATATCGTGAAGAACTACCTTCAAGATCACAAAATCAATTTACTTGAACATGTCTAGAACATTCTCAATAAAGGATCACGAAGCCAGCAATAATTGTGTAATAGTTAGTGTAATTGCCAACTTATTGATTCCGAGCAGTCAAATTACAATGGAAACAGGGGTATAGAAAAGTCAAGCTCTTAGTATTCTCAACAAAAATAGATATAAGCTCTATGAGATGAGAATATCCTAGTCTTTGCAGTCAGGAGATTTTCAACATCTACCCGATTCTCGCAAGTAGTTTCTGCAAAAATCTCAATAAAATCCGCAGTTTTTCCGAAAAAAAGAATCAGATTGATGAAGTTCAGATCAGTAGTGATGGAATATTCAGTCATCAAAATAAACACATCACCGTATTATTATTCAACGTTAAGGTCGATATGGGTTCACAATATTCGTTTGGCACGGTCGCTTCGTTACAATATTATATTCACACAATAGTAATAACTGGATGAAAAAAACAGTAAAAAGCTTATCAGAATTGTCATTGCAAGATTGAATTCTCGAACTGTTATGAGAAAAACACCGAACATACTCAAGCTATTTCAATAATTTCATGTATATTCCACGAATGGACTAGCTTTACTGAATGATATTAGGGAAACGTTATACAATTTTCAGTTCTTCATAAAAACTCGTTCTGAATAAAAAAAATTGAGTACACATGTTATATCCTTTCGGGAAGGAAAAAAACTCTATTCAACTGAACGAAGTTGTTTATGGTTTATATTTAAAGAACTCAAGTTTGCATTATAACTCAAAAATTGTTAGACAAGAAAATCATGCACGTAATTCGATTTTACGTAAAGAAGTGCCTGTAACGTAAAAAGTGAGCTGGAATCGGTCACCGGCAATGAATTTATTTCGCAAAATGAACTCAAGGAGGGGAGTCATTTGTCCACCACTAGAACAATGTGAACCACAACAACAACAATACGTGAACAAAAACATTGAACCGCATACATCGAATGTCGTTGAAATCTTTGATTGAAGTGTCATAAGCTGACGACGATTAATTTGAATTTACTAAAATTTTTAATCAAATATATTCGTAATACTTGGGAGGCTTTTCAGCAAGAACTTCATGATGCTTCGAGCGTTTTCATGTATTTATTTCCAAATCAACTCCTCTAAAGCCTTTTGTTTGGTCATTACCTATAAGGATTGAAATTTTGAAGCTTTTTTGTGAATATCGATTTGAGTATTCTGTTTAGAGTTTGCCCCTCGAAATTGAAGAAAGTGCTTTCAATCTTCCTTCAATTCGAGGGTTCGAACTTCATCCAGATAATACACCTCACTTGTACTGATGAAAAAACTTTGGTGTACATGTAGGAAGCACTCTCTCTTCCTCTCGACCAGTTCATAGTAGTATCTCTACAGGTTCTGTATTGCGATACTGTTTAGTTCAGTTGTACACACCCAACCTGCCCTGTGTTGTTAGGTACGGATCTCTTATGTTCGCGGACAACACCAAAATCTACGGAAACCCTCTCACTAAGCCATCCATAGACCAAATGGTAATATAGATGTAATAAGTTTAATATTAACCAGAAAAATTAACAGAAAGACATACACTACAAGAATATTTATGATAACTTTGTATTCGCGGAGCAAATCGCCTTAGCTTTATACTTCGAGATACTTTCAAATTCTTTACTTATTCTGCCGTTTTCTATCGAGAACAACTGGATGGGGTGCACAACCCTTTATTACAATTGTCATTTATGACCTTGCCACAAAAAGATTATCATTAGTTATCTTTTCTTAAATCTATGAAATATTTTATGACTTCTACTTACTAAATCTATTATACAGTTCCTTATAAACTAAACTGGAAATTAACAAAAGTGCAGGTTTTCCCGATACTACATTCGGCCATCCTGCGGGACATCTGACCTTAGCTGATAAGCTTCGCAAATAGACTATCAAAACTTAAAACACAATAACATTTTCTCACGCATTTTTTAAACCAAAAGTCTCTTAAATTAATACCAAAATGGTTTCTCTTGTGAGCACATTTAACAATTTGAGTATGCAATGTCCTTGAGGCAACGACTGAAAATTCACAATTCACAATTTGGAACAAAAAATTATTCCTCGTGCCAACTCAAAAACTTTTTTTGATTTATTATCTTTACTTTGCACATTCTTGATTTTTGCAATTACTGTTTTTCTTGCATTCATTTATCGATATAATTTGGGGTAGCGGGTTTCTACTGAGGGTATTAGCGTTAGTGAATTGTGAACAAGGACGGTGAATAAGTGAATATCGAAACTCTTCGAGTAATAAATCCCATCTGGCTATCCCTACACATAAATCGCTTTAGTTCATTGTCATGGCAAACGCTTGGAAATCGGTGACGATGGTAAACGAAATACTGAGTAAATAAACTCTGAATTTTGTTGAAGGTCTTACTAATGCTAATATTTCTTACTCATAGCTAATATATTCTTCTTCGCCGACAGTAATTTAACCACTAGCTAAATATACAGGATGAAATTTATTATTATTTACATCCTTTTGCAGTAAAATTGCGCCATAGCCAATATGAGACGCTTCGGTGTGTAATTCTGTTTCATTACCTAGGCAATACCACTTCAAAACAGGTTGGGTGTATAGAATCATTTTTAATTTTCAAAAAGTTTCAAGTTCTGACGGACCGAAAGTAAACTTTACATCAGCTACTACAAATTTGACAAGAGACGTGCTATCAGGGAATAACGAGATACAGTATTCTTTGTGTTGTAAAAAGTGAATTTTGTTTCAATTTATCATTAAGCCATGACATTTCGCAACGTCTTGAACTTTTTTCGATCTTTCTACTGCCTCAACTTTATCTGCTGTTAAAATCGTCTATGTATATTAAAAGATTTTTCATTAAGATTAGACGTTTGAATATTGCGTTTATGTACTTTTGAAAAACTGAAAGAAGCCAACGTTACGTGGCTAACTTGTTGAATGTTAACTGCAGCACTATTTCAAGAGAATTAATCGGTACCACGAAACAGGTGAATATGGAAGAAGGGCCGGACAGGGAAGAAATCGGATAACAACACCAGTTGATGATCGTTGGCTTCGTTTAACTGCTCTAAGAGTTCGGAACTGTACGGCTAGAATGCTATAAAATGAACTTGCACTTTCCAAATATGTGCATATTTCATTGCAAACTGTTAGAAACAGGCTCAGAGAAGACGATATCAGACCAAGGGTGGCTTGTACCGGCCCGCTTCTCACCATAGAGCATCGAGTTGCAAGACTTCAATTTGCGAGGGAACATGCAACTTGGGGTATTCCAGAACGGTCGAATGTTATTATTCTTGAAAATTACATAATCCAAAGGGAAACTTTAAAAATTTGTACTGACCGTAAGTTGTGGTAAATAACGTATATTTATTTCAATCTTCATGAACAAGTTCATGAAAAAAATCTATTTCGAAGATCAATTGTACTGAATAATTTTGAAACTTTAAATTTATTTAATTGATCTTCAATTAATTGTGCTGGATATCGATCTTCAATTATTTTTCTATTAAGTGCGCTATAGACAATTTTTCTACCATACTATGTACTCGGTTGATTTAAGGCATAAATATAATTTTTTAGTTTTTAGGAGCGCACAGGCAAGATATTTTCAAATATTCCAGCCTCAGCTACCTTGATGTTTATTTACTTTCTTGTTGATGAATGTAGAATGTACCTACTCAATTGAATGTTAATTTCTTATCTTATCCATTCAAAGCAAATAAACTCATATATATATATATATATATATATATATATATATATATATATATATATATATATATATATATATATATATATATATATATATATATATATATATACAACATATCGACATGGACACTTTGAAGCAGAAACTCCAAGCAAAAGCAAAGAGGCTCTCAATGTAGATCAAGTGTGCTGGAAAAAACATCAAAACCAAAGGTTCCTCCAAATCATGGCCAATTTTCATGAGGGAAATAACAAAACTGCAAACAACAATAACAGAGAAGTACCTGACGCACAGTGCTCAACGGATTATTGGTCGTCGTTATGGTCGAACCCCAAAGAATAAAATAAAGATGCTGAATGGATCACGAATGAAAAACAACGCCTTGATATCAATCACGTGGACTTCGAAGAAATAACAGAGGAAGAAACCACAACAGTAGTTAGAGCGACCAACAATTGATGGCCACAGGTAGAGATAATATTCATAACTTCTGGTACAAGAAGTTTGATAAGCTCTATGGAGCCCTAGCGAAACAGCTCACGTATTTTCTTGAACATCCAAGGAAAACACCCACTTTTCTAACACAAGGCTTAACATTTATGCTACCTAAGAGCGATAGAACACAAGATCCATCTCAATATAGGCCAATCACTTGTCTGGCAACGCTCTATAAAATACTCACTTCATGCATATCCAATCGAATATACCAACACCTTGATGACTACAATATATTAGCAGAGGAGCAGAAGGGATGCAGAAAGAAACACCACGGCTGTAAGGAACAACTCATCATCGATCCTGTGATAATGAAACAGGCACACGGATGGCATCGGAATGTTCATTCCGTTTTTTTCGATTATCTGAAGGCATTTGATAGTACCGTCCATTCTTGGCTTGTTGAAGTATTGCAGATATACAAAATTCACCCAGCCTTGGTAGAGTTCTTGAAGACAACAATGACACACTGGCGCACGTCTCTGCAGGTCAACATGAACAATACATCAATTAAAACCGACGAGATACCCATACGTCGTGGAATTTTTCAAGGAGACTCTTTGAGTCCACTATGGTTCTATTTGGCTATGAACCCATTGTCTTCAATGCTCAATAGAACATGATACAAATTTAGGATAAAAGCAGATAGAAACTATCACACAACCTCCCACCTGCTATATATGGATGACATCTAATTATATGCTTCGAACAAAAAGCAATTGCATGATCTGCTGAGAGTTGTCAGTAAGTTTTCGGCAGATGTTCATAAGAAATTCGGGATTGAAAAATGTAAAACCCTGAACATCAAAGAGGGAAAGTCATAGATGGTAAAACACAACTCCCAAATGGTGATTCTATACAGTGTATGAAAGATGGCGAAACGTACAAATATCTGGGATATTTGCTAGATAGATTGCTAGACCAAAAACAGTCAAAGGAGAAAATTCGTTCAGAGTATACTCAGCGTCTGAAGACTGTGCTGAAGTCAATGTTAACTCGGGGAATCTAGTCAAAGCAATTAACACCTACTCCATTCCAGTGTTGCTTTACTGATTTGGAATAATCAAAAGGCCTAAGACAGAGCTGGATGATATTCGAAGCCAAACCCGAACGATGCTGACAAAGTACAATAATCACCATCAAAAATCGTCTGATAAGAACAACTTTAAAGAGGTAAAAAGGACGACGCGGATTGATGGATGTTGGCAACTTACATACCGAACAAATCAAAATTCTCAGAGAATTCTTCTCTGGAGAAGCTCGCACTTCTGACCTCCACAAAGTAGTATCGTTGGCTGATAAGGGATATACACCACTAAATCTTGCTACTAGTGACTACCAGCTGAATCTACCGTTCCTATCAGATACTGAAAAACAAGAGCAATTGTCAAGGAAGGAATTGCATGGATGACATCACCATGAGATTAATCAACCACACATCGATAGAGAAGCTTCCACCAAATGGTTGATGAAAGGAGAACTATTCGCGGAAACAGAAGAATTCCTTCTGGCCATTCAAGACCAAGTCATCGCTACAAACAACTACAAAAAATTTATAACTAAGGACGGAACACTACAAATAGATAAGTACTGAAAACGCCCTATAAGATCGGAGACTATACAGCATATTACGTCCGGATGCGAACAACTGGCCAATACTGATTATCTTCACAGGCATAATCAAGTATGTATCATTATCCGCCAGAAACTTGCACACAAGTACGGACTTCTGAATGCCTCCCAGCCATATTGCAAGTATCAACCGGCGCCCGTATTGGAAAATGACTCTATGAGATTATACTACGATAGGCCTGTTATCACTGACAGAATGGTGACGAATAATAGGCCGGACATAGTGGTGTATGATAAGAGAGCCAGAACAGCAATGCTGGTGGATGTCGCCATACCGAATAATAACAACGTGCTGAACAAGTTCCAGGAGAAAAAGTCGAAATATATAGACCTTGCTATTGAGATCAAGCAGATGTGGCACCTCGATAAAATAGATATTGTTCCTGTCATCGTATCCTCGACTGGGTTAATACCCAAAACTTTGCATGATAACCTTAAGAAATTAGAATTGCATAAAAATACCTATATAGAAATGCAAACAGCTTTAATTTTTAATACATTAAGGATTGTTAGAAAATTATATCCAGCTAACAGCTGAGATAGTACATAAGTCCACGATAGTAAATATTATTATTATTTAGCAATTTGCTATTGAAAACTTCATTTTGCTAGATTATAGGTATGTAATGTCTTTCACAATATATCCCAGCAAACCTTCGAAAGAATGATTAAATTTCGATTAGAATGGTCTTAAGAGTCTTGTGTTTCCTAAAGCACTTTGTTGTTGATAGATACTTTGATTGGATTTCAGATAAAGGAAAGCCCGGAGCAATGCAACGTCTCTGACCGTGGACTCTCCGCGATAGCATCTTAACGCCAACTAATGTGGCAAGATTAAATAGAAACGAATGATCAGAGACAGAGATGAGAATTTTTTATTAAAACAGTTTATAACATAATTGTTCATCAGAAATATAGATTATTTCATTCACATTCATTTCGTGCGCCAAACAGTCGATAATCTTCAAGTTAAAAATTAATTCTGATGAATTTTTTATGATTGAAAACATTGTGGCGTGTAGCTCTGGATTTTCCATACTTTTTAAATTCATTTGCGGCTGTTGGCGCGGGGTTTCTCGCACCTCGACGGCAGGAGCAGTGACCCACACTGCCTACGCCTTACGCTGCCTCGGAGTATAATCTAAAGGTTTTTCTTGCAATATTCTCCCTGTTGTCTTCTCGTCATTTATTTGAGTTACAGGATGCACTCAATTAATTATGTTCTATTTTCATGAACTATATATACTCTATGGCTTTTGAAAATTCATCATGTTAGAGCCGATTTTGGAATTACGCGCTTTACAAGTTTATCAAGGATGGCAACATATTTAGAAGAGAATCAGAAAGAAGTTTCAATTTCACATATAATATTCTGAGAAAAATTACGAACATCAATCAGTATTTTGAAAAGCGGCCTGTTCCATAATTAAACTCAATTTTTGCGCATAGCAGTGTACAAAATGAGCTAGGGGATATTTCCTACCAGCAGTTCGAGTTCACTTGAAGTGAGCTAAAAACATTAGCAGTTTATACAACGCTTATGAAAAACCTCTCGTTAAACCCCAGAAAGGTAGTCTATCAATAAGTTTTGAATTTTCTCAAAAGGTATTTTGAAAATAGTTGCCGTTTGTAAATGTTCTTTCTTTGTGAATTTCATCTGTATAATTGAACACTAACTGAAATATATCCCTGATTATCAGATTTTTTGTGTCCTCTAAATGCAAGCCCAAATCTTCGTGAATTCGTGAAGTACGAATTGGTCCTTGTTTTTACCAATTTTCTGCCAATATGCATTGTCCACTTGTTCTTGAATATTAGTTTTGCCAACAAAGTAAACTTCATTTCATTAATAAAATACTGCTTCTACTCTCCATGACATTTAACTTTTTCACTAAAATCTACTTTCGTCGCTACTTATTTTATCAGAATCACCAACAGAAGCAGTCAGGGAAAATAAAATGAACAGTTTTTATTTCACATCCATTCATATTTTAAATGAATGTTTATATCAAATTTACGCTTGTATTGTTTACCACGACACTTTGAAACGAATACAACTGTCAATTTTGATTAGGGCGTCTATTGTTCTGAATTTCCAGTTTTTCATTAACGAACATCAATAGATAATTGTCGTTGTTAAATATCAACTCTGTGATAAGCAAGCAAATTCGCTATGAAGCGTCCGGCTTGAGCTGTTTATTCTAATATTTGAAAAAATTGAACGGAGTTTTCAGGAGGGGGAAAGAATACTAGTATTTTTCTGTAAAATTGATTATTTTTACAATAGAACGCTAGTATTATGTCGACTTGAAACGAGTATCATTTGTTAGTGTGTTTTTTTTTTTGAGTTTGGAACCAATCTGCCTTTGGAGCTTTTTTTACATTGTAGTCCAATTTGGAGTCTATCGAATACATACATCTAGAGATAATTTTCTCAAAATTAAATTCACTTAGTTATCACTAAACATTTTATTTCTCCGAAAAATATGAGTTCTCTTCAAAAATTGTTTTGTTCGCCGTGTTTTCGATTCATTCATACCTGAAATCGCACTTGGTTGAAAAACACCTGACCAGTTTTCAAGACGAAAAACAGCCGACATGTACGAAACTCGAACTGTAATAATCGAGATTTTCTTTGATTCGTCCTAATTATCTGGAATTCGAGAGGAACATTTTCGTATGGCGAACAATTTCTGATATCTACTTTCGATCGATGAAGAAAAATCATAACCTTAGGGTTTCATTCCTGGACTTTCAGCGATTTTATCCATACAAATTCTTGCATAAAATGATAGTAATGGAGAGACATTGTTTCACTCGACCACAAGTTCCTCCAACATCCAAATATGTTTTTGCAAGATACACTTGATATGTCTGATGATGACATGGATCTTGGAATTGAGGTTATGTTATCATTATTAGTGACATTTGGCATGAAGATATGCCATATTACATTAAACGAATACAATGTGTCGTCTCAAAAACTTGAGTTAAGTTTCTGCCCTTAATGCGACATTGACAAGTTTTATAAACACACAGTACTGGATATCCCATTTTCGATGTTTCAGTATGGCAGCAATGTGAAATACTGCAAATTGAGAAGAATTACCCACCCCACTATCTCTTCCTCGATTTTCGAGAAAAATTCATTGAAAACAGAACACAACTGTCGTCTTCTGTTTTAAAAATTATTTTGATACTCTACGGACACTTTTTCGAGTAGATAACAGGGACGTATTCAACACTCGTTTCTCTTCAGTGTAAACCATAAGTGAATATTGATAAAACAGGAGCAAAACTTTTTCTCTTTCCAAATATCCATGCTTAAAAATGTCAACTTCCAGAAAAGAAAATTCTTCGAGTGTAAACTCAAAACGCAAGAATTATAATGTCCATAAATACTGGATACATTTTGAATTTTAAAACTAGTCATTTTAGTTAAACAATTTCTAAAATTTTGTTTCAACACTCATTTATCATTATGAGTTTTTCTACATAATGACGTATACTTGGAGAGAAAAACTAATAGGATTCAACCTGGTAAACGAGGTGGCCACCTCACTGATTTTCCCGTTCCCATCCAGTTATTACCGAATGACTGTTTCCACCATTTGACACCATCATGCTGGAAATATACCAGCCTTCTTTGAGCCAAGGGAATTTCAACCTAAAAACCCTTACTCAGCGGTGTATGAACGCGCACAAAAATTTAGACCCGAATCGCCTTTGGTGCTGAACATTCACTTATCATGGGGATTGTAATCGGAACAGTAACGTTCCTAATTGTAATTAAATAATCCGTCACATGTCACCTTCACTTCATCAGTCTATTTGGTGTACTGGTAGAATAAATGAGATTTCCTCAACTTATAAGGTTGAAACTTATTTTTTCTGGGAATTCGCGAAACCTTAGATTTTGATATCCCACTCTCAAGTTCAAGATGCATTTTTGAAAGTGGGAGATTAACATTAACAGCTCCCAAAATTTCCATTTTAATTCCTTACCATATTATTATATATTATAACCTTCTATCTCTGAGTGCTTTCTAAGAGCCAATGTTTATGTGATTCTGTTTCAATTTTTGGAATATATGATTGTGAGGTTGTCTCCTGTCAGGAGAACAAAATTTATTATCTGAAGCTACATCAGAATCAGACACATTCTGAATGTAGCATTCTAACATGTCGAATTTTTCAAAGTTTTCAAATTTCACGAATATTTTTCAATCAATATGTTTTCTGCTAATTATTTGTGAACTTAATAATGAACTAATTTTATCTTTTATTATTATGACCATGAAATTGAAAATATTTGGGATTATTTGTGTAAATTGGTATGAAACCACAGAATGTTCAAGTAATTTCCATTACTGGAGAAATTTTCGAGGAAATATTTCAGACATGTATAGTTTGAAAAAGAAGAAAATACCCTACCTATATTATTGAAATTCAGATATAGTTTATATTTAAAAAACACAAATTCATATTATAATTCCAGAACCATTCAACATAAAGAAATAATTTCAACCTAACTTTAATAGCACTCGAGATATTGGCATATTCTAAACCCTGGATAATAGAGCAATCCGGATTGATTCGAAAACAAAACAAGATAGCTGCGATCTGTTTTCACCAATAAATTTTTGAGGGCGCCATTTTCCTCTAATTGCAGTGTTTCACATAGCTACCGTACCAAAATACTGCATTTACGAAGGAATGATCGAATAAATTAAAATACCCATCTTTACGGTCGGACTCTTGAATTACGTTGACGAGAAATTGGTTTTTTTTGTTTGTTGGTGTTTTTCCTATGAGTTTTGCAACCACTGTTCCAGCTTTGGAGTATACTTCGAAGTTGATTCCATCCAAATTTGGTCAGCCGCGAGTCCAACCTTAAGGGAAGAAGGTGTTTGTAGATTGCTCAGCTACTGGTATGTCATCTGTTACCATTTGCTGTTGGAACTTGGCATATATATGACATTCTTATGACTCTACAACATGATGGAACCTGAATTGGATCTGATGATAGATACAGACGACAGTTTATATGATTCCTTGATTCCTTATAAGTTTACACCAGTCATTTCATGTTTTATTTATTTTTCGTTATTCTAAATACTTAATGAGTAACTGTGGAGGCCTACTTCTTCTTCATGAGATGCTTATTCGATACGAATGTTAGCTATCATGTTGGCTATCTCGACCATCTTCCCAGCTGCACGGAGTAGCTAAGTTATTTAGTTGAACCACTTTTCAAAGTTTTTAGACTATGACAATCTATGTCTTCCTTGTCCTTTCACTACAAGCACCTTCCCTCGCAAGAATTGCAGGATGTAACGACTTTCATTTTGCATGACATTGTCTTGCTGTTGTAGGTTCTTTTTTCATTAAGTTTACTGCTTTTATTTGTTCGTCCATTCACCGCATGACTTCTATGTTCGTGATCTTTTCTTTCCATGATATTCGCAGGACTTCTATTCCATAGCAAATCACAGAGAATTCATAACATCGGAATAAACATGTCAAGAGTGAGATAGTGGGTATTAATTTTCTCTAGTTAGTTTAGTTTTCAATCTTTTCAAAGGCTAAACTGATTTTCTGAACTCAGATCATCATCTGCCTCGGTTGCTGCTGAGCTACTTGAATTTTTTCATCCTTGACAATGGCATACCATCTAATTCTTCCACTAATGCAAGAAGATTTCCGATATTTGTATTACAAAAGAATGGATTGTTACCATCACCACAAAGTTTGGAAACAGAAAATTTGAACCGACAAAAATCTGAGAAACAAAACAAAAAAGAAGTCGAGTGAAGTACAATAAAGCAATTAGGTACCTAAAACATTTGGAGTGGACGCCAAACGATCAACGAAAATATCTTTAGATTACAGGCAGAAATACAACAGAAATCCTACTAATCAACACTCCACCGGTTCACTTAAATGCTGGAAAGCGCGATGGAAAATCAAGAAATCGCACTTGGAGCGTTTCTAGACGTTGAGGGAACATTCAACTACACAATCAGAATCAATTGCAATACATCAAATTATAACAACAAATTTCCATATTAGAAACGATTCTAACAGATACTCAAGAATGTAATGTGAAGTCTCCAGTCATAAACAAGAACATTCTGAAAAAAGCGCCCTCCATACGAGCAATCGCAACGACGTGGGCCCTCACGGGTATGCCTATCCAGTTAGCTCTCTTTCTGATATTGAACTGCCACTATTTCTAGCTCGTTTTTTTTTCGGTACTATAAGTTCCCTATAGATAATGTCCCCAATTCTTGGTATTCCTCACCAATGTATATAGGGTGTCCACGCTTACGGGCCAATTAGAACTATCTGAGGAACGAGTATATCGATCATTCTTAAATTTGATTGTAATTTTCTAAATTCTTTCTGCAAATTTGTCGTAAATTCGGGTACTTTTCGTTAAAAGTTCTGCAAGTTCGACTTACTATATGTTAACATTGACCATGAATGATGAATGAATTCATAATATCCTCGTCTGACTATTTATTTGCTTCTTCATTTAATGAAAAAACTATACGAAAACAAAATTAGTGTTACTGAAATTTAAACTTATTTCCAAACTTCAAACTGAGGCCGAAATTTATAGAACCTCACATAAAACATCGTAGAACATACAAAGTGGCACACGTTGTCATTTTCTACGTTCCACGATCTAATGATTTAACTTTGCAAAGTAACTGCTTATACCGATCAATACTGATTGAAAGCACGGTTCTAATAATTCAAAAAAATATATTTCAAAGAAACTGTTTTTCGACAATTTGGTTTTATTGGGTTGACAAGTGATTTATTAGTACTCTGTATATAAAATCGCATAGAAAAGTACTTTGCACTCAGAAAAAAAAACCGTTTCTGGTCAAACCAAAAAAAAAAGTTATAATTATACTATAATCTGAGTCAATTTTTAAGGGCAAAGAAGATGACACTATAATTCCGAATATTTTGATAAAAAAATCATAGCTCAATAGTAGTTGATTTTAGATAGGACAAATTGTAACAAATAATGCTTGAAAATGGATGCCCTTCAATGAAGAAAGTAAAAATATACACAATGCCATGTAGATCAGTATCTATTCACTCTAATTCCAAATTTGATAATGATCGATATACCCGTTCCTCATATACTGCTGATGGGTCTTTTAGCGTGGATACCTGGTATATATTGAGGATTGTATAAAATATTCTTCGATATGAAATTTTGCGACAGAAAATATTTTTCTTATGTTTCGTCATTTAAATTTTCAAAGCCAACTATCATAATGGACTCACTAAATTCTGAGCCAAAGCTGGTGAAACATAGTTTATGAATTCATTCAATAGAAGCAATTTCCATGCAGCAAAAGTGGAACTCTAAAAATTCCTGGTTTCGAGCATTTCTTGGTAAATGTCAGTGCCATAGTTTCGAAGGAGGTTGTAGACGATCTTCCTTCGATTCAGTGACACATACATTATCCGAGAAAATAAACCCCTAGGAATTTCACTACAATTTCTATGCTGAGATGTTATCAGACATTCAAAGAGATTTGTTAACTTGGAGAGCAATACAATAATGTTACAAGGTTTTCACATTAGTAATTTTATTCTAAAATCTTTCGAAGTTGAGTTGAGGATTATCAGGGAGTACAACGAACCATCACTTTCTTGGATCGAAAGATATTCAGAACTTTCGAGTCAAGGCTGGGGGTGGTTCGTTGGACTTCATATCAGTCGTTTTTGATATGAAATATATCTATTTGAAATGCAGGAACGATCTAAGTAGTGAAAATAGATTCCGGTGGAGTTATCACATCTCTGGATCGAGAAATGTTAAGAATACCCGACTCAGAGGTGAGATAATACAACTGGGTTCAGAAATCTTCCAAAATATATACACTTGAGTAGACTTTTCAGTATTTATATTCTAAAGATAGTGACTTCTTTCACATCATCAGATGTCTGAGGTGAGATGTATTCCGAATTCCCAGCTCAGATATGGGGTGGTTTGACGAAGTACACATTTTGTTTTATGGGTGGCGCCTGAATTGCTTACATTTAGGTGAAAGTCCGCCTTTCTATTGAATATATGGTAAATGTTCTAGATGTAAAAAGTCTCTCCAAAATAAGACTCCGAAACGTATAACGCATCTTTAAGGCAAGAGTGCATAGGCATGCGTTGCTCTCACTTATCATCATTGTTATTGAAAATTTCATTAGATACGACGGAACGGTTTTTAGTTTTACTTCTTCATACATTTATGCTTCTTTACTTTCATCATCAGATGCCTAGGATGAGAAGAATTCAAATATCTCAACTCAGACATGGGGTGCTTTGGCGAAATACACAGTTCTTTTGACGCGGCTTTTGGAATGTTTTGTTGAGTGTTTCATCATTAACTGAATTATTTGAGTTCAGATAAGAGATTAACTATTGTCTCAGGATTGATTATGAATTTTTCAATAAAGCGGACAGATGTAAACAATGAGTGACCTCCAATATCCGAAGGTTTTAGATTTGAAGTCTGATTTTAAAGGATCCCCCTTTAAAATCAGACCTCAAACCTAAAACATTCGGATATTGAAGGCAAGAATTAACTAGACATTTACTGCATTAGTTACTATTCAATATATTTGTAGGATATAAATACAAATGAACTATTTTTAAGTTATATTTTTCGTCTTCAAACGTATGAAGACTTTAAAGTTACTTAGGCTTCTCACACTTTACCAAATATCTCAGTTGAAAAGTATTTGAATGTTAGCTTAGATATGGTTGATTCAACGTAGTGCACCATATTCCATTTTGAAGGTGTCACTTATGGTATCTAAGTTATTTTTGCGCTTTTTTTCAGTCAAATTCATACAGCTAATCATATCTGCAGCATCTGTGGTTTTTGAGCCATTTACAAATTCTGAAAATTACGAAATTATTTCCATACTGAACATCTCTATCATCATTCAGCTATAGTGAAAGATATTTCTACATTATTCAGACACTTTTAATTGGATGACATTGAAGTAGTCGATTAGTTTTCCTCTAATTTTTCGTCAAATATGACAGAAAATTATTACAATACAAATATTGCATTTCTTTAACATTTTTGAATCAACAACTTATGACTTGATAAAAATATTCTCATCACATATTTTTCAATGAAATAAACAAACAATTTTCTTAGTATTTCGTTTGCCGCAAAGAAATGTTGGCTTCAAAACCTTAGTATTTTTTTTATTCTTAACTCTTAGGAGGAAGCAACCACAAGTGTGGCTGCCCAGGATGATTTAATGTGTCTGTTCACTCGCTTCTTGAAGAGGGCCAAATTTTAAGTTATTAGAAAGATTTTCGATGGAAGCGAGTTCCACAGTACACTAGGACAATAAACCAAAAGAATTTTCATAGAGAGAGTGGCGTAGCTAGTTGGACTGTCCGCTGATGAGAGTTTTTCGCGAACCTGGTTTTCCTTCGGAATTGCATTCTTTCTCGAACCAGGATTTTCAGTTCTTCTAAGCATTTACCATAAAAGTACCTATAGAAAAGTGACAGATCAATAATCATCCGCCTTTGAGCGAGAGGCGCACTGCTCTCTTCTGGAAACTATCCAATAAATGTAATAACTGTTTGGGTGAGGAGCCCAGAACAGAATTTCAGACCAAATTGCACCTGAGCCTTATATAAAAGCATAAGCTGTAATGACGAGAAGTACTGCTTAGCATTTTTAGCAACTGGCCCCACTCTGATACCTTTCTAACTCTGAATTCAGAGACATGCGCTATTTGTATCTTTGTCGGTGTGACTCTTCAGCAGTTATAGGCCGCTGACTAAAAAATGCGGATACCAGAGTATAGTCGTCCGAAAAAGCAACAATTCTGTTCTGAGTTGAGTGGAGCAGATAAATAATCTGCAGTGAGAAAAGAGTTGGCTAAAGTATGTACCCCTAATCTAACTACTGAAGAGAGAAGAGAAAACTACTAATCCAAAATACGATTAGTTAATTCATCAGTGCTGCGCACCAAACCCTGTCAAAAGCCTTCAAGATATCAAGAGCAATGGCTCTCGATTCGCCATGCTCTTCAATTGCGTAACGTATGAAAGGATATCACCAGTTGATCGTTGTCTACGGAAACCGTATTGTCGGTCACTGATGATATTCTGTGAGCCGAAATATTTTATGAGCTCATCGATTATCACGCTTTCCATAACTTTCGACAGAATGGGCAAAAATGCGATTAGCTACAATTTTGGGGTATTCTCGAAACTTTTCAATATTCCGGAAACGTGTGGCTTTCATACGAAATCTGAAACAGGCGATAAAAAAAACAGATGTTAATTCTGGACCACATTTCTTCAAAACAGTTGGCGGTATTCTATCAAGGACTCATTGCTTTCTTATATTTCTGTTCACTCTGAATTTTACTTCAGACATATTCAATTGAACATGTATGATGCTTGGTGGCACTGCGTTTGATGTATCTGAGATCCATCTTTGCTCTAGGTGATGATGCGATATAACCGTCATCTCTTATCTAAGATGGGAGAAGGATGACTCGCAGAAGTTGTTGTTGACTGCTTTCGCAAAGACCAAAACTGATGAGATCCACTGGTTATTAACTGTGTGTTAAAGGGAAGAGACGAGAAAAACTCCCAACTGGCTCGGTTCAAGGCCACAGCCCCCTGAAAGGCGTTGGATCTTTATTGCGTGGTTATATGAAGTCACCCAATTTATTGTAAGATATGTATAAAATGGACAAATTTTTCGCTTAGCCAATGAAAATTTCAATTCTTGAAATCCTTTCCTGAATATTACCAAGCATGTTTCATGTCTGGTACAGAAATTCTCTGTAATCCATTATACTGCATTTACTACGAACTTCTCTTTCAATCACCACTTTCCATTAGATGCTGAATGACTTTCGTAAACCATTGATTTTACGTAGTCCCGAAGAGAGTAGTCACGGAAACTGAGGTCCGGCGCTCATGGAGGCCAGCTAAAATTCTCCTTTGTACTAAAGAGGCTGTTCGGAACAGGACCTCGCAAAACAAAAATCCATACCTCAGGAATGAGTTGTGGCTCTTCTTTAAATAATTGAAAAATTTCCACCTAACTAGAGTAGCATAATTCCCAAGATTCGTAGTTTGCACTAACTGGATCCTGTTGGGATGTAGGGCAGATTATCATGCAAGGTTCTCTTCACTAATATATATCCCAATGCAAGATGAACCCTATGCAGCCGAGCAGATAATCGCCTCTTATGCCCCTTAGGTTCGAATAGTCCTCGCTTTACCTTTTCTTTTCTCTTTTTCAATGAAAATATTTAATTTGAATAATGTATTTAGCCTCGTTAGAAGGTAACAGAGTTTTCCGTCGCTATTTGACGATATAATGCCGTTCTTCGGTATCCCCGCTCTTACTTACTTTCCCTTCACGCAATGCTTCCTGAACGAAGTTCGATATTTAGTACCTCATTCAGTTTTTAATACATACATATACAGCTTATGTGTCCGCCGTTGTTTCTCGCCCGCTATGTGCATTGGGTTTCATTAGAGTGCATTTCTCCTCTCAATTATATTATTAATGAAAGTGCAAGGCGACTATTTAAAAAAAAAGTGCGCCTGGGTACGTTGCGCAAGAGGGAACAGTAGTTGGTGGGGGTAGTAGTAAACAGTACCATTTCGAAGAATTTGATATGATGGAAGCTATTCACCCGACTGGAAGGCAATCAGTTCTTTTCATCATGGATCATTTCAAAACTAAAAAAAAATAGAATATAACAAAGTTGAAATAGAGAATCACGGATGAAATCTAACAATTCTCACAGATAACCACTCCATATCGTCATGTAGAAAATAATGTTGATGATTCAGAGAGCATCACAAGGATATTACGAGACTTCAAATATCCTCCTCACAAAAAATATAGCAATCCATCGCATTAATACCAGGGAAGCAGGGAGAAAAATGCATAACAACTGTTATCTGGAACTGGAAAGAGATGGAGACGAAGGGTAATTTGAACATTATATCAATAGGTCAAATTAATTGAGCTTGAGTGGTGCAACAATTTCCGATCGCCCTATCAATTGGTGCCGGATATACGAAAGAGAATTCGAAACACTACCTCGTTGCGAAGGGGCCAGCTTTGGTTTCGACGTTTGGTTCTGGATGGTACATTAGCCTACCATATTCCTGATGACATGCGTAATCCAGTGAATATCTTAAAAGTTTGAATATTTATCCTCCACAACTGCTAGGCTACATATTGGAGAACTACCAAAATTTTCGAAATCGGTATTAGAATACCCTAAAGATTAAATTATGTTTTTATTGTTGAAAAATATGTTATGCATATATTGTTATTACATTATAAATTTTTGAAGATGGGAAAAATATGCAATTTAAGGCCTATACAGTTTTGTCGGAAAAATGTCTGAACAACGTGAAAATATCTTCAATGAGAATTGAATTACGACTGAGATATAAAGTATGGATGAAATTTCGCAATTTTGCCATTAGCCCAAAAACTGCACTCGCTACTACTAATAATTGAACTGTTCCTCACCTTATGAAAAGTGGCAGGGTATTAGCTTGTTCAGAAACATGATGATCTTCATGTAGGTAGATAGATTACTTTTGTCGATCAATTAATTGAGGATGTTTCAGTAGGGCCATCAAATGTTTATAATCAAAAATATAATATTTCAACAGGCGCTTCAAAATAAGACCTTTAAACTTATAATAATATTGATTTCCTGAAGAGTATAGACATTTTCTGTATCAATGTTCCTCATTTTCGGCGTTACATTTGACTCGTCATCATTATTATTTGATATTTTTGCATTCATAAGTACAAATAAACGATTTTAGTTCTAGTTTTTCGTTCAACCTCCTTACTGGTGAGGAAAGTGGCTTTCCTCAAATCATCAGATGTCTGAGATGTGAAGTATTTTGAAGTCCCAGCTCAGATATGGGGTGGTTTGACGAGGTACACAGTTCTTGTTGTGAAGCTTTTGAAAAGTGAGTTGATTTTTTCGACCTTACTTACTCATCAGCGTGGGACACGTAATCTGTATATGCATTGCATTCTTCCTCCTGTTAGCAGAACCAGAAGTACCGACACCCGTCATATTGATTTTCTTAAAGTTATTCAATCGTGCAGACTGAAGGCTGAAGCTACTGAACTACACATCGACAAAGTGAACTTCGTAAGACCTGCAACGAGGTGATATATAGTCTCCATTTTCCTAGGAAATTGGACATTTGCTTTTTGTTTCCATGAGTGAGTAACGCTAGAAAGGATGGTTGCCTGGTTCATCATTGTCATATGATATGGTTTAGGGTTTTCTTTAATAGTAGAGCTTTCTCCCTCTTCTATGCACAGATTCAGCAGAAACAGTTCCCATCTAGCAACCGAGAACTATCCCGTTTCCAGTGGCCACCACGAAAAAGGTGAGTTCATACTCATGAGCTACTACAACCTGATATATGAAACCAATGAAAACGCGCTTCGTTCTGAGAAAGTGGCTTTTTTCACATCATCAGGTATCTGAGCTGAGAAGTATTTTAAAGTCCCAGCTCAGATATGGGGTGGTTTGACGAAGTACACAGTTCTTCTTATGCATATTCCGGGAAATGAGTTGATCTTTATTAATTTTTTTAAAAGGTGAATTAATTCCATTCATGTGGTTAGAAAACTTTTGTTTCGGGAATGACTATAGATAATGAAATGAATAGATGTGAGTTTTTTCCATATAAGATGTATAGGTATGGGATGCGATAAGTTAAGGATAAGAATAAAAATAGGTCTATTGGTTTTGATTCCTTTGTGTCGAAATATGCGGCATGAATAGCCATATTGTTTTTCTGCGTTGAATTAAAACCTTATCAAAAAAACAGCTCCAAGCTATTGCAGCCTTAGAATTGGATATTAGTTTCAACTCAACCATATTTAGTTTGAAGTTCACTCTACTATAGTATGAGAATTCCTTCAAGATCTCAGTAACTACTCCTGTTGGGCAGTTGTGCAAACTGTTTTGTAAATTTTGAATTTAATTCTTCACGTTCTGAACGTCATTAACCAGGAATTTTATCTGAAATGTGAGTCAACATAGCAACATATTCTCTTCAATTCTGATTTAAATAGCTGGGAATATTCAGAACGTTTTTTGTCCAGCGTTCGACGTTTGTGGAATGAGTTATTCTTAGGTACTCAATTCTCAAACTCGAATTCTGGAAGGAAAACAAACTTCATCATATTTAGAAATTAAATCAGCTATTACTATTACTGTTATATGGAACCAGGTGATAATTTAATGAACATTGATGATATCCACAATATAGTGAATTCACTCATATTATTACATGGGTGAAATTTTAATAACTTGTGTTTCTCATTCGAGCATGGAAACGTATTGTTGGCTTATGTATTCAAATCAGAATCTAAATTTTGCAGATAAATCCATAAAACTAGATAAATAAATACTACTGACATAATGTTCATCCTGGCTCTCTTCCCCTTCTACCATGTCAACCAAAATCGGCAAAGTGAAAACCTTCCAGTCCTAGAATATGGTTTCCAGGAATTCCAATTAAGCGATCAATTTCTGTGGCGTTTGTGTTCAAGCCTCTCTGAACAAATGAGGATTATGGGTATCCCAATATCGAAAATCATATTATTATTATTTATTATCGTGGACTTATGCACTATCTCAGCTGTTAGCTGGATATAATTTACCTTTCCCAGATTTAGCAATCAAAGGGAATAGACTCGATTACAATACACTTGACATAAATTTCCTAACTATCCTACATGTATTAAGAATTACAGCTTTTTGCATTTCTATATAGGTATTCTTATGCAATTCTAATTTCTTAAGGCTATCATGCAAAGTTTTGGGTATTAAACCAGTCGAGGATACGATGACAGAAACAATATCTATTTTATCGAGGTGCATCTCGATAAAATACATACACCACTATGTCCGGCCTATTATTCGTCACCATTCTGTCAGTGATAACAGGCCTATCGTAGTATAATCTGATAGAGTCATTTCCAATATGGGCGCCGGTTGATACTTGTAATATGGCTGGAAGGTATTTAGAAGTCCGTACTTGTGTGCAAGTATCTGATGGATAATGTTGCACAATTGATCATGCCTGTGAAGATACTCCGTATTGGCCAGTTGTTCGCATCCGGACGTAATATGCTGTATAGTCTCCGATCTTATATGGCATTTTCTGCACTTATCTATTTGTAATGTTCCGTCCTTCATTATAAATTTTTTGTAATTGTTTGTAGCGATCACTTGGTCTTGGATGGCCATAAGGAATCCCTCTGTTTATGCGAATAATTCTCCTATCATCAACCATTTGTTGGAGGCTTCTTTGTCGATGTGTGGTTGATTAATCTCATGGTGATGTCGTCCATGAAATTCCTTTCTTGACCATTGCTCTTGTTTTTCAGTATCTGATAGGAACGGTAGATTCAGCAGGTCATCTCTGGTAGCAAGATTTAGTGGTGTTTATCCCCTATCAGCCAACGATACCACTATATGGAGGTCAGAAGTGAAAGCTTTTACAGAGAAGAATTCTCTGAGATTTTCTATCTGTTCGGTGTGTAAATTGACAACATCTATTAATCCGCGTCCTCCTTCTTTCCGCTTCAAAGTTGTTCGTATCACAGACGATTTTGGATGATGATTGCTGTACTTTGTTAGCATCGTTCGGGTCTGCCTTTGAATATCATCCAGTTCTGTCTTAGTCCATCTGATTATTCCAAATGAGTAAAGCAACACTGGAATGGCGTAGGTGTTAATTGCCTTGACTAGATTCCCCGAGTTCAACATCGATTTCAGCACAGACTTTATACGCTGACTGTATGCTGAACGAATCTTCTCCTTTGATTGTTTTTGGTCTAGCAATCTGGCTTGTTGGTATCCCAGATATTTGTATGTTTCGCCATCTCTCATGCACTGTATAATATCACCGTTTGGAAGTTGTGTTTCACCGTCTATGACTTTTCCACTTTGAATGTTCAGGGTCTTACATTTTTCAATTCCGAATTTCATATGAACATCTGCCGAGAACTCACTGACAGTTTTCAGCAAATCATCCAATTGCTTCTTGTTCGAAGCATATAATTTGATGTCATCCATATACAGCAGGTGGGAGATTGTATGATAATTCCTTTCTGCTTTTATCCTAAATCCGTATCCTGTTCTATTGAGCATTCAGGACAATGGGTTCATTGCCAAACAGAACCATAGTGGACTCAAAGAGTCTCCTTGAAAAATTCCACGACGTATGGGTCAGTTATTATTATTATTATTATTATTTATTATCATTGACTAATGCACCATCTCAGCTATTAGCTGGATATCATTGACCTTTCCCAGATTCATCAATCAAAAAAGGAATAGGCTCGATTACAATATACTTGACGTATATTTCCTAACTATTATACTTGTATTAAGAATTGCAGCTTTTTGCAATTCTATGTAATTCTAATTTCTTAAGGCTATCATGCAAAGTTTTGGGTATTAACCCAGTCGAATATACGATGACAGGGTTAATAACAATATCTACTTTATCGAGGTACCTCATCTGCTTGATCTCAATAGCTAGGTCTGTGTATTTGGACTTTCTCTCCGGGAACTTGTTCAGCACGTTGCTATTATTCGGTATGGCCACATCCACCAGCATTGCTGTTCTGGCTCTTTTATCATACACCACTATGTCCGGCCTATTATTCGTCACCATTCTGTTAGTGATAACAGGCCTATCGTAGTATAATCTCATAGAGTCATTTTACAATACGGGCGCCGGTTGATACTTGTAATATGGCTGGAAGGTATTTAGAAGTCCGTACTTGTGTGCAAGTATCTGATGGATAATGTTGCACACTTGATTATTCCTGTGAAGATATTCCGTATTGGCCAGTTGTTCGCAGCCTGACGTAACATGCTGTATAGTCTCCGATCTTATATGGCATTTTCTGCACTGATCTGTTTTTAATATTCCGTCCTTCATAATTAATTTTTTGTAGTTGTTTGTAGCGACCACTTGGTCTTGAATGGCCATGAGGAATTCTTCTGTTTCTGCGAATGATTCTCCTTTCATCAACCATTTGTTGGAGGCTTCTTTGTCGATGTGTGGTTGATTAATCTCGTGGTTATGTTGTCCATGTTGATACATATGTATGTAATATGGCTGGGAGGCAATCAGAAGTCCGTACTTGTGTGCAAGTTTCTAGTGGAAAATAGTCCGTATTGGCCAGTTGTTCGCATCGGGACATAATATGCTGTATAGTCTCCGATCTTATATGGTATTTTCTGCACTCATCTGTTTGTGATGTTCCGTCCTAATTATAAATTTTTGTAGTTGTTTGTAGCAATGACTTGGTCTTGAATGGCCATAAGGAATTCTTTCTGTTTCCGCGAATAGTTCTCCTTTCATCAACCATTTGTAGAAAAATTCCTTGTCGATGTGTGGTTGATTAATCTCATGGTGATGTCGTCCATGCAATTCCTTTTTTGACCATTGTTCTTGTTTCTCAATATCTGATAGGAACGGTACATTCAGCTGGTCATCACTAGAAGCAAGATTTAGAGGTGTATATCCCTTATCAACCAACGATACCACACTGTGGAGGTCAGAAGTGCAAGCTTTTGCAAAGAAGAATTCTCTGAGATTTTCGATCTGTTCGGTATGTAAGTTGACAACATCCATCAATCAATCAAACTTACTGACAACTCTCAGTAGATCATCCAATTGCTTTTTGTTCGAAGCATATAATTATAGCAAGTGGGAGATTATGTGATAGTTTCTATCTGCTTTTATCCTAAATTCGTATCCTGTCCTATTGAGTATTGAAGTTATTGGGTTCATAGCCAAACAGAAACATAGTGGACTCAAAGAGTCGCCTTGAAAAATTCCACGATGTATGGGTATCGCGTCGGTTTTAATTGACTTATTGTTCATGTTGACCTGCAGGGACGTGCGGCATTGTGTCATTGTTGTTTTCAAGAATTCCTCCAGGACTGGATGAATTTTGTATATCTATAATAGTTCGACAAGCCAAGAATGGGCGGTACTATCAAATGTATTCAGATAATCGAGAAAAACTGAATGAACATTCCGATGCCATCCGTGTGCCTGTTTCATTATCACAGGATCGATGATGGGTTGTTCCTTACACCCATGGTGTTTCTTTCTGCATCCCTTCTGCTCCTCTGCTAATATATTGTTGTCATCAAGGTGTTGGTATATTCTATTGGCTATGCATGAGGTGAGTATCTTATAGGGCGTTGGCAGACAAGTGATCGGCCTATACTGAGACGGATATTGTGTTCTATCACTCTTAGGTAGAATATATGTAGAGCCTTGTGTGAGGAAAGTGGGTGTTTTCCTGGGATGTTGCAAAACATATGTAAGCTATTTCGCTAGGGCTCCATGGAGCTTATTAAACTTCTTGTACCAGAAGTTATGGATATTAAGTATAACTGTGGCTTTCCAATTGTTGATCGCTCTAACTACTGTTGCGATTTCTTCCTCCGTTATTTCATCAAAGTCCATATGATTTCTGTCAAGGCTTTATTTTTCATTCGTGATCCATTCAGGATCTTTATTGTCTTTTTTGTGGTTCGACCATAGCGATGACCAATAATCCGTCAAGCACTGTTCTTCAGGTAGTTTGTTATTGCTGTTCACAGTTTTGTTATTTCCCTTATGAAAATTGGCCGCGCTTTGGAGGAACCTTTGGTTTTGATGTTTCCCTTCAGTACACTTGATGTATCTTGAGAGCCTCTTTGCTTTTGCTTGTAAATTCATTCTTCTTCAAAGTGTCCATATACACGTTGATGTGTTGTTTGTGATCAGGGTATTTTGTGTTCGTACCAAGTTTTCTATGAATGAAATCTGAGTACTGTTGAGGTTTCTTCCTCCGTTGTTGCTTCGAAGTCCATATGATTGATATCAAGGCGTTGTTTTTCATTCGTTATCCATTCAGCATCTTTATTGTATTCTTTGGGGTTCGACCATAACGATGACCAATAATCGGTCAAGCACTGTGCATCAGGTACTTCTCTGCTATTGTTCGCAGTTTTGTTATTTCCCTCATGAAAATTGGCCGCGATTTGGAGGACCTTTGGTTTTGATTTTTTCTTTCAGCACACTTGATCTACATTGAGAAGCTCTTTGCTTTTGCTTGGAAATTCTTCTTCAACGTGTTCATATACACGTTGATGTGTTGTTTGTGTTCAGGGTGTTTTGTGTTCGTACCAAGTTTTCTATGAATTTTGCGTATATGGGATTTCAAGCGCCTTGAGGGCTTTTTGTTTCTCAGGAATTCTGTGAGGCGACCGATCTCAGCTCTAATATAGTCAATATCCTTCTACAAGTCATTTTTGCCATGGTGGTTTTCTGACGTTTTTTGGCTCAGATCGAATCAGAGTCGTGGAGAATTATTGTTCGTGTAGTCGAAGAACCTCTACCGCTCCACAGTAAATCAAAGTGTGAATTTTCTCCAAGGTGTTCTGGTCAGTGTATTCTTCAAACACTGAGTTTAAGCTTGCTAGAATGATATTGTTATTATTGTTATTGTTGTTATTGTTATTTATTATCGTGGACTTTTGCACTATCTCAGCTGTTAGCTGGATATAATTTACCTTTCCCAGATTCATCAATCAGAAGGAATAGGCTCGATTACAATATACTTGACATAAATTTCCTAATTATCCTATATGTATTAATATTTACAGCTTTTTGCATTTCTATATAGGTATTCTCAGGCAATTCTAATTTCTTAAGGCTATCATGTAAAATTTTGGGTATTAACCCAGTCGAGGATACGATGACAAGAACAATATCTATTTTATCGAGGTGCCACATCTGCTTGATCTCAATAGCAAGGTCTGTGTATTTGGACTTTTTCTCCTGGAACTTGTTCAGCACGTTATCATTATTCGGTATTGGGACATCCACCAGCATTACTGTTCTGGCTCTTTTATCATACACCATTATGTCCGGCCTATTATTCGTCACCATTCTGTCAGTGATAACAGGCCTATCGTAGTATAATCTCATAGAGTCATTTTCCAATACGGGCGCCGGTTGATACTTGTAATACGGCTGGAAGGTATTCAGAAGTCCGTACTTGTGTGCAAATATCTGATGGATAATGTTGCACACTTGATTATGCCTGTGAAGATAGTCCGTATTGGCCAGTTGTTCGCAGCCTGACGTAACATGCTGTATAGTCTCCGATCTTATATGGCATTTTCTGCACTTATCTGTTTGTTATATTTCATCCTTCATAATTAATTTTTTGTAATTGTTTGTAGCGATCACTTGGTCTTGAATGGCCATAAGGAATCCTTCTGTTTCTGCGAATCAACCATATGTTGGAGGCTCCTTTGTCGATGTGCGGTTGATTAATCTCAAGGTTATGTTGTCCATGCAATTCCTTTCTTGACATTTGCTCTTGTTTTTCAGTATCTGATAGGAACGGTAAATTCAGCAAGTCATCTCCGGTAGCAAGATTTAGAAGTGTATATCCCTTATCAGCCGACGATACCACTCTATGAAGGTCAGAATTGAGAGCTTTTGCAGAGAAGAATTCTCCGAGATTCTTAATCTTTTATTATTATTATTAATATTATATATATATATATATATATATATATATATATATATATATATATATATATATATATATATATATACACTGTAGTCCGTTTAGTACGACTTCGCATAAAACAACCAACCGTTTTTAGCTACGTAATTATAGACATCTGTTTGGTCAATATCAGCCGCTATCGAAAATACATACAACGACGACAAGCGTTGACGTGTAAACAAATAAACACATCGTAGGTTAGAAACTATCGGACGCGACTGTTTATTTCACATCATTGCATAATTTGCGAGTGATGAGTGACGTTAGTGCGTATGAAAATGGCTTCTATAAAACTAAAAAGTTTCCCTATTGAAGAAAAAAGTATAATAATACAACGTTTAGAAGCAGGCGAGTTGAATGTAACGAATGCAAAGGAGTTCGGTGTAAGTCATTCGACAATATCTCGAGAAATTCTCGGAAAGAAAACTTTCGAAAGAAAGAATAACGGTGATGGTTGCTGCTAACATGAGTGAAACGAATAAAAAGAAGTTGTTAATTATCGGAAAGTCCAAGAACCCAAAATGTTTTAAAAATGTGCGATATCTGCCGGTTTATTATGAGAGCAATAGCAAGGCCTGGATGATATCTGATATTTTTATTAAATGGGTACGCAATTGGGACCGTGAACTGACTAAAGCGAAGAAAAAAATCCTGCTTCTGGTTGACTTGATAATTATAACTCCCATTTTCCTGCCGCCTAATACAACATCTGTATTACACCCTATGGACCAGGGAATAATACGACGCCTGGAACAAGCTTAAGTCAACGACGATTTGCAACTGTTATAAACTTGCTGGATTTGTCCGAGAAGGTCCTGGTATTGCAGACAGTATCAGTGTTGCTGTCGACAAAATTTTGATGATGATGAGCCGCTCTCTGTCTGGGCAACAGCTCTAGAGGAAGGGCTGCCCATAGAAACTAAAAAACTTGAACAATATTCTTTTGTTGATGATGATTTTATAAAGTGTGAGGAGCTGAAGAAGAAAATATTCTACAAAATGTCATCGTCAACAGCCAAGATAGCGACGATAGTGATGTCGACGACGGCCCAGAAAAGAAATGTCCTAATCCAAGTGTATCTGAAGCTCTAAAAGCTTCAGAAGTATTGAATTTATTGGTGCATTCTAATGTTGATGATGACACTATCTTCTTCTTCTTAGGGGTGCCTTATCCGTTCCGGACATTGGCTAACATCATGGCAATTCTCACTTTGTTAACTGCTGCTCGAAACAGCTGAGTTGTAGTCAATCCAAACCATTCGTGCAAGTTCTTCATCCACGAGTGACGTCTTCTTCCAGGGCCTCTTTTGGCCTCAAGTTTTCCCTGAAGGATTAATTGTAGTAGTCGATATTTGTCGTGTCGCATTATGTGGCCAAGATATTGAAGCTTCCGTTCCTTCAGTGTTTGAACAATTTCCCTCTTCTTGCCCATTCTATTTATGAATAGTTAGTAACATGCTGCGTCCATGAAACTTTGAGAATACGTCTGTAGCACCACAACTCAAAAGCGTTCAGTTTACTAATAATTGTGTCATTGACAGTACGCGACTCTACTCCATAAAACAAAATAGAGAAAACAACACCTGAGCATTCTGATCTTAAGATTAAGTTTGACAGTGAGATTTCCCTGTATGCCTATTCTTTTGGTTACGAACATATATTTTGTTTTTGATATATTTAGATTCAGGTCGTATCGTTCTGAGTGTTCTTTAACCCTTTCTACTAGTTGTTGCAGATCTGTTAAGCTACTGGCTATGATAGCAGTATCATCTGCGTAGCGGATGTTGTTTATAGGTAGTCCATAAACTTTTATACCTTGTTGACCTTCTAGGGCTTCACGAAAGATTCCCTCTGAGTACAGGTTGAACAGTGTTGGAGAGAGAACACATCCCTGTCATCCTCCACGACATATTTCCATTTCCTCCAAGATGTTCACATTATGCAATTTTACTGTCGCACGCTGTTCCCAGTACAGATTGGTGATAACTCTTATATCCTTTTCGTTGATAATAGATGTTTTTAATATCTGGATGAGTTTGTCGTGCCTGACATTATCGAACGCCTTGAAGAAGTCAATAAAACATATGTGCACATCCTGGCTCATATCTCTGCATCTCTGAATTAGAACGAGCAACGAGAATATGGCCTCTCTGGTCCCCAGACCCCCACGAAAACCAAACTGCGTCTCAGAGATATGTTTCTCTCGTCTGCTGTATATTCGTCGGTGGATAACCTTCAGAAAGAGCTTAGTTATATGATTCATTAAGCTTATTAGTCGGTAGCCGTCACGTTTCCTAGATGTCGTCTTCTTTGGGATGGTCAGGAAAGTCGAAATAAGCCATTTTCTGGGAATTTGGCCAGTATCATGGACGTCATTAAATAGTCCTGTCAAAAGATCCAGGAGCCCGTCATTGTCATCAAAGAGCTTCAACAATTCTATATAGATGTTATCTGGGCCAGGCACCTTCCCACTTTTCATTATCCTCAGAGCATGTAGTACTTCATCACGAGTTATTGATGGTCCGGTGGTTGCTTGTGATGCACGTATTTCAGAACGAGTGTCTCCGAAGAGATTTAATATGTAGTCTTTCCATATTTCCAATTTATCAGCGTCGTCTATAATAACCTTGCCGTCGTTGTCCATTAAGGTTGCTGTTTTATATCTGCTGTTTCCCACCATCTGTTTTATCTTTTTATGTACTTTTTATGAAGTCAATTTGATTTCGTATTATGTTATCGGGTGAATCACTGGGTGCTTTCCAGGTGTATAATCAACGTGGTGGCAACCTGAAAAATCTGTTAGTTATTATTAAATTATTCTCTTTGCAAAACTGAACAAGTCGATCACCCCTTTCATGCCTCTCACCGAAACCAAAGCGTCCAACGCTATCTCCATTCTTGCCCTTTCCTACTTTCGCGTTCAGGTCTCCTATTATTAATGTTGGTTCACGTGTTTTTATAGATTTTGAGAGAACTTCCATTTGGGCGTAAAATTGTTCGAACTCCTGATCATCAGCTTCGGAGGTGGGAGCATAAACCTGAATTATGTTGGTATCTATGGGTTTGGTACTAACCTTGATCATTGCCACTCTGTCTGAATGAATAAGGCACAAAACTTTTTACAAATGGTTTTATTTGTTTGGACACCACAGAAGCGACCCCGTTTTGGTGATCTGGGTTGTCATTGCCTGAGTAATATACTGTGTGGTCATGTATCTGGCAGTTGCTAGAGCTTGGCCAGCGTGTCTCGCTAAGTCCCATAATGTCGGTCTTTAGTCGATCCATTTCATAGATGGTATTGTGAACTTTGCCACTCATAAACATACTTCTTACGTTCCATGTACCTATTAGCTTCACAGTATGTTTGTTCTTGTTTGCGTCAGGGGTTTCGCAGATTGACGACCTGGGAGGCCCTGTGTGTTGTATGTAGTTTCCCTCCCCTGTGGAAGTGTGGAAAACGCTACTTCTACCAGAATATTATCACGTGTGTATAGTGTATCAGCTTCAACAGCATACAAGATCTTGGAACACCACCAGTGTCATCCTTATAAAGTTGAATGAGTCCATGAGATAAACGAAGACGATCATGATCGAAGCTTGCAATTTTGTGAATTTCAAGTGGAAATATTACCAATTATTCTCATGTTCTGTATAATACCTGTTTTTCTGATGAGGGTACCTTTACTCTACATGATTAAGTCAATAAGCATAATTGTCGATATTGGGATACCCAGAATCTTCATTTACACACAAAAAAACACACAAACGACTTAGAAATTGAATGTTTTAACTGGAAACGGAAACTATATTGTAGATCCTTTCCTTATCGAAGGTAATCTCAATGGTGACACTTAAGTGCAGTTGTTGCAAGAATTAATAAATTTCAGGCTCACAAAAATTTCGGCAAATGATGAAACTCTTTCAGAGAATGAGATTCGTTGAGGTTGATTTTACATGCTTCGATCCAACTCAGAAATTGGCCTCTTTCCAATGAAAAGTTGACTTGTCTCAGCCTTTTCCGCCGAAAGCAGTCCATCTGTGGCAAATTTTCGGATATGTTATATACACATATTTACGCTTTTCTACCGCATTTGCTGTGTTGGACTTTCTGCCCTACTCTTCTATAAACTCCTTCCATTTGTTTCTGTCCTTGGTAAGGCTTCTTCTATTGTTTTTCCTTTAGTCTTGTGCTTTTACTGCCATTGGCATCCGTACTTTCATTACTTCTCTACCGTCTTCCAATCTCTGGATATATCCCTGCTATACCAGTTATCTTGTTTCTATATACTTCTAATGACTCCATTTTCAGATGTTCTCGTATCTATTCGTTTCCATTTCATCCAGTTTGGTCAAGCCTTTTAGGGTCCTCAAATATTTCATTCATTCCTGTATTCTGCTTTTATCTCTCTGCCATGTTTCATATATGAAAGCTGGTACTGGTCGGTATATGGTTCCCAATACTCTTAGTTTGGTTTTTCTGGATTGACTCTTATTATTTATAATAACGCTTTCAATTTATTGGCAAACTTTTATCGTTTTCTCTATTCCATTTGCTATTTCTATTTCCATCTCTCCATTGTTGTTGATCTCTACTCTTAGAGTTCTCCTTTTACTTCGTCTTGTACAGTGTCTTTTCTTCTCCGTCCAAAAGTTCTGTGAAGTATTTGACCCATCTATCTTCTTCATCATCTTCATCTTTTAGTGTTTCGCCTTGCTTTTTTTTTTATTTTATTCTTATAACTTCCTTTCTTTTTGTTCTTCGTTCGCTCTCAGTTCTTTAGAGGTTTTCCTTCCATAATCGTAATAGCTGGTTTGGTTCTTCATACTTAGGTACCTCCAAAATGATTTCATTTCTTCTTATATTTGTTCTTTCATTACTTTTGACCACCACAATGTTTGCTTTTTGTTGGTCTTGTAGCCCATTCCACGTATCTTTCTCGTTCAATTTATGAACCAAATTCAATTCAATATTCGTGAAAGTTTCCCAATCATGTAGCCTAACCTAACCTTCATTTTTCTATCAGCCACAGGACCAGTTTGTAGAAATTTATCAGTCAAATATTATATCACTGGTGAATGATTTGTCTTCCTGAATGATTTGTACTGTCGCTTTACTACAACACATGGAAACAGATTGACAACTGTGAAATGAAAATTATAAAAACATTTCTATTTGTAAAAACTAGCAAACATGGTTTTGATCGGATTATCAGATTTTCGTATAATCCAGAAATGATTTGGAAAACTACCATTACTACATGGAAAATTTTAACTCCTATAGTTTTCGAAATTGTTATGATTATTCTGTATATTAATATGTTCGGGTGTATTTTTATTCGTGAAAAATGAAAGAAATTCATACAACTTCGTTTATATTTCAAGGATTGGGAAGAACATTTTCTTGTTTCCTTCTATTCCTATCCCTTGTCTAGAATATCATCAAATTGATCTGGATACATTGAATTAAACACTTAAACAATCTGAAACTAACACAATAATTGTACAGAAAATTAGATTACCTTCCCGATGAAATGCAACTCGATCTCTTTCTGCCCATATGATTTTGAAGTCAGATTTGATCCTCCCAATGTGGGAGGTAATTTTTTGATACGAACATTACCCTTTTCCTATATTTCACTAAAACTATTCGTTTTTCAGATGTTGTTTAATAGATACTAGATTTTCCTGTAATGGGAGACACACTGTTTAACAATTTTATTTTTCCAAAATTAAATATTCTAGTAGAGAGTTTATGGATATTTTCAAGGAAAGTCCCTTTTCTCTATAATGGTTTTAAGTTGGAGGATGTAGAGGGTAGGTGGTTGATTTCACATGATCCAAATCTACCTCAAAAATAACTTTCGTTAAAACACAGCGTTTAAATACCTACATCTTGTTCCGATAATGTTTTAAAAGTTTTTCGTAAACAGTATTGCACCGCAAAATAGAAACGCCTAAGAGGCGAAAGTGTCCAAGGAACTTTTGCTACCAGTTTGGGAGAAACTGTTTGTAAATAAACATAATGTGATGTTAAATTTCCTACAACGATATGACAACTGTTTTATGCGTCTCATTTATTCCGAGCTTTCAAAAGAACTTTTGATTTGCATAGAAAATGTGGAATACCAAAGTTTTGTTATTTTTGAATAATCTTGTCACTAAAAAGAATAATTTCAATACAATAATCTGAGTAATTATCATACAGGGTGTTTGGTCTTAAACAAGCAACCCTGTTTATTTATATTGCCGAAGAGGCTGGAAAAATTTTCCGAAACATGTTGCATTATTTTTTGCCGTATACTTGAGACAAGCAGCACTCTAAGAAGTCTCAACCGTTCAAAATTGACTAGGGTGAAGGGGTTGGGTGACACCTCATCAGAAAGCTCTTCGAAGCTTATTTGAAACGGTATATGAGAAAAATATTTTTCACCGATTTCTTTTGAAAAAATTTTTTTCATCTTAAATGAGCCACCCTGAATAGTTGAAAACAAATTTTTGTTGTAAAAGGAATACTTTCAAGGGTATGAAGGGCCTGCGTGCTTTCAGCAGTATATTTCTTACCTTAAGGTTTTGTTGGTTAACAAAAGTAGGTGTTTGTTATACTGTTTTGTTATACTGTTTTTTCTTACAAACAACAACCACCTTAAAAAATTTTAATGTGTTTCTTGAATTAAAATTTCTTCTCATTCGATTAAAAATGGTTTACGCATTGCAAGAACGACTTGAGCTGGTAGATCTTCATTACCAAAATCGAAATTATACCCGAGTGTCACCATAAGTACGTAATGGAATCGACATAAAAATTTATTGGGGCGGATTCAATAATGGATTCCTAAAGGGCGGCCATTGGAATTGTGCATGATGAGGCACCAGCTGCGGCGGTAAAAATCGGTAACCCGCATTTCTTGTTCAACCTTTGCTCTTCTGATAAATGCACATTTTCATTTCAAGAGTAGATTTTGGCCCGATACAAATCCTCATGTTTTGCAAGAAATCCACACTTAATGTCCGGAAAAGCTGATTGTATGGATAGTAATTTTCAGACATCACCTATCGAGGTGACGTAGAAAATGCAGGTTGATTAATTGATAACAAAAATTTCCAAAAAAACGGAGCTCCTTCTCACAATTCGCACCAGTTTGCCAATACCTCAATTTGCAATATCCTACTCGTTCGTTAGATTGGAAAAAGAGGTCCTATGGACTGGTCTGACCGATCTGTTGACCTGAATCCACTAGAATTTTTCTTGTGGGTCATAAATTTTCGATACTCATCCTGAGAATTTCGACGGTCTATGTCAACGAATTGTAGATGTGTGTCGTCAAATAAGTCCAAATATGCTGAACCATGTTAGAGGCGATATTCAGTCAAGGTTGTATCATTGTATGGAAGTAAATAGAGAACATTTGGAACATTTCATGTGAAACCAATGGATTTCATTTTCTTATTGTGAACATGATGAGACAATAAAATAATCTTAGAATTATTGTAATTTGTGAAAAGGGGTTTCAGAAAAAGATTTCAACAAAACCTACTTTTCTTATCTAGAACCTCAAGGTAAGTGATTCAACAAGCAGGCGCTAAGTAACCTCGTTAGGTTTTCCTTATACGAAAAAATTGATAAGTTTTTCCTTTTCTCGAATAATCTTGAAAATAGCCTAAATATTCAATGTAGCTCGTTCGAATTAAAAAAAATCATTTTTTCCAAAAAGGATTCGTCAAGATTAGATTTTCCATACACCGTTTAATCGTTGAAAAGAGGCTCCGAGAATCTTTCAAATGTGGTGTTGCTGGACCCTTTCACCCTATTCGACATGTTACGGTAAATTTTTCCAATTACTATGGGATAACACCCTGTACCGTATATTACTTCAGGATAGTTTGATCTATTCTCAAGTCATTTTATATACACCTTCAGTGTATGACTCAACGTGTTTCACCACAGGATCAGATTCTAGGAAGTTTCTAACTATTTTTGTTTTAGGAACACCACCAAAGGCAATCATTGATAACTTCCACAGAGGTGTTGTCAATAAGGCAAAGTGAGAGTTTCAGTTATTTCCTCTTCAAAATTGCCTTGACATCACCACCGAGAGTAATTGAGCTCGAACACGAGAGTACCAGATTTTTGAGTGGGCTTCAAGTCTAGCCTATAATCAGTCTTGGAAACGTATAACTATAACAGTGGGATTTTTGAAGTAGAGGTGAGTAGGCATTCACAAGATTTATGTGTTCTGCTTTGGACCCTCTCTATCATGATTTTTTTCGTGAAAAAGCATTTCCAAATATCCAATTCAAGGTAGTTTTTTATTTTAAATGATTTAGTGACTGAAAATTTCGGATTTCGTCGATAATCAATATCTCAGTTACTTTTGAAGTTACTTGAAAATATTTCGGATATTTTGCAGTCACATTTTCCAACATGATCAAGCGACGTTTTTTTTTTAGGTACGAGTTAACAATCACTGAGATCGTTACGTTTGTAGTTATGAAATTAGGGGTCATGTCACACAAATTTTATGATTTTTGATCCTCCGCTCCGACCTTGTCACAGCTAACCACATTTGTGAGACAGTTTTGAAAAGTTAGATATTAGATTTTTATATATTTTTCTGACGCCTTGGTCACACAATGTACAACTTCGTCGATTCGTTGCGATTCCGGAATCTTTGAACCTTTCATTATGCTGGTAGGCATCAACGCTAAAAGTAAAGCATCCCTGACAAGAGACCGAATGTTATAAATTGCCCATCAACACTTCTGTCAAGCGGCTGAGAGCGATGGGAACAATGCATTGGAAATGACAGCATGGCCATACCGTTCTTCTTTGCGAAATTTATTGCCTTCATAGCTAAGTGATACTCGTGATTATCGAGAAGTGGAACTATAGGATTTTTTGAGATGGCTTCACTTAAGATACACAACGTTCCATGAATAAATATATTTCATCAACCGCCATCCACCCTGAAGCATTCCTAGCACCAGTGCTTTCTGGCGGCCCGCCAGTTACTAAATGGTCCTGGTAATTTCTTCTTGGAAATACAAACTTATGAGAATAGAATTTTCTAGAGCATTGACCAATCAATACACCTCTTTGACTAGAAGTTCTATCCTCAATCTGCTTCATCACTTCCTGGGCTACAAATTCTTTCTTTTTTAAATCTCATTTAGCTTTTAAATATCGACACCATATTTATTGCGACAGATGCCAGCTTATCAAAAAATTAAGAGATAATTCGTTAACCAAAATTAGTAGCTCGTTGCAGACTTGTTTCTTCCATGCAAATGGATTGCTCCATATATATCTTCGAAAACTTAGTCATCCAATCTTCCCCAGCGCATCCAGTTTTTACCTAAAATTCAAAAAAGGCTATTTCGTACTTAAGAGCGCATTCATAAGCTTAGTTTCGTACTTCTTTAGTTTAAGACCTAAATATATTTTGAGGCATACAAACGTTAGTCAACTAGCTTTTTGGTCTGTTCTTTACTAAAAACAGGTTCAATGAAGTAACCCACACTCTAAAGAGTTATCGCTGCATTCTGATTACGTTCAATATATTGAACCTTGATTTTTTTACATACCGGAATAAGGTGATGTGGCAAAAGTCTGAGTCTCCCGCTTACATGACTTCTTTGCACAGGTTTCCTCGGCCACTTTCTTTCTTGTAATCTCTCATTCAAAAATAAAAAGAATCCAAAATAATAGCAGATCCTAATAACCGGGCAAATTGTAACATGTTATAATTAAACCCAAAGATATCGTTATAACATGCCTCTTACAAAATTTAGCTCTTCCTACTGGAATACTGAAAAACTAAAGGAATATTTGCAACAAATACTGTGGTTTGTTTGTTTGTTTTTCCTTTAACGTGCTCTATTTCCGCCTTTCGGCCAATGACTCGCCGGGGAATTCTGTCACCTCACCAACCCGGGAATTTCTCGTGTCGACGGAAGGGATCTTTAATGTCCAACGCATCTCTGTTAGACAGGACCGACGGCTTCACATCTCCTCCGAAAGATGGATGCTCAAGCGATTCCCAGAATCCGAAAAATCGCACCGACTTTGTGGGGATCGAACCCAGGTAACTCTGCGTAGGAGACGAGCATCGTATCCTCCACGCCACCGAGCCGGTAATACTGTGGTTAATATCAATTATATTCTATTCTTATTAATAAAAAAGTTGAGTGAATATTTTATCATTATAAATTTATGAATAAGTTGAAAATGATAGTGACTTCAAATTTACTTACCATTCGACTGTGAACACGTGTTGACTAAACATCACCTGGCGATAACCAGATCTGATTATAATCAACAATTAATTAAAATTACGGTGTATTCCAGTGCATTTATACATAGACCAAAATCGTACGATTATTTCTTATCCTACTTACCACCAATTCAGATTTTTGAATTATATTCACATCTTCAATAAAAATAAATCCGAAACAATTTCTTGCAACATACACATACACATTGCCTATAAGACGGCAGCCAACATTACAATATGCAGTAATACATTCTGCGAACCATAACTACCACACAAACACTAATAAAAGGGACTCCTAGACGGAGTATCCCCAACAAAGTCATACCAAACTTCAACTAACACTCAAAATGTACCCAACTGAATCCTACGTCTCCAAACCCAAATCAACTCCAAAACCAACCAATCCTGATAGGAAACAAGCTATTATAATACATGCTGAAGGCGATCTACGAAACTTTGAATATGTTCAAGAAATCGGATCTATAGTCCACCCCACAAATATCACACATATATCCCGTGTATCTAATAACAGAATATGTATATTCCAACGGAATAAAGAACCAGTTGATGATCTTATCGAAAAACACCCCAAGGTTTCTGTGAATGATATACAACAGTGGCTGTTCGTAGACTTATCGCACCCACCAAAAGAGTAGTCATTTCCAATGTTTGTCCCTCAATTCCAAATGAACTCATTGAAACTGCTCCCAAAAACTATGGCCTCCAACTCTCTTCTTCTATAACATGTCTGAAAGCTAGATTACCGGAAGAATATAGTCATATTTTGAGCTTCAGACGGCAGGTGTATATAAAACCAACACATGGAAACTTCGAACTGCAGACATCTCTCCTAATCCCCTTCGAAGGAAATTACCATCGGATATTCCTGCCAACTGACAAATAGAATGTTTGGTATGTAAAGAAACAGGTCACATCCCAAGTAATTTCCCAAATGCAAATATCACAGTATCGCCTGTTCTGGACAAAGATGGCCATCATCCAGATATTAATTTAACACCAAATAAAGAAACAGAACATAACATTGAGCCAAAAAATATAACTGTTATAGCAGACGTACACACTCCAGAGAACATCGCGAAAAAGCCACGCACAAGCTCTGTTGGCTCATGCCTGCAAACCATACCATCTGAAGAACACGCAATTCATGAAGCATCGACAGAAATATCTCCACTCAAAACAGATATCGCACTTAAAATCAAGCAAAAAATAAAAACCTCGCAAAGAAATAAGAAGTGATATTATATCCGATATATATATATATATATATATATATATATATATATATATATATATATATATATATATATATATATGTATATATTAAACCCAATATGTCAAGAGAAGATAAAGTAAAAATCAGAAGATCAAGAATGGACCACACGAAATCTACTTATGAGTACCTACTGACGAATGAACCGCCCCCTCAATGCAGATCATGTTTTAACACAATTCTTACTGTCAAACACATCATTGCCGAATGCCCTTACTCTGAAAGGATAGAACAGCACATCCGTGGAACGATAGGTACAATACTCAGCAACCCCCGAGAACTGAAGAATACACTGGACTACCTCAAAGATAAACAACTATACCATAGCATCTAGTCGTACAATACACAAACATTGTCATATATTTCATCTGAACACAGAATGTAATATTCAAATAACTCAAAATTTAACTTACTGGTTCCCGTGTTAATGACCATTATGTCGAGACACGAAAAAAAATTTTCTTACAAAAAACACACATACAGCTCCTAAATCAAACAACGATAGAGCATAGGCCAGCAACCTACAAAAAATGCACTTCTCACGAAGAGTCTCTGGTTGTTTAGGAAGCACTGTTGCCGTCCATACCTTTGATTTGCCGCAAATTGAAGGTGTTACAATTTTCCCCGGAATAAAACTGGAATGAAAACTGATAGTAGACTCTAAATATATTTTGGTACTCCCCCGCCACAATCAAGATGAGTTTTTGAGTCAACGCATAACTGCAGACAAATTTGGATGAACCATCACATTCCAAACAAGACCAAAATTCTGGAAAATAAAAATCTACTCATTTGAAAACGATACTTGTCAAACGAGGGAGCCATATTCCAAACTCAAACCTATCTTAACACCTTCCACAATAATCCTTTTGAGAAGGCTCGAAGAAGATTGAAAAATGCATTGAGAATTTATACACCTACTAAACAACCATGGTAATTCTTATGTATTTTATGTCAAGCTGTATTTAGTTCCTTCTGGATAGGGAATAGTATATGAAAAAAAAATAAAGTGAAAACACAAAAACTAAACTATTCAAACAAATACACAGGTTCGGGCGATGATCATTTCAGTAAGGAATTAATAATTTCCATGCCTTGCGTCAAATTAGTATTACTCTATAGAAACCTCTGGCGTTTTCTCAACGATTGAAACAAAAATAACACTAATATACACAGTCTAGTATGTCTTACCCTCTACAAACTTCGAAACTGATTTCAAATTTCAGCTCACAGATGGAAACTTCAATTTAGTTTAGATCGAGTGAAGCATACAGAATATCAAAGTTACACAATATAGAAGCAAGATCTGAAATCTATTCAATTTCTTAAAGCAATTAATCAGAACTCTTGCGTGAAGAACACGGGGGAGTAAAACATCTTAAAATTTATCTTTTATTTCAGTTTATTCGATGCCATACATCTAAGTATTCAAAGTTTCTGCAATTTAATACAGCCAAAGGTGTGAATTTTAACAAAACTAAGTTTATCCACTATTCTTAGATATTAACATGAATGTACGGTTTCCATAAATAAATAGAGGAATTTTCTTTGTTTTAAATATAGAAGTCTGGCTAATCACTTGTTGAAGAACTGCACTAAATAATTACATGATTAGATAAAACGATAGGTATAAGGATATAATGAAGAAAAAACATATTTTACATACGTTTGGAGTTCTATCATATTCTCCAAAACTAAGTAGAAATTAAAATATTATTTAAATGTTACAATATCATCTATGATATACTTAAGAAATAGATGAGAGAAGTGGAGACAAACGGGAATCAAGCTGATCATTAATTATTGGTTGATTATGTTTGTGGGCTGGTGAAATTTCGACGAATTCTAATAAATCTAATCTTACTTTTATTAGCTGAATATAAAATTTAGGTGTTTATGGAATCTTATAAATGATTTCTATTTATAGAACGTTGCTAATTTATTATGAATTATAGATTTCTTGTGATCATCTACTATCATATGGATCATTACAAAATGATTTATATACACCACTTTTTCCACCTACATCAAGTAGATCCTTGTGATCGACTAAGAGTGAACAGAGATTCCTGTGTGCTGTGGTCTTTTATTGCTTCGTGAAATATTAGGAAAGAAGAGTTTTTTCCTGAAAAATCACCGCAAACAAACTGAAACTAGCATTTCTGATTTTCAAGTGATTTGAAAATTTTTTAAATTAATTAGGTCGGTTGTTCTTGAACCCACGTAAACATGATTTTGTTAACCTGTAGGCACCTTCTCAAATATTATCAAACAATCATAGGCGACTTAGATCTCGTTGAATTAGATATTTCTTTCTATTTTCAAAAAAAGATATATCATGTGCACCAAATTTTTCCATTCACTTTTCTTGATGAAAGAAAGAAAAGTTTTTTTTTAGTTGCATCTAGTGATCAATTCAGAGTGTGATAAATTATGTAATATAATAATGTTAGAATGATCAATTCCTACTATGACAGTTCCGAGCTTCTGAAATCTCTTCATCTAACAAGTAATAAACTTCACAGGAGGAAGAAAAAACCTTCGGATCACTACCGTTTCGGTTTGTTTTAGTAATAATGATAACAATAACAACAATATTGTAATTCTCTAGGTAAAGTCACAAGAGTAGAACGAACTGTATGCAGCTAATTATATCAAATTAAATTATACAAATCGAGAAAAAATGTAATTTAAATATTAGTGGTTCCAAATAGAACATGTCTACAATTCAACTAAAGTTTAAAACATGCTCATGTAAAATATCTTTCAATTTATTCTTGAACAATGTTCAATTTCTTCCTTCCGATAGTGAGGGAAATTGTTTGAAATAGTTCAATGCACATGACGTATGTTCCGTTCGAGACAAAAGTCAGTCGGTGGTTTAGCAATCTTAAATTACCGGAGAACCTTATTATTCTTCCCGAAACGTACACTTAGGTGAGAGAAACCTTTTCGTGGTCAAAAACGTTCATTAACAATTTAGAATACACACTGAGATATTGGGTAGTACATTCAATACACTGAACAATTCTCTGTTGGGTGTCTGTATGGCATGAAATAAATACTACGGACAATTCTTTTCTGTAGAATTAGAGATTCAGTGAGTCCGCTAGAGATACATAATCATAATGCTGTAGTTTATTGAAGATGCTACATATGCATGGTGAAAACTGAAAACGCCTCCCTACCAATAAAATGGCGCAGTCTCTACTCAAGATACAATTTCGAACAAATTTTCCTGGGTACAGTGTCGATCTGGGCGTCCCGTTGGAGGTTCCAATCTAAATGGTCACCCAAAAGCTTATCCCTTTCACTCTGATTGACACCAGAGCCTTCAGATTCACATGCTAGCTCGAACAATTTTACCACTCGAAAACTGAATCAGTCTGGTTTCAGAGTTGTTGAGAACCAGACCATTTACACGACAGTAATCGTTTATTCTTTTCACTGCTGTTTCATATAGTGACCAGATCGTGAGTAATTTACCCGGCTACCAGCACCGTTTAATCAACAACGAAAAGCACCATAAAACAATCAGGAAGTTCAAAAGTGCAATCGATGAAAACAATTAAATGGGCCCTAGAACTGAGACCCACGGAACACCACGATGCATGCTCCCAAAACATGAGAAGAATTCCTCGCGTTCTTCTCTCAAGACCACAGTTTATAAGCGACCACTCAAGTACGATACTAAGCATTTATTCGCATTACCCTTCACTCCAACCCCCAAATATTTTGAAGCAGGTGTTTATGCTCGAAAGTATCGAGATGAGATATTATAAGATTGCCGCGATCTTCTATGATTTAATTGGCAATACTGACAATCGCATCTTGAGTTGACATTTTTCTACGAAATTCAAACTGGAACTCTCAAAAATAATTTCTAGAATTCAAAAAATTCAGAGTTTGATTATACTTGGCTTTTCCGAATATTCACGAAAATAACGACCGGTCTGTAGTTGGTAGTTGAGGTAGCATCTTTCTTGACGGTAATAACTAACGTCACCATGAGGAAACCAAGAAAAATTGACTAGTCAAAACTATCATTCATCAGAAGAATGATTATGGCAGCCAAAAGGTCATGGTCCAAAAACCATCAGAGTTCTAACCAGTAGTTCGAATCAAGTAGATCTGATGGTGCATGCAATGTATCAACAGATTCGACAAAACAGTTGTTAAAGACATTTGCAGCCTCTCCCCATAAATTGGTTCGTCGATTGTTTTCATCATTGAATTTCATAGGATATTCATTTTCAATTTTTAAATTAATTTCGTTGTCCATAACTTCATTTCATTTCATTTGCCACGCATCTCCTTTAGTTCAGTCAATCATCATTAAGAATATCTATAATTTTGCACTGTATGCTCCTTCAACAGTGATTGTGGTAGCGATTTAGTGCAAAAGGTTCCATCTGCGCATAAGTAACGTTTTTGCTCTCCAGATATCTACCAAAGCGTGGTTGTAATGATGGGCTGTAAAATACAAATTCAATTTAAAATGAACAAAAAACAATTCCAAAAAGAATTGGTTTAATAGATAAGGAGAGGTAGAAGTCCCTCTATTGAGGTGATCAAGTTCGTCGGCTGAACTGTCATAAAATTTTCTTCCGTTGAATGGCTTTCTGAATGCTTTAGAATGATGTTTTCTGTTGAAATTTCTTTTCGTCTACTTTTTTCAGTAACTTGTGTGAGACTCTCCTTAGACAACTGGATCCACCTACACTCGCTTCTCTTCAGATCTGAATGTTCGATTCCTAGCCAAAGAAGAATCAATAAAGTGGTCAGATGGATTTGAGAGTCTGGTAGATCGATGATTATGATATCATCTCGATCACATAATCAGAAAAATAAGAACTTGCATTTTTTTTTACTCTTTCAACTATGGCGAAATTCCTTTGACAAGAAAGGATCAAGCATTAAGGATTCTTGATTCACTTCGGTGAAATAATAAACGAGGATGATTATGGTGATCATCTGTGTCTGTACCTCTGTTAAAATTTTTCAAGTAGAGTGGAATTCTTCTTTTAGTCGCTGCAATACCGTTTGTTACTTGCTTCGGGCGAACCTGATGTATCAGAAGCTGCTACAGATGGTTGCACATTATTTGATAACATATGTTAAATAATGCCGTTTTTTTTTAATTGGCATTGATGACATTCATGATTCTACAACAAGAATAAAGCGGGTAAGTAGGGTTTCATGAGATAATTTGGTTTTCAACTAGATTGACCATATTTTAATATAAAAAGCAAAATTTGATAATTATTATTATTACTTTCGAATTCGTTCTGTTTTATGCTTCCAAGCGTTTTTGGACATACCAGAGCGAAAACTACACTCGGAGGCAAAATTAGCGGAACACTCGAAAATTTAACCAAATACGAAGTCCGATATTTTTCCTAATTCTCATCCGATTTAGATGATTTTTTCGGCAAGTTATAGATCAACTCTTCTGCTTTGTAGAAATTATAAGGGAAAACAAAAAAAATTTGAAAAAAATTTATACGGGGGCAAAAATAAAAGTGTTTTTTTTTGTCAAAAATTCGTAACACCCTGTGGAATTTCGTGGTCCGATTTGAAACGTACAATATCATGGTCTGTCAAGACACATCTTCCTACAGTAACGCCCTTCTTGTGTTGTGCATTTATCTCAATTTTTACAAGAGATATCCAATTTGAAGCGAAAAGTCACAAATTTCAAGAATTTATTTTTAATCTTGCGTGAGTGCATAACATCGAAGGTTAGCCAAAAAATAAAATCAAAATTAGAGAATAGGAAATCGAACGAGATGAAAATTTTTGAAATTCACTGGCCAATTTCACGCTCCGGGAGAACTCGAAGTACACTGGAAAAATCGCTGATTTTGCACATTTATTTTTGAATTTTTCTGTGTGACACTCTATAATAATTATCATTCCTGTCCAAAATTGAGAGCAGGTGTGTATCCTGGCGATACACTCGTGAAATGAAATGAACATGTTGAGAAAAATGTTCATGATGACCCACAAAAAAAAACATTTGATCTTAGTAGCGAGTATGACCCCCCCGAGCTCTTATTACAGCGCGCATACGATTTCGCATACTTCCAATAATGTTGTCTATCATCTGTTGAGGTACGTTGTCCCACTCTTCCACCAAAGCCAATGTAGGCTCTTCAACGTTGCCTGGATTCCGTTGTCGAACCCTTCTTCCAAGAATGTCCCAAACGTGTTCGATTGGGTTCAAATCCGTTGACCGCGACGGCCAGTCCATTCGTGTGATCCCAACTTCATGGAGATATTCTATCACTATGCGCGCAGTATGAGGGCGCGCGTTATCGTGCATAAAAAGGAAATTTTCCCCTATGTAAAGAGCAAAAGGCACAACATGGGGCTCCAAGATTTCTGTTATATACCGATGGGCATTAAGTGATCCATTGCCAATAATCTCCAGCTCTGTTCGTACTCCCAAACATATGCCACCCCATATCATAACACTGACCCTCCACCGTATTGCTCCGTTCCTGCGAAGTTCGCTTGATTGTACCGTTCCCCTCGATGCCTTCATATTCTATTTCTACCATCCACGAAATTCACACAATATCGGCTCTCATCACTAAATAAAAGTCGTCTCCACTGATTTATTGTCCATGCTACATGCTCCCTAGCAAACGCCAATCTTGCTACCCGATGGGCTCTATCGAGTCTTGGTGCTCTTGCTTGCGCGTATGATCTCAGACCAACTTCATTTAATCGTCTTCTAAATTGTCCTCACACTGACGTTAATGTTATCCACTGCTTGTAAAAGGTTACGTGCCTGAACAGCAGTATGACGAGGATTTCTTATGGTTTGATTGACGATGAAACGGTCATGTATAGCGCGGGTTGCCCGATTTCTTCCTTGTCCTCGCCTCCTCACGTACAATCCAGTTTCCCTGTAACGTCGGTAGATTCGATGGATAACCGACGTCGAGACACCCAACACGGTACCGACTGAGCGGTAGGTGCGCCCTACCTCGATCAATGTAACTGCCCTTGCTACTGAGGTTGGTGGTAAATCTCTCATTCTGAATGAAAAATACCGTTTCGAATCGGAAACAGTAAATGAATCACAAAACACCGCAACCGATCGAATTTGTATCAAATCAAATAATGGAAAACTCTCATTCTTTAAACAAGTGCAAATGTGGTCATATACAAAAAAACGTGTGTTGTATTTCATATTTGATAAAAAAAGGTGTACACATGTGTAAATGAAAAGTTTTATCAATGGTCCCAAAATTCGGTTGTGTATTTTAATACCTACCGACTGTTATCTCCTATGAATTCCTAATTTTCACCAAATTAACCAAATTGTCATCAATAACTAATGCAATTCGAACATAAAAATCGCAAACGACTATTTCGACACGCCTGAGTGATAATAAAAAAATTCCAAATTGATAGACGAATTTTAATGACAATTTCTTGATTCAATGGAATTTCTCCAAAATGGTGATTTTCCACTTGCAATTAAATATATTTTGCAAAAATAGAGACAAACGCATGAAACAAGAAGGGCGTTACTGTAGGAAGATGTGTCTTGACAGACCATTATATTGTACATTTCAACTCGGACCACGAAATTCCACAGGGTGTTACGAATTTTTGACAAAAAAAAAACACTTTTAGTTTTGCCCCCGTATAAAATTTTCTTCAAATTTTTTTTGTTTTCTCTTTTAATTTCTACAAAGCAGAAGAGTTGATCTATAACTTGCCGAACAAATTGTCTAAATCGGTTGAGAATTAGGAAAAATATCGAACTTCGAATTTGGTTAAATTTTCGAGTGTTCCGCTAATTTTGCCTCCGAGTGTAGTTTGTTCGGCTTCTGTAAATTTCTTCCACTAATATACGATAACTCCATGTTTCGCATCTGGCTTCATTCTTTATGAATACCTTTGTTTGCTTTCATTCAACTTCTTAATTACCGATATAATAACTAACTTTGAATTAAATGATTATTTACCGAATTCAGTATATTTTGTTTCTCAAAATAACAAAGATTATCATCGAAATGTTTTTTCGTACTTGCAGGGTGACACTGGGTAAAATCCGTCACCTAATTTAGTAAAAGCAGAAAGGTGAGGACAAGTCTTATAATTTGTTATAAACAGAATGTCCAGCACCTGCTCTTTACGATAATTTCTTCCTCATTTGAGAATATTCAACTAGCAAAAGGATTTGACCATATTGGGAATCGGCATTCTGGAAACTATCAATATCAGTTTGCCGGCTCGGTGGCGTATGGGATATGATGCTCGTCTCATGCGCAGAGTTACCTGGGTTCAATCCCCACAAAGTCGGTGCGATTTTTCGAATTCTGGTAATCGCTTGAGTATCCATCTTTTGGAGGAGATGTAAAGCCGTCGGTCCTGTCTAACAGAGATGTGTTGGACATTAAAGATCCCTTCCCTCGACACGAGAGGGGTTCGGCAAAATTCCCGGATTAGTGAGGAGACAGAATTCCCCGGCGTGTCATTGGCCGAAAGGCGGAAATAGAGCACGTTAAAGGAATAACAAACAAACAATATCAGTTCTTTTGCATCCGTAAGCACATTCGCCTCGAATATACAGGATATCTGCGCGAGATGGGACATTAAAAGTATATGGAGAGAGGAATGATCGAATAGAGACATTTTTTGTTATCTTGAATATTGTTCAAACTAAGTTCCGAAATGCTGAGGCACTTCCGGTTATAGCGGAAGTTGTCACCATCTTTGCTATTTCAAATGGCATAATGTATGTTTCTATTTTTTTTTTGTAGACAATTAAATTTTGAACAATTTTTTTTCTCATTTCATTGCCACCTGAAGTCAGTCGAAAGGAAGATATGAATTTTTCAATCGGAATTTTTCAATTTGTCATATTATGTTTTTTTTATTAATTCATATAAAAATGCTAAAGATCCTTCAATATCGATTATTTCTAACTCGTTGCAAGTAAAGAGGCTCATTCAGCAGAATTCAATTCATTTAGAGCAGGGGTGCTCAAAGGATCGATCGCGAGTGCTTTTTGATTAGATCTCGAGAAGAAAAAAAGGAGGTAACTACACTACAAAAATTTATTACGTAATAAAATAACACTCTGAAAGCGGCAAAACGCGGCTTTATCAAACGCGAGGTACTTGTCAAAGAAAAGCCGCGTTTTTTATTCTTGCCGCTTTTCTAGAAATTTGGGGCGGCGCGTTTGACGAGTACATTCGAGACTTTCGTTTACGCCGATATAAATGTTGCACCTGCTGGAATTGGAGTCATTCTGAATTGTAAATTGAAGGCAATACTACGTCGATATAAAATTTATTATTAAATAGTACAAAATGAGTGCACGAAGAAATCTAAAACGTATCATTTTAATAACGATTGGGAGAAAGAATATTTATTTTGTATGGTGAAGGATAAGTGCATTTGTCTTATTTGTCGTGCGTCAGTTGTAATACCTAAGCGTAGTAACTTGTAGAGGCATCATAAAACGGTTCATAAAAACTACGAAAAGGATTTGCCATCACAGAATCAATAAAGAAAATGAAAAGTACATGATTTGATATCCTGTTTGAAAAAAGAACAAACCATGTACACAAGACCGGCCAAACAATTAAAAGCTGCTACGATCGCGTCATTTAAAATATCTCATATATTAGCGAAACACAAGAAACCATTCGCAGATGGATCGGTTCTGAAGCAAGCATTTATTGAAGCGGGTGAACTTTATTTGGAGATTTTAAAAATAAAACAGAAATCATGTCTGCTATTAGAGAACTTCAGTTATCTCGTCCGACTTTTACAAGGCGTATTGAAGTCATGAGTGAGGACATGGCAGATAAACTAAAACATGAAATCATGAAATGTACATACTTTTCTTCACATTTCGACGAATCCATCGATATGACAGACACTGCCCAGCTGTGTATTTTTATTCGGATGGTATTCAATGCCATGTTAGCTAAGAAAGAATTTTTGATAATCATTCCATTGCATTACATCAACAAGTTTTGTATTCAAAAGTTTTAAACACAGAGGAAATTATGGACATTGCAACAAAAATTGTGAATTCCATCCGTGCACGTAGCTTGCAACGGCGGCTCTTTAAGTTGCAGTTTCAAGAGAGGGATTCAGCTAAACACACTGATGTAGTTCTTCACACAGACGTCAGGTGGTTGAGTCACGAAAAATTCCTAGAAAGGTTTCAAGAATTATTGCCCGAAATAACAGCTTTACTAGAGAAAAGAGGTGATGACATTCAGATGTTGGAAAACGAAAAATGGCTGACTGATTCGGCATTTTTGACTAACATCACAATGCACTTAAACACCGTTGACTTGGAGCTTCTAGGTAAAGGAAAAACTATTATTGAGGTGATTAGCGCAGTGAACGCATTCAAAAGTAAATTGCAACTTATGATAAATCAACTGAAAAGAAAGGATCTGAAACATTTTCCGTCTTTGAAAGCAAGAATTCCCCAGTTGAATTATGATACGTATGAGGCTCAATTATCGAATAATTTTGGGACAACTCGAAATTCGTTTTTATGATTGCAGTAAATTGACAAATATAGCATCATTTATGAGTTATCCTTTTTCATTTAAAAACATTGAGTAATTAGCTACTGAAATAGCAAGTCAGTTTAATATTAACTCATGTTCTGTTGAAAATGAGTTGGTGCAGATTATATCACATATACATCTCAAAGCTACAGCATCTGATATAAATTTCTGGTGTTTTATATCTAAAGATAAATATCCGAATCTAAGGCAAATCGCCCTTCAACTGACGGCAATGTTTGAGTCAACCTACTCGTGGGAGTCTGCATTTTCTGAAATGAAGATAATTAAGTCAAAATATCGCAATCGACCAACTGACGATCATATGTTATCATGCTTGCGACTAGCACTCAGTGGTTATGTACCATCTTATGAAAAGTATGCTGAGGACATGCAGTGCCACGCTTCAATATCCAAAGTCACTCCTCAGTTAAGTTTAACACCATATGTAACTCTTTTGTTCTGTAACAACCAATACACTCGCAACTTTGAATAACTATGAGTTTTTTCATTGATATTATAGAGAAGAACCTAACTAAACCTAACCCAAACCTTGACTAAAATAATGTATATTGTGAGGAAAATTAATATCTATATATAATACGGTACACCCTACCTAGCTAGGTAGGATGTATCGTGTATGTACGACAACCCTGCATCATACATACTTGCAGCCTCTCAGAGTCGATCGTAAGTAGTATAAAAATATTAAGGTAGATCGCCAGCAGTTCAAGTTTTGAGCACCCTTGATTTAGGGGCTTCACGGTATACAGGGTGTTTCGAAAGCATGTGGCAAATCGTAGTAGATTCAAAGGTACGAAAGTCCGTTTTTTCGAATTATACTACCTATTCTTGAACACACCATTTAACTTGTAATATTCATAGGCATTGATTTGTTATAGGTTCCCCTCTACCTAAAATACATCGTTCCGAGTTATTCGCGATTTAATCCCAGATATTACAATTTTTCGCGTGAGGACCCGGAAATTTGCAGATTATATGACCGGAAATCTTTCAAATACTGCAATTCAATCTCTCAATACGAGATCCTTCGCAAAATCTTCATCAAAGTAATTCTGGTGAGAATTCCGAGAGAAGAGTGCGAAATCAATTATTATTGATGTGGATTGAATCTGACTTCTCTGTTCTCTTCTTTTCTAGTAGGTTATTCTCGATTACATCAATTACTTGTCAGGGAAGTCATCTTTGACTACCTCAATGAATGAAACATGTCGATTTTTTTTGTCGCCTTTCAGTTTCACTTGAAATGATTAGTCTCGTTATCCAAAATGATTGGACTTGTTATTGATTCTAGACGTTTTGAAATCCACAAATTGTCTCGAAACAAGATATTTCAAATATTGTTTCACAAGGTAAAACTCTGATATTTTTCAGCATAATTGAAGGAATACGTCCGTGGTTTTTTCGGTTTGCAATATTTAGAAAAGTACCTACATCTAACCATAAAAAAACGACATGCTTCATTCAGCGAGGTATTTTTGGTAAATCGAAGATGACTTTCCTGACTAGTAACTGATGCAATCGAGAATACTTACTACAAAAGAAGAAAAATGAGAAGTCAGGTTCAATCTACTTCAATAGTAATTGATTTCGCACTTTTTCTCTCGAAATTCGGACCAGAATTACTTTGATGAAGAGTTTGAGATGGGTCTCGTATTTCTTCTTCTTCTTCTTGGTGCCTTATCCGGTACGGACGTTGGCGATTAACATAGATATTCGTATCTTGTTAGCTGCACTTCTGAAGAGTTGTATGGTAGTGAGTTTTACCCTGCATGATAAGCTGGAGGAGGCGATATTTTTCGTGACGCATTATGTATCCAAAGTACTCCATTTTACGTTTTTTCACGGTAAATAAGATTTCTCCCTGTTTATCAAGCCTACGGAGGACCTCCTCGTTGGTAATGTGGTCCGTCCATGATATGCGTAGAATGCGGCGGTAGACTCACAGCTCAAATGCCTTCAGTTTTTTCATTAGTCTTTCCGTCATCGTCCATGCTTCCACACCATACAATAGAATTGAGAATATGTAGCATTTTGCCAGTCTGTCTTTTAAATTGATAGATAGATCTCTACTGGTGAATAATGGTTTCATGTTGTTGAATGCTGTTCTTGCTTTCTCAATTCTTGTTTTTATTTCCATGGACTGATCCCTATCTGAACTTACGAAAGATCCGAGATAGGAGTACTTGTTGACCTGTTCCACTGGTGTCGTGCCTATTATCAGTTGTTCCCATTGTTGTGGTCGTTTACTAACACGCATTCACTTGGTTTTCTCAACGTTGAGCTTCAAGCCATACTGTTCACCAACGACTCGCACTCTCTCCACTAGTTGCTGCTATTCGTTAACGTCGCTGGCAAGTATAACTGTATCATCAGCGTATCTGATGTTGTTGATCAGTTCTCCATTCATCTTTATACCTGCCTCTACCTCGTACAGTGCTTCCTTGAAGATTTCTTCCGTGTATCTGTTGAAGAGAAGAGGGGATAAAATGCAACCCTGACGTACGCCTTTCTTTATTTCGATATCATCCGTGAAGCTTCTGTCTACTTTGACCCTACAGGTCTGCCCCCAGTAGAGATTAGTTATTACTCTTACGTCTTTATTGTCAAGACCTGCTTTTTGTAGGATGGATACGAGTCGTTCATGGTTGACGCTATCGAATGCCTTAGCAAAGTCGACAAAGCAGATATATACATCTTTATTTGTGTCCAGCAACGCTGGATTGAAACCTGCAGAGCAAAAATAGCATCTCCTGTGCCCAGAGCATTACGGAAAACAAATTGCGATTCACTAACCTCTAGATCGCACTTTGTGTAGATTCTGTTCTGGATCACTTTTGTAAATGTCTTAGTCAAGTGGTTAATTAGACTTATTAGGCGGTATTGGTCGCAGGATTTTGCATTTGGTTTCTTTGGAATGGGAATAAATGTCGAGTGCATCCAATTTTCCGGTATTACTCCAGTATCATAGATATTGTTAAATAATTTTACTAAAATATCAAGAAATCTTGGGTCGGATTCACACATAACTTTAAGGATCTCGATATGTACACCATCGGGGCCTGGGGATTTATTATCTGTCATACCAAAGACCGCTATCTCTATCTCACATTTCAGTATCGGTAGCCCGTCTGTAACATCGGTTAAATTGTATCTCTCGGGGCGTGTATCGTCAAACAATTCCTCTACGTATTCTTTCCACATGCCCATGATCTCAGAGGCTTCTGTTTTTAGCATTCCGTCTTTATTCAGTAAGCTAGTTGTTCGGTGAGCATTACTTTCTTCGAAGTGAACTCTTTAATTTTCTTGTGCATGTTATAGAAATCGAATATTTTCTCACATTGTTCGATGTCGTTGCACTTTTCTGATATATATGCTTCTTTAGCTTCTCTGATTTTTTTCTTTATGAGTTTATGTGTTGCGATATACTTCTGTTGATTTTTACCCTTATGCGTTCTCTTTTCTTCCATTAATCCTAAAATCTCGTCGGTCATCCATTCTTTTCTCCTCGTTTTTTCTTTTTGTAGCAGTTGTGTACAGGTAGCTTGAATGGCTTCTTTGACTTTGTCCCATTGATATAAATTACTGTCATTGTTGTTTGTAGCATTTGTTATGGTGTTGCTGATGGATATCTGGACTTCTCGTTTGATTTCAGGATTATGGAGTTTCCTAATGTCGATAGGTCTACCTGTTGATTTTCTGTTGATTCATTTTAATTTGATCTCCAGTTTACTTACTACGGGATTGTGATCGGAGTTTATATCAGTTCCTGGGTAAGTTCTCATATATTTGATAGAGTTACGAAACCTTTTTGAAATAGTGATGTAATCTATCTGGTTCCTCACAATGTTGTCGGGCGAGTCAGCAGGTGATCTCCATGTATATAGTCGGCGTAGTTTAAATTGGGTATCACCAATTACTAGGCTGTGTTCTTCGCAGAACTGAATAAGTCTATCGCCTCTTTCGTTGCGTGTTCCTAGTCCGAAATTGCCGACTATGCCAGATTGCTTTCCTTGACCCACCTTGGCATTGAAGTCCCCCATAATTATCATTATCTCACTCTTTAGGTACTGTTTCATGAGTTGTTCATAGAACCCCCCAACTAGCAAGTCATCTTTGTCGGCCGTAGGGGCGTACACCTGTATGATGTTGATGTCTATGGGGGAGGCATGCAGTTTCATCATGATTATTCTGTCTGATACTGGTATATATGATTTCACAGCAGGTTTTGTTGCCTTATCTACGATTATCCCTACTCCATTTCTATATTCTGGATTATTATTGCCTGAATAGTATACTGTATGGTCTTGTACTAGACATTCTCCTGTGCCTGGTCAGTGTGTCTCGCTTACTCCCATTATCTGTATATTTAGCCTCTACATTTCCGAAACAACGTTTTGGACTCTCCCACTCTCATACAGGGTTCTAACATTCCATGTACTAATTTTAAACCACCCGGGGATTCTTCGCACCCTCTGCCCATTTAAGGGCTGCCGGGGACTGAGGGCCATTGATTTATTTGTACTAGCCATGATAATTGTTCTTGGGAAGGGTAATGAGGTAGTTTCCCGTTGCTTTCCTCATCGCTGTGTCACTACCTTTTAAATCATCTTGATTTTCGCTAGTGATTGTCTGAAACACTGCCATTTTAGCTCATTGCCTTATGCCTGTGGTCATTATTGAACGACCAGCTGCCGTCGTTCATTGCTAATTTTGGTCTGCCCCGGGTATTTGATTTCCCTGGTACCACCCATATCTGGGAAGCATTCCCCTATCCGCCACCTGGGGAGGCGCCCGATGGGGGATTATCAACCCCGCACAGGTCTCGTATTGAGAGATCGTAATTTTTGGGATAAAATCGCGAATAACTCGGAAACGATGCATTTTAAATGAGGGGAGTTGAATTGGGAATAGGTAGTCTAGTTTGAAAAAACGGACTTTCGTACCTTTGAATGTACTACTATTTTCCACATGCTTTGGAAAGTCCCTGTATACTGTGAAGCCTCTAAATACATTGAATTCTGCTAAAGGAGCCTCTTTATTCACAACTAGCTAGAAATAATCGATATTGAATGATCTTAAGTATTTCTATGATGCCTTCTAAGAGACAACCAAAAACCGCAAAATTCCGATTGAAACATTCATATCTTCCTTTCGGTTGATTTCAGGTGGCAATGATATCAGAACAAATAGTTCAGAACTCAATATTCCATAATAAAAAAAATAGAGACATACATTATGCTATTCGAATTCACGAAGATGGTGTCAACTTCCGGTATAACCAGAAGAGCCACAGCATTGAAAATTTTTTCGGAACTTAGTTCGAATAACATTCAAGACAACAACAAAAATTTCTCCAATCGGTAATTTCTTTCTCCATATATTCTCCCATCTCGCGTGGACACCCGGTATACTGGACCCTGTTATTTTTCAGTAGCACGATTACCTACTACTGAAAATTAACACAATTGCTCATCTTTATTTCTAACAGTAGTGCTGGACTCAAACATCGAAATCTGCTCACCTGCAAAAGTTGTTATATTCGAAATTGGTTTGAATATTTATTCAGATTCTAAACCACAAAAGGCAGATAAAAAAGCGCTAGAATCCCCATTCCTGTTCTCATTTAATCAAGCGTTTGCATGAAATTACTGAATTGAAATATAAATGAAAAAGTCATACAGTGTAGGCATCGAAAACTTCACACCCAAATTAACTGTACTATAAATGTATCTTCTTCTTCTTCACCGTGTAGAAGGAGTAGCGCCTGTTCAGTTCCGGTTTCCCTGCAGCAGTTCTTGTGAAGTTGATTGCCAACTGTCCCGCCATCGTTTTGGTGGTCGTCCAACGGGTCTTCTTCCGTGTGGTGATTTTGGCTATTCTATCTGTGGTCATTCTGTTTACATGCTGGTTCCATTCTCTTCTTCTTTTTCTTACCCATCTTACAATATCGTCTGTTTCACATTTTTCCCTTATGTTGGTATTTCTTTGTCTGTCATTCAATGTGTAACCGGTTATAGTTCTTAGCGTTTTCATTTCTGTTGTTCTTAGTATCCTCTTTGTTACCGACGTTTCCGCTCTTGTTTCTGCCCCGTATGTCATAATTGGTCGCACACATGTTTTGTAGATTCTGGATTTGCATGGTATACTGAGGTGTTTATTTCTCCAAATTGGTTGTTTAAGATGTCCCGATACTGCAGCTGCTTTGTTCACTTGTCTCCTCACTTCATCTTCAAGGTATCCTGTGCTTGTTATTTTGCACCCTAAGTATTCGAATGACATGACTTGGTCTATAGTGGCGTTGTCTATTGTTAACTTGCAGCGCAGAGGTTCCTTAGCTATGGTCATGCATTTTGTCTTACTTGTTGAGATTTCCATATTGAAATTTTTGCGCGTTTGCTAAAGGCGTATAACATTCTTTGTAGGTCGTCTTCTGATTCTGCAATGAGTACGGCGTCATCGGCATAGCATAAGATGTTAATTTTGTAGGTTCCCATGCGGTATCTTAGTCCCAAGTTTTTAACGGTCTCTACAAGTTGGTCCATAACAGTATTAAATAGTAGAGGGCTAAGACTATCACCTTGGCGGATGCCCGACGTTGTTCCGAAATGCTGCGTTAGGGTGTGGTTTGTTCGTATTTGCGTTGTTGTATTAGTGTTCAGATCTTTTATGAGTCTTATATATTTTTTCGGTACCTCTTTGTTTTCCAGTATCTTGATTACATCCTTCAGTTGGACTCTGTCGAAGGCTTTCGTTAAGTCTATGAAACAAAGATATGCTGGAGTGTTATATTCAAGAGACTTTTCTACTAATTGCCTTGTTATAAATAGTGCATCGACCGTGGACCGGTTTTTTCGAAAGCCTTGTTGCTCTAAGCTGATTGACATTGTTGACGTTATGTCATCGGCAAGAATCTTTGTGAGCAGTTTCAAAAAGGTGCTTAATAAGGTTATTCCGCGATAGTTGGCAGGATTTGTTTTGTCTCCTTTTTTAAAGATAGGCACTGTTACACTTCTTTTCCATTCTTCTGGTATTTTTCCGTGTTGAATTATGATGTTAAACAGTTTTGTGTACTCTTCTCTCATGGCTTCTCCGCCATATTTGATCATCTCATTTGTTATCTTATCTTCATTTGGAGCTTTCCTATTTTTAAGTTTACTTATTGCCATAGCTACTTGCTCTTTCGTGATTGTTACCGGTTCATTTATAATGTCGTTTTCTGAATCTTCTTCTGGGGGTTCCTCTTCATATTCTGATTCGGTGTAAAGATTTTTGAAGTATTTTTCCCATGTTTCGTTTGTGATTGTTTTCAGTTGTATAGTTTCATTGGTGTCCTTTTTCATACCCCTTAATAATTTCCAAATTCGTTTTTGCGCTCCGTATATATCCGCTTCCATTTCAGCACTAAGTCTCTGCCAGTATTCTTCATTAATTTCCCGAACTCTGTTATTCACCCTATTTCTTATTTCTATGTATCTATTTCTATTCTCTGGTGTCGGATGGTTCTTATATTCTAGATATATTTGTTTTTTTCCTTTGTAATGTTTTCGACTTCAGTGGTGAACCAGGGTTTATTATTAGGTTTGCCGTTCTGTGATACCGTGCGGGTTCCTAAGGCCTCTGTGGCACCCTTGTATATGTTTTCTTTTAGTTTGAGCCATGCTATGTCGGGGTTATCTTTCTGCAATATTGGATTACGAGTTATATACTGTTTGCAACGGTTTGAATAAAGTTGTTTTGTGCTCTCATTGTTGAGCGATTCTACGTTAAATTTTTCAGTTTTTACAGATGGTGTTTTCTTTTTTAATTGAGTTGTCATCTTCAGTTTCCCTAGAACGAGCTTGTGGTCTGTTTCAATGTTAGCTGATGACAAAACTCTTACATCTAAGATTTGTTGGGGTAGAAACATTCGGTTAGTGAATATGTAATCAATTATGGGTTTGTTGTTTCAGTTATCGTAGAAAGTATGTTTGTGCTGTTCTTTGTGAGGGAAAAAAGTGTTATTAATTCGCAACTTGTTCTAGGCACAAAATTCCGTCAACATTTCGCCGTTTCTGCTAATTACGTCTTCGTTATATTTTTTGTTTCACCCCATTTACTACTTCGTTACCTACTCTAGCGTTAAGGTCTCCTAATATGATTATCTTTTCTTTAGTTGGTATTTTATCTAGTTGTGATTGAAGACTTTCATAAAAATTCATCGCCGCTTCCTCTGGTTTACTATAAATGTATGAGTTAAACTTTTCTAGGACTCATCAACCTTAGTTCTAACGAAGCCTTCGCTCGATTCTACACCTTAACTCCAAATTCTTCGATGGGGTGGCTTTCATCCTTATAATCTTGATGATGATAGGGGTCGAGTGGCAACTTATTTTAAAGTGGATTGAACTGCATTTCTAACGGTACCTTGCTCTTTTTATATACAATACCTATAAAGGAATAAAATGTTGAAAAAATTTGTGCGTAAGTTAATAAAAACATAAAGTAAAAACGCCAAAAGAATAGCTAATCTTATCAGAACACCATGGAACCGAACCTCACATGTTCACTACCATTATTAGTCTTCCTCTCGTATTAGTGCACTCCATAGTAATAATTCGATTGTGTTGGCTTTCTCGTTTGGTTAATAAATAACATATTCAATTGAAGGAGGCAATTCAAAAATAGGTTGATTTTTCAATTTTTTTTAGGAAAGTCTCTGCCCTCTTAAGAGTATCATACCATGGCCATGCTAGCAACGTAGCAAGCACGGAAAGTTACACGACAGACATAACTATGCCCACTGTAAAGCATCGTCCTCGTTTCAAGTCAGTTTAAGCTTTTGATCACCATTAGATATCGGATTGATAACCATAGATATAGATATTCTTCCCATCAATCGAATAATGATAATGAAAAACGACACCTAAACTATCATCTGTCTAAAGAAAAATTCTTTCGGTACACTAAATCAAAAAATCAGAATTCATAATTTTTGCTTGCATTCGTCCAAATATGCAGAAAAAATTGTATTGGACGTGATGAAAATGCATATTTTTGCAGGAATAATTAAGGAAGATAGGGGAGCATTGTGCACGTTTTTACTAAAGTCACATTTAAATTGTTATTTTTCGATAAAATAAACTCTTTATTCTAATATCAGTAGCCCATATATTTGGCTCAAATCATTGCGGAGAATAGTTATCGTCGTCTCCAATGCAAAACCGTGTATGTCCGAAAATTTCGATTTGCACATTTTCCGCTCAATAAATTTACAATCATATTCCGCAGCGAATGCTGAACTGCTTCGATGAAATTTCAACGGTTTTTCGGCAGCAATCAAAATTCAAAACTGTCGAAGTCACGCACGTAAACAAAACCGTGTATCTCCGTTCAGTCAGTTAGGGTGTACAACACCCAATCATTGTAAGTATTTCAAGCTTTTCGTATATCATTTTATACTTCAGTGCATCACTGTCTCTCGAAACAAATTCTTAGGTGCAATTTATTTCAAAAGGACTACCAAAGTGTAGTCTAGACTTACACGTTTTTGAGCATTGATCAATCATTTGATTTACACGCTTTTGAATGCTTGATTAATCTGTTAATGGGTTCTTCATTATCTTCAATACTTCAATACTGTGCAAGAATTTCTCAAATGATGATCTGGGATCTGGAAAAAATCATTATTGGGAGGATCTAACCAGTATTTCAAATTCCCGTACTCAAGGAGAATTAAATTAAAGAAATGAAATGAGTTTTTTGTTGTGTGTTTGTTATGCTCTGTGACAAGAAAGTATCCAGAAATTCTCATTTAAATTGCCCGCGTTGAGTAGTTTTAAGTATTTTAAGTTTCTGTATGTTGGTAGGACTGTCCTTAATTACTATGCCAAACATGAGTGCCATCTGTCAACAAGTATGTTTACGACAGCTCTTAAAACCAGTCGAGCCCAATGCTGGAAAAGGCTTATATTTTATCGAAGATCCAAGTGTACGAGTGGTACAATGCCTTCAAAGACGGTCGGAAGATCATCAAAGATTCGCCTCGTGCCGGACGACCTTCGACCTCTTCAACCGACGATAATGTTCAAAAAATCAAGGAAATGGTGCACAAAAATCGTCATGCCAGTGTTAGAGAGATAGATCGTGATCTAAACATCTCTCGTGAAACCACTCGTTTGATTTTGGTGAACCAATTGGGAATGCGGCGCGTCGACGCTCGGCTCGTTTAGATAGAGCTGAATTATCTTAAAAAACAGTACCGGTTGCAGATAGCTGCAGACATGCTGGATCGTTCGAATTCTGATCCCATGTTCAGGGCACGGATCATAACTGGTGAAGAGACATGGGTCTATGAATGCGACACACTAGCCATCAAGCATCTGAATGGGTAGGAAAAAATGAGTCAAAATCGAAAAAACCTCGCCTAAGTCATTCGAAAATCAAGACGATGTTGATTGTTTCCTTCGATACTCGTGGTGTGGTTCATCATGAATTCGTTCCGCAAGGTGAAACGGTCAATAAGGATTTCTATTCAACTGTTTTGAGACGCTTGCATGAAAATATTCGCTGTAAACGGCCGGATTTGTGGCAAAACAATTCGTGTATTTTGCATGACGATAACGCACCATCTCATCGAGCCACCGTTTTAACGACTTTAAAACCTAACACTCTATAAATACCATCGAGCAGCCGCCTTATTCGCCTGATCTAGCTCCGTGTGACTTTTTTTCTTTTCTCCAGACTGGAATTGTCGCTCCAGAAAATCAGATTTCATTCCATAGAAGTTATAAAAGAAAATTCGCGAAAGGAGTTGAAGGCCTTCCCTGAAAGCGCCTATAAAAATGTTTCGATCATTGGAAAAAAGTTGGCACATGTGTATCGCTTCAAATGGAGCATGTTTTGAAAGAGAATCAATAAATATTGAAGTAGATTAAGATTTTTGCGTTTAACTTCAAATTTCCGTTTAGTTTTTTGTCACAGTGTAAATTTAGAAACGGCGGATAATATTCTTCAACCCGACTTGATACTTCTCCAGAATATCCAAGATTAAATGAAAAATAAATATGTCATTGAACTTGGCTTTGAAATGGCGAAAACGTTCATGTCTGGGAACCGAACGAAGAAGTGTCCATGGAAAATGAGCATGGAGCTGAAGAAAAATGATCAATTAATGAAAAAAATTACCTTTCATCTCTAATCGATGCAAAAAAGAAAAGTGACAAAGATGATAGCAGGAGAGAATTCACCTATAATTTTTCTTATATAAAGACAAAAAGAGACAACAAGTATGCAAAAAGACTTTACTAAATACTCCCGGAATTAAGCAGTGGATGGCAATAATTTTGCTCGTTCTTGAAATTCATATAAGAGATTCACATCTCAGTATTTGAAACAGAACCCAACGAGGTCAAGACGAAGTGTTTCAGGCATTTCATCAAAATAATTCATGATTGAATGGTTGAGTGGTATTCCAAAACTCGACTCGCATTATTGTAGAGCTTCTTCGTCTAAGGAATACCCGAAACGTCTAATAAAACGGATGCTTATCGACAATATAAGCTCGTCTGCACTATCGAGAAAAAATCTACAGTACCAAATTATCGCACTGTTTCAATCCAAAAAATGATCTGTACTATCTTTGCGTTGCAAATAACTAAGGTCACTTAGATGAGGAGACTTACCCACCAAAATCGAGAAAATTAGGCCAGGTCTGGAAGAAAAAAGGGACAAACAATTTTAGTTTTGAAAACACAGTTATTACAGTTGATGTTCAAACTGTACTTTGAACACCTAAGCCAGTACCGTCTATTATAAGGCAAAGTTGTGTATGCACTATTACACAATTTTCGATTTAGCATCCAAGGATGTCACTTGCTGTTTGTGATCTGAGGGCAATGGAGGGTAAGATTCAAATATATTATCGTCAATGCTTTCAGATTGTTTAAAACAAGAGTTCAATAAAAAACCGCATGTCAAAACAATAACAATAAATTCTAGTAGTTGCGGATATCAAAACAAAAATAACCTTCTTGCAAATGCTCTTCTCTGGTTTAGCAGGCTCAAAAATGTCATTATTCATCAGAAGTTACTCTCGAAATAATTTTTCAAAAACATGGAGCTGCAGCAGCACGTATTTGAGAACTAATAATCTCAAGTTTTTCATTTTAATCATGCAGCATTCCCTAGAACACAAAAACCTCTAGGAAATTCCCAGACATTAGACCCATAGTATGTTCTATTTCTCTCCTGAAGAATCGGCCAGAATGAGTTACGCAATTCTACATTGGGGCTAATGTTATACAAACTTAATATGTCTCAAAGTTGCAAGAGATTTTTTGAACCTTACGATAAATGCCTAAACCTCCGAATCATTGGATTGTTTCGGCATCTCTTTGGGAGGTTTGGGCATTGTATTGCATACACACGTTATATTCAACTATTCGAATATTTTGTAGTATAGTGTATTTTTGGATGAAAGGGTCATACTGTAATGGGAGATAGAGTACCTCCAGACCTTTCAGGAATAGTGTATGAAAGATATCAAAGCTTCTGGATTTTCGAGAAACAGGGTGATTTGTTTCTGGTTGAATATTTCATCTTTCACAGCTCGAGGAGAACCCGTTGACCAAAATTATTAAAATTTTATACATTTTTACGCCCGCCTTACTAAATCGATACCATGTATTTGGATAATCTGAATTTTTGTTCCGGAGCTATTACTCATAGCAGTCCAATACGGGGAATAACATTATGGCACCATTTTCACTATCAATGAAATCAACAATGAAAATATGATGTTCGCCGATTTTCAGATTTTGTTAGATACGTTGAATTTTCGGTTGGTTTTTGGAGCAACTATTAATACTAGGACAAGACTTGGATTCAACATAACTGACAACGAAGGAGAGGCGACACTTGAAGAACCAGGCATAGAAGAAATAGAAATGTACATAACAAAAGTCGAAACTGAAAGGCACCTGGAAGTGACCAAATAAATATGGAATTATTCAAATATGGAGGAGAAGCATTGAAAAAAGACCTATGTAGACTAGTGAAAAGAATTTGGAAAGAGGAGCGTATGCCAGAGGAATGGAGAGTGGGCAAAACAGTCACAATACACAAAAAAGGAGACCAATGCACGTGTCAAAACTATAGGGGAGTAACATTACTTAATACCTCAATTAGTAGGAGGTAGTGGAACCGCTGGTGTTTGGAGAAAAACAATTGTCGAGGTTTCGGAAAATTAATTTTCCATCTTCAGGGCTCTCTCAAATCAGTTCCTCTCGAGTCAACAAAATTTTCGACGATGGTCATCGCTCAATTTTAATTAATACTTATTACAGAAATTGAGATTTGAATGCGTTCGATCTCACCGCACAGAGCATCAGAAACTGTTCCCGAATGAAGATGGAAAAATAATTTTCCGAAACTTCGGCAATTTGGAATAATTTGAGCAGAATACTGATTTGAGGTTAGGAAGAAGAAAATGTCCCTACGTAACGGCTAACGGATGTAGTTATGCTTTAATTAAAAATACAGTCATTCCTTATGTCACTAGGTAACCAGATTCTTACGTTTGCGTTAGAGCTTTACGTCTTGATGGTTGATGACATTTGCTTTAATTCTCTACTGATGTAATCAAGAATACCTACTAGAAAAGAAGAAAAACAAGAAGTCAAATTCAATCCTTTTCAGTAGTATTGATTTCGCACTTTTTCTCTCGGAATTCTAACCAGAATGACTTTGATGAAGATTTTGAGATGGGTCTCGTATTGAGAGATCGAAATGCATTATTTGAAAGATTTTTAGACATATAATCTGCGAATTTCAAGTTTCTTGCGCGAAAAATCGTGAATTTTGGGATAAATTCGCGAATAACAGCATTGAAAATATTTTTGGAACCTCGAATGTTCGAATAACATTCAAGACAACAAAATAAAAATTCTCCATTTGGTCATTCCTTTCTCCACATACTTTTAATGTCACATCTCGCGTGGACACCTGGTATGCTATTGAGAAATATGAGTTTATGGCGAATGTATTCAAAACTTCACATTGATAAAGTGTTCTTTATTTATATTTACATTGCTACCGTATTCCGGAATAAACATTTACGAGAAACGTTGAAAATGCATTTGTATATCGATTGATTAATTACAATAGGAAAGTGAATAATTTTAATATAAAAAATTTTCTAAACAATCTGCATTAGGAGTACATTACCTGAGTTGGTATAATTTGTGTAGAGTGAGTCTTGCACTACGTAGTGAGAAATATTAAATGACAATCAAACAAGTGTTTACTGTTTCCAATGCTTAAAATACAGCATGGAGAAAAATATACGGGATGCTCCAGCTGAAACGAACCATCTGTATATTTTGCCGAAACACGTCGTTTGGGGACATCTTTCGACGAGCAACCCCTTAAGAGGGGACGTTTCAACCCCTCAGAATTGAATAGGGCAAACGGGTCAAGCAATACCTCATTTGAAAGCTTTTCGAAACATTTTTATAACGAGATTTAATGTTTTGAATAACGAAAGTAGTTTTTATTGTAAAGTCTTTTGAAAGCTCTTTTCGCAACAATCCATCCCAAAATAAAATTTAAAGTCGAAAAAGAAACTAACAAGCGAAAATCATTCTTAGATCTATCAATATCACATTCAAACAATAGAATCAGATTCAATATATATGAAAACCCAGTTGCACAGATATATGTATACAAATAGACTTCTTCTCTCTCCATGTCTTACCCCCTTCTTCAATTCATCCACAATTGACCTTCTCCATGTGTGCGCTGGCCTTCCTACTTCTCTTCTGTCCTATAGGTTCCAGTCCAGTGCTGTCTTAGCAATACAATTGTCATCTTTGCGGAGGGTGTGTCCGATCCAGTCCCATTTCCGTAATTTGATTTCCTTCTCTATTTTATTCTGATTGGTCAGGTGGAGGAGATCCTCGTTTCTAATTATCTGTGGCCAGAAAATTCTGAGTATAATTCTAAGACATTTACTCGCGAAAACCTGTAACCGATCCGTTAGAGTTTTCGTTACCTTCCAAGTTTCGCAACCGTACAACAGTACAGACTTCACGTTAGACTGATATAGACGCAATTTGGTTTTTGTAGAATACTGGCTGAAATTCCACACTGGTCTGAGTATGCTGAAGGCATGTTGGGCTTTACGTAGTCGGTGTCTTATATCGGCTTCGGCTCTCCCACTCCGGGTGATAGTGCTATCAAGATGGCAAGGGATTGTTTTTCTCGAAGCACCACCGGTTCCACTACCTACCATTCTTAATTAAGTAATTGAAGTGAACCACTGAACTCTGTATTGATAATTTAATACCGCATACAAAATTCTATCCTCGACAATCCAAGAACGTCTAGCCAAAGTATCAAAAACTATAGTAGGACAATACCAATGCGGGTTTGTCAAAGTCAGGTCAACAACAGACGCAATTCATACCTTAAAGTAGATAATAAAAAAGGTTTACGAACACGGAATAAGTCTCGAAATACTGTTTATCGAATTTATGCAAGCATTTAACTCAATCAAAAGACCAGAGCATATTATGACAGTCCTAGAAGAACTTCGAATACACTCGAAATTAAGAAAATAGATCTGAATGACATTGGAAGAAACAAAAGTCTAAGTGATAACCCAAAAAGGAGAAACAGAAGAGTTCGTATTTGACCAAGGACTCAAACAAAGAGACGCTTTGTTAGCTACACTGTTTAACCTAGCAGTAGAACATGTACTAAGAGAAATAAGTAAAGCTAATCTGAGAATGTGGGAAAAAAATTATAGCATACGTAGACGACGCAAATAGAAGAGAGTTAATGCAAGATATGATAATGGAGATACTGGACAAAGGGAGAAAATTTGGACTGAAAATACACGAAAACAAGACGAAAATACTAAGACTTGTAAAGAATGGGAATATAAATCTTAGGAAGTTGAATGTTTCAAATATTTGGGCGTCATGATAACTAACGATGGTAGAAGATCAACTGAGATCAAAGACAAGATAATCAGAGTCAACAAAGCATACCATGGCTTCTGAAAAGCAAAATACTTACAAGAAACACCAAACTAATTATTAGCAAAAGATTCATTAGACCAAGTATGATATATGCCGCGGAATCTATGACAATGACAAAAAAGGATGAAGAAGAAATAAGAATTGCCGAAAGAAGAATATTGTGTTCAATTCTAGGGCCACTATAATTAGGCAGCAACGAATACAGAATATATACAAACGAAGAAATCAACCAAATTATGAAGAACAAAGATGCTGTAAGAAAATCGAAGAGCGAAGAGTAAAATGGTTAGGGCATGTATGAAAGGGAGGTGAAGGAAGAACAATATTTGCAATGCTGCTGTAGGACCCGCGACCAAAGACAATCATTGTCTGATGATGCTATAGTATGTATATATTCTGGTAGATTGATATATTCTCATAACATTTAACGTTATCCTAATATATAATTATTCCAGGATATGTTCTGATTATAATCATTGCCTGGCAATGGTATTAATTACCGGGTGGTGGATTTATATTTTTCATGAAATCAATTTGATTGCATGAACAGATATATAGGTAACTCGTCGGGGTAAAACCCTATATATATATATATATATATATATATATATATATATATATATATATATATATATATATATATATATATATATATATATATATATATATATATATATATATATATATATATATATATATATATAAATCAATATATATATATATATATATATATATATATATATATATATATATATATATATATATATATATATATATATATATATATATATATATATATATATATATATATATATATATATATATATTTATACGAGTTATATATATATGCAATCAAATTGATTTATGAAAAATATAAATACCAATATAATTAATATATATAGGCAATGATTATAATCAGAACATATCCTGAATAATTATATATTAGGATAACGTTAAATGTTATGAGAATATATCAATCTACCAGAATATATACATACTATAGCATCATCAGACAATGATATCAATGTACCAACTATACCAACTATATATATATATATATATATATATATATATATATATATATATATATATATATATATATTTTTGTATATATTTTACTTTGCAGAGCAAAATTGACTTTTGAAGTAGAAATCCATGGCGATTCGTCAAATGATCCTAGTTTTTAGCAGCGTTGACATATTTTAGTTGAATGTCAAGGCATGCAACGACAGGCTGCGGTTTCGTCCTTATAAGTTGAGCAGGCCAGACGGAACACGATCCCAATGTTTATCCATTGTGCGAAATATATTGAAAGGTAAGTAACGTTACAAGTTAGTTCGCGCCTTTCATACACACGGTCAAAATGATGGCGGTAATTGTGAACATCGTGTATTCTATACGTTTTGAGAACAAATTCGGCTGGAGTTTGGAATTAAATATCTTTTATCAACTGTTTTGAGAACAATGTTTGCTTTTTCCTTGGGGTAGTCTTCCTCCGAAGGTTGGCTAATATTTTTCTAAATAGTGCTGCTTTAACAATATTCACTGATGAGCATCCAAACAATCTCCTAAAATACTTCAGTCACAAATTCTGGCGTATTCCAACCAATCTCTTACCCAGTATCTTCCCCTCTATCTTCAGATTCAGCAATTTGTATTTCTCATCCCTCTTCAGGTGTCTTATGTATTAAGTTTTTTCTTTAGTTTTTCTTTTTCTTGTCTGTTATTGATATTCATGTTGCATAGAATACTATGCGTCGTCTATTTATTTCCCAAGAGACAAGTTACATCCGTTATTATTACATAGCTATACTAAGTAACGCAGTGTCGTAGCATTCGTCGCATCGAGTGGTCCGCTACCAATATGCACCACGATAGGAAAGCTAGAAAACATGGCTTTTTTCAAACCGTTGCACAAGAATTCATGCATGACACCGGGTACCATTCGCCAAGGTATCATATGTCGTGCTTCAAGAATCTTCCTACTGTTCTTGCAATACCGTAAAACGTGATTACTTGATGAAACTTTGTGGATGCTTTCGCATGACAACATTGAAACGTAAGAAATTATTGAAATCCATAATTTCCTTAATGAACTTAAGTAACTGAAATGTCTCAAACACTATTAGAACAAAAATTTAATTCCATTTTCATACCGAAAAACAATTTTCAAAATGTTTCAAACTGCAAGTAAAAATGTTATACGGTTGAGGTGAAAATCGAAAAATAAGAACAATTTATTATTTTCATTGGATCCTAAGAAAACTCCATTTTACTTTATTGCATCAAATATGTGCATTTCTCAGAAAGGAAGAAAAATCGATTAGGTATAAAACTCAAAGAATATCCTAGAATCTATCTGACACAAGAACAAAATGGAAAAATAGACCGACTAACCTTATTTCAATCTAGAAATACCTTAAATTTTAATTGACGTCACCTAATGGTTCCACTAATGGTTAGTTTCCTTCTTAGTTCACTTTTCGCACTAACCCCAACATCATCTATGAGTAGATATATATGTCATTTTGAAGCTTGGCCTTTAGGATTTGCATGTGTATCCATTCGAAATCCAGATCGATTTCATATCTGCGCTTCAAATGGAAATCCCAAATCTGATGGTCAGCAATCTGCAAATCCCCATTCTGATGCTCTACAATTTGCACGAACAAGATTTTTCATTCCTCCATTTTCTGTCAACGCAGTACTGCGTCCAGGTTTCTCTGTGTGCACTTCATTTACATTCCTATACAACGTAAAGTATGCAATATTCCTCACTTAGTTGCATCAAATGTTCCTACTCCCCACCTTTCTCTGATATACTCTCACCATTATTTTCAAGTATCCCCTAGAAAGGCATTGAAAGACAAAACTTCTATCACTGACTCTCACAAAATTATTAGGTTATATTTGAGGTTAGATATCTATCAAGCGGTCAAGATTGCCTTAAGAAAAAACGCGGTGTTTAAATAACAGGTCTGTTCTAAAATATCGCAAACCGCTGGTAATCAAAATATTAGCCACTGAGCTGCAGCACCATTATGTGAATGATGCTACCTCTGTTTTCAAGACACCCCATTTTTAAAGTAGCCCCGTTCTACCGGTATTAGTTCATTTTCAATCTGCGGATAATATAGAAGTGTCCAGTTTCATGTCTGCCATTTTTTCTTGAAGATGTGACTCACAAATTCATTAATTGATACCACATTTCAAAAACCAAATATTGTTCAACCTCTTCAAAATAGGACTTCTACTCAGTTCAGTTGTCGACTAGAAAGACAGAAAGATTATATTACACTCGAAATTGCCCAAAGATTAAGATCCGTAAACACGGATTTAGAGTTCAGGATATTCTTTGTAATAATAAATCTAAGTTCCTGGCATGGAAATTACCTGATAGAAAATATTTTGATATTGAGGAAGTCTTACCTAGCCCACGTCATCTTGGGTTGTATTTCATTTTTTCAATATTGTAGAAGATTGATTTATACATAAAATTGTACACAGGGCATAATATTTCATTGATTACAATTTTGGGCGTTAAAAGATTATGAATACATTGTGTAAGTTGGCAATCAAATAAAATATTGATCGCAGCTGATGAACGAAAGCTATTTGAATTGGCAAAAAACAAAGTGGAGATGGTGAAGTTTCCACGGAAGAACACTTCTTCTGCAATTGCTCCACATTACTCTGCTCTCGTTCCCCATCCATCAGAATGATACAAGCAAAATACCCATGCTAAGGTAAGTTCCCATTTTTCGTTCAGATCCGATGTTCTTCGCCTTGCTTGTTATTCACCTACACGTAACTATGATATATAAAGATGTTTCATATTCTAGTAGCTTTGCTACTTTCTTCTTATTGTTTGATTGGATATGTTTATTCTAGTTACATTTCTAGGAGCATTATGATTTTGTTAAATAACGATTCTAAACTCTACTCACCATACTGTGGACACAATTCAAACATGCAGACCATTCACTTTTTATCGACCCTCCAGTAATTCACACGACAATGTGGTTTAGTGTGCAGGTTTGAAACATCTTCGAGGCATAATAAAATAATTTCCTTCCAAATAAACATAATCCCGAAACAAAATAGCTCACATGTTCGAAATGCTCAAATCCGAGTTGTCCTTCTAATACGGTTGCAAAAAACGTCAAAAAAGTCAATATTGGTTCCAAATGCTGTGGACATGCGTACATCAATGTAGGGGTCACATGATAAAAACAAGTCAAATATTTCCACATTTGCGCCAACAATTAAAGTGTGATGCTCATCAATTATTGTTGAGGACTGTGCTTCACTTTGTCCAATTCAGAAGTGAAGTGTAGTGAATGACATACAAGACTATCCAGACAATGTTAGTTCAAAAGGGAAACTCAGTGTTTCTGAGGAAAGTTTGACATGGAGTGTTTTGACGTTACTGAGTCTATATCAAAATTCGAAAAATCAACGTCGATAAAAGGTTTATGGTACGACGAAGGGCCTTCATCCACTAGTCAACGAAAGTCTTCGATACTGGACGCATCAAATATCGTAAAGACTATTCCTGTGATATATTAAACCTTCTTCCACACTCCACGTCACCGACATTTCCCTGATATATTGCTGTTCTTCTATTATCTGTAAAGGAAAAGAAAATTTTATCACAGAAAGAACATGTTCAAATCTGAAAATCAAATGTCAAACACTTTTCAATGAGGTGAGATCTATGATTACTAGGTTTGAATGATATTTGGCAACGCGAATCATATGATTTTAGTAGCGACGGGGTAGGACATGAATTTCAGTTGAACTGGGGGGATTTATTCATCTAAATTTCAAAGTTCATTCAAAAAAAAGATAGTAGTTGTTGTTTGTACGTTGGTATGTAGTCACAGTCGTACTTGAAAGCAACAAATAAAATGATTTTATATCATTCACATGATGTTCCATTAATTGAACTAGCTTCTACAAGAGAATATTGTAAATTGAAGGAAGAACCCAAGAAGTATAGAGAAAGAAACGAAGAAGAATTGAACATATTTACCTACAGTTACCATCAAATACCAAGTCAAATTATCTTTATCCCTGCTTCGAGGTGTGGTAATAATCCTCGTTGTCAGAGGTAAGGATACTTAGATTTAGTATAAAGCTTCATATCAGCATCTGGCCAGTCTGTTTATAGAGATTACTGGGACTAAATTGAATATTGTGATTTCATTCATATTAGGTGTTTTACATTCTCATATTCTTATTTTCATTTCAAGGTCATAAGACCCTCCTCTAATCCCTTCATCAATAATTTTTGAGTTTTTAACTAACAAACTGATTAGCTATGTAGGTATTTGTTTGATTACGTAATCGACTACGGTTGATATTATCCTGAAGTCTTCCATTGGCTTTCATACTCTTGATATTGTCCGCTTACGACTTTCAAGATATGATATAGGATGATGACTTAACTGCCGCGACAAAAGAATAACCTCAAAATACTTTCAACGATATTGAGCTAATGTAGCAAACTGTGGGTAATAAAAGTCATTTCTTCAGCGTAAGATATTTATTAATTTCTTTCTGCTGTATGCCTCTATTATCAATCAAATTATATAACATTTTCATATCATCCATTACCAAAGTTCTGTGTCTCATAACACTGTTTCTCTACATGTCAGACTTCAATAAAATTCAGAAAGGAATCTATAGGCTCTAGAAGTTTTGATATAACTGTTTTTCATTGCATGTAAAAAAAAGAAGAATCCAGACGAACTGCAGTTCGATTTTAAAGACATTATTGCCATTGATCGCACCGAATGCAATCATCATCATTGCCGAAAAAAAAATTCGGGAATTCCAGGACCGGACTGAAACATCCTCATCTACAGTGTTTCGCTATCATCCTGTATATTAAATTTTTAACACATACTATTTTTTCTAGAAGAGGCACGTTAAGGAGTTGAATAATCAGTTATTAAATCTCATGGCACACCTACACATTTTTTTCATCAGGAGTCGATTTTTTACAAACCCTTCTTTTTTCGTCCGAAAATTGGGAGAATATTTCTGGAATCGAGTAAAAAGAGAAACATACCTTTTCAATCAACGTCGTTTAACACTGTACTAATTGATATGTTGAATTACTCATCAGATTTAGCTAGAAAGAACTGGTTCGAAAATATGCAGGGTCAGACTCAGATTTTCTGAAAATCTGGTGTCGAAACATAAGGCACGTTATCTTTCAGCGTTTTTTTTTTTCGAATTCGCAAAAACAAACATTTCGACGTTAATTTCATTAAGAATTTACATTTATTTCAATTTCCATTTCAAAGACGAGCCAATGCGTCGCGGGCTAGGCGGTAAAGGAGAAATCGGATCACATTCGCGTATCACTTTATATTCACGAGACAAATGAAATTCTGGTTGAACTCTGAACATTATGTAACAATAAAGACTAGAAATACAGTAAATTATTGAGAGAAACAGAAGTAGGTATTTGAGAAAACATTCAAAAAATGACAGAAATCCTGCCAAACCCACTCGAAAAAATTATACTAACGTAGAAAATTCAAACCATTGTGAAAAAATGTTCAGTATGTTCTCCATCAGAATCACCACATTTACTGGCCCGAATCAAGAGGTGGTTAATAGATTTCCTGATAACGTCAGGCCGATTTCGGACCTAATCGCAAGTTTCGTGAATTCTGACTTCCAATTGCTGATGCGAATCAATTTCCACCTTTTAAACTGAATCCCTTAGGTATCCCCATAAAAAATATTCAAAGGGTTCAGATCTAGAGACTTGGCTGGCGAAAATATCGGACCTCCTCGGCCAATCCAATGATTTGGACCGATCAATTGGTCCCTATTTAGGGCGCACCACGTATTCAATGAAAACCGTGGTTCGGAATTTTTGACAACTTCGTCGTGCTGGTTCTGTCGAGCGCACGCATGGAAACTCTTCAAATTAATAATTCCAATACGAGTTAATTGCGCCTAGTCAGTGAAAATAATCTGAGCATGGCTCTTCTGTTACCTAATAACCACGTAGAAAATTAAACTCGTGGAGCATGGTCTGCTAATTCTAAACGCTGAACCTTTTGAAATAGACAAGGATCGAGTCTTTCTTTTCTCAATGTACTGCATTCTCGTTTTCGAATTACTCCATTCAACTAGCCACCATTGTTGTGCTTATTACAGGTTCATTCTCGACAATTTCTAAAATCTCATCATCTACTTTAACTACTACTGAAATAATCTCTCGTTTACAAAAGAGAATCTTCCTTGTTCTCTCAGTATCTGAATACAAAATAAAACGTCTGATGAATGGACATTCTGCTGTTTCGGTTCCTTCCCCGGTATTCACTTACAGCTGCTCTTAGATTAATATTACAATACCCATAAACTAATTTACTATTTGCGTATTACTCGCTCGAGAACGAATCGTCATTTTCAATTCTTGAAATACCTTGAAAAACCGAAGAAGAAGCAATAAAAATAAATTCAGACCTACCAGTTTTTCTGACAGATACAACACAGATGTGCGATTACGGACTAGAACATAGTCATTCATTTGGACCGAAGCATCTTGATGTTTTCGCTGAAAAATCCATAAAACATTGCCAGCAACGATTTCATTAAATAGTTGATGTGTCCTATCAAGGGACTAATTGATCGGTTTAATTTTTTTTATGGGGATATTTGAGGAATGGAAATCAATTCGCGTCAGCAATTGGAGGCCAGAATCTGCGAAGCTTGCGATGAGGTGCGAAATCGGCCTGCCGTTATCAGGAAATCTAATAACCACCTCTTGATTCGGACCAGTAATTGTATTGATACTGATGGAGAACATATTGAACATTTTTAGTGAAATTTAAAGATTATTATCATTTTTCTACGTTACTATAATTTTGCGAGTTAGTTTGGCAGGATTTCTATCATTTTCTCACAATTATTTACTTTTTCTTCTGTTTATCTCGACAATTCACTGTATTCCTCGTCTTCATTGTTTCATAATATTCAGAGTTTAACCAGAATTTAATTTGTCTCGTGAATATAAAGTGAAACACGGATGTGATATTGATTTCTCCTTCGATGAATTTCACGCCTAACCCGTAATGCATTGGCTCGTTTTTGAAGTGAAAATAAATGAATCAATTCCTAATGAAATGAACGTCTAGATGGTTTCTGTTTTTGCGAATTTGTAAGATAGTAGAAACAAGCAGGAAAATAACGTTCCTTATGCATCGACACCATATTTTCAGAAAATCTGAGCCCGGCCCTGCATATTTTCGTACCAGATCAAAACTGATTGGGAATTCAACGTATCAGTCAGAACGGTATTAAACCTTAATTGTAAAGGAGTTTTCTGTTTTCACTTGATTCCAGAAATATTCTCCCAATTTCCGGACGAAAAATTTGTGAAGAAACGACTTCCGACAAAAAAAATGTAGGTGTGCCATGAAATTTTATAACTTCTTAATATGATTTTTCTAGAAAAAATAGTGTGTGTTAAAGGTTCAATATACAAGGTGATATTTCTGCCTGAACACTGAAATGAGTGTTTCAGTCCGGTTCTGGAATTTCCAAATTTTTTGTCGACAATATTTTTGGTGCGAATAATGCCAATAAGGTCTTAAAAATCGTTCTATTCCATTGATTACTGAGGATGCTAGAGGGACTTAAAATTTTTTGCAATTCAATTAAAACACCCTGTAGAGTCACCAACAAGAATCTACAACATTTTTCAATACTGGATCTTAATCCGCCCCATCAAAGTGTATTCACTGTAGAAGTATGTACAGTTCATCTGGATTCACCCTGTATAATATGTTATGTGTTTGTAGAGGGAAGGCGTATGATAAGTTGGTCACTTGAAAATGTACTAAGGAATTTACTTGTTTCAAGTTTTGCCGGACTTGACTTGAGGAGTAGAATCAAAACTCAATTCATAATCGGCAAACCTTGAACGAGTCTCTGCGTCTGTTAGAAAAGAAAAACGAAAATTGTATGCAGATTGGAAAAGTGGCTGTTGCGTTGGAAAGTTAAATACAAACTTTTTAAAAATTCGAGAGTTTTTTTATTTCATTTTTGTTATGTTCATATATCTGACCTTTAATTGGGGCTTCAACAAGCATCCCCCTAAGAAAGGCGATTCAACCCTTCAAAATCGAATAGAGCAAAGGGGTCGAGCAATCTTTTTCTCTAAAATCGTTTTTTGTCCAAAACGAGCCACCCTGAATATTTTGGCTAGTTTCAAGGTTATTTAAAACAGGGAAAACAAATCAATATTTGTTTTGAAGGAAAACCCATTGAGGGTAGTTACCGCCTGCGTGCCTATACCAGTAAACTTACTTACATTGATGGTTTAGAAAGATATTATTGTTTTCTTATTCAATGAGAAAAATTCTCCTAAACTATGTAGGGGAAGTACGTCCAAAATGACATATATGGACAAAACAACACATTGGCGATATTTAAAAATTGGCTCGGTTTAGACCGTCAAAAATAAGCGAATTAGGAAGCACCCACAACGGAAATATACCATTGGATTTCTGAGAGACGTTTGAAATACACAACGAAAGCCACGTTGATATTTGTGTTTCGAGCTTAGAAAGAAATTTGTTAGTGGTCATTCGTTTTTTGTTCTTCAGTAAGTTTTCTTTTGTTATTTTACTGTTTTATAGTTTTCTAATTTGAGGTGAACGTGTAAAATTTACTATATTATTGTCACTGTAACAAGATTATTCATGGAATTGTAATGTTTTTGAGGCTAAGTACGAAATGACATACAACCACTGTGGACAAAACAACATAATGATTCGTTTTGTCCATAGAGATAGTGAATAATGAAAATATCTAGATCTACATGAATCTCTTCAATTTACAGGATGACAATATGCCACGGAATTATAAGAGGACAAGTAATAGGCAATCATGGAGTCCACAAGCGATGAACAGAGCTATTGAAGCTGTAAAGGAGAAAAAATAGTTGAGCATATCAAGCTACTTGAAACTCGCATGTTTGGATTAAGACGTACAATGGCCCAAGAACTCGCTTTCGATTTGGCTGATAAGATAAGGGTAAAGCTGGCCAGTGTGGATAGAAGGAATTTTTAAGGCGCCATAAAGACATACCTTTACGTTAACCCGAACCAACTTCCGCAGCCAGAGCCCAAGCTTTTAATCGACCCCAGGTAAAAAAGTTTTTTGATAACTATCAAGAATACATTGACAAATTCAACGCAAACCGGATCTACAATGTTGACGAATCGGGGATGTCTATTGTCCAAAGACTTCAAAAAATCTTGGCTACCGCTGGCAGAAAGCAATTACGAACGCTGAGCGGGGATCCAATGTAACAGTAGTGCGTTGCTTGAACGCAGCTGGGTCGTACGTACAACATATCATGATTTTCCCGAGAAAGAATATGAAAAACGAGCTCGTAGATGAAGCACCAACTGGCACGGTAGGAATAGCTCAAGAAAACGGGTGGATGTCTACTGAAATATTCGTTAAGTGGCTCCAGCATTTTCAAAGCTTAGTAAAAGCTAGTCATAATGAGAAAGTCCTGTTTATTGTCGATGGCCATGCCAGCCATAAATCATTCGAAGCTTCAAATTTTGCGAAATTGAAATTGTTTGTCTTCCTCCTCACTGCACCGTATGCAGCCTCTCGACGTGTGCTTTTATGGACCGCTCAAGACTTATTTTAACCAAGAGATTTCTGCCTGGCTTAGAAATCATCCAGGATGAGTGGTAACAGCTCTTAAGATCAGATATTTATTCAATCAAGCTTATGGAAAAACTGCTTCTACTCAAAATGCATGCAGTTTTTGTTCACTAAACTCTCATGAACTCCTACTAGGCCAATTAAGCAATCGTAGGTGTTTCTGTTTTGTTGACACTATTGGAATATTTCGTGAAAGGAAAAACACGATATGTCGGTGAAATTGTGACGCGAGAGACGTAGGTATCTGAGACTCGCGGAGTATGCGACTATTTTTTGCGTACACTAGATATGAATTGTAAGACTTGAAAAGATTGTTGAACACTTCAACATATCTAAGTTTATTTAAATAATGCGAAATACTGACTATACAAAAACTTGAATGGTGACTTCCCAAAAAGTGAGAAGATATTTTCAAATGCAAATCATTGGCCCTTACCCAAAAGTTAGGGGTAGAGAAAACCTCTCATTGGTCGGCAAGAATTGTTGAGAATTCTCTAGTTTTCAAAAGTTCTGGTTTTCCTCCGAAATTTAGTTAGGGACTATTCCAAGAAATTAACAATGAATACATTCTTAGGGGCTCTATTTCCCATTTTATGCGATGGAACGTAATAACCCAGATTAATTCAAATGAAAGACCGATTTCTTTTGAGTACATAGTACACCCCATGTTCAGAGGGTCAGTTCACGATAGGCTAAGTAAACAATCATAAAGGATTTATCTTGTTCATCTCTCAAAATTCGGATTCATAGAAATTATTGAACAGATGGGTTAATGAATTAATAAATGGAGTTACCAGAATTGCAATGAATCAGGTGTGCGACCATTGAGATATTCGTGAGATGATGTACAGAGTTGTACTAAAATAATAAATAATTTTCAATACAATACAATTTCAATACTCTGTATTGAACAGTGATTTCGAAAGCACTGGTTTGTGGCCAGTTAATCCAGACATATTTCCAGATCACTTTTTTGAACCAGCTTGAACAATAAATATGCCAATAGCTTCCGCAGCTGATAAGCCAGACTCAATATTGGATCAGAACCTTCTTCCATTGTTTCTGAAGCCCCTGAATCTTCATTAAAGCCATCCACTAGTTCTTGTAAACCATCTAATCCATCGGATTCTTCAGTCGCAATAGCAGTTACTAAAGATATTCATAACACACTGACTGGCCACTCAGACATTTCTTAACCATCTATAAGATCGCGCGCGTAGATCCTCGAATTTTGGTGAGGGTCGAATTTCTATCCTTTTTCCTCTTCATCTCGCTTGTTTTACATCTCCTTGGTTTGTCCTGGGGTTCTACTGGTTGGTCTACAAGTTCCTTTCCAGCGACAAGGTTTTGAACAGTTCCAGTTAATGTCATTTCTCCAGTTCCCAGTGGTAAATTCGTAAGTGGAAAGGGTAGACCAAAATCCAAAGGAAAAACGACAACATTCCGACTGACGTCATCACCAAATATGGTTGAGTTAAAACTCAACGAGACACTGAAGCTAAAGAAACCAACTCGTAAAAGACGACAGGCAGTTACTAGATCGCATTATATGAATGAAGACTCGGATGAATATGGCCTTGATCAAGAAGGCGAAGAAGAAGATTGTGCCTGGATATACTACAACGATCTTTACTCACGTGCAAAACCTGGTAAGGGGTGGTTGAGGTGCATGCAGTGCAGTCGTTCGGTTCACGCAGCCTGTGCTGATTTGCCAAAGCATACCAAATTATTTGTTTGCGAAATGTGCAATTAATTTTTGTCATTATCTATTTCATACATGTTGATGGCTGTGTATGTCATTTAGTCCATAAGGTTTGTGTCGTTTTGTCCAAACGGTATGGACAAAACAGATTTATCTTGATCTTCATTTAATACTAAGTATTTTTGTAACTGTTGATTTTTTCAGAGAAAACCTTTATGATGTGAATAAGCTTTTAATATAAGCAAAGTTGAAAAAAGAATATATTCCTAATACGAATTATATAAAAGTTAATTTTTTCTCCTTGTAGAAAACTGTTCATTGATAACACAATTATTCGACCAATTGATGAATTGTAAATCAATCACTGAGTTAATACTTTGCTAATGTGTTGACCTGGTAAGCCTTTATTGCTATAATCAAATTTGTGCCCGAGTCTCTGCAAGGATATTTGACCAAAACCATCTTGAATGTAACGTTCGCCATAAGTACGTTATGGAATTGATATCAAAATTTACTGAGACGGGTTCAGAAAAAGGCGCCCATTGGAATTGTGGATAGTGAAGCAGCATTTGTGACAATATTGGGACAGGTCCAACTTATGCCAAAAACGACAAATTTCTGCATCTTCCGATGTTAACCAATATAACTTTTTAGAATTTTACATAAATAAAAGTCGCATTCCTACAAAATGAAATTAATTCATAAGAGATAAGGGAAGCGAAGCCGGAGAAGGAGAATCGCCAGCCCCGCTCGGGTCCGTCACAGCAGCTCTGAAGACACCAACAAACTGGCCTTCGTCAACGAGAGCATGTTTGTATCTAGGACGAGCACCACAAGGTACGACTTCTGAGAAAATAATTAGTTTTATGACGAAGGCTTTTCCTGATGAGGACTTCGTAGTTAGTCCCCTCGGGCAAGATAATAAATCATTTAAAGTTGAAATAATTAAACTGAAGAGACAATTGTTAAGGAAATACGAACATTGGGTAATGAATCGGTCATCGCACTTTTTGACTTTGCCAGGTTTCAAAAAAGTTTCGAACTTCTGTAGAACGCAACTCGTACACGGTGGTGTTGTTATCCTAGCTAGAAATGAGATGGATTACATATCTGTTATAGAATTGAAAGCTTCCGAGTTGGACTTCGAGTGTTGCGGGGCCATGTTTTGCTTAACTAATTACCGGGTGGCAGTGTTGGTTATTTATAGATTCGGTTACAAATCCTAGGCCTTTTCTAGATCGACTAGTGAGCACGCTTCAAACAGTCAGAGAGAAGTGTGATAAAATTATTCTCTGCGGATATTTTAATGAAGACTATTTGAAAAGTTCGAAAAAAAAATTGATTCTATCTGATTTATTCGACAGTTCTCAGTTGTTAGGTGTTGATGTTGAACCGACTAGAGTTTTTACTAACTCCAAAAGGATAACGACTAAGAGTTTGATTGATTATCTTGTTACGGACCTGAAACCTGAGTGTTATGTAAGGGACTTACTGAAAATACGAATATCAGATCACTATGGTCAGCTTTTATCATTCACTCTAGCTTCCACCAATTTTAAGCCTCCTAGTAATTGCACTGGAAGAATATCAACTGATTATAGCTTGGAATGTCTGAGAGATGCTCTGGAAATGTTTGACTGGCATGTAGTGTATGATCTTGCCAACGACATTGATGCTGCTTTTAATTTATTTTTTGCAGTATTTTCGAGTTTGTTCGAAGAGTGTTGTCCGAAGAGTGTTGTCCAATAAGAACACTGAAACCACGGAAAAGAGGCAGCCACTATGCTATGAGATAATCGAATTGGAAAAAAAAACTGAATGAATATAGCTGGTTGCTGTCGAATTTTAGAGAGGATGGACTCAAGATAGTGTACGACAAATTCAAACTAAAATATAAAAAATGATAGATAAGGCTAAATCCAAAGTTTTTCAGGAAAGAATGAAATCTTCTTCCAATAGAGCTAAGGAGATATGGAAAGAAGTGAATTTCAATTGGGGTAGAATAAATAGGACACAAAATATTCAGTTATTAATAGATAATCAATTGGAAAATGATCAGACGAGTGTAGCGAATACATTCGGGAAATTTTTCTCGACTATTGCTGAAAAAAAGTTATCCTTTTTTAGGAAACACAATTCGGCTGATACAAACAAATGCAGCAAATATCTCGGAGCAAACAATGTTTTTTCATGATGTCACAGAAGAGGAATTGCGTGTTCTTTTGAGGAAGTTACCATCTGAAAACTCTATGGGATTAGACGAAGTCCCCCAGCAGCGTTATCAAAAGTTTAGGTGAATCACTGTTACCGGTGTTCTGCTTTTCAATAAATGTGTCCGCTATATATATATATATATATATATATATATATATATATATATATATATATATATATATATATATATATATATATATATATAGGGGTTTTACCCCGACGAGTTGCCCATATATCTGTTCATGCAATCAAACTGATTTCATGAAAAATATAAATCCACCACCCGGTAATTAATACCATTGCCAGGCAATGATTATAATCAAAACATATCCTGGAATAATTATATATTAGGATAACGTTAAATGTTATGAGAATATATCAATCTACCAGAATACATACATACTATAGCATCATCAGACAATGATATCAATGTACCAACGAGTAGTGTCAGAGGCTTTCTCCCCGGAAAAATCCAGTGCACGGACCTTAGTCAAGTAACACTGAATGTTACTCATTAATAGTTTCCTTTGTGTGAAGTGGTGAACGATCGAATAGAATACTGCTCTGAATATAAATATGACAAAATTGTCAGTTAATTATATTACATTTATATAAACAAATAAATAAAATATGAAATGAGATTCTGAGCAGTATAAACTAAAGAGAAAACCTATGACTCTACCTCATTATTATTTTCGGAAAGAAACCTACGAAGAATATTACAAGATTTGATGACTGTTATCTTTTGTAACTGTTCAAACAAATTTTCTCAGACCCAAAATCTCAATACTTTTGTGAAGATTCCTAGGAATAACATCTTTTGTGGAAATAATAATCGGTAGAATAAAAATTTTGTCATTTTCCACATTTTTTAATCTCGTCGCCAAGCATCATATATTTAGAAATTTTTCATTGTATTTATTTTGTATATTATGTGTGTCGGGCATAGCAATATCAATTATATATGTTATTTGATTCTGTTTATCAGTAAGAATGATATCTGGTCTATTTTGTTTTACAGCTCTGTTGCAAAGAATTGTTTTATCAAAATAAAGTTTATATTTGTCATTTTCACAAATAATCTCAGGTTCATATTTGTAATTTTTTTTTCTTTTGGGAACTAGGTCATGTTTAATTCCTAGATTAAAATGAATAATATTAGCAACGGCATTATGTCTTTCTAAATAATCTGTTGAAGCAAGGACTGAGCAAGATGATAATATATGAAAAACTGTTTCTGAAGAACAGAAACATCTACGGCAAGAATCATCTATATTTTGTTTGATGATGTGTTTTCTATAATTCCTCGTGAAAACCACCTGGTCCTGGATCGCAATTGCCAAGCCTTCTGTTTCAGCAAACAATTCTCCAGATACTAACCATTTATTCGATGCAATTTCATCAATATAATCATTTTTCAATTCTTTAGGGTGCTTTCCGTGTAATTCCTTCTGCATCCAACTTTCTCTTTTAGAATTATCATCAAATATATCAAAATCTACCCTTTGCATTGTCAAGTTCAGAAGTGTAAGATTATAATCTGAAGCAACAACAATATCATGTAATTTAGACGTTCTCTGTTTATCATGAAAATGGGAACGTAGAAGAAAAATCTGTTTACTATGAAGATGATTTAAATCAATTAATCCACGACCTCCAAGATGACTCTCTGAACAGCTGACTTTGGGTGGTGCTTATGATATTTACAGAGCATTTTCCTCGTTTGACATTGTAATTCTTTTAGATCAGTTTTAGAACATTTAATAATTCCAAAAGAAGATGTAAGAATAGGAACAGCATAGGAGTTGATAGCTCTGAAAAGGTTTTTACTAGTTAAATAACTCTTGATGATAATTCTAAGTCTTCTGTAATATGAATTTCTAATATTTTCTTTAGTGCTGCTATGGTTAATTGTCTTCTCTTGACAAAATCCAAGATATTTATATGAATCTCCTTGATGCACTGGCTCGATTTCGATATTGGAAATCTTTATATAATCAGAGGTGATCTTTCCTTTTTCAATAGAAAGATTTTTACATTTTGGAAGCCCAAATTTCATATGAATATCATTGGAATAGTTGAAAGTAATCTCAAGTAGACTTTTAAATGAGATCTGGTTCCGGCATATAATTTAATATCATCTAAATAAATTAAGTGACTTAATTTGAATTCAGTTAATAGACTCTTTATTTTGAAGCCGAAACTAGTAGCATTTAATTCATGAGATAATGGATTGAGGCAAAGACAAAACCAAAGAGCACTTAAAGAATCACCTTGAAAAATGCCTCTTTTGATTGGAATTACTTCGGATTTTAACGATTGTTTTGAAATATTTTAATGAAGATTGGTTCTCCAATTTTTCATTACAAATTCAAGAAAATGACGAAGTGTCTTATCAATTTTATAAATTTCCAAAAATTTCTTGAAGCCATGAATGGGGAGAACTATCAAAAGCCTTTTGGTAATCAATGAAGGCTGTAGGAATATTTCTCTTCTTAGTTTGAGCTTGATTCAAAGCAACAGAATCAATTACAAGTTGCTCTTTAGTACCAAGGTGTTTTTTCTACATCCTTTTGATGTTCGGAAAGAATATTATAATTCTCCAAATGTGCATAAATTTTTGGGTAATACATGCAGTTAGAATTTTATATATTGTTGGAAGGCAAGTAATTGGTCTATATTGAGACGGATCAATAGTATTATCACTTTTCGGTTTTAAATAAGTAATTCCTTGTGTGAAAAATAAAGGAGTAGCTGAGGGGTTCTTTATTATAAATGAAAAATATTCAGCCAATTTTTCATGAACGCAAGAGAATTTCTTGAACCAAAAGTTATGAATACCATCAACACCTGGAGATTTCCAATTTTTTGTGTGTTTAATAACTGATGTTATATCTCCGTTTGAAAATTTTTCAAATTGCATGCATTCTATTTTAGAAAATCGAGACCTTTCATTTAAAATCCAACTTGCATTGGAATTTTGTTGCCTTGGCACTGCCCAAATTGAAGACCAATAATCAGTTAAAATATCAATTTTAGGAACTCCATTTCCAGAAATATTTTCATTTGAACCTGAAATAAATCTGTAAAAATGTTTTTCATTATTTTTGAATAGTTTGCTTTGGAATTTTCTATCTGAATTTATTTTATATTCACGTAGTCTAATGGAGTATACTGAAAGTTTTTGTTTTAAAGTATCGATGTATTCTATCAATTGTCCATTACTTATCTCATTATTTTTATGGGTTTTATATTTGAGGAATATTTTTCCAATATGTGCCATAAGTTTTTTGATCGATTTCCTCTGGAATATTGAGTCAATCTTCCTAAATCACATCTGATAGAAGAAATTTTACCTTCTAACGTTTTTTGCCATGAAGGTTTTTTCTTGATATTATAATTAGATCCAAAATTTTCTAATTTGTATCCAGAATGTTTAACTACTGTAATAGCGGCACAATATATAATCAGATGAAGTGTATAGATATTCATTACTTTAACAAGTTGCTTTGGAAGAATATTCTCATTAAGCTCGTTTATACAATCGAAAATTTTCTTTGAATAATGAATTTTAGGAAGTTTAGGTCTTAAAGTTGGGTCAATATTTTCAAATAAATTCTTTTGATTGAGAAATAAATTTTCTATATCATTGTTATCATTATTTTTAGATGAATTTTCTGATTTATTTTCGATGCTTTTCATGAATGGGACTAGGTTTTCATCTGAAATTTCAAAATTTAAATGTTCTTCTTGTTGAATGTTGTTTTAATTGATTTTAATTCTGATTCAGATATAAAGTTTCTATTTTCAATATACCGTCTTTGATTCGCAATGCTTTGTTCTGAAATACAGCAATTGGGGAATTTTTCTTTGAACATATTATATAGTTTAGACATGTACCCTTTTTATTTGTTCCATTATTTGTTATTTTGTAATAACAAAACATAATGAATTTATTCATTTCATACGTCCATTTCATGCGTTTTATTTTTTATTAATTTTGTGAAGATCTGAATTAGGTGATGAAGTTATGATAAGATTAGAGGAACAAGGTGATTCTACATGATTATGAAAACTGTCATCAAAACTTTTGTTGTTCGAAGAATAGACAGAACAAGTAGAAATGTCAGAACCCTTAGATTTACTTCGTGTATGATATGAATGTATAGTTTTTAAAATATTATTCCTACCTTCATTTAAGTTGTTTACCTTATCATCATATTCATGATCAACGGGCCCAGAAATAATTTTCTTTGCAACGTTACCTGAATCAGATGCTATGAAAGTTTGAGAATCTGATGGTCCTGCATCTAAACGATCTTGAGTGCAGATTTTGAAGTTCTTCTCCAAGAAATATCTATTATATGAATCGCAAGGATATTTTGGTGGATTATATTCATCATCAGAGTCATATTCATATGAAGAATTCATTTTTTTGGAATTCGAAAATTTGACAGTTGTCAATAATATATTTCATAAAACGTTTTCCTGAAAAATGAATCAATAAAGGTAGGAAATTTTATGTGTACTTACTTTTAATAACTTAAAAATACGTATCTGAAAAATAGAACTAATTTAAATATCTAAAACTTTTCAAAATTCAAAATTTTAGCAGTGATGTTCATTTATGGAATAATTGTCACCTTGGTGACAATCGATATATATATATATATATATATATATATATATATATATATATATATATATATATATATATATATATATAAAAAAAAAAACATCTACGGCAAGAATCATCTATATTTTGTTTGATGATATGTTTTCTATAATTCCTTGTGAAAACCACCTGGTCCTGGATCGCAATTGCCAAGCCTTCTGTTTCAGCAAACAATTCTCCAGATACTAACCATTTATTCGATGCAATTGCATCAATATAATCATTTTTCAATTCTTTAGGTGCTTTCCGTGTAATTCCTTCTGCATCCAACTTTCTCTTTAGAATTATCATCAAATATATCAAAATCTACCTTTTGCATTGTCAAGTTCAGAGGTGTAAGATTATAATCTGAAGCAACAACAATATCATGTAATTTAGACGTTCTCTGTTTATCAGGAAAATGGGAACGTAGATGAAAAATCTGTTTACTATGAAGATTATTCAAATCAATTAATCCACGACCTCCAAGATGTCTAGGTAGTGTAACTCTCTGAACAGCTGACTTTGGGTGGTGCTTATGATATTTACAGAGCATTTTCCTCGTTTGACATTGTAACTCATTTAGATCAGTTTTAGACCATTTAATAATTCCAAAAGAAGATGTAAGAATAGGAACAGCATAGGAGTTGATAGCTCTGAAAAGGTTTTACTAGTTAAATATATATATATATATATATATATATATATATATATATATATATATATATATATATATATATATATATATATATATATATATATATATATATATATATATATATATATATATATATATATATATATATATATATATATATATATATATATATATATATATATATATATATATATATATATATATATATATATATATATATATATATATCTTGAAAAGAGAGGATTTACAAAATTTGAATAATTGTATTTACAATAAATGCTTATATCTATAATTTTGGTGTGTCAGAAAAAACACAAGTGTGAGCTCAGGAAATGTAACAGGGGAACCATACTATCATGTATATGATTCAATAAACGAGTGAAAAAACCTGAGGAAAAAACTCGTTTCCCTGTCGCTATTGCACTAGCAATAGTTTGTCTGTTTATGTTGTGATAGTGTCGTGTGTACATAAAGAGTACCAAAGATTTTTCTGCTTAACCGCTTCATTCTCTCTTGCATTCCATGATTTCCAAAACAAGGGTGAAAGGAAGGGGGTTTGGGACAGGAATCTGTAACAATGGAAAAAGAAAACCAACAGAAAAATATTTCAACAATTATACTTCTTTTATGTCTAAACAAATCTAAGAAAAGATTTTACATAGCAATCAAGGGCATGAAGAGCTAAGGAGATAATAAAAAAATACATAACCTGTGATATTTCCTCAAATTCCCTCTCTGTTTGACCGAGAGAGCCCCGATGGCCAGGTTCAGTCTTCCAAGTGATACCGATTATGATCTATAGATGTTTTAGAACCATTATAGACCCAATAATCTGGGTTGACATCGCCCATATATTATTTCTTCGTGGAACTTGTTTAATTTAAAGAAAAATTTGCGAAAAAATTTTGACAGTCGTTCGAAAAATGACAAATGTCATTGAAAATGTTCCCTACTGTACTAAAGAACGCGTGTGTAGTACCCATTCACAAGAAAAACGAGCGTGAAGATGTAGAAAACCATAGACCAATTAGTTTATTAAGTGTTTTCTCAAAATTATTTGAGGTAATCATGAATGCTAGGATCACTGAATTTCTTGAAAAATATAACCATGCAAGGAATCAACATGGGTATGTAAGATGAAAGTCGACTGACACAGCATGTATTGATTTCTTTAATAATTGTCGATATTTTTCGATTTGTGTCTTGCATTTGATACAGTGACGAAGCCTATATTATCCAGTAAGCCATACAATATTGGAATTAGGAATAATATATTAAGTTGGTTAGTTTAGTTTATTAGTGACAGAAAATTTACAGTCAAGGTTGGTTCTTCAAAGTCTGAATCTCTCAATTTGAATAATGGTGTTCGTCAGGGCTCGATTCTTGGACCACTTCTGTTTTTGATTTATGTGAACGATTTGATTTCTTACATGAAAAAGTTTTTCTTCACTCAGTTTGCTGATGATTCCTCAGTGGTGGTCTCGGGATCGGCTCTTGAGGACCTCATTGAGCGTGTGAAGGAAGCGCTTCAACTGTTCTTGGGTTGGTGTAGTTTGAACGAGTTGATAGTGAATGCAGGAAAGACGGTATTGATGAACTTTCATTTGGAGCGAGATATTTTGCCTAAAATTTGTTTTGATATCAGCGGAGCTAAGGTTTCTGCTTCGCGCGAAGTTAAGTTTCTTGGTTTATGTCAAGACCATTGACTGACGTGGAATGTACATCTGCAGCTAGTGAGACACAAGCTCAGTACTGCCTATTTCGCATTAATGACGCTGGGAAAAAGTCTTGGTTTCACTTCTCTTTTGAGCGTGTATTATGCCCTTGCATACTCACATATCCAGTATAATATTTTAGTTTGGGGTCAGGCAACCAACGTTGATGATGATTTTCTTATTCGGAAGAGAATTGTCAAGCTTCTCTTCGGTGCTAAATACAGAGATTCATGTAGGCCACTTTTCATTAAACATAGATTACTTACCTTACCATGTATTTATCTCTACAAATCTCTGTTGTACATGAAACGTCTGTCTGTGGGAATGCCAACGTCATCTAGTTATCATAGATATGAGACGAGATATGGATCTCTAATAAGGCTGGAAAGGCACTGGACTTCTTTTCACGAGAGATCACCTATTTATTCGGCAACAGTCCTTTATAATAGATTGCCAAAGAAATTAAAAAATTGGGTGAAGTTGAATTTGGAAGAAGAATTAAGGAATTTTTGTTGAATAAGGCCTATTATTCTGTGATTGAATATATTGAAGACCCCATGACATACAGAAATATGTGATTAATCGTTGATGATTTGTTTGTAACGTTGCTTGTCATTGTGCTGTATATGTGATATATATTTCATTGTTCATTGTATTTTAATGATTTATATCTACTGAATTGTATCGACTTCATTGTTTTACATTGCAAAATAAATTATTATTATCATGAATTAAATAATGAATTGTTTTCACATCATTGGGTCAATGGACCCAGGAATGGCATTGGCATTTGTCATCAACCAGCCATTTAATAATTCAATGTGCCATACCAATTGGATATTTCAACTACTTTCGTTTCAATTCTACCAACATGTAGAACACGTAGTAAAACAGGAATACAATACGCCACGCGGCTCATCGAGGTGATTTCAATCTTCATACACAAGGAGACTTGAGGCACAGGTTGGAAAGAAGGTTCTACAATAGGAAGAAAAACATTGGGAGTCAACGTTCTGAATTTCAAAATTTCTATTCAAGAGAGTTCAGATTTGTTTCAAAGGCAAGACTTTTGAGAAATTCATGGCCGAGCGTATCGACAATAACCTGCTCTTCTTGTACAACGTTTGCTTTTCTGACGAATGTACTTTCTAACTTCATAGAGAGATTAACCGAAATAACTGTGTATTTAGAAGCGGTACAGATCCTCATGTATTTAGAGAAAGCCACACTCAATATCTGGCAAAGCTAAATGTTTGGGTAGAAATTTTGGAGACCATCCAATTGGGCCTTTATTTATTCCAGGTAATTGAAACGGCGGAGTTTATATCGACATGCTGGAAAATGCGATTGATCACAGAAAAACTAGATACCGATTGCCCACTATTTGGACAACAATTGGATTTTCAACAAGACGGAGCTCTTCCTCACTACGCTGTACCAGTTGGTCTATACTAACTTGCAATATTCTGGTAATTGGATTGGAAGAAGATGTCCTATATAGTGACTTGCCTGATCTCCTGACCTGAATCCTTTAGACTTTTTCTTGAAGACATCTTAAGTCAAAAATTTTTTTGAGAGCCTGAGAATTTGAACGATCTACGCTAGCGTATTGTTGGGGAATGGACAATGTTAGATACGGTTTTCAGTTAATATTGCATTATTATTATTGCATATAATATATATAATATTGTATGGAAGCAGTTGGAGGACAATTTGAATATTTGGTTTAAAATCGTTGAATTTCATCTTTTCATTTTCTCTAAACTATGTTTCTAAGGTCCGTGACCAAAATTTCTCAAAATCGCTGAACCGATATCAGTTTAAATTTTTTCAGTGAAATCGAAAATTTTTCCTAATTATAAATTTCTTCTTTTGTATAAACAAATAAAGGTCATAATATTGGCCAAAAATTGTGTTTTTTTAAGCGCGCTTCCCAGGAATAGGCGAACCTCTTACACCACCTGGGAAGAATTGAGGTGTCTGTTTACTCGCTTCTTGAAGAGCGGCCCAATTGTAGGATGTTGGGCAGATGTTGGACGGAAGCGAGTTCCACAGCTCACCGGTCCTGTAAACGCAGGAATTCTTATAGAGAGAGGTTCGATGGGTCGTTAAATGTACCGCCATATGATGAGAACTCCTTGCCAGCCTAGTGTTGCGGCAAAACATGAGTTTTCCCGGAACAAAGTATTTCAGCTCCTTGAAGCCCTTTCCGTGAAAGTGTCTGTAGAACAGAGAAAGGTCAGCAACTTATCTTCTGAGATCCAGCGGTTGGGGATCGCGGGTGATCTCCAGGTGGTCGATGAGGCGCACAGCCCGTTGTTGCACACTATGCAACATCCGCAACGAATGTTTGGGAGCAATATTCCAAAGCAGGTCGAATCTGCGCCTTATATAGAAGCAACAGCTGAGATGACGTGAGGTATCGCTTGGCTCGGAAAAGAAAACTAAGTTGAGCTGATGCCGACTTAGCTATTTCTGATACATATTCATGCCAGTAAAAGCCGGAGTTGACCGTTATTCCGAGAAGGTGCATCGAATCTTTTGATGTAATTTGTTGGCCTTGCATCATTAGAGGAGGTTCTCCAACGGCCTTCCTAGAAAACGTAGTTGCTTGCATCTTGCTCGCGTTGAAGCTCACCAGGTTCAGCTGACCCCACTCAGATATCCTCTGTAAGTCAGAGTTTAAGTTATTAATTTGTTGACGTCTCTGACGCCGAGATTCCGCAGCTGTAATCGGCCGCAGACTACTGAAAGGCGAAACCAGGATACAATCGTCTGCGAAACCGAAGATCTTTTTCTCTGTAGATGACAGAAGATCGTTTATCTGTAACAGAAACAAGGTTGGCGAAATAATGAATCCCTGAGGTACTCCCGCTTGGAACTGGAAACAATCAGATGACCACAACTTGTATTGATCTATTTGAAAGAAAGCTACTTATACAACCTTGCAATTTTTCGGGAAGTTTTTTAAAGCCGCCATTTTATTGAAAAAACTACATATTTGCTTATTTCTTCGATCATTCTTTAGCTTATTTATACGGCTTAGACAACTTTCAAAATTAATATTTTCACAATAGAAAAATGTTAAAATACAGTTGAAAGTTAGCAAAATATGTGTACATATTTTTACATTAATAATTTCGTTAGTCTTCTCAGAAAAGTTACTCGAAAAATTGCATTTTATTGGACCTTCTTACTAGATATATATATATATATATATATATATATATATATATATATATATATATATATATATATATATATATATATATATATATATATATATATATATATATATGTATATATCTAATAACCCTTAAACTAGGATAGCATGCAATATATATTACGTTACTGTGTTATCAATGGTGCTGCACTCTCAATAAAGAGAGAGGATGGTAAAAGGGATTTGGTAGCAAAAGGGACGTCGCCCATTGTGCAGAAATGAAGGGACACATAAAAATTAAATTTTGAAAAAGTAACAAGAAACAGGTCAGAGATAAACACAAGCGCGACTGGTTTATAACAGGAGATCGAAAGGATCCCCCATTTGCTTCATACCCACTCGGAGGTATTTATCGTCACTCTTGCCGATCCTGAATGTGGATTCTCCAACTGAAATAAATTGAACCTTAAGGTCCCAGTCCATGAAAACTCACCAGAACATAGAAATTCATACATTCCGTTGAAAGAATTTTAGAGAAATCTCGACTCTGAAACACTTGTACTGGTGGTTCAAGGGGATCAAACAAACGTCTTTTTCTCTCACGGGAACAAATATGAAAGAATTGAAGTAAGAGAAACAGGCCAACATCGGTCTACAATATAGGTAGACGATTTTGATAACAAGGATGTCATGAATGAAGTGCTGAGAGTAAAAAAGTGTTTCCACATTCGAATAACAACTTCATGAAGATGTGACAAGATCCAGTCAACCTTTTGTTGATTCGCTTTGAAGTTGATCAAAAGGTAGTCATTCAATTTTGGTTGATCAACTAAAATCTATATCAAGGAACAGCATTTCATTTTCATTTTCATTTTCATGTCATCTTTTAATGATATCAAGGTGGGCTAAGACAATGCTGTTATGTTAAGTAAGAGTTTCTCATGAAGGAATCTTTTCGTAAGTTGGAACTTTTTCATGGGGAACCATCTATAGTTCATTCACATTACGACTTTCGGAATGCCAACAAGTGCGATAGATGGACGATGATCGCATAAACCAAGTTCTAGGTACCTTAAATTAGTGAACACTACAGTCAACAGATAAAAGATAGCTAAAGAATAATAAATAGAAATATGAGATGCAATTGTAGAACCCCAGCACACCAAAGGAATATATTAATATGTAAACCATGGATTATCTACGTAATTACTCTACTAGTTGATAGGTGACGCCAAAAATTCTGTAAGCAAAATATGAATTATTACTTACAAGACGTCGCTATAGTCGAAACCGGCAAAAATGTATTATAGTATGAATTTGATCCAAATATTTTCAGCCTATAATAATATTGTCATTAATATTAGGGAAAAATTAAATTCTAATATGATAAATAAATTTCAAAATATAACACTTTCACTACCTTTCAGTAGAGGTCGTAAAACGAATTCTACGAATCAATCAATATTCCATTACAAGTTTCGAATTTAATTAAATTATTGAAGAATCCTTCTTAACATAGATCTACGTTTAACGAAACTACATTCTACACACTCTTCGAGCGACCTGAATGAAAATTGAAAACAAAAGCTTTTTCCTCTTATAACACTTCATTAAAAAAAACATGTATACAACGACAAATAAGCTCGAATAAAATCTGTTATTACAAAATTTCGATGTGGCTTATATTTAGCTACCAGATTTGAAAGCCAAGAATTTCCTATTTCCTGACTAAATATACCTAGGTGATAGGGCAATGATGAAAATGGAGATTTGTTATAATCGCAAAGTAAATGATAAAATCATGGAATTTGTGAAAATAGCAACTAACGGTTGGCAGCGAACGAATCTGTTTCTAGGCAGTACGTCCACATACTCGCACTTATCGGAATTCCGATACAGCAGACTAGCTATCACCAGATCTCGTAGCAAGCCGAAGAGTGACACATCATTAGGAATCGGAGAAGTTCTCGCTACAAGCAATTCCATCGACATTACCGACACGTCGACTCTTCCGAAGTTGATAAGTACATAAAGTTACATTTGTTTTTATACAGAACATACGAAAATCCGTTGCCTGCGATGTAATGCGTCCGATGCGTATCTATGGACGCTTACCTTATTCTAGCGTAATTGTGCATGAGATTGCAGTAAAATTCAATTTATTCAGGAGATCAAGAGTTTAAGAAGTGATTATGTGAACAATCTAAACTTCACTGTGAAACATACATAGTCGAGATGCCAGAAATCGAAAACGTGTTTTAATAAGAACTGAATTTAAAATTTGAATAATCTTCAACACAAGAAGATATGAGATGTATTTTTTAGCCCCTTAACTTTATTAAAAGTGCTTAGCAATGAAGTATCGTCCATAAACATCCGCTGTATAGCGCTCTTGCCAGTCCAGTTCGCATTTGCACATTAGTAACAGGTGAATTATTCATTGGTTATATCTACGTAGGTAAAAATATGATACGAGTCTACAATTGCAGGAATGACATTAGTTTCGTACTTCAATCTATCCCACATGACCTATGATAGAGTACATGTATCTGAATTTTATACTTACACTATCATTATTATTATCAATTTCATTTTTACTTTATATATTTAACGACGGATCTACCCTTGAATGAAAATATTACTACTAGGTAGAGGTAAGCACCTCTGCCTAGTAGTAATATTTAAAACATAAACGTTTTATTTTTTGTTCACTGGTTTTTGTGGGGCTTAAAGCATTTATAACTGAATTTAAGGTAAGAGTAGACTAAATGTCAAATCAATCAGAACTGTAAAAAGTAAGTTACGTTCGTCAAGCGGAAAATGAACTGATGATTTTCAAATTCCTCATCAGATTAGAATGATAGTCTAAGAATAATCTCACACAACAAATGAAGATGATCAGAATATTTCATCCAATGTCCAGATCACTTATTTTCGTTAGGAATTAACACATAGGATATTTTTTATTCCGAAAAATGTATGGTTACTGTGACATTATAAAACTAATTACATAACATTTTCACTTGAAATTCCATTCCTAAAGGTGCAAAATAAGAGTTTGTATGAGCAGTTTTTGGGTTCCAGAATGGAGCAATTGAACATTTGTATTCAATATCTTAGTTAAAAATCAAAAAATTTTGGGAAAACCAATACAAGGGTGTAAATTGCAGATTGAAAGGTTTGATTAATATTTCCCCCAGTTAAGTTTGAGGCTTGGAAAATTGTATTCGAGATTTTGATTGCAAGGAAACAAATTGTATTTCAGGTTTTTTAGAGAAAGCACCTCAGAACGTGCGATATAAAGGTTGGAATGTTTTATGGAATTGGCTACATGAAAATTTGTATTTACGGTCCCAATTACGAAATGAATGTTTCATGACAAAGTGTCGGCCGTGCCTCTTGGACCATCATCAAGCGGTATGAAATGACTCATTACAAGCTAGCGAGTACCAGATACCTAGCACTACAAGCTCACGAATGCGTTGGAAATCACACCGAGTAGTTTATGCGCTATTTACACGCTGTTAGGTTGTATGTATATTGCCAATGGAGTATGAAAAGGGTGTGTTCACCTGTGGTGTATTGACGAAATAGTTTCGCGTCTATTTTGCTCTTCTATTCGAGAGTCAATTTCCAAGAAGCTGCTTATTTGGGTGTGTCATCTCGTTTGTTGAAGTTAATTGTCCTTTGTATTTCTATTGCCTCTCGAATTGATCACTGTTGTAAGTTTTCTTTGTTTTCAACCGTTGTTGATGAGGCAAAGTACTCTTTCGATTTCTGATGGCATTTTGATATTCATTTAACCTAACAAATATATGGCTGTTCATTTATCCAATAGAAACTTTGTGGTATCCGTTGCATGGAACGCTATGAGCACCATGACATTGTAGGGCAATGGTATCCTAAAGATTTCTTAATATTTTTTATATTGTTTGGTTTGGAGGAAATACGGTTCGGATGTCGTTTCTTCGGAGCAGTTTAGCGATTCTGCGTTGTCTCTTTGACATATGGAAGATTAGGCTGCACTCTTATATTCAATTTTTTCATTGTTTATAGATAGATTTTATAATTGTGTGATGGCTATAGCCATTACTATTCAGTATTTGAGTTAGGTGTTTCAACTCTATGCAATCATTGTTTATAGAACATAGGTGCTCTGATAGTGTGCTCACTACATAATTTAACTCTGCAGGGTGGTGCTGTGATTTTGCATTTCGGTATCTATTGCGTGGGTTTGCGATATATTATATTATTTAAGGTATCATCCCATTTTGTCATTAGTGACACATCTAGAGAAGGTCCGGCGTAATCAACTTCCAGTTCCATTGTGAAAATTATATTATGGTGAATAGACTCAAGGTACGATGTTGAGTCTTAATATATCATGGTACCATATAATAAATATATCACCTACGTATCGAACCAGTCTGGAGATCTCATAGGTGTTTATGAATATGATGATTCTACGTAAAATACGTGTTTTTAAGACAAAGGTTTTGGCACGTCTATTATATTTGTACTGAAGTTATTTTCCATAGCGTATAACGTCTAGCTAATATCGGCTTTATTGCTTACTGTTAATCTGTATAACCAGGTATTGTAAAGAATGCCTAACACGTTCAGGCAATGTTTGAAATAGCATTTACTTCATACTGTGCGGGGCAACAAACGCGGAACGACTTAATGTAAATAATTCATTATCATCCGACTACATACATTGCTGATGATTCAATAAGTACTATAATATAGAATACTTGGGTAGTATGTAACAGATCATAGTATTAAAACTCTCCCGGGATTGTACTATATATTTGTAAAAATGTAAGTACCTCTGCGTTGAAAATATTTTCAATAATTCTAAAAGTTCACAAAGTATGTGGAACTATTAGATTTGAAAACTATTTTTCGGAGTATTCCCAAATGTCTTCAATTTTTGAAATACTATTGAATTGAAAATTGCCTACAAACAATCTAACCATCAAAATTATAACAACAATAATCAGTGAGTACATTTCATTGAAGATCTCTACCTTAAAATTATTCCAAACAATTTCTACTGAAACTGAGATATTCGGTATGTGCAAGAGTTTTTGCCTACTAATTATCCATGAACCTTCCAGACGATGCGAAATTTCTTCATGTATAATAATTTGAAGTGTTTTTGATAGTCATAAAAATAGGTCTGTGATATGTTGAAATAATTGGGAAAATAAATAGGTAGGAACTGCCTACAAAGGTGTTCTCACTGAATTGCGAATCTGTTGTAATTAATGATATATTTTATGTACAAATGTAGAATAGCAAAAGGTAAATATACTTTATAATGTTGGTCAGATCTCTTAAAATACAAGGAACACTTATAGACAAGACCATAAATAATGAATTTTAATTATATTTAGCGTCAATATTCGAATACATTAACATACATTTATATTAAAAACAACAAGATTGATTTATACAACTTCTTTTCAATTGCTTTATGGGAAGAAACTGTCAACTGACACATATATTTGTGATTGGAAATCTAAATAAAGTATACGTGAATTACAAAATATATATAATATGTTTATTTTTAACATAATATTGAAAATTAATGATAAGCGGTTTCAGGATTGCATCTGGTGTTAATATTTCTTATAGGTTTGGTACCGCTATTGTGCGTAAGGCAGGTGCGAAGAGCTATACATCCTTCACATTCACAAAAGCCGATCGGGGAAATTTATCACAATGAATTAATTCAAATACTAGTATGTATACAAGGGGCTCTTTATTCAACTACTCAGGTTTTATTTGAAATCACCACCTGGCAAATGGATCACAAAATGACAACTTATAGTAATAAAAACAAAAGATTAAAGAATTAGGATGGAAGAATTTTTCATATAAATCTTACTATCAAAATATCAAAAGCCACAGAATTAACTTTAAACTTTCCTTCTAATTAAAAAATAATAACAGAATATAAGCCTGAGCACCTGTCTGAGAAAAAATATACATAATGCGGCGCATAATTTCGCAATTTCTATGAGTTAACTTTGTATTTACAATACATTTTATTTGAATGAAAATCTCCGAAGGATTTTATCTATTTCAACGAAATATATCTAAAGTTTCGAAAAAATATGACACTCCTAAATAGAACCTGAAGAATCTAAGCAAATGAGCAATTTTATTATTGAAATACATAACAATAGTTTTGTGAAAATCGTCTTAATTATGAATAAGATTATTTCAGCGCCTAAACTTTGAGCAAAATAGTAAAAGTATTCCTTCGTCACGACGTTTGAATCAAAATGAGAGAATTCGATTGGTTTTAATAATTTCTCAACAGAAACATATTGAGTTCAATATTTATTGAAAGTGTAATACTCATTTCATGAAATTTTGCAATGCCACCCCTATCTACACGTATATGCAACCAATCAAACAGGATAATTTAAACATATGGAAATAATGTTGATGAAATCAATTTGAATGATCAATCGTATCTTCAATGCTAAACTTTCAAAAGGTATCATGCAGTTTCAAAGCAAATTTTCGGAAATGAATTTTATAGAATGATGAATCATACAGCTATCATTTCATTTTGAAAATAGTCTTATGAAATACCAACTTGATTATAACTGCTATTGTTTTTGACGTATGCAGTTCTTTAATGCATTTCAATCTTATAACCATGTGCGCCTGTTATAAACAATACCACAGAAACAGCCTGAACTGAATAATAAACTAGAATAGATTATATGAACCAAATTAACTACGTAACAAATGTTTCTCCACTTGTTCACAATAATCTCTAGGTACTATTTTCAGATATACAATAATACAGGCAACAAATTAAAGTCTACATACTCTGTGAATACTTCAATAAATCCACAACGTAACATGCTGAAAAAATTGATAACTGAAGATTTCCTAACAACCATGTGGTTGTGTGTTCAACACTCCTACTCCCTCTTAACTGACCCAGCATCAATCCCTCATCGAATTAACCGTCGCTCGATTTGGGACAAAATTAGCAAAGGTCGTAAATTATGATCCTTTTCATTGTTTTTCAAAATTCGAGCGATTCCAGTGAGTTTATGCTTTTTCTTAGAGTGTTGATTGCTCACCCAATGTTACATGTATTTCAGTCTTACAAGGGTCCCTCCACATTTTTACCAATATATCGTGCAATTTCCACGTTTTATCCTAACCGACAATAAAATTTTAACAGTAAAGGTAAAATTTTTGTTATTTTAACAAAATTTTTTTATTAAATTGAAACTTAAAATAAAACTGATTTTCAATTATAATTCTATTTCAAGTTTTAATTTAGCAACACTTGTCTGTGTGAAAATTATTGAAAAATGTCTACAGCTGTAAACTTTATTTTTGGCAGTACAATAAAACGGCGGTAATGGCTCAATATGTAACAACGAATTTACACTCTTAGTTTAAAGCACAATGTATGTTTTCGAAATTAAATTCTCGAATGAACATAAATTTCCTTTGTCCCACGTGGTTCTTGCTGTATGAAGGTTAGATAAGAGGAAGTCTATTGCAAATATGATATTTCAGCGACCCAGGAATATCAAAATATAGCTATCAAATTTAAATTTCATAATTCAGCATGTAATCCTATCATCGTTGAAGTGAATGTATGTCCCTCATGGAATCAGTTCGTCCAGAGTCATGATAATTTTCTTGAAATTATCAACATGCGTAATAAGACATCGAATGTAAGATGAAAGATGTGCCATAGATGTGATCTATAAAATAAATCCAGAATAAAAGTCACCCCAAGCTACAAACATAAAACTCTTTGTATAAGCAATAAAATGTTCAATTTTGCGTATATGTTTCTAGTGAAAGTTCACGATTTCATTCTGAATCAATCATAAATCTTCAACTGCTATACGTGAATAAATTATTGTCAAGTTCCCAGCGACTCATTTTTGAATTTGCATTAAATGAAGCATACCAAATGAAGAAAAAACAAATGTAAATTTTCTTCAAAGCATTTTAAATATATTCAAACTCGTCATTCAGTTATGAATCAAAAAGTTTATGGTAAAATTATTGGAAAATTGTTAGCCATTGAATTTTATATTACATATGATTTAACTTTACTTAGCAATAAAAATATTAGACTGATTATTAACTCATACACAGGGTGTCTGCTGCCTTGTACCATTTTTATTGTGAAACACATTAGACTTGCAAGAACGTAAGAATAAATTTGTACTTTAATTAGAGGTGGATATCAGAATGTGCAGCAAATACCATGCGTATTATACATATATAGTTAGTTCCTACTCTAACATAAACCTTTACGATAGGCTCAAGTTATCATGGTTCTATCTGGAAATCTCTGCCAAAATTATATATTTATATAGGGTAGCAGTAAAGACCCAACCAAAAAATTGTACTCCTGACCTTGGAACAACTTTTTGCAAATCTTAATTTGTCACTATATAAAATGAAGGAATGAGAAATGAAGAATCTTTTTCGTTAATTTTGAAAAATAAATGTATTTAAGAGTAAATATGTTGTATTTTGTTGTAGAAGAAAAGGAATACAATAATTAACTCAGACCTGATGACATTTTGACTGCAAGATCATTTTCATTTTATATAATTTTGCTGAGGAACATAAATAATTAGCAATACTCTCTAAGCTTTGTCTACACTGTTAAAAAGTTCCAATGGCAAGCATGTTATGGTTTGAGTTTTTAGTGTCTATACTATATTACTATCTTAATACCAAAGTCATACCACATTCAAGGTAGTGGTGTCATTAGAAACTAACACAGGACCTTCATATATAACACAAATATGTATAATGCTTAAAATCCATCCCCATGAAGCTTCATTAAAGGAATTATTCTTTGAGACATTTCAAACATTGAGCTTGAATAAAACATAGGAAGTGTATTTTGATTAAGCAACTTATACAATCATTAACTACAAAAATTGTTGTATTGTAGTTCTTGATTTTCTGAAGCACATTGCAGTGGAAATTTTTGTCAAGAACTGTAAGACACATAATCCTGTGCATAACTTCTTATCTCTGATATAGTACCTCTCTATCAAGAAAAAACTAGTATTATATGTAGCTGCTTTTATGATTACCTGACTCTTTAAGAACATATTGGTAAAGTTAGTGGTAATTTTGAAAGAGTTCTTGAAAGTTTCTATTTTATTAAACAACTGGCTAACAATTGTCTTTTCCCACTAACGTGCCTTGAATTGAAGGAAAAATATACCATTGTGGACTAAAAACTAACATTTTCCTCCTTCAAGAACATTTAACTACCACAATAATGAAAAACTGTCTACCTAACGGACAACACTCTCAATGAAACATGATATAATTGATAAAATAAAAACTAGGGTAAACTTTAAATAATCTATTTATTATTAAATAGAATAAACTAGTAAAATGTTCGACAGATCCCAAGAGGATGAATCTTTTCACAAAAAAATAATTATCACTTCTATGATATGAAAGGTTTACAAAAACTAAGTATCATTTTAAAATCTATATTACGATTGATTAAAAATAGACACATTTGGAAGATATCGAAAATGGTTCGCAAATGGGACAATTGGCACAATAAATATTGAACAAATCAGAAGATCTGCCACTTATTTGTCCAGGAAGTCGAGAACTACAACATGAACAATTGTAGGAGATAATTTTCCTCAGAGAAAATGTAAGATCTTTCAAATTGGCTGTGTAAAAGATTACGTTAAATATGTTTTTATTTTGCATTATAATTGACAACAAGCCCCATTGTCAATGGTGTGACCTTCCTAGCCAATATTTTGACTTCATTTTGCTATACTATCCCACAGGCACAAAGGCGACAGATTCACAAGAGCTTTCTAAGCTACTAATATAAGAATTAGAAGCCTCCCTAATGGGGGCAATCACATCCAAAGTGTTTTGTCCCTTGGATAGTCTTAGCACGAAAGTAGCACAAACCGATAAGTCACATCCCTATATCTATTTGACACCACTTAATTGGCAGTAAGATTTCAAAATATCCTAACACTAAGTAGACTTCCAACTATAGTCAATAACAACCTTGATTTGAAAAAATTTAACTGACATATATTGCATAATTTCATAAATACTAAATTCATTATTTTAATGTAAAGGATGAAAGGGCCGAATAGCCCACACTGGAAGAGGCTTCTTGTCCGCACTTGCCTAAACACATTGTCTTACAAGAAAGTCTTGAAATCTTTTAAACTTATTTTTTGGTTCCATATACCTATTATGTTTTATAGAAGCACACAAAGCGGTTTCTTTTTAGGTTTTGATTTCTTCTCTGGCGATTTCTTATTGATTTGCCGTACTAAATCATAAAATATCTGAAAAGGAAAACCTGGGTTAATTGGAAAGTTGACACTTCTCTCAAACAAAAAAAATATTTTTGAAAACTGACAAATCTAATAACCACATACCACTCGAAACTTTTCAATGGCTTTATACATGTATCATTGAAAAATTACTATATTAGATTTGATGAAGATATTGCATTACAATTAATTGGTAACTATTAGGGTTAAGGAATAGGATATTTGACTTGAACTTTGAAATATGAGTATTTACTCAAATTTAATACTTATACCAAAAAAAGTCTATGCCACGAAATCGTATCATGCGTATTGCTTTATGTTCACGTTAAATATGAATATTCTTATTTTAAAACTTTTGTGTTGAAAGATAATTATCGGTGTAGGTTCATAATGGTTAATTTTGGAAGTTCCAACTGGGTTGTGGGATGTGTTTATCACTCTCCTTCAAGCTCGGATGCATCATTTCTTGATGGTTTGGAGGAAATATGCGATACTGTATTCGTCGGAAGAGACAAGTGTGTTTTAGTGGGCGATTTCAATCTTGATCTCTTGGGAACTGGCTTTTAAGCCAACAAGGTTAGGGAACTCTTTACTGTGTATGGCATAAGTGAACTTATATCAGAGCCAACTCGAATAACAACTGATAGCCAGACATTGGTAGATTATGCGGTAACAAACCAAATGTGTTCATGATTGTCCGAAAATAACGGATGATGGGTGTAAATTTGTATTGTAGAGGAAAAATAAGTGAATCGTTCAGATTATTTAGGAATATAAGTAATGACAGTTTAAATGTTATTAAGTCAGAATTGATGGTTGTTGATTGGGATTTGGATTCTTCCGATATTGCAACAATTTATGACAACCTGTTGACTAACTGTGAGGTGATTATAAATAGAGTATCTCCTATACAATCAAATAATTTTGGATCTAATATGGAGTGGTTTGATTATAGAGTATTTGAGAAAATTAAATTTCGAGATAGAGCATATAACGATTTTAAAACTGTTAAGATAATATAGACAGAATAAGTGACAAATATTTAAACAGCTCAGAAACAGTGTTGTTAGTTTACTCAAGAGTATGAAAAATTTATATTATTTCAATAAATTCGATAGTTTCAAAAATAATTCTTAAGTAATGTGGAGAATGTTGAAGAAACTGAGAAGTGCCGGTGATGATTCCAGTCCAAGTTGTATTTCTTTGGAGATAGGTACTGAGAAAACTGAGAATTTCAGTAAGTATTTTGTTGATAGCATTAATGAAATAGTCGAAAGTATTGGTCGTTGACAGGGTGGCAGGTATCTATCTATCCTGAAATGTGTGAATTTAAAACATTAACGATGTCGGAGTTGCGAGGATTTGTGAATCGAATGAAGGATATATTTGAGGTCATAGGGCATGTCCTCTTGAACTTTGTCAATACGTCTCTCAGAACTGGTCATGTGCCTGATTCATTGAAGGTCAGTACGGTTATACCAATACAAAAAGTATGCAATACTTCAAATGCAAATGAGTTCAGACCAATTAATACATTACCTCAAATTGAAAAACTTTTAGAAACAGTTGTTTACGATCAGGTTTTGGAGCATATATCAAAGTGTGGAATTTTGATGGAAAATCAGTCTGGTTTTAGAAAGGGCCATTCGTGTGAGACTGCATAACAGTCAACTATATGCAAGATAAAGTATGATGTAAATTGTGGCAGATACGTAGCTAGTGTATTCTTGGATTTGAAAGAGCTATTGAAACATTGGATCGTCAAATATTGTTGTCACAGTTAAAAACTTATGGTTTGGTAGGTGGAGTTTTGAAATGGTTTGCTGACTATCTGACAGATCGTAAGCAGAGAGTACACTGGGGTAGTTTTCTCATACGAGATTGAAAGTGTTCATGGTATCCCGCAAGGGATGTTCGCGGATGATACACTTCTGATGTGTAGTATTGTAGGCATTGAAAGGATGAATAAAGCATTGAAATCAATAGCTGATCTTCAATTTAATAGCTTGAAGTTGAATTGTTCTAAGTCAAGAGCAGTAATATTTACAACACAGATAAATAAATAATATATGTAGGCGAAAATGAAATTCAAATTACATGATGTGTTAAATACTTGTGTTTTCAATTAGATTGTTGGATTTTGAGTGTCACTTCGAGTATATATACAAGAAGATTATGAAGAAATTGCACTTTTTTGTAGAGTGGCACAGAACCTATCAACTAGTTCTAGGATTGTAGCGTACAACGCAATAGTTCAGCCTCATTTTGATTTCTGTGCGTCATTGCTATACATGTTCAACTTAAATAAAATCAATAAACTTCAGAAGCTCCAGAATAGGGGTATGAGAATTATAATGTCTGTGAAAAGGTTGACACCAGTGTTGTCCATGTTTAGAACTTTGAAGTGTTTCTCTGTGGAGCAGCGGCATTACTATTTTACTATGATTTTGGTCTTCAAGATGGTGAAGGGCTTGTCCCCAGTATATTTTATTAAATATGTGGTATATAGTAGTAATGTTCATGGCTACCCACCTAGGTCGGCAGGAGATATTTACATTTCCAGGACAACGATGAGGGCGCTATTCTCAAGAGGTTTATAGTGAGTTTAACAGTCTTCCTAGGGACCGACCTCAAGGATTCACGAAGTTTGAACTTATTCAAGAAGAAATTAAGAGTTTATATATTGGAGAAAAATCTTGTTTAACTCTTTTGTTTAGACACTTAATAATGTTTTGAATTGTGGAGGCCGTTACTTGATGTAGATCCATGATATAAATGAGATAGTTTAGTTTAGTGTTTTTATCTCATTTACTTAATAATGTTTGTTTTCAGAATATGAAAAATGATTTGTATATTAGGTTATCCTATTTTTTTTGAATAAATTTATTATTATCATACCTTCATCGTGGTTGGAATGTAGAAAGCACAGAAAGTTACACGACAGGCATTACTATGCCCACTGCAAAGGATCGACTGCGTTATAAGCCCGTATCAAACGTATGAACACCGTTACATATCGTTTTGATAACCACAGATAATATGCAGTATTGGATATTCATTCTAGTCTAAGTTACCTTCGAGTTTATCCATCTCAACATTCGAAAAATGATAATGAGAAGGACACAAACTTTCGTATGTGCCGAGCACATCGTGTAATGAAAAATGGTTTCGGTAATTTAAGTCAAAAATTTAGAATTTATAATCTACGCTTGCATTGGAGTCCGGATAAACGGAAAAAGTGGTATTAGCAACATATATTCTATATAATTCTAAAAGACGTAGTTGAATGCAAAATTTAAGCGAATAAATACTTCTGCATAAATTAATAGCCTAAAGGCGGCTACATACGTAACTGCAAGCTTGAGAAGCATGGCATGATGAATCATGATGTACAAGTCAACTGTAGCGTCTGTACGAAAATTTAGTGCAAGTATTTTCGTACAGATGCTACAGTTTGCTTGTACAAAATGGTTCATCATGTATACTTGTCAAGCTTGCAGTTACGACAATTCGGTCCAGACTCGTTAATAGTGCGATACATGCAGAGCCAGTGGGGGATGTTTCATATAAATTCATACAAACAATAATTTTTTCCATTTACTGGTATGGTCGAGTGGGCAGAGACTATAACTGGTCGAAAATATATTAGAATATAAACCTAAATGAGCAAATGGGCAAATGCTATAAATGAATCACAGTGGTTTAGTTTTATTCTATAGATGGGTTTTTAAACTTATACTTACATCAATTACATTTATTTTAGCTTTGGCAGAAGTTTCCATAAAGGCACAGTTGAACTGGCGTGACAAATTTATACCTTGATCTTTACCTACAACCCTTTCTTCTTCCAAGTCACACTTATTTCCAACCAAAACCATTGGCACATCATCAGTATCCTGAAATGAAGGAATTTTGATTGAGCACAGACAAATATTAATAGGATGTTTGAAATTTAAATTAGCTTGTTTGTAAGGTACCTCAACAATGCCTATTCAATTGAATATACTTGTGAATCTTTAAATATCTTCATATTGAATAACACATTGTCAGAATTATGTATTTGTCACGGTACAGTATAAACAAAGTATGAGGCTTTTTAAAGGCATTTGTTTTTCCATGATCGCAGCCCTGCCACTGCAACCCAGTACTCTATGGATGCACCACTTCCATGAGAAGTAGCTTAAAATAACTTTTACGTTCCAAGACATCATTAAGCTCTCATTACAGATTACAGATTTCCTTCCCCATAACATCTTAATTATTTGAAGGAGTCTAGAGTACAATTTTTTTCAAATCTGGAACCTCTAATCAAAAAATAGTTTGGCACACAGATAGTATATGCTTGTCAATCTATGCAAAGCTTCTTCAAGATGAAAGTGCAATGTATATTAATGCTTTCTTAACTGATGTCTACTTAGAGTAACTGCATATCAAATGCAATTTTTGCTGTTCACACACACACAAAAAAATGGGATTTTTATTCGCTGAAACAAATGCTTTTCTATCTTCTATTTTTATGCCTTGTATATCCCTACAGGCAATTTTCTTTGAGACTATGATAAGACCAACCAGCTCAACCAAGAGAACACTGAACAAAGGAAGCCAACATGATAATTTTTCTATTTTCACCAAAAGTGATATTATTTGAGCCTGTTATACCTGGATAGATTGACACATTTCTGCTTGTACTTCATTTGATATATGTTCTTTCGGAGGTAGTGGAACAATTATATTCTTTACAATATTAATGAAAAGTCTATTCATGACAGTTGCTATGTCTTTAGGATTGTTTATCACTTTGTTATCCAATATAACTTTTTCAACTTCACTTTTATTTGCTTCCAAGTGGATGGCATTTTGATAAGGACCCATTTTTTCTTCTCATTAGTTTCAACCAGAGTGAATTTATTTTCCATATTCATTTTTTTTATTTTAGTTGTTTATTTATCTCTTTGAAAGACATGATATTTTGTTCAGCATTTGGAAAGGTTCTCATTTTTTTATACGCTTTATCCCGTTCTTTCATCATCTGCCGCACCTCTGGAGTGAACCATCCCTCTGCAATGTTTCTTGTTGTCTGTCTTTTTGAAGTGGTTGTTGATTTCTTGATAGCAGCTTGAATAATACCCGTTAGTTTTTTAAAGGTAAGTTCGTTACAGTCTCTATTTTTTAAATGTTGTTCAACTATTTTGTATATTTTCTTGTGGTCTACTATTCTTGTTACATAAATTTGCTTTTTGGATCGGTCAGGTACTGTTAAATGCACCTCAAGTTTCTGATGATCACTAATGCAATGGTCAAAAAGGTTTATCAAGCACTTACTGGAGTAATTCGTGTGAACATGGTCCAAGATAGATTTTTTCTCAGTTCTTTTATCAAATCTTGTATAACACATTTCAGCTATATCATTTCTTGTATCATAGCCCCTGTTTTTGAGAATGATTTTATATTCTTCCTTCATTGTAGTTCTTTTTTCAAGCAAATAGATATTAAAATCTCCCAAACATACAGTATTTCTTTGATCAATAAGAAGGTTTTCAAGTTTATTTAAGAAATTTGATTGGTGCGTTGGGTTGTTTATATATTGCAATAACGTTAATTCCATATGACGTAAGGTGAACACATACATAGCTCTTATTATCAAGTGTTTCAAGTGCTTGTACCTTAAAGTTGATATTTTTTGTGTACACCGAAACACTCGGCAGCAATGTACTGCCGTGAACCCCTTCAATTTCATTGAGCTTGTCTGCTTGTCTGATCCCGTTTTAACCAGGTTTCTGTAAGAACAATTATATCTACATTTATATTTTCTACCATGCATTCAATTTCTTCTATTTTTTTGGCATACTGTCAATATTCATATATACAATTTTCAAAATCAGTTTTTTGGCAGATCATCAAGTGAATTTAGAAATTCAATTTTCGACCCATCATTCTTCTTCATCATAATACGACCTCCTCTTATCCAAACATCTCGTAATCGTTCGCTTTTGCGAATTCCTTTGCATTCTTGAAAAGCTCTGTATTATATTTTGTTAGTTGCTATGATCGCTTTATCTTCTTAATATCCCAGCTCCTGTTTTAAGTTTTTTGGCTTTGAGTGCCTTAACAAAAGCCACCTTTTCACATTTATTAAAGAATTCAACTTTAATAGACGTTGGAGTCCCTATTTCGTTTTTACCAATCCTGGTCGCTTTCATTTCAATCACCTCTTCTTTAATGTTCAAAATGTCTATTATACTTTGGACAGTATCATCTACGTTTTCTCCTTTTTTAGTGATTATTATACCAGAGATTATTGTTTTTTTTTTCCTTGGATAGCTACTCAATTTCGTTGTTTGATAATTTTAAATGTTTGATTTCTCGTTTGAGATCATATTTTAAGTTTCTGTAAATTTGTTCATGGGCGGCAAATTTTTTATACAATTTATCATACTTTTTATCCATGTTATCCAGCTTCATCATCAGATCTTCTAATGTAATTTCTTTTCTCTGAATTGAATCGTTTTTCGTTTTTTGATTTTCATTAACCTCACATTTTGCACAATTCCATGTTAACCCGTTTTGCCGAAAATTTTCAGCTTCAATTGTCTTCAACTCTTGGGTAGTTAAGTTTACACATTGATTGTGGAACCACTTGAAACATAGTTTGCATTTTAAACAATATTGTTTATTTGAATCAATTTATGCGTCGAACGGCAATAGAGAAGGATTATAATTCGAACAACAATTTTATATCAAAATCTTATGTAAACTTGTATCAGGAAAGTAGGTTCTTGTAATGGGAGCCTAAAGGGCTTACATCTGGTTTCTCATAGAAATCGCCGTGGGAGCAATTTTGTTGGGATGTCACAAAGAGGCACGTAACACTGACCAGTCTTAATAACGTTACTGTTCCATTGTGAGACATCTATATACCACAGCGGTACAAGCGTCACGACAGCAGATATATATATATATATATATATATATATATATATATATATATATATATATATATATATATATATATATATATATATATATATATATATATATATATATATAAAGGACGTGAATAAAATAAATCTCGTTTCACTTCGATATGGAATATCTCAAAACTATTTCCTTCATGTTTCCTGTTTGCAGTTATTATAAAACGATAAAATTTCGATACAGGATGATGAATTTTGAATCATTTCCAATTTTTGCATATATAATGACTAATCCGCGATTGAACAAGCTGATAACTAAAAACCAGAACAAAAATAACAAACTTTCATATTCATCGATAAGACTCTAAGGAAAATGCAGGTTAATCTAATATCGAAAATTATTCTTAGTATAGAACTCAAAATTAAACATATTTATAGAATTAACAATATCTGAATATGTATTTCCTTTAATATGGAAAATTCTTTAGTTTTCGTTTTGTTGACTCATTTGAGGATAAATAGTTGTTGAATTCCCTACATTATCTAAACAGGAAGACTGACATAATAATTTGATAACTAACTATACGTTATGGTGAGATTAAAATACTGAAACTTCCGAATCATTATAATAATAGGAGACACCTAGAGGAAAATTTATGTGAACGTTGTATTAATTGCAATGATTTGCGATTTGCGGTTTATGTTCTATCAAGCAAAGATGTCAGAAATTACTAAATCAATTTCATATTATGTAGACATAAATGTATCGGCATTTGGATGAGATTCGACATCCCAGTTCACCTGAAGTATTTACTAGACTTAAAACATAAATGGACACGGAACTTACATAAAATAACCTGAAATATAAAATTTCCAATTTCCTACACTGAATTACAACAATAAACATTGCAAAACCTGAAATAAAGAGAATCGTCACTCACCTTGACTCTTAGAATTTGCTCTCGCAAATCTTGTAAATCATTAAAAGTCGATTGTGCTGTTATTGAATAGACCAATACAAATCCTTGACCATTCTTCATATATAAATCTCTCATTGCTGTGAATTGTTCCTGCGAATATAAAAAAATGTATGTACTCTATTACGGAAAATATTTTTGTACACTGTTGAGCAGTTTCATAAAAACAATTCATGAATGTATTCCTATATGGAAATTTTAAGATCACTTTATAGTTAAGACAATTAATGGATTATTTAGTAGTTAAGCATGATTAGAACATAAATGGAATTTTACAATGTTCATCATCCGATAGTATGAAACCATAATTACTTTATAGTTTATCAAGGCTGGAAAAATGATCCAGAAAAAAACGATTTAACCATGAGAAAGTTTTTTCACATGAATTTTTGAGAATTTCTTTGGTAATTCTGTTATTGCACACAACACCTATATTGCATTTTTCTCCTCATCTCTTCGAAGTTAATTAGTAGATAAGAAAATGATAGCATCTTTTTTTTTCCAACATTTGTAAACAAAGACTAGGATCAAACTGTGGTGCAAATTGTTACAATGAATTTATTCATTCAGTATTCTTTTGTTCTATTAATTATTTTATGATAATCTTGAATATTTTCATTCACCTTTTGATTAACTACCACATAATTTGGAAAAAAACTTGGATTTCGGAGAGGCCTTTCAAAAAATAACCGCGAAACTAGGGCAAACAAATTCGAACCAATTTTAATAATTATAGGAGTTGCAGGAGCGTCGTTATCTTGTTCTCATTATCGGTATTAAACGACTGCATAATCACTGCATTTAATTATATATAGGCTATGTGTACTAAAATTTTCATAATGAAATATTGTGTAAAATGAACAAGAATTGGCAATTGTAATTTATATAGTTTTCTTGCAGGAAAATAAGTATCCTTAGCATTCAGGACCTTCAATGAAGCCCTACAGTATTACATTGTCATCAAATTATTTTTATACAGTTATTGACAAACAGTTCATGTCTCAAATGTTGATTTTTCCCAATGAAATTGATTCATAATTTTTTAAACACAATGAATGCAAGAAATAAATTAAGATTTAATTTTTCATTTTTATGTGCATCAGAATGATCTGATTTCAATTTGAAAATAGAGATTGAATAGATTACTACATTTGAGTGTACTAATTTGCTACTTAACCTATAGAAGAATTTGAAAAGGCATCAATAATTGCTACAAATGTAACAACAATTCTTGATACCTCCATAATGTATGAGAAAGTGGGTATAAATAGTAGCAATGATTCTATAGAATTCGAAAGTTTTCTACCAATGTAATTCAATATCATATAAAACATTTGAAGCAATACACTCATTGGGTTCCTATATCTGAATAGAATAGTCAGTGCAGATAAATTTGAGGGTACCATGTGTGCTGAGATGAAAAAATTGAATTATTAAACCTTTTTTAATTGATAAGATTTCAAACTACAATTTCAACTCTACTCTGCTGAGGTAGATAGAAGTTTTTTGAGTATCTGACAGAATTTCTCGATAAAACGTAGATCTACTTTTGCAGTTACTTTTCATTTGTAGATCAATTTTGAAGTTTGATATCTCAAAATAAATCAAAAGATTTATTCAACAATTAATATCAAAATATCAGCTACTGACCCCAAAATTATAAACATATATTTCGTATTTTTGAAGTATCAGTTTTCCCAGAACGAAATGAATTCGGTAGAAAACTTGACAGTAAAAGTTAATGTTTTAGACTAAAAATCACTTCAAGACCTCTTTTGAATATGTACTACAGTAAAGAATGAAATGAAACTAGAATTAATCAACTGAATAACACTTTATCATAGAATGTAGGAATAACGACGAAAAAATATTTTGAATTATTTTATTTTGACAGGGGTAGATGCAAATCTTACAGAACATAATGGAACAAAAGCATACTTCTTCCTGCATTGTTCTATTTTTAGCACCATTATGAATAAGAAATATTAAAATAACTTCAAATTAGTTCAATCCTCGCTTCATGAACAAGAATTTTGAAAGTTGTTTTGGATTAACTTATGAATTCTGGATTGAGGAAGAAAGACCTATATGGAATATATGAAATGCCTGAAGCCAACTGCCTAGTACCCAATGAAAAAAAATCTTCAGAAAATCACAAAGGAAAAACTCAGCTTCACTTACTGTGCCAGCAGTATCCAGAATTTCTAACATGCATTGCTGACCATCAACTTCTACTTGCTTCCGATAACTGTCTTCTATAGTGGGATCATACTTTTCTACAAAAACTCCTTGCACAAATTGAACTGTGAGTGCTGATTTCCCAACACCGCCAGAGCCTAAGACCACTATTTTATATTCACGCATTTTGTTAAAGTGGCACTCTGTATCTGTGAAGAAAAAGTTAATTAAAAATTGATACTGAAGGTAATAAAACACTTCTTTTTCAATGATGTAAGCATCTTCATCAGAGAAAATTTTTCAGATTAATGAAAAACTATTAAAAGTATTGGTATACTGAATACAATAAATTGAAATAACTAAATATGTGTGACTACCGCTACGTTGAGTGCATCAACTAACCTTATAAATGTTGACTATATCTTATTTTATGAACTTGATTCATACAAAGTAAACGCTTATTTAAATTAAATTTTTTTGGTAAAGTTAACTTTCGGACGCAAAATCTATTTACCATCACAAAATGAGGAATTTGGAAACTGACCACTGTTACACAGCTACTTTTTCAAAGGTCAAATGTATTTTGAAACAATTTCAACTCCACTTTAAGGGCAAGGAAAAGCAATTATTTAATTTTAATTGTTTTCAACTTTCACACATAGCCTTTGGCAAACTTCGCGATTTTTGCCTTTCTTTGTTAATTATAGTAGTTTAATTGCTATTAAAAATTGAATAAACAAAGACATGTAGAATGTCATTGACTAATTTATTTTTGGGTGTAGTAACCGGGAATTGCCTTCTACAAATTAAAATGAAGAAGACACCACAATTCGAGTTTATTTATTACGTGTTCGAAGTGACTTGCTATTATCTCTATGGCTTATGTTGATAAATTTACGAATACAAAAACCACAATTAGACCAAAGAAGCTAAGGGAATGGTTATGTTTAAGAGCACATACTAATTTGATGATTAATTCACAAGGCATGCAAATATGCGAGTCACTAGACTAGAAGCAGTCAGGTTGGGTCTCTGAATAGTGCCAACCCTAGCTTTCGCCCTAACATCACCATCACCATAAAACGATAGGAAAATAGCTAAATACATACGTTCCTATCCTTCAATCCACTTCCTTCTATATACGTTCTTTCAAGCAGGACGGTAGGTACACTTCACCAAAATTAACGTCAATTGAATCAAGTTCGTAAAACACTTCAAATATACACTTTCATAGCTTAGTGAAACGAGCCACCGGGATGATTTCTACTTTTTTTGATTCACTCGCGCAGAAAACGGCAATGTCATAATTCTTTAAATATTTTTGTAATTGAGTATGATTAACATCAATACAGACAACTTACCGTATTTTTATATACCGTTACTTCGTGATTCGAGTCGGGCGATGCCTTTGACTAATAGTTTGCTGCTACTAATGACCCCCCTCACACATCCGTAAAATTAGTAGCGTAGTTCAATTCTTAACTACGATTCATTCTCTTTCTGTGCTACCGCACCCGTCGGTATTACAGATATCTGTACTTTACAACGCACGGAATATTTATCTGTCACTTCAATGGAATAGTTAACACTTGGATTTGAGTACAAAAACGTGTTCGATGAAGCGGTTTGCTGAAACTATTTCATCGAGAAGGAATCATTACATCTAAAAGTTTCAAGTAATTTCCTAGTATATATACTGATGAACTAGAGTGATTTTTTCGACTGTGTACTGGTTGAAAATTGTATGGTGGAAGTTTTGTTACGAAAAGAAGAGCAAGACCAATTTCTAGCGGTGAGTAGTTGAATCATTCAAGATGTGGCGAAGTTGCAAAACAAACATATAGATGGCCGACTAGGAAGTCGTCTTGGATGACTCATACATCATACAGAATATACCATATTTAAAAATGTGTCATTAATTGATTGAATAGGATTAATCATTATTTAAAATTGTTGAGTTTGTCATAATATTCATCATGCAAGTAATGCTTGCTTCCACATTTGATAAAATCGTTGTCTATCATTGAAAAATCATTCCAGGCAAGAGTTTCATGTCCAATCAAATTGTTAACTTCTTTACAAAGAATACTAAAAAAATGAAAGTAATCTTAATCATATTTATCTTTAGGTTACATATCTACCTTGAACCCTTGAGAATGGAAACGTCATATTTTTTATCGCATTCGAATACTGAAACAGTAATTTAAGAGGAAAATTGTTCATGATTGAACAGTTGTTGGACAAAAAATGCCTAATAAATCATTTTTCTCAGAACCATCAAGTTCATAAGTTGTCTCATTATATACCTGATATTTAAGTAATATAGAAGATCATTATACTCATTTTAAATTATAAGGAAAATGAGATTCGATGAAGATGTTTATGAATGTTGAATTTAAACCGAAAAATTTGGCCTCATCACTTGTTATATTCAAGAACTGAAATGTTTATTAATGCTATGGTATCATACTATTTAAATGTGTAAATTAAAACGAAAACCCATATTTCAGATGTATTATACGGCAGGCAATCCATCTTGCTCCTATTGAGACTAATAAAGTGATTTGATACTTGGAAAAGTAAGACCTAATTACAAACCGTGATAACCATAATATGATATGAACACCCTCCATATGAACCTGACTCGGGATGAAAAGTGATATTCACAAACATGTAAGGTGAACCGCCTGACGTAGGATTCATCAATTATTTCTGCACGGATGCCAAAAATTACAGTCAGAATAATGCTATTTAATCCATAAGATCGCACGTCTAATGCATTACTAAGTGCTAAGTAACTATACCTTTATATATAGATTATATTTGAGTTCTTTAAGAATAATTCATCCTACTATAGAAATATAAATACACTGTGAATAAAAAGTAGACCGTTCGCTGGATAGATTGGCGAAGGAACTTAGTGTTATCTGAAGTGTGATAGGTAGATGTTGATATTGGTTCTTGGGAATACCCCCAAACTAAGAACTGGATGCCCACGTTGTACAATTAAAAACGATCGTCACATTAACCTAACATTTACGCTGAATCCCTAACTAGTTACTACGTGCTTCTCATTTGTGAAATTCCTCACATGCAATGCAATGCAATATGCAACGACAAATTAATATTCATCTTGAAAAGCAAATTGATAGTCTTGATATACCTACGAATAATTTCTTATCTTCGTTTGAATCAAAATACTCTAATAAAAGATGATAACCTTTTAGGGGAAATAAAAATTCTGCAAGGTGACATATCAAGACTGTTTTTACCACCTTTACTCTTCAATATAAACGTTGGAGCCATCTTTGAAGAATCCATCCTAGAACATATCGGTATAAAACGGAATGGTGAATTTGTGAATAATTTAAGATATGCAGACGGTACAGTGGATCGATCCTACTAGCTCAATGGCTAATTTACAAAGACTAATTGATAAATTAAATGAAACAACGTAACAAGTAGGCTTCAAGTATGAAGGTGAGTAAAACTCACCTAATGATATTATCAAAGAATCTACTAAACTTAATTTATCAGGATTAAGAGCAATAATGTTATTAACAATAGGAATATAAGTGTAGAAGTGAGATTGCAAGATTCCGTCTTCAAAACGGAGATAACATTTTTTCAACCGTGATTTGTCATTGCAATTAAGAAAAAAAATGTTAAATCTTTTCTACACCGTTGTATGGCACGGCCTGGACTCTCAGCAAGTAGATATGGAGAGGATCTAAACATTCGAAATATGGTGCTATTGAAGAATGCTGAACATCCCTTAGACTGATGGGGTTACAAATATACAAATTTTGAGTATATTAGACAATATACTGAAATTGTAAAAATCATAACAAGAATGTTGCAATATTTTAGACATATCAGAGGAGAAAGGTTCAAAATCTTACTGCGAATTTTCGAAAGAAACATAGCTGGAATAAAAGGAAGAGGAAGAAGAAGGACCCAATGAATGGAATTATTGCATCCCACAAGAACTATTCACATCTGCGAGAGACAAATTGTCCATGATGATGTCCAATATCCGATAAGAGAGGAATAAGCAGAAGATATCCTTAGTTACTTATTGAGGGACTATGACTAGGCAGATATACATTCAAGATATTTTTTCGACTATATTTCCCTATTTTGAAGCGGTCCTTGCTGAAAACCTAATTTTTATAGACAACACGCTCTACCACATCGAACGCAGCCATTTGTGAATCCCCTCATCATCGCGAAATCATATGAATGTGAATAGAAAACCTAGGATTTACTGAAAGACGTCCTTTGTGGCCATCGATCACCCAGAAAATGGTGAGAAGTTGGCAAAGGTATCATTATTATGGGCCTAAATTTCGCAATTTGTGCTTTGTGCACACTGTTTTTCAAGATACAATATAACATTCAGGAAAGTAGACTCTCTGAATCCTGAATTGAGAACTCATAAAACTTTAAATGATGAATGGATTGAAGTTCATTGTGCAAACAAATCATTGTTCACTGCCGAGTTTCAATTTCATCTTAGTGGTTTCATTGATGAGCAAACTTGTAGTTGAGCTAATTAGAATCCAAGAGAGATTATCGGGAAGTCAAAGTATTCATGAAAAGTTACAGCATGATGTTTAATACACGCAGTTTAATGGATTAATTTTCGTTGAAAATATCAAATATTACAATGTAAGCTCTTTTCATTTCCTGAATTGAAGGCTATGCATATTGAACATTTGTGAATAATTTGATGAAAAAATTCAAATGTTCGTTATAGTCATAAACTTGTAAACGATAATAAGCTAGTATTGAAGTTTTCAATAGTTCTACCGATATAAATTTTATTACTACCACAAGAGTCCTTATAATTGCCTGATCTGTGGTAATGAAATTTATATCGGTGGAACTTTCTACGTTTTAGTATTTTGTCACCAGAGCGCAAACACAGTTTTGACAAACAAAAATCAGATTCTCACCGCGAAAATTATTTACTAGATGAAATGACACTTTTAATTGTAATTTTAGTATTTCGTATGATAATAATAGATCAAAATTGAAACTATGGGATGCATGGGAAATCAAAAAACATAAAAATTTCTAGAACAAACTAAAACGTCGTTGCGCTTACAAAAATTGCTCATTTCGCTTTATTACGGCGAAGCATTCCTTATAATACCCGTATACCAATATGTGCGATATCCTTACGTTTTCCTTAATTGACAAGACAATGTGTGAGTGTTATATTTCAATTTTCTACTAAATTCGTTATATGCTATTGAGAAAGAAAATGTTTTAGATGATCTTAGAGTTCGGGATAAAAGTTGCGTTAAACTGTTGCGTCAATATCGCTATGTGATTCTCCAATACAAAGCAGAAATTTCTTTACAGGATTCAACAAAATTGAACGCATTAATTGGTCAGTGTATATTCCGAAGCCGTAAGAATTGATTTAACGATTGCATTGTTTCCAGCGATAAGAAGAGAATATTTATTATCTTCTTCTTTTCTGAGTTGTGAATTTATAGAACAAGTAAGTTCTAACTCTTTCGTTCCTTACTAGGACGATAATGAATACATTGTGTATTGATAGGTTACGATACACAGTCTGTTTTATGGATTTGGGTCGAATTTTCTAATCGCAATAACTCTTGAACTCAAAGACCGATTTCCTCGATATTTCGTTCCACAAACAACATTGCTGATGCTAACATACTATTTGTAGACGAAAATCAAATTCTAGGGCCGTACTAAAAAATTAGTTTTTTCCTCGATATAACCAAAGAACCACCATGCTCATGACTTTTAGGTGATTTCGCAATCACCAAATGTAACTTACCTTCTCTTTAACAATTCATCATTGGGTGTTTTTCGTTTTAGTACCGGGAATGCTTCAGCTAATCTTTCCCCACAGGATGACGTCGAGGAAGAATTACAGGGGTGTATTCCGAAAATTATTCTTCCAATTTTTTATTGAAAAGATACAGTCTGCGTCCAAGTCATCTCTCAGGAAGTTTTCCAATCCCATGGAAATATCACAAGCAACCTTTTCTTTTCGAAAATGTTGCTGACACTAAAAGCAGTGCCTGACCACATCGATTGAAGACAAATATTTCACGGTTATAAAAACTTTGAATAAAAATGAAATATTCATTCGAGAACGGAAACATCAAAACAGATCAACCACTTACAAAACAAGAAATAACTATTAGAAAATTGATTTTAAAAAATTTCATGTTTTCAAAAATTTCCCCTTTCTCTCGTACACATATCCTGGAGCAAACTGCCAGATGCCCAACTGATTTTCTAATAACATCCGGATGGGTTCGAATAAAATCGCAACCTTCCACAATTCTTTGGATTAGGTGCTCCCGGTTAAGTATACCTTCACCATAGACAAAATTCTTCAAGTAATCCACAAAAATAGTCCAAACACGTAAAGTCGGAAGAACACGCAGGCCAGTTATGTTCCACCACATTATTAGTGAAAAGGGAAAGTGCACCGTAATGCTGAAAGTATATTCCTCTTTTGTCGATATCAGCATTGTCAAGAAGGTCGGAGAATTGGTTTCTTGAAAAATTTAAATAACTATTTCCATTCAAATGAAAGAAAAACAAGCCCAATTATGGTGTGATTATAAACTCCGGACCAAACGTAGACAGAAAATTGTACATGGGAATGGCGTGGTCTTACGGAGTGATGATTTCCTCTTTCCCAGACGTTCGTGTTTCGCATATTAAAAATTCCATTTTTTTGTAAATATTGCCTCATCAGTGAACAAAGTTCTATAAATAGGTGGGCCATTTCTTAATACCCAGTGGCAAAATTGGATTATGCTATCTCATCTCCTGGATGTAGCAACTGGACCGGATGCATCTTTTCTTTTTTCAGAGCTCGCCATACTTTACTAAGACTCGCAATTCATATACTCGCCACTCGTCGTGTACTTATGTTCGGATTGTCCTCTATAATTTCAATGATATCGTTGTACTGTCTAGCGTTCGCCTCGACAGGCCTTTCTCTACTTGAAGACGATGTTAACCTTACAGTTTTTCTTAGAAACGATTAATTAAGGGGTGTAAGGGGGTGTGTTGGCACAAAAGGTCTTAAAAGCCAACCCCAAGTCCTATTTCACCCTGCTGCTTACCAACGAGGCTCTGGCGTCCGAGTTACGGCGGAATAACCGTTCAAACAGAAATAGAGGAAATGCTTTTTCAAAGACCCCTATCAACCCGCAGTGGCCAGCGTGATAGGTATCGGCCAGAAACTCCTCAACTATGAAACACAAAACTCAAACAGGGCCCTCAGTCCCCGGCGGGTTTCTTTACCCCGACAACGGTAGCTCTCGGAAAAGTAGTAAACCAGAGGGTGCTATGAATCACCGGGTTGGACCAGGCTACCATAAAAGACGAACCTTATATATTGCCACTTATAACGCAAGAACATTACTAGCAGATTGTGAAATCGATGAGCTGGAAGAAGAATTGGATCGCATACACTGGGACGTTGTGGGCCTTAGTGATCACTTTAAGGTACGGAAATCTACTTTATTGGAAGGGCGAAGATAATATATCTCTCGGTGGAGTCGGCTTCATTATTAATAAACGTTTGGTGAAGAATGTTGTGAAAATCGAAAGCCTGAGTACTAGAGTATGCTTTGTCATCCTGAGGCTGAACGAAAGGTACAACATGAAGATAATTCAAGTATACGCGCCTACCAGTGCTCACGCAGATGAGCTGGTTGAAGAGGTGTACGAAGATATTCGCCTCGCTATGAAGAGGACTCCAGCCTATTACAATTTTGTGGTTGGAGATTTCAATGCTAAGCTCGGTATGAAAGAAAATGACACCGAAGCATCCTTAGGGTGCCATGGAATTGGGGAACGGAATGAAAGAGGAACCATGCTCTTAGACTTTCTATTAGAAAACCGCTTGTGTGCGATGAATTCGTTTTTCCAAAAACCTCCGCAGAGAAGATGGACATGGGAGCCCAGGTGGTAACACCAAAAATGAAATTGACTCCATTATAGCTGACAAAAAGGAAGTTATTAAGGATGTTTCGGTCCTTAACAAATTTTCAACTGAAAGTGACCACAGAATGGTGAGGGCTAAATGTATGATCAATTTAAAACGTGAAAGGAACAAACTCGTAATGACAGGAGGGGTTAAAAATAACAAATGGGCACAGGTATCTGATGAAGCGGCATTTCGTGAAACTTTGAGTGAGAAGCTTTTGTGCAATGAAAACATGAATATCGATCAGCACAACGACAACATTACAACATCAATAAAACAAGCTATGGACAAACATTGTAGCACTTTGAACAGGAAACAGGAAAGAATCAGTGAGACAACGAAACGCATGATGAAGACCAGAAGAGAATTATTAAGCAAGGACACAGCAGACAAGAAAGAACTGAAAATACTTAACCGCGAGATATCTCGCCAACTTAGGAAGGACTCTCGACAGCACAATAAAAGCTTCGCAGTTCAAACTATAGAACAAAATAAAAGCATGAAGGTACTACGACGGACGACTTCATTGGGAAAACGTAACATTCACAAACTAATGGATCAATATGGTTCAATTATAACAAATAGAGCCGAAATAGTGAAGGTTGTCGAGGACTTTTACTCCAATTTGTATCGAAGCCTGAATCGCGAGAACGAGGAAGACAATCGCATACCGCATGTTATGAATCAGGGCTCGGAGGACCTCCCAGAAATAACAGCTGATGAGGTCCGAAAGGCACTATCAGATATGAAAAACAACAAAGCTCCAGGGGAAGATGGAGTAATTGCGGAGGCTTTGAAGATAGGCGGTGAAAATCTGATTCGTGAAATAACGAAACTTTTCAATAAATGTTTAGCTGAAGCAAAAGTACCAGAGTCTTGGCATAATGCTATAATAATAATTATGTACAAGAAAGAAGACCCCACAAATCTCTCGAACTATAGACCTATAAGCTTTCGTTCGCACTTATACAAACTCTTCACCAAAATAATAACAAAGTGCCTCACAAACAAACTGGACACCTACCAACCTCGAGAGCATGCCGGATTTCGGCCAACATTTGGTGTTAATGATCATCTCCAAACTCTCAAGAATTTGATTGAAAAGAGCATATAATACAACTTGCCTCTGGTTCTCATATTCGTGGATTACGAGAAAGCCTTCGATACCGTGATACAGGCGATTATGCTTAAAGCGTTGGCTGACTGTAGAATAGATCATAGATACACTGCCATCATTAAATATATATATATATATATATATATATATATATATATATATATATATATATATATATATATATATATATATATATATATATATATATATATATATATATATATATATATATATATATATATATATATATATATATATATATATGAGCATGCCACTTCACAAGTGTGCCTTCACAATTCTACAGAAAAATTCAGGATCGGACGTGGAATAAGACAGGGTGATACTTTTTTCCCGAAGTTGTTCACTTCACAAACCTATTGCAATATATGTTCAAGCAATTGGAATGGGATCAGAGGGGAGTAAATGTGGATGGTGAGCGATTAAGCCATCTTCGTTTCGCCGACGACATCGTCATTATAGCAAACAGATTAGATGATGCAAATGAGATGCTCTTGCAGTTGTCTAAGGAATCCAGTAAAATCGGATTGAAGATAAATATGTCGAAAACTAAGATGATGACCAACTTAGTACCAAGCCAACCCGACCGAGAATTACAACGACAAAACCCATACACCAACATCATATCAGCATAGGGATTGTTTGTAGAACGGGGCATATTCAATAGAATTTGATGATAATAAGAAATTAAATTGCAAAACTCACGAACTGAACAAGTAGATCATCGAGAATTCGTTCTGTGTTCTACCTTTCTGTCAATACTGATTCTGGGCTCCTCCGATTTTCTCTATCTTTGCTCCCATGGGAAATGACATTGAGCAAATTATCCTAGAGAAAGGACATACACTGATGAAGATAGACAGGTTCACTCCACTATTGATAAACAATTCCCTCCTCCATTATTTTTCTCATCTGATTATATTAATTGCATGACATCGGCGAGACCTTCAAAAACCTATTAAATAAATTATTTCGAGTATGATTTCTTCTAGAGAAAAAATAATTTGATTTTAGAATTTTTTCATTTCTTTGAAATTCGTTCTATAAAAAAAGTATGTATTCAGTTAAAATAGATTAATTCAAAAACCGCTATGTACCTTGATTACAGTGTTCCTCAACTATGAGATAAACAGCCAGTTAGTGACTCCAGAAAACTCGTTCAATCTCGGCTATGTGCAAAAAATATCTATTCGAGCTTTTATGAATTCAGCCTTATGTGATTCATAAAAAATAAAAACATGAGTAGTGCTTTCAATAATCACTTTCATTATCACAAAAAAACTAATATATGATACATGCTTACTAGTATAATCAGTTTTTTAACAAATCTAAAGCTTTTCTAAAATACAAAGTGATTTTCTCAAGCATAACGATAAAATAATTAATTAAATTCTTTTTTAAACAACTCAATTAGAATTATAAAACTGAAAATTGCACTTGAGTATTGTGGTGAACCAACAAAACCAGCAAACTATATACAAAACAAATTACAGACTCTAACTTACTTTCATTATGTCTTACAATGGTGTCAAGTTAGTGGCAAAAAGAAATTTACCAATAGGCGTGCGCGGGAATTTTGAATAAGAAATTTCCAGGTAGAAATTTGACCATCAAGAACAATATTGCTTTAAAATGCTGTGTACATTCGTATATCATAATCATGTGCTCATCCGATAAAAAATATTTAATCATTTTCACGTTTACTCCACAATTGAAGTATAATTCTTATCAATTAATGGGAAATGTAGTCCTTTGAATAATATATCAGAACTTGGGAAGTTGCAAGAAGTCCAGTTAATTTAAATTCGACTGTAGACGTTCAATTTATTCTGAATAATTTCCATAGTTTCCAACATTCGATAGCTGGATTTCACCACAGCAGTTGATATATACAAATATCTCAGCTATATCCATATACAACACATTCTCTCATCGCCATCCTTCTCTGTTATTACTGGTTTATATGAGAGACTGAACAAAAACTAACAAGGAATTGTTTGAGAAGGCTTATTAGTGGTCGTTTGTGCGCTTATGGCATGACAGCCACGTTGAAAATCAGGAACTTCACAGATTTGCTTGGCACCCGCCACTACAAAAAATATAATTAGCGTCGAGTATTATGCCTAGAGCCAAATTGTATTTCTTGTACTTCATTTGCGCTCTTGAAATAATAAAATCAGTGAATTTCCAGAAGCAAATGAGATTTCATTTCACATATCTCTAAGTATTATATTTTGTCTAAGTGAATTAACCGTTTGTAGATTCGAAGGAAGATGTATTTCATATAATTCCTAACTGTAGGTTAATTAATAGGAGCCTATTAAGACGAATGGAATTTAACTGTTGAGAGCAAAGAATGTTTTTCAATAAATAATTGAACATTTGAAGAAAAAACACTAGATTTAAGTTCACCAAAATATAATGAATAAAAATATGATTGACATACGTTTGGGGTTTTATTCCATTTTCAAAATCTGAGTGGAAATTAAAATGTATTACATTTATACTCATTTTTTATATACTTATAAACAGAAGAAAAAAGTGGGGTGAAACGATAACCAGGCTGGTCGTTAGTTATAGGTAAATTATGTTAATGTGCCGATGAAATTTCTACGAAGTAAATCTAATCTCTCGGTTTTGTTGCCTGAATGTGAAATAAGGGTTTTTGTGAAATCTAGGAAATGACACAAGGAGAACAATCATTACAATAAAAATTTTTTACACCACTTTTTTCATCTGTATTAAGTCGATCTTTGGATTGCCCAAGGAATAAACATACATTTCTTCTTATACGAACATATTGTGTTGATTTTATTCTGTTTTAATATATGGCATAAGTTAGTCGCTCTGACCAAGGCAGCGGTCAGGCAAAAAGAGGGACAGGGGGAGCTAAGAATCCCTGGGTTGGACCCGGTTGCTACAATGAAACGAAACAGGCAACGACTAGGAAAATCCAAATAGCAACATACAATGTCAGAACACCAATGATAGACTAGAAGAAATAGAGGAACAACTGATGGATATTAAGTGGCACATATTAGGACTGAGTGAAGTAAGGAGAATAGGGGAAGACATCGTCAAACTAAAGTCAGGACATGTACTATTCTATAAAGGACAAGATAATGTCAAACGCCATGGTGTCGGATTTCTCGTACACAGCAAACTTGCAAAATTGGTAACGGAATATGTAGGAATTTCAGACAGAATCGCTTATATTACAGTAAGGATCTCAGAAGAATACTCCATGCAAATAGTCCAGGTGTATGCCCCTACTTCGGATTACGACGACGATGTTGTACAGAGTTTCTATGAACAACTACAGGAAATCATAAACAACAAAACCGGAAAAGACATTCTTATAATAGGCGATTTTAATGCCAAATTAGGCAATCAAGTAAATGAAACCGAGAGAGCAGTAGGTCAATACGGATACGGTACAAGAAATGAACGTGGAGACACGATGGTTGACTTTTTAGAGATGAACCAGCTTTATGCTATGAATACCTTCTTCCAAAAACGTAAATATAGAAAATGGACCTGGAGAGGTCCAGACTTCAAGTATAAAAACGAAATTGACTTTATAATTTCGAGTAACCCTCTCATAGTAGAAGATGTCGCTAGAGTCAGCAGGGTAAATGTGGGAAGTGACCACAGAATGGTACGAGCAAAGGTCAGAATAAAAACACATAAGCGAAATTTAACGTTGAAGCCACAAAAGAGAGTAGACCCTGAAGTCCTTATCAATAGAAAAGAACAGTACCAATTGAAAATAGACGAAAATATTGATAAGGCACCCCCAACTCTAAGACATACCGACTTAAATACACATGCAAATGAATTAAGCAACATCACTAAAGAAAGCGCAAGTGAGGTAACAACAGTGACAAAAAGAAGTCGAAGAAAAATAAGTGACAAAACAGCGAAATTATTTGAAGAAAGAAGGAAACTAAAACCAGACAAAGATAGGAACTTAATCGAATGGGCTGAACTGAACTAATTAATAAGAAGAGAAATTAGAAAAGTCATTAGGAAATTTAATACCAAGATCATAAAAGAAACTATTGAGAATAACAAAGGCCCAAAAATTTTTAATAGACATGTTAGTATAGGAAGAAGAGAAATGACATCACTTAAAGGCAAAGCTGGGAAGGTCATTACAAATAGAGATCGAATGCTCAAATTAATATAAAGCTTTTATAAAGAATTATATGATTCCAAATTACAACCAAACGCACAGCAAAAGGAAGATGGAAAGAGAAAAATATGTAATGTCGGTTCTGAGGATATTCCCGAAATTACTGTTAATGAATTAAACTCAGCCCTGAATAATCTTAAAAATTCCAAGGCGGCTGGACCAGATGGCATAATTCCAGAAATGCTCAAATGTGGAAGTCCTCGCCTAAAACAAGAACTGGTAATATTGTTCTACAAATGCTTGGATCAAAGTCAAGTCCCCCAAGCATGGCTTGAGGCTGAAGTAATTCTTCTCCACAAAAAAGGCGACATAAGAAACCTTGGTAATTATAGACCAATAAGCCTTTTATCCCAGCTATATAAATTATTCATCAAAATAATTACCAAAAGATTAACGGGAAAAATAGATTTCCAGCAACCCCGTGAACAAGCTGGATTTAGATCGGGGTTCAGTACGCTGGATCATATTCATGCAATTAAACATCTAATAGAAAAGTACAATGAGTATAATTTAGATCTTTATATAGTCTTTATAGACTACCTAAAGGCCTTTGACAGTATAGAAATTTGGGCAGTCCTTAATTTTCTAATGCATGTAGAGTGGACAGCAGATACACGAACCTGATAAAAAGGCGGATATTCTTCCGCCATAATGCATGTCCAGTTATGGAATAAAACCAACGACATTCCAATAGAACGAGGTGTTCGACAAGGAGATACAGAGTCACCGGGGCTATTTATTGCAGCTTTGAACGAAATCTTTAGAGAAATGGATTGGCATAAGAAAGGAATCAACATTGATGGCGAACTTCTACATCATCTACGCTTTGCCGACGATATTGTACTAATAAGTAGTAACGTCCAAGAATTACAAGATATGATCCTAGACTTGAACAACCATTCAAAAAATGTTGGCCTGGAAATGAATATCAGCAAGACGAAGATAATGACAAACACAAACAATAACCCCGTAATCCACGTAGAAGGTCAACAACTAGAGAATGTCGAAAACTACATATACCTGGGACAAAAACTAACTACTAAAAAAGACAACATGACTGACGAGATTACACGAAGAGTGTCCTTTTCGTGGGCGGCATTTGGCAAATTAAAACATGTCCTGACATCAGACATACCCCACAACCTCAAGAAAAACCTCTACAACCAATGCATTCTTCCTGTGCTTACATATAGAGCCGAAACATGGTGTCTTACTAAGAAGTTGGCCCAAAAATTGACGAAAACCCAAAGAGCCCGCTAGAGAATAATATTAAATATTAAACTATCAGATCGCATACGAAATACTTGGATAAGAGAACAAACCAAGCTGACAGATGTCATGGAGAGGGCAGCTCAACTAAAGTGGTCATGGGCAGGTCACGTAGCTCGAAGAAATGACAATCGGTGGACCAAGAGGCTCATGGAATGGAGGCCAAGAGTGGGGCATAGGAGTATCGGCAGGCCAAACACAAGGTGGTATTAAAAAAATCAGCGGGTCTTCTTTGGATGAGAGAAGCTATAAGCAGAAAGAAATAGTTCAATATGGGAAAAGCCTACATCCAGCAGTGGATTGAAATAGGCAGATCGTGATCGTGATAATTTAGTACTTGAAGGACATAATTATTGCTGTAATTGATGGGGTAAGTCGAAGATTATAATAATTTGTGTTGTTTTTTAGCTATTTATTTGTATATGGTGTTATTGTCGTAAACTGATGCAAATGTTTTCGATATTCTAATTTTTTTTCAAAGTTTCTTCCTGAAAGTGGAATCGGGTGTAATATGTTCACAAATGTATGGAGCGTAGACAAATCTGCCGCCCTTAAGCGAGAGATCGGATAATAATTATAATGGGCATCAATGCGATTGGGGTAATTTTGGGCAGGCATTTCTTCATTTTCTTTGATATCGGTTGTACTCTCGCAACTTTCTAACACTCCGGAAACGTGTGGCTCGTATATAAAATCTGAAATAGACGATCAAAAATAGGTGCTAATTCTGGAGCACATTTCTTCAAAACAGTTAGTGGTATTCCATCGAGACACACTTCTTTCTTACAGCTCAGTTGTTGAAGTGCATACCTTACCGTACATACTCAGAATTTTACTTCAGATATAGTCTATCGAACATGTGGAATATTTGGTGGTTCTGTGTTTGATGTAACTAAAAAAGAATTTTGCTAAAACATTTTCGCAATGAGCTCCGTTTTTTCTTTAGGTGATAATGCGATAGAATCGTCATCTCTAATCAAACACGTGAAGGATGAATCGCAAAAGTTTTTGCTGACTGCTTTTGCCAAAGACCATAACTGAGTTCCAATGGTCTACTCGAAGAGTCACTTCGTAACTATTTCATTGAGATTGGTTTTTGCCTTATCAATTGTTGAGTCACGAATATTTCAAACATGCACAATTCAGCTTTAGTTTCATCTAAAGGACTTTTCTTCCAGTTCTTATAAACTCTTTTTTTAACTGCTGCAGCTTTTTCGCAGTTATTATTGAATCAAAACGTTTGTGCCTGCAAGAATAATTTCAGCGACCGATTCAGTGCAGACATTGATGATAGGATCTGAAAAACAGACATCATTAGAAAGAAAATACGAGAAAAACTTGCGCAGCTCTTCTCAGCTGGCTATGTTGTAATGCCATATTTTCCTGGCGTTGGATCTTTACTGCGTGACTGCACGAAGTTACCAGTGGCAGAAACAAGGTTGTTCGTCGGAATTGCCCAAGGGTGCTGATTCCTGCAAATGGAGATCATGTGGATCTGAAGCAACAAGAAGATCGAGGGTGTTTGGAAAATCGGTTGAATCTGAACCAAGACCGAATCAACCAAATAAAAATGCAAGTTTATGGTGACAGTTTTCGCGGTTTGTCCACTATGAATTCTTCCTCCCGGTCAAATTGAGGAGAATTATTTGAGTGTTACTCATCGCTAGTATTGAGAATTATGCGCCAAGAGGCCAGATTTTTGGGTAAAAAATTGGGATGCTGACAGTATTCACGAATTAAGGAATGAATAATACAAAAAAAGATGTTAAAGGAATTGCAAGAATTGTCCCAGTTTCGATATAAGCATTGAAATCCATTATATTTTGAATAAAGCAAAAGTACAAAATATTGTTAGGCTAATTTAAACACCAATTAAAGCGAGTAACGTAAAAGAATTGTAACCAAATCCAACCTTGTGTATCCTAATTTATAGTTATTATACAAGAACAGAATATATAATAGAGAGTCATGAGAGATGACAATGAACTAACCTGACTTATGGTTAGTTTAACTTTTCAAAAGAATCATATTTATGTAAGAGATAGATAGTTTCGTAACAGTGCGAATGCAACCTAAATTTTGTGTAGGCTCTTTGCTATACTCACTTTTTATTACTAAAACATTGGTAATGATTTGAATCTTAGAATGTTTCAACACTTAAAATATTCGCAAGTATGAACAATTTATTCAGAGAAAAAAATAACATTTCAGGGTTTTTAAACCCCTTATACATGGTCACTCAGTAGTTCTAGGTGTTGGCACTCAAAGTTTTTGGAGTCCATCCTGGTTTCTTACGCACTTGTAACTCTGAACCAGAGAAATTGAGCTGTATGTAATATTTCAATACATTTGGCAGCTAAAAGGAAATGGTTCATTGAAATCCATAGCATAAATGATAACGAAGAGGCGCATAAACTGAATAATTGGCTCATCATGGAATAATTGTGTATTTCATTTCAATTAAAGCTGTCACAGTTAAAAACGGAGCTCATAAAAACTGGAAGGAGAAGCCCAGAAACTAGAGCTAAATATGTGCCTTTCACGAACATTTGTAACTCAACAATTGATAAAGCGAAAACCAATTTCAATGAAATTAAGATAGACTCTTGGTGCAGATCAGTGAAACTCAGTTTTGATCTATGGTGAACGCAGTCAGCAACAACTTTTTCAACTCATCTTTGTCCTCTTTGATTGGGGAAGACGGCTCTATCGCATCATCGCCTTAGGCAAAGGCTTGAGGGAAACTCCCATCTGCAGACGGTTCAACTGGCAAAGGTACGTCTCTCTATAAAAATTCTTTTGTTTACAGGGTTGGTGTGCTGTGGAACTCACTTCCATGGAACATCTTTCCAAAAATTCAATATTCGGCCCGTTCAAGAAACGAGTGAACTCACACATTAAATCATCTTTGGCGGCCACAGTTGTGCATGACTGGTATCGTCTCCTCCGAAATTGAGATTACCAAAATGATAAAGATGTTGAATACACCTATCAATCTGTAGCGAATACTTATGTCAAAATGGTCTTCATTTCGAGTTTGGAATTCATTTTAACGAACTGTGCTGTTAGACTTTTTTCGTTGAGCATATACACAATGCAATCCTCACTTAAACAGAACAGGATGTGTAAGCTACCCAATTACTAATAGGATGTAAACTAATAATAATAATTTTAATTAGAAAAGGTTCACACTTTGTGGTTTACCCTGCTCACTCGTTTAGATAGATCCTGGATTTTAGTTTCCTTCAAGCATCCAATGTTGACAGTTCCTCTTCAATAAAATGAACACAATTTATTTAAAATTATCTATTTAATAAATATCTAGGCTTCACAAAATTTAAGAAATGGACTTATCTTTATAGTGATGTGCTAGCACATGAAATGGAGAGTATTTCAGCAGGTTGGTGGCTACCCGAGAAAAGATTGATCTCCTGTAAAAATAATGGAGGTTCTTGGCTATCCAAGAAAAAGATTGATCTCTTCTAAAAATGACGGAGGTTGGTGGCTATCCAAGAAAATGATTGAATTTCTTTGTCCTGCCCAAAATAGAGGTGTTAAATTTGTCCTCTCAAAAAAAAAATTGAAAATATTGCCGGCGCCCTGTACTCTCCAAAAAAATATGGCTGGTGTTTTGTCCTCTCCAAAAAAATATGGCTGGTGTTTTGTTCTCTCCCCAAAAAAATATGGCTGGTGTTTTGTCCTCTCCCAAAAAAAATATAGCTGGTATTTTGTCCTCTCCAAAAAAATATGGCTCTTGTATTGTTTCCAGAAAAAAATATTGCTGGTATTTTTTCCTCTCCAAAAAAATATGGCTGATGTTTTGTCCTTTCGAAAAAACTGTAAAAGTTTTCATATATCACCATGTGCTCGTGATAAGTACAAGTGACTTCTCCTCTGCATTTATTTGAATTTTGAATGATTTTAACAAATTGAAACTGAAAAATAGCCCAGATAAATATATAGATATACATATAATAAGAAAATAGAATTGTGATTGAACACACAAGATTTGCAAATCAATTATAAAAAGAAAATCTTGATATCATGATAAAAAAATATAAACATCTCAAAAACAAAAAGTTACTATATGCGAGATGTACTAACACTTATTTTCTAGGCCATTCAATTAAAGCTGGAGAGAGGTTAACAAGTAATGAATGAAGTTAATAAGCAAAAGAAATATAAGATGAATATGAAAGAAATGAAAAAATAATAAAAAAGCGATGATGGGTAATACTGAAAAGAAATGAACAAAGCAATAAAATATTTCTATATGAAAATTAAGAATTAAGAACGTAGAAACCATAGATCCATGCTGTAAGTCAATGTGACCTAAAGAGAATATAAGATTATCGAGGATGGATAGTCAGAAATCTATGCTCATGTTGAGAATATTAATTTAAAGATGGAAATTGAAAATAATTACTTAGTTGTGCTAGGGATCTAGGTATTAATTCAATGTTTGCGGATAATAATCGATAAAGCGGATGACAATGGATTATTACATACCCCTTTTATTTTGAAGGGTTATTTAACAATTCACAAATTATTATGATTAATTAATTTCGAGTGGTTTCAACGAAGTCTTCAAAGGAAATGAATGAACTCCGGTGTTCCCTCAGTTGTCATTCTTCGATAGTCGCCGACGGTAGAGGGAATTATTCACGGAATGAATGGTCATAGAATCAAAGTGACTTGCACTGTGTTAATCCAAAGGTTATTCAGTTAAAGTAGTAGCGGTCACTAAGCACGCTACAGATGTCAAAAATAAATGCGGGCGTTTTCGCGAATAATTCAAAGTAGAAAGAAAATATGCAACAATTTATCATCAGTACCATGAACTGAACTTTCGAAACCCTTTTTATGTTGAGTTTAGATTTAATATAGACCTTTTATACTGAGTGTAGTATATTTAATGCATTTCATAGTAACTTCGCTTACGCGCTTGATATCTGTCAAATCAAAATAGAAAATGGAAGGTCATTGTGACATAAGTTTTTTTAACAACTTTTCCGGCTAGATGGCTAGATTTTGATGTTTTTGTATAGAAGTCCAACTAATGATTGTAATAATCAAATACTAACAAAACTCCGCCTGGGTTGTCGACAATGGGTGGATTGAGTAGCCCAAAGTCGACTTCACTGCCGGTCCCAAGCCCGGATAAAGGAGGAGGGCTGAAGGGCAAGGTTAGCACCCTACAATTCTATAAAAAACTAAAATTGCTCCAAGAACTGTTACAACAGCCTCGGATGACGGACGGATTAAGGATAACAACATGGCAAGAAAACGGTATACACGATTATCAAAAAAGAAAAACGTCATGCGACTAGCATGCTGGAACACTACATCGTGAAACACAAAAGACCAGGAAGTAATATTGGAAATAGAGAAACACAAAATAGACGTATATACAATTGCAGAGACAAAGAAAAAGGGCGAAGGCAACATGAGATACTAAAACTACACACTATTCTACAGTGGAGTAGACAAGGACCTAAGAGCTCAAGCGGGTGTTGGTATACTAATGCATAGGAAATTTGAAAACGCAGTGAAAGAGGTAAGCTACATCAATCAAAATATACTTCACCTATCCATGAAGCTAGCGGAAAAAAAAAACCCATGTTATCAGCATTTACACGCCAGATATAAGTAAACCAAAGAATGAAAGGGAAGAATTTTTCGAAACACTTCAAGACACACTAGACAGAATACCACAAACAGAAAAAATATTTATAATGGGAGATTTTAACTCGAGAATAGGGAATACTCCCCTCCCGGGAATTATGCAGAAGTTTAATGAAGCGGCGACAAACGAAAATGGAGACATACTTCTCGAGATATGTGCACATAATGAACTCCGAATAAATAACACGTACTTTGACCACAAAGAACAACACAAATACACATTCACCAACACAAGAGGACAAAAATCTATGATTGACTTTGTGATCACCAATAGGGAAATTCACCTACGAGAAATACTTGACGTACGGACACTGACATCAGCGAATGTTGGAACACAACACGGAATGGTTATCTGCAAGTACCGCCTGTAATATAGAATAGAGAAAAAAAAACCGCCTAACTACATATCTAAATTCAACATTGAATCTTTACAAAACGAAAGTACTAAGAATCTATACCAAACACGACTCGAGGAAAAGATCAACCTTAACCCTATAGTAGACACAGACAACATAAACGCCGCATGGAATAAAGTGAAAAACAACATAATAATAGCGCAAAAGAAGCCATTGGGGAACGAAGAATCAATATAAACAGTCATAGAAAAGATAAACCATGGTTCACACAGGAAATCAAAGATTTAGCAAAAGAAAAGAAGAACGCATATATCAGATATGTCAATCACAGAACACCAGAAGAGTACCAAAGATATAAAACAGAAAGAAATAGAACAACGAACAAAATTAAAGAATTAAAAAAAAATATATTGGGAAAGATTTACAAATGACATGGAACACGACTTACGAGGAGCACCTAAAAAGGTATGGAACATGTTGAGAAACAGGAAAAAACCAATCACCGAAGAACTGCAGATCAATGTAATAAAACCAGAAGAGTGAACTAATTAAATATGGGGGAGCAGAAATTACAAAACTATTCCAAAAAATTGAAAACAACAAGGAGATACCAGAAGAATGGAGAGAGAGCATAACAATACCCATATACAAAAAAGGCGTGAAGACAAACCCAGCAAATTATAGAGGCATCACACTCCTTAACTCTGCATCGAAATTACTCACTAAAATTCTATCGCAAAAGATATATGACAAAGTAGGTGTGTCTGAAGGACAACAGGGATTCCGACCAAATAGATCAACAGCGGATGCAATTTTTATATTGCGGCAACTGGTGGAGAAGTCCATAGAGTTTGACAAACCGATGTTTATATGTTTTATAGATTTGGAAAAGGCATTCGACCGAATTCGAATGAACGATGTGATCACTATCCTTAGAAATAAAAACTTAAGCAATAAATACATAAACATAATCAAAGAACTAAATAACTCTAATAAGACGAAAGTAAAAACTACACAGGGACTTACAAGCGAGATCAAAATTAACGTAGGCATTAGACAAGGTGACAGCCTCAGCCCATGTCTATTTAATTTAATCATGGATGAAATAATAGCAGGTGTTAACCAAATGAACCAAGGCTATAGGATGGGTAACAAAACTATGAGAATACTGTGCTACGCAGATGATGCTTTACTAATAGCCGAGAATGAGGACGACCTACAACGCCTACTACAAAAGTTCAAAGTAACAGCAAAAAAATATAACATGGTAATATCAACACAGAAAACCCAATCGATGCTAATAGCGGAAGATCCAATTAGATGCAAACTAGTAGTGAACGACCATATAATAGAGCAAGTTTCACACTTTAAATACCTAGGAGTAGAAGTATCGAGCGATAGGCAACTATTACAAGAAGCAAAACAGCAGACAATGAAAGCATCGAGAATATCTGGCTTCCTGAGAGATGTAATCTGGCGGAATAAGTACATAAGCACAAAAAGCAAAGTCCGAATCTATAAAATCTGTGTGAGACCCGTGATGACATGTGCGGTTGAGACAAGAGCTGAGACAACAAAAACAGTGAGGTGAGGTGGACAAGAGCACGTCGACGCCTATGGAGAGATCACGTAGACAGAATGGGCCCCGAACGTATGGCGAAGTGAGCAAAAACACAAAAACCCAACACTAGAAGACCCATAGGAAGGCCGAAAAAGCGATGGCATGAGTGCTGGAGCTCCGGTTCGCAGCAGGGGCTGTAACAGAAAAACAGGACATCGTCCTATTTAAAGAAGAAGAAGAAGAAGAAGAAATACTAACAACCTTTCCCGATGTCTTTCAGGCTTCTGCCGGGCTTGACCAGACGAGAGGATATGCAACCGTCGGACTCTCTTTCCACTAGGTCCTCAGCTGATTATCAAGAATTCTAAATAAATCTTAAAAGTCTTACTACATGGTTCCTTAGTTTGAGTTCTAACATCCTTCGAGACATTCATATCTTTCAGGGGAGGACACATTTTGCAAATCGAACGTGGGGACATGGCATTGTACAAATATGACTTGAGATCGAAGAAATGTCAAGATATTGAGATTTACAGGGAAATTCCTGAATTAGCAGTAAGCATTAATCTGAACAAACACCATCTACCAGGCTGAGGCATGTTCCATGAGTCAGTGCGTTTAGGAAAGTATAAATCTAGAATGCCAAGCTAAGATTATTCGTATACGCACTCGAATAATGTGGCTTAAGTTTTAACATATTCACGGATTGTGCTCACAGCTTGCAATGGATACCTTGGTATAATTGTGTTGTTGTTGAGTAGGTTCCGAACCTCTCGTACCATGCAAGTAATAAAAGTTCTGATGAATTGGCCAGAAATGAGTCGAAGCTGCCTCTAGTAGAAGCAGATCGTACCAGTGGAATTTCTCATAGAAATCTGCGCACAGAGGTATGCAAATGATTGCCTCAAATCAACCTCAAGCGTACGATTCAATGGTAGAAAATAAAGATTGAAAAACTTAGAATGAGTTCTCTTTCGAATCTCAAGAGACTGCCATTTGCGTCACAACCTACATACAGTCGGAATCCACCCAAAATAGCGAAAAATGCTGCCGCTGAGACTTGCTGGATGAAACAGCATGTCCATTTGAATCTCTAACTCTGGCATTCAAAAGATTCCAGGCTTGCCTAAAAGAGTAGATCACATCGGCGTCATTAGAAGATTTACCAGAATGGTGTAGACATCTGAACATGGTGACAAATGACTCAGAATCAACATAAGTTAGACCTATGAAGCTGTGAAATACTAAAAAGTTTATATATGATCAAAAGTAATTTTAGAAGCTTGTTGCGGAAAAAAGGAGGGGAGTGAAATTTAAACTAAATGTTTTTTTTGTCGTTACAAATTTTTGGTCCTGTTCCAACGAATCCTGAAACGAGAAAAATGTGATCAAGATGATCACTAAGGTACCATTGTATCGCATTCAAATATTTTGAAGATCACTTTGGTGTACGTAGTAAGATAATATAAAATTTCATATATTACGTCCATACAAGCAAATTTTTTCCGGCATGAACGCTGGCTTACTTATTTCTCACAGCCATAAACAACATATTTGTTTCATACCAAATATCTTTTCAAATTACTGAAATTACCCTAACCTAAAATCTTATGAAGAATAAATTGTTCAGCGAATCTACTCGGCGCTCCGAACCACCAGTAAGTCGAGTGCAAACAGGCCGAAATTTGTTTTCATCCGAATTGGGAGATTGCTTTAAAAAACGCTAACATATCGAATATAATACTGTTACCGTGTTTACTACGCTGTCTAACCATAGATCGCCTACTAGGCTTTCCGACCAAGCTAAGCACAGAACTGACTCTGGGCCTACCTAGACCGAATATTTGAATATCCGTGCATTTCAGAGACTCGCTCTCTATTTCTTCACCGAGCTCATCGAGTTCATATCGTGTCCATAGATCGTCTGCAGCACGCGGTGCCTCGAGTCGATTCTGCGGACCCAAGCGTCAGCCATATTGCCGAACCGCCGTTGTCTACCATCGAACAACGTGTTTTATTTAATCTTACATTTTCATTTATAATGAGTGTTTGTGTTAACCATCGACGTTTTTCTTCGTGTGTGTGACCCCATCCCGGTAGCAATACATAGAAACATTCAACGCGACCCACAATCAGTCCAGAATGCAATTTTTACTGTGACCTCACCAGAGTTGAAACCAATCACATGTCGTTACTGTCACATATGAAATGTCAAATAGTATCCAACTTTTACTCGTGCAATTGGCAAAAAATAGATATATCAGTTTGAAATAGTGTGAAATGTTTTTCTAGGCTATCAAATTCAATGACTAGATTTTGAGAAAGCCTATGTGAATATTTATTTGTAAAAGTTATGTCCGATCGTTCCATTGAAATTTCTCATAAAATTTTCAATGTGAACTTCACTCTGTAACTTTCGAAAATATTACATTTACCGATATTGTAGACTGCTCGATAAGTCTCCATTAATTTTTCCATTAACTGCTGAGAAAGTCAATTCAATTTTCTTTGTTCTCAAGAAGCTTTATTTTTTAACAATGAATTACCTCTCTTCGAAATAATCCCTTCAGATACAATAGATACATTTGCTCCCGCCCGTTTTCCAATCTTGAAAGCACTTTTGATATTAATTTTTTGATATAGCTTTGAGATCCTTCATCGATTCAATTGTTTTCATTTTCTTCTTTTCCATTAACGCAAAACGTGTTCTTTCGAGTTTTTCAAGCCTCGCAAATAGAGAGAAGTCACAGGTGGTCATTTCAAGCGAACGGGGATTGCGGCAACATAATGGTGTTGTTTTGTACCAAAAAATTAAGTAATGTAATGAGGTGTTAGCGTGATGCAAATCCATAGGTGTTTTTTCCACAACTCTGGTCGTTTTCGTTGAATCGCGTCGCCATAATATAAGTACATTCCGTTATCCGACGATGATTCGGTGATTTTCCAGGATTAGGCATGTTATTTACCTTTCGACGTTATTATTGATCTGTTAGAGTGTCTAGGACTGTCGTCATCGTCGGTGTCTTCTCGGCATTCAATTCATATAAAAATGCTTCTCTATTAAGTGTACAGGGTGTTGAATTAAAAACGACCCACACGGTATATTTTTTATCCCATAGTGCTTAGAAAACTTCGATGGAACACGTTAAATGATTTTGTTTGGGGGACACCTTTTGACGTACATTCAAGGTTTTAACGAGCAACCCCCTCAGAGGGTACGCTACAACTCCTCAAAATTGAATGAAGTCAAGTTGAGTGATACCCCATTCGAAAGCGGTTCGAGGTCTCTTTACAACGATGTATAAGAAAAGAAATTTCGATGAAACTCTTTTGCACGAAATCGGTTTTGTTCGAAGAGAAACCTTCTGATAGTAACCAGTACATTCGCTTACCTTGAGGTTTTAGATAAGGAAAGCGGGTTTTGTTGTATTGTCTCTTGAGAGCTTTTTTTAGAAACTACAACAATTTCAGAAGATTTTATTGTTTTATCATATTCACAATAAAAGAATGAAATCCAATGATGTCAAATCAAATGTTCAGATTGTTCTCCAGTTACTTCCGTACAATAATAAAACTGAACAGAATACAATTTAAACTGAGAACTCTAATAAGGTTTGGTACATTTGGAGTTATTTGATGACACTCATCTGCAATTTGTTGTCGTAGATCATCAAATTCTCAAACTGAGTTACAAAAAAATTTTGGACTTAAGATATACTAGATAATAATTAATTAATTTTATATATATATATATATATATATATATATATATATATATATATATATATATATATATATATATATATATATATATATATATATATATATATATATATATATATATATATATATATATATATATATATATATATATATATATATATTATCTAGGATATCTTAAGTCCAAAATTTTGTAACTCAGTCTGAGAATTTGGATGATCTACGGCAATTATCTATATATTGTATATAATAATAAATCTCTAAAATCTACATTTATGTCGGTTAAATTCTTTATGGAGAAAAAAGTTCTTTAAAAAAGCAAACATCGTATAATAAATATCGTATATGAGAAATACTGGTTAGTATTAATTTCAATTTATACGGATGGAACTTGGATTTATGTGCAGAAATTTTTCGCACAGATTGCGTCTTTGGAATAATTTGGGCATGTCCCAACATCGCCACAGCTGCTGTTTCATTGAACACGATTCCAATGAGCGCCCTTTTTTATCATTTTACTGAATCTGTCTCAATTATATGATATCAATACCATAACGTACTTATGGGGAACGTTACGTAGAAGATGTATTATCAGATGAACACCTTGTCTCTAAGAACACGAAATTTAATTATACATATATATATATATATATATATATATATATATATATATATATATATATATATATATATATATATATATATATATATATATATATATATATATAGGCTAAAGGAGAATCTGGCAAACGAAATGCGTCCCGAAGAAATAACAGAGGAATATATCAAAGAAGTACTTCGAAACACAAACAACTGGGCTTCACGTGGTTCCGATAAGATCTACAATTACTGGTTCATACATTTTGACTCTGTCCACAAGGAGCTATCCAGGCTGTTTCAGGACTGTCTCCACGACCCTTCTGTTATACCGAGGTACTTCACGCTTGGTGTCATACACATACTCCCTAAGGGAGAAACATCCCCAGACCCATAAAGATACCGCTCCATAACATGCCTTCTGGTAGTCTATAAATTATTAACTGGCACTCTGGCGCTACATTTTAGTGGATACGTGAAGTAATCACATTCTCGCCCCCGAGCAAAGAGGATGTCGTAAAGAAGCTAGAGGATGTAAGGAGCTGTTGGTAGTAGATTACATCTGCCACACCAGCCACTCCTGGCATAATACAGCTGTGGCATCTCCACATATTCTGTTTAATTGACGATTTAGCGGACTGTTTTTTTATTAGGAGAAGCTCTTACAATTTTCCTATTTCATGCGGAAACCCTGCTTCTTCCTTTCGCAAAGATACTCGTAACAATATGCTCGAAAATATATGATACGATGAGATTAGTATGAGAAAAGACTTACCAATTGGGTGTACAGGAAATGAGAGAGCAACAAAAAAAGGAAAGCAATAACAGTTTTTCGTTGTCTTGTAGAAGAATTTTCCACGATTCGGCACTTTCACTCACACACCGGATACGTTTTAAATTGTAAAATATTAATTTTATTTCGTAATGTAAAGAAAATTTCAAGAAAATGTGGTTCGTCTTCTTGCGTGCGTATTCTTTCTTGTTGTCGTGTTGTATGCAGTTTCTCTGCTCACTTCATGTTGAGCAGTGTTGCCAAGGTGTAAGGAAGGAAGGTAGAAAGGAAGTAGGTAAGTCTTAATTTTGAAAAAAAGATGTTTTTAAACAAATATATGAAATTAAGCCAAAAGTTTGATTTGAGAACCGGCCGCGACATGTGCAAGTGGTTGAAAAATAAAAGAAAATATACTGAACAATAAAATTTTGAATTGTTAATGAGAAAATGTAAACTATAAAATTAAGAGAAATAAAAAAAAAAATTGATGGAAGTGGTAACCAAACATATTCCATCTAAAAACGGGACCCTGGCAACCGGTGAGGTACCTATAAGATGTGAAATTTTATAAAGCGACAACCTCAACCCCCTTATTTTCTGTCTTGTAATGAACCCACACAGCACTCTACTGAATAACAGTGGATGAGCTTACATCTTTGACAGAGAAAGAAAAATTAAGATCACTCTCCAGCTCTACACTGATGATCTTAAGATATACGCATCTAGCACATACCATACATGAGGGGACAGCTGGAGGTGATCAGGGCTTTCAGTGAGGATATAAGGATGGAGGTGGTAATTGAGAATTGCGCTGTTGTAAACATAAAGAGAGGGAAAATTGTCTATCGTGAACCAGAGACGACACTTATGAGCGACGTAACTGTTCCATCTGTAGGCGCCGTGGACTCTTACAAGTACTTAGGGATGCAACAAGCATTGGACATCAAGAACAAGGAAATGAAAAATCTTCTCAGAGAAAATTTTTCTAGTCAACAGAAACAAATTCCCAAATCCAAGTTCACAGCTATAAACATCTGGGCCGTGCCCAGCATAGCATACTCCTTTGGCGTACTGAGATGTTCGGCCACGGATCTCAGAGCGATGGACACTAAGATTCGATCTCTCCTCACCAAATATGGCATGCACCATTCGCATGCCATAAGCGGTGGCGCGATTATATCTACCCTGGACTGAAGGAGGAAGGGGATTGATGAGTCTGGAGGCTGCAGAGAGGGTCAATGCCATAAGTTCAAAGAAGTATTTTGTCATCCAGAATACGCCCTTGTTTCTAGCCTTGAGAGAGGCTGACGATAATTTCTCGGCTCTGCAGCTCAACAGATGCGAGATCCCTTTCCCAAGCTGCACTGTGGCTGAGTTGAAGGAGGAATGGCAAAGCAAGGTCCTCCACTTGGTGAAAGCACAGGTAGATAGATTGGAGTCACTTACTTATATGCGATCTGGCTACCTTTTTCCTGAAACGGAGAGTCGTCCAACTGCCATCCAAGATCAGGTGGTCCCAAAGAAGGCGTACATTAAAAACATAACCGGACGGGATATTGGCTGTGACCTATGCCGAAAATGCTCGAAGGTTTACCATCAAGCTATGTCAGTGAAGCTGGACTTTCTGCAACAGGAAGTATGGATATTCAGGTATCAGCTAGAGAGTGTGATGGAAAATGAGGTGTGCAAACTGTATTACTCGGTGTACTCGGATAAGGTCAGCAAATATCTGAGAGAGGCTTTTGAAATACGAGAAATATACCGCTGAAAACCTTTTCCGTTCTACCACTAATTATATGTGTCAACGGATTGGTGTAACGCCCTCTGGCGGAAGGTACACGCAAATAAGAACTCGATTACGGTTACATCTCGAAAGCTGAAAAGAAGATCGTGCTGGGAACGGCTAGGATTGAGAAACTGCCCAATCTTTTCAAAATTTCCCAAATGGTGATGTGAAAAGGAAATTCATATATATATATATATATATATATATATATATATATATATATATATATATATATATATATATATATATATATATATAATTAGTTATCCCATAGTCTATATTTTAACAAACTTCTTAATCTACCTTCCTTATCGTCTAGAAACTCTAAGTAAGTGAATTTACTGGTTAACGCACTCGGGCGTTAACTATCCTCGAACGATTTCTTTTTGAGCAAAAAATTGATTTGTTTTCTCGTTTGGAATAATCTCGAAAATATCCAAAATATTCGAGATTCGTGAAAATAACTTTTCGCATACACTGTTGTAGAAACACTTCGAAGAGCTTTCAAATTAGGTATTGGTCGACCTCTTTGTTCTATTCAGTTTTGTGGCGATGAAGCACCCCTTCTCAGGTGGTAGCTCGTTGAAGCCGCAAATATACGTCAGAAGGTGTCCCTCAAACAAAATCATTCGTCGTGTCTTGGCAATGTTTTCAAAGCATAAAGCACGATTCGTACTTTTAGGCCGGCCTTCTACTGAAAGTGTTCGATTTTGGAAAAAACAAGTTCGGCCATACACGAACGACCTTTTTCACACGATTCCTAAACCCGCTAAATGGTAGAACCGCATTTACATCATACTGTTATATTTTGTAGAAAACGGCTTGATCTTATCTTGATCTTATCTAGATGGACTAGACAGATTTCATCCGAAAAATTCCAGACCTAGTTCATGATATGGAAAAATTAATTTGCGCTATCCAGCAATTCTATCCATGGAGGATATATGGAAGCGAAGTGTCACATACACGATGTACAGGATATCTCTAATTGCTGGTTTTCGGCGATTTTTGCTACCCCTAAAGGAAATATCGATTTTGAGAAAGGCAGAATAGTGAAAACTGTTCTTGATATCTTTCACCGTCTTCGGGATTAATCAATAAGTTTATTTATTCGAATAAAATGAAGAGTTGCAAGAGACTGAAAGACTTACTTGATTATGTCAAAATACAATCGGAAGAATGTTAGTATGTAATATGTAGAAACGTTAGATGCTTTAATTACAATGCTAATTGAATCATCGCATAATGCGATAATGTTAACCAGCCAAGCTGTAGCGATAGTGTGATACTAACAGTATAAAAGGCAATAATCTAAAAGATTTAAAGAAGGAGAATAAAACAACAACGCAACAGCAAATGCAGAAGAATCGTAGAACAACGTCAAAACTTTATTCCAAAAAACAGTCAAAGAGGTCGAAGACAAGAAGACGAGCAGCAAGACCGACTGGTTCGACGAGTGTGATGAAGACGTGTCAAAACTACTCAATCTGAAAAAAGAAGTACAACAAAGATATCTCAACACAACGAGCCATAGTTGCTAAGAGCAAGAAAAGAATGTTAATAGAAATTGAGGAAAGAGCAAGAAAACTAATGAAGTGCAAAATGTCGCAAATTACACCCTTTTCTAGACAAAGGCTACTTCTATAACCTCTACCTTGGAATCAAGAATACAATACTATCAGGTAAACAATCTTCAAACATAATGGAAAATTAAATGGTCTCTCAGAAGCAAAATACAGAGGGGAGGTTGAAACTCTGGATCAAGTATTTCCAAACCCTTTTCAACTAAGAATCCAATACAAATCCAATAGCTATCAGAATAAATACAACACCAGCCACAACTCATTTTGACGAAGAATATAATGAGACCGAAGTCAGAAGTGTAATATACTTCCTGAAAAACAATGAGTCCAGCGAGGAATGTCATTGTGAGATGCTGAAAGCAGTTGATAAAATAACTGTAGTACCGCATTCACTATTTCACAACAGAGTATACCCGCTCAGTTTTGAAGGACACACAGTGTAGTTTTCTATCCATAAGATCAACCGTTGATGTGGTATTTACCACGCTGCAGTTGGTGGAGAAGGCATTTGAACTAGAAACTCTCCTTTTGATAGCATCCGTGGATATTGTCAAGGATTTCGACTCTACGGACCGGAAATCCAGATAAATCTAGTGCAACGGATTAGCTGTTCACTCGCGAATATTGCCATACTTGAATCAATCCACGAAGGAATAACGTTAGCAGTCGTAAAGACGTTCTCGAAACTGTTCTGAATTGAAAGAAATATGTGTACTTTCTCTATTGGTGAGCGTTCTCTGCATGCATGCTATCACTATTTCATATTTTCAAAACGTCTGTCAAAATTTTTTCGCAAATTTTTCTTTAAATTAAACAAGATCCACGGGAAATAATTTATGGAAGATGTCCACCCCAATTATTGGGTTGGCAAGAACAAGGAAGTGATTACGTTTCAGGAGACTCACACTGCGACTGAAGAACATCTCCGCGGAGGTTATGTATGTTTTGATTATCTCCTTAGTCCTTTTCATGGCTTTGCTTGTTATGTGAAATCTTTCCTTAGATTCAAGTGAGTTTAGACATATAAGAGTCAGGTATGATTGTTGAAATATTTTTCTTCTGATTTTCTTTTTCCATTGTTGCAGATTCCTGTCCTAAACCCCCTTCCTTTCACCCTTGTCGTCGTCTGGAAATCATGGAGTGCAATATGAGAATGAGAGAATGAAGCTGCTAAGCAGAAAAATCTTTGGTACTCTTTATGTACACACGACACTAACACAACATAAACACACAAGCTATTGTTAGTGCAATAGCGACAGGGAAACGAGTTTATTCCTCTGGTTTTTTCACTCGTTTATTGAATCATACGCAAGATAGTATGGTTCCCCTGTTATATTTTCTGAGCTCACACTTGTTTTTTTTCTGACACGTACCAAAATTATAGATATAAGCATTTATTGTAAATACAATTACAATTTACAAATTTTTGTAAATCCTCTCCTTTTCAAAAGAATATACTGGGTGTATCACATAAGGTTTTACATGGCTTGAGGGAAGATAGACGTGACTGAGGTGATTTCGAAACATCCCCCTACTAACCCCCTGAGGAGCTTCGTTTCAGATATACGGAAGATAAATTTCGAAAATTTCAGGACTGAATAAATGTACAAAATTGTGTTTGGAGCGATACAACACCCTGTATAATGTTTTTTCAATGATTCGTTCACTGTTGCTCGAACCGCACCAATAGTGTGTACAAACTAAGTGATAAAATTTTTTGGCACCATTGAAATGGCCTTGAAATGAATTTTTGATTCTACTGAATGACGAAAAATTCACCTGAAAAAAAATTATCGCTTTCTACAAGAAATAAACGTGTTTGAAATCTGTTAATGAGTCCATTATGTTTTTTTTTTATGTAGCATCATTTGAGACTTCAGATTTTCCTGTTTCATCTACGTATGGTCTGTGACTCACAATACAGGTCCGGACTATCAGTGGAATATTTTATTGCTTAAATGAAGACTGTTGCTATCAAAATGATGAGAATATTGATGAATAAATAATATAATTTATTAAGCACTTTACTACCAATCTTACTTGTGATGTGTTAATTCGGTATTTAGCTCTGGTAAAGGCACTGCAGTTTGATTGTTTGTTTTTAAATTCAGACTATGAAAAGTAAGCGAGTGGAAAATTATTTTTAATTATTCCTGCAGAAATTAATGAATAGTAACTAATCTAACCTAACACAATAACAGAAGGAAAGTACTGACCGCTAGAACTAATAATTTTCGAGATCCAATTTCAGAGTTTATTCTCAAAATAGCTTCCACCTTCATCAATACATATTTCCGAACGTCTGGTTGCCTTTTGAATAAGTTCAGGGTTTCCTATGACGAAATCACAATTATCTGTGATTCATTTTAAGGGTTCTTCCCTTATGTGAATTCTCCCCTGGTTAACCCTTTCTTTTAGAAAACCCCAAAGGAAATAGTCAACCGGATTCAGATCCGGTAACTTAGGTGGCCAAGCGATGGGACCTCCTCTGCCGATCCATCGATCCGTATACTGTTGATTTAAATAATTGCTCACTGGTAATGTGCGTAATGAGGACCTGCCCCATCATGGTGGAATATAAGACCCCTCATATCAACTTCCGGCGTTAATATGTGCAAGTCGTTCTTCAAAAATTCGAGAAACCGTTCGCCATTAAGAGTTTCATTGAAAACATGAGGTCCTATTAGTCGATTATTGTGAAGTGCACACCAAACATTGACTGAAAATTTATACTGTGACATTTTCTTCAAGATAGCTCTCGGACTATAGATGCCTGTTACGAGAATTGTATATTTCATGTCTCATAAACATTGACTCGTCTGTAAAAAATATCATATCTATGTATCTTCTATGGTTGATAATATAATTGTAGAAGTTCAATCGCGGAATTTCATCCTCAGGTTCCAAAAGTTGAGCAGGTTGAAGATGATAGGGGTGTAGTTTCTCTTTATGCAGAATTCTCCATACCTTCATGTGCGCCATGCCCATTTCATTTGCGATCCTTCGAATGCTGATGGAAGGATTCTCTATTGCTCTGTTAATGACCTGGCGATCGTTATCAATATTTTTATGGCGATTGAGTTTCTTCTCCGCAAATGGAAATTTCCCATTAGTTCTCGAAAACTGATAATTTTTCTGAAAGTCACATGGCTAGGAAGTCTTCTGTTCGGAAATCTTGTTTGGTGTTCTCTAACCGCAGCTCGGGCATTGCCGTCGCAATAACCATAGACGAGCAGAATAGAGAATTTGGATATTTCGGTTAATCAAGAAACCTAAAATTTTGTTTTTCTCAGAAAGAACGACAAACTACTATTTTCGAATTTAAAATTATTCATACTGGCGTAAGTCTTCTGCCAGAAGATCTATGGTGACAAGCATAGAACGCTCTCATAGAAATGAGTACCAATGATTGCTTTAGTGGTTTGAAACCTAAAATTCACAAAGTATTGAAAAGACTGAAACTGTTTTGATGCTCATACACTTAGTATCAGTTTGCTCACAAGTTCCATTATTTTAAATAATCATTAATTTATTCAACATGCAGGGATCACTTGGTTTAAATTAAACAGTATACCTATTCTTTGGTGACTAATAGATATCTAACATTATGACAGAACACCGAGAAATTATCATTCATTTATTAATGCTTTCACTATTTTGATAGCGACAGTCTTCATAATATGAGCAATAAAATATTTCACTAATAGTCCGGATCTGTAGTGTGAATCGAAGACCATACACAGATAAAAGAGGACAAACTGAGGTCTCAAATAATGCTACATTGACATAGAATTAAAATATATTCATATACAGGTTTCAAACATGTTTATTTCTTCTAAAAAACGAAAACAATTTTTTTTTTCAGGTGGATTTTTCGTCGTTCAGCAAAATTAAAAATATATTTCAATGCCAGTTCAATGGTGCCAAAAGGTTTTTTGAATAGTTTGTACAAACTGTTTGTGCGGTTCGAGCACTTGTGAACAAATCATTGAAAAACATTATACATGCTGTTGTATCGCTCCAAACACAATTTTGTACATTTATTCAGTTCGGTCCTGAAATTTTCGAAATTTATGTCTCGCTTTTGATAAATCCTACGAAGGTGATCCTGTGTGGCGAATTTCTCGGTATTCGGTGTAACAGTTGCAGAGTTGTGAATTTTTGAATATTAAACGAAATTCAGAAAACAGCCTGTATATCTGAAACAATGTTCCTCAGGGGGTTAATAGGGAGGTTATATATATAGTAAAAAATGTGACAGACCAAACCATCGGATGTACTGATATGGTCTTCAGAAGCAACCAAAACGGAAACAATTTGAAATTCGAATATAAACCTTCTTGTTTCAAAAACGGAAATATTTCGGCTGAAAGTCAATTAAACTGAAATCAAGCGCATCAACACTAAAAAGCGAAAGACATTTTCTCCAGAAAAGTGATAAAATTCGTTGCTATATCTTGGAAATAATATCCAGAATAAAGGGCATATCGACAAAGAAATTAATCGTCAAGCGTTTCAAAAACTACATCACCTATTATGGAAGCGTCATGGTGAGATGAATCAGAAAACCGAACTGCTATTTCATCAGGTTATTGTTTTGAGAACTGAGAGCGAAGGACATAAAAAGACTAAACACAATTCACACATGAAATATTCATTAAATCTCATGGAAGGATAAAATTCCAAACGAAGTTTTGTTCAGAAGTGGAATGCTGTTAATGAAAAACATCTTAAGAATAAGGAGAATACTGTGGGCAGGTATACAAGTTTTTTATTTCGAATGTGAGCCAAAAAAATTCTTTTCTGTAGAGAAAGGAAATAAAATTCAAAAATATACATGTTCATTTGGACATAAACAAATAAATTCCGAGGTGACCTTAGTAAAGAATATGACATCTTGTGAAGGATATGACATCCTGTTGAGAATATGAGTTCTTCGTGAATTGATTACAGCCTTTAATCATTGAGAGATTCTTGACGGGTATTAGTTTACATCTTAGAAACCATGTTGAGCTTGTAAAACGCCTCTTTGCATGTATCCTAATGATGCTTGAGCGTATTCAGGTCAGGTCCATGTTAAACATTGATTTACTCTATAAGTATGTCGAAAAATTTCCCCAATTGCTGCAGCATATGAAAGCACAGAGGGTTGAAGAATCTGCTTAGAAGATCTGTTTTGCGTATGAAAGAGAAGAAGAAATATAACCCCAAACCATCATAGCACCTTTTCTGTAGCGGCGTACTACTTGGACTTCTCTGAGAATTTGAACATTACCATGTTATTTCCATAGAGCTGCGCGATTTTTTCTTGTTTGATCCTGAACACTCTAAGGTTTTCTAGAACGAAAATTGATTTCATACAACCTATTGCCAATAGTTCTTCTTGAAATATTCAGCTGATTACTCAATTCACTGCATGTTAAGGTGGGTTTGTTGAAAAAAAACCATCAATAGCAAAAGAATGATTTGACTAGTACCCATCTTTCGTGCTACTTTTGTATGTGTTGTAAACTACCATACCAACTTTTCTGAATAGGGTGAGTAAAAAATTCAAAGAAAGTGAATTTCTAAGCCATACAGAACAACTTTTCAGCTAAACTTATAACAAAAAACATGTGAATAAAATGCAAACGGATGAGTGAATATGTGGCTGAACAATATGCAAATTTATCAAAAAACTGGGAACCATTCTTTTCATATGAAATATGCCTCCGCGGAGTTTTTTGTGTATAATGATGAGTACTTTGAACATGTAAAAAATTATCCTTATGTATCATCAATAGTGTTCGCAGCGCAATTTATTAAATAGTTCTGATTCTTGTGAAATTCTCACCAACATAAAAAACCATTCCATAGGTGAAAGAATTTTTGATAGCGGTTGTTTATATGAAAACGCCTCGCCGGCACCTGAAAGCTAAGTGTGCATAATAGGGGTGCAGAAGGGGGAATTCACCTCCGCGAATAATTTTCTGCTTCACCATGTTCAGCCGCAATAAGCCTTTCGTTGTCACAGGTCGTCTTTCGTAGTTGCGAGTGAGCGGAGCAGCGTGTTGCGATCCACTGTTTTCGAAAATGGAATTTTGATAAATACCATATTGGCTACGAAAGAATATAGCTTTTACAAAAATAAATGATATTGGTAGTAAATATAATTCAAAAAATACGAGTTTACGTTCGCTGTAAATGAACAAATCCAAAAGTAAAAAGTTGCTCTGGGTATATATTTCATTTCGACATCTATACACTAGAAAACATCGATCGCAATGAAAAAGGGAAAATCTCCACTCATTTGTGAAGTAATCGTTTTTTCAATCAACTTCTAATTAATGGACATGTTTTTGTATCGTTTTAGAGCTCATTTGCACGTGTTAATATTTGATTGCTCACCAAAAAATAAATTTGAAATATTAAAATTGTGCTTTCATTTCTTGGAGCAGTCTATTTAGAAATCTGGTCTCGTTTTTGATTTACATTTTAATTTAGTAATTTCGAGGGCAATTCGTTGTGGGATTAACTAAGAAATTAAATTCTTTTTTTCAGTCTTTACGAACGAGGTCCTAGGCAAGTACCCTGTTGACTCATGTGCCCTTATGGTAAAGACGAAATTGAGAACATATATTTTATTGGAAATCATAATTTTTCTTTCTTTTGCAAGTGAAATTTGTTTCTATTTACGTTTGAAATGAGAGTTGTGTGGTATATCTCTAGAATATCTTGACACAAATTGTTTTTGTAATTTGATGCACACACACATCTTTCAATGATTTCAAGAAATTTCAAGAATAAAAGAGATGTGAAGTCTTTCGAAATCCGTCAACTTCGAATTTCTGCCGATATCCCAAAAAGTTAGAAAATATCGGACGGCTGATTACCTGTCGTTTTTCTCTATATCCTTTGAAAGTGGATGAAATCGCCAAAATCAAGCAATTCGGGACATAGATTGGGGATTTTGGAATAGTGAAAAAAATGGTGTGTATAAAATTGATTACCAATAACAGTTTTTTTCACTATAATTTCAATTAGTTACATGGCGCAGTGAGCAAACAAGCATAAAAATAACAAAACTCACACCAAATCACGTAACTTTTGGACTGTTGAAATAAACCATATATATATATATATATATATATATATATATATATATATATATATATATATATATATATATATATATATATATATATATATATATATATATATATATATATATATATATATATATATGCGTGCATGGCAGAATAATTCTTCTTGTCTCAAGTTTATATATATATATATATATATATATATATAAACTTGAGACAAGAAGAATTATTCTGCAATGCACGCAGCACCCAAGGCCACAATAGTGCAACTAAGCAGGATGCCGAGAAACGAAGCGACAGACTACAGTTTCGTCCCTATTAGGAACTCATCAGTGTCGCAAATCCCATCTCAGCATCCTAAAAGCTACATCGGGGTACCCTATCGATTCTAGAAATTATATATATATATATATATATATATATATATATATATATATATATACAGGGTGCTTCAACGAAAACTAAACAGAGGCGATATCTACCAAGATATTCATTTCTGATCAAAACGCAAAAACAAGTCAATTTTTGTTTCAAGGAGGACATCTTTTGGGGTACAAAACTTGCCTGAAATATCAGCCCCCTAAGCGGGTGTTGCAATCCTTGAACATTTTGAATAGGAAAGATGGGTCGAGTGATGACTCAAAAGAAAGGTGGTATCTTTGTCTACATTGCCTTGAACGAATTTATGTTTAAATTGAAAATTGTAAAAGATACAGGGTAAGCAACTGAAAGATAGGGAAGACTATTTCCCTGAGATTATTCAAGTTTCAGTGAGGTAAAATGGAACAGATCCATGCTGATCAATGACAGTCATCATCGAGTACCATCTTCATCTCGAATTTCAACCCCTAGAGCAGGGGAGACAACCCTTGAAAATTTGGAAGAGGGAAGATGGGTTGAGTGATAGCTCGAAAGAAAGGTATTATCTTTGTCTGCATTCCCGTGAAAGAATTTTCATTTTTGATTGAAAACTGTAGAAGATACAGAGTGAGCCACTGAAAAATAGAGAAGACTATCTATCGCCCTGAGCTCTAGGGGTTGAAATTTGAGATGTGAATGGTGTTTCGGAAGATGACAGCCTTTGATCTGGATTGAATCTGTTCCATTTTTTTGCCCTAATACTTGAAAAGCTCAGGGCGATAAATAGTCTCCTCTATTTTTCAGTAGCTCACTCTGTATCTTCTACAGTTTTGAATCAAAACTGAAAATTCGTTCACGTACTTTTTTCCTGTTTACTAAGCAGCCATGATTCACATCCGTATGTTAAGATTGGTCTATATATACATCCGAGAACTTCGTTTTAGTTTGCTTCGAGATTTCTTTTCTGTTGATGAACCCTTTATTCATTGCGTAATATACTTTGTTTGTCTTATCTATTCTTTGATTCAGTTCTGAATTTTGGGTGCCACTTTCATCGATTATAGTTCCCAGGTATCTGTACTTTTTCACTTGTTCTATAGTTTCATTTTCAATCTTAATACTTATGTATTTCGGTTTTCTCGATATCTTCATTACTTTTGTCTTATTTTTATTCATTACCATGCCATTTTTCTGCAAGGTCATCTTCCATACGTTCGGATAGTCCTGCAAATCTTCCTCACTCTTAGCGATTATTGTCACATCATCCGCGAAAGTACACTCAGAAATGTTCACACTTTCAAGTTTCCTGTACCCCACATGCGTTGACTTGATTTTTTCTTCAGTTTGTCTGAGGATTCCGTCCATGAATGTTATAAAGAGCAGAGGACTCAATCCTCCCCCTTATCTCATATTTTTTATGATCACACAATTTTCCGTTTTCATGTAAAAACTTTTAGCTACTGCAATGAATTTGTTATTTATCCTAGTTTTCCTCAATATTTCCCATATTATCTTCCTCTTCACTTTGTCAAATGCTTTATTCAGGTCTATAAATGCTAGGTACAATGTGGCCTTGTGTGCTATTTCCTCCTATGAATCCGCTCTGTGATTCTAGTAATGTCGGTTCGATAATAGCCCTCAATCTCGTAATTTCACCACTGTGCTTAGAAGTGTTATTCCTCTATAAATACTACAGTTTTGTCGAAATAAACTAAATATTCAAAACAGCAATTTGTACTTTGAGCACATGTGAACTAAAATAACACAAGAAATTTGTTGACGAAAGAAATTACATAGACAGGAAATTTTTAGAAACTGCATAACTGTTTATTATTACTCTGTGATGTGGCGGTCTGGTGATAATTTGCAGAATTATTAGTTGTCACAAAAATCTACATATTCGGTATAACAATCCTATATATGTGTAATAGAGAACAAATGGGTTATGCACGTGCTGGAATATATTCTCTTTAAACGCCAAACCTTCTCGTGAAATAAAAGCATTTCACGATTATCTAGAAGATATTTCGCATTCCTGGTATCGTTGCCTGTGGCCTGGTGTTGGCTTCATATATAGATCACTTTGAAGTCGTTCCCTAAAGGAATGAAGTTCTCAACACTGAAAATTTAATGAGTGGGATAATGAACGTATTTCGGCAATTGTTACAGTTTTGATCAAACAACAAACAGTATTCACGAACTTATTTTTTGCTCTATTTGTACAACGTTCAGAAATACGACATTTATAATGATTTTGATGAGGAATTATGACTACATAGAAGTTGAATAAAAAATAAAAACACTGTTACAAATGAATTATTTGGGTATGACGCTGTCTTGGTTGACAATAGTTTCTTTGGATATACAAAATTTTTCCAGTAGTAAGTGGCATGTATGTAAAAACTATGGCACTAGCTAGGAAGGTAGCACTCCCTTGGTACTAGGTGACACTGTACAGGTGAATGATCAACTTCTGTATTTGTATCTGCAGATTTCAAAAGCTGACCGAAAGCTCATCAAGGCCATATTATCTCTCGTCAGCCATTATCCATGCTGATACTTGTCTTCTGATTAAAAGACAAATGGAATTTTTCACTATTTGAATTTGATATTGGGACTGTATTTAATATCTATATAAAGGGGGTTATTATTTAAATACATCGAAAATTTGGGATTTATATAGATCAGTTTGGTTGTTCATGATCCCAAAGTTGCCATTAAAAAGTGATTCGAAAATTTTCACTCTAGGTGACTCTAGGTAAGTAAGTTTTCTGCCCTTTGGGGCAATGTATACAACGTTTAATTTATAGGTACCAGGAAAAGACATTTTGGATGCAGTGGTAAGCTAATGTTGAATCTTGTTTATTTTTAATGAATCAAGTTTGATGGTTTTTATATCTAATTTTGAAGGAACGATCAGTCTGACATATGAAGAAATTATTGCAGTCTGGATAGGTTCCTTCCTGATTTATTTCAATTCTCTACATGATTTCTACTGTTTTAGAGTATTATATAGAGTGATGAGAATTTATTTTGAAGTTTGAATGCGATTTTTGTTTGCAATTAGCAAATGTTATTTGAGATATTTGCAATTATCTTTACAAAATATGTTAGAGGAATGAGTTGTCGAGATTTTTCGTAATAATAATCAGACATATCTGACTAATAAATATATGAAATTCCTCTCGTTTTTCGAATAGAAATTTGAGATCACGTTTTAAGGACAACTTTCAGATAACGAACGACCGACTGATCTATGTAAATCCCAAATTTTCGATGTATTCCAATAATAACTCCTTTCAATAGTTGTTAAATACAGTTCTAATAACTGATTATTCCAAACTCAAATAACAACCTATTCATATGTATTTCATGTCACTTTGTACTTGATTTTCATACTATTCAACGACGATGGAGAGTTCGAAACGGCGGTCATAGTGATTTATTAATTCAATTTCTTTATTGGTAGTAAAAACATAGAGAAAATTCTATTTGTATTCTAATTGTAATAATTTCTCTAGTATTTAATGTTCCTGTATCCTTTCCATTTTCCGATTCTGTAAATTTAATTAATTATTCATTTTTAACTCCGATATTACATCAAGGCGGTAGTGATCAGATTTTTGTGAAAGTCAAGGAATTGCAAGAGTCTTAGAAAATTATCTCAAATAAATGAAGGAAATGTCCTACTATTAAATAAATCTTAAGTGTGAAAGGTGGATCGTTAATTTATCTGTTGATAATTCAGGTCCTAGGTTGCAGCTCGAAGAAATCTAATCTAACCTAACAAGCCCGAGGCGTCCTAGGACGATAGTAGAGGATTCTGAGATTTGAGACGTCTCCTTTGTGTCACCCCTTCATTTTTTAGATGAGTTTTTCTTCTTTCTGTGTATTTCAAAAAAAACAACACCTTGTAAATATAGATTAGTTAAGTATAGTGCCACTAAAAATTTAAGTGTTTGAATTTTTGACTGAGGATTCAAAGATAGGTGCTCCGCAATATTTCAGGGTACTCGTTACTCTACCGAACAGCAGGAGCATTCCTTTATTATAAAAATCATATGATTAACATTTATTTAACTATATATATTCATTCTCACTTACCAAATAGTAATGGCTAAGTCGATACAGTGTCATTTGTCCTCTGTCTTAAGATATTGATTAATAAACACAGCTTCAAACTTAATCAAGCACGATACTGTCAATATTAATGCTCTGTCTTCGAAACAGTCGAAAGTAAACAATAGAAGAAAATTCGACAAACACCTTTTTTTATTTCTGGGGATGCCAGTCATACCACAGGTGTGGTCGCCCAAGATAATTTAATGTGCGTGTTCACTCGCTTCTTGAAGAGGACCCAATCGTAAGTTATCCGAAAGATGTTGAATGGAAACGAGTTCCACCTCACACTCACCCTGTTAACAATACAAGTTTTATACAGAGAGGTACGTGGCGTAGTTAGTTGGACAGTCCACTGATGAAAGTTCTTAGGAGCATTAACCATGGAAGTACCTGTAGAAAAAGAGAGATTACAAACCTGCTGTCTTTGAGTGAGATAACGCGTGATATCCGAGTGGTCAATGAGGCGCACTGCTCTCTCCTGCACACTATCCAATACATGTAATGAATGTTTAGGTGCGGAGCCTACTCATGGGAACAGTATTCCAGACCAATTCACACCTTTGCTTTGCATAGAATTATCCGCTGTGATGTCGTAAAGTACTGTTTAGTCTTAAAAAGAAAACTCAGTATAGCAGAAGCAGATTTGGTAATTGACTGTATGGTCATGCCAGCAAATACTGGTGTTCATCGTGATGCCGAGTTAATGCATGTCCTTTTCTGAGGAACTGCGATTCCTTGTATATAAGAGAAGGGTCTCCAGCAGTGACTTTTCGGGAGAACGTTGTTGAAATTGGCTAAGTTCAACCGGCCCCACTCTGATATCTTCTTCAAGTGAGAATTCAGTGACATGCTTTGTTGGTATCTTTATCCGTGTGACTCCTCAGTAGTTATGGTACGCTGACTTAAAAATGAGGACACCAAAGTCTTCTTCTTTTTCCTTCATGTGCTGTATCTGGTCTCCCTGGCGTTAGCTATTCTTCCTTCTGCAAAGGCATTCCGATCTTCCACTTTTCTGAAGAGTTGTTCCGCCTGTCGTATTCCCGTCCAATCTCGGATGTTTTTAAGCCAGGATATCTGTTTTCTGCCGACTCCTCTACGTCCCCCTATCTTTCCTTTCATTATTAGCTGTAGTAGTTTGTACTCAGACTCACGTAATATGTGTCCAAGATCTTCCTATATTTGATATTTGTTCACAGCTTACGGTCACATCCAGCTCTTCTAAGGACTTCTGTGTTAGTTTTTCTAGCTGTCCACGGTATTCTGAGCATTTTTCTATGAGCCCACGTTTCAAAAGCCTCCAATTTATTCAATGTGTTGACCTTTAGAGTCCAAGCTTCTACTCCATATAACAGTACCGACCAGATATAGCATCTAAGTATTCGTTGTCGTTGCAGAACAAAGTTCCTATTTTAATAAAGTTGGTACGAGCTGTCTCCATTCTGCACTTTATTTCTATGTCTGGATTTACATCTTCTGTTATATAAGCTCCCAGATATTTGAATTGTCTCATACGCTCAATCCGTTTGCCGTTCAGTTGCAATTCTGCTTCATTATGACTTTGTCTGCTGAATACCATAAATTTGGTCTTGTTGACATTTATATTCATACCCATTTTCTGGCTGGTGCTGTTGATCTTGTTCAGTATTTCTTGGAGGTCCTCTATATTTTCAGCTAGTAAAACCGTATCGTCTGCATATTTTATGGTGTGGATTGGTGTTCCGTTTACTTTCACTCCTATTTCGGTTTCTTTTATGGCTTCCTTGAAAATCTGTTCTGCATATAGATTGAAAAGTAAGGGTGAGAGTACACACCCCTAGCGAACTCTTCTGTTGATGTTCATATCCCTCGAAAATCCATCCCATATTCTAATATTGGCTTTTTGGTTCCAATATATAATTTTTGAATTATTCTGATGTCCTTTGTGTCAGCTCCAATTCTCTGTAGCATTTCAATGAGGTCTTGGTGTCGTACTCTGTTGAATGCTTTTTCATAGTCGACGAAGCATGCGAATACGTCTTGTCTCTGGTCGCAACATTTTTGCAATAGTATATTTATACCATTCAACGCCTCGCGTGTTCCGAACCCATTCCTGAAGCCAAATTCGCTGTCGTCTAAGTTCACATTTGTTCCTGATGCGGGAATGGATTATTCGCAGGAATGTTTTCAGCAAGTGACTCGTAATACTTATCAGCCTGTAGTCTTTGCATTGTTTAGGATATTGTTTTTTAGGGATGGGTACAAAGGTTGACTTTAGCCAATCATTGGGAAGTGTACCTGTGTCGTAGATGGTATTGAAAAGTTTAAAAATGTGTTCTATGCTCTCTTCATTTATCAATTTTAGGACCTCCATTGGAATCTTGTCTGCTCCAATTGCTTTTCTATTTTTACCCAACTCTAGAGCATGCATTACTTCTGATTCAAATATTTCCGGTAGTTCTGACATTGTTGCCATATCTATTTCAGGTCTATCGTCTCCGAATAAATCTGTAATGCAGTTTTCTCAAATTTGATGTTTCTCCGCTTCATTTAAAATCATTTCATTTGTTTCATCTGTTAGCATCGGCGGTGGTTGTTTCTTAAACGTTCCGGTTACTTCTCTCAATTTCTTGTGCCTGTTAAAAATGTCGAGTTTATAGTCTAGGTTCTCCATCTCTTCACATAATTCTCTGATCCGTTTCTCTTTCGCCAGTTTATTCTTTCCTTCTATTGTCGTCAGTCGTCCGCAAACCTAAATATTTAGTTTTCGGTGGAGTTGGATAGATCATAAATCTGCAACAGAAAAAGAACTGGCTGAAGTATGGAGTCCTAGGGTAGTCCTGCATTAACCTGAAAACATTCGCCCTTTACAGGATCAGCTATCACCCGAATCAATCTACTAAAGAGAAAGCTACTAATTCAATCACGCAATTTTTCGGAAAATTCATATGGGATTAGTTTATTCTGCAGGACTATGTGCCAAACCCTATCGAAGGCAATTAATACATCAAGAGCAATGACCTTTGAGTAGCCATGCTTTTCGATTGTTGATGTCCACAAATGTTGTCTACGGAAATCGAAGTGATTCGTTTATCACTGTTTCCTTGACTTTCGACATGATGGCCAACAATGCGATTGGGCGATGATTTTTGGGTAGGCACCTCCCTTTATTTGGAATCGGTTGTACTATCGTAACTTGCCAACACTCCGGAAACGTGTGGCTCTCATACGAAATCTGAAATGGACGATTAAGAACAGATGCTAACACTGCAGCACATTCTTTCAAAACAGTTGTTGATATTCCATCAAGACCCACTACTTTCTTACAGTTGAGTTGTTTTACTTCAGGCATATTCGATTGAACATGTGGGATGCTTGGTGGCACTGCGTTTGATGTATCTAAAACAGAATTTTGCTTTAGATTATTAGTTGTAGAAAGTCTTTAAAAATATAATAATATATAATATAAAAATGAATAAAAATATGTTTGATGTAGGTATGTAGCGGGTTTGATTCCATTTTCAAAAAGTAGAAGGAAATCAAAATATCACAATGTCATTTTTATCTAAGAAACTGATGAGTGAAGTGGAGACAAACGGAAATCAAGCTGGTTCATAGTTAATGATAAATTATGTTGATGACCTGATAACATTTATTCGAATTGTAATATACCTAATGTCTTGCTTTTATCCCTTGATGTCAAATTTAGATTTGTGTGAAATTTTTACTATTTACTATTCGTTCAACTAGTTGATTCTTTATTAACGATTGTTTCTTCATGATCGTCTAGTCTAATATTGATTCGACCTATATAATAAGAGGACAACCATTACAACATAATTTAGATACACCGCTTTTATCACCTATATCAAGTTAATATTTGTTGTTAACAAAAAGTGAACATAGAATTTTCTTCTCAGATTTTATTTTTTTAATATATGACATCATTTAGTACTTATTTGACTGGTATTATTAATGCTGTGATATAGTTCCGTGAATCTGAAGGGTGGGGTAAATCGAGGATAATACCTATTTTTGTTGTTCACAAGCTATTAATTTGTCCATGATATTATTGTCGTAATGGTGACTTGAGGCTGATATTTTCAGAATTCTGATTACTTTTTCTGAGCTTTATTGTGAAAGGAGAACTTAAAGCTCAAAAACCGTTGGGTAAAGAAGGTGAAAATATATTTACGTAACTTAATTAACACCCGTAATACGTAACTTAATTAATACGGAAAATCGAAAACAAAAAATGATAACTTCAATTGGTATTCATCAATAACGTTTTCTCGAAAATCGACAGCAAGAAAGGGGGCCATTTTTCCTCCCTGCAATGTTTCACTTAGCTGCCCTTCAAAACCATCGAATTTGGGGCACCCTGTTGATTTCGCTCAAAACAGGAGAAAGACGAGAACCCATTGAAATACTATCGAGTTGTTAGTAGATTTTATTATTGAATTGGCAAAATTCTGCTTCAAATAAACTTCACGAAGAGCATCTTTTCTTATCTCTTTTGAGGGATAAATGTTGTAAATAATTATGAGTTCTTAATTCGGTATTGATTGAAACAAATTTACGACATCAGATGAAATTAATCTAATCATTTTTGATAATATTGAGTGTTTTCAACTCTTCTGTTAGTTGTAAAGTATTTTGATTAAATATGCAGGGTGATGTTTAGTTAAATTTGATATTATTTCATTAAGATGCTTGCAGTTTTGAGGCGGAGGCATTAGTATATGGAACAATTGGCTTCATCGGACAACCTTCCTTATATATTTTCGGAAAGACATAAAGTGAAAGAATTCTAGGGTTCATCACTTTTAGAGAGAATTCATTTTCAGAGAGTTCATTTGGACAGTTTTTGATGGATTTTTCATACACTTTTGAAGTTTCACGGTTGGATCGACTCAAGTTCGTTGAATCTTATTTTCGGTTTAATCATTAGATTGACTGGTTGACTTTATGGCACTTTCAATGGTTTGAGATCAAATTTAGTTTCTGTAAAATCTATTATGGAATCTTAAATTATCTTCCTTTTTATCAGGACTTTCCTGTCACTTCTTCTGAATAAGATGTTGGAGTTTCTTCATTTGGTTTCTAATTGTTCATATCCTAATATCCTAACTTGTTCTTTGATTGTCTGGTCTAGAAGTTCAAAAGTTACTGTATGTCAGGTAAGTTCACACTTTCGAATGTAGTTATAGATTGCTCCTTATTCTGTACCTTTTCTTTATCTCGAGTTTTAGCCAAATTTCGCTCGCAGATTTCACTGCAGATTTGGATTCAACTGAATGATCTTTAGAATCTACTTTCATATATTTGGGTTGGATATTTTTAATTGAGTACTGTTTGTGAAACTACACATGATTATGAGATTTCTTGAGTTTTAGTAACATTTTCCTGAAGTAAGCTGCGAGTTTTGTTTCAAACATATTTATATTCATTATATTCAGTGAAACTTAAGCCTAGTATTTTTCTTCAATTGTTTCATTATTCAGTTAAAATGTTTCACCAGGTGATTACCGAGACTTATATATCTATATGTGTAGTATAGATGTCCAACCTGAATGATTAGGCGTTGATAGTCAATTGCTGACTGGCTTTTAGTGTATTTAAATCAGAAAACTCCTCACGCTACTATCGCAAATTCAAATTTGCCTTCGGCTTCAGATATAGCAGTAAAAATGTTCATTTGAGGACAAAATATCCGTAAGTTTTCTGTGATCCTGATTACTTCATGTACAGGGCTCCACAATAAAAATGAAATTGTTGTCCATCTATAAATGAAAACAAGATCAATTCAATTTTCGTTCAGTCGGTCTTTGATTAGAGAGATGGGTTCTGTATCATTATGTAGAAAAAATATATGAAGATGATCCTATTGCGGGCCCTAAGATTAGGTTAAACAATTCTGGATATAATATAACTTAAAATTTCATGACAAAACTCCAAATATTATAATTCTACTTTTGTTGTAGAAATATTGTAATCCTCTTGTCGGCCATTTCATTACGGTGAAAGTTATACCGTTCTTGTCCCTTTTAGGCACGTTTCGGTCATAAACAATATATACCTGCCCATTGATCCTATCTTAGTCTTAGAATCTTTAAATTTTACAATCCTCTCCCCTTTTCTACAATATTTAAGAAAATACACAGACCTAAGAGATATCACTTATCTCACATCTATCTATCATCATTCTTCTATCATCTATATTTCATCGTCGATCTATCATTCAGTATCTAACATTCACTATGTAACACACACACACACACTGTAACTGAACTCTGCATCAGTCGTAACTAAGATAATTACATTATATTCATTCACTATTCATCTTCTTATTGTATTGTCAATACAGTCCACTTTCAGTACAACGTTATATGTATCGTCAAATGTATATATGTGCAAATAAACAGTGTTAACAAGGAATCAATCTCAATCAACAAAAAATTACTTACGGTCAGGTAAAACTCACTGTAAGACAAATAACAGATCCTTTCGTCACAAAATGATGGATAGCAGGAGTCAATACCTAAAGGCTCGGACCCACAGGAACGGTCTGCCGCGGCGGTCTACGACATCCGACCGCGGCGGTCTACGACATCCGACCGCGGCGGTCTACGACATCCGACCGCGGCGGTCAGGCGATCTCGTTGTATTGCCCAATGTTGCATTACCTCGGTCACACAGCGCGGTCTATCGTCTTCCTGTAAAATATATCGCGAAAACGAGAGGTTTAGTAGAACAAAATTACAGATATCGCGTGACCGCTTTCCTACAATGAATGACCAAACGAAAATGTTAATAGCAAGTGTTCGAAAATAGCCGTTTTTCTTCGACACTTCTCATGAAAACTACAAAAATATACTACTCAAGGTAAGTTTCATTTTATCGAAATAAATTTAACAGAAGAAATAACATTAGTTTATTGTGCCTTCTTTTGCATAAACATTACATTGATGTGATATTTTGTGTTGCGTTGATTCAAAGTAATCAACAAAACATTCGTGTATTTGAATTGTTGCATTGGGTGACCTTCGGTTTGTTTATTTAGTTTCCTCGAGTGCACATATAGGCCCGCACTCTTCTTCAGTTTCTGTGGCTGTCCGCGCTCTGTACATATTCTTTGTTGTAATGTAATTAGGCAAACAGCAAGCTGCTTTTACAATATAATCCTCAGTTTCAACATCTGTCTCTATAGGTCTTAAAAATACGCGCCATTTCATGGCTAGTATACCAAATGCGTTCTCCACTACACGACGTGCTCGACTGAGATGGGAATTGAAGTTTTTCTTTCGTTCACTGTTGATTACTCCATGTTTTGGATATGGTCTCATTAAATAAGTTTGAAGTGCAAAGCCTTCATCACCAACCAAAACATGAGGAACAGGGGTGTCTCTGCCAGGCAGTGGCTTCGACGGAAGAATAGTTTTGCTATCAATGTACTGTCGGTAGAAAACTAAATTTTCAAAATTGCCACTGTCGCTGTGGCGTCGGTAGTTTCCTATATCAACTACCATAAACTTCTAGTATGGGTCAACTAACGATAGAAGAATGATAGAAAGAAAAATTTTGTAGCAAAAAAACTGCGACTCACTGTTATATGGGCTTTTTAGTTTGACACGTTTTCCGTTTATGCTTCCAATGCAGTTTGGAAATCCCTAAAGTTCTGAGAATCCTTCCTCTGCTCTCTTCTACATTTCTAACGTAGGTTTGAGTAAATATTTTGGCTGTACAATATCCCAAATTTCTCGGCATACTTCCTTCACAATTTTGGAAACGGTAGAACGTCCCAACCGAAAAGAGAAGGCAATGGTCAGATGAGTGTCGCCTGTAGCGAAATATCTACAGAAAGAAAAATAAAAAACAGAAATAAATTATGCAAATAAACCATTCATGAGTAACAATGAAAAAATTTTAATTGCTTTGTCAACTTAACAAAGTTACTGAATTTTATTATTATTATCTTATGCACCCAGATTCAGCAATCAAAGGGAATAGGCTCGATTACAATATACTTGACATAAATTTTCTTACTATCCTACATGTATTGAGAATTTCAGCTTCTTGCATTTCTATATAAGTATTCTTATGCAATTCTTACTTCTTAAGGCTATCATGCAAACTTTTGGGTACTAACCCAATCGAAGAAATGATGACAGGAAAGATCTCTATTTTAACGAGGTGCCACATCTGCTTGATCTCAACAGCAAGGTCTGTGTATTTGGACTTTTTCTCCTGGAACTTGTTCAGCACGTTGTTATTATTCGGTATGGCGACATCTATCAGCATTGCTGTTCCGGCTCTCTTATCATACACCACTATGTCCGGCCTATTATTCGTCACCATTCTGTCGGTGATAACAGGCCTAGCGTAGTATAATCTGATAGTCATTTTCCAATACGGGCGACGGTTGATACTTGTAATATGGCTGGAAGATATTCAGAAGTCCGTACTTGTGTGCAACTTTATGATGGATAATGTTGCAGACTTGATTATGCCTGTGAAGATAGTCCGTATTGGCCAGTTGTTCGCAGCCAGACGTAATATGCTGTATAGTTTCCGATCTTATATGGCAATTCCTGCACTTATCTGTTTGTAATGTTCCGTCCTTAATTATAAATTTTCTGTAGTTGTTTGTAGCGATCACTTGGTCTTGAATGGCCATAAGGAATCCTTCTGTTTCCGCGAATAATTTTCCTTTCATCAACCATTTGTTGGAGGCTTATTTGTCGATGTGTGGTTGATATATCTTATGATGATGTCGTCCTACAATTATTTTATTGACCATTACTCTGGTTTTTCAGTATCAGAAAGGAACGGTAGATTCAGCAGGTCATCCCTGGTATCAAGATTCAGAGGTGCATATCACTTATCAGCCAACGATACCACTCTCTGGATGTCAGAAGGTCAGAAGTGTCAGAAGAATTATTATTATTATTTATTATCGTGGACTTATGCACTATCTCAGCTGTTATGCAACTCCTTCTCTACAATTTATCTGTACTCATTGTCCTTTTTCTGGTTTGATGTTGATTACGAAGGCCACGTTGTACGTTTTGAGTTACAAGAAATACACGAGGCACATGGTGCAAATTGGTTCATTTATGTTCAAAGTAATTTGCCCTACATCAGCGCACATTTTTGGGAATGAATTCACAAAAGTGATGAATTGCGAGCGGATGTGGAGTAACATTCTACCTTTTCCACGTTTCTCTTGAGATTCTTACTCACTCTGTTTTTTTGGAAATCGTTGGGGCATCTAACGACCAACAATTCATATTTCGCACTCGCTCACTGACGAACAGGACCTATCAGCACGTGGCTCATCATAAAGCGATATCCGACTTCTTTCAAATTCACTATACTACCGAAAAACAGCATCATCAAATTCGCGTTGCATCCGTTCGAGATTTTGTTTTTCAGTTAAACCAATTTTGTAATGATTACCTTCAGTCTGTGGGAGCAGCGACTCAACTGAAGTCAGACCTTCACTAATGAAGAATTAGAAGGATGAAGATTTTTAATGATGCAATGTTGCCAGCACTCTGTTCTGTAATGTATGTTTCGTGGCATCTCAAAAAATACAGTGTAGCCCACGTATTGTTCTTTCTCTCACCAGTCGATGGTCACTTTCTGCCGTGAAACTGTTCAGTACCGTGACATCTTCGTATATATTCCATTCATCTGTGAACAAGAAGTACATTTCGATTTTCGGTCGCCCATTTGGTGATATCCATGTCAATTCCTTGTTGCTCGTCTTCTTGTAGAGTGAGTTCATTGCATAAAGTCTCTCTTATTCTAGGTATTGTGATAGCCGTTCTTCCTATCTATAAAAATTTTGCAAAACCTTTCGTCGATAAAAACTAATTGAACAACAATTTATGATAAAGCTGTTGAACAGGTGCTGTAAAAGATAATTATTCAAATAAATAAAAAATGTCATAAAAAAAACTGTCTTGCGAAATTGGGAATTTTTTTATTTTATGATTCTGATGAGATTGATATTTTCGCCAATGAAGGACGAAGTAATTTTGATTTCTGTGATTGATTGTAGGAAGATTTCATGAAGTTTCTTCATATTGTATTAGTAGCTTGTTCACACGTAAATAGGTATTCAAAATAAACTTAATATCGGTTGAGAGGATTATTTGCATAGAGTAACTTGTATCTATTTTATATGCATTTCTGGAACTGAGATACGAAGTTCTCACTGTTTCAAAGCTTTTAAACTAGTTTCACGAAAATTTGTATGGTGAAACACTTAAGTCGGCGTACAATATATCCGTTGTTCAGAGGACTTGCGTTGGGAGAGAAGTTCCTTGTATTTCCAGGAAGATAGTTGATTTCATAATAATTGATATGAATTCTTCAGCAAATACAACTACATCCCTTTCACTTTTCAAGATCGAGGTGATGCAATTAATCTTTTCAAATTCAGTAAGACATCGAAAAGTACGATATGCCAAAGCCTGCAAAATATGCATAGTCCGATGCTTCGATAACTCCATCCGGATTCTCTAATTTAGGAGCGGAAAAAATTGTCAGAACTTAACCTGGGGAATTAATCAAAAGTCCAATTCGTTTAATTTTTCATAGTATTCTTTTATTATGTTACCCCTTCTGGAAATATTGGATTAGGGTAAAGAATTCCAAAAAGATAGTTGTCTCATTTTCCACCCGAAAAACAATCTTTTCTCGTTGGACACATTTCCACCGACGTTGTTCACTGATTTGACTAGCTCTTCCAACCCCGGTATACACTTATAAATCCAAGTTTGTCTACAGTCACGTCTCGAAGATTAGGAGCTGTTTGCATTTCAAATTATAATGGAATTATTAAAAAGAATAATCAGATAAAATATGACAATTAAGTTACAAGTCAAATAGAACTTCGTAAGAATGAAGGATATCTTGATAATCATATTTCTGAGTAAAGTGCTATTAAGGTAATCCGAAAGTTTGAATAACACGAAACTGTGATGGATTTACTTAGAAGCAGTCAACCATACGCTTTTGATGAAATTATACAACTCGATCTTCCATAACCTCATCGCAATTCTCATATTTTAAGTATTTGAATAGTAAAATATACATTTGTACGTCGGTTTTCGAAAAAAAAATACCATGAAAGTTTCCATTTTTCAACAGGCCCGTTGGAAATTAAACCATAGCAGCTCGAGACTTGACGTTGTTGATGGATACGGAGTTCAAAAAAAATATAATTGAGAGGCTCCCTCCCGAGCATGATTCTTAGGTTATGCTTTTGATAGCTTGCGCCTATGATATATACATATATGGCTTCGTTGAAGTCTATTTGGGCCTTTCACTTTTGCTCTGACGTTGATGCTGTGATTTGCTATATATATCAGAAGACAATGAGTTGGATGAGTAGGGAAAATATTCACTCTAGATACTCCGGTTTCACTCATCTCTTATATGATTAGGAAGAAGTTGCCGTTGTTCAAAATAACTGGGAAGATGTGGTGAAACAGCAAGTCGCCAGCAAATTTACTAAACCACCGTCCTGTGAAAGAGGCTCCACCAGAAAATTGGTAACGCGACTGAAGTTAAGGGAGTAGGATTCCGTCTCCCGGTTTCGAGAGTGCCATTCATCGCACGTGGTTACACGTCGGTCGGGTGGGTTTGATTTTGAAACCTGAAGACGTAATCTTATGTTTTCAAAACATGTTGCAAAGAGATAAGTTCATTGTCGAAATGCTAACTGAATGAGATGACGCAAATAATGTATCGTTTAAGGCTGGAGCTGTTTGGATCTCCCGAAAGAGTTAAGTAGGCCAGGGCTGATGACTGAGCTCAGGTCGTAGAATTTCCTATTTTATTGAAACCTAAAACTAACAAATATGAGAATGAGAGAATTATCAACGATGCTTATGAAACTCAATTTTCTGATTAACTTAAAGGTATGGACGGGAATGAAATGAGCGGAGACGCTGAGTTATGTTACAACAACAATAGGTGGCAGGCGGCCTCACCCCTCACCCCCATCGCCTAGTGTGATACCGCCACATCCAGCTATAGGTCCCGTGAATTGGTCACCTGTGCGACTGAGTTTCGGAATCTGGCATCCGTCGTTAAAATAGTCTCCCATTCGGATATCTGGGGGAAACTGCCTCAAGGGGTTCATAACGCGGGTAAGTCGAGCACTCCTCCGGCGAATTCACTAATTCATTCACGTTCTACTAAAGAAAGCAAACTCTTGATACAGTTCTCCTATATCAGAGGACTGCGGCACAACAACGTGAATGTCGATGCAGATCACCAACAAAACGCACAACCCGTTGTGCTGGCGCTAACAGAAACCCAAATAACTCAAACAACACAACGTATTTATTTTGATGGGTATGAGTTACATAGGAGATTTAGGTTTAAAGGGGGCCTCTGTGTTTTTGCGAGATATTCACTTCTCTAGAGTATTTCAGTATCTAGGTGATAACGTGGATTGGATTCAGATACATCATCCGGTAGCTGAGGTCATTGTACTGGGTACCTTCAACGTTCACAACACCAACTGGCTCCGCCACTCCAATAGAACAGATGAAGCGGGAAGACAGGCTGAAACTTCCTCAATCAGTCATAATCTAACGCAGCTAGTCGACGATTCGACAAGAATACCTGATCACCCAACCGACTTCCCGGATACTTTGGATCTCTTTTTGATTTCAGGTCCAGATGATTTTGGAGTGAATGTTTCACCAACCACTAGGCAACTCAGACCACAACCTTATATCTGCTAATGGAACCATTGTGCTATCGCTAAACCAAGAACCTAAACCACCCAGATGCATTTGGCACTATAACCTTGCTAATTGGGATGAGCTGCATGAATTTTTTTGTGCTAACCATTTAGTGATGTTTGCCTTTCAGATCCTGACATCAATGTGTGCACTGAATCTATTTCAGAAATTATTCATGCAGGAATAGATCTCTACATCCCTCATTCCATGAAAAGACCAACAGCACAAAAGTCATGGTTCAACAAAGACTGCGAAAGAGCTTCTGCAGCCAGGAGCAGAGCTTACAAGTCATGGAATATAAATCCAACAGAAGAAACAAGAACAACCTTCGTACGAATACGGACCGTATGCAACCTGACAACTGCAAGAGCAAGGGCCAATTTCAATGAAGAGGTAACTAATAAACTCCTTGAACAGGCAAGCGGGACTAGACACTTCTCGTCTATGGTGAAGACTCTTAGTGCCAATTCCTGAAAATCTGCGTCTTCTTAGAGAAGACTGAAGTATAGCATCATCTCTAAAAGAGAAAGCTGATCTCTTTGCTCTCTTGTTCTCAAAGAATTTTGTGCAACATTAATCTAACGCAATACCACTGAAAATTCCACCTACAAATTCTTCCAGAAGAAATCAAGCTTAGAGTTCACACTGTGGGACGGGCACTTGAGCAGCTGAACTGCAAGAAGACAATTGGTCTGGACGAAATACCGCCAATCGTCCTGACAAAGTGTGTTCCCGAACTGGCAAATCTGTTTCAGATTTCTAATGAAAGCCAGACTTTTCCGAGCAGCTAGAAAATAGCGAAAATTCAACCGATCCCAAAGAAATGAAAGAAGTCCTTACCCCAAAACTACCGCCCTGTTGCACTTCTTCCCATTATGTCCAAAGAGATGGAGAGAGTCATAAATGATGAATTCATCAAATATCTTGAGTTGCAGGGAATTATTAACGACCGTCAGTATGGTTTTCGCAGGCAAAGATCGACAGGAGATCTGTTCGTCTACGTCACTCATGTTTGTACATCAACCATGGAAAAGCATGGGGAATGTCAAGGACAATAGCCCTTGACATCTCTAAAGCCTTCGATAGGGTTTGGCATGCAGCATTGTTGACTAAACTTGCTGCATAGGGTTGGACAAGTAGCTTTCTTCCAAATAGATCAATACAATTCGTGGTCGACGGTATTTTTATTTTATTGTTTCCAGTTGCAAGCAAGAGTACCTCAAGGATCCATTATTTCGCCAACCTTGTTTCTGTTGCAGATATACGATCTTCTGTCATCTACACAGAAAAAGATCTTCGGTTTTGCAGACGATTGTACCTTGATTTCGTCTTTCAGTGGTCTGCGGCCTATTAAATCTGGATCAGAGATGTCAACAAATTAATAACTTAAACTCTGACTTACAGTGGATGTCTGAGTTGGGTCAGTTGAACATGGTGATCTTCAACGCGAGCAAAACGCAAGCAACTACGTTTTCTAGAAAGGTCTCGCTGGAGAACCTCCTCTAATGATCCATGGCCAATAAATTGCATCCAAAGATTCGATGCTCCTTCTCGGAATAACGGCCAACTCCGGGTTTTGCTGTCATGAATATGTATCAGAAATAACTAAATCGGCATCAGCTAAACTTAGTTTTCTTTTCAGAGCCTAGCGATACTTCACATCATCTCAGCTGTTTCTTCTATATAAGGCGCAGATTCGACCTGCTTTGGAAGATTGGTCCCATGTATAGAGATCTGCGCCCAAACATTCGTTGCGGATGTTTAATAGTTTGCAAAAACGGGCTGTGCGCCTCATCGACCATCTTGGGATCACCCGCGATCTCCAACCGCTGGCTATCAGAAGACGAGTAGCTGACCTTTCTCTGTTTTAAAGATACTTCCACGGAAGGTGCTCCAAGAAGTGTTAAGGGAAAACTTATGTTCTGCCGCAAAACTAGGCTCATCATATGGCGGTACATTTAACGACCCCTCGAACCTCTCTCTATAAGCATTCCTTTGATTACAGGGCCGGTGAGCTGTGGAACTCGCTTCCGTCCAACATATTCCCAACATACTACTATTTAGAGCTCTTCAAGAAGCGAGTAAACCGAGACCTCAATTCTTCCCAGGCCCTTACTCATGTGGTGTAACAGGTTCGCCTATTCCTGGGAAGCGCACATAAATAAAAAAACAACACTTTTTATGATATTTTCTGGATGGTTTTCATTTCTGTTTTCCATTAAAGAGATGTGAGGCTTAAGGGAGAAAAAATCAATTAAATATGAGCTGAAACTGTAGTAGAAGAATCACAGAATCACAGAAACGAATAAACGCAGCACATACTATATGGATGGTAAGAAAGGATAATTACTCCAGAGAACTTCATAGTCGATTAAAGTTGAGCCTTGGACTTGTATTGAAGATCGTTTGGAGAAAGTTGATTTAAAATACACCTACAACGCAAAAAATAAAACAAGAGCAATATGGTCTGTCACAAACAGGAAAACAAAGTGAATACCTGATAATGGAATGGCATCAGAAATAACTTGTAATGGCTTTAACAATTACTTCGTTGATGCTACACTGAATACAATTTTTATAAAGAATCAATCTGGAACTAGTCCTCCAGAAACGAACAGTCATTCGAAAGTTTCAAGAGGGAACCATCCTCAATGTTTCTTCTTGAAACATGTCAAAAGAAATTGTATCTCTAATTGAGGTAATTAAGTCCAAAAACTCAGTTGACTATTATGAGCTTTCCGTAAACTCACTCAAGTCTGTAATAGGTCTCATATCTATACCTTTGGCCAAGGTAATGAAAAAATGCTTTGAGTAAGGAGTCTTCTAAAAACTACGAACATGTGTCAACTATTGTCATGTATCAATGTTGCCATTCATTTCGAAAACCTTTGAAGAAATAATTTGAAATCGAAGTTTAGTTTTCATCAATAGTAGATCCATTCAGTGCAATAGCCGACATGGCTTTAGAAAGAACAAATCATCAATAACGGCTATGGAAAAATTGAAAATAGTCTAGGCTGGTTTGATGAGAGAAAAAAAGCGATTCTTGCTTGCTTAGATTTGACAAAAGCTTTCAATTGAATAAACCATTCAAAGCTCTTCGACAGGCTTGATTCCTAAGAATTTAGGGGCAGGTTCCTGACTTATGGAATCATATCTGCATGATAGATACCTAGTAATGGACTTGGGTGGTCAGAGATCAAGAAGGATGTCATTCAGACCGGGATTCTCCCACGGGTCCATATCGGGGCCTATGTTTCTTATACTGTATGTCAACGACCTACTCCGGGGTGTCAGAATAGCCTTATCATCATCAAAAGTTTGCTATGAATTGAAGAAGATAACAGCAGAATTGAGGAAAATGCTCGTGTGTCGGTTGAGGAGGCAACATAAGGCTTGAAGAAAACGAGATCGTACTGAATTGAGAAAAATCACTGAGTTCCTAAGAACTAAACAACACTGTGAATCTGAACAGGTATTCTCATTAGGATTCGCATAAGATAGCCCTATATCGTGGTCGTCTTATATAAGTAATTTAGGTGAAAATTCTTCAGTACAATTTTTACGATGAGAAGGATTACTCGAATGGAATCTTTACAGACATATTACACAAATTTCTACAGCTCAACAACTAATGAAGTTATTTTGTGGGGCTCCACTTCTCATTCTTAACACATATTCTTGAAATAGAAAAGAGAGCTGAGGGGAATGTGTGGGATCACGAAAACGACAGGTTGTAGAGAGAAATATAAAAGTTACAAGATACTCATCATACCATCCTGGTATATATTGGTATGCCTCCTGTATATCTACCAGAATGAAGTGATTCTGGCCAAGCAGACAAACATCCAGAATCACAATACTTGATTCCAGGATATTTGCGTAACCCATTATATCGTTTACAAAAGGCAAAACAGTTTTCTAATTAATGGGATTACATTATTTAATAAACTGCCGAATATTTAGAGAGGAGCAAACGTAATCGCCTTCAAGAAAGGTTGAAACAATGTCTGAAAATACTTTTTACTATATGGAGGAATTTCAACAGTTTTGATATTTGAAACATGTTTTGAATACAAATTGTTTAATGAACTCTATGTATTTATATTAATTTATTGACGTTCCTTGTAAACATATGAAGGAAATAAAACATCTGTCTGTCATAGGCGATGATATTTTCTGGAGCTAGCCATAGGACTAAGAAGCAGACGCACAATTTCCAAGGGAGTTCAAATACCAAAGTGTTGTAGACCACTCGGTGTCTAGAGTCTCAGTGCGAAAACTCAGCTAACTCCAACCTTAGCCGAAGCCGTATAAATTGCACTCATTCCGATTGATTATTCTTTTTGGCTTGAAATATTCGAAAACATCAAATCATAGTAATATACTAACAAAAGCATAACAACAAAACTAAATTTTCTTGTCGGCATTGTTGCAGATCACTACAAGCTGAAGTTACACATGCACGGAATCGGCTTTTCCTGTGAAGAAGAATACAGACTGTACGTGGAAGCTGGTGAGACGGCATCTTCTCATAAGTACCCATCGGTGATCAGAATCTTATTCGATTTCAGTAAGATTGAACTAGAACACAACCCGCAAGAATTCTCACGTGCGTAAGATAATTAACTTTTCTCAGAAACTGAATCTCCTCAAAGGACTATGATATCATGATGTATCATAGTAAGCTACACTAGTCTCTGGGATTCGAGAAAAGAGCGGTAAATAAACCAAATATTAACATAAACGTTGATGACTGTAAATAGGTATTCGTTATTAAATGAGAAATTTGAGAGCCCACGTATATGACTATGAAGCTCGATATATAGCTTGAGGTTTTGTCGACAATATTTTCTTTTCTTGAAAGCTTCACAAGCTCGTTAAAAATTTCAAAAGCTATCAAATACTCCAGATAAAAAAACACAGTTTTTTGAATTAATTCAGAAACTAATGATCATTTGCAAATCGTGGAAGAAAATTCATGATGAAGACAAAACTGTTGAGAATAATATTTACAGTATAGTTCTATTTCTCTTATTTTTTATTTGTCGTTGAGAACAGGAACAATAGGACTCCACGTCAATTAACGAAGGCAGTATAAATTATGGTTCCATTATACTACTTCAAGAAATTAAGTTGAGAAATTGCATTGAATTTTATTATTAATGTTTAAACAAATTAGGCAATTCTTATCTCGAGTCCATTAAATAACAGAAAACTGATTGAATAAATGGTCCAAGCATTTTCCACTTTCTGGAGCTTTCCAGATTTGTTCTAACGCGATATCATTTTTCATGTTTTTGAAAGACACCATAATTTGTTCGAATTATTGAATCGATATTTAATACTCCAGAAACTTTTTTTTAACTGTCGTACTCATTATGAAGACTATTCGCTCGTGTCATGAAGGCCAGGCAGAGCTCTATATTCATCGTCAAATCAAGGTTTGCTTTCCTAGGTTTTTTGAACTTTGGGAAGACAATACAACTAAAACAAGGTGGGATTACTAACATTGAATCAATACCCAAGTACACCTGTATCATATACCCTAAACAAGGGGTACTCGAACTTGAACTGCTGGGGATCTACCTCAATATTTTTAGACTATTTACGAACGACTCTGAGAGGCAGCAAGTATGTGTGATGCAGGGTTGTCGTACATACACGATACACCCTACCCACCTACCTACGTAAGATGTACCGTAGCATATATAGATATTAGCTTTCCGCACAATATACATTATTTTAGTCAAGGTTTGGGTTAGGTTTAGTTAGGCTCTTCTCTATAATATCAATGAAAAAACTCATAGTTATTCAAAATTGCGAGTTTATGGGTTGTTCCAAAACAACAAAACAAAATGGTACATATGGTGTTTACTTATCTAAATAGTGACTTTGGATGTTGAAGCGTGGCACTGCATGTCCTCAGCATACTTTTCATAAGATGGTACGTAACCGCTCAATCGCAAGCATAATGACATATGATCGCCAGTTAGTCGATTGCAATATTTTGACTTAACTATATTCACAGGTAAGTTTACACAAATATTGCCGTCAGTTGAAGGGCGATTTGCCTTAGATTCGGATATTTATCTTCAGATATAAAACACCAGAAATTTGTATCAGATGCTGTAGCTTTGGGATGTATATCTGATATAATCTGTACCTTCTTATTTTCAACAGAATATCAGTTCATATTAAACTGACTTGCTATTTCAGTAGCTAATTCCTCAATGTTTGTACATGAAAAAGGTAAACTCATAAATGATATTTGCTAATTTACTGCAATTATAAAAACGCATTTCGAATTGTCCCAAAATATTTGATAATTCAGCCTCATACGTATCATAATTCAACTGAGGAAAATGTTTCAGATCCTTTCTTTTCGGTTGATCTATCATAGGTTGCAATTTACTTTTGAATGTGTTTACTGCGCTAATCATCTCAATAATAGTTTTTCCTTACCTTGAAGCTCCAAGTTAATGGTGTTTGAGTGCATTGTGATGTCAGTCAAAAATGCCAAATCAGTCAGCCATTTTTCATTTTTTAACATCTGAGTGTCCTCACCTCTTTCGTCTAGAGAAGCTGTTATTTCGGGTAATAATTCTTGAAACCTTTATAGGAATTTTCCACGACTCAACCATCAGACGTCCGTCTGAAGAACTAAATCCATGTGTTCAGCTGACTCCCTATCTTCCAACTGCAACTCAAAGAGCCGCCGTTGCAAGCTACGTGAACGGATGGAATTCACAATTTCTATTGCAATGCCCATGATTTTCTCCATGTTTAAAACTTTTGAACACGAAACTTGTTGATGTATAATGCAATGGAATGAACTAAATGAAGGGAAATCTTCATTAGCTCGACACAGTATCACAAAACCGTTTTTGTTTCCAATTATTGCTGGTGCTCCATCGGTTGTAATGCACACTAATTTATATATTGGTAGCTTGTAGTTTTTCACAAAATTGAAGAAAACGTCATATATATCTTCGCCACGGGTCTTCCCCTCCAGATTAATGATTGTCAAAAATTCTTCCTTAGCCAAAATGTCATTGAATACCATCCGAATAAAAATACACAGCTGTGCAGTGTCAGTCATATCAGTGGAATTGCCGAACTGTAAAGAAAAAGATGTACATTTCATGATATCGTATTTTAGTTTATCTGCCATGTCTTGACTCATGACTTCAATACGCAGACATGATTACTGTTTTATTTTTAAAATCTGCAAAAAAAGTCTCACCCGCTTCATTAAAGGCTTCCTTCACAACCGATCCATCTTCGAATGGTTTCTCGTTTCGCCAATATAGAGATATTTTAAATGACGCGATCGAAGCAGCTTTTGATTGTTTGGCTGGTCTTGTGAATATGGTTTGTTATTTTCTCAAACAAGTACTTTTCGTTTCTTTAATTATTTCTGTGGCGGAAAATACTTTTCATAGTTTTTATGAGCCGTTTTGTGATGCCTCTCTAAGGTACCACGCTTAGGTATTGCAACTGACGCACGACAAATATGCACTTATCCCTCACCATACAAAAGAAAAATTCTTCTTCCCAATCGTTATTAAAATGATGCGTTTTAGATTTCTCGCTGCACTCATTTTTTACAATTTAATAATAAACTTTGCATCGACGTAGTATTGCCTTCAAGTTACGAATCAGAGTGACTCCTATTCCTGCAGGCACAAAATTCATATCGGCGTAAACGAAAGTCTCTAATGTTCCGGTCAAACGCGCCACCCGAAATTTCTAGTGAAGCGGCTTTTCTTTGACAAGTACCGCGCGTTCTTTTGATAAAGCCGCCTTTTCCGCTAGCAGAGTGTTATATTATTACGTAATGAATTTTTGTAGTTTAGTTACCTACTTATTAAAAATTTTCTCTCCTCGAGATCTACTCAAAAAGTTGTTGTTTTTGTAACCAAGGAAACCTACTTGGAGAAGCTAAATGAGAGGAGGAAGATTATCATTTGACTGTCTTGGACACACTTGTCTTCAGAAATAACAAATCCTTAGAACTAGATATTTACAGGAAGAGCACTGTCACAAGAAGGTTCATTCCTTTTGACTCATTGCAATGTCAACCACAAAAATTTTAGTTTACATTTCCTTTTTCACAGATTGATTAGTTTTCCTCTGAATCAAGAAAGGTTTCAAACAGAGAGAGCTTTCATAAGGAATCGAGCTACTTTGAATGGTTATAAAGATAGTGTAGTCGATAAATCAATTAATAGATACTGATACAGAAAAAATTTCGAATGGCTCTCTTTTTTAATCTGAAGAACAAGAAATAAAATTCGTTTCTTTACTTTCGATCCGCGATACAGTGAAGAATCATCATAAAATTGGCTTACACTTCAAATTCTACTTTCAGAAGCTTACTTGGAAGCCCAAAAGACAAAACTAATGCGTTACATAAAAGTAGGAAATAAGTTCTGAAAATAAGTACGTTGGACAAACTAAAAGATCAATTACAATCGAGACGGGAACCCGCTACCGGACTTCGAGAAAGATACGAACAAAACACTTTTTCAGCGGGATTATTTCGCTCGTCTTGTACCGTTGATGTGAGTCACGGAACGGCGAAAGTCCGGTAGGGGGTTCGCCGTCTCGGTCCATAGAGGGCGACTCTCGTACGTATGTATGAGGTGCTTCCTTTCTGAAATCGATAGGGTACCCCGATGTAGCTTGATAGGATGCTGAGAAGCGATATGCGACACTGATGAGCTCCTTATAAGGGGCAGACTGCCGCTTCGTTTCTCGGCATCCTGCTCAGTTGCACTATTGTGGCTCTTGGGGGCTGCGTGCATGGCGAGCAGATTTGGGAACTAGCTCTTGTCAGGAAGGATTATTCATTGATCTACGGATTGTTGAATGATTCTTCTTGTCTCAAGTCTACATATGTAGACTCCTCGCGAATTTTATCGCGGAATATATTTGTCTTATCATATATACATTTATATATATTATATAATAAATCATCTCTGGCCGCTGTTCGGAAAGGCTCTAGGCCAAAATGACATCTCTCATGATTGAATTGGTTGGATCAAGTGCACAGCAATGTGTTAGTATTTGAATAGATGACCTAGAGGACTGAGAATTCAAAACCTTATTCTAATCCTTTCACAAAATACTTAGCTAGGAATCAAGAATTACCTTAAGACTCAATTTAAAACCGAAATGATAAAAATCTTGGTCAAGCTGCTTGAGTTTATCTAATGGCCTACAATATAACCGTCCTTAACTGCAACAGTGATCATTATTCAGTTCTAAGCTATGAGTTTCAAAAAGTAGAAGACCACAATTATTGTGTGAGTATATTTATTTGACGGTAGATAAAGAATCATCGGCTGATGAAAAATTTCATTCATACGGAACTTAATTGCATTAAAATTTCCACCACAATGTAGGGGAATTACAGGCAATATATCCCAATATATTGGTCTTGACATTAGTTTTACTCCTCATATTGAATACGCGTCATGAATTCTTACGAAATCAATCAACATTTAATTCTTTTCCCAGGAGATATATAACTGTAAATCACCATCATGGTGGCATATAAACAACGGTTTTTACTGTTCTGCTCATGATGAGCGCCCTATAAGAAAAGATGTTTCTGATTTGCATATCCGTTTCAGTGACGTCACCATGCGCTATATTTATACTGCAAAATTGTCGTTTCGTTTTCTTAGGAAACTATAACATAGGAAAAGCAAGGCCATGAGTATCGAGCTCATTCTCATGGAGCTTTATATAACAGATGTTACGTAATCATATTTCAATTGTAGTTTATATTTTTAGTTGTGTTGTTGAATAATTTAATATTGTATGTGAAACTGACTGTCATTTACTGATAACCCGTTAGACATAATTTTTAATTATCAACAAAAAGAAATAAAACTGTACGAAGTATGTACCCTAACGAATACTTTCATCGCTATTGAGCCTTGTTTGTTTTTTTCAGAAAGTAAACGATGACAATCCAATCATTCGCAGATCTAGTTCTCTCATGATGGATTGCTTTAAATGTCATATTATCTAATCTTCAACTTTATGTCGACATCATGAGATTTACAGATTTTGTGTTCTATTCAAAATTTATAAACAGTGTGAAATTATCACAAGCTCTTAAGTCTTCCTCACTAATTGGTTTCGGTGTTTCTACGAGAAGTTGCGGCAATTCTCTGAATTATTTTATTATTCTGCTGTCAGGAGCAACTATTTCAGCCAAGCGATTTCACTCATCCGAATGTTGCCATCAACTTAAACTTGGCATCACGTCGGCTTTTTCCGTTTGTTTTCAACACAGTACATACGGAATGCAACGCTTAGGATATGATTTACTATTTTTCTTTGAGAATTTCTGAGACTGTGTCTTGTAAGTTTGATGAGATCTCAAAATATTTGTGGAATAATGCACAAGTATTTGCATTGTTACCAAAGAACAGTAGTAAGATTTCCATGATTTTCATAGATTAATCCTGAATTTATGAGTAAGATTCCACCGAGTGATGAACAACATTAAATTGAATGACTCCGACCAAACTAGGCGTATTTTCCGGCAGCAGGAATTGGAAGTTAGCGCGTCTTGAAGGTTGTCAGCAGAACAATAGACCCGGGTACATTGATCGGGGGGTTTTCACATGATAAAGATTAACCATACATGCGTGAAAATTAAGTTTTTAATACAAGTAGAAAATATTCTCAGCTGTTCCTCTGTCACCATGTACCAGTAGATATCTGGGGACATGATGGTAACCCCGCCAAGTACGGCGGAAAGAATAGTCTTGGTATCATTTTATCGAAGCGATTCACGGCATGTTGGACCCCGCCAAAACTTCATGGTAGATAAACCTAGAAGCCGGAAATTTCGATAGAAGAACTTACTAGAATTTACCAAATTCATGATAACATATTACACACCATCTTTTGCGGGGAAACGAGTATTTAAATGTTAAATTCCTCAGAAAATCAATATATATATATATATATATATATATATATATATATATATAAATTCTTTTGTTTTGTTTTATTGAATCATAAGCAAAAAGTATTGTTCCCTGATACATTTCCTGTGCTCACACTTTAGGGGCAATCGTAGAAGGCATGATGCGAGTTTAGATGCCTGATTAAGGAACGGGCATGGTCTGTTTTTCTATTTATTCGCTTGTTATATATATATATATATATATATATATATATATATATATATATATATATATATATATATATATATATATATATATCTGTTGCAAAGAGAAGATTTACAAAATTCGAAAAATTGTATTTTCAATAAATGCTTATTTCTATAATATAATATCGGTCAAAAAAACACAATCGTGAAAAACAAGCGAATAAATAGAATACTAGCGGCAAAAACAGACCATGCCCGTTCCTTAATCAGGCATCTAAACTCGCATCATGCCTCCTACGATTGCCCCTAAAGTGTGATGATTCAATAAAACGAGTGAAGAAACCTGTGAAAAAATTTTGTTTCCCTGTCGCTATTGCACAAGCAATAGCTTGTCTGTTTATGTTGTGCAAGTGTTGTGTGTATAAAAAGAGTACCAAAAATTTTTCTGTTTAGCAGCTTCATTCTCTCATTCTCATCTTGCACTCCATGAATTCCAGGACTTCTTTGGGACAGGAAAAATCTGTTACAATGGAAAAAGAAAACCAGCAGAAAAATATTTCATCAAACATACCTAACTCTTATATGTCTGAACTCATTTGAATCTAAGAACTTAACTAATTCTCCTCTGTAATTCAACAGGGAACATCTCATACACCTTTTGGGAATGAATCCCTACCAGGTTGTAGCCCTTGCCTTATCAAAGAACTTAACTAATGCTCCGCTGTTTTTCAACAGGGAACATCTCACACACCATGGGAATGAAGCCCTAAGGGGTGCAGCCCTTGCTTTAACTAAGACCTTATCTAATGCTCCGCTGATTTTCAACAGGAACATCTCATACACTATGGGAATAAAGCCCTTAGGGGGTGCAGTCCTAGCCTAATCTAAGAACTTAACTAATACTCCGCTGTTTTTCAACAGGGAACATCTCATACACCATTCGGGGGTGTAGCCCATAATAACCTCAAAATTCGAAACTAATTTCCTAAAAAGACTTGAAGTTCTCTACCCAGTTAATGAAATTATCTGAAACAGATGAATTTCTTGAAAACCATCCGTAGAATGGTAAATAGGAGAATTGAGGACCAAATGCCTTATTATTTCTTCAGCTGCGTTACATTCACATGCCGGAGTTTCTACAGTATTCCATTTGAACAACATACTATTACTACGACCATGTCCTGTCCTGAGGTGATTTAATCAACAACACTTTTTCCTACTTATATCGAAACTTGCAACCCTTTTGGAAGGATCCTCTATGAGAACTTTATCGAAAACATCAACTTCCTGCCATTCAGTTTTCCAAGAATCAACAGCCTTCACCCGTGTACGAAAACAGTCAATCGACCAATTAGGTTTCCTAGATTTCAGGTGAGGTGGATTTTGAAGATCTTGTATTATCGGAAAAACTTCTGGAAATGAGTGATACTTCCACTTCTAACTCTCATAGAACAGTTCAACTGAGAATCAATCTTATTGACATGAGAACTATTCAACCACACCTGACAGCAATATTCTGCTGCTGAATATACTAAAGCTAAATCAGTAGTTCGCAAAGTAGAGACTGCAGTGCCCCAATTAGATCCAGCTAGTTTATGTAGTATATTGTTCATTGTTTTCAACTTCTGACATAATTTATCGCTATGAAATTTGAAAGTCAAAGAACGATCTAGCCTTACACCAAGATATGTTAGAGTAAAATTATGAGTTACTAGTGATTGATTGAAGAATACTCTTAGTTGCCTATATTTCTCATGATTATTCAGATGGAAACAAGAAACTTCAGTTTTCGAAGGATTTGGACATAAACGCCATTTTTGAAGAAAATGTTCAGAATTTCTAAATCGGAAGTCAGTGTTTGCTCAATTGTTTCGAAGTCATAGTGTCGAAAAACCAAAGCAATATCATCAGCATAAATAAACTTTGTAGGGGAAGTTTATTTGTGCTGATGATATTAATAATATTGATTGATATTTATGTTAACGCAACACTACTAGTCTAGTTTCTTATTATCAGTGAAGTGATATGTGTACATACATAAATATAAACAGATAGGTAATGAAAACTAGATTTTTTCTTGCCGATGCAGCAACGTGATGAGAATTAGGATACCTAAATATTATTTTCAATAATCATCAAAGCAGATGTTCTGATTTGTCTGGAAAAGAACACGATGGTCGTGATTTTTGTTTCATGTATGTATATTCAACCAATTGCTTTACTGGTTTTTAGTATTCATTGCTAGCAAGTTGCAGGTTCGAATATTTTTAGGGCTTCGACAACTATTCGTTCTCATCTATAGTGTAGACGTTCATATCATCATGATAGTCCCCTGATTTTACTCCAGATTTGAATATTAAAAATGAATCTGGAACGAATCCTGCTCACTGATAGCGTGAGTTATAACCAACCGAGGACCTTTTCCAATTTTTTCATGTAATCCATGAACAGAATTCTCTATCCACTGATGGGGAGGAGTGTGAGTGTGAGGAAAAACTCGTTTCCCTGTCGTTATTGCACTAGCAATAGCTTGTCTGTTTATGTTGTGTAAGTGTCGTGTGTACAAAAAGAGTACCAAAGATTTTTCTGCTTAGCTGCTTCATTTTCTCTTGCATTCCATGATTTCTAAACGAAGACAAGGGTGAAAGAAAGGGGTTTTGGGACAGGAATCTGTAACAAAGGAAAGAGAAAACCAACAGAAAAATATTTCAAGAATCATACTTCTTATATGCCTAAACAAATCTGAGAAAAGATTTTACATAGCAATCAAGGTCATGAAAAGGACTAAGGAGATATTAAAAAAAATACATAACCTGTGATATTTCCTTCAAATTCCATCTCTGTTTGACCGAGAGGGCCCCGATGGCCAGGTTCAGTCTTCTAAGTGATGCCGATTATGATCTATATATGTTTTAGAATCATTATGGACCCAATAATCTGGGTTGACATCGCCTATATATTATTTCTTCGTGGAACTTGCTTAATTTTAAAAAGAATTTGCGGAAAAATTTTGACAGTCGTTCGAAAAATATAACATTTGTCATATTTATATTTATATTTTATATCTAGTGAATTAGTGAATAAGTGAGCCCCATCTGAAGTCAGAGAAATAATTTGGTGAGTTGGATTCGATGCGTTTTTTAGCAGTAATCAATCTCAGAATTTACAAAATAGTCTGAATTATATTCATCCGATTTCAATTTCTGATAATTCAAATAACAATACATTGTATCAAGGTAAGTATTAAGTTGATACGATTTATCAGATCTTAGGTCATATGTTATATTTGTGCAGAGTTCTGATAAGTATAAGGGGCAATTTGTATGCAATGTCAACTGATAAAATGGCATCTGTGAGTGAATCAGTTGTTAGATTGGTACCCTCGCAAATGATCTGGGTCCCGCATGAGGCATGTTGTAGTAGTCCATAGGAATAACCTATATAAAATCTAAGCTGCTGGCAAATGTCAACATGTCTTGCCAAAAAAAAAGAATGGTAAAAGCATGTTTGTAAATGATGAATCGATTTGGAGTAGCATAGCTTCATTTGAAAAAAATGGCAAAAATAGAATGAGAATAACATTCAAATCATAAAAAAATCATTTGGAATCCCTTGATGCTCAGTTTTGTATTCGTAAAGAGGGTGTCATCAAATCTGTGGATTTAGATATAACAATTGAATGAGAGACATGTATCATCTCTATTTCTGGAAGTTCTTTTAAAATCTAATAATTTAAAAGATTGAATAGAAACGTCATTGAGACGGATGGTACGATCAATGGAGTCGGTATTTTCAATAGCGTCCGAGAAGCGTACCCGTTTCTTCAAAGAGAAGTTCAATAAAAAGATTGCATCAGATTTGGTTACATTGATCAATTATGCCGTTGTGATCCACGGTGTATTGAATGCAGTGGCCATTCTGTAGATAAATGTCAGTCGGAAAGTATGGTATGTGTTTACCCAAAAAAGAAGAAAAAAATGACTCGAGGAAAATCTCTCGTACAAAATAGCGTCGAAAATTATTGATAATAGTTATGCTGATATTGCTTCTACTTCATCTAAAGCAGCTTTTGTTGTTGAACTCAGCTCTTCTCGCAAAAAAGAGAGATTTTCCAGCTCCTAAAGTGTCAAAACCAAAACCGCCGTAGTCTGCAATAAGGAAAAAACATGCAGAAATAATTAAACGACATAATAGTTGTTGGTTGTCTCCATCAAACAGAAATAAGTTTTCGTTTAAATTCTCCGGTAGTAGATTCATTCAATATTCCTTCGTAACTGACATTATACTTCTGGTTATTGTTGCATACTCAATTCTAATTTTATTTCATTAGTTCCGTTAAATATATTGAAGACAAATCTAATCAGGAGTTAATTAAAATCAAATCGGAATAACTTTTCGATAAAAATAAAATTGAATTTTTAAAGTGCTTGTTCAATTAATTCTTTCACGGGTAGTTCTGACTATTCATCTATAAGGATGAGATGGATAAGAATAATTAGAGAAATATGGATGAAACCTCAGAGTCACTTATATTGCTTAGGATATATTTTTCGAAAGGACACAATAGAGGACAAAGGAGGAGTAGCCTTGTTGCTCAAAAATCTATTGCCTTTGAAAATATGGATATTCCACTAATCAATAACAAAGAAGGATTATTGCTATAGCAATCTCAATAAATTTGCATCAGAAAAAAATATATATATATATATATATATATATATATATATATATATATATATATATATATATATATATATATATATATATATATATACATATGTTAGTTAACTATACATGAAATTGAAAAATTGGAGAACTTGAATGCAATAATTTTTTTACTTTTATTGGAACTATGGAGACATAAGCTCATTTAATTCAACTTGGAGGTCTTTCACGATAGCTTCTGGTTCTAATTAACACTCCTCGATTGAAAAACATAATTTTTTCATTAAGTGATGGTGCTTCTGGGAAAATAATATCTAAGTTCAAAAATAAATCTTCCCTTGAAATTACGGTGTGATCTAGGTAATTGATTCCTCGTTTTCTTTGGTATATAGAGGATGAAATTCTTGGATCTTACCTTTTTTTATGGGATATATATCACCAGAAGATCAATCAGTGAACGCTCCCATTCATTCAATACAAAAATGGCAAATTGCTTTGAATTTTCTAATCTTTTGTAGGGTTTTATGATGATTTAGTGAAAATTTAAGTTGTTATAACACTATTCGAAGCATTTTGATTAGATTATGCGAGGACAGTATTCCATCATGTAAAGATTATGTGAATTCAAATTTAAATAAAAAAAGATGAAATTACTCCTGTCACAACGCTGTCAAAAACAAAAATCCATTCAACTTATTTACTTGAGAAATTTATGGTATCGTATAAAAATGCAGAAGCTAGAGCTAGATATATAATAAAACATAGCAAATGACAAAACAAGATAGCGTTTTGCACTTCACTGAATAAAAATGCTCCTGTCCATTCAATTTGGAAAAACATAACAAAATTTCGTCTATCAACCCCCCAGTAGACTTTCTTCTCCTGGTTCGTTCGAGTTTCAACAGGAAGACCATATATTATGTAAACCTCTGGATAACAAAGAGTTAGAAAGCTCTGGATATGATAAATTTCTATTTGTTATGTTCCATCAACTTCCACTCAATACTAATTATATACAATTGTACGGGCGATTGTATTTGTGCATCTGTAAAATAGTAATCCCAGTATGTATCCATGTGATCTACGAATATCTAATAAGTTGTCAGAATTATATGGATGAAGCCTTCGAAATTTTATTTTCATTCCTTTTTATTCACGGTAATTCCCCTCTCTATCTGAAAGGATTATGTATAGTTTCACTCCTATATATATATATATATATATATATATATATATATATATATATATATATATATATATATATATATATATATATATATATACCGAGAAAAGTTTTCTTTCAATGTTTGGTTGGTGTTTTCATTTTAATGAATAAAATGAACGCTTCGTAGATTCAAACTCAAAATTAGGTGAAAACTACTTCAAAAGACCAAAAGAAAAATTATGAAAAGAGTTCGCTTCCACCTTTGAATTAGGGATTATCGACACTCATTTCAGTCGATTCTAAAAACGCGTGCCTTCTCGTGAGAATCAGTTTTTTACTCAAAAATGATTGCGATTTAGCAAAAAATTTTAATAAATATTTTTGAAAAGACCAGTGGTGCACTACACTATGATGTCGATTGTGTGAAGGTAGCATGACCCTGAAAAATTATTACACTTTATATATTATATGTAAAAAATTCCTTTTCTACAAATTGAGAACTAGAAGAGTTACCAACAGAAACGCGAAAGAAATTTTGAACTTCAACACCCTGTATCCCGAGAACTGAGGAATTTTGGATATATGTTCATGGGCATTTTCTTCATATTTTTGGATGAGGAATCTTCTGTAGAAATTAATGACCCCATATCTAAAACAACCCGTATCTAGTTTTCTAGCAGAAAATTCATGACAAATGGTATAGTTCATATAAATCAAACAATAATGGTTTGTATTATAAGAGTTTTCAGACATTCAATCTGAATTTCTTTTGTATCTTCAAATGAAAAAATGTGTAAGAAGCTATCTTCAATCGTGTTAAATCTTTTGCTGTGAAAATATGATGTCTTGGTAGGTCAATAATCCCGGTTTCAATTCCTCAGTGAATCCTTGCTAATCTCAGGCTTCTATAATGATTGTGTAAGAATATATCGCATTGACGACTTAAACGTTATGTATCCCTATGGATGATCATTGCAGATTTAGAATGGCTGTTTCATCGTTTTGAATTAGATAGTGTATTAATTCTTTGTAGCAGAGCCAGAAATTTTCATTTTTTTATATTTAGATTACCTGGCCAATTACTTAATATGAAAGCCACCCATCGTGGTATATTATCAGTAACTGTTGTGAATTGAAAAGAAAGGCAATTTGAAGATTAGAAATCAATTTTGAGGGGTTGTTTAGCTGGAAATCAGGAACTTTATTCGAGATATTCATTCTAGTAGAAGAAATTCATTCGAAAATAATCCTGCTTTATCGATTTTCAGTATATTTGTGAAAAAAAGCACATATTAACGGTATATTTCGAACGTTTTCAAGTTTCGAAATTCTTAAGGATACGTAAGGAATAGAGTTTGTTTAAATTGATTGGTATTGGTGACATAATTTCTGGATAATGTTTGCATTAATTATATAAGTTCGTATATGGATTGAATAATTTTGATTAAATTAATTCCAGGGGGTATTCAACGTGACAATATAGTTAGTTGTGGGAGGTTCAAATTGCGAATAAAAGGCACTGCGGTATATCACTTCAATAACCCCTTAAGTAGATTTAAACTTGTTTGAATTTTGGTACGGCAGCAACTTTCAATGTCTGAAGTTTATGATGGAAAAGTATGAAGGGGAAGAGAAGAGGAGAGGGGGTTGCCAACCGAATGTAACATAAGGACATAAGAAGCGTGTATGAAATAATAAAAGAGTGGGGATGCAGGACTGGAGTTGACGTGAGGTCAAAGTATAAGGTACAATATTAACTCTGGAAAGGCGAAAAACAAAGCCGCAAGAATATACACACATCAATTAATCTGGTTAAGTGAGAGAATTGCTATTACTAATGGATAAAAGCCAGAATATCAATCAGGATGCAGAAAGAGGTTGAAAGAAAGAAGAACATCAGGATTCGAAGGGCTCACGCGAAGGCTGCGGCGATGCGACAAGAAAGGGCTCATGCGCCGACTCTCATTGATCTACGGGACCCAGAGAGGAGAGAGCTAAGACACACGTGAACGTATCGGTCCAAATCGGGTTGTAGGCTCGCGAAAGCGCAGTAGCATTTCGGCCGTACAACGTCGGACTCGACTCGGAATGACTGTTGTATATAAATGTGCACAGTTGGCACGACTCGTACTAAAATGAAGTAACTAATCCGAAGTAACAATCGGTATTAGAGCTACTCGTATTCGCATATATGTATATACGTCTGTAAGGATAGTTCTCTATTTTAATACAAAAGTATATATGTATATACGTTAAAACTTAACGGAATAATTTTAAACAATTGTGCCCTAAAATGTCAATGTACTTAATAACAAATCCTAACCTAAAATCGAAATATTAATTCCGAACTAAAAACAAAAATTTAAATAAATATTGATAACAAGTTACAGCCTAAGCGCAAGCCATTCTGCAACAATCTTCTTATCAATGGAAAGGGGCATGCAGCAACAATGTCAATTTTTCTGCGGTCCCAGAGCTCTGGCCCTCATTGTCCTTTTGCACATCAGCCTGTCTCTGCCAAACGGTATGAAAAATATTTAATAATATCATTAGAAATTAGCCTCATGATCTTAAAAAGAACTTTTAATTTACAAAGATATTTCTGCATGCTACGAGCATGTGCTTTCCCTTTCTTTCACATCAAAACACATCAAATATTAAGAATTTACTTGTAGATGCTGTTGTAAACATTGTTTATTTGTTTCAAACAGATAATTCGTTGCAACTCAAAAGTATTAAAATTCACTGTCGTTGAATTGAAATACTGTTTCACTATTTTCTCTATACATTCAATCAGATTATACAAGAAGAGGAAATAAAAAGACAATGTTTTTCATCAATTGAACACCTATTAACGGTTCAAAAGCATCATAAGCATTTGTTTATTCTTGGTTCGTTTAATTTATCTCATTCATCTAAAGCAAATAAATGTTTATTTCCTTTGAATAATAAAATTCTTTGAAACGAAGAATTCTTTTTATATTTGTTGGGATCAAGATATGTGTCATATTGTAGATAATGATATATTATATAGGCATTATTTACAAATTTACTTTGTTCAAATAAATATCTTATGGAACAAGTCAAGCATGGCAAGCTCTTTATTATGATTCTGTCAAACAAAACATAACGAAATTACATTTAATTTTCATTTGAATCTATAATTAATATCTTTTACTACCGAGAAACTAAACAATATATCGACAAAAAGTTTTTGCTGAATGAATTTATAAAAATTTAAGTTTATTCGAAGTAGATAAATGTTTATTTTCATCCAAGCATAATTTAATAACGAGTTCATTTATTCTTGGCGAGTAGTGTAGTACTTCATAGGGTAGAATATGTCGTAGAAGAAGGTACAGTTATGTAATCCTCATTTCCTTCAAACGAATTTTATTTTGTACATTCAAGTTTTCAAAGGAATATGAACTGACCATTGTTCATAAAAATGTAGTTATGATGTAGAGCTTCCACACACAGAACTACATATTTCGATGAATTATTGTATGCTAACACAATTTTGGGTATAGTTAAAATGACCCTTCTGAAATGTACTCTGAATATTTTCTCTAGTATTTTTATTAATACGAATCTATTGTATCATTAACAAATCAGGTAATATTTAGGTATGTAATGGGTAAGTGTTCATTTTATATTTATGATGTCGATTTTTCAATATTAATGGTAATTGAAGTGTAACGAAACGTATTCACTATCTGACGAATTATATATTCTTGAAACAGCACCCCAGCTTAGGACTCGTGAAAGGTGAAAATCGATAAATGAAACATTTAAACTGAAATCGGGACAGAATGGCAGTCACAGCTAAACTATTGGGACCGAATGAAACCCATGAAATATTCTGGAAAGAACTTCCCGACGGCGCTATTCTTATCAAAACAATTCGGAAACTAGAAACGACGTGAAGCAGGCACAACCACTGTGAATCCTGAAAACTTTCTGCCATTATCTTGAATAAGAAAACCACGACATTATCAACCATAAAATAAGAATGAAATTAAATAAGACTCACAGTAGATTTTCCACTTGAACGTTGAATTCTGGATTCGAAAAAATTTAAATAGTTTCTTCTTCCTCTTAAAAAAAAGATAAATCAATGTCTAGCATCTTCAAAAATTTGAAATTGAAACGAAAATAAATTTGTATCATAATGCACGTTTACTTCGATCATGAAAGTTGAATAAGTTAGGTCTAAGTAAATGGGAGATACTATTTCTATAGCATACACGTCTGAAAGTTCTTACATTCGTTTAGTGATAAATAAACTACGTCAGAAAATACACCTTCACGTGTAAAGGATCCAACAGAGAGAATCCCCCGTTCATATGTCTGAAGTTGAATGGAAACTCCTAAATATTTCTTGGAATATTATCTGTTTTCTACTCTGTATTCGACTGTGGTTCACATACATCTTTCTGAATATCCTTGAAAGAATATTTTCTTCTGGTTTCATTTCCTGTTCGTTCTTTCTTTCGGAATGGGACAAAAACTGAAAACTGGCTTTTGAGAATTCCGAATATTTCATTCAATTTATTACCTACGTAATACGACTGAAACAGTTATTTCATTTTAATAAAATAATATAAATACACAAAATGCATTATTTCGTCAGAAATACTTCGATTCTAACATTGAATTACGTAATTTGGCTTATGAATTTGCAGTTTTCTGTTTATTTTCTGAGTTCTTTGTCAACAACCAGTTTTTCACAACTCATGTACACACAGAATTTGATAGAAAAATAATAAACAAATATTATTCTTATATTATTATTTATTATCGTGGATTTATGCTCTATCTCAACTGTTAGCTGGATATAATTTACCTTTCCCAGATACAGCAATCAGCGGGAATAGGCTCGATTACAATATACTTGACATAAATTTCCTAACTATCCCACATGATACGATGACAGGAACAATATCTATTTTATTGAGGTGCCACATCTGCTTGATCTCAATAGCAAGGTCTGTGTATTTGGACTTTTTCTCCTAGAACTTCTTCAGCACGTTGTTATTATTCGGTATGGCGACATCCACCAGCATTGCTGTTCTAGCTCCCTTATCATACACCACTATGTCCAGCCTATTATTCGTCACCATTCTGTCAGTGATAACAGGCCTATCGTAGTATAATCTGATAGAGTCATTTTCCAATACGGGCGCCGGTTGATACTTATAATATGGCTGGAAGGTATTCAGAAGTTCGTACTTGTGTGCAAGTTTCTGATGGATACTGTTGCACACTTGATTGTGCCTGTGAAGATAGTTCGTATTGGCCAGTTGTTCGCAGCCGGACCTTATATGCTGTGTATTCTCCAATCTTATATGGCATTTTCTGCACTTATCTGTTTGTAATGTTCCGTCCTTGATAATAAATTTTTTGTAGTTGTTTGTAGCGATCACTTAGTTTTGAATGGCCATAAGGGATTCTTCTGTTTAAGCGAATAATTCTTCTTTCATCAACCATTTGTTGGAGGCTTCTTTGTCGATGTGTGATTGATTAATCTCATGGTGATGTCGTCCATGCAATTCCTTTCTTGACCATTGCTCTCTTTTTTCAGTATCTGATAGGAACGGAACGATAGATTTAGCAGGTCATCTCTGGTAGCCAGATTTAGGCTACCATTTAGATTTAGGGTGTATATCCCGTATCAGCCAACGATACCACTATCTGTTCGGTATATGAATTGACAACATCTATTAATCCGCGTCCTCCTTCTTTTCGCTTCAGAGTTGTTCGTATCATATCACGATTTTGGATGATGATTGTTGTACTTTGTCAGCATCGTTCGGGTCTGCCTTTGAATATCATCCAGTTCTGTCTTAGTCCATCTGATTATTCCAAATGAGTAAAGCAACACTGGAATGGCGTAGGTTTAATTGCCTTGACTAGATTCCCCGGGTTCAACATTGATTTCAGCTCAGTCTTCAGAAGCTGACGAATCTTCTCTTTTGATTGTTTTTGGTCTAGCAGTATGGCTTGTTGGTATCCTAGTATGTTTCGCCATCCCTCATGCACTGTATAATATCAGCGTTTGGAAGTTGTGTTTCACTATCTATGACTTTCCCTCTTCGATTGTTCAGGGTATTACATTTTTCAATCCCTAATTTCATATGAACATCTGCCGAGAACTTACTGACAGTTTTCAGCAGATCATCCAATTGCTTTTTGTTCGGAGCATATAATTTGAGGTCATCCATATACAGCAGGTGGGAGATTGTATGATAGTTCCTATCTATTTTTATTCTAAATCCGTATCCTGTTTTATTGAGTATTGAGGACAATGGGTTCATAGCTAAACAGAACCATAGTGGACTCAAAGAATCTCCTTGAAGAATTCTACGACGTATGGGTATCTCGTCGGTTTTAATTGACTTATTGTCCATGTTGACCTGCAGGGACGTGCGCCAGTGTGTCATTGTTATCTTCAAGAATTCTACCAGGGCTGGATAAATTTTTTATATCTGCAATACTTCGACAAGCCAAGAATGGGCGGTACTATCGAATGCCTTCAGATAATCGAGAAAAGCTGAATGAACATTCCGATGCCCTACGTGTGCCTGTTTCATTATCATAGATTCGATTATGAGTTGTTCCTTGCACCCGTGGTGTTTCTTTCTGCATCCTTTCTGCTCCCATGCTAATATATTGTTGTCGTCGAGGTGTTGGTATATTCGATTGGATATGGAGGAGTTGAGTATTTTGTAGAGTATAGGCAGGCAAGTGATTGACCTATATTGAGACGGATCCTGTGTTCTATCGCTCTTAGGTAACATATATGTTAAGCCTCGTGTTAGGGAAGTGAGCGTTTTCCTAGGATGTTGAAGAACATACGTGAGCTGTTTCGCTAGGGCTCCATGGAGCGTATCAAACTTCTTGTATCAGAAGTTGTGGATATTATCTAAACCTGTGGCCATTCAATTGTTAGTCACTCTAACTACTGTTGTGATTTCTTCCTTCGTTATTCCTTCGAAGTCCATATGTTTGATATTATATTATTATTATTATCTATCATGATGTGTGAGAGATAATATCTCCAAAAGATTGCAGAGACTTTGCAGGCAAACAATAAAAATTCTAATCTAATCTAATTAGTTCTTGGAATATAACCAATATTTTAATTAAATTCTCCCTACATATGGCTGATTTGCGTAGGCTCTGCTTTGGATAACTCCACAGAAAGTAGTCTCAAGATTTTGACAGCCAAATCGAGATTATTTTTAGAATCCAATTCAGATAATAAAAATTCAGTTAATATGGTACAGGGCGTTTTTTAAAAGGTGTTTCAACCCAAATAAAAGCAAGAAAGATTATGGAATGACTTCTTTTTATTTTCATGTCTAAATTAATTTCATGCCTTTTTTATACTGAATATTATTTCTGGCATACGTCCACTACGAGAGAGATGCTCCATTCTATCAGTGTGTTTTTGACCATTTTATTTATTGAATTTTACCGCATTTCATCAACTGTGCCTCGAATATGGACTTCCAGCTCATAGAGTGCTTAATTTATCGGCACAAACCGTTGAATTGACATGAAAAATAATCAAGAGGCATCAAATCAAACGAACGTGGAGGTCATTTGACCGCCTCTGGAAAAAAAAAATGTCGCCAAATTGATTTGGCAATGTTGTGTGGCATGTTGCCCCATCTTGTTGAAACCAAATACCATCGTTGTTGAAGCTGGTCAATTTATGGAAACAAAAAGGCTTGATAACGCTTGCCATTCACCGCAATTGCAGCTCTTTTCTTATTTCGAAAAAAAAATAATTTAATTCAATGACGGCTTGAGAATTGTCGTCGTTTCACATATGGTAATTTTGCTTATTAACGTAACGTGTGAGTAGAAATAAGCTTCATCAGCAAAAGTGAGGTTTGAGTGATGGCCGTTTGGCTTCAATTCTTCAATTTAATTTTGTAGGCACATAAACCAAGATCCGTTCAGAAAATTCCACGTAATAGATGGACAGAGATCAACAAGTTGCGAACCGCGAGCTATCGACATTTCAGGGTCTTTTTAACACTTCAGGATACAACAGTAATTTTATTCGCAGTACGCACATTTCTTCGTTTTGTTGATTGTATCATATCAAGAAGAGTGAAACGATCAATAAGAGCATTAATTTCTTGCTCACTAGGTTATTGTGCCAATCATATAACGGACGATGTGTGCAATAAACTTCGTTGAACGATGGGATTTTTGAAAGTGAAATGTATAATTTCATTATAATTTATTCATTTAATTTTTATATTCAGACTTTGCGAGCTAACCGATTCAGGCAAACAAAAGTCTATTGTGTTGAGCACAGAACTGCCATTGAATTTAGTTCGCGGAATGAAATTTTGGCTACGGAAACGTTCAGAGACTTCCAGAAGGCCTTTGGTGATTTGACTATGATACAGAAAAACTATTCGATACAAAAACTTCCAAGAAGGCAAATAACGTGTTGATGAACGCTTAAGACGACCATCAACGTCTACTGATATGCCACACGTCAATCACTTCAGAGAATAAGTGCTCAAGTGTCCTCGAGTGACTCTCAGAGGCTATACTCTGTGGTTGTAATTTCAAAATCATCAGCGAGAACCATTTTGAAAGACCATTTGAGACCAAAAGAGTCTTATGTCATTTGGTGCTGAAAATGAGAAATTTTTTGGAAAGTTGTCGCGTTTAAGTGAAAGAATGTTTTCCGACTGACTATCAAGATGAAACGTATTACGGGAGACCTAACCTAACCTTCCACCTAACCTAACTGTCAACTAGGAATATAATTAGAGAGTTATGCGTTATTTGCGCATCGTTATTCGTAGAGCGAAGCCAGAATTATATTGATAATTCTTGGTTTTTGCACCACGATAATGCACCGTCTCATATTGCAATGTTTCTTCACAACCATCTCGCCAAAAACTCAACGCATATCGTTACATAACCACCGTATTCACCACAATTAGCTCCATGTGACTTCTGGCTATTCCCTAAACTCAACAGATCACTCCGAGGGCACCGTTTGAAGAGATTCAACGTGAATCGTTGCGCGTTTTGAAGGCATAACCTGGAAATGACATCTGCCATGTATCGAGAATATCTTGAATCATATAAGTTTTTATGTATGGTCGAATAATTTCGCTTTATTTTCCTGAACTAACACAAGCGGCAATTGTGGAATACTTGGCGTGTTTTGAATGGTTACCGGTGCCACATACTGTGCTTTATTCCGATCAAGTTCTTGGGTCACATTGAAATTCCTAATTATCCTATTATTTTCTTTTCGAAATATAATTCTCTCTTCTTTCATTCGAGTAAATAAATAAATTGTAAAAGTGAAAGCAGTTCTCATTCTCAAGAAATAGGTCCTGAGCAGTGCTTATTTCTTTCAGCTGTCTCATTGACAAGTATAGGATTTTCAATAAATTCATTCACTGTTATATTCTTTTGGTGAAAACGATGAAGAAAACCAAAAATAACAACTGGGAATATTGAGGAACTTATTCCGTTTATATCCCTTGTTACCTTATTTCCAATAGATGAACGAATTGAAAAGGAAATCCTGAATATTTTATTTGAACGGAAATTGTTCGACGATTGCAAAGTGCGCCCCTCAACAGTTCTGGTAATTCGAATTGATATAATGTCGGGCAATATGTCTTCTACGTCGTGATTTTGCAGGAAATCAAAGGATATAGTACGGTGCACCAAATATTACGTTCCATTTCTTCGATTGTGAAAGAGAATTCGAATGTGTGAACTTGTAATATGCAATTTGCACCTCTTCAATTTTTTTCAACTATGAAAAGTAGATATTTATTGGAATGAAAATATATTCCTCTGGTAATGGAGTACATTGGAAGAGTAGATAATGAGTTTAAGTTATTTCTGATAGAAAATTATTACTGTTATTAATTTATTCAATCGATTGAAAAAAGCAGAGAAGAGGATTACTTAGCAAAAGTTATATTGCTTAATGTCAAAATTTTATGCCTAGTCAAGAACACGATCGGGAGAACGATCATATGCAGAATCTCGCTAAGCCTCTGACAATCACTCTTAAAGTATATGTTCAGGAAACTGCGAAGGAACAGGTTAACCATATATAATTTTCATATGATTCAAGAGAACAGGGAGAAATCGTATCTCGCCCATCGTTCATACACTAGCAACAACCAGTCCGTAAATGTGTTGTGAACAAAAGGTGAAAACAAAATTATAGTGTTAACGTTTTATTCTTCATTTCAACCAGAGCTTCTATTGGTGGATGTGGGATGACAGAAATATAAAGAATAAAGAAGAAAGCAGCACAAAAACAGCGTGCAAGCAATATTAAATAGATTTTGATGTTCGAATTCAAACAAGAAAAGAATCTGCATAACGTAAGCAGCGGATACATTCTTTTGATGATGTCGTTCGTTTAATAAAGTCCCTGCTAATTGCGCAGAGTCGTTATTTCTAAAAAATAATTTTATCATTTCCACCCTTTCTTCTACGGAACACACCATTTCAATCCTACTACAAATTTACAATCGCTTTGGCACAGGTAGATCAAACACATGGTCTGTCTACTTTTCCTAACAGAAAATTAACAAATGAATAAAAACATTGCAAACCTCGAGGTAAATTAAACTCAAGCTAGTCATACACCAGTACTCACCCCCGGTAGGGGATTGAAGTTACGGGGATGCATAAATCGGAAAAGTTGTTCCCCCTCGAATCAGAAATCGACGGGTCGGGTCCGAGCGATTCTCCATATTTTCATTTTAAAACCGAAAAATCGAGTTAAGTTCACGTTGAATCACCCTGTATATATATATATATATATATATATATATATATATATATATATATATATATATATATATATATATATATATCGGGCAGGGCAACTAAAACGCAAAAGACTCAATACCTGCTAAACTATTCAACTATTCGTTTCTGGACAAAAAGCAGAAACAGGTCAATTTTTGTCTGAAGGGGGACGTCTTTCAACATACGGTAATTTTATTTTACATCAACCCCCTAAGCAGGGGTGCACAAAACTGAATTTTGAATAGGGAAGATAGGTCGAGTGATACCTCATTGGAAAGCTCTTTTGATTTTCAACACAAATGTGTAATAATTTTTGGGTTTTGACATATAAGGAAGAAGATACAGGCTGGTTCGTCAAAAGACGAGTTATTTTCAGTGATTGCAAAATCTGTCGATTTCGAATGAACATTCACCGAAATACGGTTGTATTTTGGGCAAAAATATCTTTAAGTAGTGGTGCTTCTACTACACTATCTTCTGAGTCCAAAACAATGAACCTTCTCAGTAGGATTTTGAATGAGGATTCAATGAAAACAATAACTTCATTTGCATCAAAGGAGCTTGCAGAAAACCAAGCGACCAAATTGATTTTCGAGATCTTCAAATAGGAAGTTCTTGATATTTGAAAGAAGTTCCGGAGGAGAGTGATACTTTTCCCAACATTTTTTTAATACTGATTGTTTTCGGATATTAGAAATGAAGGTTCAGTGGGGAATCATTGAAAAATATCTTCAATTGACTGATGATGAAACAGATGACAACAAGCCTACAAGAATTTTCGAAGAATTATAGCACAGACGAAATTCGAAATTTCAAGTCGGTAGTCAAAACTTGTTCAAAAGTTTCGTAGTTATCGTCTCCAATGATATAGCAATATCCTCGGAATGAATGGACTCAATAGAAGAAGTTATTCGAATAAAAATCATACAGGGTGTTTCTGGACGAAAGAGTCATACCGTAAAGAGAGATAAAGTTACTCTAGACCTTTTATAAATTGTGTATGAAAGTCGTCAAAGCTTCCGGGATACAGGGTGATTACCTGTTCTTGGTCAAATATTTCTTCATTCATAACTCGAGAACCCGTTGATCAAAATTGATGACGTTTTACATATTTATTAGGATCGTCTTACTTAATCGAATCACTCAGAAAAAATAGAGTGCAAGTCCGTATTCAGCCCAAACTTCATATTTTCGGAACTATGAATCATATAGCGATCCCACACATGTAAAAAATTGATGAAAATGTTTTTACTATCAACAAAATCAACAATAAAAATATGATCGTCGGCAATTTTTTTATGTCATACAGAAAAACTTTTCAATACTGTTTATTAGTTCTTTTTCAAGGAGAAGAAAAATAAAAAAAGAAAATTACGAGACTCAAATTGATGAATCATCAAAGTCTATTTTCGAAGTAGCCACCGCCGTGTTTCATATTTTGCTCAACATTTCGTATTTAAACTCTGGATTTCAAATAATTTCACAGAAAACAGCTGGAGGGATGAGATTTGGTGACCTTGGGAGTCGTGAAACAGGGCTACTGCGACCAATACACCTATTTTCATAGTTTCGCCTCAGAAACTTACTAATATCATTTGAGAAATTAGGCGTGCTGGAACCAAATTCCACTCAACTTTATGTTTCTATCCTATTTGGTAGAATATTGACCAAAAAATCCTGATACATTTCACCTGTCAATGATCCTTCACAAAAGTGGGGCCAACCAAATGGTCATTTTACAAATCACACCACACATTAACAGAAAATCTTTCATGCAATCGTTTATACTTGATTGACTGCATAAGGGTTTTCGATACTCTAAATGTGCTCAGTTGCACTATTGTAGATTCATTCCATCTCTGGTAAATTGAGCCTCGTCGCTAAAATCTCTTCATCTAGCTGTAAACGGTGAAGAGTTTGTTTATAAAATACTTTCAAATTTTCATGTTCAAGTGTTTTACAAACTCCCTTGAGTGAGATATTCAAACGGCGACTTATCTTTCTCGTATTGATGTTTGGGGTTTCTCTACTAGGATCAGGATATTTAGTTCCTCTCGAATATTCTATCTGGTAGGACTTTCATGTTTAGAATATAACACTTTATGAAATGTTTTGTTATTTGGAATCTGCTGATTTATGAAGGGTGGATAATATTCTCTCCTAGCAGATCGTACATTACCATTACAAAATCGATAACAAAACATCTTATTGGCATATTCTCTAACATTCTTCATTTGCGGGTAAATGAGTCATTGCCTTTTCTCTTGACTTCACGTAAAAAATTTTGAGTGACTTTTATGAGGTACATTTCTGACAGCCCATTGATCGAAATCACTGAAGAAAAGTTTTAGAATCACAGAGTAGCATTCGTTCTCTGTGTGATTACCTTAGGTATCCTGATGTAATTTCTGTCAATATGGTCTATTTTATTGTTGATTCCATTGATAGAAGAAATTCATTACACGTGTAGGACCACTATGAATCATAATTCAGGAGTATATTGAAAAATCAGATTATTCAGGTTGTCTATATTATCTATTTTCCGAAAATATGAGGTTTGGGTTGAGTACAGACCTGCGTTTTGTTTCTCCTTCGTGAGTCGATTAACTAAGATGAGCCTAATAATTGTGCACAATCATTTGACCAAAAAAACAAGAAATCACCATGTATCTTTAAAACCCGACAGCATTGATGACGTTCATACACCATTTCTGATAGACCTGAAGTACTCTATCCCCCATTATAGTATGGCCCTTTCCTCTGGGATTATCCTGTATATAAATTGAATAATAAACGTGAAAGAACAGATTTCTGTGAAAGACCATCATTAATAGTGTAAGAGTGTGAAAACGACTACTTTTCTCCCCAATAAAAACACGAACCTTTTGTCAGACAACATACTCTCAATTAGCTTGATAGATGTACTGTAGTGAACAACTCAGTTTTTTAATCAGACCATCTTTTCACTAAATTCTTATGCTGCAGAAAAATTCAAGAAATCAACACCTTCTCCTTTTTTTTTTAATTCGTTTATATGGAAGATGAATCAGTTAAATAGAATAAATTATATAGTACTCAACGGTTGATAGTTAAAGCCTTTGGAATTTTATTTGTATATTCCTTTCAATTGAAGTTCTTTTATTCATGTTACAGTGTATGAATCCAATTTTCCTAGTTCTAGTACACTGTCTTGCCTATCATTCAATATTTGGATTTTTCTTATACTTGTTTTCGTGAATATTTTTCTTTCAGGTTCGAAACATTAAGGAAATGAAATTATTCAACTACAGAAATTCACTTCAACACACATTTAAACTAATGCGCCTTCATTCTAGCGTTGTTTTTTACTAATATTAAATAGAGGAAAACTGTATAATTTCTGTTATCTTTTGCTTCCTTTGGTATCGTGTTCCCACGAGTGTTACTGTCTGTTGAATTTCGTTATCTGTGTAGCAAAAAAAAAGTGATATAAACAGAAATGTACAAATTACCAATCATACATATGATTGGTCATGGGGATATTATTCAAATACGATTTTTTTTCATGCGCAATTCTTGGGAGGAGGCGATGCCTATAATGCCACAGCTGTGGCCGGCCAAGATAATTTGATGTATGTGTTCACTCGTTTCTTGAAGAGAGTCAAATTGTAAGTTATCGGAAAGATAATCAATGGAAACGAGTTTCACAGTACATTAGCCCTGTAAAAGAATTCTTATAGACAGAGCTACGTGGCTGTGCTAGTTGGACAGTGCGCTGATGAAAGTTTTCCGGAAGCCTAGTTTTTCTTTGGAATTTTATTCTTTCCGAAACCAAACCTTTCAGTTCTTCAGAGGATTTACCATGGAAATATCTGTAAAAAAGAGAATAATCAGCAACCTGCTACCTTTGAACGCGATGTTGGAGAGCAGGCGTAATCTCCGAGTGGTCAAGGAGGAGCTGTCTTCTGGACTCAATTCAATGGATGTAATGAATGTTTGGGTGCGGAGCCCCACACATGGGAACAGTAGTACAGACCAGGTCGTACCTGTGCTTTGCATCAGCTGTGAGGGTGTGAAGTCCTGCTCATCCCTGAAGAGAGAACTGAGTTTAGCAGAAAAAAATTTAGCAATGGCTGATACACGGTCATGCCAGCTAACTCCGGTATCGATTGTGATGCCGAGTAGGTGCATGTTCGTTTTTTGAGGAAATTCGATGTTCTTGCATGCTTCGAGGAGGTTCTCCAGCAAGACGCTGGCTAGAAAATGAGGACTCCAAGGTACAGTCGTCGGCAAATCCAAATATTCTGTTTTCGGTAGAAAAGAGCAGATCATAAATCTGCAACAGAAAAATAGTTAGCGAGAGTGTGTAGCTCTGAGGTATTCCTGCTTTAGCCTGGAAAGATCCACTGGTTACCCCCTCAACCACCAACTGAATCGATCTACTGCAGACAAAGCTACTAATCCAACTACGCAAGTCCATATGCGATTAGTTTATTCATCAAGGCTATGTACCGAACCCTGTCAAATGTCTTTGAAATATAAAGGTTGATGGTTCTTGATTCGCCATGCTTTTCGATTGCTGATGTCCACAAATGCGTAACGGATTCAAGGAGCTAACCAGTTGATCGTTGTCTACAGAAGCCGTATTGTCGATCACAGATGATACCATGCAGCTCGAGATATTTATAAGTCCATCGTTTATCACTCTTTTCCTGACTTTCGGCATAATGGACAACAATGCGATTGGACGGTTATTTTGGGTTAAGCATTTATTTCCTTTTCTTTGGAATCGGTTGTACTCTCGCAACTTTCTAACTCTTCGGAAACATCTGGCTCTCATATAAAATCTGAAATAGACGATTTAAAACAGGTGTTAAATTTGGGGTACATTTATTCAAAACATATTGTGGTGTTCCATCAAAACGCACTACTCTCTTATAGTTCAGCCGTTGAAGAAAGAAATCCGTCTTTGTTTTAGGTGATGATGTGACAGAACCATCATCTCTAATCAAAGGTGGGAAAGATGATTTGCAAAAGTTGTTGCTGACTACCTCCGCCATAGACCAGAACTGACGACTTCCACTGGTCTGCTCCAAAGTCTATTCTTAACATGATTGAAAAAGGTTTTCGCTTATTTCATAGAAAATTTCTAATCTTGCCGCATATATTCCAGAGGATAATTAGTGAAATAGGAAAGCAGTTTTGCGAGAACATGTAAGATGAGATAGAAAATGCTGCATTACTTATAACTAGTAATGTGCTACCAAATTGGATAGTTTGCTTGAATTTGAGGAAAACCCACCTACATTTAGTCAATAAGAAGAATTAGAATTTCTCAATGTTATTCATCAATACCTAGAACATCAAAATGAAAGAAAATGTTTCGCTTTGAAACGATAGAAACTCAGGGGATCGTGGAAACAAATAAAATTGGTGCATGTATTTCTGTTAATGAACGATGGAACTGTTAGATGATAACATGATCCAATTAGGACATATTTTGCATTTTGATGAGTGCTTCACACTTTAGGATTTTACTGATTGCCAAAAAGCTGATAATGGTCCAAGGAAAATCCTCATTGGATGAGAGAAAAGCATACGCTATATCATGAAGAGGCTTGGGCAGAAATTGTTAGAGATCATACATAACTCTTTTTCTCGCTTATGTTAATCTAAATGCTCCGAAATTATGTCGTGCCGACGCGTGTTAATCTCCGGATCTAGGAAATCTAGAAGTTCCAGCGAATATGATATTATTTTAGCACGATAGAGCACAATGTCTGGCAGTACCTCAAATGAATATTTCCGAATCCAAGACGATTTCCTGATCCAACGTTCTTAAACTTTTTGAGTAAGGAAAATTTCGAACATCTTATACATTGATATCATCTTTTCTACATTAATAATAATATGTAGTATATCACCAGCAATGCTATTTTGACGAGATGTTTGGAGAGTATTCCGTGAAAAATGTCCCAAACTATAGCTCCCAAAATTGTTGATCAATTTCATTTTCGACATTTTCATTGCCCTGTCCTTTCCGAAAATACAGGAAGCTAACCTTCACTTGGACTTTTTACAGGGTAACTTCATGCTTTCATTTATTTTTGCTTACTTATTCAACTTTAATCACTCGGTTTTTCCACATTATTGATTATTTTTAACCATGGATCTTTAACTTCTTGTGAAGCATGAAGTTTTTTGTTGTAAAAAACTGGAAAGTATAATAAGAAATGTTGAATTATCACCACATAATCGGAATATTGTACTCAGTCATCACTGAGATTTGAAACTGTTATTTTCAACATTCAAAAAACCCTATAATCATAATCGAAAATGCCTTTATTTGGATTGTCCGATGTGCAGAGGGATCGGATAATTGCTCTCGTTGAAGAAGAGGTGACACAGAGGGATATAGCGGCCACAATGGGGTTATCACAGGGGGGATTTCAAAAACCTACGCCCGATACGTGGAATTACAATATCTGCAAAATAGGCCTAGAAAAAGTCGCAGGAAGATCACTTCTGAAGAACAAGACCGCTTTTTGTGCCAAATTGCAAGAAGAGACCCTAGTGCGTCGCACTCCATTCTGCGAAGGCAATTTCTGGAAGCAACAGGCATCAGTGTATCAGTCGAAACGATACATCAAAGACTTCGTTCAAGGTGTTTATACAGCAGAAGGTCTTTATGATTTCCAGAGCTAACCAGACAACAAAAAATTAACAGACTTAATTGGTGTATCGAGCTATAAAATCGGAATATTGATAATTGACAAAATGTTATTTTTTTGGCTGAAACCAGAATTGGTATTCGATCAGATTACCATCGGATTCGGGTTTTAAGGGATGATAGAAGACAAGCTAGACTCCGAGCAGCAAGACATATTCCGAAATACCAAGGGGGCAGTGTGATGTTTTGGGAAGGCATTATGCTGGGTGGCAAAACAGATTTGATTTTATTTGCTGCGATTGTAACGGCTAGAAATCATCTTGAAACAGAGGGGATTCGCTATTTTGGACTGGCCACCTTGCTCTCCAGACCTAATTCCCATCGAACATATATGGGATAATCTCAAGAAGGAAAAATTAGATCGAGCCAGGATAATCCAAGAACCCCAGAACAGCTCATCCAAGCCGCCACAAAAGGGTGGCAGAATATCACCCCGGAGGAGATCAAAAACCTAATCCAAAGCATGCCTAGACGGATTTTGGCTTGTATCTGGTCGTATCTACTGAGGTCGAGAAAAAGCACCTACCCCGTGAGAAAACAATTTTCAATTTTTTTACTACATGCGGATAGAGTCTTTTAATCTCTTTCATTTGTTTCTTCCTTCAAATAAAACTTAATTGATCTCTTTTTTCAATTGAAATATCTCAAAAAGGATCAATTTTAACAATCCTTCGAATTTTCCAAAATCCCTGAGGTAAGTTCAAAATATTGGGTGATTCCATATAAATTTGGTTGTGTGTAATTCATAGAACGGGCGAAGAAGAGTTGGTGATAAAATTTGTTTGTCCTAGAAAGTGTTTTGATCATTTTTTCAGTTCGGATAACTCACTTCCTTTCGTACTTTGGGTAAGAAAAGACTCAAAATGTAACAGAAGATTCTAATGTGAAGAGAAGTGAGTTCTGTCGCGGAATACCACTGCAAATCAGAGGACAATCTTCGTAAGATTATAATGGATGTCGTTCGCTATTATTCACGAGAAATTATGACAGGGGTAGGTTGGATCTAAATCTAACCTACCCTGTCATAATTTCTAACCCATCCTACCTAACCCAATTGTTGTTGTTGTTTCGTTTCGAGTCTTTTTCACGGAGAATTAATTGAGAATTTGAACATCCACTCATTCATTTATCATCGAATTTATTTCATTTGGCTGTTACACATAGAATCGGCACTTTGTAAAATGGCGAATGCGCAAGGAAAAATAGCGAATTATGTTCATGATTTTGATTTAATTAACAAAAATATAAAACATTCCTGACAATCTTCCTCAGAATTGTGAATTTTTCCAGAAATAAAATTTCATTGGACATTTTGTGGTTTTATCTAGTAATTTGTTGCGAATATACACAAAACATTTCGAATGTTTTCAATTCTATGATCACAACAATGAACACCACATACTCGGATTCCTCCTTTGGGTCTCTGAAGAAAGTTTTGGTGTACCTCAAATCATTCAAGAACAGGTAATGGAAGTTTTAAAAGTATGATTTTCAAGTGGAATTCTGTAGACAGTCTAAACTGCCAGTGTAGTGAGGCTGAGGAATTTATAAGGCATTTAGTTTTGGACTGTCCTTTTTCTCGATTTCCTGATAGTTTTCAACATATACATATGATATCAGATTCATTTTTATTTGAGTTGAAACATGTTTATCCATTCAGTATTACTGACGCCATATTTTTCAGATTTCTGCCATCTCATTTTCACATCCACCAAACGAAATTCTGGTTAAAAATAGGAATGAAACATTAACATAATCATTCTCGAGGTCATTTTCCTTTCATTTTATCGAAACTCATGCCCAAAATTTATGTCATATCAAGAATTCGGTTTACAGGACTTTTACTAAATATTCATCCATGAAGATTTATAGTTCAATAATTTTTGAACTCAATCTCTTGATATCTTAGTGTGTTACTAAACATATTACTTCCTTCAATTCCTTTACAAATTTTATCTCTTTTTATAATCAACCCCATATGTTTACGCAACATTTTTCCATATAATAAAGAGTCGAGTGTATCAACCGCATATAGCGAAAATATCGACAAGAGTGTGATCGGAAACAATTCACAATAGTCGGATGTAGCAAGTGCTTTTCTGACAATCATTTGCCCCAACTTTATTGATTATCGTTATAGTTCAGCACATTAGAAGGGCTTTTCGTTTTCGTTTCATTCAACAGGAACACTTGTTATGATTTATACTTAGCTCTCATATCGTGACAACTGATGCGCTTATCACGTTGTTCTGTAGTATAGAATGAAATACAGAGTACACAAAAAGAGTTAAATATATTAGTATTTTGCGAAGCAAATTTGATTTATCCTAGCATTATGTAATTCAATTTAAAACAATTATTGGTATGAATAATGTCCACTCAATGCTCATCGCGACTCGTCTTGCACACCTCCATTTTCACGCCGACATTCCTGATGACATCTAAGCATAATAGTTCCTCAATATCACCTATATTAATTTTTCCAATTAATTCTAAAATATTCTTCATTAAAAACAATTGGAGATTCGAGTCTTGGGGATCACTTCGGCATACTCAAAATAAACATAGCTATCAGATTTTGGCTTAACTCATTCTCTTAGACTATCAAACACAGCTCCAATCTAAATTGGCAGAAGTTTTTCCTCTAAAGATTTCTTTTGAGCCTATCCCACACATGTCTTATGGAATGCAGGTCTGAAGAGCAGAATAGCCAGGAAAGAACACCGATATTCTTAAACTGTTCTCTTCCAGTACCACCGTTGGTAGAATTATCTCCCTCCCAGTAATTATACCTGTTGTTCTGTCTAAAAACTAGGATCAGTTCTTTCACGAAGGCCCATGTCTTAAAACATCATTTATCAGCCCTCCTGTCTAAGAATTTCTGAAGCATGCTAGAGATAGTCTACGTTTCCAGGTTCTCCACATATTCGAATTCGTATCAAATTGATATTGGATTTTGACCGTTGCTCATAGATCATGATTCCTATTTACATTTTCTTGGCAGCAGGATTCCCGAATATCAGTCAAAGCTTCTGGAGTTTGACCTTCATTCAATCCATTTCTTACAGTTTATTCAGAAATTTTTTCAACATATACTTGAAACAACTTTTGAACCAACTGCGATGCTGTACGGGGCTGGTAATCTTTACATGATCTCTATGACGTTCTTCCATTCTATCAGTTTCATTGAGAAGCAATAACTACCGATAACGCTTAAGCTATTCTCTAGAACTCTAAATACTTTCCCCTGTGGGGCAAGCGTATTAAAATTAAGGTAAGAGTCTACAGATCCGAAGAAACGGATCCGTGTACAGGTCCACTGTATACGAATTAAACGAAATGCCGATATGCTTGTCTGCTTTCGTTTTTACTCGTAGCCATTGGATGAGTGACTTATCGGTACGCATCATAAAATGTTGCCTCTTCGAGCAACTGAATCGGCATTACCAGCTAGTCGATTCATCCCATCCGTAGGACGCAGTTAGATTAGTTTCTAAATAGAGAGTATGTAAATCTGTTGCGTATGATGCGTCCGATGATAGACGATGAGATATTAATGAAATATAATCCCACCAGGTGATTTCCTTTTGTTCTTACAAAAAACACCGGCAACAGATTGCTTCGTTTGACAATAGTTGATAAAGAATTGTTGCAATTATTTGTTGCATAAATCACGATGTTCATATTTACTATCTACAATAGATAATGAATATCAATTTATATTTCTAACAGATATACATACTGTGTCATGGATAGACGTCAATGTTGAAGTTTGAAATTTCAGAATTAATATTCTATTTCTGTAATGTCATCGCTCATATAATGTATATGACGTCAAACGAAAGCAATTAAGCTAACAAACCAGTATTAGTGGAGTGAAGTTTATTATTCTTCTCAAAATTTATTGAATACAAAGGAAATAAATGATGTGATATGTAGTGTTATAGTGTACAAACACGTCTATCTATAATGAATGAAATGTTTGTTTCAAATGCGAAAGGACTAAATATGTGGTTATTATTAGGTACCGATGTTTCTATGAGTGAATGAGTCACTTTGATGTACGTAATATTTAACTTTATATAATACCAGATAATTGCTCCAACATCGGTTCTCATTAAACGAAACATTTCCTATGTCAATCTAAATGTGGCTGAAGTTTTGAGGATACAGATTGTAAGGCGATTAAAAAATTTTCATATGCTAAAGCAACATCTAAGTTGCGATCATATTCTCTAACGAATCGGCAGATTGGTAGGATTAAAAATTAGAAAAAAGAGATATAAATATGGTTTTTATTTAGTTACTAGCCTTCCGCCATTTTTCAAGGAATTTTTATAATCAATGCCGTCTTTATCGTCAGTTTCATATATATATATATATATATATATATATATATATATATATATATATATATATATATATATATATATATATATAGAAAAATTCGAATAATTGTATTTACATTAAATGCTCAAATGCTTATATCTATAATTTTGGTGTGTGTAAGAAAAAACACAAGCGTCAGTTATGATCGAGAAGGTATGAAATGGTTTTTGCAATTTTTTAGTATTCTCTAACTATCCTTTGCGCTTGATTTTTTCCTGAGAATTGGTAGGATCATAATATAGCAGAAGACTTGAAGAATATGGCAATCCTATGATCACTAATGGCGAGAATACATACAAATTATAATTGTTGGAATTTGTTTGAATTTTTCAATTCAAATTCAACAACACTCTTCCGAATGTTTTTTTGTGAAAACTTTTTCATCACCAAAGCGAACAAAATGAAAACCGCGCTGAGCGTTTTCATTCTTTGAATCGTGAGTGAATGTCTTCAGATTTAAAAAAAATCCTCATGGGTAAATAAAACTTCTCGTGAGTGTACTTATCAACTCACGAAAGTTTTATGACGACATAAATGATAAATAGATACTTACTGGAGCTGCTATGAAATTGCTGAGTATTTATCAACATAATTTTAAATGATATTCCATTGAATTTCTACAATCAGTTGAGAAAACCATATTTACTCGAGTCACAGAAGAAAAATGTAGAAATCAGGAAATTCACTTATGTTCAATTTTAACGAAAATTTTCATGATAGAGCCTCAATAAAAGAAAATATGTTTTCCTAGTTATTATATGATATAGAACATTGATTATATGACGTTGTTTGAACCCAAATACTTCATCATTTTAATTGTGTGATATTTAGCGTCATCCTGTTGAAACCATACCTATATTGATAATATTCATAGCATCCTGGCCAAAAACATTTAATTCAATTATCTGCTTTTGTCTGAAAGGAATCAGATTTTCTGCTAGGAAATGTAGCAAATGAAACAAATAATTTTTTATGAAAAATTCTCCCAACACCTAATAGTCCTTGTCGAGATATAATTAAGTGAACGAACATAATTCTTGAATTTCTCACGTAGGTATTTGACAACTTTTTTTCCGCTCTTTCAGCATCGTTTCTTATTCCCTTTGGTTCATAACACCCCTTGTTTTTAATTTTTTCTCGGTCAATTTGCTAGATGGCCATCATATGAATAATTAAAGAATTTTCAACAGACGTTCATTCATCTCACTTCTATTGTATTTTCGAGTTGTTTGTTCTCTAATGAAGCATCCAAAAGGCCTAGAGTTCGTGCTTTACGTTAATTTCGACAATTATCCTGGTTTGTATAGGATCAAGTTATAGGCACGAAAGAAGCCAAGTTAATTTGTGGAGACTAGACGTTTATATTCTCACGATATCGACGTTTTCTGGAGGATTAATCGCTACTAGGAAGAGGAGTTTGTTTGCATAAAACTGTTTGGAATAAAATGAGTATTCAATTTTCTAACTTTATTCTGTTAATATTATGTGAAGCACTATATCGTTCAATTTTTGAATGAAAATATGAAAATGAGATTAACTTATTTTTAACTTCTGTTAGAAATATTGATTCTGAATAAAGTGGATTCCGCTTCATGATTTCAAACTTTATAATCGTTTCTTGTGAGATTGAATTTTGAGAGAATAATGTGAGAAATTCCTTCCACCTTGTCTCACTATTCGATGGAAACCCATGAACCTATATAATTCAGAATAGATTCTTCCGTTATTAATTTATGTAGTTGCGTTTCTTCTGAAAATTAGGTAGATCATGTTTGAAACTATAGAAGGTCAGCAGTTTTCTAGAATAATGCAAATACACACACCACAAAAATTGTCGCATCACCTGGTATTCTGAATTCCACAATCTATTAAGCAGCTCGATCGCAGTTTCTTTGTCAACATATGTTTCTGGACATTTGAGGGGAAAAAATCTCATCTATGTAGTAACATTTGTTTCCATATGATCTCAAATACGTCTGAAACAAGAATGAGTTTATTTGACTATCAGTATTCATTCAATTTCTCTTCAGTTTTTACGCTAAATTAATGGAAGTTTTCTGTGTTTCTGTGAACGTCCTGGACGCTATTTGAGTGATCATGAAGTGGTAAGAATTGTATAACTTCTAGAGGAGAGGCAAAGCCAACGTTACGTGGCTAACTTGTTGAATGTTGACCAAATCACCATTTCAAGAGCAATTAATCGGTACCACGAAACAGGGGAATATGGAAGAAGGGCCGGACAGGGAAGAAATCGGATAACAACACCAGTTGATGATCGTTGGTTTAACTGCACTAAGAGTTCGGCACTGTACGGCTAGAATACTACAAAATGAACTGCACTTTCCAGAAATGTGCATATTTCATTGCAAACTGTTAGGAACAAGCTCAGAGAAGACGATATCAGACCATTGGTGGCTTCTACCGGCCCGCGTCAAGCATCAAGTTGCAAGACTTCGGTTTGCGAGGGAACATGCAAATTGGGGTATTCCAGAATGGTCGAATGTTCTGTTTTCCGACGAGTTCAAGTTCTGTCTAGTATAATCTTACCGAAAACTTTGGAGGGGGCTCAGTAATGGTGTGAGGAAGCATTTCTTTCCATGCTCGAACTGGGTAAGTCCTAGCGAATAATGGAAGAATGACAGCGGCCAGATACATCGAAGATATTCTTGGCCCATTGATTGTCGAAAACTTAATTTTTATGCATGATAATGCTCGGCCTAATGCAGCTAAAGTAGTTACAGAATTTCTGCAAAATGCCGAAATGGATATTTTACGATGGCCAGCCTGAAGTCCCGACTGGAATCCCATAGAACATATTTGTGACAACATGGGGTGGCAAATTTAGTAATGTAGGATGCCTTGCAGAATACTCCAACAACTAGAAAATCTGCTTCCTGAAATTTGGAACTCAGTGACTCAAGAGTACATCCAAATTTGTTTGAGGGGCTTCCGAGACGTATACTGGCAGTAATTAGGGCCCGGAGAGGAAACATTCGATTTTGAAAGTGATTAGTAACCATTCGATGCAAGTTGATTCGTCTCTTCGTGAATGTTTGAAGACGGTATAATTTTTTAATTTTTCATTAATTCGAAAATTGTTAATATTTTCCATTTTAAACTCATCTCTTTTGAAAGATATCTTCTTATTTTACACTTCTGAAAGTTACCAAGCGACTCTTGAATGACATACCTAGAAGATTACATAGTATTGTCGTAAAAGTAGGGTGATGCGACAATTATATATATATATATATATATATATATATATATATATATATATATATATATATATATATATATATATATATTATATATATTTTTTGTTGTTATGAATGTTATTCGAACTAAGTTTCGAAAAATTTCAGTGCTGTGGCACCATCTTTTTATTTCAAATAGCATAAAGTATGTTAATTTTTTTGTTGTAGAAAATTAAATTCTGAACAATTATTTCCCATATTATTGCCTCCTGAAATCAACTGAGAGGAAAATATGAATTTTTCAATCAGAATTTAACGATTTTTGGTTGTCTATTAGAAGGCAACATGAAAATACTAAAGATCATTGAATATCGATAATTTCCAGCTCCTTGTAAGTAAAGAGGTTTATGAAATAGAATTCATTTAGAGACTTCACGGTATACAGGGTGTTTCCAAAGCCTGTGTAAAATCGTATTACATTCAAAGGTACAGAAGTCCGTTTTTTCAAAATAGACTACCTATTTCTGCAAATACCATTTAACTCGTAATATTAATAGGCATAGATCTGATAAGTTTGCCTATTCCTAAAATGAATCGTTTCCGAGTTATTCATGATTTTATCCTAAAAATCACGAATTTTCACGAGAGAACCCTGAAATTCGCAGATTATATGACCGGAAATCTTTTAAATAATGCATTTCGATCTCAAAATCATCATCACAGTGATTCCGGTCAGAATTTCGAGAGAAAAAGTGCGAAATCAATTACTATTGAAATGGATTGAATCTGACATCTCGTTTTTATAATTTTCTAGTAGGTATTCCTGATCACATCACTTACTTGTCAGGAAAGAGTCATGATTTTAGATCTAGTCGTTTTGAAATCCATAAATTGTCCTGAAACAGAATATTTCAAATATTACTTCACTAGTTAAAACCCTGTTATTTTTCAATATAATTGAATGAATACGTCCATGGTTCTTTCGGTTGGCAATATTTTGAAAAGTACCTATATCTAACCATGAAAAAAAGCGACATTCACCGAGGTATTTCTTCTAATTCGAAGATGGCTTTCCTGACAAATAACTTAGAATACCCGAGAATACCTACAAGAAGGTGAAGTCAGATTCAATTCACTTCAATAGAAATTGATTTCGCACTTTTTCTCTCAGAATTCTGACCAGAATTACTTTGATGAAATGCTTTAGTTGAAAGATGTCCTGTCTTATAATGTGCGAATTTCAGAATCCTCGTGCAAAAAATGTAATTTTTCGGATAAAATCGCGAATAACTCAGAAATGATGCCTTTGAGGTATCTGGAAACCTATAACAGATCGATGCCCATTAATATAACGAGTTAAAAAGTATATGCAAAAATAGGTAGTCTTATTTGAGAAGATAAAGACCTTCGAATGTACTACGATTTACCACATGCTTTGAAAACACCCTGTATACCGTGAAGTGTCTAAATGCACTGAATTCTACTACATGAACCTCTTTACTTACAACGAGCTGGAAATTATCGATATTCAATAATCTTCAGTATTTTTATGATAAATTATGCCAGTTGAAATAACAAAGCTGGTGTCAACTTCCGGTGAAACCGGAAGAACACTTGACTATAATCTGAGCCCTCGTTCCTAAGTAAAGAAGTATTTTGGTGGTATTTGATCCTGAGTTTTTGCAGGAAACCTAATCACAAGAGTTATTTTGATTCCTTTCTTTCTATTTGACTCTGCGACGATTAATTTATAGAACAGAAGCAGAAGCAAACCTTGCCATTTAAATTATGAATCTGTTACTGCTTATGAAGATCATATGATGATCAGTGAATCCATTATGTCTTTACTCCGTGATGAGAGCATAACGGTCCTTATGGAACATTTCATTTCAGTTTTACTGCTCGAGAACAACTTTGGTATATTTCAGGCGGAGTTAAATGAATAATTGAATAGCTACTGAAGAGATATAACTGAAATATCAAACTGGTTTCCATTCCGCTTGACCTCAGAGAAAACTTCCATTATACCACTCACTAACTAGACACATAAATTACAATATTAATAGATATATGCTCTATGGAAATTCGGTTGAAATTCAACTCTATTTCGTGAATTAAAATAATTAATTTATCTAGGTATAAAGTCTTTAAAGTTGTTCGGGATATCAAACTACACTGTGTACAGAAGTAAGAAACATTCAGATATTTTTGAAGAAAGAAAAGTATCTCCTCATTCCCGTATTTATTGGTATTTATTGTCAGAGCTTAGAATCTTCCATAATATTAATTTACTAATGAAGGATTCGTTAGAAAGCAAGTTTATGTTGAGAAATTAATTAATAAAGGGGACCATTAACTTCAATAAGAGCATTAATTCTTTCTGAAATACTCCTATAAGGACTTCCTTGACATCTTTTGGAATTTGAGCCTATTGAAGTACCTCTGTCATCTGCTCACTCAACGTTTTCTAGCTGTGGCAGCTGGCTATAAAGAGCTTCTTCCAGTAAATTCTAGGTATGTTCGATGGGATTTGTATCTTGGGAGCGAGAGGAAAAATATTATGAATTCTTTGATCTTGCAAGACATTCACAACTTGCATAAATGAAGGTTTCATCAATGGCCCCTTAAAATTTGATATAATAGTTTGCGAAATGTCTAAGACGAGTTATCTGTACGTTCAGGGTTCCCCTATAAATAAAACTATTAAAGCGTCACTCACAAATGAAACCCTTCTCTGCATAAACTGTTGTCGATTCCTCAGTCTCCTGTTCTTCAGACACAAATATGGTTAACTCTCGTCAGACACACCAAATCTTGATTCATCGCCAAAAGGTAATAAATTCTCGCACCCATCCTTATAATCGTTGTTAACGTAGTTTTGTCAGCCAACGCAGTTGATCTTTCCCAGCACTACACACAACTGCGAAAACGCAGAACTAATTGGGAAATCTTGCCAGAAATCAGCTGATCGTTGGCAGTATGAATTCGAATAATATTAGAAATGTAAACGTATAAAGTAAAAGTTGTAATTATCGTGTTCAGATTCCTTAATTAATGACTATCGAAAAGATACATCTATGAAATACAGACGCTGAACATACCAATAAATTCCTCAGATTTTATAGCAAGTTGGCAAGTACTTCATACTGTTGATTCTGAATATAACTTTGATTAAAGAAAATATTTGAGGGGGAAGATGGGGTGCGAATCAGTACAGAATTATAAAAAGGAAAATACCCTGAGTCTTACAACAATATCGAAAGTTCTAAACTATCTGGCCAGAATACTATAATTTGTAGATACAGATGCCTATCACTAGGGTTTAGCCTTAAAACTATCTAATGAAATAATGATAATTTCGCACTGTTGAAAGAGGCAATGTGTGATCCGTTTTATTTGATTCTATATGTTCTGTGTTCTCCTATTAGCGTATGGCATTACAACATGCTGCATATGGTAATCTCTATCTTACCATTGATTTCAAAGCAACGAAGGATATGGTGGCACCCACAGTTTCACATTTGTTATGACTTGTCTGCGTTTCCGCTCAGTTGGCGTCACCGGATAGAAATGCGTTAGTAATGCTATGTCGGGTTGAAGTCTTAGGTTAATGAAGCGATTATTATGTACTGTTGTACAACGTAGACTTCTACTTCTATATCTTTGGGCTACTCTAGCCGTTCCCTTGGAACTGATTTCACAGCCTATATTTATTATAAATTGGTTAATGCTAGGATATTCTGAAACATCTTCATGTCGCCATTCAGTATGAAGCATTCCAGTTATCCGCTTCGATTTGCAATTTCATGCTGTCTCGTTTCCTATTTAATTAAATTAGTCAAAATATCATATCGTTCGAAATCGGTAAACGTACTTGACCATACCTCGTTTTATTTTCATTTATATAAAAGTGTTCTAATTCGACAATATGGTTAAATGGCTTATGCGAACAAAAATGAATAGAAAATCGTAATATAAGTGTTTTATTTTAAATCTTTATATAATGAATTTACATAAGTATCGGTCACATCGATTGAAATTTTATTCATAGAGATTTGCTACGTTAATAAAATATGAGCATCAAGTGCTGAGTAACTGTTTATTAAACTGATATAAGCTGTTTGTATTCCATCAATAAACTGCTGTCATAAACAGTCTCAATTAAAAGAAAATTGAAAACTAACGTTGTTGTGGAAGGAACTGTTACTGAAACATGTAATGTTTCCATTTCATTTTATTCAACTCATAAATATATTTCTATTTTTGCATACTATATACGATATAAATATAGTATCTATTCTTGGAACAATAACGTACGTATGACTTCTCCCCAAAATTCTTGAGAAAGACATACAATATTTGTTTCCCCGAATATGAATTCCAGAAAATGCAATTTCCTTCCAATGTTGAGCCTTCAACTGCAAAAAGCGGAAAATACCTACAAATACTTATCTTAAATTGTTCTGGATATTTATATTGTGAAAGGAGATCCAGGAAATAGGATTAGGAAGATCCAAAGAACAATGCCCCTTCACGAAATTTATATTCGAATGAAATTGAACTCCAACCTATCAAATTGACGTTCAGAGAATTCCGGAGACGATCTGATAGTTCACGGGTTTGATCCTTTCGATCATCTTGGTGAGCATACTCAATATTTTTTTGTTTTACTTTCGAATTCGTTAATTTGTTGTTACGCTCAATATTTATCAAATATTCAATTGACGTTTTCCTCAATTAAAAAATGTAGGAAATTTTATGTGTACTTACGGCTATGATGTTATGTTACACTGATCTTTACAGATTCCTCTATTCTAAATAAGGAAAAATTTCTATTATACTGGTGACGTTCTTGAAGAACACTTCCTTAGTTAAATTTAAATGTTCAAAAGTTTTACTTATTCAAAATGGTTGAATTTTTAGGATAAGTCTTACATAAGATCACAGCAGTAAGTACACATAAAATTTCCTACCTTTATTAAGTCAGGAAAACGTGAAAAAGATTCATTACTGACAAAAACTCAATTAATTAAAATTTTGAACTCCAAAAATGTATTCTTTCTCTGAATATGATTAGAATGAGGAATATAAGATCTTTCATGGAGAGGAACTTCAGAATCGCCATATAAGAACGTATAGATACAAGACCATTCAATTTATACACTTGTATGTCATCGAATTCAGGTAAAGTTGCTAACAGAATTATTTCTGGACCCGTTAATCATAAACTTGATGATGATACAAACAGCTTGATTGAAGCTAGGAATATTGAGTTAAAAACTTCACTTACAAATAATATACGAGGCACCTCAAATGATTCTGATATTACAACTCGTTTTCTCTGCTCCTTGAGCAAAAAACGATTTGATGCCTGCTATCATAAGTATGTACCTTGTGCTTCTAATTTGTTCACATCTTCATCATACAGTTCATTTTATCATAAATATAATAGAATTGTAAAATGCATGAAATGTATATATATATATATATATATATATATATATATATATATATATATATATATATATATATATATATATATATATATATATATATATATATATATATATATATATATATATATATATATATATATGCATTGTTATTGCAGAATAACATACTATAAAATATATACATGTTTGAGCTGTCAAATATGTTTAGAAAAAATTTTAAATAAAGAACAAAGAGTTGCAAATCAAAAACCGTATATTGAGAATAGAATTCTTCTATGAAACTCTAAATGAGGATCAATTAAAGCAACAGAAGAAGAAAATACAAATTTTGAAATTTGAATTGAAAAACCATTCTTAATAAGAATCCAAAATTGATCTAATAGTTAATCTGATAATATCAATAACAAGTATATAACAAAAAACAAGTACTATTTTTAAGGAATTTTACTGAATAATTGTGATTCGTAATGCGTTTCACTACATCGTAGCTTCTTCAGACGAATGAATATACGGAAATTATGACAACTACATATAGATACAATTGAGAATATAAATACAAATGTTTTTGAGTAATTAAAAGCTTATTGAGTTGCTTCTTCCTAAATGGTTATTCATGACAGGTATATCCAACAAAATTAGGGAAAAGATTGCTCCTGAAGAGATTCAATAAAGGTGAAGGGCTTAAATCGACTTGTTCATTAATGAGTGAGTCTACTTGAGAGTTTGTGTTTGTTGATTTCTAAAGTTTCCCAATGATCCACTTCCAATATTTATTTTCTATATGCAAAATTTCATATATATATATATATATATATATATATATATATATATATATATATATATATATATATATAGAAGATGGGACAAATATCTTCCGCGATAAACTTCATGAGGAGCCCCCAAGAGCCACAATAGTGCAACTAAGCAGGATGCCGAGAAACGAAGAGGCAGCATCCTAACAAGCTACATCAGGATACCGTTACGATTTCAGAAAGGACATATCTCGTATATCTCGTGTATATATATATATATATATATATATATATATATATATATATATATATATATATATATATATATATATATATATATATATATATATATATATATATATATATATATATATATATATAAAAAGAATATAAATGATGTAAATCGAATTCTAGACGAGATGATGCCGAGAAACGAAGCGACAGACTGCAGTTTCGCCCTTATTATATCTCATTAAATAAATTGGCTCCTAACAGTGAGAAACAGTCAAGTACAAGAACCAAATTCGATCTTGAAAACAGAGTAAATCTAGCTAAAATAGGAGTAGGCATAAACATGAATAAAAATTCAAAAAATGGGTCTATTATAATTAAATGTGACTCTGTCAAATCGAATCGATGAAAAGTGAGCTACAGAAAACTATGGGTACTGATTATGAAGTGAAAGAAACTAAGTTAAAGAGACCTTCAGTTGTTATCTCGAACATTGATCTGAAATTGAAGGAAGAGCATATTATAGAATGTATCAGACAACAAAATCACTTCCTTTCGGAAGATGATACAATCGATCTGAAACTCTACAGAAAAACAAGAAAAGGCGAAACAAATTGGGCAATTGTACAGTGCAATGAATCGGCATTCACAAATATAATAACTGGAAAAAGAATAAATATTGGATATAATAGATGTCCGGTGTACGAAAATTTATACGTCCCAAGGTGTATCAAATGCAATGGATTTTATCACAGAAGTGAGGATTGTTCAAGATCTGTGACTTGTGCAAACTGTGCGGAAGCTTATTCGACCGGTTCCTGTTCAAACGTTTTTCAACGGTGCAGCAATTGCGTTTTTTCGAACGAAAAATATGGTACCAAGTATCCCGATCATCATGGTTGCTTGGATCGTCAGTGTCCACTTTACCTGAGACAACTGGAAATAATCAGGGACAGAACCGACTATTCCACGTAACACCTTTAGTTTTAGTATATGGATCAGTTTATTAGAGATTATTATTATACTAATGTCGATACTCTGGTATGCGAGGGGATTGACAGTTATAAACAATGTATTACTGGTAAAGTCGATAATCATTTCAGGCTATTCCACAATAATATAAGAAGCTTATCAAAAAATATTGATGATTTGAAACATTTTTTACATGAAATAGGTCATGATTATGATTGTTTAGTTTTAACTGAAACATTTATGGTCTCTGATATGGGCTTGTTCAATATTTCGGGGTACGACCTTATTTGTAACAATGGGGAGTACATTCGAAACGATGGAGTGGCAATTTTTGTAAATAAAAAATTCAGCTATACATATGAAACAGTTAAGATAGGACAGGTGAGAGGTTTAAAGGTTCTTGTAGGTAGTGACAATAAGAAAATTCAGATAACTGGTATATATAAATCCCCCGATATTTCAGTTGATGAATTCAATGCTGATTTTCACGGTTATTTGAAAAACGAATGTAGAAATAGTAATTTCCAGATCGTGGTAGGCGACATGAATGTAAATATTCTGCAGAATAGTGAACCTGTTTTAAATTATTTGAATATATTAGCTGGAGAAAAATTCACCTTAGTGATTAATAAACCAACTAGGGGGCAGGGAGATACCAAAACTTGTTTAGATCATATATTAATTGAAGGCATTTATGACTATATTCCAATTATAATGAAAACTCACATAACTGACCATTTTTCCACAATTCTCTTTTTCAAAAGCGCTGTAAAAAGTGTGCCATGTTCTTGTGAGGGTTTGGTGAATGAAAAAATTGATTATGTAGTTTAAAAGTCACTGTTCTCTGAGGTTGACTGGAGCGACTTTTATACAAGTCAGGATGTAGATGAATCTACAACTGTGCTCGTTGATATTATAAAGGAACAGATAAAAAAAAGTTATTTCAAACCTAAACATGATAAAAAAAGAAAAACCTGGATAACCAACTTTTGAAATCCATCAATAAACGTAATGACCTCTATTCTGAATCACTCTTGTTCTTTGATATACTCTCATACCTCAAACCACGCCAGTTCTGAACAAGCTGCTTTCTACTTCAGTGAATTACATCGAGGCAGGATCCGTATGGACAAATAAAGTTTCTTCTAAATGCAGGGAATCCTTTTCACATAACATTTTCTCGTTGAAGATCTTGAAGATTCATGTGAAGTTGTCTACACAATCACTTATTTTCACATTATCATAATTGATACTTTGATATTGTGTTATTTGCACTGTTATTATTGTAGACTGTTATTAGTGAATACTCAAGCGTTAGCCACCTGATGAACTCGTTATATAAATATAAGAAGAAGTGGACTTAGATTGGAACATATGGTTGACTAATGATAATGAAATTCATTAATCCACTCCTAATAGCAGCTCACATAAACAAATAACTCATTGTATTAAATTGTTGATGTATGTAACCTCTTGTGGTTACTATTATTACTAAGAAATCTGCGGAAATCATCCTGATAATATCGATAAAGTTGTTGTCATGTTGTCATGTTTTAAGAGAATTTCAGTCTGTGTTTAAATGACCAGCAAAAATTTATCTTCACCAATAATAGCCTCCTCAATTGAAAAAAGAAATAAATTTTTAAATGAAGCAACAGACAGCGTATACTTAGTGCTTCTAGTTGTAAAACACAAACTACCTAGTGAAAATTAACAACTCTCAGATCAAACAACTGATATGAACGATTTTTCCTTTCAATGCATTTCTAGATGCTTATTTCAAAAACATCTGGATGGAACGAGTGGAAAGTTTTCAATATATAAATTACCGGATTGGTAGTTCGCGAAACGGAATGGAATATAGAACGGAGCCAAGTTCAACTTACAATGCCTCTCTGAATAACTTGCTATTGATAAACTCAAACTCTTCCTTTCTGAAATTCAATTTCGATAACTCTTTCAGTGTTACGTAGCGAGAAAATGAGGAAAGTTGAATTTTGTTTAGAATATAACGTCAACATTGATTTCACAACTCACACTATGGGATAAACATCAATGTCCTGTCGTTTACATCCATGGCAAACACTCAAAAACTAATCAAACAGAATCAGCCATATTTTTGCAGTTTTAGGATTAGGCATAGCTTTTATAGATCATCAAAACCTAAATAAACAAAAAATAATGGTGCGTTATGTATTGCTCGTATCACATTTAAATATTCGATAATCTCGCGAATTTTATCACTATATATGTAAACATATTGTAGACTTTCATTAAGGGAGTAAAATTCAAGCTTTTGTAGACTTATGAATACCTCTCTCTATTACTACGAACAGAGCCCGTCTGGCTTGATGTTTGAATGGATATGCTGCACTGACCAGTTCGAAAGAAACCGAAACTTATGTCTGTTGCTTCTATTTATGACATCTGACTAGATTGTGCCATTGCTATGTGGTCTCGGTTAATCATGATCGAGAAACCAGCTCCTTCAGGGAATGATATTTAACACTGTTGGAAGGTTGAATATTGCTCTCTGAATGACAGTCTTCAATGTTTATTTCTGATGAAATATTCAATCTAATCATAATTTAGTCTCTTGCTCATAAATTGGATGAGATTATCAAAATCACAAAATCATTCATCCTTCAGCTGCCTTCAATAGATATAATAAATTCATGAACAATGTAGAGAACTACTCGAAAATGCGAGAATCGATAGGAGTCTGTAGTTCAGTTCGGTTGATCTAAGACAGTAATGAATTGAATCACTATTATTATCCTTCTACGATATTCAATTGGATATCACCCCAATATATATTCTAAAGAGTTCCAGATATCATATTATGTTTTGAACGTAGGGCTCTGTAGATGAGGAGGATTGCAGCCAGTAGACGCACTAACTAGAGACGATATTCGTGATATTACATGCTATGCCATTTAGTGTCTTGGAAACATTAATCTTAACCATGAGGAACACATGATCCACATTACCAACTAGAAACAGTTAACTGTAAGGTATCATATGAAGTCCCCATGTCCCCCCACATGATTGTTGAGAATAGCAGTCAGTAGTGGCACATACTATAGACGGTCTCTCAACATTTTATACTATGCTACTTAGTGTCTTCAATCTTTACCGTGAGGACCACATCATCCACATAACCTACTAAAAACAGGTAACTGCATCATCGAAATTGAACAAAAAAAGTTAATTTCACGAAGAGGTTCTCTTGAAGCTTCTCATCTACTCAAAATAATTGCTGTATTTGGGCTCGTTAGATTTTTTCAACTTCACACCTAAAAACTATCCAGGATCTCAAAGCAGAACTGTAAGGTGCCTTAGGAAGTCCTCATATTCCACACATGATTGTGGAGGAGTGCAACCAGTAGTGATATAAATCATGAACGGTCTTTTCAATATTCTATGCTATGTCACTTAGTAAATTTCATCTTAACCATGAGGACCACATCACCCTCATAACCAACTAAAAACAATTGACTTCAACATCGAAATCGAACAGGTGACTATCATACAGGTAATCTTAGGAAAGGGATTTTTTTGATATTCCTCATATGCCTGAAAATGATTACTGTATTTGAACTCGTTGAATTTGTCTTGACTTCATACCTAGAAAGTATCTAGAGTTTCAATAGAACTAAAAGGTGCCATAAGATCTCTAATGTCCCCCCACATGATTGCGGAGGAGAGCAGCCAGTAGTGGTACGAACTATGACGGTCTCCTTAACATTCTATGCTATGCTACTAGGTTGTTTGAAAACTATAATCTTGAACATTCGGACCACATTATCTACATAAACAACTGAAAACAGTTAACTGCCCTGTCGAAATGAAACAGTGGACTATTTGAAGCTAAGCTCATAAAGGGATTGTTATTGAAACTTCTCATTTACTCAAAAATAATTGCTCTATTTGGGCTCGTTGGATTGGTCGTAACTTTGGATCTAGAAAGTATTCAGGGTCTCAATATGGGAATTCCTCGTGTTCCTCATATCCTGTCATGAATTCACTCAGTAAAGCCAGTTCGTGGCTATAATTGTACATCTACTAGAAACAACTGCATTTATTTTAGGGTTGATAAGCTTGATAGGTATTATATACTTTCTCAAGTGTTAAGAATTTGATGGATGGGGAAATCTAGACTTGGGTGCTTGCGACGAGGTGTTCATCATCAGCACTAGCCTTAAACCTGTCTAAGATTCAAGCTAATCGAGAAAAATTATCGATATCTTTGAGATTTTCAGTAATATATATATATATATATATATATATATATATATATATATATATATATATATATATATATATATATATATATATATATATATATATATATATATATATATATATATATATACCTTCTACTGATCATCAGGAACTAACTTAACGAAAATGGTTGGTATGTTATCTATTTGTGGAAAAACAATTCAATTCGATCATAATGTCGTCAGTTACTGAGTAACTGGATGAAGTCATAAAAATTACAAAGTTATCATCCCTTCGGCTGCCTTTGTCAAAAGATGTAATAATGTTCATGAAGAAATGAGTTGAGAACTATCCGATAACGGAGTTGATAGCAAACTGCTGTTAAGTTCAGTTATTATATGATAGTGATGAATTGAATCCCTGTTATATATCGTCCTTCGTTAATCAACTAAACGTTCCCCTCTCATCTACTCAAATATAATTAGTGTATTTGAAGTCATTGAATTTATCTAAACTTCAGCCCCAGAAAGTTGCCAGGATCTCCCCGTTTTCCCAATCAATTCATGAAATCCATTTGCAATCAAGCTGCCGCAAATATTCCATTCTTACGTAAAGCAATTTTTTACTTGAACGGAGATGTAAGCAGACAACATTATCGATATTGGTCCAAAGGAATTCCACACTGGATTCTCTGAATTCACAGCCACTACCCTCAGAAACGTGATATATGGATCGCTTCATGGAAAAGAGTGTTTGGACTATTTTTCTTCGAGAAATATTGCATTAATCAAGCCTACTTGCTCTACCAGCTTGAACTACCCTGATCTTGATCACAATAATCCTGATTTGCTAGTGTAGATATTTGTCTTGAAAAAATGGATCTCGGTATGTGGAAGAAATTCAAGAATATTCCGATTTGATGTTTCCAGGGAAATGAATCAGCTAATGAGTTATGACCAACTAGGTGTTATGACCCCGCTGGAATAATGTGAAATCCAAAATTTCCTAATTGTACAAAGTGTTGATAATTAGAAATATCGCATAAGAACGGTTCAACGAAATATTTTCAACAGAAATGTCGTAACTTGTTCAAGGGGGATTTGTTTGTAGACTTTCAAAAAATGGTCGTTAGTTTGAACATTCCTCATCTATATTATATTGTTTATCTGCTTCATGGACTACATATTATTCCCACTTCATTATTGTTTTTGTTTCATTGCACTTTATGTTCAACAAATGAGATGGTGAAAATGGAACTTATTCCATCCATTAATTAAAAAAACTGGAGTGTATTTGTTTTTGCAATATTTTTGGTAGTGCAGTATCTTTTGATTCATCTTGGATGGACAGTTTTCAAAAATCACCCTGTATTTACAATTCCAGAGTATTCACAAAATCGATAAAACCGTATATTTCATTAGTTTTTTGCAAATATGGAGTCTCATCGGCTATCATCCTCCTCGATTCAAATGATAATCACAACCCAAAGCCAAAAACAATGCTAGAGGCATAAAATCGATATTAATTTACCCTGTCTAAACTCTCGTAGAAGTCTGTTGAAATATGATTCCCAGAGAAGTATAATTTATAGATGTGTAAAATAGGCAGGGGAATTCGAATGACTATTGAATTTCAGCAAATTCTGTTCATTTTTCCCATTGTCAATGCAAACTCTTTGATTTGCGATCGCAATATACAAAGCTTCATTAACACATGACTTTGTTTGACAACTTGTAACCATAAAAAGGTCAATCCGTATGTATTTAATCTGTTATTTCTTTCTAATCCTTTTGTCGGTTTGTATAAAAACTAAATTTGGAATTCCAAAAATGGACGTTTTCATCCTGCTAATTTTGTAATTGTGAAACTTTGAATGTTTGTTCCTGAATCACGTACAAACGAGTGAACGGATTTGAATGAAATTAGGGGAACACATAGTTTATTACTCTGATTAATGCATGCGGATTTTTTTTCCATTCCTGAAAAGTATTTTTGGGATTATCAAAAAACGATCTACAGGATGTGTCCACTGGAACTTTGGTATTTTGAAAAATGATTTCAGGAAAAAAATACTAGATCTGTTCAGTTATTTATTACTTCGATTAATGCATAGAGATTTCTTCATTCCAGAAAAGCGTTAGGTTCTTTTGAGATTATCAAGAAAAGATTTACAAGATGTGTAGAATGAAAATTAGATATAAAAGTGTATTTTGAAAAAATAATTACAAGATAGGAAGAAACAAATCTGTTTAGTCGTTTTTGCTTGCTTTTTATGTTCTCATTGTTATAATTAATTGTTATTATTCGAAGATTAGCTGTATCTGATGTATCGTCGATGGGGAGTAAGGGTTTTTTCTCAAGTTTTTCTCTCTGCTCTCTCAAATCATATGAAAAATTACAGAAAATTCATTGCATATCTCTCTTAAACTTGAATAACGATTTTCAGTCACCATTTTCTTCATTTTATCGATTTATTAACTCAGTTGAAGATGTTGATCGCCGACCAGAACGAGACAAATTTTCCACCACATATAGGCCGCTTTTGAATGCACTGTACCACGCATATACACGTGTTTTCAATGAACTCGATTTATCGTAAACCTCCTGTAATATTTTCAGCGATTCGGAACAGGAAATTGTATTTGCAATACAAAATTTGAGACAAATTCTTTATTCGATATTTTTATCCATTCTAAAAATCGTAAAACACACTTGTGAGAACTGACAAAATCGAACACTGTAAACGAACTAAATGAAAGATCGCGTTCAAACTCAGTCAGTTTAGGAAACAGTTGTGCCAACCTTCGCAAAAACAAAAATTTTGACAACTCCCGTTACTTTTTGACAGAATGTATTGAAGGTGAATAGGTATACATTCAATATAATCAGAACAATAAATAGTTTTGTAATTTCGAATATTCATCACGCTACGATAAAACATAATATTTTACTTCCATTATCAATGTTTAACTTCATTGTCATAATGCGGAAATAGGTCATTGCATATATGACGTCTATTAAACAAAAAGCTTCTTTAGATCAGGAGGGTTGAATCTGAGCAACAGCAAGGCTGGAACATGGTAATGGTGTTATTTTCAGCCGAAAACATCATACACAATATGTGAGCATATGCATTATCGTGATGCAGAAGCCTATAAGAACATCCGAAAAAATTGCATGGCATGGTCCAATATCCTCAGCAACCTTTCTAATGGTGATTTGACCATCTACTACTTCAACAATTTCATATGTAGTTGACGTGCTGGGATCTAACCTAGAAGGGCTGTGCGATGTAGGCGATTGCAGTTTTGAAGTAGGTTTTTGGTGAGGTTTGGTTTCTCTGAGGTAACGCCACAGGAAAACATTGAAATTATTTAAATCTAGTGACTTCACTACACGTCGCCCCTCAATCTGTGTGGGCCATAACCCTGTCCTTGTTCTTCAGCTAACTTTGCCAATTCCTGGAATTATCCTAGCTGTATTTCAAACCCTTTTCAAGATTCTTGAACTGGAAAATCGAAATAATCCAAACAAATCTAGACCAATATATGCAGTTTTCCAGCATGTACCTACAGCTAGTCTGGTCCTTGGAAATAAAATAAACCTTAGGACTCAGCATTCACTAAAAATGTTAAACTTCAGGATGATAAACACCTTGGCAAACCAAGTCTTCAACACAAGAAGGGGCTGCAGTCCAAGCCAGAATGGCCGCAGCTGAAAACGATATCACTGCCAAATATATCAATGATATTCACCAAATTGTTGTCCTACAGAAGCTGCCGAAAAACGGTTCAAGCATTTCTGCGAGTGGAAGATCCAGTATATGAGTGTAGCTGATATGCTACTCAAATTCAATAATCTAACTACCTATATTGAAAGAGAATAGCCAGACTTCCTTTTCTTTACTGAATCTTGGTTGCAAAAAAAAATACTCCCAAGTCGATGTACGAAATCAAAGACAATACGATTTATAGAATCGATCAACTGCTAGGCACAGGTGTATGTGTATGAATATATCAGAGTGACGACACCTTTGAGAGATCTTAGGTATCAAAACTGGCTTTTACTGCCCAAATATTGATGATTTTATGTCTAGAAATTGGTGAGAAAAATTTTATTTTCTTTGTATTTACTGGCCTTCTTCTAGCACCATCGCTGATTACACGTTGCTCTTGTATAGAGTAGCGGAAATTGCAACTTCAAAGAATCTTACTATTTCAGCTGACTGGCCTTCACTATATTTTGATGAAATCACTTCGCCTAACTAACGTCTTGCTAGTATATCACTGGGCAGCAATGGATCTCAACTGGCCACATCACCCACAAGATACCGTGATGGTCAAAATCCCATTCAATAGCGATTTTCTTAGCCACTAATGAGCTACAATTATACTGGAAAAGGCACTTGTTATGCCAACCTATGAAAAGGGCGACAAACTGGACATCCACAACTACAGACCGATAAGCCCCGTGCCAGTTATATGAAAAATAATAGATTCCCTAATACGAGAGCATCTCCTATTTCCGAACAGCATGAACCAGGCAAACCCACAATTATAAAGTTCATTGCATAGTGTAAATGATTGGAGTATATCAGTTGATGTTATTTATGCGTGGCCTGTACCACGTTTTATTTTATTTATTTATTATATTTATTATTATTTTTGATATAGTGTCAAAGCGTCGACTCCTAATTAAGTTGGAGAACTGTGGAGCTAGGAGTGATCTTCTCTATTGGATCAAAGATATGCTGACCAATCGAACCTTTTGGTGTAAGGATGGGCAATGATATTTCTGTTGAATAACCAGTGGTGAGTGGAGTACCTCAGGGATCGGTACTCGGGCGTGTGCTGTTTTTGATATTTGTGTAGTGCCTGAAACGTCATATTAAATTGAAATTTTCTTGGTACGCTGACGATTTGAATTTATACGGTCATTCCACGTCACAGTACATGGAACTCCAAGAAAATTTCATCAGAAGTAGTCGATGAAGCGATGAATGATTTCTTCTCCGGAATACTCTAAAGAGTGCTGAATTACATCTTGGTAGAAACAACCCAAAGCAAACATACCGCTTATATTCATCCATCATTGAAAGTGTTGCATCGCAAAATTATCTGGGTTTCATAATATCCCACGATTCAAGCTGGTCATATCATATTGCGCTTGTTTGCCATCGGGGTAGTTCTCGGTTGTTCTTGCTGCGTAGAGCGTTTCAGTCCACATTTTTCAATACGTTCGTTTATGAAGTCTACGTACGTCCAGTGCTTGAATAAGGTTACCAATGTGGAGTGTGGATTTGCTGCGGGACATTAAAGCTTTTGACGCGGTGCGAAAGGTTACGCGCAACGCGCAACCTTTCGGTCGTTTTCGCCCAAATATCATGAAAGACCAAAAATGGCTAATCTTCCGATTTTACAGATCGTAAGCTGTGTGTAAACAAACCATGTCTGAAATCTTACAGAAAGTTTCGTTTCTCGATTCATTTCCTTATTTAATAATAATTCCGGTTGAAGAAAATTTTCAAGTAGAGCATCGAAACATGTGAGTGGAGACGGTCTTGAACACCTCCTCGAAGTACAATCCACTAATACCAAATTTGATAATGGCACACAAGAGATTTTTCGTCAAGTTGTATTGGGTAATTGTTTGACCAACAACAGTAATTATGTTTGTTCATGGCTCCAGAGAGATGGAAGTGAGTTTTATCACTACTTAAGATCATTATCTTTGATGGGATCAGGTTTAATATTTCTAACGTTCATTCGGCTCGATTCTCCCGGTTTTGTAAGCTTATAAGCATCAACTCCTGAATCAATGAAATCTCATAGAGATGTAAGATCTCTTTATTAAACCAAGTAAGTTATATCAGTTAGTGTGAATGTATTTTCCATGAAATAAAACTATGGTATTCAAATTTTCACTATATTAACAAAACTATGACCGGTTTCACTACACACATCTATCTGATGAAGCCACAGTGTGGTGAAACCGGTCAAAGTTTTGTGAATATGGTGAAAATCGAAATACCATAGTTTTATTTCATTGAAAATATGTATAAAGTAAAACGAAATGAGACATTTTTGTCACTTTTCTACAATTTATTCAATAATCACGACCGGTTTCGACCCTACGGTCACTTTCAAGTGAATAACAATATAATACATGAGTAGGCAAGTAAGTACAGAATGAAATTTATCCTAAATATTGAGTAGTGGGGATCCATTATGATCTAGTTGGCTGTTCAGGGTAATAAATTGTGGGTTTTTACATAGGTTGTTAATCTCAAAATTTTCCAACAAATTCATCTCTCTCTTTTTGTTACATTTATGAAGGATTTTAAGAGTGTGATATCGAGTCGTTAGTTGATTTTATGTGTTCAAATATTGGCGATTTTTTTTCTGAGGAAATATGTTCCTTGAATCTAGCTTCAAAACTTCTCCCTGTTTGTCCGACATAGGCTACCTGACATTCATTGCATTTGATTTGATAAATTCCTGATTGAATGTATCGTTCTTTTGTTTGGCATTGAATAATAACTGCTTAAGTTGGAGCCGCTTGAGAATGGAGTAGTTATGTTCAATTTGGAAAAGTAGTTACTGATTTTGTTAGAGAGTTCGCCGATGTATCTGAGGTTTTTTTTTCCGGGGTTTCTACGATGCTATATAGTAATTGAGAGGTAATACGTTGTCCTTTGCGTTTAATGATTGTATTTAGAAAATCTTGTGGTATGCTGTTATTCGAGGCAATTTTTCTGATGATATTAAGTTCAGTTTGAAAATTTTCTGTCAAAAGGGGAACAGAGTAAGCCCTATGAATCATGGAGTTATATGTAGCTAGTTTGTGGCTTAAATGACTGAACGAGTCCATTGGAATCGATGCGCCTGTGAATGTTCCTTTTTTGTAAATTTTATAATTGAGTTGGTTATTTGAATTTTTAATGGTTAAGTGGAGGAAATTAATTGAGTTATTATTTTCTAATTTAGAAGTGAAGCTGATGCGGCAATTTATTTTATTCAGGAAAATTAAAAATTGCTGTATTTGTCTGTTTGAACTCCGAAAATATAATAAAAATATCTGTACCAGAAAGCAATGTATTTTTCAGCGAAATCTGTGTTCAATATTGAGTTTTTCTCTGAATTATTCATGAAAATGTCAATTAATAGAGGGCTAAGAGGTGAACCCATTGGAAGACCTGAATTTTGTTCAAAGAATTTAGATTGAAATTGAAAGTAACTTTGAGATAGGCATATTTGAAGAAGATTGCTAAATTCATTAGTGATATATGGCGATGTGTTAGACTCGGACTTATTGAATCAATTGTGGTAAAGTGACAAATGTGTCTTATTTCGTTTTACTTTAAAAATGAATTTCCATAAAATAAATAAATCATCAGTACCATCAAACGAATATATATATATATATATATATATATATATATATATATATATATATATATATATATATATATATATATATATATATATATATATCGATTTTCATCAAGTTACGACCTCCTCAATCAAATTAGTGTATCTATTTCTACAACAAATATTTCAAGATCAATATTAGCCAAGTCGGTTCAGCCATTCCCAAGTTTCAGCGAGATAAACGAACAACAATTGATTTTTATGCATACAAGGCGACTTTTCGAATTGCCGGCTATGGCATTATGCGAGTCAACCTTGAACAAGAAAATGATAGAGGAGGAAGGATGTCGAAACTCGAAGAACTGCTTCGAGAAAAGGATACTGTGCCTTTACCATCACTTGACTAGGTGGTGATCCTACCGTACTCTCAGGTTTATAGTTGGTGTTTGAAATTTCATTCTAGCTTTTTCTGCAATAAAGTTACATGGGGAGGGATGCTGAAAATGAAAAGAAAAGCTTCGAAAAAGATATGTTATGACTCAGACTACTGCTCTGATCGACTTGGAAGGAGCACTGCTTTCTCCCAGATTTGTAGTAGAAGTATTACAATGTATATCTGCGACTATCATACAATTTTTCTCCAAGTACAAATGATTGAACGTACTTTCAAACAATCTGTTTTCCCTAGATTTGATATCATAACATGAAGATTTCGGTTGATGTTTCCACTTGACTTTGTAAATATTTGCACAGAATTTTAATTTGTATTTGCCTGAATCAAATGAATAATTTTCGTATTCGAAATAATGTGTGCAGACACAAAGCGAAAACACTTTCAATGTTGTTGCATATAGCCCATTTGACATTTGACATAGTAATTATACGCATGTATATCTCTTGCCCTCGATGAGGGAACAAATCTATATTGTTCTTTAATTTGGGTTGCACGAGAATACGCAGCGCTGTCATCCGTATAACGTCGAGACAACGCGCAAGGGATGGTTTCGTAACCAACTACATAATCTTGTTGGAATTACCGCTGAGATGGAGGAAATGTTTTTGTATTGGCATCTGAGGGTCTTGAAATCGAAAATGATGATATTGTCAATTTTATACCTTAAGAGGATTATTTTCAAAGAATGTCAAGATGAAATTCAAGGAATGTATAATAATTTTCCATTGAGAAGAATAATGAGAAATTATAAACATCATAACAAGGATGTTTCATTAAGGCGAACAGATGTTAATAGTGGAAAAAGATAAGAGTGTTTTCTTTCTGATTTCCATATTGTTATTTGGTTCATTATAAATAATTGCATTTCAGTCTGACTGCAATGTCTGATCATCTTATTTGTCAGTTGTGGAATTGTCTCTGGCTTGTAAGGGTAGACTTAACTTTTAAGCTGTTCAAGAAAAGAACATTTAAAGCGCGTATGATTTGGGTGATTTTGCTATATTGAAAGATTATGTTGTGATGACTTTTTCCAAACTTTTTGCTCAACTTGTATACAGGATTATAGTAAGTTGAGGAGAAAAATTATTCTTGCATATAATTTTTATTCTCCATTCGAACCTGGTTGGTTTTGAAGATTTTAGGTTAAGTAAGGTTAGATTAGTCAAATATGAAATGAAAAATATGATAATATATGAAATGAAATAACATACTCCCGTTGCGTTCATCTTTAACTCTTTCCGGCTTGGTGGTATACGGTTTGTGCCACCAGAATTTGGAAATTCAAGATTTTCTTGCGTGGCCGTACGCGTACCGTACCACAAGAATCGAAATAAATACCTAGTGATCTGCAGATAGATTGCCTAAAGTTTCGCATTGAATATTATTTATCGTATGGCAAAAGACACTCATAGGACCAAATTAAAAGAAAAAATATGCACATATAAACATAAACATGTAAGTGTGTATATAACATACTTCGGAGGTTACAAACAAACATAAAGTCTATTGATATATTCTTCCAATCTGTCAGTTGCCAACAAAAAGTCTAAAGGATTACCACTATAAGATCTTGTTGGGCATTCCTCGACTATATGCCCAATCGTCTGAATTTCGCCGTAATCACACTGGGCAGACGGTAGTTTGCCCCATTTGTGCAGAAAATATGCGCACCTGCCATGCCCAGTTCTGATTCTATTGAGTTTGGACCAAGTTTCACAGGGAGGATCAAAACTTGATGGAATTATGCACGGCATGTTATTAATTTGATGCGCAGTCCATTCCTGGGTCCAAGCTCTACTAATATCAAATCCCACGTGTACAGCCTCCCTCGCTGATCTTGTTGGTGGCTTTCTTGAACGAAGTCGACTGTTGTTGGCTTCTGAAATATCCTGGTGGATAGGTAAGTCTGTATTATTCATTATCTTCTAGTACTCGCTTACGAGAGCATGTGTTCTACGTTAATGAGGATGTGGGATATGGGTTAGTATTGGGAGCCATTTCATGGAAGTGGATTTGATTACGCCTGCAATAATTCTCATAGAATTATTAAGTTGAGTATCCACCTTCCTCACATGCGGATTATTTAGCCAGGCTGAGGTACAATACTCGGCAGTGGAGAAAACAAGACCTAGAGCAGAGGAGCAGAGGGTAGATGTCGATGCTTCCCAGGAGGTGCCACATAGTTTTTGGAGAATATTGTTTCTTGTTTTAAGCTTCTCCGCATTTCTCCTCGGCCCATTTAACCAGTTCGTGGACGTTTGGGTCAAAATCTCTGTACTTCCACAGCTCATGATGACTTTTATAATCGCCTGCATACACAGCAAGATGGGGTTGCGTTTGAATAACTTGGGATTTCCAATATACAGGAGGTGGTTTACAAGTGTTGAATACGGTCAAGTTTCTGATTTTAGTTATTATGCTATGTATATTATTATCAGTATAGGTGGAGACGAGAGAGGCATTTCCGATATCGCGTCTCACATACGTGGCCATATAAGCGGTCATATGTTGCTCCCAGTAATTCATAACCTGGTATATTTCCCCTTTTCTGCAGTTGTTCTTCTGTTCCGCAGTGAGTCTCCTGTATAGCAGCAAGATCGACGTTGTCATTTTTAAAATTTTCGATGGATACTTGTTCTTACTGTAACTTATACTTTCTATGTTTATGTGACAGATCCGAACTGAAGGCCCGAGATCTCTAGTCAAATGGTTCTTAGAAAGGCAGTTTGATTCATCTGGTATCATACCTTCATTGAAGAAGAGAGTGTCTGCCTCAGGAGATCTCGAAAGATTATCTGACTGTCAGTGAATGCTAGTTCATTTATTTAACGACAGAGCGCTATCCAGGGTGCACCACGGGGAGGCCAACTAGGTTTACACCCTCCATGAAATAGTTTTCAATTCTCGGGAGATTGACCACGCAAAAGAGCCCAATATTGCCTTCAAATGATCTACATTGATCTAATCTTATTGAAAAAGGTATAACTGCGAAGTTAAGCAAAGCATTACTTATATATTCGGTATTCGAACCTCACATTTCACTTTAGTTATTGTGGTCTATTTACGTAAATATTTCCATTCAATTATTCGAGGTATGTACAGGTTGTACCATTTTCGATGTTTTAGTATGGCAGCTATGTGAAATACTGAGAATAGATAAATTTGACCTCGATTTCAGAGAAAATTCTTTGGTGAAAAAAGATTGTTGACATCTTGTTCGATTTCAAGGTATTTCAAATTTATCAATTTTCCGCTATTTTGGTATATGCCAATAGCTGGGATGTTATCAAAGTTAGCTAACAACCATTTTTTCATTCTACGGAATTGTGTTTTACATTTAAATCATAGGTGAATTGAGATGAAATAGGAAGAGCATTTTTTTCTCTCTAAAATATTCATAATAGTCTTGAAAAACTTCCCCAAAAATGCTAATTTTTTCAAAAGTAATAATTCTCTGAAGATTTTGTGGTTTCATCTAGGGTGCGAATTTACACAAAACATTCAAATGTTTGCAACTCTATGTTCACAAAAATAAATGTTTAAATGAAGCCACTAACTAATTCACATTGTTGATTAACGAATAATTATCAGAAAACTTTTTCATAAAAAAAATGTTCATGAATTTTGAAAACTTTGAAAAAAGTTTGACATATGAGAATACTGCATTCACAATGGTATGATTCTGATGAAGCTGCGGAAAATTATTCTGGTCGTTCTCCCACGAGAATTCAACCTCACAAGAATATTCCAAAGGTTGAAACAGAATATCATAAACACTGATCCTCTCAAACGTTTTGCGAATCCTCAGAAAAATAAGTTTCAACCTTATAGATGAGCAAATCTCAGTTTCCACAACCAGGAGATGATGAACGACGGCTAGAATTTAGCCAGTGGTATCAGGAAAGGACAAGTTAAATTCCGATTTCTACCTATATATCCTATTGACTGATGAAGTGAGAGTGACCAGTGATGGATTAATAAATCAATATAATGAACGTTACTCGTTGTGATGTGATTCTCAATCGGGAAATTAATGTTCAACATCAAGGGCGAATCGTTTTCAAGGTTTGGTGCAAATCAGTAAATGATTTTTTTCTGATTTGAGTGCCATAACAGTTTCGTGCAACGAGGGCTCATTCTTTCCGATTTCTTCATACCAAAAATATTCAATCGTTGTTGTGTACTGTTCGAAAACATTACTTCAATTGTGGATACATCTCTCATTCAAACAAGTTGGTAGTTATGTTAGTCCAATAATTAGTAGAATATTATTATTTCGTTCATGTAGATATCCAGTATGTCGCATTCAATTTTCACGAAAAGATTAAGGAAATGACAAACGGTGGATTCAGAAAACGAGTGAATTAACTAATGGACCAACAAGAAAGCATTACAACGGGCATAAGAGCCCTGAAATTTTGACTTGGTTGTGAAAGCAATATCTCTATTCCTAATATTTCATTACATAGAAGATCTGATGAAATTATGTATGTTACTTGGAGGAAAATCAAAATTTTGATGAAAAATTCAATATTTCGTTCATAGAATCACCAGAAAGCTTTGAGACGATGCTTGCAAGGTTGGTTCATTTATTCCGACGATATTGTTCTTTTCGCAATGAAACCATTGAAAAAGTTCTGATTGCCGATCTGGATAATTTGAACAAGTTTTTTAGGAAGAGTAGCTTATGTCCGAATTCATCGAAAAACCTATTTTCATCTGAATAATCATCAAAAGGATGGAGAATTGAGAGAATTTCTTAATTATTTTCCTCGAAATAATAGTTTCTGTTCCAAATATCTTGGAGTCACAGTGAATTCTTCAGTTGACTTACATACTATATGCGAATGAAATGAGTCAAAAAACAAGCAGCAATATTCTGCAAAAATTAGTTGGTCCCACTTGTGATGCCGATGTTCACACTCCTTGAACTGTTGTTGCCCCTACTCTGGTCTTTTCTGTGTGGTTACACAGTGCTTAAGAGAAGAGAATTGATTTCCAATTGAATTATGCTGTGAAAATTATATATGGTACCACTAGCGCAACCCCGATTACCTCGTTGTTTATTTGCTAATAAGTTACATCGTCTACTATTAGGTCCTCCATTTTCCTCCGGTCTTGTGCGGCAAAGATTTGCATATGGACTGTTTTTGCAATCATTTATGACCGATTCGCCTTTTTCTTATTTGTTATACTTCTTTCAGTTTATTCATTTGCTCATGGCGCGAGTGAAAACGCTAAGCTAATGAAATGCGAAAATGCACATATTTAAACATTTGAATTTGGGAGGCTTTTACTTGGTAAAATTCCATTATCAATAATAAAAAACAAGTACTGTGTTTTAAGGAATTTTACTTAATAATTGCGATTCGTAACACGTTTCACTACACCGTAGCTTCTTCAGACGAATGATTATGCAGAAAAATGTAAATGAGAATATAACTATAAATGTTCTTGAGTAATTTAAAGCTTATTGGTCGCCTCCTCCTAAGTGGTTATTTATGACAGGTATATCCAATAAAATTAAGGAATAGATTGCTCCCCGAAAAGATTCAATAGAGGTGAAGGGCTTAAATCGACTTGTTCATTGATGAGTCTACCTGAGTGTTTGTATTTATTTATTTCTAAAGTTTCCCAAAGATCTACCTTCCAATATTTATTATCTGTATGCAAAATTTCAAACTGTGGGTCGAAAGAATGATTATTTTCTAAGAGATGATTCGCGTAATTTGAATCTGATTTTTATTTGAAAAACTGCGTTTATGTTCCGATATTCTAATATTAAAATTTCTATGTGTTCTACCAATGTAGAAATTATCACAGTCATTGCAATTCAATCTATAAACACCTGATTTATTGTTTTTACCTGGTTTGGTTTTATTATTTTTATATATTTGCCTAAATTATTATTAGTTTGGAAAGCTATGTTGAAATTATTGCTACTTAAGAATGATTTCAGTTTCTCACTTGTAATGCCAACGTAGGTTAAGGTGTTGAATTTTTGTTTCAATTTATCGACAGGGTAAACTTCATTCAATGCGATTCTACTTTGTTTTTATTCAAAATATTATTTATTAGTTTGGGATTGTAACCATTATTTTTGGCTATTTGTTTAATCAAATTTAGTTCTTTGTTGAAATTTTCTGGTGATAGCGGGATGCTAATCAATCTATGAATAAAACTATTGAATGCTGACATTTTATGTTGATATGGATGACACGACGAGTTATGTATTATAATATCTGTATGTGACGGCTTATGGTAAATTGCGAAAACATGTTTTCCATTTTCATTCGAAATTGTTACGTCTAAGAAATTTATCGAACTATTGCTTTCTATTTCGGTTGTGAATGCAATTTTTGGATGTAATGAATTTATATGATTTTTGAAAATTTTCAACTGTCTATCTGTTCCTGTGAAGCAAATAATGATATCGTCTACATAGCGATACCAGTATAAACAATATTTACTGAGTGGATGATTATGAATTAATTTCTCTAAGTTATTCATGAAAATTTCTTCTAACAAAGGACTCAACGGATTGCCCATAATAAAACATATATTTGAAGGTAATCCATACGGAATTATTGTTTAGATTGCACCCTGTTGAGTTTGATATTTTAGACTCTGAATCCAGATACGATGTCAAAATTTTAATTCATAAAAAGTTTCAGCAACAACAGAAAAAGTTTATTTCACTTAAATTCAAAATTTCTCCACCCAAACCTTCAACTGATAAATTTTCAGACCATAAATTTTTTGAAAGATTCACTAATTTAACTGATACCGATTTTACACAACCACAAAAAGATCTATTAGAAAAAGGATTCAAACATAATTTACATCCAAAACATAATAAAACTAATTTTGAACAGTTAGGCATAGACTCCGAAATTATTCTCAAAAACTCCAAAGATAATATTTTAGCCAAACATCAAACAGCAAAAATCATCAAAGAAGACTTTTCGAAATTATCACCTCATTGCAATTCCGATTATAAGATAATAAAACAATTCGTGAAAATAGTACCAAGAACGATTTAGTATTCACTAAAGCAGATAAAGGTAACACCGTAATTGCGATTAGTAAAACCAATTATATTTCTAAAACTGAAGAATTCTTAACAGCCGGAAACTATATAACATCAACTAAGGATCCTACCGCAAAATTTCAGAAAGTTGTTAAAAACATAATTTCGACAGCAAAATCATTAATTACAGACCAAAAAAGTATAAATTCATTAACTCCAATCCACAATCCCCGAATTATATTCGTTGATAAAACTTCATAAACCTAATTACCCTATTAGACCTGTTGTTTCTTATGTAACGGCACCTTCGTTCAAACTTTCAAAATTCCTCAACGACTTGCTAATAAAACATTGCAATTTTAAATCTCAATTTTCGGTCAAAAATTCATACGAACTTATTGCCAATATCAAAGATACCACTATACCACCTAATTCCAAACTTATTTCTTTCGATGTTAAGAATCTATTTCCCAACATTCCTCCAAAAGATACGTATTACTTAGTTGAAGAATTATTAGAAAGGAATCATGTCAATACTATCATTAAATCAGATATTCTTTCATTATTAAAAATTTGTTTAGATCAAAATTATTTCCATTTCAATTACAAATATTATACTATTGAAGACGGCTTGATTATGGGCAATCCGTTGAGTCCTTTGTTAGCAGAAATTTTCATGAATAACTTAGAGAAATTAATTCATAATCATCCACCCAGTAAATATTGTTTATACTGGTATCGCTATGTAGACGATATCATTATTTGCTTCACAGGAACAGATAGACAGTTGAAAATTTTCGAAAATCATATAAATTCATTACATCCAAAAATTGCATTCACAACCGAAATAGAAAGCAATAGTTCGATAAATTTCTTAGACGTAACAATTTCGAATGAAAATGGAAAACATGTTTTCGCAATTTACCATAAGCCGTCACATACAGATATTATAATACATAACTCGTCGTGTCATCCATATCAACATAAAATGTCAGCATTCAATAGTTTTATTCATAGATTGATTAACATCCCGCTATCACCAGAAAATTTCAACAAAGAACTAAATTTGATTAAACAAATAGCCAAAAATAATGGTTACAATCCCAAACTACTAAATAATATTTTAAATAAAAAACAAAGTAGAATCGCATTGAATGAAGTTTACCCTGTCGATAAATTGAAACAAAAATTCAACACCTTAACCTACGTTGGCATTACAAGTGAGAAACTGAAATCATTCTTAAGTAGCAATAATTTCAACATAGCTTTCCAAACTAATAATAATTTAGGCAAATATATAAAAATAATAAAACCAAACCAGGTAAAAACAATAAATCAGGTGTTTATAGATTGAATTGCAATGACTGTGATAATTTCTACATTGGTAGAACACATAGAAATTTTAATATTAGAATATCGGAACATAAACGCAGTTTTTCAAATAAAAATCAGATTCAAATTACGCGAATCATCTCTTAGAAAATAATCATTCTTTCGACCCACAGTTTGAAATTTTGCATATAGATAATAAATATTGGAAGGTAGATCTTTGGGAAACTTTAGAAATAAATAAATACAAACACTGAGGTAGACTCATCAATGAACAAGTCGATTTAAGCCCTTCACCTCTATTGAATCTTTTCGGGAGCAATCTATTCCTTAATTTTATTGGATATACCTGTCATAAATAACCACTTAGGAGGAGGCGACCAATAAGCTTTTAATTACTCAAGAACATTTATAGTTATATTCTCATTTACATTTTTCTGCATAATCATTCGTCTGAAGAAGCTACGGTGTAGTGAAACGCGTTACGAATCGCAATTATTAAGTAAAATTCCTTAAAACACAGTACTTGTTTTTTATTATACATATTTAAACGAATTTTAAAAAATTATTCCTCTTCGATCCGTGTTTAATCAGATGCCAGGAGCAACATACTGCAATTTGGCTCTCGATCGATCTCGTCAGTGTTGCATACTCCTTCACAACATCAAACTAGACTGCCATCTATTCGTATCAATTCGTTGGAATGTACTGAGTATATGCTTTTAGATGCTTATATGCGTGGCCAACGAAACGACACAGAAGACTACCTGCATGGAGCTGTAGAGAGCCTGTTTAACTCCTGTTGTGATATCAAAAGGATCACTAAGTTTGTTGTTGATTTTAGATTTCATGATAATCATCGCTAGTTCGATTAGTTCCAGAGAAATTTTAAGGTCTCCCATGGTTTGTATTATTTTGCAGCTTTTTACACTATGAAACACTTGTTAAGTGAATAAGTTGAATATATAGATTTATCATATTCAAATCACTTCTCCATAATTTGTCTGTTGTTCACTTTTCAATGAGAACCACAAACAGGCAGAGTAAGGCTTGAATGGGAATAATTATTTTCAATCGGTGACTCTTCAGACATCTTAATTTTGCCACCAACTCCATAATGTACCTGTGATGTACATGTTTTTCCTCATGACTTGAAAATATTGTTTGCTGTATTAGCACAACCACGATTGCCAAAAACAATTGGGTGAGTTTGAGCTTTTTTGCAACAGAATAATGACACTGCTTAGTGCTCCCAACGAGCAGACTATTTTTAGTTGAACAAATTTGTTTCGTGAAAACATATATACACATTGGTTTGAACCCTATTTCTCAGAAGTAAAGTTCTCTTCCTCATTCGACTGTCCTCTATCTTCGGCAGATGTAGATATCTGAAGTAACTGTACTGAAAATTTATACAGTAATTAAGTCAATATTTCTGAGAGCCAACATTCCTGGGAGGTTATAAGTTGACTATCTTCCCTATACGAAGATCTAAAGGTTGAGCATCCTCCATCAGAGGGAGATATTGTAGACGAGCATATCTTGTAGAATTATACCAATTTTTCAAATGAAAATTGACCTGTAATTTTGATACCCATGCAGAGAGGAGAAACTCTTCCAGTAATTTTTGAGTTTTTCTCGTTTTTCAATTGCTCACACTATTCCTTGCAGATATATGTTCGAATTTAAAATTCATACACACTGATGAGGGGAGTGAGAAAATATTCCAAAAATATTTCACTAGATCTATCTGCCTTACTAAGGAAATTTCGACGATTGAATGTTAGAATCAAGGTATGATGTTTAAGGAGTCACTAATAGCATATAAATATTTCTTTTCAAATCAAACTCTGCTTATTAAAGATTTTTATCATGAACTGAAACAGTTTGCTATTATTGTTCATACAAGATTTTTGGTGATTCCTGTAACATCATCAAATTGTTATAAAATTGAAGAAGTTATGTAGCAATTCACAGTACCTTTCCAATATCATTCACTTATTCTCCTCATCTTTAAAACTGGAAGGTGAGCACCTCTACTTTAATGCTTAAAATAATTGGTGCCCTTATACTGAAAGATGTCTTCATTCAGAGAACAATCAACTTGTTTTTGCGTTTCATCCATAAATGAATAATTTTCTATTAGTGAGTGTTTTGTTGCTGCACCCTGTATGTAATTATAACGTATAGTAATTTCTCAGACCCCTTGCCACAATTAAAAATTCCTCTGATACGACATTCCTTCACTTTAAGCGTCATGTTGTTTGATGCAATGCCTTCAGTGCAGTTTGGCTATCCGAAATGGTTTTTATTAGACTTCGTTGCGATCCCGCCGCTAGCTAGAGATTCGCACAGTAGTGAAAGGTAAATATTTCTGCTTAAATAGCAGTCACAAGCTTGCCAAGTGAAATAGCCACCAGCTGTAAACCCTCTTTGAACCAACAGGGACAATCAAATAGGAAGTCTCTGAAGCTGCCCCATTCCTGCCCGTAAGAAATGGAAATCTGAAATGGCAGCCCTATATTTATTTTGGCAATTGTTATGTCTGACCACATACCCCACATCTCCTGGGCATCATATTCAGCCTGCGGAGTGACAGACACGAAACTGGTCATATATGATCCATTGCATGAAGGAATATGGAATTTGCATGCAGTATCAGTTCCAAGGCTGCAATAGGTTAAGAGTGGAATGCCCAAGTGACCATCATGCTGGACAGGTCAACTAATCACAAAAATACTGAAACTGTTACGGAAAGAATAAATTAACTTGATGGTGGTTATTCAATTCAATCTACAAACATGGCAACTTCTACGTTCAATACTATCTCAAAGAAGATAGGTGTGAAGCAATATAATAAATGTCGTTCACTCAGCTTGATGAGTTATTCATTAACAACATCTCTCAAGATAATTCATAAAAGAATCATTACTGAATTATGGAAAGGAAATAAGGGAAACACAGTTTCGATTTCGCGAATAATAATTCTCCTTCAATGATCTGGTCCTGAGATGTCTTGAGATAAATCATAATTTTTATGAATATTTCTTGGATTACAGTAAGACCTTCGACACACACAGTAAAACATGACCAACTCGTAGAGATACTTAAAGTTAAACAACACCCCTGCAATACACTAATGATAAAAAACCTCTATATTTACAAAAGATTGTGTTGGAAACAGCAGCAGCACCAACTGAAAGTTATACGAAGGAATGATCCATCTGCTGTTTAACTGTCTTTCGAGGATATGATGAAGAAAGCCTGGATTTGCCAAAGCAGAAGCGAATTAGTCAGTGAAGAGAGGGAATTGCAACTTATTGCAAAGAAACCCAATATATCGAAACATCGAAATTAAAATTTTCATAATTATTATATCCAACATCTACACGAATATAATTATACGGAAACAAGTGTCCATAGCAAGTAGGTTCAGACATTATTCGAACAAACGAGAACTTGAAAAGGGTGGGCTACCTTTTGTCAAGGTGGAAAATTTCTCTGATCATGAAATACTGAAATAAAATACCTGGGACTAGTGATTAGCGAGTGAATATTACTTGCTGCAGTGAATCACACAATGAAATATTTTCGAAAGAGTATATATATATATATATATATATATATATATATATATATATATATATATATATATATATATATATATATATATATATATATTTTTTTGAGAAGAGAGGATTTACGAGAATTTGAATAATTGTATTTACAATAAATGCTTATATCTATAATTTTGGTGTGTGTCAGAAAAAACATAAGTGTGAGCTCAGGAAATGTAACAGGGGAACCATACTATCTTGTATATGATTCAATAAACGAGTGAAGAAACCTGAGAAAAAACTCTTTTCCCTGTCGCTATTGCACTAGTAATAGCTTGTCTGTTCATGTTGTGTTAGTGTCGTGTGTATATAAAGAGTACCAAAGATTTTTCTGCTTAGCCGCTTCAGTCTCTCTTGCATTCCATGATTTCCAAACGAAAACAAGGGTAAAAGGGAGGGGGTTTGGGACAGGAATCTGTAACAATGGAAAAAGAAAACTAACAGAAAAATATTTCAACAATCATACTTCTTATATGTCTAAACAAATCTAAGAAAAGATTTTACATAGCAAGCAAGGTCATGAAAAAGACTAAGGAGGTAATAAAAAAATACATAATCTGCGATATTTCCTCAAATTACCTCTCTGTTTGACCGAGAGAGCCCCGATGGCCAGGTTCAGTCTACCAAGAGATGCCGATTATGAGATATAGATGTTTTAGAATCATTATGGATCCAATAATCTGGGTTGACATCACCCATATATTAAATTTTCGTGGAACTTGTTTATTTTGAAGAAAAATATGTGAAAAAATTTAGACAGTCGTTCGAAAAATATGACGAATGTCATAAATGAAGGAGTAGTACGAAACGACAAATTATTTCTTAGCTCTGCAACTTAAAGCAATTATTAAGTTTGACATCTATCCAAAATTTCACTTAGCATGCTCAGAAGCTTTTTAATTTCCTAAAGAGAGAGTAGGAATCCGACTGAACGTAAAGGCAGAGATGGTTCGCCGAATAGCTACACAGAAATCTGCTACCCATGCTCACATGATCAACGCCACTTTATGAAACGATATTCTCTAGGCAGAATATCTAATAATACAAGAGACCAAACGAATTCATATTGAACACCAAACGATATCCTGCGCAGTTTAAGATTATATCTAACTGAAATAAGGGAAAAAAGTATTGCTTTGTGAAGAGTATCTTCTGCTTATTGAGGATTTACTTGCAATATACCATAAAAGTCGCAGTGCTATGGCTGGTGCAAGCTCCCTCAATCCATCCATTTTCCATTCAAATTATTATAATTCACTCATGTGAATAAATTCATACCAATCTATGGAATCGTGCACCATCGTGGTGAAATCACAGTCACTTGCGTACAGTAAAAAAGCCAATCAGAATTTGACCGACTTGATTCTTTGTAGCAGGACTTGGATGAAGAGAATTCGAAAGAACTTTCCAGAAAGGTTGACACAAATGAACAAAAAAGAAATTAAACTAACTGAATTCCTTGTTACCAAATTCCATTTTCGAATATTTGCAGACTAGGCGTTGAATAAACAATTTAGTACTACCTGAATTCTCAAGAGCATGATTTTCGATTTAGAATTGAGAATTACATGTGGGGTTTCATTTTTCACTTGGGCTCGCGTAACATCTTCTATAATATGAGATCTGTCTTTATAGGAAATCTAATTCCCACATAACCAGTTAAATTTCTGAAAAGGCATCGCAGTTCATTATCAGATTGCAATTTTGTTCTGTTCGTATGAGTTCAGCTGGCAGCATCCTCCTGATTTCATTAAAAAATATGTATGAATATTCAACTAAAGAATAAGTGAAATATTTTCACCATATATAGTGGAATCAGGAAGAGAAAAAAAGAAATATTCAAACCAACAGCGCTTGAATGGAAGAATTCGATAGGGATGTTGTAAACTAGATGAAATTAAACACTTTGCGAGGCAGATAGCGAACATAGCATACCGCACAACATGCACAACAATGTGTGAGTTATTTCTTTGAATATTTACAAAACGGATTCATTCTGCCATGCTCCTTTTCAGAATGCTAGAAAAAAGGCAAGCAGAGGTTACATTCGTTTTATTTTGTTGTCGTTGTACTCCGAACGTCCCTTCTCAAGAAAAAATCAATTCTAGTCTTATAGTATAGCCTCAGAATTAAGTATTACTCTCGAAACTTTTGGTTATTCCGAACGGAAGAATCTTTGTTTGCCTCATTCAATACTTCAATAATTTTTTTACATTGTCGATTCAGTATTACAAATCTAAGAGTTTTCCAATAAGGGCGGGTTCATGTAAAAGTAGTATAAAATACTGAAATTAATGCACGGTTCAAGAAGATAAATTTTCATGTCATGTCATATATATATATATATATATATATATATATATATATATATATATATATATATATATATATATATATATATATATATATATATATATATATATATATATATATATATATATATATATATATATATATATATATATATATATATATATATATATATATATATATATATATATATATATATATATATATATATATATATATATATATATATATATATATATATATATATATATATTCATTGACGAATAAGATGGCTGGTCGTCTGTCAGTGTTGCAGGAGATTGTAGCTTAGATGAAGTCGTTCAACAGTGATCAGTTAAAGTAATGGGTACTTAACTACGGGTGACGTTGTGGAATGGCAGATCTAAACACTTGAAAAATGAAAAATCATTCGATGATGGGAATTATTGTTTCAAAATTTCACTGCATTGCCATTTGCACGGCAGTTAACAGAAAAGCAAGCAATAATTCTCAATAGCATTTCAAAAGTTTTGCTTTAATTGACTCTTTCTATGGTCTTCATTCTATTTTATTCTTACGAGATCAATGAATATTTCATGTTCTTCTTCGGCTTACATTATCAAAACTAAAGTAGCCACATCAAAGCTAAGACCAAAACCAAACGATACAGAATTATGATGATGCTTATGACACCGACAAGGATACCAACAGAATATGTCACTGAATTCAGAATTGGAGAAGATTTTAGAGTAGTGCTGGAGAACCTCCTTCAATCATGCAAGAACACCGAATTTCCTCAGAAATGAACATGCATCTACTTGGTATCGCAATCAACACCGGAGTTTGCTGGCATGACAATGTGTCTGCTATTGCCAAAGCTGCTTCTGCTAAACTTAGGTCTCGAGCAGTGCGCCTCATTGGCCACCCAGAGATCACTCGTGATGCACCAAAGAACTGAAATGCTTGGTCTCGGAAAGAATCCAGGTCCAAAGAGAAACCAGACTCGCAAGAAACTGTTATCAGAGGACATGCCAACTGGCTCAGCCACGTACCTCTCTGTATACAAGTTTTTTTGTTTACAAGGCTAGTGTGCTATGAAACTCGCTTCCACCCAACTTAAAATTTAGCCCTCTTCAAGAAGCACACATCAACTCTTCTTGGGCGGCTAGGCTATGACATGACAGGTATCGGCTCCTTCCAGAAGTTAAGAATAAATCTGTCAGTCACTGTTATGTAAAAGGCGATGGCACTCTTATTCGTTGAACTGATAATCAATGCTCGAATATTGGTTTGCACAAACAACGTTTCAATTCAATCAGATCACCCACCATTATATGTCGTCAGTAGGTTAAGTAGTGAACATCGAGCTCATTCGCATGACGCTTCTGACCTGTAATCCTATTTCGGTTGTATTTGTTGGAATTTCTAAATGTATGGTTCATGTATTTGAAAAAATATGTGCTCATATAGCGAGATAGAGATGCACAATGTTTTCCATATCATATTCAAAAACCACGCTAGCGCTGCCGCACTTTTTTACTCTTCAAAGAAGTATCACACGCTGAAATCGGTCTTTGTTTTTGTTGTTCCTAAGAAATTATTTATTTCAATCATATTCAATACAATAGTCTAGATAAGAACGAAATAAACTATCAAATAATTCTGAAAAAATAACATGCAATTCAAAATTGAAAGAGAACCAAAACCTAGTTCGTTGAAAATAATAATTTTAACCCTGTTTGAAAATTTAATTTTTAACACATTATTCGATATTTCCGCTATTCATCCGCTGTGGCCTTACTCAAGAAATCCACGAACGTTGGCACAAGCCATCAAGTAATGAAGTTGAAATAAAATACTGACTTTTCAATTTTGCGAACTTATAAAGTCAGTTTCGTCAACAGTTCTTCTTACAATCTTACTAAAGGTAACTGGATTCAGTGCCGCATCGACAGGTAACAGGATCACGAGCAGGCTCGATGGTATAGAGAATATGATGCTCGTCTCCTGCGCAGAGTTACCTGGGTTCAATCCCCACAATATCGGTGCAATTTTTCGGATTCTGGGAATCGCTTGAGGATCCATCTCTCGGAGGAGATGTAAAACCGTCGGTCCTGTCTAACAGAGATGTAGTGGACATTAAAGGTCCCTTCCCTCGACACGAGAGGGGTTCGACAAAATTCTCGGGTTAGTGAGGTGAGAGTCCCCGGCGTGTCATTGGCCAAAAGGCGGAAATAGAGCACGTTGAAGAAATAACAAACAAACAAACACGATCACGACGGGCGAAACAGCCAGCAATAACCATAGCCGCAAGTTGTTCATGCAGAATGTCATAGTGTCGTTCGCTGTGTGTCAAGCATTTTTCTGAAACCACGGATACTAACTAGCAGTAAGGGCATGTGGTGAGGTCGGTTGAAACCAAAGGCGGTGAACATTATGAACATCCATGTTTCCAGTCTTGAACTCGATGTCAAACATGAAGTACACTTGTCGGTTGAAAGTGAAGATATTCAGGAAGATGGATATTTTGCCTCGTCGTTCAACACAATGTCCTTAATATCAATTATTAATAATTCCAGTTACAACACTGGTCAAAACACCTTCAAAAGCGGCAATTTAATCGAATTTGTAGCAGGTTATTTGGTGTATCGCGTGATTATGAAATTCATTGAAATAGCTGATACGTGCAGATTCTTCCCCAAAGACGTTCCAACAACAATTGGTGGAAAATATTACGACAAAGTGAGCCCATGACATAAAAGGAAATGTACTTAAATGCTTTGAACTTAATGGAAAATTATATAACGATCTCTATGGCAACTTTGCAAATAACTATGAAAATGTTTTTTTTCTACGTTGAAAGAAAATATTGATTTTATACTCTAAATCGGTGATGTGCAAATATAGAGGTAGTAGTTCTTTTTTGTTCTTGAATGGGTCTATCTCTCTCCCATTCAAATTTTTTTCACTCAACTTTTTAGCTAAGAATATTTCCAGTTCACTCTATCATAGTCATCCTTAGGATGCTTTTTATTCTCTTCAGCAATGGAAAACAGGATCTAGCTTCGAAAGTAGATATGGGTATAGCCATCAACACTTTTAAAGGATTTACTCCTTCATGAAAGTCATTCGCTCCTTCTTGTGAAATAAGTGTTAACATGCAAATAGCCCAAGAACTGAGTCTCGACTCTCATGGGTAAGCAACCTGCAATCCAGTTGGTTCATATTTCTCCAAATGTGATACGATATTCTGTGAAATTTTCCATCAAATTTGTGATCGTTAAATGTCCTGTGAAATTAAATCGTGTTCTAATTTGTCGAATAGAAGACTCACACATTTCCAATGCTTTTCTTTTCTTATTAGCACAAATGAGGGAAGAACGTGACTTTATTTATGGAAATGATTCGCCTTTCTCTTTGCCTCTCCTAAGAAAATTTTTTTGCCTCGATAATGATATTACTCATTTGATCCCAGATTTCTTGTGTTTCACTCTCAAAATTCTGGAAATCGTGTTTCACTTCTACTGGGAGAGTATTTTTTTATTTGTCGTTTTTTAAGAATGATGTCAACGCCATCACTTTTTCATGAAATGAAAAAGAGTTAACAACCAAAATATGAAATTCATGTCAGGAAATCATGCACCAGTTTGTTGAATTGTAAAGTCAAACTTGGTATGCTCCTCAGAACTCTCCTCAACACTGATTAGTTCTGACCAAAACTGATAAAGAATATTTACTTTACGCGAATAAAAATTGCAACCAGCTTCTTTAGAACGCAATAATAATCTAAAAGGAATTTCCGTCGAACCCTGCAATGTTAGAATCTATCCTTATGAAAGGAAACGAAATGAAATGACTCTAAGTTCTGAACTAGCGATCCAAACCTCGGTCTCTGAAGAAAGTGGGTCCATTTTATACAATTTCAGCCTTTTCTGAAGTTAAAAAAAAGCCAGGCTGTTTCGCCCGTCGTGATCGTGTTTGTTTGTTTGTTATTCCTTTAACGTGCTCTATTTCCGCCTTCTGGCCAATGACACGCCGGGGAATTCTGTCACCTCACTAACCCGAGAATTTTGTCGAACCCCTCTCGTGTCGAGGGAAGGGACCTTTAATGTCCAACACATCTCTGTTAGACAGGACCGACGGGTTTACATCTCCTCCGAGAGATGGATCCTCAAGCGATTCCCAGAACCGAAAAATCGCACCGCTATTGTGGGGATTGAACCCAGGTAACTCTGCGCAGGAGACGAGCATCATATTCTCTACGCCACCGAGCCTGCTCGTGATCCTGTTACTTGTCGATGCAGCACTGAATCCAGTTCCTTTTAGTAAAATAGTAAGAAGAACTGTAGACAAAACTGACTTTATCAGTTCGCAAAATTGAAAAGTCAGTATTTTATTTCAACTTCATTACTTGATGACTTGTGTCAACGTTCGTGGATTTCTTGAGTGAGGCCACAGCGGATGAGTAGCAGAAATATCGAATAATTTGTTGAAAATTAAATTTTCAAACAGGGTTAAAATTATTATTTTCAACGAACTAGGTTTTGGTTCTCTTTCAATTTTAAATTGCATGTTATTTTTTCAGAATTATTTGAGAGTTTATTTCGTTCTTATCTAGGATATTGTATTGAATATGATTGAAATAAATAATTTCTTAGGAAAAGCTACAAAAACAAAGAACGATTTCAGCGTGTGATACTTCTCTGAAGAGTAAAAAAGTGCGGCAGCGCTAGCGTGATTTTTGAATATGATATGGAAAACATTGTGCATCTCTATCTCGCTACATATTTTTTCAAATGCATGAACTATTCATTTAGAAATTCCAACAAATACAACCGAAATAGGATTACAGGTCAGAAGCGTCATGCGAATGACCTCGATGTTCACAACTTAACCTACTGACGACATATAATGGTGGGTGATCTGATTGAATTGAAACGTTGTTTGAGCAAACCAATATTCGAGCATTGCTTATCAATTCAACGAATAAGAGTGTCATCGCTTTTTACATAACAATGACGGACAGATTTATTCTTAACTTCTGGGAGGAGCCGATGCCTGCCATGTCATAGCCAAGTGATCACTGTTAAACGACTTCATCTAAGCTGCAATCTCCTGCACCACTGACAGGCGACCAGCCATCTTATTCGTCAATGAATATATATATATATATATATATATATATATATATATATATATATATATATATATATATATATATATATATATATATATATATATATATATATATATATGTCTTATTCATTGACGAATAAGATGGCTGGTCGTCTGTCAGTGGTGCAGAATCCTAACAAGCTACATCAGGAGACCGTAACGATTTCAGAAAGGATATATCTCGTATATCTCGTATATATATATATATATTTTTTTTGTGATTTTTTCGACAAGATTTCACATAGACGAAAATACGAAATCCTCAAAAGAAGAGTGTAGTGTTTTCACTACTATTACACAAAATATGTCTATTGCGCTGAAATATGGAAATCCGGTCACCGTATACACTTAATCAATTTCTCATTTTCACATAGGCAACATTTCTTTCAAAAGATAGTTGAACCCTGAAGCAAAAATTGGCTTAAACATTATTCTGTATATACTACTATGAAATATGAGCAGAGCCTGGTACCTCCATCTCTAAATCGCGCTGGAAACGAATGATCAACAAAAACTAGCTTTTCCAACCGCAGGACGTAGTTACTGGTGCATGTAATGCGCTTGGGCTATTTGAGATTGAAAGTGCAATCATATGATGAAAAAATATATTTTCCATGAAAAAATATTATTTTTTTTGTTCATTCTGTAGGAATATAGTAATTTCCTGCTGAAAGAAATCTCTGCAAAAATCGTATATGGCCCCAGGGTAGTAGATTCGATATTTCCGTACACAATGAAGAACCTAAATGACAGATACATCTTCCGGATATTATCTTGTCAAATGAATTATTAAAACCTCTTTGAGCAGCAAAAGTCTGTTTAGAAACACAAACAAAACTCTGTATAAACACTCTTGAGTTCGTGTAAGCAATTTAAACTATACAGTGAAATTAAAAATTCATTTCAGTGCTTAAATATACTTCAATTCCCAAGTTCTTTCCTTCGCGTAGGTGTTTTAGATCCTTGCCTTCATTATCCACACACAGTGAATCAAAAAAATTGTAACCAGACAACATGTAATACGAAAGCTGAAGGAAATTTCAATCTTTATAGATATCGTCCTGGCGTGTCAGTTATCTTCATGCGGTAATTAAAAAGTTGGAGTGTAGTTTAGAATGCAAAGCGATTGTAATAGGCACCTTCCTCGACATTGAGTGTTTAACAATATCGTATGACTTGATTCTAGCCGTATAAGAGGCTGAAGTCCAAGCAGAGTGTTCATCCGTCAAAAAAGTGTTGCTGACTGCATTCAAAAATAGAGAGGGATTGTCATAGCTATTGTTAGGCCAACTATAGGTAGATGCAACCACGTCAAAAACCATCTCTAGCACGCCCACTAATTTTCTTAACACGCTACCCGAGTTGTCAGCCATATACTGTAGCAGATCAGACTGGAATTTACTAGGGAGTCTCTTCTGCATCACCTTTCTTGCAGTATAGCATTTTTATGCTATTTGACGGCATCACAGTTTAACTTCAAGTATTCTATCTAAGTATTCTCTTCAGGGAAAGGCGGTCTGAGGAAGCCCTAGAGATCTGGCGTAGAAAACAAAGCAAGGTACAGTAAATAGGCAATATCTGAAGAATCCATAAGTATAAATCAAGGTAAACATTGCACTGTTTACTGAACTGGAGTGTCTGGCTTTGCTTAGTACACTCAAAAAAAAAAATAAAACTAGAATACCATACCAAGGCTCATGAACTTTGACGATCGTGTTGCATGAAGGCTGAAACTGTCTGATTTGAAGGTCAAACTATGGCATTCAATGGGCCCGTCAGATACAGACAATCCCATAGGCACTATCAGAAGACTTTTTAGACTGGTGCGGATAGTCAGATGGAACATCGAACCTCACGGTGAAAATGAACCCAATAAAGATCGACTATATTCAGATCACGTGAATCCAGTCGCTCGTCATGGATTTTTTTACTGAGAATTATATGGAATAATAAATTAAAAGTTAGTTTCATTATTGACATAAACTGTGATACGCAGAAATATCAAAACTTATAAATTATTCTCCTGATGATCTAAAATAATGAAATTTGGCTACAAGCACGGATTAATGGCACAAATATTGAGGAAATCTTGGAACACCGTTCTATCAGAAACGGGAAATGAGTCTTTGAAGTCCTCGCAAGAAAAACTCACTAAAAACTGATTTTGAGATTTTCGATATGTCTCCACCGCTATTGGAAATATGGAAATTCGAATCATTTATCAAAAATGTATGGCCTTGCTTTGATGAGCGAATTGGAACATTGGAAAACTTTCTTATCGTCCCCTCATCTGCTATGGAAGAGGCAAAGTTGTATGTTTATCAAATCATGAACAGAACATAGGGTAGATAAAGGATTGAGAAAGTTTGTGTGATAATTCTGTCCCTTATAAAACCATAAATTGAGTCTTTCATTAACAAACCTCCGACAAGATTCATTCTATTATTATACAAATAAAATGAACTAGGTGACACCTGATAATCGTAAATAGAATACAACTTTTTCCTGATGAAGTTCCTCGTAAAATTCTCGAATCAAACCGTTCATACGTAACTTTAGAAGATTCTTACATGTTTCAATAGATTGTATCCGTCACCTTAGTTCTGTGAATGACATACTCTAAAGTAACACTGAAATAATTTTGTTAATATTTTTGGTGTTATGTCTGTGAATCCAAAATTCATAGAGGAAAAAAATTAGTTTTTTTACAGTTATCCTGTGGAAGTTGTAATGAAATTTAGATCGGTAGAACTTTTAGTTCGGATTCGGTTTCTCACTGTGCACTGACTCACTCTCAATGATCATATTGTTATCATACATATTTAGAATAATAGATTGAAGCTGAACCTATGAAAATCATTTGCAATCAATAAACAGAAAAATCAGTAATAAAAAACAAGTACTGTGTTTTAAGGAATTTTACTTAATAATTGCGATTCGTAACGCGTTTCACTACAGCGTAGCTTCTTCAGACGAATGAATGTACAGAAAATATAAATGAGAATATAAATATAAATGTTCTTGAGTAATTAAAAGCTCATTGGGTTGCTTCTTCTTAAGTGGTTATTTATGACAGGTATATCCAATAAAATTAAGGAATAGATTGCTCCCCCAAGAGATTCAATAGAGGTGAAGGGCTTAAATCGACTTGTTCATTGATGAGTCTACCTGAGTGTTTGTATTTATTGATCTCTAAAGTTTCCCAAAGATCTACCTTCCAATATTTATTATCTGTATGCAAAGTTTCAAACTGTGGGTCGAAAGAATGATTATTTTCTAAGAGATGATTCGCGTAATTTGAATCTGATTTTTTATTTGAAAAACTGCGTTTATGTTCCGATATTCTAATATTAAAATTTCTATGTGTTCTACCAATGTACAAATTATCACAGGCATTGCAATTTAATCTATAAACACCTGATTTATTGTTTTTACCTGGTTTGGATTTATTATTTTTATATATTTGCCTAAATTATTATTAGTTTGGAAAGCTATGTTGAAATTATTGCTACTTAAGAATGATTTCAGTTTCTACTTGTAATGCCAACGTAGGTTAAGGTGTTGAATTTTTGTTTCAATTTATCGACAGGGTAAACTTCATTCAATGCGATTCTACTTTGTTTTTTATTTAAAATATTATTTATTAGTTTGGAATTGTAACCATTATTTTTGGCTATTTGTTTAATCAAATTTAGTTCTTTGTTGAATTTTTTTGGTGATAACGGGATGTTAATCAATCTATGAATAAAAAAATAAAAAAATCTTCATTAGCTCGACACAATGCCACAAAACCGTTTTTGTTTCCAGTCATTGCTGGTGCTCCATCGGCTGTAATGCACACCAATTTATATATTGGTAGCTTGTAGTTTTTTCCAAAATTGAAGAAAACATCATATATATCTTCGCCACGGGTGTTCCCCAACATGTCATTGAATACCATCCGAATAAAAATACACAGCTGGGCAGTGTCTGTCATATCGGTGGATTCGTCGAACTGTAAGGAAAAGTATATTAATTTCATGATATCATGTTTTAGTTTATCTGCCATGTCCTGACTATTGACTTCAATACGCCTTGTGTCAGTATTACGAGAAAACTGAAGTTCTCTAATAGCAGACATGATTTCTGTTTTATTCTTAAAATATCCAAATAAAGTCTCACCCGCTTCAATAAATGCTTTCTACACAACCGATCCATCTTCGAGTGGTTTCTTGTGTTTCGCCAATATAAGAGATATGACGCGATCGTAGCAGCTTTTGATTGTTTGGCTGGTCTTGTGAACATGGTTTGTTCTTTTCTCAAACAAGATATCAAATCACGTACTTTTCGTTTTCTTGATTCACTCTGTGGCAAAAAATCCTTTTCATAGTTTCTATGAACCGTTTTATGATGCCTCTTTAAGTTACCACTCTTAGCTATTGCAACTGACACATGATAAATAAAACAAATGCACTTATCCTTCACCATACAGAAGTAAAATTCTTCCTCCCCATCGTTAATAAATTGATACGTTTTAGATTTCTTCGCAGCACTCATTTCGTACTATTTAATAATAAACCTTGTATCGACATAGTATTGTCTTCAAGTTACAATTCAGAATGACTCCAATTCCTGTAGGCGCAACATTTATATCGGCGTGAATGAAAGTCTCGAATGTTCCCGTCAAACGCACCGCCCCAAATTTCTACAAAATCGGCAAGAATAAAAAACGCGGCTTTTCTTTGAAAAGTACCGCACGTTTCTTTGATAAAGCTGCCTTTTGCCGCTAGCAGAGTGTTATTTTATTACGTAATAAATTTTTGTAGTGTATTTATCTACTTATTAAAAATTTTTTTCCTCTCAAGATCTACTCAAAAAGCACTCGCGATCGACTGGTCGATCGCGACCGTTTGAGCATCCCGGATGTAAAACATTTATTAAAAGAGTTCCAGTAACATATCTCATTTCGAACCAACAACAATCTATACAAACACATCGAAAATAATGAAATTAAGATGGATAAGGGCCAGAAATCTAGACAAACTTAGCTGAGGTAGTGGAAGTAAGATTATATTGTTAGAACCTACAGAAATTTCAATATCAGAGACAATGAACATTATCGTAGTTAGAGTTTGACAATAATTTCACTTCACTTAGTTTGTTTCCGGCTAAGTCATTTAGATTATAGTTCTGTGAATAACGTTGAGTGGGTTTACCGACTTAAATTCTTATGTTGTAAATCATATTTAAATTGCTAAAGCGTAGAGTAGTTTCATTTAGTATCTGTCTGATAACGTTGAAACGTATTAGAAATAAAGTGAAGAGGTATAAATCAAGTTTTCCTTTATTTAACATTATTAGGTAATCTGAAAACTTCATCTATACCTAAACTGAGAACAGAAACTTTCCAGTATGTTAATTCTATGGCAAATTGAGATAAATTGGTCGATAAGATGAATATTGCAATGTGCGCATATGAAACAATGAGAAGTGGGGTGATATAATTCACCATGATTGAATTGATCTTTGAGTTTTCATGACCTGAACCAAAATCAATCAACTACATCAAATATACACTCATGCTCTAATCTCTGTAGAATGTAGTAACGAGAACAAAACATTTAGAACGCTACAATGTCTGTTTGCGAATTCTGTCTTCTTACTCAATTTTCTGATTCTGAATTGTGAGAATACGATAACGATGTAGGTAATTGAAAAAACTAATGATATAATCATCATCAAAATGCCGTTTTGCCGTTTTCGTTATCATGCGATCATTAGTTCAGCTCATATCTTAGTAGTTTTCATGATGACAAGGGGTTGGTCGTTAATCGTTGAACATGAACCGTATTATATATCAAAAGTAAAATCCTACATAAAAAATTACTTGTATCCACGTTGAAAAACTTGCATTAAAAACCTTTTAGACCATTTGAACTTTCATTCAATTAAAGCTTTGAAGCACGAATCCACTTTTTGCAAATCGACAGTCCTTTTCCAGGGCAACTGAGGGATGTTTTCAAGAGTGAATCGCAAAGTGTTACTAAAAGAAAGACTTGACTATCCTAGAAGTTCCGGTCAGTTCCCAACTTTACTGAGTTTAAATCCATAAGAGGAAAACTTCCATACACGAGTAAAATTGTGTATTTCAAATGTGCATGTGAGAGCATGCCAAGCTTCAAATTTATTCCACCTCGGCTATTCAGAATTATTCATCGGTTCAGGATTTTACGCTCCTGAAAAGGAATTGCAACAGTGGTAACTGATTTAAATTTTAAGTAATTATATTGGTCTTTCCGTCCCCACTTTCGGTTGATGTTTTCTGTATTTTTTTATAAGCATTCAGCTTGTCAAAAGTGGGCTCATTAACAATAAGCAAAAAAAGTAGGGAAATCTCGATGCTGTTTCTTAGAGGACAAGAGAGAGAATATTGCATATATGAAAAAAATTATTCGACAACTGCAAAACAAATTGATCCCATGAAAAGAATGAAATGAGAAACTGCAGTCTCGAAAAGCAGTTCTTCAGTTCAGAAAGTTATAAGATCTCATATAAATCGAAGTCTGTTATTAATATCAGTTAGATACTAACTAAAAGCATCTAGTCGCTTCATCATAAATTGTTATCTAACCCTATGTGATTTCTATTAAGTTTGGGTCTAGTTATATTAGATCTCTGATTTTATGGCTAAGCAATTATGGTAGGTGTTTGCATTATTGGCTCTACCTGATGCTATAGAGCTCGTACCACGACTTCTCAATCAGTAAGGCTAATGTTCAATCCGATGTGGTTCAGTTGCTTCCATATCATGTTGGTCTTTACCCAATCTCCAAATTCATCTCTGTTCTCTATTATGCAACAGTAATTCGTGATTCACCGTAAGTCTGGTAAATTTAGACATTTACCGTTGCATAAATTCCAAACAAGCTGAAAATGTGCATAGACATTAAGGACACGATGATAATAACAATGAGATATTAGAATTGCATAAGAATACCTTTATAGAAATACGAAAAGCTGTAAATCTTAATACATGTAGGATAGTGAGAAAATTTATGTCACGTGTATTGTAATCGAGCCTATTCCCATTGATTGCTGAATATGGAAAAGGTTAATTATATTCTGCTAACTGCAAACTTGCACACAAGTACGAACTGAACACCTTACAGCCATATTACAAGTATCAACCGTCGCCCGCATTGGAAAATGGCTCTATTAGATTATACTACGATAGGCCTGTTATCACTGGATAGAATGGTGACGAATAATAGGCAGGACATAGTGGTGTATGATAAGAGAGCCAGAATAGAAATGCTGGTGGATGTCGCCATACCGAATAATAACAACGTGCTGAACAAGTAACAGGAGAAAAAGTCTGAATACACAGACCTTGCTATTCAGATCATGCAGATGTGGCACCTCGATAAAATAGATATCGTTGCTGTCACCATTACTCCGACTCGGTTAATACCCAAAAGTTTGCATGATAGCCTTAAGAAATTATAATTGCATGAGAATACTTATATAGAAATGCAAAAAGCTTCAATTCTTAATACATGTAGGATAGTTAGAAAATTTATGTCAAGTAAATTGTAATCGAGCCTGTTCCCTTTGATTTCTGAATCTGGGAAAGGTAAATTATATCCATCTAATAGCTGAGTTAGTGTAAATGTCCAAGATAATAATGATCATAATAATTGGTCACGAAAGGAATTGCATGGACGACATCACCATAAGATTAATCAACCACATATCGACAAAGGAGCTTTCAACAAATGGTTGATGACACGAGAACTATTCGAGGAAACAGATGGATTCTTTATAGCCACTCAAGACCAAGTCATCGCTACAAACGACTACAAAAATTATCCAGCTAACAGCTGACAGTGCACAAGTCCACGATAATAATAATAATATTACTTCACAATTGAAAAGCACCGGGCCCTGACCACGTACACAACTACTGGTTAAAGAAACTTTGGTGCACACATCAACGACTCACTGTCTTGATTAATGACTCAGACCAAGAAAATGTCACTGTTTTTCACCCAAGGATCAACTTACTTACTACTAAAAGATGTCCAGAACACCTAGGGTCCATCCAAATACCGTCCAGTAATTTGTCTACCGATACTATACAGTTATAACTGCATGCATGTCCTAAGGAATATAGGAACATTGCGATTACGTAGACTGACAGAAAGCTTATGGTTCCGTACCTCATGAAACGCTGATAAAAATCGTAAGAACGTATAAAATAGAGCCTAATCTAGTGCCATTTTAAAATACTTCATGTCATTATGGCGAACTAAGATCCGGTTCAATGCAGCCACTGTCAATTTGAGAACAAATTAACTAACTATGAATCCACTGTCACACCGTTTGAACTTTACAAGATACGGGTTCAGCGTGAAGAAGAACAACGCAGAAATGATGAGAGTGAACCACCTTTTCTACATGGGCGGCTTAAAATTGATGGCTGTCACCAAGAACCAACTGAAGCAAATGCTCAAAATTGTAGAAGGGTTTTCCGATGACATAGGAATAGGTTTCGGACTGGACAAATGTCGCACCCTCAGTACAATTAGCGGAAAATTACAGGAAACCGCAGATGAGATCGTAGAGGATCAAAATATTATCGCAATGATCGAAGGGGAGACCTACAAACAAGTGTGCATGAAACAAGCACTACGAATAGATCAGGGCAGAATGAAAGAAGTCTCGACCAATGAATTCATTTAGAGAGTTAGACAACAACAACAGCAAGAAGGCAATTAACACTTACGCATGGTCAATCGTGAATTATTTTTTTGGAGTAATTGCCTGGAGCAACACCGATATCGATAATCTACATCGAGAAGTTATAACGCTGTTGATAGAGGCACACAAACACCACCGAAGGAGTTCTACCGAAAGAACTACATTACCGAGTCATCGAGAAGACAGAGGACTAGCCGATATCACGAAGCAGTTGGAACAAAAAATTTCCAACAAAAAGCGAATACTTCAATTCTCCATAGAACTCTCTGCGAAGTAGTGGACTCAAGTCCAATGAACGAACACGAACATAGGACTGGTCACAAGGCCGACGATGAAAAACTACAGATGTGGAAGAAAAATTGCTACACGGAAGACATCCCAACGAGGCCGGCAGGCACATGTCGATTAATTTGCGTCAAACTACTGGCTGACCTCCAGACAGATGTTTTCTGAGACGGAAGCGTTCCTTTGGGCGATATAAGACCAAGTTATTCCAACCAGAAGTTAGCTAGAATTCATCGCCAAAGACGAATCTCTAACGACAGATACATGCAGATACAGATGCCAGACTTCGGAGACGATACAACACAACAGGAGGATGTCAGATGTTTGCGTCGATAGAATATAAGGAGAGACACGGCGCGATGGTCAAAATCGTGTACCAAGAATTGGCACAAAAGCATAAGCCAATACAAGCAATTAAGGTCCCATATTACAGATACATCCCAGAGCCAATTCTTGAAAATGAAAACTATAAACTATACTGGGACCGTATAGTTCTCACCGATCAACGAGTCGCGCACAATAGACCCGACATCATACTTATAAATAAATTTTTAGGACGGCAACTATGATAAACAAGGCCATTCCCAACAATAACAGTTTGGAGCTGTAACATGCCGAGAAAATTGCGAGACCTAGAAGCCAGAATAAGAAAACAGTAGAGAATGGATACCGTTCAAACACTTTCAATTATAATGTCGACAACTGGAATTATACCGAAGAACTCACAGTATATGAGAAACAAAACAATGTGTCAACACCGGACTACGCCACTATGACCTGCTAAACTGGAAAGGGTCACATCAAAGCTGAATCGTTTTGATATAGAAGATATCTGTGATCAGTGAATATTCCCCTTAGCGGGAGTGCAAAACACCTTAGAGTGAATATTGATAATAATAATAATAAAAATAATCGGAAATTTCTACTACAAGAACTAAACAGTTAAATTATAGCAGGGATTATATCAAGGGTTCCGTCATGGTAATCGACACCTGGGCCTATGGCTTTTTGTGTTTCCTTTCCTTGTAACTACATCCTGTGCTTACAGAGAATTCTCTAATAGAAGAAGGTATCTGTGCAAACCACCCACTCTCAGCACCCAGTCGTTTACGCCTAAGGTGGATACATGCCAGCCATGTGGTGATCAAATGAATTGATGATGCGATCCCAATTTCACACCACCTACACATGGATAGTTCTGATGAGATAGTTCAACCATCTTCAGGTTTCACTAAAAAATTGGAAGGGATGCAGGAACATAAGTTATTAGGGAAATTATGGGGAGGGAAAAGAGAATGGAGTCTAGGATAAGATCATGGTATAGTTGGGTGGGAGTGAGGAAGTGGAAGGTAGGAAGTCAGAGAGAACATGTAAAGTGCCCAAGTCCATGATACAAACTAGCGATTCAAAGTCGTCTTCTGGAAAGATACGATGCATAACGAATAACCCTTTCAAGCAATATGCAATCGTTTCATATGTCCATCGTTCGAGCCGTATAAGTAAGCAAACTATATTAGTTATCATCATTAATTTAATGAGAAGCATTTCATTTAAATACTCTCCATTGTATAATATATTAATATTTAAATTACATTAATTATACCACAATTATTAGGTTGGATTTATGAAAAGACGCGCGTTTCCCAACCTAATTTGTACAATTTTTCAGTATCACACCTAAAATTTGAGAACTAAGTTATAAGGGAGTTGAGAATGACGTGAGTTGCTTTCAGAAGGGAATTGAGCATTCTGCCTTACTTGTGTTGGCGGTGGCACTGTTTAGGTTTATATTCTCGATGTCTAGAAGCCTAAATTTATATACCTATACGTGCTGGAGTTCACATGATTCGATGTGCTTCTGATAAGACCAAAACAAAAATGAAACTTCTGGGATGTTAATTACATTTGTAGCTTTTATCGGTGAACATCTTATTTCCTGATGCCATTTGAATTATAACAAAAAAATGCCATTCTGTGTTCCGAAGTACATCAGAATAATTTGTTGAAATGCAGATGAGTTGATATTATCGTGCCTTTTTGTTTATACTTCAAACTTCAACGAGAACATCACGAAATTTCTTAATCTGCTGTGCTGTGTCTGTTCTGTGGGCGCGGCCGTGCATTCTAGGAGATTTCATGTACGTAATGATTATAGTAAGGATTTATACAGTTCGTCGTTGATATAGAAGTGATTACATAGACATAGTTACACACGTACTGGCGGCGTCGTTGATCCGCTTGGGCGCTTTCACTACTATACTATGAATTTTTCTATAGAAATTTGTTTCAACCCCAACTGGGTGGACACTTTTTTTTATTTCATTTATTATATGTTCCATGTATTGTCGTTAAAACTATACAGGATATCCCAAGTTGAATGGCCTATTAGACGTTAGTGGAGAACTAATGATGCCAGCGTTCTGAAATTGAGGTAGTTGATTCAGCTGTTCCCAAACTCTATTTCTAAAATATTTCCACCTCAATGGCATTTCCGGTTATACCGGAAGAGCATACTAACTTTGTTATTTAATGTGAAACACCCTGTATACTGATGACTGGTTCGATAAAACTAGGTATTCCAATTACAAAAACATCTAATAAATAAGTCTAGCTTGTTTTGTTCATGAAATCTCCTAGTTTTACTTGAAACATCGATTTTTTGCTTTTTGAAAAACTGATATATATCTAGAACATCGTGAACTAAGAAAATTATGAAAGGTGTTTTGCAAACAAGAAACCATGCGGGATATAACACATATCCCACTGAATCTCAATCAGTATACAGAGTGTTCTTTTTCCACCTCATATTTCGAAGCGAAGAAACATCGAAAACTACGTTTTTCCAAATTGAAACCAATTTTTTTTTAATTCATTAGATTCGCTTTGAAAAACCAAATTAAGTTTTCCATACGTACCTGAGATTCAAAGTTTTAAAGTTATGGCGAAAGAACGAAGGTAGGTGCCTACCTGAAATTGGCAAAGGAGACTTAGATCTCTGCACGTGCATAGACATATCCCAGAGCATATACAGGGTCCTGAGCATAGATCACAAACTATTATGATTTTAATTGTCAGTGGAATTGATTCGAACAGAATGGTTAATTACACAAATGAGCAAATTCTATTTTTCATTCATGGATGTGAGTAGAACATGAAGGAGATTCAACGAATTATATTCAAATATGCCGTCTGACAGCTGAAAAATTCTGGAGATACGTTACGCATTTTCTATTGACTAGAACGGTCCAGAATAACACATCATTTTCATCGCCTGTAGTCTACAATGAAGACAATGAACTTGCCGTTTTAGCTTATTTTGATGTTAATCCACGTGCATCATTAGGCAATAGCATAGCATGAACTGAATTTACCTCATAGTAGTATTCACACAATTCTACTACACCCTTATAAATTTTCATCGGTCTAAACTCTACAAGCTGGCGATCCACAGCTTCGAATAGAACTGTGAGATCTTTTTTCTCAGAACACAAGAGGATCCCGATTTTCTCAAAAGGATTGTTTGGAAGGATCTGGCCAAATTTTCTAATGAAGGAAAGAAATCCTCATAATAAATTTACTTTTAATGTGTTTGCATTTTTGAAGGACAACAGACTTTCGTATTTTGTGTATGATAAAAACTTAAATAGTGAACTTCATATGGAGATTTTGAGGACGGTAGTAAGTGACTTCGTTGACACTTTATCAGTAGCTGAATCAAGGCGCTGTTTGTACCAACTCGATGGAGTGCCAGCTCATCGCACAAATGAAAATTATTGAATTTTAACTGATATGTTTGACGATAGATGGATTAGAACGAACGGTCTTTGTGGCCTCCAACCTGACCTTACTTCTATGGATTTTTATTCTAGGGGAACGCTGGAAGATGAAATTTGTTCTGAACCTATGACTTCAAGATATGAATTGCATAATAGACTGCAAAATACGTTATTTGTTAATACTCTAGGAACATCTATGCACGTGCAGACATCTAAGCTTCCTTTGCCAACTTTAGTTAGGTACGTAAAATTCGTTTTTTCGCCATAACTTGAAAACTTGAAATCTCAGGTACAGGATATGCATAGGGACCTTTATTTTTTACAGAAAATCTAATGAATTGAAAAAAAGAGTTACAATTTGAAAAACGTAGTTTTCGATATTTCTTCGTTTCGAAATGTGACGCGGAAAAAATAGCACTCTTTGTACTGACAGAGATTCAGTCGGATATGAGTTATGTCCCGTTTAGTTTTTTGATTGCCTTTCATTATTTTGGTAGCTCACGCAGTTCTCGAGATATATCAATTTTTTCAAAAAGCAAAGAATTGATAAATTTCAAGTGGAACTAGGATATGTCATGAACGAACAACCTAGACTTATGTGTTAGGTGTTTTTTTAATTGGAATAACAAGTGCTATTGATACAGGTTTCCTATATTAAATAACTAATTTGATTTCATTTATGCCGGAAGTTCCATTGAGATGAGAATATTTTAAAAGCAGAGTTTAGGACCAGCTGAATAACTACCAAAATTTCAGAATGATAGCATTATTAGTTCTCCATAAACGTCTCATAGGCCTCTCAACTTGAGATACCCTGTATATTCATATACGTAATCTATTGATCTTGGGGAGAACTGACGTTGAAACAAATACGAACCTCATTGCTCATCAGAATCGAGTTTTATTGTAAACGAAAATCTAGTGATGCTGCCAGACGTCCTCAAAACTTTGCTCCCATTTCTTATTGTGCAATACTTTACAATCCAAGGGCTATAAATAAATTTTCTTTCAGTAGAGAGTTGTTACTTTATGTCCCGATAGGGTTATAATCAGTTATTCGAATTCCTTTCCTCTGAATACAAAAAGACGTATTGACATCAAAATAAACACTCTAATTGCACAAAAACACAAATTTTCAGATCGTTCGCCTTAATTAAAAATATCCAGTCGAGGTGTTGAAGGGAGGAAATTGATTTCGCTTCTTTCACAACGAAATCAATATCATATTCCCGCAAATGGAAAAGTTAATCCACTCAAATATACCGCACACGGATTAAAAAAGTAATTCGCGAAGCCTTGAAAGAAAGGAAATCATATTTTCCGCCGATTTTCTTTTATATGTACAAACCATTATAAATTCGAACATCTGAAATGTTGAAATGCGATTTGAAAAGCAGAAAAGTGAATGCAATTTTTGTGTGAAAGGAACCGATATTCTCTTGTATTTCATATTCACTACGGTAGATGGTTTTCCAACGATTCCGGAATTTATTTGCATAACTATGGTAATTTCTACTTATCGGATGATTTATTTCCAGGAATATCGAATTCCAACCAAATCCAGGTTTATACCGGGCCATACTTATACGATGTTTTTGATATAGAGCTTGAAAATGAATGATAATGCCTGTAAAATTTCACGACACCAAGCTTCATTAAAATCTCCGTGGAATATATTCGAGTTGAATTTCCTGTTCCTATTAACTTGGACTCTCATATCGGCTCATGCGCACAATAAATTCCTGGAGGGATTCGAGAAATATTTTGCACTTACCGAGATTAGAACTGCAGTTTTTCCATGAATTTCGATTTAATCATCTGAAATTTATTTCGTTTCAAAATGTATTATCATACTTTACGTCTAGGCAACGATTGAGATGAGCAAGTGACCTACACTCAAATGATGCAATCATTCATTCCATATGGTGCCAGTGTAAGGTGGAAGAGAGCAAATTTTGGAAGTAAAAAATGCTTGAAAATAATTTGGGACACAATAAGCATGTGATTGGTGATTGTACTACAAAATATTTGTCTTCGCAGAAGAGAAGAAGCTACCAGATATGTCTTACAGCTTCTCAGGTGGAAACAAATTATATTACCTAGGCTTCTAATTGAATCAGCATCAATGAAGGTTTGTAAGGAGAAACTCACTGAAGAACTGGAGTTGAAAAACCTCTTCGAAAATTAGAAGCGAGTGCAAATTCACATCAAAAGCCCTAAATGAGTGTCATGGCAGATCTGGTCTGCATTTTTCACCATCACGAGCTTACTTTCACAACAAAACAGTGTATAAAATCGCAAAACACGAACGTAGATACCCTTCATTTGTCGCGAACGACAGTGGGCCAGCGAACATTATAACGGAGTTATGGAGTATATACACAAACCTGGGTTACAAACAGATGAAAAAGATCGAGTGATTCAGTTAAGGCTCTACAAAACTTCAACTCGAACAGTCAAAGGAAGTTTTCAGTTACAACAGTAAAAATCTTCCTAGCGGAACCGGGAACCACATGCCCTGTGTATATCATCTAAAGAAAATTTTGGTATTTAGATTCTCACTATATTAACAAAACTAAGACCGGCTTCATCTGACGAAGCCACAGTGCACAGTGTGGTGAAACCGGTCATAGTTCATTGAAAATATGTATATCGATTTTCATGAAGTACCGACCTCCTCAATCAAATTCAAGAAAATTTTTGAAGGAGACAGAAATACAGGACAAGAAAATGAGTGAAACTGAAATGTATATTTTCAAATAGAATAAAGTCATAGTAGGGTGAAAATACATAAAATTTTCCACGAAACAACTAAAATAAAAAAAAAAAATATGCGAAACTACATTCCTACTTCATCAGATAGTTGATAGTCCGAGGAAGTCCCCGGACTCCCCCAACTCTCAGTTCTCGGGGAATTACCGTTCAAAATCTATCCTCGGTGATTCATCACCATAGTCATTATATATTATATAGATTATTATACTCACAGTTCTGGCCGATCAGTGACATTACATTAATTTCTTTCAGTTTCGTAAATATCTTCACAAGGAATATTGAGTTTTCAATATTGCGTATCTAAAAATCCACCAGACTGTGTTTTTGGACACCTTGTTCGATTGACCAACAGGGTCACAGTATGCAATGCCTTAGCCAATCTATCTTGCTGCAGTAGACTTAGGTTGCCGTTCACACTCATATCAGCATTTACGTACACCAAATTCAAGGATAAAATTTGACATATACGAAATGTGTGAATAAAGTAATCAGACTGTTTTCAATTTTTAATTCGAATATAATTATAATGCAATATTGTCTCCTTCAAAATAGCTGCATTTGGAAGCTACACACAGCTCTGGAGACGGTCCTTCCGAGCATTATAGCGTTAACTCGGAATTGCCTTCAGCTAGTCGGTTACGGCTGTTTTGATGTTTTTAAATGTTCCAAAATGAGTTCCCTACGGATGATTTTCAATTCGTGGGAAGAGGAAAGAGTTTGGTGAATAAGGAGACTGAGAAGCCACAACAATGTTTTTACTGGCTAAACAACGTCTCGGTAGAAGTGTTGATTAACCGTTTGGCCTTCAGGCATGCAAGCATTTAATCTTGGACTTGGTTATTCGTGATTTCTCAGACCTTAGAAAGGTTGAAGTGTACCACTCCATGCTCTAGTATTTAGTTTCTGAATCGTAGTCAAACACCAGAGAGTCGTTACTAGTAGTAACACGTTCCAGAAAACGGGGATTTTTTTCATTTGATTGCATAAAATCAGGGCTCTTCCTTTCTGATACTATTTTGGTCTTGAGATAGGTTTTTTGGGCCCATTTTTGCTCTAATTTCTCTCTTTTTCTTGCACAAGATCGCGGATTCTGTTGACATTCTCATCGGTGGTTGCTCTTGCAGTCCTTCCACTTGGTAGTTCATCTTCATTTGATTCTCTTTCTTCTGAAAATGCCAAATGTTTCTGTTACATTGTGTCTAACTTTGAAGTAAACTTGATTCATTGATGCCACTCGTTTTAAGAACGTATAAGAAAAACCTGTTCAGAAAAACTAACGCTTCGGACGAACAAATGACTGTAGTGAGTTCAAACTCATACTGGAGATCTATTGAATGTGCACCTGACGCTGCTCAAAATCCCTTGTTTGACAGTCTCCTTACTTTATTTACAAACCCCGTATTATGGCCATAGGAAGACATGAATTGTAATGCTTTACCATAAACTCAAAATGATCAGGGAGCATGATCAATTACCAGCCATAACTTCAATGATTAGCTTCCTGAATACTAACACAGAGAACTAGGCTTCAATCTGTTCAATTCTCATGTAAATTTGGGAAAAACATTCCCATTTGTTTTAAGATATATGCTTTTGTGATAGTAAAGTATATACACATAAATTGTTGGTTTCATAACTCTTTCATAGAAACAGGTGATATTTAAGTGCACAATTACGGATGTTTATAGTTCTTGCTGTTCTTGAAATATCTATTCTTGGGCCCTTCATGTTCGTGAAAGATCTTTCTTGAAATCTGTTAAATAATATATCTTTGCTGTCGACATAAGTGTTAATGATTTTTCTTCGGAATAAGCAGGTTCTAAATATGTTCTCGCTGTGTTTAAGAGAAGTATATTATTTTTATTCTTCAAGTAACCAGAATACCTACATCATTAATATCGAATGGATTTTATGTTATATTGCATATGAAAATTCAAATTTTATGTAAATTTATATTTTCAATGAAATAAAACTATGCTATTTAGATCTTCACTATATAAACAAAACTATGACCGGTTTCACCACACTGTGGCTTCATCAGATAGATACAAACTAATGAACAGAGTTATTCCTTATATATTAGTCTTATTTCCTACTTAATATTACAATACGTACAAGTACAAGAGGTATGTTGGAAAACCCATCCGAGTTGCTTACTTTATGAATTGAAAAGATTGAGTAAAGGAGAAGGTTAAGATCTGATTGACTATTAAGTAACCTACCTGAATTCTTTTCTTTGTTAATCTCTAAAATTTCCAATAGATTGAGTTTTTATCTATTATTTTCATTGTGTAAAATTTTGAAATTATCTTTAAAATTATGGTTTTTTTCGTGTGAGTGATTCGAATAATGGGAATCTGTTTTATGATAATTAAAACTACGTTTGTGCTCGAATAATCTAACTTCGAAATTTCTGAAAGTTCTACCAATATAAATTTTATTACAATCCCAAAGACAGTTTATAAACACCGGATTTATTACCTTTATCAATTTTAGATTTGCAGTTTTTGATATGTCGACGAATATCATCATCATTCCTCTAGCATTATAATTTCAATATAGCATTCCGAACTGATAATTCATTAGGTCGACATATCAAAAACTGCAAATCTAAAATTGATAAAGGTAATAGATCCCGTGTTTATGAACTGTCTTGCTGGGATTGTAATAAAATTTATATTGGTAGAACTTTCAGAAATTTCAAAATTTGATTATCCAGGCACGAACGTAGTTTTAAATATCATAAAACAGATTTCCATTATTCTAATCATTTACTCGAAAAACCATAACTTTAATGATAATTTCAAAACTTTACACAATGGAAATAATAGACAAAAACTCAATCGATTGAAAATTTTAGAGATCAACAAAGAAAAGAATTCAGGTAGGTTACTTAATAGTGAACTAGATCTAAACCCTTCTTTTACTCAATCTTTTCAATTCAAAAGTAAGCAACTCCGATGGGTTTTCCAACATACCTCTTGTACTTGTACCTATTGTGATATTAAGTAGGAAATAAGACTAATATATATGAATAACTCTGTTCATTAGTTTGTATCTATCTGATGAAGCCACAGTGTGGTGAAACCGGTTAGGTTAATATAGTGAAAATCTAAATAGCATAGTTTTTTTTCATTGTAAATATGTATATCGATTTTATCAAGTAACGTAAATTTAATGAAAATTTATCTTGTTAATTACTAGTGACTTCTAACATCAAATAGTTTCTCATGAAACATTACCAGAAACTGTTATGAAATGGAATTTGTATGAGATCCATAATTCAAGCAGTATTCCACTTGATGCCAACCTTCTTTACGAACATTGTAAAGTTAACACACTTGGGGAATCAAGTCTGGATATATTTGGAAAAATAACGGCCACGTTCGAGACAGTACCCTGAAAATCGGACAATACGTGGCAATTTCCTGGATATATTCATGGAAAGGAAATGAACCAATTTAAAATTTATGTCAACTGGGAATGATCTTTATCACTGCCCAAACGATTTTCAATTTATTTGACATATAATATACGGAAGAGACCCTTCCTGTGAGTAACGAAGTTAGCACTCTCACACTGAATGGATTTCATTTAATGGATATCGGAAGGTGTTTATTGTATTGTTTTTTGAATCAAACTGATAAACATGTTGTCTGAATAGATATTTCAGTAAAAACAACTGAAAGATTTCATGATTTTGTAGACCTTTCCTTTAATATTACTCCTATACAAATTATTCCGTCTATTCAAAATGCATGTGAATATCAAAGTATGCAACATAACCAATTCTCAATAAGGACGAAACCGGAGTTGTGACAACCAACTGAATTATTCCACACTTCTGTGAGTAATGAAGTTAGCACTCTCACACTGAATGGATTTCATTTAATGAATATCGGAAGGTGTTAATTGTATTCTTCTTTGAATTGAACAACATAACCAATTCTCAATAAGGATGAAACCGGAGTTGTGACGACCAACTGAATTATTCCACCGTTGTTGTGGCTCTTGTTAGGATAATCTGTTTAATGTGCTATCTATTTAATTAATAAGAATTCGAACGATTTTCATTTTATGTTTGAACGTAGCAATGTATACATTACTGTTCTGCGTTAAACGCGTAATGTAATGCTTGTAAAGTGAATCTTTTATATTGTTCGACGCCTTTAATACCTATTGCCTTTCATATTTGATACTCTTGTACTAACACTTATGTGCTACATGTGTTAATACTTCTTAGGAGATTTGTTTGCTATCTAGAGAAAGGCTGTCCCTCTGCGAAACGAAACAAACAAGGCGTAGCAGATGGATGAGTTTTTTGAAATAATCAATAGAAGGTCATTACTCACTTTGTCTCTGTAGAGAGTACATTCGATAACAAACGAAGGAATAAAGATTGTTCGGACGCGGATTTGGAAAAACAATCTCATTAAAATCATGCCATGTCTACCGCAAAAAGTTGAGGAATCTCATGTAAAACCAAGTAGTTGAATTAGTAAGTATCTATGCAAGCACCTTCTCAACAACTTCGTAATATATTGTGAACTAATGAGCAACGCTTCACAACCACTAATCAAAACTCGAAAGCAATACTTTGACGAAGATCTCATGCGTTTTGGTTTCTTATTTTGATTCTAATCATAAACACCTCAAAAAAGTCTAGGGAACACTTACCAATATCTTTGAAATATGAATTTGATGATTCGAATTTATAGAAATCTTTCGGTTTTTGTTAGGATGTATTGTATATAATGTATTCTCAAGAAAACAAAATAATATTCGACTTCTCCAAAGCACCTATTATAAAAAAAAAAGTTGAAATTTGAAAATGCCGAAATTTGGTAAAACACAAAAAAAAATCCTGAACTAATATTTTCGAAACGATATGGAAGCACTTATATTTTTCAGTACCCAGAAGGTCCACCTCTGTTATTAATGACACTTTGGCATCGTCGCGGCATGCTTAATATTAAATTGTCTATTACATTTTGGCCATTCCAAGCCCCCTGAACTGCTAATCGAATCTTCTGTTCATGATGGAAGACGTTTTGACGCAGGAGATCTCTTTTTAGGGTGTCCCACACATGCTCGATGGGATTCAGATCTGAGGAGCAGGATGGCCACGGTAGAATAACATTCAAGAACGTTCAAGACAACTCTTGCACGATGAGGAGGGGCATTATCCTGTTGGAAGAGTGGATTTTGACCCATTGTTTGGAGATACGGTACTACTACAGGTAAAACTATCTCATTTGCGTAAGAATTTCCCGTGAGGTTGTGTTGTATGAAAACGAGGTCAGTTCTTCCACAAATGCTAAATATAACCTCCCCAAAACATCACTGATCCGCCTCCTTGTCTGACAACTTCTCGAGCATGCTGGAGACGGTTTTGCTTTTCAGGTTCCCTCCATATTCGAATTGTTCCCGAATCGGGATAATAACTAAATCTAGATTCATCACTGAAGAGAATTGTGGCCCACCTCTCTTGACCCCAGTTTACGTGTTCTTGGCACCAATCTAAACGAGCAGCGCGATTTCTATGGGTCAGTTGTGGAACTCTTAAAGGACGTCTGGAATGGAGTTGACCTTCGTGCAGTCGATTTCTCACGGTTTGGTCGGAAATTTGTACATAATTAATTCCTGATAGCTCTTGAGCTAATTGAGATGCTGTGGTAGTACGATCTCTTCTGCTTTGTAAAACCAAAAATCGGTCTTGGGCGACTGTAGTAATCCTGAAACGACCTGTATGGCGTTCTTCTACGCTACCTGTTTCATTGAAACGCGACCATAAACGGTTTATGACACTTGGGCTACTTCCCAGAACCCTAGATACTACCCGTTGTGAGCTCCCAGCTTGGAGCATGCCAACGGCTCGTAACATCTCTTCTCTATTTAAATGTCTGATGAATAAGAAAGCAATTTACCACACAATACAGAATGAACGCAGCATACATATGGTATTCTTTACGCCTACGGCAGAATTTTAGTGTATCTGGCAAAATGGACGATTGAAACTGTCTGGCTACTGAGGAAACAGCTTTGAATAGTTTCTCAAGTAACATATAAAATTCACCTCTATCACCTTTTACTTGACTATCACACCTTTAACTTCATAATAGAGGAATGTTTTTGCCTGTGTTGGATACATACATAGAGAAAGTTTCAGCTTTCCTGAAATAACGAAGATCTGGCCATCGTGGGCTCTTGTTCTATAAGCACAATCCAACAACATGCAATCACCTTATTTCACGTTTCATTCACAAAACATTTAGAGACTAACTGTTACTGATTTACTGTAACGGCTAAGACAGGGTTTTTTTCTGTTCATTCTTTCTACTCATCATAATTCTTATATGGTTTAGCCATTTCTTCTCATTTTCGTATGTTCGTAAATTTGATATTAATCAATATAGTCTCTAAATTTTTTTATGTACTTCTTTCTTTCGTTCGAATAAGTAAACCAATCACTAAAATGAATCATCTACTTCAATCTTTATAGTTGACGGCCAACCAAACGGTTGATATGAATATGAATTATCTTGTCTTTTCAGAATAATTTACCGAGTGGCATCCCTCTCGAAACGAGTTTGAAAAACTATGTTATGTTACACAGGTACATAAGAGTTTTTCGTGTGATAATTGTGGTCAAGAATATATGTCCATTCATGTTTCATGAATTGCTAAACCATTCATCCAATCCAATGTTGAGAATCGAAAAATCAACTTCAGAAGGCAAACTCCAATGAACGTAACACATATGATGAGCACTCACTGAATCTTGGTTGGATTTCCCTTTGATTCCAAGCGATTGTGGACACCAGCAATATATGAAAAGTTCCTGTTCATGCATTACCCTCTGCTCATTGCAACTGCTTTGACGAATATCTCAAATCTGTGCGAAGTCAATGTTTTACTTTAGCCTGCTTAGTCACCTGACCTGAATGCTATTGAGAATGCCTTAGAAATATTACAAGTAGGCGTTACACAAGGATAATATCATTTTCTAAGCCAACAACAATTGTTTGATGCTCTCCATCTGACTTGCGAGACTGTTGGCTTAATCAGTTCACGGCTATTAACAATTGATGCCACAGATATACATTTTATACAGATGTAAGTGGATGATATGAACATGAGAATGTCCGGGAGTTTCGAATTGAGAGAATTAAGTCTCACTACTTTTTAACCACAACAGTATATAGATCTGTATATTTATATTGGATTTTTTTATGAATAACTTCAAGAAATGCCCTAAGCATTTACGTTGTGAAATAATTTAAGCTCATTTTAACATAATTTATGTATAATCGCATTTTTTCTATAAGCACTAATTTCTCAATAAACGATTCTATCTCACAAAACTTTCGAGAGCAATAATTTACTTTCTTTCCTTCCACAGAGACGCTTTCGGTCATGATGACAAAAATCACGATTCAATTGAGAATTACGCCGGAAAACGTTACCGCGTTTTGTTTATACTTGCAAACTAAAATGGTTTCCATGTAATTGATTAGTAAAAGGAATAGTTACTGCCGTGAAATCATGACACGACATAGATTTCGTATCGGGTGATGCTTTTATAAATTTCTATTTGTCTATTTAACTATTTCCGTGGGTTTGGAGGTTTCGAGTTATGAGAATATCACTCCTGATCAATAATGACGGTGTTCTATTATCAAGACGTGTTTAGTGTTGATTATTATGTGTCAATATCGTGCAAATTCATGGTTGCATTCTCCACTTGTTCTTTGGTAATTTTACCTATGCTCGACACAGCTGAGCATTAAGAGTTTGAATCTACTAGAAGTTAGGATGAGTTAGCAGTTTTACAGAGAACGGCTACCCTAGATTTACTTGTGATAAACACCTCAACAGAATGATGGAATGAGCCAGAAGGGCTACTGTGGATCTAAAGAAATGGTATGAAGGACTGAACGCCAAAATCTAGTTCTACACTGAATGTTATATGGAGCCCGTGTATGGTAAAGGAGAACAGAACTCAGCAACTTGCAGAAGCTTGTTTGTTTAGCATCACAGGGGCACTGAATTATTCCCCATTGGCAAGTATGGAGGAAATAATTGGAATAACACTGCTTCGTCTTCGTATGATAAGGGAAGCTATAAGACAGGACTCAGATTTCACAGTGTCCAACGCTGCAAGAGTAGTGACTGGATTACTGGAGACCCTGCGTGGACTGAAATAGATCCAGGCCTCTTAGTTAGGCAAACGCTTCCAAAAGCACTAAGAAAAATTAATCCCAAACAGTCAGGCTGTACAGACCCTACAAACGCGAGTTTACTTCAAAAGCCATATTTAAATAACACGGCTGCCTCAATGACTTGACATTTTAGAGTTGGTAGGGATTTCGGCTCATTCGAGTACATCTGCAACCAGATAGCGAATAATCTTGCGAAAAGAGGGGCGAAGATACCCGTTCTATGTCTGGAACCAATGTATTACCTCAATGAAGTCTACACGATTGAAATGTAGCATCCCATACATACACCTGAATACGATTTCTTTCCAGTTATTGCACAACTGGAAAAAAATCGTCGATCTGAGGCAGAAGCTCTATTTGAGTTGATTTCAAAGAGAATAGCGGAAATCCTCAGTTGGCTATGGAAATCTTTGCAGGGTGATATTAAGTCACATGCCTTTCTCGTAATCACCCAAAGAACCGATGAGCGTTGACGCAGCTCTAGTATCCTATTTAATATGAATATAGGAATATTTCTGCAAAAAGTGTTATCCACTTCTTGAAGGATTAACTCTAATCTCTTTAGGCAAAAGTGCAACAGACCTAAAATTCTACCGAATAAAACATGTATAAATGCTTCTACGAAATTACTCCATCAGGAAACAAATGCACCCAACAAAGTGATACAACATGAACCTTTGAAAATAGGCAAGTGTTTATAAGCTTTCATCAAACTGAAAGCAAATTTTGCCAAGATAAGATAATCGTTCGAAGATAATGCACCTTGATAAAATCTTATTCACCATTTACCGAATTCGAAACTGGGTCAGATTAGGCTCATTCTGAAGATTAATGTCGTAATCGATAACAGCTTGTGTTGTTCGAATTGTTGTTCATTTGAATCCATCAAACTAGATTACATGAAAAATTTTCAGAATGAAATGCTATCAGCGATGCCGCACTTAATTAAAATATTTAATCAAATCACAAAGTATAAATTTTCACTAAAGTTTATTGAGTTTCACGCTTACCTCGATAACGTAGCTTCATCAGATATTAAATGAAGAATTCAAAACTGTTCCTATATAAACGAAAAAGAAACCATGAATAACAGATGAAATAAGGGCAGACTGGTTCAAAATTGATTAAGAGAAATACGCCTGAAGACCTTCACTCAAGTTACAAAGAATTAAACCAAATGAGGTAATGGAGGAAGTCGAATTGACTGTTTTGTGAAGAACCTGAATTAAAGCTTTTATTCTTTCCTTAAGTAAAATGTTGTTCTATTCATTTCTGATCTTCAGCTGAAACGATTCATTCACAACATTCAATTTGAGATTAACAAATGTTTATTATTTTACAAAACTACCTATTCTATATTCTATAGTATTCAATTCAGGAAAATTTTAACGACTATTAAGCCAGTAATATGTAATTAGCCTTTCACCATATTATTCAGAGAGTAAACAAACATCAACATTTCACTATAGTGACCACCGTTATCAATAACAGAACTATCAGCATGAATTATTTAGTGTGAAAAAAAAGTGTAACTACACCTTACAATTAAATTTTGTTGTCCACCTTTCCATTGAATTCATGACACCAACATTTTCTAGAAATGACAATATATGGTATACATCACTGAATAGCTTTTTTTCATTCAGTATTCAATTGTAAAGATAAGCCTGAATGAAGTTCCAGTAATTGAACATTTTTCTCATTTTGTGAGGTTATAACATTAATATAGTTCAATTATCCAAAACTCATAACATTAAAAGAAACAAAACGAAATATACATGGTAGAGTTTAAGCGACAAAGCATTTCTGATGTAGTATTTCATATTTTCTTCGTTATGACTACATGATCATCAACATCCCTTGGTGCATTTACATAAGCTGTGGATTTAAAATGACCCTGCAGAAGCCCAGAGAGGTTATATTAGATGATCTGATTGGTAATCCAATGACTTTTGTTAGCTAACCCATTTTTATGGAAAAACGAAATCGAGATATCCTCTAACTATTTTTGCAATTATCCATCTTGCTGAAGCCAAATTTCTAGACTAGACAAATCAGGATTATTGTGTTCAGGATTAAATAGACTTGAGCTGGCAGAAGTTTCAACTGCTAAAAATGCGACGAGGTTTGAACAGTGAAATGTTTCTCAAGGAAAAATAATTCAAACAGTCTAGCTTTCAATATGACGACACATATATAAATTTTTTCAGGCGAGTTTCGAGAATTCAATGTGGGTTTTCTTTAGACCAATAACTACAATTTTAAGAATTTTTGAGGTAGGAAGTTGCTTCATGTGAAAATGGAATATGAACCTTTAAGTACCGAGGTGTGGTCTTCTAGCGTTATAATTGTCTATTCAACTAAGTTAGCGAACTCGGATAATCGTGCGTGTGTCTCAATCTCTCGTACAGCCCACAAGTATCGTTCGTGAAGAGTGGTAATGTTGGCATCTGTAATTTTGATCGGTTGTGATTGTTATAAGCAGATTAGTGGTCTATCAGATCAGTCGTTCATATGTACATTTTTGAATATCGATTATCACACATTAGATAGTTTTTCTGTTTCTTCTTAATTGAATATTATGATGAATTACTCCAGTTTCGCTAGTATAAAATGGGCAGCTCCAAATGAATACAACAATGCTCCTGTACCTAGGAAGAAATATGAAACATGATTTCAAATCAGAGAACTAGAAGAGCTTTCAGCGGAATGTCATTGCGACAGAGCATGAACATGACATGACTTCCGAACAAGATGGATGAGAAGCTGAAGATATAAGATTTGGTAGAAATATATTCAAATGGAGCTCGGTGCTCTTTCAATAATTCGGTGCAACAACATTTGTAACATAGGCTTCAACACTCTCCAATAATGATACGAAAGATCTTTTACATTTATGGCATAAGTTTTTGATGATGCTATAATTGGAGAGTCTCAACGATTTTTGAGCATGGGGATTATGCTTATCGATAAATAGGATTATTAGACCATATGTACTATGTGAGGGAAAAAATGAATCTGAAGGTTAACAAGTGTGTCACATAAATACTTCTAGAATAAAGAGCGAGACTGCTTATCTTCGTGACTCTTGCTACGCAATCCATTAATTATTGATAGTATTGATATTATGGTCCTGTAGTTCGCTCATCCCTATTTTGTTAATAAAATGACACATCGGCATCGACATTTGGATGTTAGAACAACCCAGAAATTGATTTTGTTTATTTTTTTTATTCTCAATTCTAATTGCAAGGCAATGCCTTTCATGCCACATGCTGTGGCCGCCCAAGTTTATTCAATGTGTGTGTTTACTCGCTTCTTAAAGAGGGCAAAATTGTAAGTTTTCGAAAAGATTTTCGATGATAGCGAGTTCCACAGTTCCACACACAGTAGCCCTTTAAACAGAAGAATTTTCATAAAGAGAGGTACGTGGCGTTGCTAGTTAGACCGCATTCTGAATGATTAAAGGAGGTTCCTAAGCAGTAATTTCTCTGGAGAACCGTGTTGCGGCGTCTTGTCCCCGTTTAAATTCGTCTCCAAGTCTGAACGCAGTGACATGCTCTGTTCGAATCTTTGCAGGTGCAACTACTTAATAGATTTAGGACGGTGACTAAAAAATGAGAACACCAGAGTACCGTCGTCCGAAAACTCAAATATTTAGTTCTCCGTACAGTGGAGCAGACCATTTATCTGCAACAGAAAAAGCGTTGGCGAGAGTATGGAGCCCAGGAGCACTCTTGCTTTAACCTGAAAAGATTCAGCCGTTACACCTGAATCGATCTACTCAAGAGACAGTTACTAATCCACGTCCATATGCTATTAGTTAATTGATCAACGCTGTGTGCCAAACCCTGTGGAAGGCCTTTGGAATATCAAGAGTGGTGGTACTTGATTTGCCATGCTCTTCGATTGTTGATGTTCACAAATGCGTAACGTATGCTAGGAGTTCACCAGTTGATTGTTGTCTACGAAAACCGCATCGTTGATCACTGATAATGCCCTGTAACTCGAGATATTTTATGAGCTTATCGTGTATCACTCTTTCCATGAGTTTCGACATAATGTTGAGGTAGGCATTTCTTTTTTTTTCTTCGGAATCCGTTGAACTCTCAATTTTCTAACACTCCTGAAACGTCTGGCTCTCACAAAATGTGAGGGAGATGATTTAGAGCAGGTGGTAACGCTGGAGCACTTTTCCTCAAAACAGTTAAAACAGTTGGTGGTATTTCATCAAGACCCACTGCATTCCTACAGTTCAGTTGTTGAAAAGCGCGCTTCACGTACGCACTCTGAACTTTACTTTAGACATTATCGTCTGAACATGGGGGATGCTTGGTGACCTGATACAATGAGAAAAATTTCACTCGTCATGAAATTCCTCAACAACATACTTGGACATAGTCTCGGTTGGTATATTCATGTATACTTGTTGCAACACATCCCAAATAGCATCAACTATTGCCAGTTTAATCGATGATATAATTGTTGCTCCCATTCGAAAACTGGAACTAATAGTTTAGATGATGATGAATCTGTAATCGAAAATCAAATACCTAACATAAAAAAAGTGCAGTATATCGATCTTTGAATATATTTCATGTCCTCTTTTCTGCAGGAACCATTGTGAAAGTCAAATGGGAAAATTTTTCGGCAAACTTTCCATTATGATTGAAGATGCCTTTAACACAATCTGAAGATGCTGCATCTGACAAAACGAATAAGAGGTCATCGTGGGCTCATTTTGACTGTCTCAATTCTCTGAAGAACGATTTATTTTCCCGAACATTACGTGAATCTTCCTTACATTGTACTCGCAAGAATAATTGGATTGATTTCAATTCAATTTGAAGAAAGGAATATTGAGTGTTCATCGTTCTATTATTATCAATCAAGGAGAAAAAACTCTTCATCCTCGAGTGCTTCAAAACACCTCTTTGCAGAAAAAGGAAATCCGAATATCATACTGATGATTTTGCAACAGCTCTCATAAATATAGAATAAAGTGAATTGAGAGTATTTGAAGAACGGATGAAGAAAATCTTTGTTCATCTACTGCCCCATACAGGCTCGCTAAGTCCAGAACACAAAAATGCTTTCGAGAATAAAAATGCATTAGGTAGTGTCTAATTAAGGTAATAAATCACATTTGGGCTCTCAATTCCACCTCAGGATCTATCCCAATATCATAGTGGTCAACTATCATGCAAATGAAAAGTAGTTAAGTTAAGTTGCAACTAATCGCAAAGGCCTCCGATTTCATTCCTGCTTCGTCAGTACTATTTGAGTGTTGAAGCTAGTTGATGTTGTGATCGTTCAAGTCCCATTATGCTCACCTCAGTTGAGGGATGCTGTATTCGGATCGGGTGCACCTTGTCGTCTAGATACTACTGGTTGCCGTTCGGAAATCGATACGGATCACGTAGAAACATCGTTTTGTTATATAAATAGATTTTCAACAATGTCAGGTCGAAAACGTCGTCCTCCAACGTATCTTTTTTCGGAATACGGCGTCCAATCTGGCATAAACACAAAACCTTCCTTAAACCGAAGCCTTGAGTGCAGTTTATAGCTATTGAGATTTATATGTTTTTTACATGAATATGTTTTTATTGATGGTTGAGATCACATTCAGTTATTCAATGTCAATACAAATTCAGTTTTTCTTTAATTTTTCATATATTCGAGGCACAAATTCGTTATTTCTCCTAATTTACTATAGAGGTGCATAATTTTACTGTAGATTAGATAAACAGCTGATGAGAAATTAATGATGGGCCCTAGTCGAAGCGGTATTTCACAATTGATGGCGGTATAGAGATAAAAGAAGTATGGGACAATGACGTTGAGGAAGATGTCGTGTTTAAATGATTGCATAAGACCGTTTTCCTCAACAAAACACCTGCTAGAGTGACACTACTAGGTATGTCGGTAATTTCTTTCCGGTGTTTGTAACAGAAGTCGCTAACTATAAGAATATAATGTTATGAATTGATCCTTGTGACATTTCATTCTACGTATACTGACATTAACCTTAAAACAACCAGGTTCAGCATTATTGATTTAAAACTAAAAAACTAAACTAACTAAAAAAAAATATTGAGCTTCATGCACGAAAATGATATTTGCGGCGCGCGTTATTCTTTTCGTCTCATTAAACGAAAACTGCCGTTACAAATCATCGTTCACTGGTTGAGATTCACATTGAGCATGCTCCAACCAGAAAAACTTAGTTTCGACAATTCGAATGTGGTGGTTTCAACGTTTAAGTCTGGGTACGCCGAAAGCTTTGGAATTATATAAGTTATTGGATGAAGATTCAACACATACTCAAAAACAATTGAATGTGAGCCGAGTAGCAATTTGAGAACGATAACGAGCGAAGTGAAAGATCCAAAATAGGGAAGATGTGTGCCATATGAGTTGAATGAAAGGAAATTGGAAAATCGTCCGTGAAATGTTATTTCAAAGGTATATATATATATATATATATATATATATATATATATATATATATATATATATATATATATATATATATATATATATATATTCTTTTGAAAAGAGAGGATTTACAAAAATTCGAATAATTGTATTTACACAGAAAAACACAATCGTAAAAAGCAAGCGAATGAATAGAATACCAGCGGAAAAAACAGCATGTCAGTATAGGAAATGTAACAGGGGAACCATACTATCTTGCGTTTGATTCAGTAAACGAGTGAAAAAACCTGTGGAAAAAACACTATTGCACTAGCAATAGCTTGTCTGTTTATGTATGAAAGGCGTTCATGGTTATTACCTGGAGATGCCACATCGCTTTGGTCGCAAGACCATGCTGTCTGAAGGGACAAGGTTGGTATTTTCATGGACTACTAAACCACAAACATAGTTAACATTGGTAGCTGCAGATGAAAAATTTTCAATTCAAACTCTGCATTCATCGAAAATCATCCACAATACGCTCAAAGATATCGTAAGGGGATTTTACTACATTACAACGCACCGTCTTATACAGAAAAAACGACTGAACACACCAGATCTGGTTCTATCCGACAAATACCCTTTCGCATCGATAGAATATGAGCTTGCGAGCGATAGTGTTCTTTTGGAATGGTATCTATGAATTGACTGAAAGATCTATAAAGTGTATGTGAATAGTTAATACATTGATTAAAGAATTCTAACAGGATGATTTGAATTAGAATCAGCAAAATTTCTCCACAGTTCAGAGGTCAAAACAAAGAAAAAATTATTAGAATTTTCAAAAGAAACGTTCAATAGAACTAGTTTTTATTATTTTATACATTTGGTGTAATCCAGTACCTCTTGCAGGCATAACCATTGTCTCCTAATATCCTGTATATTAGGAGACAATGGGTATGCCTGCACTTTTTCATATTTTTTTCTATGTATTGTCATTAAAACTATACAGGGAATCCCAAGTTGGGTGGCCTATATGTTTATGGAGAACTAATAATGTTATCGTTCTGAAATTATGGTAGTTGATAAGCTAGTTATATCAGAAGTGCATACCAACTTTGTTATTTAATATAGAACATCCTGTATATTGATAACTGAAGATGACTAATGACAATTCAATGCGAAACTGCAGTTTCGCATTGCATTTTTCTCTTAATTTATCAATTATCCAATGACAAAAAGACAGTTATTTGTTAATGCTCTGGGAACTGTCTGTGCACGTGCAGAAATCTAAGCCGCCTTGCCATAACTTGAAAACTTGAAATCTCAGGTACAGGGTATGCATGGGAAACCTCATTCAGTTTTTTACGACGAATCTAATGAATTGAAAAAAAAATATATGGGTTACAATTTGAAAGAACGTAGCTGAGATTCAGTCAGATATGAGATATGTCTCGCATGATTTCTTGTTTGTAAAACACCTTTTATTATTTTGGTAGCTCACGCCGTTCTCGAGATATATCAATTTTTTCATAATAATAATAATTTTCAAGTGAAACTGTAATTTTTCATGAACGAAACAGGCTAGACTTATGTGTATGTGAGGTGTTTTGGAATAACAAGTGTTATCGAAGCAGTCATCAATATACAGGGTGTTCTACATTTGATCAGAAATTTGGTTTGCACTTCCGGTATAACCGGTGAAATATTTTAGAAATAAAGTTTCAGACCAGCTGAATCAACCACGAATATCTCAGAACGATAGCATTATTAGTTCTCCATAAACGTTTAGGCCACTCAACGTGGGATAGCCTGTATAATCAGTGCCGTATTTGCTAGCAGTGAAATCAGCACATCTTGGTGAGTCATTGAAAATAGTACTATAGTAGGACAACGAGCGCCAATTCGTAACATACTGGATGCGACATGCTGAATATACCTATTACATGACCATCGCCTGTGGCCTGGTGGGAACAATACGTGCTTCCCACTGCACACATGCGGCTTCCGGTTCGAGTCCGGCGATGGTGCGGTTGTTGTAAATGTCCATGTGTTTAGAGGTTATATGATATTATCATAATTGATGGACAATGTCAAGTTACAAGTCCAGACCTGAAAGGTCCAGGAAGGACGGACATGGGCCAAATTGCTCGCGTCCCTCCTTCCTTTTTCAAGAAAAAAAAACCTATTACATCACCAAGTAGCCCCTGTAATAGTCCTTTCTCAAAGAATCTTAACGTGCTGTGAAGTTGGAACTTGTCAGGAATGAATTGTATCTTTGAGTTTGCGGTTCCAATTGAGGATGAAATGAAATGAAGTCCAAAATTTCAGGGAAACTTTTCTGCTCAGTCGATATCCTAATTTGAAATTATGGTCATTATATTTCGTAGGAAGGATCTGATCTCTTAGCAAATTGTCTTGAACAGCGAACTGAGTTGACTTTCGCATCTAAATCATAATAATCAATAATGACAAGCTTGACACAGAGGCTCGTGATTTCAAAAAGGGACATCATCACAATTTTGCGTGGGTAAAAAAGAGTAAAGTTTGCCTGAGAGAAACTGAAAACAGTAGGATAATATACATCAAGAATGAAGAAATGATAGGAAATCTGAAAAACCAAATGAATCAAAAAAACCAAATGAAACAAAAAACTGAATGAACCAAGTATAAAAAACGAAAAACCAGTACTGCGACTGAAAATACTCAACTTCCACATCAGATCGATAAAAACCAAGTTCTAATTCGACAACCTCTTACTTTACCTCAACATTCACAATAGCCCAGATTTAGTAATTCTAACTAAAACTTGGTTAAACACAGATGAGACAGATTACTTCAATATTCACGGACACAACTACGCGTTCAACTGCAGGGGTTCAAGGGGAGGAGGAGTTGCTATCTACATTAAGAATACCATCTCATTTGAATCACTCGAAATCCCGAAGTTAAACAACGGTGAAGTCTTAGGCATTAATTTTACGGACTACAATTGTAAGATTTTCAGTGTATATAGAGTACCTAAAAATGATCTACACACGTATTTGCAATGGTTTAGTGGCTTGTTGGAACGAGACTAACAAACATTGATAGTAGGCGATATAAACTTCAATATTCTAGAAAACAGAAATATACACATAGAAAATTACTGTACCATCAAAAAAAGGAACTCCTACAAACTACAGAACAAAAACAAAATAACAATAAATCAAGAACATCCAAAAGGAAGTATCATAGATCACGTGATTATGCTGAAATATGTAGACTGTTCCGTTAAAGCCGAAAATGTCTCAATTTCAGAACACAAAAGCCAAATTGAATAACCATCAACCCATGAATAAAAAAAACAAGCTTATACCGAAAACCGACAAAAATGAATGAACTGCTAATCCAAAATATCAAAACAGTTGACAACCTTAGTCTACTTGCATCTGTTTCGAAGACGTCAAAAAAAATATTTCACTCCTCTAACGTCCAGTTATGAAATACGACAATGAGTGGTACAATACGAAGACTTAGAATATCACTATAAGAATAGATAAAGTCTATCGCAAAATGAAAAGAATTTCGAGAAACGAAGAGTAAAAGGCCGACTTCTATAACATAAAAAAACAAACCAACAAGTATATTAAAGAAGCAAAATGTAGATATATAAATCACAAACTCATTACAGCAGGGAATTATATGCGAAAGTTATGGGTTCCCCCAATAATATCGTAGGAAAAAGAAAACCTCTGAAACCAAAATAGAGAAGTTGAAAGTTGGCTCAGTAACATACACTAGAACACAAACACTAAAATTGACATTGCTGGTTGCCTAAACAACAATTATGCAACTATTGCCCAAAAACTTACATTCAAATATCAACATAGACAATAAAAGGTTTGAAGAGATCCGTAATAATGAATGCATATTTTTGTATAAAACAGACTTGAATGAGATGGAATCGATTATGAATTCATTAAAGAACTCGACCTCTGCTGACGTAGATGGTAAGAGCGCTAAAGATATAAAGAAAACTTATCAAACGATCAAATTCACATTTTTAGATGGGGTAAACCATGCTCTGAAAACTGGAGAAATACCTGAAGGTTTCAAGAAGTCGAAAAAATACCAATATACAAGGGAGGGTGCAAGCATGATCCAAGAAATTATAGACCCATATCAATTACATCTATATTTTCCAAAATAATCGAGAAAGTAATGAAGAAACGATTATCGAAGTTCCTAGATATATCTGAATGCCAGTATGGGTTACAGGAGAGATGTTCTACAGAGAGTGCTGTTCTGGATTTTACACAAAACATCTGTTATAAACTCGAAGATGGAAAATATATCATTGTGGTTTTCATAGACCTGTAGTGCATTCTATACTCTTGAGAAAACTCAAAATGGCTGGAATCCAGGGTAGTAAATTGCAACTGCTGAGATCTCTTTTGGAAAATTAGGAACTGTGTCCCGAGTTGGGGGGCATCAAAAGTTTATGACAGAGATCGGATGTAGATGTTGTGCAGGGCTCGGTTTTGGGTTCCTTACTGTACCTGCTGTATGTTGAAAGCATTAGACTTGCAAAGATGAGCGGAGAGGTATATATGTTTTGTGACGACACGGCACTGATCTATTCTGGACACGACCTAGACGAACTAAATAACCTAGATAATAGAGACTTGGCTACATTTAACGAGTGGTTGAACGCAAACTGTCTAATGTTAAATAAATATAAAAGTGTTTTTATGTGTTTGAACCAAAAAAAGATTGAATCATCACATCAAAATCACCATAAACAACAAACCACTGAAGAGAGTGGACTCGTACAAATACCTCGGTATTATTATCGGTAATAGACTCACTTGGTCAAACCATACCGACTATGTTATAAAATCTTTACGTTCTTTAATTAGAGCAATAAAACGCGTTAACTGTTATTTGTCGAAAGAGAGCAGAAATTTTCTATACAGTGCACATGTCCAGTCTCGTTTATCATATCTAATCACCATTTGAGAAAATACAAGTGATAAAAATATGAAAAGGATTGAAAGGTACGAACAAGTGATGTGTTTTTCAGAATTTTACTTAATAATTGTGATTCGTAACGCGTTTCACTACACCGTAGCTTCTTCAGACGAATGAATGTACAGAAAATAAGAATGAGAATATAAATCTAAATGTTCTTAAGTAATTAAAAGCTTATTGGGTTGATTCTTCTTGAGTGGTTATTTATGACAGGTATATCCAATGAAATTAAGGAATAGATTGCTCCCCGAAAAGATTCAATAGAGGTGAAGGGCTCAAATCGACTTGTTCATTGATGAGTCTACCTCATCATGTTTTGTATGTTTTTGTTGATTTATAAAGTTTCCCAAAGATGTACCAATAAATATTGGTTATTATCTGTATGCAAAATTGCAAAGTGTGGGTCGAAAGAGTGATTATTTTCTAGGAGAAGATTCGCGTAATTTGAATCTGATTTTTATTTGTAAAACTGCGTTTATGTTCCGATATTCTAATATTAAAATTTCTATGTGTTCTACCAATGTAGCAAGTGTCACAGTCATTGCAATTCAATTTATAAACACCTGATTTATTGTTTTTACCTGATTTGGTTTTATTATTTTTAAATATTTGCCTAAACTATTATTAGTTTGGAAAGCTATGTTGAAATAATTGCTACTCAAGAATGATTTCAGTTTCTCACTTGTAATGCCAACGTAGGTTAAGGTGTTGAATTTTTGTTTCAATTTATCAACAGGGTAAACTTCATTCAATGCGATTCTACTTTGTTTTTATTTAAAATATTATTCATTAGTTTGGGATTGATACCATCATATTTGGCTATTTATCTAATCAAATTGAATTCTTTGTTGAAATTTTCTGGTGATAACAGGATGTTGATCAATCTATGAATAATGTTGAATGCTGACATTTTATGTTGATACGGATGACACGATGAGTTATGTATTATAATATTTGTATGTAATGGCTTATGGTTCCATTTTCATTCGAAATTGTTACGTCTAAGAAATTGATTGAATTATTGCTTTCTATTTCGGTTGTGAATCCAATTTTTGGATGTAATGAATTTATATGATTGTCGAAAACACACACACACACACACAATTAACAATTAACAAGAAGTTAATCAAAGGGTATTGACAAATTAGCTGATAAACAGTTGACATGGAGCCAACAATAAGTTAACAATTTGTTAAGTTTTATGCAAGCCTAATACTGAGTTAACATTGGTTCGACATATTACTAGCTGATTTATTCTTAAGTTTCAGTTAAGTGTCTTACGCAGTTCAAATAAGAATTTTGAATAGAGTTGATAAATTATCAGATTCAACGATTTGTCAAATACTATCTTCAAACAACTTGGTACAAATATCCCAACATTTCTGCTATTTGTATATATCCGGTGCCTACCAGAAACCACTGGTGGGCACTTCCCAACCAGCTCCATTCGATAATTGAATGCTTTTTCAATTCAACTATGTATGACTAGATAATTTCATAACCCAACATAGCAAGGATATTTTCATGCAGTCTCTGTTACATTCAGCCATGAAAAATTTCTTAGTAATAGGAACTTGTTCCCGAATTGCGAGGAATATTCCCGAACAGGAAATAAAATACTTTAAAACAGATGAAACCAGGAAATAAAACGAAATAGTGCCACGACAATTTCCAATTTAGTTGACGTATGATGATCGGAAGTGTATCCCTACGATTTCCTCGCTGTAATGAAGTTTCTGAAACCCAGTGTGACGCGGTTCTTAGTGACGCAATAAAAACCTCAGCACTAATAATAACTTTATCCATATGAGACCATTCACTAATCCCCTGCCTCACGAGAAACTAATCGAAATTTATATCTCACGTTTATTACAAGTTCCAAAACTTTAAATTTCCTACTCTAGTAAACGAGATTAATTTTGCGTTTGGGCGGGACCTAAGAAAATCGATCTCTTCCTCTTTTTTTGCCTCCTGCGGTGAGTTAAAATTAAAATTAAAGTTGAGTACGCACCCATAAAAGTATCTTTGGAGAATTATATTTCTTGGAAACTGTATTCGTTTTGCATCTTGTCAACGATTTTCCTCCTGTTTCATAAATTCATAGAATTCACTTTAGAAATGGAAACTGAGAATTCCATTAACTTTTTAAATTCAACTATACTATTCACAATTCTTCCGCACATCCACATCAACATAAAATTACTTCCCATTACAGTCTGAAACATACACCCACGGTATCAATATCAAGAAATAATTTTTCAAAAGAGCTCAATGTTATGAAACAAATAGCCATCAATAGTAGTTATAATTCTAGTATGATTGACAGTTTGCTTTCTCGAGAACCAATCTTAAATAAAATAAGTTATATTAACTTATAGACGAATCTGAATTCAAAGTCTTATCTCATAATTTGACTATAGCTTTCTGAACGAATAACTGTCTAGACAGATTCATAAAAAACAGTATCTTGAATTCATTCTTTATTTTAAACTCTCTTATAAAAGTTGTAATGAAATTTTTATCGGTGGAACTTTTTGAAGTTTCAATCTTAAGTTATTGTTTTTTTTTATGCGCACTTCCCAGGAATAGGCGAACCTGTTACACCACATGAGTGGACGCTTGGGATGAATTGAGGTGTCTGTTTACTCGCTTCTTGAAGAGGGCCAAATTCTAGGATGTTGGAAAGATGTTGGACGGAAGCGAGTTCAACAGCTCACTTGCCCTGTAAACGATGGAATTCTTATAGAAAAAGATTTGAGAGGTCGTTGAATGTACCGCCATATGATGAAAATTCCTTGCCAGCCTAGTGTTGCGGCAAAACATGACTTTTACCGGAACAGGATCTTTCAGCTCCTCGGAGCATCTTCCGTGGAACTATCTGTGAAACAGAGACTTGTCTTCTGAGAGCCAGCGGTTGGAGATAGTGGGTGATCTTCAAGTAGTGGATGAGGCGCATAGCCCGTTTTTGCACACTATTCAATATCCGCAACGAACGTTTGAGCGCAGATCTCTATACATGGGAACAATATTCCAAAGCAGGTCGAATCTGCGCCTTATATAGAAGCAACAGCTGAGATGACATGAAGTATCGCTTGGCTCGACTTGCATTATTAGAGAAGGTTCTCCAGCGTAGACCTTTCTGGAAAACGTTGCTTGCGTCTTGCTCGCGTTGAAGCTTAGCAGGTTCAACTGACCCCACTCAGATATCCTCTTTAAGTCAGAGTTTAAGTTATTAATTTGTTGACATCTCTGAGGCTGACATTCTGCAGCTGTAATCGGCCGCAGACTACTGACAGAGACAGAAGATCGTTTATCTGCAACAGAAACAATGTTGGCGAAATGATGGATCCCTGAGGTATTCCTGCTGGCAACCGGAAACAATCAGATCTTATACCGTCGACCACAACTGGTTTTGATCTATTCGAAACAAAGCTACTCATCCAACCCCGCAATTTCTCGGGAAGCTCATATGCAGCAAGTTCATTCAACAAGGCTGCATGCCAAACCCTATCGAAGGCTTTAGAGATGTCGAGGGCTATTGCTCTAGATTCCCCATACTTTTCCATCGTCGATGTACAAACATGAGTGACGTAGGTGAGCAGATCTCCTGTCGATCTTTGCCTGCGAAAACCATACTGACGGTCGTTAATAATTCCCTACAACTCAAGATATTTCATGAATTCATCATAATGGGAAGAAGTGCAACAGGACGGTAGTTTTGGGGTAAGAACTTCTTTCCTTTCTTTGGGATCGGTTGAATTCTCGCTCTTTTCTAGCTGCTCGGAAGAGTCTGGCTTTCTTAAGAAATCTGAAACAGACGGTTGAGAATGGGATCCAGTTCAGGAGCACACTTTCTCAGGACGATTGGCGGTATTTCGTTTAGTCCAACTGCCTTTTTGCAGTTCAGCTGCTCGAGAGTTCGTCTCACAGTGCGGACTCTGAACTTGATTTCTGCCATGGAAGAATTTGTAGGTGAAATGTTCGGTGGTATTGCGTTAGATGAGTCTAGCACAGAATTCTTCGAGAACAAGAGAGCAAAGAAATCAGCTTTCTCTTTCGGAGATGACGCTTTACTTCCGTCTTTTCTTACAAGAGGTTGAATCGCAGGTTTGCAGAAATTGGCACTAACAGTCTTCGCATCGACCAGAATTGTTTAGTCCCGCTTGCCTGTTCAAAGAGTTCATTAGTTACCCCTTCGTTGAAATTGGTCTTTGCTCTTGCAGTTGTAAGGTTGCATACGGTCCGTATTCGTACGAAGGTTGTTCATGTTTCCTCTGTTGAATTTATCTTTCATGATTTGTAAGCTCTGCTCTTGGCTACAGAGGCTCTTACGCAGTCTTTGTTGAACCATGGATTTTGTGCTGTTGTTATTTTCATGGAATGTAGGATGTAGAGATCCATTCCTGCATGAATGATTTTTTTAACAGATTCAGTGGATACATTGATGTCTGGATCTGAAAGGCAAACATCACTGAATGGGAAGCACGAAAAGAATTCACGCAGCTAATCCCAATTAGCACGGTAATAGTGCCAAATGCGTCTGAGTGGTTTAGGTTCTTGTTTAGTGGCAGCACATTGGTTCCAGTAGCAGATGTAAGGTTGCTGGCTGAGACCTCCACTCCAAAATCATCTGGATCTGAAATCAAAAAGAAATCCAAGGTGTTCGGGAAGTCGGTAGGGTGTTCAGGTATTCTTGTCGGTTATTCGACTAGCTGCGTTAGATTATTACTGATTGCGAAAGCTTCAGCCTGTCTTCTAGCTTCATCTGTTCTATTGGAGTGGCGGAGCTAATTGGAGTTGTGAACGTTGAAGTCACCCAGTTCAATGGCCTCAGCTGCTGGATGATGTGTCTGAATCTAATCCACCTTTTCACCTAGATATTGAAACAGTCTAGGGAAGTGAATATCGTTTGGCGAGCTATATAGACAGCATAAGAACAGTGTTTCATTCGGCAAACAGATTTTAAGCCACGCAAAGTGGAAAACTTCGTAACTCTCTGGCATGCAACATCTGATCTGGCGAAAACACAGAGACCCCCTGCAAACCTAAATCTCGTATGTAACTCATACCCATTAGAACGTAAAAACGTTGTGTTGATTGTTTAACTTTTCGGTTAGTTTCAGCACATGGGTTTGTGCGTTTTGCAGATGCTGGTGGACTGCATTGTTGTGCCCCAGTCTCCTGATATTGCAGAACTCTATCAAGAGTTTGCTTTCTCTCTTAGAATGAACGAATTAGTGATATCGCCGGAGGAGTGCTCGACTTACTCGCATCATGAACCCCTCGAGGCAGTCCCGTAGATCCCCCCCACCCCCACCCCCCGAGATCCGAACGGGAGACTATTTTAACTCAGAATGATTTTGCCCCAGAATAGCTCATTATGCTTCGTTGCCAATTCTTCCCACCCGGTAAACCGGACCATCCGCCAGAACCCGAAACTTAGTCACACAGATGACCAATTCACGGGGCCCATAGCTGGACGTGGTGGTATCACACCTGGCGTCGGGGGGGAGGCCGCCTGCTACCTTAATTCATTCGTTATTAGACCACAAACGCAGTTTTGACACACAGGGATCAGATGATCATAAGAAAACCACACTTTAAATAATAATTTTGATATTTTGCATAATGAAAATAATAGATTGAAACTGAATCTATGGAAAGCATTAAAGATCAATGAACCGATGTTTATGTATCGATTTATCTACGCTTGTAGATATGGTGAAAATTTTAATTTCATTTTTAATTGATTAAAAGAAAAAGAAATTGACATTTTATCGATATTAAAAAGTTTCAGTTCATGGAAAAGTAGTGTCTCATATTTAGTTGAACTCTCCTAGTTTTCTCAATCAATATTCATTTACATTTCAACAATAAAAATTTTAATTCATCAAGAATTTCTTTTTACTATTGAGAATGTTTTATATTCAAATCTGAAGAGAGAACTCAAACTATAAATGAAAGTTGTCATCTCTTCACCAGCACTATGTAATTTATTTGAGATTGAGTACATTCTGACATATGACCAATCCACCAAAATCTTATTGCGTCGACGTAGACTTTGCTCACCTCGCATTATCAGGCGATATCAAATGCCATCGCTTTTTCCATTTCAGAAATAAGCAGAACTATTTATCAACATTCAATTTTTCGCTACATTTCTACTTCCACTTTCTGAAATTAATTGAGCTTGTGGGAAAATACTGAAGGATGTATATTGAGGCTTATTTTAATATCGCCAATTTCTAGAAACATCTGGAAGATTCATATTATATTCCACTGTACGGACGGCGGGATATATCAATTCGAAGTTGAGGCAAAATATAATCATAAAAAGATTTATTGTATGTATTAATCAAGAACCACAAGGTAGTCGTGAATTTTACAGATCAATCTTCCAAAACAATAAAAGTATAGCCGTCGAGGACTTCATTGCTTTGGGTATTAGCAGGTGCCACAAGAGCATCGATCAACATCTGGAATAATGAATTTTATGAGAAAATTCTTCAATTCGGACACTTATAGCTTCTAGATAAATTGTCTCGAATGATTGATCTTCCGAAAAAAATTCTTCAGAAATTCCAAAGTAAGAATAAAATTTTAATACATAATAGATGGATAAAAAACGTTTTTGAATATAATTTTCAATGCATAAATCTAACAGTAGACAGACATATTCCAGTGACGTCTCGAGAAATATACGCGGAAATTTTATATCTCATGAATTGTGTTGGGTTGAAGTAAAACAGCGTCTCGTATTTGCTCTAAATTTTGCGGTGAAAAATATTATTTCCTTTCCTATTCTTTATTTTCTAATATTAACATGTTGTTGTGTTGGGGTAAGTCTAAACCTTTTCCTTCACTAAAAATTTGCATCAGTGGTGAAAATTTTTTTTTTTGGTTCACATTGTTAATATCAATCATCTTATCATTTAGCATCGGCCTGATGTGGGGGATGACTCTGGGGGGGACCCAGCACCCCCCAGTTATCAGTCCGATAATCTCCCAAATCCCAGCTCACGTGGAAAAGACTTACAACAAATCGTTTGATCTAAACTATTCTCCAGCAGATGTTTCTCTCCAATCTCTTGTGGTGCGGAAATTCTAAATAACTTATGCCCACCTCAAATTCGGCCCCCTCCGCCACTAATAGCGAGGGAAGCTACAAATTTTTTATCCATTACCCTCCCAGAAATAATACATTGTCTGAGATCTAAATAACTGGATTCTTGCCATGGGAAAGACAATATTTCCTGCTCTATGATTAAGAACCTCCCTCTTACAGGTGAATGTAAACTGGGTCCATTCGTCAGTCATTGAAGGACATTATTATTATCCCCCTCCTCAAACCTCTCCACCCCCCTTCATCTCCCTCCAGTTATAGACCAATTGCGCTCACCTCTTGTCTCATGAAAGTATTTGAATCTATTTTGATCATCAGATTAGAAAACATATTTGAATCTAATGTTTCTACTAACGAACTATAATTCGGGTTTCGCAGGGGGAAAATCTGTTTAATATGCTCTTACGTTCTTAACATCCTCCATGTACATTGCTTTAGCCAGAAAACAAGTTATACTCGTAGTATTTTCAGATATTAAATCTGCATATGACAATGTTAACATTTTTACTTCAGAGCAAATCTTACATCAAGAAAATGTTCCTCCAGATTTATTCAAAATCATAAAAAATCCTATGTTGCAGAGAAATCTTTATGTTATTGACCCCCTTACAAAAAAATTATTAGGACCTAAATAATCCAACATTGGTTTCGCTCAAGGCTCTCCTATGAGCCATATCCTATTCAACTTTTACACAGAAAGAATCAAACAAACTCGAGTCCAAATCCTAAAATATGCGGATGACATCACAATTATGGTTACTGCCCACTCCTTCGAAATGGCTTTCGAAAAAATGTCATCCTCCCTCAATAAACTAGAAGATTGGGCTCTCTGCCATGAAATCAAGAGCTCTTTACTGCCAAAAACCTAAAAAACTATCCAATCCACCCATTCAAGTGGTTGACTCCCCTATCCCTTGGGTAGAGTCCGCTACTTACCTGGGAGTGATAATCGACAACAGACTAAACTGAACCACGCAAGTAAACAGCATGTGCCACAAAGCCCAAAAAGGGATTAACGTTATGAAATAACTCAGCAAAACGTGGTGGGATACCCACCTTTTGACCCTTTTGACGTTATATAGGTCCGTAGTTCGTCCCCATCTCGATTATGGAAGATTAATTATAGGAAAGTACCCTAACTAAACAGCATTCAATTTGCGGCTATCGGATTATCTCTTGGTTTATGCGTTCCACCCCCACCAACGTTTTACTATCTGAATTTGGTGAATTGCCCTTGAGGTCCCACAGAATTTGGTTGGGTACTAAATTCCTCTCTAAAGCCTATCGAGTCACCAATAACCCTATAATCAACAAGGCTAGATCGTTACACTATTGGAGAGCTTGTCTGGGAAATTCGCCTCCTGCCATCTTGGACTCCTTCGAACTCCTAAACAACACCAAAGTCATTCAAGCTGAAAGAACCTCAACTCGATTTAAACCTCCATATGAAGCACATTTCGAAAACATGGAATTTAAAGATCTTAATCTCAACAAGACGGATATTCTCAACAACTCCGAATTTCAAGCCACAATAAACAATAGATTCCCAGACTATCGAGAAATATTCACAGACGCGTCAAAAAATAAAAACCGGGTAGGAATAGGGATATTTATTCACCAATTTATTTCAAAATCTGAACCTCTGCCTAGCTACATAAACATCTGCTCCGCAGAACTAACAGCGTTATATAGGACGGTCCTTCTTGTTGAAAATTTGAAACTTGGCAAATCTCTCATTATTTTGGATTCTAAAAGTGCCCTACAAAAAATCACCTCTTGGTCAATTGAATCTAGTAACGACCACCTTACCTTTGAAATTCGCAAAGAGTTAATCCATTTAAAAAATAACCGGTTAAAGGTTTTTTTGGTTTGGGTCCCCAGCCACTCCTATATAGTAGGGAATAACGAGGCTGACAAGCTCACGCGGAATGGAAGTTCATTTCCCATTATAGAATCGATTTAAGTAGATCCATCTGAAAATTGGCCTTCCATTTAAAAAAAAATTGGAAAGATTGGATGGATGAGGGAATTCAAATTGGGAAACACAAAAGAACTCTTTACACGGAAATGACCAGAAACGTAAATGCAAATAACACTTTTCCCTGGTTTCACTCATGCGATCTTCCAAGAAAATACATTACTACCATCTGTCGTTTAAGATCAAACCACTGTGGTAGTCCAGCTCATCGTTTCAAGATCCGAGCCATAGATTCAGATAGATGTGAATGTGGTTAGCACTATTCCTCATCTGTGTTTTGATTGTAACACAAATTCACAGAATTGTTCGGAACTCTATTCCACGTTGACAAGTCTAACCAATCATAAATTTTCCCTCCCTCTTAACATCCAAGAATCAATTTTCTGTAACGACACAAAAATCATAAAAATTCTGATCAACTTTTTATTTGTTTCTAACATCAAACAATGAACCCATAAGATATAGGACAAAGAAAAGATTTTGCAAAACATACTAACTTCTCTTTTAATCATTCCAGATCTTTCCTACCCGTTTAGTTACGTCTTATATGTTTTTCTTCTCTTAAACCTGCCACGAATACACCCACCTACCTGAAGCAATCAACGCTATCCTTATCTACATATGAAATGGCACAAATCCTCTAACCTTGGAATGAAAAGAAGAAACCTGGAACCTGGTTGGGCATTGAAACCATTTCTAGACCTGCTTTGCGGCAGACCCAACCTTGATTAAAACTGGAAGCCTGCCTAAATGGTCTATGTAATCGAGGGCACAAAAAAAGAAAGAAAGAAAGAATGAATTGTGTTAAAAGTTGAAATTCAGTTAGTTACGAATTAAAAACATGAATTTCATGGAATAATGCTTGTCTGGATTACATTCCGATATATTTGAGATTTTTATATGAAGAACCTGAAATATTAGAGATATGTTTATCTTCACTGTACAAGAAAAATTACGGATATTGAAATAGTTTCTAGAGGAAGTAAAACACGAATGAAATTTTCACTGTCTTTATTACCTACGAATTAATCAATAGATTCTTTCAGTTTTGGACACAAATTTGTAATTGTTATTTGCTCCATTGTAAATTATGGATCCAAAATACCGGATGGGGCAGCTAAAACGAAAAAGACTCAATAACTGTTAAACTATTCGTTTCTGGACAAAAAACAGAAACAGATCAATTTTCGTCCGAAGGGTATATCCTTTAACACACGGTGATTTCATTTTACATCAACCCCCTAAGCAGGGGTGCATAAAACTGAATTTTTTGAATAGGGAAGATGGGTTGAATGATACCTCATTGGAAAGATATTTTGATTCTCAACACAAATGTGTAATAATTTCTTGAGTTTCGACATATTCGAAAGAAGATACAGGCTGGTTCGTCAAGAGACGAGTTATTTTCAGTGAGAAGGCTATATCAGCAATTTTCGAGTGATTCAATCTTGAAAAACTAAATGTGAACTCCAAAACCCTTATAGTATCTTTCATCATTAGAGTAGGCTAAATATCTGGAGATTTCCCAGATAGAAATTTTATTTGGAACTCGTATCTAAAAAAAGGAATACGCAGGGCCAGAAATTCCCTATGGCCACGTAAAATACGACTATACGTAATGGTTATAAAACCATGTATAACTTATGACTGTATTACTTGGTGAGAGTGTACCGTCCGAACACAATCCCATCTGTAATTCTCTAAATTGCAGAGAATGGGTTGCACGATGCCCACATGGGAATCCTTCACTTCCAGCCATACAATTAATACTTGGCCTAGCCTCCCTCCATCCATCCTTTTAATAAGGATAGGAGTGGCAGAAATCTCCACGCACAGATTTCATCTGGAAACAGGCTTGGCATGATCAGATTCGTGCACTCTACATGCCGAAATTGAATTCATACAGATTCTGGGTAGGAGATTCGATATATCTATTATCAAAAGCAACATGGAGCTGTCTTTGCAGCTCATCTTGTCTAGCTTACATGAATGGACCAACTCCAGGGCCTGCAGATCGTAGGGCTGTCGAAAAATATTCTCAGCTGAAATATTCGCCATTGACCACTATGCAAACCTATTGCTAGTAGAAAGGTGGAAACAGAAGTCAATGAAATTGAACGGATAGCTAAGTAGCAATAAAAGAATATCCTATAATCCTGATGGATAGAAGTAACAGGCTTAGGCTGATACTCAGCATCCTTGTAGAGACTCCAGTGTTGGACAACAATCTTTAAATGAATTTGAAGATGCAAGGCCACTGGCTAAGCCTTACCGGAAAGAGATTCTCTAAGATTGCCATCTTTGAATCGTCACTTTGCTTGAAGGTTATTCCGATTAGTTATCACTAGAACGTAGAAGCTTCAACTGCGATATTGACGGGTCACTGTCTCAGAAATAACCCAAATAAATTAGGATTCATTATAAATCCTTCATACAGGTTATGCATGGGATATGATGAATCAAAAGAAGACATCATGTGCGAATGCCGTGGAGGCACAGTTTCAAGCTTAAAGAACTGGATGTTACATACTGAAATTCAGTGATCTCTTATCTAAAGAACAACTTGCCTTCATAAGATAAATGGAGCTCAAGGATAAAATCTAAAAAATATACTATGTATCAAATATATACAATACCTCTGCAGGCAGACAACATTTTCTGGCTGTGGCTCTCGATTATGAAGAGCTTGTCCCAGTAAATCTCATGTTTATTCGATAATATTTAATATTTGTATGAAACCTAAAAGAATGTGTTTCGTTTTTTTGAGATTAACTTAAAATATAAAACTGTAATTTAAACATGTGCACCACACTCATGCAATTAAGTACTTTTAATTCCTAATAGTATAACTTTTTTCACACAGTGTATTTGTCACATTAGAAATTTTCAAGAAAATTAATGATGATTACTTGTAACATTTTTGTTCTCTCTAGTGAATGTCTTTTAACTCCCATCTACCCTTGATCAAGTTGAATAGTGGACAGTCTGCTAACGTATAACAATGTATTGAATAGAGGTTCGTACCAATTCTAGCTCTAAATCAAGTTCGCAGTTTATCACGTGCTAGGGATACCTTAAAGTCAATAAACTATATCCTGTTAGATAGATTCTTTAAGTTATATAAAGAAATGAAAATTTCATCGGTACGCTTCCATATATCTATGAAATTCTCTATTCGGAGTTCGTTAAGTTTGGTAGATTTTTACGATTTGGTCACATGATGCCTTGAAAGTGCCAGTAATGAATTTTTCTCCTCGTGCAGTTGTCGTTTGAAGTGAACGGTCCACCAAAAAGCACAGAGAGAATACAAATGTTGTGTCAACATGAAATATTCGTAATTAAGGAAGTTCGTGATAGTTCATCGCAACTCTGCTTCTGTTATGAAGTTTTTTTTCTCCGAAAAATGTGCTCTCAATTCGTTTTCAACAGGTTATTCACATACTCCTCGAACTGTGTAGCATGAAATCTCGTCTGATTTTGTCAATAGGAACAGAGGAACGTGAAAGATATTGAATTGACGGTATAGTTAAAAAGCTAAGAAAGTTGTAAATGAATAGATTGAATGTTCATTACTATTGATATTGATGAGATATTAGGAAAAAAGTTAGTGGCGTCTCGCTCAATGTGAATAGATAGATTCTAAGACGATCGTCCATGCAGCATATTGCTCAAAGGCAACTCAGAAATTGAATAATTTAAAAAAAGAGATAGGTCCTTCTAATGAGATAAAATTATGTTTCTTCTTACCGAGCATAGAACGTTTCTATATATTTGGAAAAATATAAAATTCATCATGCGCACTTTTGAAATCAATGGTACGTATAGTGTATTCGCAATTCTTTTCTTTTCGGGGATCACTCTTCGGTTGAAAAATTTTATTTACACAAAGATGTTATTGTTTGGTGATAGAATCCTCAACGAACTGAGTTGCTTGTCTTTCATAATGTTCATCTGGACATGTACAAAAACATTAAAAAAATTGGATCTCATTGAGAAAACGTCTTAGAGGCTCTGAAAATATCTGAACAAGATTATGAAAACGTCAGCGAAGGATGGGGGGCTACGAGTGAAGCATCAATTAAATCGGTTACAGACTCGGAAATATCTAGAAACGCTGATCAGTTTGAACGCTGCTAAGCAAGAAATTACATCAAAAAATACAAGACATAACAAAAGAACTTATGAGGAACGGAAACTCAATGCCAACAAACTCTTGAAGAGAAAGAAAAAGCACAACCTTAAAAACAAAATTCACAAGTAGGTTAAAATCAAAAAGTGAAGACCGTGAATGCTATGCAATAGTTTAGCGAATTGCATGTGGTTTTTAGGGAGCAATTCATGTATGTTCCATTAAAGACAGTATTCATGCGGGTAACCGAGTATTCATAGCCAACAAAATGCTGAAAAATAACCTGTTTTTATTTGAGCAAGAACATAACCGAGTACGAACGAGTCCTCATGCAGTGTAACTATACGTCAATCGGAGATGGAGACCGCCTGTTTGTTAGAACTATCGCAGATATCAGCAACATCCTTAACCAAGCAAATATTTGGCGTTTCATTAAGGCTCAAAGGATTCAGTCGTTAGACCATATTAGTTCGAATGATAAGACAAGAATGCCCAAAGAAATACTCCATGCCAAAAACTTTTGCATCTGGAAGAAGAGTAAGACCACGTTCACGATGGCTTGAATTTATCGCCGAATACCAGCAAATTCAAGGAAGAATTGAATGGCGAGGTATTGTAGAGGAGGTCAATGCTCGCATCGGGCTGTAGCGCTGTATGGTAAGAAAAGGTAATGTAATGTTCTTCAGGAAGTTCTTATTTTTTTTGTATTGAAAAAGACCATTCAGCTTTCATATTGGCGCAGATACTGTCACTAGCACTTTCCGAAGGTTGAATATTTCTGGAAATGAGTCACGCATCTCTTCTTGTGAAGGAACTGTTCAAAGAGACATAGCTCCAGAAATGAGCCTCGACTCTTTCCGTTCTGGATGTAAACCAATTTCGAGTTTGTAATCCTCCAAGAATATACCACTCTTGAATTCTTGGGGACATTTTCGAGAAATTCGTTACCATATTCTATGATATTTCCCATTCTGAAACGTTCGGCGAAACTAAATCGTGATCTAATCTGTTGAATGATAAAGTCAAAAACTGTTCTCTTTTCTTATAAGCAAAAGCGAAAGGACGACATGACCTCATTAGCCTAAGTGGCTCACTTTTCTGCTCGTTCTCTCCTAAATATTGTTCCTCTGACTCAAATAGTTCATGTGAATTCTGCAAATGGTATTTTATTGGGTTAGATGGTTAGATATTGTCCGTACGAGTTGTTTGAAAATATCAACGTGAGGTATTAGGAAATGAAAAAAGGTCAGCAAAATATAAAATCTTCGACTTGTAATCTAATCTGTATATATAAGCACCAGCTTGTTGAATTGTTGATTACACGTGATGTTTTTGTTTCTCTTTAAACTCGCCATAACGTTATCATCAGTTCTGACTTACTCTTATAATTCCTAGCAAATGACTGTGTGTAAATCGTGGTAATCTTCTATGAATAATTTCATCAAGCTTCTTTTTGGTGAAGTAGAAAAAATTCAAGATGAACGAGACAAAATATGCAATCTCGTCTATGAACTGACTTTTTACAGCTTATAATAGAATTGATTTGATGGGCCTAGCAATGGATATAATCAACTAAAGGATATGATATTTTTCTTTTATTTGTTCAAGCACATTCAATACTCTGCTGATGACAGATGTCTTACCAAAAGTCTGAGATTTTTCTGATTCCTCTAGATATTGAAACTACATCATGACAACAAGCTTTCTAGAAATTGCAGAATTGTTCTATTGAATTCGAACCAACAATATAGCATAAAGTTACAAGAAAGTAGAATTCTTACGAAGTGTTTGTGGTTTTATTAGCAATAAAATCAACATAATGGTCAGGCAGTTTCTGCAGCTACCGTTTTGTGATAAAGGTGCAGTATTAAGTCTAATTATTCATTTGAGAGGTAACTTCGGATACTGTGGATCTCGAAAAAAACTGAGTTATTGTTCGAAGTTGTTCCAAATTCTGGAGATGCGCCTTCATTCTCTGAATTCTCAGTTTCATAATGAACTCTCAAAGCCAATTCAAGAGCTTACTCTCCACTTACTCAAGTTTCTCGGTTTGACCCAACCGTTCACCGTAACCGATCAATTTACAGTACGGACACTGAGATACTGAATCCGGCACCCTAGTCAAAGAACTGGAAAAACGAATCCAAACTAACACAATACCATTTTGACTTCATTTCTTGCTAGTTTGACCTAGGATTTTTGGTTTTTCAGGTGAGGCCATGACTCTTTGGCACTTTTAAGCAAGCCGACCAAACTTTTCTTCATTTTTAATTTTTTTATTGTTTTCTTTTCGAGGGAAAAGGCATATACTTTTCTCATTTTCTCTGTAGTTGAATTAAATTATTTCATTATTTCACTAAGCATGACTAACAACTTAGTAAGATTTCAAAAAGAAAGACTGGATTTCAGATTAAACACGACAAAGGTTCTTCATTTATATAATGGGGAACTGTGCTTTCATTGCATTTGATATAAATTGTTCCGAGGCCAGATATACACCCGAAAGCTAAAATCCGTTTGCATAAGTAGGATAAAGACTCCTAATTGGCACAAGATTCAACTTCAACAAACTCCATTTCATTTCTTATTCCAGTAGTTAATAAGACCACGACATTAACAAAGCTAGGCCACGATTAAACATTATAATCACACCAAAGTACCTGGTGGCGCATTTTGTGTCGTAGTTTAGTCCATCTTTGGAATATTGCCTACATGTCTCGAGTTTCCACTGAAAGCATGCGCTATTTCTTGATAGTGCCAGTGACAAGACCAATCCTGCTCATGATTTATTAGTCGCTCACGTCTCTATAGAAGCCACGACTCTTCACGTATGGAAATATTTTGGAGTGTCTCATTACTGAATGAAATGTACGCGAACTTTGCGGGGAAGTTTCGAGCCATAATTAATGAAACAAGTGTAAATATATTTTATGGTAACCACGAGCGTTCACATGTACATCGTGTGTTCAAAATGAAAAGACATAATTGATTTTTACTTAACAAATTTGATATAGTTTATAACTGAGCTGCTTTTCTAAATACTGTTTCAAATTCCAAGTTTCCAAATGACTAGAATTTGGACATTTTTCATGAGAACGACTGAGCACAAAAACCTTCGAAAAGTCTGATTATTTGAGGCTCAACGCTCCGGAAATCGTCGATTAACCTTTCTAACATTTACAAGCATTATCTATTAATCAGCTGATGTTCAAAACATGAAATTTGATACACATATCATTAGAGGTTGAAACAATTAAGAAGAAAATTAAGCATTCGAATCAGCTTAGGAATTTTAAATTGAAGAGGTTTACTATTATATGCATCTAGCATGCATGTAATCACATGTAGTGAATATTTTTTCTTCAAAACGTACAAAACAAACTACTCGAGAAGAAGGTTGATGCTGTCAGAATTGTTTTTGAACTCCAAATGTTTGGAGCGTTATGAAATTTATTTCATATGCAAAATTGTATTAATTATCACACGAAATAATTCGAAACAGAAATGACCCACTTTCAATTTTGAATATTTATTTTGTTAGTTATTCCGGACACATAAATGGCAATACTGGTCAACAATTAATTCAATAATATGAAATTTTCATTTATATTGAATCACTTCATGAAGTGGTGCCAATAACTATTAACATAATCATTACAATGTATTTATAGGTATCGAAGTTAGGGAAATTTATCAGGACTGTTTGCACTGATAGTGATATAATGGAGAAAAATATTTTTCAGACTGAAGTACTTATAATGGAAAACATATTTCCATAACAAGGATTGTTTTAGTTCTTTTAGAGAGAAAATACTCTGGCAGTGCGGATTTGCGGATGAAATTCAGTATCATGGACATCCTCTTTTTCAACTTTCTTTTTTCTCATAAGACATGGGCGAAAATGTAGAAATGAAAACTATGTTTTTTTTTAGAATGATCGGAAATTAAATCAGATTACATCAAATAAATATTTTCTCAATATAAATTCGAAGAAAATTCTGATTTTGTTAGATAATCAATGCGTTTTGCAGTCCTTGAAATAATTAAATTTAGATTCGTTCTTTTCGATGAGACACAAAAAATAATATCGTCTCTTCACGATTTGGAAGTATTGAATGTGTCTGTTCGTGTAATGTGGGTGAAGGCTCAAGTAGATACGCCACCCAAATAGTTGATAGAGTTGTGAAAATAACATCTTTAAATGAAGCAGAAACCAAGGAATGTGTTCTCTTCGAACTGAAAATTCATGACGAATAGTATATTCCAAAGAAATAAAACAACAAGGGTTTGGTTAGGTTAGATTTCAATCCTCCTCACCAACAGTAGTCAGTATGCTTTAAAAATATTGGCAATAGTGATGAGTTCGTCCTTGTAATCTCGTCGTGGAAGTCAAAATACTTCATGTACCCCGTATTTGAATGAAATCGGTTTGGAAAATTGATTTTTTGTGTGATTGTGGCGAAATAAGCACTTCTGATCATGTTGTGATGGGTTTCAGTAATTTTCATCAATGTGATGAATAAAATGGGAAACTTATCATATTATATAATGTGAATGTTCTTGTATCTTTCAGTGATATGATTGTGTACAATGATATTTCCAATCATGTTAAATCTCTCTGAAATTTTGAGTTCTGATTGATGAATAATCCCTGTGTTCCCATCCCTTTGTAAATCCTTTCCAATCTGTGTGTTTGTGTAAGAAGAATAAATCACCTTGATGAGCCCCTAGGCGTTACGTGTGCCTGTCCAGGATCGTTGCAGTTTTAGAATTTCTGTTTCATCGTTTTGAATTCGGTAGTACTTTAATTTTCTTGTCGAATAGCTAGCAAAATTTCAAGGTCATACACTCTTTTAAATTAAAAAAAAAATTAGCAGAGATAGCGACTGTAATTTCATGTTTTTGATAAGATTAATTATTTCGAAAGAATTTTCTCCCAACTTTACAGTATTTTTGTGTTCTATTTTAATGTTTATTTGACCTCCAGTTCATCCATCAAACATCACTTTGATGCCTAATACAATATCACTCATCTTTTCCTTATACAAACAATATATCTTCAGAATTTATTCCATATCGTAGTAAAGGTACAATTCACAACGAAGTCCTCATGAATACATCGTGAATGGAAGTACATTGCATCAAACGGACAAAGCATAAAATATTCATTCGCTTTCCCCTATCCCTAACGTAAAGTTTTATTCAAACAGGACATAGCATTGGCTTCGAAAACCCGAAAAGTATAAACTCAATTTCACCGATCATACACAAATGATTCTCTCAGCAATAGAAATAAAGAAAGATCCACATCGTCTGAATAAAATATGGTCCGACCTTCCCAGAGGCGATTTAAATTGTAATACGCGCCGCTTCTATTGAAAGTGTAATTATTGTTCTTGAATTATAATAATGAACAAGTTAGGCTTAGGTTCATGATTATAGATTCTAGAGAAGTATGTACAGTTACGAAAACATAAACAATTTTTTCTTTAGTCAACTAACCTCACACAGTGTTTTTCAGGATACCCTGTATAGGTTAGCTAACCAATAAAAGGGGTCGCCTAGCGTCAGCAGAACAAAAAACAGTAACGTTCAAATGATATTTATACTGAGACAATATTCTTATAGGACATTTACGGTTCAACACCAATTAGCAAAAATGAAAAAATACTCATATTATTTTCTTACCAATGTGAAGTTTGCACCTCACTTTAATTGCTAATTAATTCTTGCTACATTCAGAATTAAATCGATTTCTAAATTCGGACAATTTCTTCGTTTGCTTCGTTTCTGGACCACTGATGAAACGCCAAAACACACAAGTAGAAGGTGATATAACGCCAAAAGTTCCAGTTCCGTACTTTGTGCAAGTACCAAATTTCATTTTTCTATAATTTCAGCAGTTTTTTCCTGTTTGACTCTCATACTTACCTCATCCATGGCTGATTTAAAAACGGCTTTATGTTCCAACACGGCTCTCTTAATCAAACGATTGTTACGTCACAGCATCAGTTATAGAATTGGAGGGAAGCACACATTTACGTGGTAAAGAATACCAGCTTAATTTGCTATTCAATATCGTACTTGTCGGGTAAAACCAAGTGAAACTGAATATTAAAGATATAATTTAGTTCTGTTCAATTCGAGTTTTCTATATCACCACAAAGGTCTACAGCTTTATCTCGTACATGAATATTTGATCATATTGCAGAAATTGGATATGAAACGTTATTAATTTTCTCTCTGCTCAAAAATTAGAAATAATATGCAATCTTCTTCAATGTGGATGTTCTATTAACATCGCATTCCCTACAGTGAACAGGGTTGACCAAATTCGATGTTTTAGTACGACAGCTATGTGATTTATTTTAGATAAAGGAAAATAATCCCTCCTCTTTCGAACTCGATTTTCGGAACAATCTCATTGGAAAAAAAGGATTTCAGCTATTTTTCTCAATTTTCGAATTATTCCGAAATCCTGAATTTTTTGTCATGTGAAGACAACCTAACCTCGAATTCTATTGAAGTTAGGTTAGGTTTAGAGTAAAAAAAAAAACACACTTGCTTGAGTAGAACGCGAAAACGTATTCGAACATTTTTTTGCCGATCGGTTTCTGAGTTATGAAGCAAATTTGTGCTTTTTCAAACACAAACTATAAGTGATTTTTGTATCAATAGAGAGGAAAATTTTGCTGTTTCCAAATATATTTATGTCTCATTAATTCCATCATCTATCTATCCACTCAGAATATTCATATGTATCCACTCTGAATATATATGTTAGAAAGAGGTTTGCCTATGTCAAAGATCCCATTCATTCCTTTCTGTGTTGAAAGTAATAGAGTTCACCCTTAGAACATAGATTTTCCTTCTTTTTGACATTATTTCAACTATTCAATCTTATTGATGTGGATTTATTCAATTCTCGGTTTGCAATATTCAATCAACAGCATTGATTCTGTGGTAATAAATATTTATATCATTTTTGCCATTCTTCCCTATCTGCTTCGAAAATTTCTACTTATAACTCAATCGTTATAGCTCTTCTATTCCAAAATAACGAAAACTATGAGATGTTGCAATGTCATATACAGAATGGATATGATTTGTATACTGTTGAAGAATCTCATTTTAACAGATTCCCTGAGGGGAGACAGCAGCATAAATCCATTTTAGGAGACTGAAGGACAATTTGATTGCTGGAGGTTCTTTCAACAACTCAGTAGAATATATTGCAGATAGGGAAGTTGCTATCGTCGAAGTTTTAGGACAGTTGCAGCTCAACCTGAAATTTCAAGCAGTCAAATGGCAATTGAAACTGACATTTCGGAGTCAAGGGCTATCAGAATTCTCAAGGAGAATGATTTGAGCCCCTACAGAAAGTGAAAATCGCAATTCCTCCAGCCTGGTGATAACCAATGACGACTTAATCTCAGTCACTGGTACCTTCAGAAAACCCATAATGATGCGTTAAATGGGCCAATGAAGTTCGCATTACATGTGACGGAATTTTCAATAGGCACAATCAGCACTGTTGGTCGGATGTCAATCCCCATCCACAGATGCATATTCAACACCAAGGGCTATACGGTCTCAATGTGTGGTGCGCTTAAAGATATTCGTGTATTGTATTCTATTACAATCGTATTGAAGATAAGAATATAGTGGAAGGATATTGAGAGGAATTTCTTTTAGAGCAGAGAGGAAATATTTTTTACATGGCGGTGGACCGCCACACTAGAAACGAACCGTATCGCAACTGCTAGACTTGAATATCGTTGATAACTGGGAGCTGTGAAATGACCAACCCGTTCCCCAGATCTGACTCCTCTAGATTTCTTTCGCTGGGGGTGTGTTCAGAATTTATTGTATAAAGAGAGCACGAATAACTTAGATGAGCTAAAACAAAATTTCAGGATTTGTTGGAGACTCTGAGTAACATTCATATAGAAGACGCATGCAGAAGTGTTACCAGGCGCCGCATCTCCTACATTTTAAATGATCGAAATGTTTTCGAATTCATTAGATATTTCCAATTTCCAACAAAATCATTCAACATCTTAAGAAGTGAACACATAATTGAATAAATGGGATCTCTGACGCTACGAGATGATCACCTATAGTTCGTAATTGAAAAAACACAAGTTTGCTTGATAACTAATAAACTGATCAGAAAAAAATTTTTCGAATATTGTAAATTTCACTCAAAAATGGGAAGGTATTCTTTGCTTTACTTCAATACGATTCGATATATCGTCATATCAAAATCCCGAAAATCCAGGTACGGAATAAGTCAAAAACTGAAAAAATAGCTGAAATCTGTTTCCACCTGAGAGTTTTTCTCGAAAATCGAGCTATATATTCAGATTATAACTTTTTTCGATTTTGAGCATGATTCGTATCAGCTGAATCATCTGTCCGTGATTCTGCCAGAAAAAATTGTTCGCGTAATTTTCGAATATTATCTTTACAAATATTGCCATTTCGAATAGAAAAATAATTCCGATGCATGTTTTGTCGAATTCTTGAAGTATTTATCTGTCTCGTCAAATCAACATTTATCTGAATAATTCGTAAAAATATCAAAATTGATTATTATTAGATATATGTCTCGCTAATCACTTGGTAAAAATTTTCACTTAATAATTAAATAATTGAAGAAAAAACTCATGGCGTAAATTTCACAAATAAAGTGAATGAAAATATATGGGTCTTATCCCATTTTCAAAAAGAGGATTAAATTGATATATTACAATGTCATTCTTACCTAAGAAACAGATGGAAGAAATGTGGGAAAATGTAAACGAAGCTGGTCGTAGTTATTGGCAGCATATGTTTGTGTGTATTCTCTTACTTTTGATGCCTAAATGTAACATTTGAGTTTTTGTAAAAACGAAGTAATCATTTGCGTTTATATAATGTTTTTGAAAAACAAGTTATTTATTTATTATAAATTATTGATTTTCAGGGCCGTCTACTCTTATACTGATGAAACGACCAATTCGATTTATTTAAAAACCGGATAATACTTACAATATAATTTCTATGCACCGCTTTTTGAAACCGATATAAAATGGATCTTTGTTATGAAACAAGAGTGAACATAAATTTTCCTATTCCTACATTTTGTTTTCATTTCATTTTGTCTTAATATATGGCATAGTTTAATAATTATTTGAGGAACATAATTAATGATGAACCTGAAGGGTGAGGTAAATCGAGAATAATACTACTATGAGTTGTTTTTTAGCTTTCAATTCGTCTATGTTCTTATTGTCGTGCCTGTTATTTGATTCTAATGTTGTCAAAATTCTAATTTCTTTTTCAAAAATGTTTCACGAAAGGGAAACCGTGAGTAATATATGCACAAATGTATGAAACGCAACATATGTGCACGCAATTATAGTCACGAACATCACTTACAGAAATGCTGACAAAAACGAACATCTGTTTGTATCAATCCAAAAAAGACAGGAGCTACACTCGTCTTCAGTATAAGTTGAAAAACCTAGACGAAGTCACATAGCTTATTCATAGAAATGAAAAACAAGGCTTGTGCAGACAAAATTGAAGATGAAGGGGCCTGTGAAAATGGTTCTTGCCATGCTTTGACGATGAATCTGAAGACCTTCGAAGTTTATTCACCAGTTAATGCAAATTGAATTTATTATAGAACCAAATTTCACTGGTTCTATAATAAGCTGTGTCTGTGACTATACTAGAAGATATTCGAACGACGGCAAACCAATAATTGTGTACTTAGATCAGAATAAAAAGGAGTTATGCCAAACTCAATCCTCAATCTATCTCATGACTTCAATACCTTCGTAGAGAAACATCATTTGATAAAAACTCATACGTAAATGGAGGCAGACATTGCACATCTGAGGGCATGTCTGAGGAGGTGTAGTGGAAGCATCACTGCTTGAAGATATTTTTCCCCAAAATACAACAGTATTTCGGTAGTTGTTCATTCGAAATCGACAGATTTTGCAATAACTGAAAATAACTGGTCTTTTCACGACACAGCCTGTATCTCCTTCTGAATATGTCAAAACTCAAAAATTATTACACATTTATGTTAAGAATTAAAAGATCTTTTTGATGAGGTATCATGAGTTTTAAGGGGTTGTGTAAAATGAAATCACCGTATGTTAAAATTAAGATGTCCTCCTTCAAACAAAAATTGACCAGCTTCTGATTTTTGTCTAGAAACGAATAGTTTGGCAGTTATTGAGTCTCTGTCGGTTTTAGTTGCGGCACCTGGTATATATATATATATATATATATATATATATATATATATATATATATATATATATATATATATATATATATATATATATATATATATATATATATAACCTCAACAAAGTCTAGAGAACACTTACCAATATCTTTAAAATATGAATTTGATGATTCGAAATTATAGAAATCTTTCGGTTTTTGTTAGGATGTATTGTATATAATGTTCTCCAAAGCACCTATTATAAAAAAATTGAAATTTGAAACTGACGAAATTTGGTAAAATACAAAAAAATCCTGAACTAATATTTTCGGAAAGATATGGAAGCACTTATATTTTTCAGTACCCAGAAGGTCCACCTTTGTTATTAATGACACTTTGGCATCGTCGCGGCATGCTCAGTATTAAATTGAACTGCTAATCGAAGCTCCTGTTCATGATGAAAGACGTTTTGACGCAGGAGATTTCTTTTTAAGGTGTCCCACACATGCTCGATGGGATTCAAATCTGGGAAGCAGGATGGCCACGGTAGAAGATCGATATCATTCTCTTCAAGAACGTTCAAGACAACTCTTGCACGATAAGGAGTGGCATTATCTTGTTGGAAGAGTGGATTTTGACCCATTGTTTGGAGATACGGTACCACTACAGGTAAAACTATCTCATTTGCGTAAGAATTTCCCGTGAGGTTGTTCTGTGTAAAAACGAGGTCACTTCTTCCACCAAGGCGTATACCTCCCCTAAACATCACTGACCCGCCTCCCTGTCTAACAACTTCTCGAGCATGCTGGAGACGGTTTTGCTTTCCAGGTTCCATCCATAATCGAATTCTTCCCAAATCGGAATAATAACCGAATCTAGATTCATCACTGAAGAGAACTGTGGCCCACCTCTCTTGATCCCAGTTTACGTGTTCTTGGCACCAAGCTAAGCGAGCAGCGCGATTTCAATGGGTCAGTTGTGGAACTCCTTAAGGATGTCTGGAGTGCAGTTGACCTTCGTGCAGTCGATTTCTTACAGTTTGGTCGGAAATTTGTACATTATGAAATCGTGATAGCTCTTGGGCTAATTGAGATACTGTGGTAGTACGATCTCTTCTGGTTTGTAAAAGCAAAATTCGGTCTTGGGCGACTGTAGTAATCCTGAAACGACCTGTATGGCGTTTTTCTACGCTACCTGTTTCATTGAAACGCGACCATAAACGGTTTATGATACTTGGGCTACTTCCTAGAAAGCTGGATACTTCCCGTTGTGAGCTCCCAGCTTGGAGCATGCCAACGGCTCGTAACATCTCTTCTCTAGTCAAATGTCGTCTTTTCATGGTTGAATCACAAAACTTGAATCTTTTATTTGTGCTTACAACAGAAACAAAGTGCCAACAAACTGATTCCAAACACTGAATACATGAAATGATTATAAAGCAGCGTCGCATCTGCTGCATTTTTAGTGTTTTATAAGAAAACTGAAATCTGTTGCGGCACTCTACATAATTTGGTGAGAAAGCGATGCAGGTGTTCATTTCTTTAAGAAAATTATCCATATTGATCGTTCTGGATACGATATATTGATATTTAGAAGTGTTCCCTAGACTTTTTTGAGGTATATATATATATATATATATTGCTAAAACTCCAAATCGAGTAACACCAGACAGGCGAACATTTTCAAATATCCTATCCACAGAAGGTTGAGGGAAACTGGTACTTTTACTGTAGTAATCATTTAAAAGGTGCAACTCAAACTATGAGAACTCCAGATATTGAGGAAGCAGTTTTGAATTGTATTGATTTGAATCCTCATGTGAGTACGAGAAAAATTGAAAGTCAGTTGAATATTTCACATGTTCTAGATTGGAGGATTCTCCACGACTTTTTAATGTACCCGTTTCGTATTCAACGCGTCCAAACTCTACTTCCTCGAGACTGTCCTTCAAGACTGAATTTCTGCTGATGGTTCTTAGATAAATTAGAGAAAATTCACATTTTGATAGTGAAATAATGTTCACAGAACAAGCTAACTTTTCGAGAACTGCTATCACAAATTTTCACAATTATGATTATTGGGCTGAGGAAAACCCTCATTTGATTGAAGAATCTCATCATCAAGAAAAATTCTCACTAAATGTCCGAGTCGGAAATTGGAAATGATTTGATTGGGCCATTTTTTTTTGTCTAACAGTCTAAACGGTCCCGCTTATCGGCTATTTCTTGAGGAGGAGTAACCTTGATTGCTCGAGGATGTGCCACTTTTGGTGAGAAACATAATGTGGTACATGCGTGATGGGGCACCAGCACATTTCAGTGGAGAAGCTAGGGAATTCTTGAATAATACATTCAAAAACCGATGGATAGGTCGGGGTGGGCCAGAACCATGGCCTCCTAGGTCCCCAGACTTAAATAGTTTAGACTTTTTATTATGCGGATATCTCAAAGGTTTAGTTTATGCCACTCCAGTGAACACTGTAGAAGAATTGAGAAATCGAATAATAACCTCTTGTGACACGATAAGAAATACCCCACGAATATTTCAAAGAGTGCGTGATAATATGCGAAGTGGACAAAGACCAGTAATATTGCAGGTGGAGGACACTTCCAGCCATTTATTAAGTTTTTAATTGTTGTTTCCTAAGTTTGATATTGAATACGTTTTAGTTGAGTTTCAGAAGACAAGCTATCAAAATGAACGCAAATTTTGGGCATACCTATCGAGTATTTCTCTTATTTTTTGTTTATTTAGCGAATAACATACAATTCAAATAATTCAAATTCTATAATTTTTCACTCGGAAACGTTTAGAGATAGGAAAAAATTATAATTGTCAAAAAAGTTTCTAAATTGAACGAAGATGACGAACATTGTTTGTACGCTGATCAGTGGCGTACTGCAAAAAAGTTTGAAAGGGCAAAAGGAGATATGGCCTCTGAAAAGAAAACATCTTGTGAATTTCAGTTAAAATCTAGAATGTCTAATTATGGAGGCTGTAAAAAACAGCTTGCATTGCTAATCTGGGCTGGATATCTCAAAAACTGCAGGAGTTTCGAAGAAAAAACCAATTTTTCCCAAAAATTTCAACACCCTGTAGCTCCGTAACGAAGCTTTTGCGGATTTATGTTTATATGAAGTTTTTTTCTCGAAACTGCACGTAGATTTACCCCCTCAAGTTGTGACATACTATTATGTAACACCCTTTATATAACATTTCAATTTGAAGCGAAAATAAGCCTCGTCAAAAAGGGGTCGCGCCTTTAAAATCTCTAGGAAGCTCGCTTAATCTTACAGGCATTTCAAACAGAGCTTGCTTGTAGCCTAAGTGCATTCAACATCAATTACTATCCGCCGAGCAAGACATAAATGGCAATTTTGCTGGAATCTAACGCTGATTCATAAAACAAAGCATAAATTTGTTCTAGAAAAATTTTCTTTTTCATAGTAGTAGAATGAATAGTAAGGATACGTAGAGAGGAAGTGAATATTCATTGTATTCGGGAACAGAGCACGCATAAATTAAAGGGGACGTGATAATGGTGACTTTAATTGATGAAAGGTATTAGTACTTATATTAATTAAATATTCCTACAATCCTATTATATTGGCCATATATGCGCAGCGTAGTAATTAATTCAATGTATGCACAAGTACATCCCGGCATCACATATTTGAACTTTTGTTAATGATATACTTCTAATACTAATTTGTGTTTCAGTATATTCTCTAGAAAATTGTGTCAACGATTATGCAAATATATGGATGATATATGAAAGGTTAGGGAGTTGAGCGAACGTGATTCTAATGCTGCAGAAACTTGTTGAAAATTTTATTCAAACGAGCATCTCTTTGGGTTGATTTAATTACATAGGGCACTCAATCAAAATACCGATAGTTAAAGTGGATAGAGAAAATTCAAACAGTTTCATCTGATACTATTATTTAAAATTTCGCACAAAACTTATGTCATGTGGAAGAAAGGTATATTTCCCACAATATTAAATATAAATTACCTTGGAAAGATAGTATAAGAGAGGTAGTAAAACCGACAATGAAAGCTTCAATTGAATTAGATGTAGATAGAGATGGGCAAGTTGAGAAGTATGATTGACGATTGTCTGGAGCAACTAGCAAAATGAATCATTTGATTCGACTAGCCTGAAATGAATCAGAGGTACAGTTCATAGAACCGGAACCTGCGTATGGCATTTTCTACGGATCTATAAATAAGCTTGGGTAAATGGTTGAATTGAAATTAGTTTCTCATCTCGATATCAATAGGAGACAACATTACACATTATCCATCTAAATACACCCGCGGTGACAAAGATCCTGCTCAGAGTAACTCATTTAGGATTTGAACGTACCAAAAATAAAGTTTGATCTGGTGCCGATGTATTTAGGTATTCGAGATCTTGGTCAAAAGCACGCATCTGACGAAGTTCGGAGTCATCTATTCACTTGTTTTACGTAGCCAGTTGGTTCAAGAAACCAAATTTGTAAACTACTGGAAAACATTTGAAGGTAGCAATTTCCTCATCGGCATACCATCGTAGTTTTTTCTTTCCTTTCAGGAAGCAAGCCTGCCACCCACTGAACATATTCCATGAAAGTATGTGCCAAAAAGAGAAAGATCGGAAACCTTCCTCTTCACATGGAAAAGTTGAGGATCGCGTGTGATCACCAGATAATTCATAAGACAACATTGTGCTTCTCTGTGCACTGAGCTCCATACTCATCGTCTTTCTGTCCAGAAGCAATAGCTATAGCATGAAGTAGCTCTTAATCTTCAAAGAAAAATTTGCAATCGCTGAGGTATTTACGAGAATGGGAATAAGAAATACAGACTTCATTGGACATCTACTGTGTATTATGTTTACTGCATGTTATGTCTATTGCGCCTATTAAACATCATGCCGACTTTTTCGTTTCTCTGAGCGCGTGGCTAATCAGTTTTGTTCAGTTTTTACGATTTCGTGAATTCGATAAGATTTGAAAACTCATTAATAAAAGGGAGTTCGGGATACAATGATCTGAAGAAACAAAAGCTAGTTTCGTTTTCATTCTTTTTTCGAAGGCATTTGTGGTATTATTCATGTTGCATTCCACTGTAAGATTTGATGGAAAAATATGTTCCCTCGTTCGTTTGACCGATGAGTTTTTAATTTTTGCGATTCCTGAAACACATTCCATTTACTTTTGTAATTGTTTCTGTTGATCAACAAAAGCTCCATTATGAAAGATGAAATGCAAAACTCATGTCACTGTAAAAAATGAAGAGAAAAGAATATTTCCCTCAGCGGGACTCTAAATACGACATCCATCTTCTCGAAATGGCATGGTGGAATAATGAATTCGAAGTAGTAATTGCGATATTATGGAACTTTACGTTCGTTAGAGTCGCGTGGGTTAACTACTCATGACATTTTTAGTATACATAATGAACTGAGTTGAAATGTTATGGCTTCAAGCAATATTTATTATCGAATCAAATAAAGTACTAAGGTAAAGTTTTATAATCACAGTTAATATATATATATATATATATATATATATATATATATATATATATATATATATATATATATATATATATATATATATATATATATAGATTTCAATATTAGAGCCAATGAAGACTTCTATTCAGAGAACAATATCAATATATACACACAACCAAATTTATATCGAATCACTCGGTATTTCACATGATTGATTGAATGAAGTTTTTTGTTGTAAAAGAACAGGACAGTATGATAAGCAATGTTGAATTATCACCACATGTTCGGGATATTGTACTCAGTCGTAACTGAGATTTGGAACTGTGAATTTCAAAATTTAAAAAAGCCCATAATCATATTTGAAAATGCCTCACGTTGGACTGTCCGATGTGCAGAGGGGTCGAATAATTGCTCTGGTTGAAGGAGGGGTGACACAGAAGGATACGATATCCCGAACATGTGGTGATAATCCAACATTCTGTTTTTTTCAGATTGGAAGACCACTTTTTTGTTCAAGATTCATGAGCGGCCAAAACTCTGCTATAATGTTTTTGAGTAATACGTTTTTTTGGTGAGTAGTTTCGTCGCAATATTTTCTTTCCGTAAAAATTCATGAAAATGGGCACACATCATCGCATGCTCTTTCGGCCAGAGAGGATGAGTACTTTTCTTATTTCCCAAGGATAGCTTTATTGATGAATTGAGATAGATTATCCTCATTTTATACAAGAGTGACTCAAAAAAATTATTGAATATTGTAATTTTAAAAATATCATACCTTGATTTTTTCAAAGGAATGTATTTTATTTTTATGTCAACGCATAAAATATTGTGCTATATTTTGCAGAAGTAACCTTACCCTTATCTTCGATAATTTTCGAAAAATTCAATTATTTGTAAAAATTTTCGATGAAACCGTGTCAAACTCATCAATATGCATCATTATTTGCACAGATGTTTTTTTTCTGTAATGAATCAAGTAGTAAAAAATGAAACCTAAACAAGATAATTCTTTTAACGAATGATAAAATCAAGATGATTAAAACGTAAATTAAGGTATGTGACATTTTTTTATTTGTGCCTTCTGTCAGGTGTCCGGACATATCATATTCTACATTTCACATGGTGAACTCATCAGTGTTTCGTTATTCAACATTATCAAAGTCAGGTTTGAACCCAATTTTCTCAATTGACTGCCATGAAGTTCTCCAAAGAAGAAATGGTTGATATGATTTTTATTCTGGGTGAGTGTGATAGAAATTCTTTGTTGGAAAGTAAAGTTTATGCACAAAGGTTTCCTGATGAGAGGCATCCAAATGAAAGATGCTTTGAGAATTTTCTAATTAGATTTATCGAAACGGGTAATATCGCTTATAAAAAACATGAAAAACCAAAAACTGCTACAGCTGAAGACAACGAAATATCAGTTTCGTTGACAGTGACAGAGGACCCATATAAAGCTGTACATGATATGCATGAATAAATTTCATGCATATCATGTACAGCTGCACCAGGAACTGAACAATCAAGACTATGAAAATCGAATCAATTTTTGCAGTTGGGCAAGTGACAAAATAGGGGAAAATCCAAATATGTTTTGCAGAGTTCTTTTCTCGGACGTGGCTACTTTCCACAAGAATGGGCTTGTTAACAGGCACAACTTTCATTATTACGCCACGGAAAATCCACACCTCATGAGACATAGAGATCACCAGCATCGCTGGTCCTTGATATGGATGGATATCTAATTGGGCCGTACTTTTTCGACGGGCCCCTCATTAGTGAACTGTATTTAGATTTTCTGCAAAATCATCTACCATTGTCAGTTGCCGATGTACCAGAGCATATAAGACAAGATTTGTGGTTTCAACAGGATGGAGCACCGGTACATTACTCACATCAGGTTAGGGAACATTTCAATCATGTATTTTCAAACAAATGGTGGTCCTGTTAGATGGTCAGCTAGATCTCCGGACCTTACAAGTCTAGATTTTTTCTTGTGAGGTTATATTAAGGGCGTCGTTTACCAGATTTCTTCTACAACACAGTTGTATATGAGACAGAGAAAAGTCGACGCCTTTCAGTCAGTTAAACCGCAAAGGTCGTCGAGAGTTCAACGCTCTCTCCTCAGAAGAATTGAGTTGTGTCTACGAAGAAACGGGCAACATTTCGAACACTTACTGAAATAGTTCAACACCTTGTAGATCATCTCAACAAAAACCAATCCATTACGTATTTCATACACGACTACTTTAAAATATCTCCATTTCTCTGATCAAGTATGATATGTACTAATAAACTATTTTTTCGCAACCTCTGATTTTATTATTTTAGTTTTTCTTTATTTCGAAAATGGTCAAAGATGAAGGTAAGGTTACTTCTTCAAAAATATGGCACAATATTTGATTCGTTGACATGAATAATAAAATACAGGAGATTCCATTTGAAGAAAACAAGATATGAATTTTTTAGAATTACAATATTCAATAATGTTTTAGAATCACTCATGTATAAAATGAGGATAATCTATTTCAATTCATCAATGAAGCTATCCTTGGGCAATAAGAAAACGAATGGAAAAAAGTATTCATCCTCTCTGGCCGAAGGAGTATGCGATGATGTGAGAGCCTATTTTCATGAATTTTTACGGAAAAAAAATATTGTGACGAAACTACTCACCAAAAAAACTTATTACTCAAAGACATTGTAGCAGAGATTAGGACGCTTTTGAATCTTCAAGAGAAAAAATGGTCTGCCAATCTGAAAAATCCTACCAAGATTTTTTTATAGAAAATTGTTCACTTCAAAATAAATTGCTCAAGTAAATTTTACTTCCTAAATACAATACCGTTCGAACAAAAATGAAAGAGTATATATATATATATATATATATATATATATATATATATATATATATATATATATATATATATATATATATATATATATATATATATATATATATATATATATATATATATATATATATATATGAACAGAAACCTTCAAGAAGCCATAGTCGTTTGACTATTTAGCGCAACGCTACATACAGTGTCTGCGAGAAAGCGCTTGTTTACTTCAAAATAAATTGCTCATATAAATTTTTACTTCCTAAATACAATACGGTTCGAACAAAAATGAAAGAGCTTTTGAATCTTCAAGAGAAAAATGGTCTGCCAATCTGAAAAATCCTACCAAGATTTTTTATAGAAAATTGTTCACTTCAAAATAAATTGCTCAAGTAAATTTTACTTCCTAAATACAATACCGTTCGAACAAAAATGAAAGAGTATATATATATATATATATATATATATATATATATATATATATATATATATATATATATATATATATATATATATATATATATATATGAACAGAAACCTTCAAGAAGCCATAGTCGTTTGACTATTTAGCGCAACGCTACATATACAGTGTCTGCGAGAAAGCGCTTGTTTACTTCAAAATAAATTGCTCATATAAATTTTTACTTCCTAAATACAATACGGTTCGAACAAAAATGAAAGAGCTTTTGAATCTTCAAGAGAAAAATGGTCTGCCAATCTGAAAAATCCTACCAAGATTTTTTTATAGAAAATTGTTCACTTCAAAATAAATTGCTCAAGTAAATTTTACTTTCTAAATACAATACCGTTCGAACAAAAATGAAAGAGTATATATATATATATAGAGAAAGCCTCTGACACTACTCGTTGGTACATTGATATCATTGTCTGATGATGCTATAGTATGTATATATTCTGGTAGATTGATATATTCTCATAACATTTAACGTTATCCTAATATATAATTACTCCAGGATATGTTTTAATTATAATCATTGCCTGGCAATGGTATTAATTACCGGGTGGTGGATTTATATTTTTTCATGAAATCAGTTTGATTGCATGAACAGATATATGGGCAACTCGTCGGGGTAAAACCCCCTATATATATATATAGCTTCAAGAAGCCATAGTCGTTTGACTATTTAGCGCAACGCTACATACAGTGTCTGCAAGAAAGCGCTTTGTCGAATAACTGACACTCCTTGTACTCGTCTGGCTGTCAACCAGGTGTACATCATATCTCAAGAATGATAACATGCGAAATTTCTTGCTATATTCGTGTTGTGAATGGGTGTGTAATACTGACGAGGTACAGTCTATTGTACGTATACATGACATCCGACCATACTGTACCACTATTCTGTGGCCCTGGTTGGCGATGATTATGATTGGTGGATCGGAAAACCAGCACCTTCAGTGTAGGAGATCTAAGAGTCCACGGAAAGTAGAATATTTTTACCTGAATAAAAGTTTTCAATGTGTCTCCACATATAGCTATAAATTTCACGTGTCATCATGATTGAGATATGATGTAGACCTGGCTGACAGCCAGACTAGTATAAAAAGGATTAGTTTTCCGCGAGATCGCCTTCTTGCAGACACAGTTTGTAGCGTTGCGGTAAATAGTCGAACGAGTGTGACTTCTTGAAGTTTTCTGTTTGCTATATACCCTTTGTTCTCATAGTTTCCTGGTAGTTATAGTAAGTGGCCTCTGTGTGAGTTCGTTGGAGGGCGCCAATATATTTCCATGTCTTGATGCGCTCAAACGAATTGAGATGGGTATATAGCAGTTTGTCCTGGTATTGTCAATGGGTGTGCAATATTGACAGGGTCGAATGCGACCGAAACTGCAGTATATTGCTTCTATGCATGCTATCCGACTTGAGTGTAGCACTACTGTGTGGTCCTCGTTGACGATGATTATGAAGGGTGGATCGGAAAACCTTCAATATTCAACCTTCCATAGAATGGAATATACGCTTCCCTGAATAAAATTCCTCAATGTGTGTACACATATAGCGATAAATCAGTGTTATCATTGTTGAGATATCATCATCTCATTATCGTAGTCCCAACAATGAAACAACTAATTCTGATTACGCCAACAATTCACATAAAGAAAATTATGAAATCAACCAAAATTTCGAAATCTTACATTGATTTAATAGAAACCTGCATATTAATTCTTGGGAATCTCTTGAAACCTGAAAAAAAGATATAAACTTTGCAACATATTATTGAATGAACAGGTAGATCTTTACAATTATTCACGAAACGATAAAATATCACAGCATTAATTATGTCCCGTAAATAAGTACAAAATTATGCCATATATTGAAACAAAAAATAATCAACACAGAGTAAAAATGAGAAAAATCTATGATCACTTGTGGTTAATATAAAATATTGATTGTATACAGGTGAAAAAAGCGTAGTACTTATATTGTAGTGATAATTTTGCTTTTGTATAGGTCATATTAGATATATTTTAGTGTACGAGCATACAACAATTAACAAATCATAATAAATTAACAGCTATTTGTCAGAACATTGTATAAACGAAAACGTAGAAATTTCATCACCTCATAAACATAATCTACCACTAACTAACGATCAGCTTGATTTCCGTTTGTCTCCATTTCCCTCATCTATTTCTCAGTTACAAGTGACATTGTAATATTTTAATTTTCTACTAGTTTTTGAAAATGGGATGAAACTTGAAACATGTCAAAAATATTTTAATTTATTACACTTCAATTGTTTTATTATTTGATACTTCTTATTTCTACATTTAAGTAGCAAGCCTTTTAAAATATAGTAATTATCTGACCTGTAGCAATTCCAGTTATGATTAAGAAAAAATCTAACATAGTTTTGATTTCCGTAAAACAGCAATCTCCTGATGAAACCTCGTATAAAATAAAATCAATTTTCTCAATTCTGTCAACCTATTTTCAAACTTACGAATATTACTGGCATTTCTACCTCAGGAAAACCCAAGATAATGGAACGTCTATAAAATGTTAAAACTATGCTTTGCACGAGCCGCACTTTGAAGGACTGAGTTCATATGAATAATTTCCTTGTTGGATGAAAGAGGTCCATTGTTAGAAGTGCTCTTTGATCCGTATTTGGCGATACTTTTCAACATGTCGTTGCATTGTCATCTGCTTCGAGAATCAAGTATTTCGTTCTACTTGTTCTTCGAAACGCTCGTTCTACAGTTTTCACGATTTAATCCGCCCGATGAAAAGTACACAAATGGATTAATTTTTTTAGTGCTGTCTATGGTCATCATATTTTTCAATGCCTTGAAAATATGGTTACAGGAAGAAGTTTTTGTCTAGATTCTAATTTCGGATGATAGATAATATGGTTTTCAAATTTTTTTCATTAACTGTTCATAGAAGTCTGCTGCATTATCTGAGCAGCTCTTACGATGTTTGTTAGCGTTTGTGACTTCGCCATTTGGCCTGGTGACCAATTGGCAAGATGTTGAAAACAAACCTCAACCCAAATCAAGAGAAACTCTCAGTCAGACTGTCCCATAACGGCCATGCCCATTCCGCTAGAAGGACCAAGGAACTTCATTTACCCACGACTTAGTATCCCTTCTAATAGGAACTAATGAAACTATGTACATTCTAGCAGAGAATATTTTCTGCGTTATTGAAGATATACTTATAATGTTATTTGAAAAATGTTATGGATGAGGTTGAATTGGATAATTCTTAGGTTAGAATAACACACTTGAATTGTTTCTGCAATAAATGAGTGGAGATTTATTAAATCAGATTTACAAATATTTATTATTGAATTTGATTATTATAAGTCATACCTGCAATAAATGAGAAACAACATTCAAAGTTATTATTCCCAATAATTGTTTCTCTCGTAATCTTTCACAGGTAATTCTTTTATTGCCACGTGTTAACTTGTCTATCTCTCTCTAATATAAATTCTCCTTCATATGTGTGAGATCTAATTCATTAATATATTTACGAGCGCAATATAAACTATTTGAGGATAGGTGATAGGTAATAGGTGAGATCACCCAATTCTTCGTCTGTTGTTGCTTTTATATTCATTCTTTCCAACGGTTCGTGATCTGAGAAGACTTTGAAGTGCTTTCCTATAAGCCAATGTTGCCAATATTTTACAGCTTCCTTTATGCCATGCATTCCAAGTAAATTGCTTTTTTTTTCTTTTGCGATTCGTTTAGTTTTCTCGAGAAAAATGCCACTGGTTTTCTGTATTTTCATCTGGTTATATATATATATATATATATATATATATATATATATATATATATATATATATATATATATATATATATATATATATATATATATATATATATATATATATATATATATATATATATATATATATATATATATATATATATATATATATATATATATATATATATATATATATATATATATATATATATATATATATATATATATATATATATATATATATATATATATATATATATATATATATGTATCGGTAGGTCTGGGTCGAAGATTGCTAGTGCAGGTTTTGTACATAGAAGATTTTTCATGTATTCGAAAACATTTTGGCGCTCCCGTGACCACACAAATTCTTGTCCTTTCCTCAATAGATTATGTAATGGGTCCAAGGTTATTGAGCTATCTGGTATGTACTTGTTGTAAAAATTAATTTTTCTCAAAAATTGATGGACGTTTTTCTTATTTTGAGGTATTGGGAAGTCCTTGATTGCTTCAAGATTGTCTTTTAATGGTGAAATCAAGTTGAGTTTTATGACATGTCCCAAATATTGCACCGAGTCCATTGCAAACGTACATTTTGATAGTTTTAAACGAAAACCTTCTTTTATTATTGCTTCCAGTAACTTTGTTAAATGATCTATGTGTTCTTTGAAAATATTAAATATCGTCAATATAGTTTACTGCGAATTCTGACAGTCCATTTTTTCTTATAATGTCTCAGGATTCGTTGAAACATCGCTGGTTATGTTTTCATTCCAAATGGCAAACATGTCCATTGATAATGACCTTCTTGTGTAACGAATCATGTTTTCCTTCTGTCTTCAATACGTAGTGGTATTGACCAGAATGCCGAATTTATATCTAGTTTTGAGAAATATGTACAATTTCGTGTTTTTGTTACCAAATCCTCAATCAGTGGAAACGGTTGTGCTTGTGGAATTATTATTATTTTTAACTCCCTTAAATCTATACAGAGTCTTGATTTTTATTCTCATCTTTCTTAAATGCCAACGTTACTTGAGCAGCAAATGGGCTATATGATTCTTCAATCAAGCCTCTTCGAAATAATTTCGATATTTGTTCTTCAATTTCTTTTTTATCATTCATCGTACATCTGTACGATCTTCTGCAACAATATTTATCGCTTGTTAGGTCTATTCGGGCCTCATAATCTTTGACAGCACCAATATCGTACTTATCTTACGCAAAAATATTCTTATATTTATTTATTGAACCTTGTATGATTTTTCCTTGTTTGTGGTCTGGCTGGTTTATTTCAAAATTTGAAGTTTCTATATTTAAATCTTCATTAAAATTTATTTGATACTTTTTATTTTGTTCATTAGATTTGAAATCGTATTATTTTATCTGTAATTTTTCATTTTGTATCAGTTTAAAATTTTTTATACCATATAACCCCAACAAAAATCATACCTAAAATTGTTGTTATCTCTTATGAATACATTCATATATTTTTCTATATTCATTATTTTTATTTTTAATTTTACCATACCAATTGGTTTATAAACACCATTAATTATGTTTAATTTTGTTATATTCTCTACGTTATTTGTAGATTTTAATAAATAGATTTACTATTAATCAATGATACATTTGATCGTGTATCATAAAGTGCCGATACTGTTAATATATCATTCATTTTAATATTAAACTCAATTTATGGTGGCACATCAAGTTTTTTGGATCATCTGTACTTGAGTCTACATCTAACGCTAGATTATTTATATTCTTTTCTGTTCTACCTTGTTTGTTTTGGTCCCTAAACCAACATTCATCCTCAGGATGGAACCTTGTATCTTTTTATTTATCCTTGCAAATCTTACAAGGTGTCATGTTTTTCTTATTACCGGTGCTCGGTTTGGCCTTCTTAGTATCTTTATTTTTCTTGGTATCCAGGTACTCTAACTTTCCTATTTCATTATGCAAATCTTCAGGCCTCTGTAATTTTTCCCTGTCAATCTTTTCAATTATTTCATTTGGTAGACTCATGGCTATGAGATCAATTAAGGTATCACTATCTATTGTTTTTCTTATCTGAAGTAGCAATTTTTCTTTTTTATCGAATATTCTAATAGTGAGCCAGATATATATTTATACTGCATGCTATATTTTATTGAAGACCAACCTTTGCTAATGAAGGTGTTACAAAAACTGTCTCTCCATTGTGTCCATTCTGCATCAGCAGTGAGTTTTAGAAGCGTACATCTATACCCGTCTGTAGCACTATTTTCTATGCAGAGTTTTAGCAGTTCAATTTTCTTGTCACTTCTATGAATGTGAAAACCTTCACATTCTTTTTCAAAGCTGGCTATCCACTGCTCTGCATTTGTGGTTACACCAGTATATTTTTCAATAGCTAAATCTTCTAAATCTTCAGCTAATTTTGTTATATTGATCTGTTCTGTTTTTTCTTGACTGTTATTCATAATCTGTTCTAATAATCTTGCTAGTGAAGTTTCTGTAACTGTTGTGGTATCTATCTGTGGCTTTTCTATAACTTCTTCTAGTAATTCATTCTAAAATTGTAAATTTCCATCCTCATCATAGTAAACATTTTTCAAATTTTCATTTAAGGTTATCCATACTTTTCTGAATTGGTTTCTTTTTAATGAAGTTTTTTTCACTTCTGCAAATGCTGCTGTTTTTATCAAGTCTACATGATGCTCACAATCTAGATATTTTGGTGATATTTTAAATGTGCAATTCTCTATTGTTGTTATTCTTGTGACGCACAGTATGTTGGATTTTCCATCTGCTGGACCTTACATCTTAAAAATGAATTGTAGCTTGTCCATTGAGTACAAAACAAAGAATGTCGTTTTATAATGTTATTTGAAAAATATTATGGATGAGGTTGAATTGATAATTCTTACGTTAGAATAACACACTTGAATTGTTTCTACAATAAATGAGTGGAGATTTATTAAATCATATTCACAAATATTTATTATTGAATTTATTTATTAATGATCATACCTGCAATAAATGAGAAACAAAATTCAAAGTTATTATTCACAATAATTGTTTCTCTCGTAATCTTTCACAAGTAATTATTTTATTGCCACGTGTTAACTTGTCTATCTCTCTCTAATACAAATTCTCCCTTCATATGTGGGAGATCTAATTTATCAACATATTTACGCACGCAATACAAACTATTTGAGGATAATTCCTTACATACTCTTAGCTCATGAGGAACTGTATCCTAAGGATCGCAATTCAGTGGCAGAGCCATCCGTAGTAGATATGTCACGTGTATATCAAATTAATTCTTATTGAACCAATAGAAATCTAGAATAAAAATATTAGATAAATTCAAATTTATTAAAAAGAAGTTCAGATATGTTAGAGAATTATTTTTCCCCAGTAATCCACTAGCACTAATGAATGCTTGAGAACAATCGAAATGAAAATGATACTCTTAAAAACTTGAAATAAGACTGATATTTCCGTTCCAACTTTCGATCAGTCTCTACCGAACCTCATTCACACTAGTTCAGGATGGTTTTGCTGGCTTCTTTATCTTCTATTGAGAATGTTCGATGAAACTGAAGTCTGGAAATGGCATGGGCTGCTGCATTGGAGTGATTTCGTGATCTCCAAGGTAGTTCCTAAAGTTATGAGTTTGGTGAGGTATGGGGTTAAACGAATATGTTTGCGCCCATGTTTGCTACAAATGATATAACACGTTCTCTTGAAATGTCTGCAGGGTAGTTCATGATTCAGGTTACTATTATTGACTATCACCAGATCAGTGCGGGCCTTCAAAAGAAATTATCCCCAACACCATTATTGAACCTCTACCAAAACCAACGGTACGTAAAAAGTTGCACTGAGCATATCTCCCATGTCGACGTCTGTACACTAGAGATCGTCGATTATTATGAAAAAGACAAAACCTGCAATCATCTCTCCTAGTTAGCTTCTAACTAATTGACACGCAGTTGTTGCTCGAGGTCGTCCTTGCCCAGGTCTCCTTCCATAACTTCCAGTCTCCTTGTACCTGCGGATCATTCTCGTCGAATGAGACACCGTTAGCTTTCTACCTATTCTTGTATAAATCCAACTTAGGTCATCCAACACAACTCCTTCAGTATATTCTTCCGGAGTCAAATTTCTTGATTCGAGTTGCATTATTACCGAAAATTGAAAAAAAAATCAGCAACCTCTGTAAGCAATAATACAAACATCTCAATTTATTGAATTCACTTTATTTCTCATGAAAGGAACATATTCGCCAAATAAAAACATTGAATTTTCTAGGCATACGTCCGGAGATATCAGAAAAAAACATGTGCTAATAATAAGTTGCCAACTAAGAAGAAAATTGGAAATATTGAAATTGTGCGTTAATTTCTCATCGCACTGTAGTTTTGATAAAATATTGCGGATTCAGAACACAGGCAATAAATTTAATCTTTCAGTAGCAATGACATTGGGAAAAATAAATATACAACTTCCTGCACAATCCGTACATTAAAAATTTTCCGCGCTGCTGAATCGGTTCAATATTTAATTCATATTATCGCATTATCCACTTCCAACCTGTCTTATGTTTTATTATGAATTTCGTTTTCTTGAATGAAATATACATAAATTGCTCAATTTCTGCTGCTTTTGCATCAGATTTTAAGTATCTGAAAAGTTACAAAGAAACTTATGAGGCGATGAAGCTGTAAATTGAACAGTAAGCATATCTTCTATGTGTAAAATTCCGTTATTCGTCATTCAACTTTGTCTCCATTTTAATTTAGATATGAGGAAAACGTATGTCGTATATTTATCATATGTACATTCGGAATACTGCACTCTTATTTTCTCAAAAGAGACAAATGAGAGCTCTTTGTATCTCTGAATAATGGTTTTCAATTATACTCACTTTGATTGATTCTGTTTCGCGAGAAAGTGTTCCATTTGGTTGGTTAGAGGCGAAAAATGCAGCTGTAAACGCCCATACAAAATACAATTTCAAGTCTTGCGAACGTGATGAAAAGTAAAACAAAAAAGTCAGTTCTGAAGGAACTGTAAGTTACTATAAATAGATTCGAGATCTAGTTAGAAGTAGCTAGCGTTTTTCCTTGCAGATAAGCGATGAGATGGAAATGGAAAATGTCTATCATTCGGAATACTTGGTTATTCATGAGAATATCTTTCCCCATCGCTGAAGTTGAAACATTTTTTCATTCAGTTTCATTCTGCTGCGAATTATTCGAACAGTAGCTTTTTCAAAAGCATGTACCATCAATTTACTACAATGTTTTTCGTGTTGGTGAAGAGTCGCTCTCAGGTATGCTACGGTCGCATAATTCTAGAAATCGGTTGAAAAATACGTGGCCTACGTGACAAAAATGAAAATATTTCCTTTTGTTTTGTAGCTCACGCGATTGTCGGGTGATTCGGCAAGGTATGATGAGCTTTTGGCCTGTTTTTTTCATTCGGAAGTGTCGGCAAATGTCATCTCACCTCGTGATATATTATATTTCATAAAATAATCGTAAGTTATTTTCATTTGTATTTTTGAATTCATGCAATATTCCTATCTAATTTTTAAATCAACAGAAACAATAACTAGAAAACATGCAACGTAAAGTACCTGGATCGATACAGCTTAAACAAACAGTGGTTTATGAATAGTATATACATATATATATATATATATATATATATATATATATATATATATATATATATATATATATATATATATATATATATATATATATATATATATATATATAGGCTCAGCTCACAAGTGTGAGCTAAGGAAATGTAACAGGGAACCATACTTTCTTGTTATGATTCAACAAACGAGTGAAAAAATTTGAGGAAAAAACTCGTTTCCCTGTCGCTATTGCACTAGCAATAGCTTGTCTGTTTATGTTGTGTTAGTGTCGTGTGTACATAAAGAGTACCAAATATTTTTCTGCTTACCAGCTTCATTCTCTCATTGTCATCTTGCACTCCATGATTTCCAGAAGACAAGGGTGAAAGGAAGGGGGTTTGGGACAGGAATCTGTAACAATGGAAAAAAGAAAACCAGCAGAAAAATATTTCAACAATCATACTTCTTATATGTCTGAACAAATCTATGAAAAGATTTTACATAGGAAGCAAGGTCATGAAAAGGACTAAGGAGATAATGAAAAAAATACATAACCTGCGATATTTCCTCAAATTCCATCTCTGTTTGACCGAGAGAGCCCCGATGGCCTTCCAAGTGATGCCGATTATGATCTATAGATGTTTTAGAATCATTATGGACCCAATAATCTGGGTTGACATCGCCCATATATTATTCCTTTGTGGAACTTGTTCAATTTAAAGAAAAATTTGCGAAAAAAATTTTGACAGTCGTTCGAAAAACATGACATTTGTCATAGTATCTATTCATCCTTACAATAAAATATAGACATTGAACGATAAATTGTATTTTAAATAGTTTTGAAAAATATAAATTGGCTATATTTCCGACGGGGGAGGTAAATATACCATGTATGTGGTCATGTTCAATGTATGAATTTATATGTTTGAAAAACTTCTGAATGAAATAAAAGAAAAATGGATATTATGATTTAAGATAGCATTTATCTAAGAGATATTCTATTTTGGCGACATCCATTGTAAATAAAGAATCTTGACAAGTATTAGATGCGCAACTAAGTTCTCGCTGTTTATCAATAGATGACTCTAGCAGTAAATGCTGGTCAATTTTTACATATCAAGAACGCTTTGAACATTGCTTACACATATGGTAAACAAACCACGGTGACACAGTACTGATTCTGTTTTTGCGTCATATACTTTTAGTTGTCAGAAAATGTCCGATTTTGTGCCAAATAACCGTCATTTTCGGGAAGTGTTGTCTTTCTTCTTTCATTCGAAGAAAACGGCTGCTGAAGCTCATAGAGAGCTCCAAAAAGTTTACGGAAATGCTGCTCTAAGTGGAACAACATGCCGGGATTGGTTCCGTCGCTTCATGAACTGTAATTTCGATATGGACGACCGTCCTCGTGAAGGCCAAATATCCTCGAAGACGCGGAATTGGAGGCATTGCTTGGTGAGGATCCGTGCCAAACGCAAGAAGAGTTTGCTTCAGCCTTAGGAGTTAACCGCTAGGCCATTTTCAAGCAATTGCATGCGTTAGGAATGATTCAAAAGCAAGAAACTTTCGCCTGTGAACAACTGCTCCATCAGCATAAAAGAAAAGGTTTTCTTCATACCATCGCAACAGGTGATGGAAAATTGATTCATTACAGCAATCCAAAGAAAAAAAGATCTTGGGGACTGCCCGGTCATGCTGCTTCGTCATCGCCTCGGTCGACTATTCACGCTGCGAAAGTTATGCTGTGTATTTGGTGGGACCAATTCGGTGTTATTTATTATAAGCTGTTGAAACCGAACGAAACCATCACTGGGGAACGGTATCAAACTCAATTGATGCGATTGAGTAAAGCACTGCGCGAAAAATGGCCACAATAGGAGCAGGGACACGAAAAAGTAATTCTACAGCATGACACCGCTCGGCCTCACGTCGCCGTTGAAACCTACTTGGAAACGCTCAACTGGGAAATCCCACCCAACCCGTCATATTTCCCAGATATTGCACCATCCGATTATTAGTTGTTCCGTTCGATGGCACATGGTCTCGCTGATCAGCAGTTCCGCTCATATGAAGACCTCGAAAAATTTCCAAGACTACATCGTGCCTACGGGCATGGCGTAGAGTCTTCGGAAATACTTGGAGGCTACAGCCAAAATAACCTAGTGGTTATACACAGCGGTTATAAGACCCATTGTCAGATATGCATCGTTCGTATGGTGGACGCAAACATCAGAAATAACAACGCAAAACAAGCTGTAAAAACTGCAGCGGTTAGCGTGCGTCGGCATAAGAGGTCCTATGAGAAGCATCCCGACTACTGCCCTGGAGGTAATCCTAAATAACCTCCCATTCAAATAATATTGAAAAAGGAGGCGTTGATGGCGGCATTACGGCTCCAAGACACAAAAAAATTATAACCTGGTAATCTGAAGAGACACCTGGGGATTCTGGGTTACATAGCGCCAGAAATATTATCACAACCATCGGATATACTGCCGCTTAAGTTTGATTTTAACACACCTTTCGAAGTGGCCATAGAAGACCGCACCATCGTAAAGAGAAAAATAAATCAATTAGATCAAAAATCCTCCATCTGGTACACGGACGGATCAACAACGATTGATGGAACAGGAGCAGGCATATATGGACCCAAGTACTCGTCATCAGTGCCTCAGGGCTCTACTCCCACAATTATGCAAGCAGAAACACTTGTTGTAAACCTGTGCTGCCAGGAGAGACTGAGAAGGAAAATCAAAGTTGCAAAAATTCACATTTTAACGGACAGCCAGGCAGTGATTAAAGCTCCAAACTCTCACAGTTATCGGAGAATCTCTGACTGAGAATACCGTGAATCCTTGAAGCAACTTGCTGAGGGGAACAAACTTTTCCTGTGGTAGGTGCCTGGCCACGACGACATACAAGGAAATGAAGCCGAACTGGCTAGATCAGCTGCTGGAATCCCACCTATCGGCCCTGAACCGTTCTGCGGTCTAAGCACGCAGCACAGACGACAGGAACTGAAACGGTGGAAAAATCTAGCAAAAAAGCATACTGGAGGAAAACTCCAGGCCAAAGGTGAGCGAAAAAGTTCATTGACCATTCGCCAAAGAAGACAAAACAGCTTCTCGATCTCTCTAGGGACGAGCTGAGGACTATAACAGGCCTCCTTACTGGACACTGCCCACTAAGAGAGTAAAATGGGCAAATAGGAAACGGCAACATGCAGAATGTGTAAAGAGGGCAATGAAACTGCCGAACATATTCTTTGCAGTTGCATCGCAATTGCCCGTTAAAGACATATACACTTCGGTAGCGACAAGCTAGAGCTGCACGAAGTAGAAGCGAAATCTCCCAGGGAGATTTCTGATTTTGTAAGGGAACTAGATCTACAGGGAAATTAATAAGAAGGGTTACGAACAACCTGCAGATAAGCAGCTTTGAAAATTAGTTAGCATAAATATAACACTCTTCCGGAACATCCCCCAATATTTCAAGGTATTCTGAATCCACCTGTTTTGAGATTGAAATCTCGGAAACTACTTGGTTTTCTGCGCACATCTTTCGATGCATTAACTTTTGAAATTACAAATGGTATAAAGTTGTTTGATAAATTCCTCATATGAAATCCTACGCAACCGATTCCTGGTTTTTATCTCAGTGGAAAGTTTTTGTGTTACATGACCTGCTTGAATCATGAGAATTCATGATTCCCAAGAAGAATGCTGCAAATTGTACAACAGGAGGGTGTAAACACCAAGCAAGCAAGTGAATTAGCGCCTGTGTTCCACGTTGAAAATCAGCGCTTACTATAAGTCTCAGTGGCAATCAAAGAAAGTCGGGTTCCGGCCAGTTTGGAAATGACTACGCGAAAGTTGGTCAGCACTTGTTACCAATGCTAATAGGCACCGGATTCTACCGGAACGAATATTTAATTCTTGGTCGATGGTTGTACGTGTTGGCTGTGCATTTATTCGCACGATTATGGATAATGCTGATTCAAAGATCTTCTTAGACTGGTTGCTATCAACTGGTCAAAAACCTGCTTTCGTTGTGTGCGACTGACGTGAATTGAAAACGCTGTTTTTCGGCGCTGAAAATAGGCGCTGATTAATCGGGTTATCTTCGTACTCGAATTTTTGGAGTGTATTTCTCAAAAATATATAAAATTCCAACGTTAAGAGCTTCAGACTAGTGATTAGTGAATTAATAAAACGTTTTTATATATTTTTTACACCAAATTCCCATTTTGGAGAACTTTGATGTGTGCAACCTATCGGAATAACTGGAGATGGCGAAGTATTTTCTTGTCGAAATATATCGAAATTCAACACTTGCCTCTTTTACTCTTCGAAACTGTATCTCAAAATTATTCCTTGTCTTCTGTTCCAAATTTGCTACAATATTTCGCGCAGAACAGTATGTCTGAAATTCACTCTATTCACGAGGGAAAAAATTTAATACGGAATTATACTGAGAAATTCAGTAAACAGGAACAAAAGCCGCCTTTTGGCCTGACCCGATTCTCTATAACCGTAATTTACGGTTCTCACGAAAGAAGCGGCCATATTCAAGTGTCAGGTTATGAAATGAACAATAAACCACACTATATCAAATCTGGATTTAGTGGCCGGTTAAATACGTTCCGCTGCTGATTGTCCACAATGATTAAAATGACTCTTCTGACACAATCGATTAATTATTTCTATTAACCAAATGAGTGAGTGCGTACTATTGTCAATGTTTATTACCATGCAAATGAATTAAACTCAGATCTGATTGATTTAGTAGAGTGATTGTAGATGATGATGACTAAAGGTAATTACTACCCTACACAACGTTCTTTTATTTTGGAATGCCCTTAAAATGTTGTAGATTATACGAAGACGATTTGAAAATTACTGCACTCTGATTCTATATCCTTGATGCGCAGTTGTTTCACAATCGTTTGAGTGAAATTATGTGAATATTTTATGTAAAACCGAAAAAAATCAGGTATCGAGTTGTCATTAACAATTTTTTATGAAAGATAGTACACCTACGCAGTTCAAGATTGCGCCATGATTTATCACCGTGAACATTTTCTGCTACTTAATTCGGAGGTTTTATACCTTGGAAGATCGAGAGGTTCAACAACTGCAACCACCAGTGACGATAACATTGCTTGACGTTCATCAAATGGTGTTTACTGACCGTTAACTTGAGATGAAAAAAATAGCGGAGCCTATAAAAATGACTGAATAACGAATCTGTCTCATACTGAACCAAATTCAAATATGGGAGAGCTTTTGCGCAATAGTTCCCGCGTTTCTCTATATTAGACCAAAATTGATTTGTGTGTTTAATGATCTACATCAAAAATAATCTTCGAAGTGTCCACCTTTTGTCTTGGAACAAATCTCAAAGCGACGAATTAGTTCCCCGTGTGTTTGCTTTTCTAAAAGATTGCATGCCTCTCCTATCTTATGAACAAGTTAGCTCAGCATAACTGGATCGGTGGTACAAATTAAGTTTTACCATGTAATCGAGGACACTTAGTATTCCAAAAAGTAGAGTCAGAGATTTTCTAATAGGTTGAATTCAATGCAATATGTTAGGTAAAGTCACTCGTAATATTGGTAAATTATTGTATTTTGTGTAATGAAGCTCCAGATTATAGAAACTAATACTTAATAAAGATCAAAAACTTTCAGCGAATTATACTACATATGGTTTGAAATTATAAAATGAGCATTTTCATGCAAAACCCTATCATGTATTTAAGTACACTATCCTCCAACGAAAATTACCCCCTTCAACTCTGATGGAGGCGGCTCTGTTGTGACTGGAGGAAAACGTTTGAAACAGGTCATTTCTTGCTTCGATAGAAATCGTTTTCGATGTTATAGCATTTAAAATCATACCCCCTTCCTCATCATTGTCAATCCCAAAAATCATTATTGGAGAAGGGGTCAAGTGGTACTTCGTTGAAAGGAGGGGTCAAAATTTTGTCGAAAAGTATACATGATGCAGAGCTTAAATAGTTTTCTGTTTATTCAGTTGAGTAGCAGTTCTAGATAATAGTCGACAAGACGAGATACGAATCCCATTTCAGATCAGAATTTCAAAGCTTAATTCTAAATCGCATTCAATCTATTCATCACCATATTCCGTGAGATTGCTTTGTTGCGATGTTTGACGTTAATTATAAGTGCCTGTTCGTTATTAATTTTGTGGTCTACAAGCTCTATGTTTCATTCATATTTTAATCCGTCTGATATCTAACCAGAATCAGGATTAGTAGGTTTGTATGAACATTTTTATGATTTGATAAACCCACTTCGAGTTCCGTCAATAGAAATTGAGAAAAACGGTGTTTGCTCTAATCTACGGAAAGCGTTCCAAAGTAAACAGCATTTTCTCAAAATACTCGATTCTAGTGGTGGCATCTACATATCATTTCTCGAGTTGAAATGGTATATTTTGCTTAAATGACACAGAAAAATTAAGTGCACTAGAAGCGGAGTTGCTGCCAATATTAAGTTTTGTTGCAAACTCTTGCGGAGATTTTTCAATTAATGAACTACGATTATGACCGGTTATTCCTTATTTTGTGCGGTTCGAGAACGGTCGTGACCCAAATCATGACATTTTGAAAAAACGAAATCCTTGATCATTGATGATCACGTTGAATGTGTGTTTTATTTCATAAAACATCAGACAAAATGATGATTCAATTTAACGCTTCTTCAATTCGCCAGAGAACATCTACAACGGGGCAATGAAGAATGGGTAATCGTTCTGTTCTCTGACGAATCCGAGTTTAGCCTTGAGATGAGCCTCTCAGAATTTATCGGCGAACTGGTGAGTGACAATTCTGCTACAAGAATCGGTTATGGAGGCGAGTCTATAATGACGTGGGATGATATAAGTATAGAAGAAAAGCGAATTACTTGAAGTTGCTAGGGGATCCATGACTGCTGATAGGTACATACGGCAAGTTCAAGGTTCTAAATTTGTTCCATTTACTCATAATATGATCATATTGGCGAAAACTTCATGCTAATGCATGATACTGCTACACCTCATATCGCAAGAGTAGTGAGTGAATACCTTGATGGACTTGAAATATTGAGAATAGACAACAAGCCAGTATCTTTTCCGAATGAGCATGGGTGGGACACGATGAATATGAGGTTGAGCAGGTTCTTCCCTGTAGGTCAGGTAGTGCAAGAAGAGTGGGCAAGAATAAAACAAGGGTACATCCGTAGTCTAATGAAAGATATGCTAAGACGCATTCAAGTCGTGATGAGAGCTCGAATGAGTGTTTATTGATAATAATTTTCTGTTCCCATTCTTTCACTAGCTTGGCACTTCAATTTTTCCGTAAATAATTTTCTTCTATATCTACTGACAATGCTCAAAAAAAAATTGTATCTCCTCCAGAAAATCAGCAAGCACCATGAATCAACGACTACGTCCTTAAGAATGAATGAAGCCATATAATTAAGTGTTTCTTTATGACGAACATCTACTCTAAAGAGTGATTCAAAATTTATGAATAAAGAAATTTTTGGTTTACCCTCGTATATCTGTATTTAAAGATTATATTCTACCGTTTAGTGTATTATCGTTCCATAGAATCATGCCAATTTGGAAAACACAATCACTTTCGTCCTTTCTTCTGGGCAGAATTAAGATGGGTCCAAATTATGATTAAAATTTTTATTTTTTAACTTAAACTATTTGTCGCCAGATTTGGCATCGTATGACTGTTGCCTAGTTTGAATTGCTTATTTGCCGAGGAAACAAAAGCATTGCAAAGCTGTAAATTACATCCAGTGGGTTAGTTAATTGATTCCGCCGTTACTACGTGATAGTTAATAACGATGATAATGAGAAATCAAACTATGTATTAGGCTTCTATATAGGTCAAACTGTTCGTTCATTCAAAATGAGATACAAAGAGCATCAAGCAGATAACAATAACCAGAGAACAGACGAATCTAATTTTGCTTTACACTGTATCGAAAATGGCACCTTTTTCCACCCATAGATCAATTACAGAATACCTGAGGGACGAAAGTTAGATTTCTTGGAATCCATAGAAGTTTTCAAACTGCAACAAACCCCCCATAGAGATAATTTTCTGAACGACCAGTAGGCTCCGCTTATTCGTCGCTAAATAAAATCTTTGAATAATACCAGCTTTTATCGTAGTTAGTTTATCACCTCTTGTTTGCACCCTTATTAATTTTGTTCCTTCCTCTTTATATATGCATGTAATTTCAGTTTCAGTTCAATACTTGTCAGCTGAAGATGATCGAGAGACCGAAATTATCCTGATTTTCAATAAATCTCTTGTGATAGTATAAAACATAGTTCAATTTCTTATATCAACATCTAATGAGCTTGTACCGGCATCAGTAATTCGAATTACGATATGTAATTTTCTGTTACAAATAGTGTAAGGTACAGAATAAGGAAAATATTCGTTCATTGAATATAATATGCGATAGATAAGTGAATTATACATTAAAAACACTATATGGAATGAATTCTATGTTTTTTCACGAATCTATACATTATTCACTCATATGAAATAAGCGCAGAGGCAGAGGCAGTTGCTTCATATCGGATGGAATCTCTGTTTCGTACACCCAAGAGAGGAATTCGTTCTTTCTCAAATTTTTCAGAAGTGATGCCTCCTAATAAACAAGGGAGAGGTATCATTTAAGTGTTGATCAATGAACAGAGCTGTTAGGTGGCTTGAGGGTGCAGAAGCACAGGGGGAAAATTCACATAGCTTAGGCAACAATTTGTAATGGATCAGTATTTAAGGAATTACGATAATTTTAGGGTAAATACATTTTTTTTGTTGGAGAATATTTAAATTGTATATTCCGTACAGTAGATAATCGTTTCGAATTATTTCATATTAATATTAGAAATATAAATAAAAATCTTGATAAACTTTCAGTTCTGTTACATGAAATAGAATGCGATTGAGATTGTATTATTTTGACAGAAAATTTTGGGGTATTTCATTTGGAATATATAAAGATATGTTTTCATTTACTATGAGGGTGACTATAATTAGAACATACCCCATTGCTTACATTCATAAAAATTAATGTTATTCATTTGATATAGTAAAAGTAGGTCTGATGAAGGTACTAAAAATTATTATATACTGTAAAAATAATACAAAAATTCGAATTAGAGGTAGGTATAAGTTGCCAGATGTTATGTTCAGTTAAATTTATATAGCACTATGTAATTATTTGCATACGCAACCATCATCATACAATAGTCGGAGACTTAAATATTGATATCTTGAATGAAAATTCCAGTAGTTCAGAATATTTAAATATTCTAAGTGAAGAGAGGATAGTACATAGGCCAACTAAAGTCTAGGGAAGTAGCAAATCTTGTATAGACCTTATGACTTATTGATGACTCCATACCCATAGTTTTATAATCTCATACTACCGATCATGTTTCTACTTTATTGTTTGTATCGACAATTGCGCAAGAGTGTGATGAAAATTATTTAAAACAGGCCATAAATTATTCTATGTTGGAGTTTCATCTTTCGAAGATTGAATTGACTGGCATCCCTATTATGCTGTGACAGATGAGGAAATTCTGTCAACTTTTCTTATAAAGACAATTAAATAGAATAGTAGTAGTAGGGTAGTATCTGAACTTTTTCATAAAAGAAAACTGTAATATTATTAATTCGATTATAGAATCGAGTATAAATAATAGAACGATATAAAACACGGTGGAAATTGCAGGGATATTCAATAAAAATTGAAAAGCGTTGGGAGAAAACTCATTTCAAAAAATAAATCACAAGCATAAACATATAAATGAAAAGAGATTTCTAACATCAAATTTATAAAAAACGAAATATGGACGTTAATGGACCTGATCACCCATATGGTGATTATAAATAAAACAACGAGTATTTTTCCTGCTGCATTGAAAAATGGTGATTTCACTCCAAGAGTGTAAGGAAAAAATGCTATAATTATAGACCGATCTTTAATTTTGACTTTGGCCCAGATTCTGGAAAAGGTTATCAAAAATAGATTATAAGCTTTTATAAATGAACATAACATTCTGTCAAAACAACAGTTAGGATTCAGGGAAAAAGCTTACACAAAACACCATCGCAATTTTAACTGGAAACATTTATAGAGCATTCAGTAGTGAAAATTGCCCTGTGCATTTCGTTTGATTTATCGAATGCGTTGGACACTGAAGATCATAGTATATCAATAGAATTGTTGGAGAAACTAGGCTTTGGTAAATTTGTGTTGCAATTACTGTAGAGCTACCTTTCAGATAGAAAGCAACTAGTGAAGGTAAATTGAGAGGTCTGAAGTGAAATGCGTGTTATTGAATATGGATTCCCACAGAAAACGGTATTGGGGCGCTTGTTGTTTACCTTATACACGAATAACTTATTCTGCTGAACACCAAAGAGATATATTATCAGTTCCGCTTACGAAACACTTGTTTCCTATTCTGTAGAATACTGGAGAGAACTCGAAATATTGGTCGAGTTAGATTTTGTGATCATCATGTAGACATGAGCTCTCTTCCATAAAGTGTACCATTAATTATTCCGGTCTAAATTCTTCATTTGAAATACCATGCGCAATTGATGTGCATCTAGTAGTGATTTTTGATTTGTTTCTGAATTGAGAAACCTATGGTAAAACTTTGGTTCATGAACTTATATGTCTTATAGCGAGAATTAAATATCTCACCTTCTCCTCCTACCTGCTCTATGAACTAGCCCCAGTTTTTGACATACGACAGCAGCGGCAGTTTTGTTTTTCAACTTTAATATACTCAAAAATGAATACTCAGAATCATCAAATTGTGTCTCACAGTGGGAGCATACTGCACAGACACCGTTTCTGTATTGAAAGTTAGAAAAGCAAAGTGTCAGAGAAGTAATTACAATTTAGGGATAAAGCTTAACCTAACAACTTCTAGTTGAAATCAAAATTATCACAAATTTAAAAAAATTCAAAACAGAGGTAAAGTACGGGAAACCAAATATGCAAAGAAACTCAAAACTATTAGGTCCGCAACTAAGTTCCTGCTGTTTTTCTTAATGAAAATACAACTTCATTGTGAGGAATGATTACAAATGAATCATTTAAAATATTGCCCATCGCTAACTACAACTTTTTCTTATCTTTCTGGCAGAACTCGAATACTGTGACGGTATAAGTGTTCGTCTTTTGAGGTTATCCACGAATCAAGCCATTTTTCGAGCTCTTCATATGAGCGGAACTGATGATCAGCCAGACCATGTGCCATCGAACGGAACAAGTAATAATCGGATGGTGCAATATCTGAGAAATATGGCGGGTGGGGTAGGACTTCCCATTTGAGCGGTTCCAAGTGGGTTTTGAAGGGTTCGGCATCGTGAGGCCGAGCTTAACCAACCAGTAGAACCCCAGGACAAACCAAGGAGATGTAAAACAAGCGAGATAAAGAGGAAAAAGGATAGAAATTCGACCCTCACCAAAATTCAAGGATCTACGATCGAGGCCGAGCGTTGTCATGCTGTAGAATATTATATAATATATATTATGTAGCTCATAATAAATAACACCGACGTGGTCCCACCAAATACACAGCGTGAATATTCGGCCGAGGTGATGACGTAGAAGCACGACCGGGTAGTCCCCAAGATTTTTTTCTTCGGATTGCTGCAATGAATCTATTTTTCATCACCTGTTACGATGCGATGAAGAAATCCCTTTCTTTTTGCCGCTGGAGCAGTTGTTCACAGGCGCTCAACGTCTCAACGTCTCTTGGCTTCAACATAAGGAACCCGAGTTCCTTGCTTTTGAATCATTCCCAACGCATGCAATCGCTTGGAAATGGCCTGGCGGGTAACTTCTAAGGCTGAAGCAAATTTTTCTTGCGTTTGGCACGGATCCTCATTGACCAGTGCCTCCAATTCAGCGTCTTCGAAGATTTTTGGCCTTCCTTCACGGAGACGGTCGTCCACATCGAAATCACCGTTTTTGAAGCGACGGAACTAATCCCGGCACGTTGTTTCACTTAGATAAGTGATTCCGTAAACTTTTTGGAGCTCCCTATGAGCTTTTGGTTTGTTTATCATATGTTTAATCTATTGACAAACAGTAAGAACTTTGTTGCGCACCTAATAAGTTAAAGTACACTTAACCAATAGACATTGAATCGATGTTTTCATATTCAGCTCATAAAAAGAGTGACTTGCGCAGCTTGAATAGAATTGAAATAAAGACTTGAAGACTGTTCCAATGCTTTATTGACTGATGAATCTTTGTTTGGATTGCAATCATATTCTAGGCGAATGCGAAAATACAAACAACCTTTTCAAAGACTTCAGGAAATCCAGAAATTACACAGCTATAAAGGAGGTACTGGAGTTTGTGAAGGAATCCCTTCCTATCTCAGAACTGATCTTGTTTTGGTTGATAACCCCTGAATGAAAACTTCTGCGTTATTCGGTTTTTTCGAATATATTATTTTGTTGTATAATACAAATTACTGTTTATAATTTCACTCTCTCAAAAACGCAATTTTTGAATAAATATAATGATACAACTTTTCGTAAATGTACGATTCCTAATTGTTTCAATATTAGATACAATATTGAAATGAAAATGATTACATGTTTCTGTCTAATACTGATTATTACTAGGAGTATTGCTGATTTACGTCGCCGCGGTTTTTGTAAAGCTTGTTGATTTAAGGAAAATGAAGTAACAGTTGTCATTATTGATAGATAGATTCCGTGTGTATTTCATTAGATATTCAATTATGGGTAAACGAACGTAAGATGAAGGAGTAACGTCGTTAATGATGATTTGTTTTGAAGACAGGCAAAGGTTCCTACATGATAAATGCAATTTCTTAATGGTAGAACTACACTGCACCAAGTAATTCACGCACAAATTCAATATTTCAAAATTCTTTTTTTGGTAGGCCTCTAATTAGTAAAGTAAATTTTTTTTTTGAATATATTCCAATCTATACTAACAAAATGCGATGTTTTTTCTTTACGCGCATGTTCCCCTCAAGTGAAATAGAATAAAAGAAATCAATCGACGTTTTGCAAGAAACGATAACTGATAACAGCAGTTGTTGATCAATTTTTGCGAGAAACATGAATTCTTCTAGAAAACTAGAATTTTTGATAATAATGCAACGAATCACGAAATTTGATCTTTGCTAAAAGTGATGAAGCTTTATGTTGGATAACCTAGGTTGGACTGATATGAGAATAGTTTGAAGGCTAGGGGTGTCCCACTCAATTGTTTCCAGAATGATCCGCGGGGAGACTAGTACCCATCAGGGAGACTTGAGCAAGAACGACCTCCAGCATCAATGGCGATTCATGACCGGTATTCAGGCAGTGCAAATTGGCACCAGAACAATGGGACAATGTTTTCGGGAATTTGGTTTGAGACTTCATGTCATAGGTCGAGGCCCAGCTCTAGCCTTAGTACATGCAACACCCTGATTGAATTTTGCAAGGGAACATGTCAATTGGTTCGAAAACTGAGAGAGAGAGAGAGACATATTTGCAGATGAGTCGAGATTTTGTCTTTTTCATGGTGATGATTGTGGAGATGAGTTCCTTTGAATGCTCGCACTGACCTGGTCATCGTAAATAATGGCACCCCGAATGAATGAATTAGCATTCTAATCCATTTCGTTAAGCGTCATTGATTCTGAGGATTTTGGCGGTGTATATCAGATTCTTTCTTGTTGGTTTAAAAACTTCAGAATCGATTTAGTATTAGTGAGACAAGATGTCTGTTTTGTTATTTTCACTACCGATCAAAAACCTGGTGAGAATAAAGAATGAAATGTTAACACAATAATTCTGTTTCCGTTTGGTCACAAAACATTCACTGATTAGTTATTACTGATATATCAGCGACCGTTGTAAAAAGTAATCCCCAATTTTTCGGCTGTTATTTCTACTGGAATAGGTGATCGAACAAAGTTCAATTTTTATCGAAACAATATCGAATTTAACATCTACGAAACCATATGTCATGGTGAATTTCTTTTCGAAACTGGTATGTTATGTCGATGATCTATTAAAAAAAATCTAACGATGACGTCATATCTCAAATTATGGAATAGTTAGAATTCAATGTTTTTCACAGATTAGAATAAAAATACCACAAAACCTTTTTCTAGGATCATTTTTCTATAGAACTTGTTCGAAATTGACGTGCTTCAACACAATTGGTCAACCCTGTATCTTATATCTTGACAGTATGCTCAAGGTATTTAAGGTGTTCATAAGAAATATAATTTTTAGACATTTTCTTTATTGAAGTAAGTCATTACATTTCACATTAGGTCTTCTTGTTTTCTACACCTCAACATATTCTCTATAGTATTCTAACTGATATTAGTAGTGGGAGTCTGGTTAAGGAAACATTACCAGTGCTTCATTTTCGACAGATGATTTTGGTAGTTGATATAAATGGTCATATCTTTTTAACGCTGTTTTATCAGCTGTTTATCTATGTACCAAACGGAACCTTCGAACAATGTTTTAATCCACTTGGAGACATCACATTCAATTGATTCTACATACTTATCAAAGACCGATGACGATACAAGAATTCCACAAGGTTGTTCTAATATGCGACACCAACAATTTAGAGAATGAATTATTGTTTAAAAAACTGAAAATTTTTTTTCAGCAGATCGTACTTAGATCTATGAAATCATTTTCAAATAATTAGAAGTTATCCAACAGTGATACAACAGAAGCTCCATAAAATAAAATAGTTTTCAGAGGGCTTAGAAAGTAAAGTGATAAAAGAAAATATGTATTGTATCAAAATCTATTTTCATCAGTTAATTGTGTTTCTAAATCCTCTGAGAATTATTTTTATTTATTGAGTAAGTTGCCTCGTTATTTGTATTGATAACATCTCAATCAATGGTACTTGAAAATTATTTCAAAGTTTTTATTTCGAACTTCAATAAAAGCGTGTTTCTTAGTCTTTTAAATTTTTGTTTATTATTTTGAAATTACTGAATTATGATTCAATTTTATTCATAATATGAAATCTAAATCTTGAGGTTAGGTAGATTTTTCGTTAGGTGAAAACCTTCACAGATTGTGGAATAGTGATAATGAATTGGTTTCACAGAAAATAATTTTTACTGTTAGTTTAGAACCACCTCGATTAATGACTTTCAAACTCCACAGTCGTTTTTTCAGTAGAATCATTTATTCGTATGTTAGCACATTCGTGTTGTTGAATTACTGTCTGAGGAACTTTATAATAGTGGCGAATACGTAATATTTGGATTTGAGAAAATTCAAACTTTGCGTTTCAATTAAATTAATTAAAAGTTATTTTTATCACATTCTGCGTGATATGAATATTTAAAACAATAATTATTTTAACAGCTTTTTGACTTCTAATTGAATTGAGTGTAAATGTTTGAAAGTTAGGGGAGAAATTAGGAAAACATGCGAATTAATTTTATCGATTCGGTTGACTTCCGAGGCGCCAACGCACACATTGTGTTTTATTTCAAACTGAATGAAATATGGAAGCTGCAGGGAAAAGTATATGTGAAAATGCTCTGAAAATTCAGCGAGGATGTGAGTATTCGACATAAAGTTAGACAAATGTGCCATAAATCTATTTTCAATGTAACTGTCATTTCGGTTTCGTGAATATATTCTCATTTGTCAGACTCGTACGAGGTTTATTTTGTGAAAAAAACTAGTAAATATTTTTTTCTAATCGCTTAAATTTTCGAAAAAAAATTGAACGTCGGAGATACACTGTGAACGGAAAATAAGAGATATTAGAAATTTTAGCTGCATAAGTGCACTTTTCATATTTATTATTTTATATTATTTTTGTCTTAAAAAATAGTATCTTCTTCGTCATACACGTCGTCCTTATGGGCAGCACTCACTAAATGAAGAACCCTTGTACTCTTGAAAAAAAGAACTCACATCTTCTTATTTTTGGTAGGTTATTCAACTATTGTTATGAACTGATTAAAAGTTCAATAATCAATAAATTAAAATGTATGATCAAATATCAGATAGAAAAAAATTCATTGAATATCAAAATTTTTCCAATTTTTGTTGAATTAATTAATAATAGTAAATAATTAAATGAATTTATAGTAACTTTTATAAGGAATATGATCTGGTTGAATTGATTACAGTTCTATACCTCCTAACCGCACTTAAAATTAGACAGTAGGGCCCCTTTAGAAACCGAACAAATTGGCTTCTTGTGAATTTTTGCTTAGAAGAATTATGAAATAAATTAAGTTTTCCAAGGTAGAAAAGTACGTAGGATTTTTTGGTATATCAATTTTCTGCCGAGTGGCACGTAATTTCCCAAAAAAATCTCCAAAAAATTGTTGATAACAAATGAAGTATACCATATCCTAGAGTGAATTGATAATTTGGGTAAAATAGAAAGGAAACTCACTTTCCCCTACTGGAGGTCATTTTTCATTCAGCAAAACCATCTTCTAGAGTTATACTTTTGCTTAGGTAATGCTGGAAGTTTTTGATGTCCTCCTTGCAGTAGTCTTTCTCAAGATCCTCAAGTCTTTGTTTTGGAAATGAATTCTGAATCTGTTGAAAATATCTATTCTCCGAGACATATTTTCATCTTTGATAACGAATTGAAACTACTGGTACCAGGCGGGGAGAATATGGTAGAAGAGGTAGCAAACTCCACCAGCTTGGCTATTATAATGGCGGAAAAATAAGCAGTAGCATTTTTCTAGTAAAAAAAATATTTTCTTGTCGAAATGTAGCCATTTCATTTTGATTTTCTCTTTCAATTGGTCTAACATCGTAGTACTCTCCTTTTATGGTATCTCCTTTTTCGAGAAAATAAATGAAGATAATGATATGTGCTTCCTAGAAGACCATCGCCTTTCTCATGCTCATGCAAGATGTTAGAAACTACATTATATGATATAATTACTGTCTCCACTATCTCTTTCGACTTCACTAGATGATCTTCTAACCCATTGTCATGGGTTTTAGTGACCATTTCTGGAGTTATTACTTCAATGGAGCTGCTGGGGCAGTGAGCATCTTCCTAACTTGTTCTGTCGCAACTTTACTCAGTATACCTTTTGTGAATCTCCTTAAATGATAGTGAAGATATACTGCAGTACTTATCAAGAGTTCTTTTAGTTTTCGTGATAGTTTTCTTGAGTAATGATTTATCAGCTCTCGTGTTCGAACCATTTTGTATTTTGAATTACATTGTGTCAAGAAATTTACGCTCGAAAAATTTCATTTTGTTCTTCGTTGAAGACAATTTCTACATGTGTTGTCTTCTACAGTTCGAATGGTGCCATCTATCCCACTAATCATTTCTGCCTAGTCTAGAATATTAACTTATTAATACACCACAGGTGAACACATTCTCCTCATATCCCAACGACAATATGCCACAAATAAGTGTAGCAATAACTCGAATGTAATACCAACCTACGATCTCTAATTGCTCTTATTCATTGAGGGAGTACTTATTTTTAACATTCAATTGTTATGAGAAATATATTATGATTCTTGAACACTCGTTTTGAATTATATCAAGCACTCCCGCAATCCAGCTAATGATTGAATGAAATATTTATTGGACCAGGATAAATTTTTCGCATGGACATTTCGTTTTTATTCTACAACAAATCTATTTATTATAATCGAAAGCTAGCAATATTATTATATAATATAATATAATACTATTGCTCCTTTCAGCTTTCTTTTATATTTGTCAATCTTTATTGAATTAAATTCCGCCGGTTTAATTAGTTGAAATATACAAGAAGACAATATCGGAAATAAAATAACAACATATTTTATAAAGAAAACCTGAATGGTGAATATGGAGAAGGCAACAATTTTCAAAGGCTATAATTCACTATATAGCAACACTCAATATCGAAATGGGTCTACTCATCATCAAGTCATCAGTAATGTCAACCCATACTTTCAACCTCGACAAAAACGGATCAGTCACCGGACTGCTGTAACGTATGATTTCATGAACAGCATCCGGATTTGTATGATTGCAATTATCTTTTAACCCTGTCATGAACTGGATCCGTTTCACGGTTCCGTTCTCCGAATTATCCCATTTTGCACGGGAATTAATCAAGTCTGGAGTAGCAGGAATACTAACTCGTCAACGCTGTATGACGTCATAGCAGCGCTGGAAAATTCGAGTTTTGTTATGAAAAACAGCAAGCACATTATTTCGCATAAATGTCACAGCTAGTCTGGATTTTCGATGAAATAACGTAACAAAATAAAGTTGTAGTAAAGTCATTGAGATCATTTTGTTAAAAATCCAAAGTTTTAGTTCTTAAAAATATCTACTCAGTAAAAAATAGTTACAAAGGAATGAGGTTGAAAATGTATGGATTTCTTATTGATTTCTCAAAAGCAATTCAGACAGTTTCAAATTTAACACCATCTGATTATCCAATAATCTATTTTTGAATAGGTAAATACTGGTATTCTCAATATTTGAACCACAAAGATAAACATATTGAAAATTTTGGATAACCAAGTCATGTTGGGCAAGTGTACGAAGATAGATTATTTCTAAAACCATTGACAGTAGAGTAGGGGAAGCGACTGCCTCCAGTAGTCAGTGGGATGTGTAAAGATACAACAAATGTTTATGTCATGCATTTTTTCGTATCTACCATAGTAAATAATAATGATAATAATAATTGTTCGGTGATTCATTCCACTAGTAGTCGGCTATCTTAATGATATACTTCGCTGATAGGCAGTGACTCTTTCGAATTTTCATTAAGATGGAGGCTCATTCAAACGCTGAAATGGCCGACATGCATTCCGTCTACGGCTTCTCTAACGGCAATTCTTTAGAAGCGTCGAGAAGATATGCTGAAATGTAACCTCAACGTGTCGCTCTCTATCATACTTTGTTCGAATGGCTTCATCAACGACTTCGAGAAACAGGTCAAAACTAGAAAACATTGTGGTCGCCACCGGGATATTAGAACACCAGAATTAGAAGATGCCGTACTTGATTTTATTGACGAGCAACCCAGTACTAGGAAATTTGCTCTACAGCTACATGTTAATCATGAAACGGTAGTTGCCATCTCAACCGAACAGCTCTTATATCCACATGATATGGATATAAGAGCTCACGGACGAACCAAGTTTTGCGAGAGATTCCATTGTTAATAACCACAACAACTATATATGGGCGGGAGAAATCTTCATGCTTTCAATAAAGCTTTTCACCAAGGACAGTTTTCTATGAACGTGTGGATGGGAATGATTGAAGAACACCTAATTGGTTCACATTTCCTTCCATCTAGATTGAATGGCAATTGATATACTCAGTTTGTAACCGAAGAGCTACAAGTCTTTTAGGTTACAAGGCGGGAATATGGTACATGTACCATGCCGCTCCTTCTCTTTTTAGTATTAGAATACGTCAACGTTCGAACGAAACACCCAGATCGCTGGACAGGCCGAGGTAGACCCTACTTTTGGCCAGCTCGTTTACCTGATCTGAATCACATGACACGTGACCTCTGAAAAGGTACCACCCTGTACATTTCCATAATTTTTTCTGTGATCTGGTTATGTAGATTTCAAAAAGGCACCTACGTGCCGAATTTGAACCAAGCATCTGAATGATTATAGTAATCTTAAGAAAAAAAAATTATAAAAAAAATAAAGGTTTGAAATACACCGAAGTATAGAGTTAGCATTTCGGGCATGTGTTCGTGGGAAGTTTTCGTCATAAAATGGCTCGAGGTATCACCACTTGAAATCTTTCGCACTTATTCATTTACACCCTGTATATATTGTCCAGTATTTAAGACTTTCAGAAGTTGAGTATAGAAGAAGATCTAAAGCATAGAACTGAATCTATATCAGTTTTATACTGATATAGCACAAACTAGCCGAGTCTTGTTCAAAAACGTAACTTTACTCCCTGAATCCCTATCTGTTCTATCCTGAGCATGGTTTTTGAGTTGTGTCTTATCTAGATTTTCACTTGTTTCCTTGCATCATCTAGTTGAGCATTTGACTCACTGAAAACATTCTGACGTTGACTCCATGATATATCATATACGGTATACGGATAGGTGGTGTACTAGATTAACCAAGTAGAATAGTAACTCTATATAGAGACTGATTTTCAGTTTCATTTAGCCTTCTTGAAATAACGTGTAGCTCTGCTAATGCTTCCATAGTTCCTAATTCTGCTCATGTGATCAACGAGCAAATTGCCATTGTCATAGGAAATAGAGACCAGGTGAAACTCTGTTGCAAGCTATTCAAACTTTGCCTTCTCAAAAGCCTCAGCTTATCCGAGCGATAGAATAACATGAAGAAGATCAAACTGAGTGATGACAACACGTTCCGATTCTGCAAGGAATCGCAGTATAGTTAATGAAAATAAATCGAAGAGTGTAGGAGCTCTTGAATCCTATCTGATGGGAATAGAGGAATATGACCATATTCCATCGAAGATTATTTACCGCTTCACTGATGATATACTCAAATTTCACCTAGAGATGAGACTCCCAGTGTAATGGCTGACCCATTTACTGTCATAGTTATATCCGTTTCTCAATGAGAAATGAGTTCACGCATTTTAGCATACTTCAGAGAGCTTCAGCATTTGATGCATTCTTGTGGAGAGTCACTGGCTATAGCATACTGAGTTTCTCTTTCTGATAATGCTCTCACAGCGTAGTTCCTGGATTCCTTGTTTGTTAGTACGTTGGATTAGACTGACTTATAATAAAAAGAACGTGGTTTCGCCCACGAATGTCTCGTCTTTACTTTCGTTCACTTACTCGCTCCACATGCGCTTCGAGCGTACTGTGATATATGGTTATTATTGAAAAGTAGGAGTAGTCTTGATTCCTTGGTCCTCCATTTGTATTCTTTCTCAAGTTTGCTGTTGACAATTAAAAAGCTTCTCTCCCGAGAAAGAGATCCCGAATTCATTCAGTGGTGGTTTAAGTTTTTATGACGGAAATACCGAAGTTCGGTCATGGTACTCGAAATTATATGCTGTGCAGTCCTCTATATCTCCTCAAAAGAAACGGTTAGGGCTTACAGCCCTCTATAACTTATGGTCATTATATTGCCTTTCGGTTTATCCTCTAATTAGGCCTAGCAATGTCTTAGTCTTAAGATATCTTCCTACAAAACAACTTTGAGGAACATTCGCTACCTCATTTTTTTGATCTCACTGTAATAGCGGCAAAACTATTCATCCTCACAATAATTGAATCAGTTATTCAATACGCCTGTATTTAGATTTTGAAAGTACTAGAATAATTTTGAGAAAGTTTCATTATAAAAGAATCTTTCATTCACTGAGATAAAACTTCAATCATTAGGACACACGTTTATACGATATACAAGTTAAATTTACTATTACAAACACACGATCTTGCTTTCGCTGTTGAAATGCTTAGCAACATGAACTTCAATATCAACTCAGCTCATATCTTTTTCTATTATAGTAACTATTCTTTTTCTTTTACAGAAGTGACGGCAGGTTACAACGAGAAAAGGCTTTTGCACAAATTACTGGACCATTACAACGTTCTGGAAAGGCCAGTTGCAAACGAATCAGATCCGTTACAACTAAGTTTTGGGTTAACACTTATGCAGATTATAGATGTGGTGAGTTCGAAAGGATTTTGATTGAATTGGTTCATTGTTTGATACTGGACCAACTGTTCATCTTAATTATTCCAAAACTTTCGGAATAGGAAACAGAAATGGAATTCTCATTATTGTTCCAAGTTTCCATAGTTGGCAGAATTACCGAAAGTTTTCTGCTGATTCATTTAGAATTCGTTGGATATATTCAATCCTTAATTGACTTTCGTGAATTCTTATTGAAAATATGATAAATGGATAATTGGGTCCAGGCGGCTGAATATGATAAATTATTATGTATATTAGATTCGAAGGTCATTTATTATTACCATTCCTATAAAAGCCTGATAACAATGAAGAAATCGAAAACTAATAGTTCCCAATATCAAATAATGAAAGTATAATGAATGCAATCACAAATAGAAAAGATGAAATAAATTTCAAAATTTCGAACAAAAAGAGCTTTGTTAAGTCTGTTCTTGAAAATTATTGACGATGAAGCTTCCACAACCTTAACCACTTAAACGGTTGCAAATGGCGAAACAGACTAGACGGGCGTTCTTCGGACAAACATAATTTTTTTACAGTTTAATCAACGCACTGAAGAGATTTTCTTGAACGACTTGCGAATAATATAGATAAATTAGTAGACGCTCTAACATATAGTACTTGCGTTGTCGGACCAGTACAGATAACTAGAAATAATCAATCCCAATTCCACTTGCGACGATATTGCTCACATTGGTATATCGTATACCTTGAAGTTTGGTGTCATCAGCAACAAAAATTTTTTTCACTTTGAATAAGACATATCAGATCACTCACGTGTTCGAAAAGAAGAAGGACTGAACACTGAGTCCTGAGGTGACGATTCCCTCAGCTTTCAATAAGCGGATAACCCTCACATTCATGAAGAGCCTTCTCCAAGTCAAGGTGAAAACATATTAAGGTGTTCTTCTCTTGAATGCCTTGGACGATGTCAGATTGGCGGATTATCCATAAATCGACCCATGTTGCTTTTAAGGTTTGACCTGATGATTATTCAGGATAACAGTCATTTAATTGACAATGATCCATGATCCATGATATAAATAGAAGGTTTATAGGACTATATTTCAATGAAAATCTTGAACATTGCTGTGATTGATGCAGTTTTTCTTGAAGAAGGTAATCGTGAATTTTCAGAGGAACAGGGACATTATGTAAGACAGAGAATGCAGAAGGTTTGCGATATTGATCAGTAGAGGTGAGGAGAAACCGTTTGGTCCAGGAGAAGATCAGCTCTTGAATTTCATGAAGCTCTTCTTAACTTTCATCGGGTTGAATGGAATCACAGATATAGTGTTTTTTATTTGTAGTAGTAGCAACTTTAGAAGACCGCCACATACAGATTTAACTGTAAAAATTTGGAAAATGTTTCTGCGAATATTTCCGCAGACTTGCCTACGGTCGACTCACTTCTATCAGAGAGATGCTGCAACCGTACCTCTGATAATTGTTTGTTTATGTTTATATAATTCGTTCAAATTTTCTGCGGTTGCAATGGAGTTTTTGTAATTGCCTCTAGCAGAGCAAATATAGTATTTCATGAAATCAGAAACATTATGATCAGCTGAAAAATCGGTCGAAACTTCCGATCATTCTTTTTTTTTCCGACGGTTATGTTTGTGACGCTTCTTATCTGTAAGTTCGCAATTCGACCTTGTTTCAACGGCTATTTCGACTGCGTTCTGTACGCGTATGTCTGTCAATGGTGGGAGTCATCCGAAGACTGCAAAACGGCCTGCTAATTTATTTGAGAAAGTTCTATCTGATTTAGATTTGAATGTTGAAAGTAATTTCGATATGGTTTGAGATATCTATACTAGAATGAAGAACAGCGTCAGTGACGACTAGCTCATCATTAATTGATCATATCACTTGGTTCGTTCGGTAAATTTCTATTATAAAGCACCATAATCTGTTTGTGATCTTTTTAAATTTCTCTCACTCCAACTATACTTTGTCGAGTTACTGGAAATTTGATTCGGTTTTTATTGGGTAAATAAATTTGAATGCATAAATGAATGATCAACATCTGATACTCTGGATGTTCTCTAGTTGAGAAATATCGCAGGTTATAGATGTGATAATGACAATGATTTCTTCAATATGTGAACTATTCATTCAAAACAGTAGTTTTCAGAACTATCGCAGTTACATTCATGACATTTCCACATGTATGAAATGAAGAAGTTTTCATTATTTCAGATTATATAGGTTTCATTGGAAACTTTTCTTCGTTTTTGCTCTGTTGGTGTAGCGGCTATGACGAGGCACCAAACCAAAGTTCCACGTTTTGTAAGAAATGAATCTGGGAATACCGATAATAATCACATTAGAGAAATGCTAGCTGAAAGAAGGTTCGGAGGTATGCAAAAGGGCTTGATGTCCCGAATCCCCTTACGGAATGGCTGAGGAGATTTTGGGGTTAGGAGTTATGTTGAGATGAGGCTGTCCGCAGAGCGGCGTGATGTCGCCGACTGTCTGGCACATGGTGGCGAATGATCTGTTACGGTCGTTGGACGGGAGGAAGTCCATATTCATGCTTTGGCGGATGAGTTCGTTATTCTTAGCAAAGAAAGGGATCCACAGGTATGTATGAATACACTGCAGAATACTTCGAAAATAGTGAAACGAAGGTGTATGTTCTCGGGTATGAGGGTTAACTCCGAGAGACGGAGTTGCTGTTTTTACAAGGAAGTATACGATACCATCATGTTTTTCGGATGGAGACTGGACCTGAAAGAATCGGTTAAGAACTTGGGGCCGGTACTAGATCGGAAGATTAGCTGGGCTCATCATCTTGAGCTGCAGATTGGCAGGTTTTTTACTGTTCTCATGTGCTGATGTTGGTTTTCAAAACCGTTCTGCTACTCAAACTCACCTACGCCTCGCTGATTTGGTGAACGAGGTTGGAAAAATAGATGACTAAGCTGGCTCAATAAAGGCTCAGAGCACTGATGGTGAAAAATGTGATGGGGGACCCTGTTTCCTAAAGCTATTACCAAAGACCATGTCCTCTAGATGAATTCGGATAGAACCACGCCGAGGTGCCACTTTGGTGATAAGTTCGAGGTGAAAATCCCATCTAGACATGAGAGCGAGGAGAGGAAATATTCCTTGGTAGGTGGGGGTATATCTGGTACACGGATCGCACGAAGATCGAAGAGGGATCAGGTAGCGGAGTTCACTATCACAGAAATGGAAGGACGTTTCAACCATTACATAAACATACTCAGTGTTCCAGTCATAGATCATGTTGATACCAGGCTGTACTCAAAGTTTGGCAGAACTGGGTACAACAAATAAGATGTTCACGATCTGCTTCGTCTCCTCCGGGTACCAGGTCACACCGGGATCAAAGAAAATTAGTTGCGGATATGCTAGCCTGTCTAGGAGGTTAGAATGTTCTGATACAAGCGGAGCCTGCGTTCGGGATCTCAGTCAGTGTTGTTAAGGCAAGACTGGGAGGACTGACAAGGTCACTAATTGAAAGCAATCGAACTTATGCTCGGTTCCTGGGACAGATAATGACAGGGCATGTAAAGTTCAGATATCACTTAGGCTGGATGGGGCTGGAGGACAGTCCTAAGTGCAGGTTAGATTGTGAAATTGTAGTCGAAACACCAATTCATTTGATCACCACATGCCCGGCATGGATCCGCCTATGCGTGACCGACTGTGAATGATTAGCTGAAAATACTCCGTCGCTCTATAAGAGACTTCTTCGTGAGAATTGAGCAGGGAATATATTAATGAGGAAGGAGGGATACAAAGAGCCGTACGCCCAGTTGTCGAGATCCATAAAGGAACCCTCGAAATAATCACTTCTATAAGTTAACTATTTGGTTTTCGTTGTATGAACCTCTAATTATCAATTATTTATCCTATTGACGAATAAGCCAAGGCTTTACTCATACTCTTAAGGTCGAAAATGGAGGTTCTAATCACATTTTTAATGGAACACTGTCTTCTCAGAAACCACCAAATGACTTAGGATTGATATGCATGGTGAATGGTAACCCAAAAAACAGGTCATGTATTAATGTTTGGCCGGAGACAGACTCAGGTTTGAGAATTTTAGATATCACAAACTGAAAATGAAGCAACTGAGAAGCTCCAAGCGTCTACCATTCATAAGAAGGATCGAGCATCTGTTTGAAGCAGAGTGTGAGACAGTAGAGTACTGGACCGCAGTACCGGGGCTGTCATTCTGCTCACGCTCCTATCAAATACAAATATACAATTCTCGTAATTCAAGATTGTACGGTTTGGTGTGTGAGAGTATGGAATCACTACACTCGAATCTTCTCCACTAGAAAGGCAAGGTCACTTCAGGTCTAGGTTCTTAGAACTAAGAGAGGACATTTTGACTATTGTATGTGTTAAATCTTGGCGTTCATTATTGACGTAATTTCATATTTGGACGAGAATCGAATGATCTAGAAGAATTATTTCCCTTTGGTAACTGGAATCAAGAAAAGGGTCATATGAAGTGTTCACATGTTTCCAGCATCCATGACCAAAATTGAGATACTAATTACATGAGCTCTAAACTCTCTTGCCGTTACCTACATTGAGTCAGTGCAACATTATTTCGAACAGTACATTTAAGCATACTCTGGTGAATCAAATCATGTGGGTTGTTGATTCCTATTTTGCCAGTTAATAATGTAAATTCTTCAATTTCTCAACAAATACAAGTCATTCAAGTGATGCGCACCTTAACTGAAAAGTTGAGTTCAAAAACATTTCAGAGTGAATTGCGGGTGCCTGAACGAGTAGCCACAGTTGAGTGCAAATAGATTGAAAATGATCTCGGCCTATCAGTTAACATAGATATGCTGAGAATCAATAAGCGTGATCAAAAGTAAGCAACGAACCATAATGTCAAATTTAGATGCTCCAAGGAGAATGGCCTGAATTGTTTTCAAGCCAGATGCAGTATGTTCTATCTTAAACGTGTGACCCTGTATATTTCTTAACCTGTATTGATTTGAAAAATTTGTTGGAACATGAATGATTTTGTTTGAGGAAAATCTTCTGAAGTATATTTGAGGGTTAAATCAGCAAGCCCCCAAGAGGGTGTTTTCATCCCTCAAAATTAAATAGAGCAAGGGGGTAGAGCGATACCTCATTCGGAAACTCTTCGAAACCTCTGCATATCGGTGTAAAAAAAGAGATTGACGATTCTTTTTTGTTGAAACTCATTTTCTATCTCAAACGAGCTATCTTAAATAACACGCAATTGTCAAGATAAATGAAAATATCGCTTTTTTCAAGATAATCGAAAATATGGAAAACAAATCAATTTTTGTTTTGAGAGAAACCTTTCCAGCTTAGTTAGTACATGCGCGCATTAATCGGTGAATTTTCTTACTTTGAGGTTTTAGACTATAAGGAAAATAGGTTTTGTTGTAATGTGTTTCCAGAGCTTCTCATTCAATGAGATAAATTCTCCTAAAATATGTTTAAATAAAAAGAAAATAAATGCAAACATTTGTTATGACTTAATTTTGTGTTTATCTCATCATACGTCTGTTTGATCATATCGAGTACTGTACACCAACCATTGAGGTACTACTTTACTAATGTGGTTAAAATTTCAAAAATAATAATGCTTTACACATTGCAATAACATGTGTTAGTTAAATTTGTACCAGTGTGGCTGAGGGGAACCATTGGAATTGGGAATGATGAAGCAGCAGCTGTGTTGGCATATGTCGAACTTCTGCCAAAGACGCAATCTGTATGAAAAATTTATCCAAATTCTGGTGTTAGACAATCTAACGTTATAAGAAAGTTACATAAATACGAGTTCCATTCGTACAAAATTGAATGAATTCATGAATTAAATTATGATGATCAAAGGCGTTTGGGAAATTATGAGCGTGCGTATCAAAAATAGGCAGCATTTCTTGTACATGTGCTTTTCTGAAGGATGCACTTTTTCAATGCATGAAGAGATTAACCAGTATAACTGTAGATTTTGAAGCGATATAAATCCGAAAGAAATGTATTGCAAGAAAACCACACTCAATATCAAGAAAATCAAAACGTTTGAAAGAGAATTTTGAGATTGGACTGTTTATTCCTAATAATTTAAGCAGCGACATTTATCACGATATGCTGAAAAAACGATTGATCCATTGATAACTGAAAAAGAAGAAAACTATCCATAAGTACTTGACGAACAATTGTATGTATTTTCAATAAAATGGAGCTTGTCCTCATTACGCCACACCAGTTTGCTTGTACGTCAATTTTCAACAACCTTGTTGTTGGATTGGAAGAAGAGGTTCTATGGACCCCCCGTACTCCTGAGCTGAATCCTCCAGACTTTTTCGCGTGAGCACAAAATTTTTGTGACGCAGCGAGAGGGTTCGAACGATCTATGCCAGTGTAGATCAGGGTCGTCAATTAACCCCAAATATGCTGAACAAATTACAGACAATTTACAATCAAGATTGTATTATTGTATGGAAGTAGACCAAGGACAACTCAAACGTACGATTTGAAATCACTGGATTTCTTGACACCAATAAGTTCTTTTCAAGATTGTTGTAGTTTGTAAGAAAGGCTTTCAAAAGACTTAACAAAAGTTACTTTCTTTATCTAAAACCTCGAGGTAAGTGAATTTTCTGGTTTATGCGCGCCTACTCTAAGTACCCCCAAATAATGCCCCTTCAAAACAAGAATAGATTTGGTTTCCCTGTTCTCAAAATATTGAAATTAGTCGAAATCTTCAAGGTTCAAGTGAAACATGAATTTTTTGCTTAAAATATTCGACTAAAATAAACTTTCTCGTATAACTTTGTAATGCGGATGCGACATTCAAATCAGGTATTGTCTACTACTTTACCATAGTAATGGGGGTAGTTTGGGGATATATGAAGTATAATAACAAAAACGAACACTGCATGGAAGGGTTAGGTCATATCATATAAAGCAAAATGAACAAAAACCATTTGTTTCCTTTGTTGCTTTGAATTAATATTGTTCATAAGGTTTTCTATAGTTCTAGCTCACATGTGGTTTTTTTCACTGAATTCAAATTACAAACATTTCGAGGACGAAAAAGTTCTTGTATATTGAAAAGATAACTCAATTATATTCTCGACTCGAATTTTATAATATGAATCAATTCACATTGTACATAATATATCAAACTTGCGAAAGCCTATACAAGTTTATCGTCTATATATATTTTTGGAGAGAAAATTATGTTCTATTCGACTAAATTAAAGTAACTTTTGGTTTACTTTAAAGAAATCTCAACATAGTATTAATTCAAAAAGTGCATGCACAAAGTCAATCTTTTTTTTAACATAATGTCAACATGATTGGGGAAATTGAATAATCACCAAATCCAATAATTTTTTGTTCTTCACGGAATGGTAACACGAAAGAATTTATTATATCTAATTGATATTTCACCTAGCTGCCGTATTAAAACTGTGAAAATTATCCTCATCGTACAGTTTTTGTGATGGAAACGCTCCTGCTGCAGATACTGATTACTAGCAAGGTTCTCCAAATAGACTATAACCTTCTTAATGAATTTTTTCGAATTCGTTCCAAACAGTTTGATATTTGGAAGCAACGTAAGGACAAGCTGTAATTGGTGCTGTTGTTAATTAACCAAGCATCACTATCAAACTAAGTTTCACGAGCTCGTTGTGGCGTATCTAGCAGTTTAATTGGGATGAGTAAATGAGTTTCGATACTTATCACATCATTCATAAGTGTAAACACATATTGTCTGTATATGAGTCATATATGAGACACAGATGGTTTTCTTGATAGGGGAAAGAACAGATTGGCTTGAATTAATAGATGCTTGAACTTTCATTTTGAAGAATAGGGAAATAAAGTGAATGAAATATTAGATGATCTACCTTGTTACCTACGTAATTTTTGTATAAGCTCATTAGGAGAAATGTGAAAGCAACCTTTGAATATAGCTATTTGCACCCCTTGCTTCCTAAAATCGGCAGGCCATTTCCTCGAAGATGAGGCTGTTGTTCAGCAGGCATTTCCATAACTGGCTTAGCTTTGGCCAGTCCTCGACCAGCGAAAATAACAGTAAGAACCATCCGGCGTTTACATTCAAATAGAATGAGCTCGATCGTTTCTTCTTCCTGCTCGCACCTACTGTACAGGAAAGTCACTTTCTTAAATGACATGGACATGTTTCCGAAGTAGAAAATATGCGGTTATTATAACCTAAAATTTTCACCGTGCAGTTCATGACTGAGGCCAAGCGTGCGTTGATCTAAATATAGTCCAAAATGATCGACCAGGTCCTCGTTGAATGAGAATGAAGGTTATCATAAGATTTTCACTAAAATGACGATGGTACACAGACTCTATGTCGAGGAGACACAATCACTCATTATAGCTGGGATGAGAAATGTTGAAAGGAATCCGTATGGCTCGACGTTTAATATTTCTCAGAGACTGTGTGTTGCAAAAGGTTCCAGACGGGTTAACCCAACTCACAGATTGAGCGCATACATTTTCATTAACAAAGAGCGCGTTGAAAGATTGAACCTTCAAAAAGATCTCTGGAATATAATTAGGAGTTGTTTTGTCTTTGCGGTATGATGTGGCCAGACCATGATAAATTGTGTGAAATTCTGCTCGTATGAAGTATCCAGATGTTTTGAAATGACAAATCGGAGGTCGTAGTGTTTAGGACGAGTGGGGTGGATCTGAAGACCGATCACTGAAGAACTCCACTCAACACTGATTCGATGGAGCAGAACCTAAAAGGTCCTCGTAGGAAACTTTCTATGCGAGCTAGAAGAAATGTTCTTGAGACGTCCTGGTAGGTAACATCCACCGGCATCGTATCGTCCTTTCTTGTAAGACACTTTCTATCTATGTTGGAAGTGTACCATGAATCCCTAGAGGTTCAAGTTTACGTAGGAGAAGTTCGTGTGAATAGCAGCCAAATGCTTTTGATAAGTCCAGGTAGACAATATCCACATGCGTCAGATCGTCAAGCTTTTTTGTCAAACGTTAAGAGATAACCTTTAATAGCGCGGCCAGGAACAAAACCTTGTTGATTCTCAAAAATGGTTCTATGCATCAGTGCAAATTCTTGGAATTTTGGGAAGATAATCGTCACACAGACTTTGGCGATGATAGGAAAAAGCCTAATTGACTGATAAATTTCAGAATCCCCGATTATTGTCTTTTTTGAAAGTAGGAGTAAGATGTGCCATCAACCAACCAAATAAAAGGAAACCACGGGCCAGGAATTTAGTGAAAATATCGGACAGGAGCACAGTCAATATCGAAGCATATTTTTTTGAGCTAGGGAGCTGAAATAAAGTCAGATCCAGTTGCAGATTTTCTATCCAAGTTGAAATTTATATTTTTCCTTCATTGAGGCAAGCAACTAAATATTGAAAAAATTAACTACAATTCTGGGGCGAAGCGTGCTCAGTCTCGTCAGTAAAAGACTATGCGAAGAAATCAGCAAGAACATTGGCAACCTCAAGGGGACTCTTGCACAATTTTCAATGCCTATTCTTCGAGTTCAGGGTTGCAACCTTGGAATATATTATTGACTTCAGGTTTTCGAACAGAATTTTGCTGGAAGATATAAGACGGGACTCGATTCTTCTTGTAGCCACTTTATTCTGCAGACAGTAGACTCAAGTAGTTACTTCCTATCGACAAGATAGTTGGCATTGGTATTTTCTTCTGTTTTATCATCCTGAGAATATTCCTATATATCTATGGCTTCGAAGGACAACAATTGTACGAGATGATAAACAATGGCTGATATAATATTTCGAGTGTTACAGAAAATAGTCCATATTGCTTCAACACCAGGAAACAGTCGAGATGAATCTGTCTAGCTGACAATTGTGAGACGATGCTACTGTTTATATTATATCAAACTATGTCACTGGAAGAATACAGACACCAAAGATCTGACGTTTCAGTTTTATATGGATATCTTGGTTTTTCAGTCGTATCATATTTATTGGGGAAAAATCAGGTAAGGTAGGAAAGCGTAGAGTCGCGGAGTCGCGGGCTTAGGTTATTAAATAATATGAGAATCAGCCTCAACAAGAGAAAAAGTTATAATAGCTGTACATGATGATGCGTCATCATACCTACCTATATTAAAAGAAGAAGAAAAATATTCAAATGCGTTTTGTGAGATTATTTCAAGAGATAAATAACATTTAAATGTTTGAGAAGTTTTTAGCGAATGAAAAATTCAGCGAAGAAAGATATTTAATGTTTCTTTTAAAAGAAGCAGGTTATATAGATGAATATCTCGAAAACGGTGATTAAAATAAAACTCAATATGCCCTACATTCTATTCGACAATATATCTCCAAACAGTCGAAAACAGGGAAAATGAAAACTTTTTTTAAATCACCCCGTAGCTTGAAAACTGTACTAACTACAGTAAATCTGCTTATGGCATCTATAGTTTCAACAAAATGTAGAAACCGAGAATCCCAGCAAAACTCTACGACAATGAGATTCTGGTTCATACCTTAATTTTTTACGTAAAATGTTCATAAAATTAATTTTTGTGATTATGTATTTAACAAATAGAATGAAGAGGAAACAAATACTGAAGTAAAAAAGTTATTCGACCTCTGCTTTTTTAAATTTCCAATTCTCTGTGCGAAGTACAAACTCTTGCAGATGAAATATCTCATTTTGGGAATTCGGAGTTCCAAGTTTCTCGAAGAATCAGTTTATTTATGAATGTCACTCTGGAAGCATTTACCTCCATTTGATAAACGTCCGAAGAGCTTACCATTTGAATAAGAGTTTCGAAACAACTTTTTGACAGATAATTGTTTCCGAAGGAGTCTCTCGGATCACTTGATCCCATCCAAATGTCCCTTGGCATTAGAAAACGGCAAGATTAAGAGTTATTTCGGTGAAATGATTGAAGTGCAACCATTTACATTTTTGTATTGAAGTTTCTTTCTATTCTGAATCCGTTCAAAGTAACGAACTTTCAGTTGAATAATTTATCGACGATTTTCTCGCTTTATATCTGTGAATCTAAATTCGTTACTTTTTAACATGAATCGTATCTGAAGGTTATGACAGAACCTACATGGCAATATTTAGATCAATAAGTGACTAAAAGATGTGTTAACTAACCAATAAAATTACTCTGACTAAACATCGCACAAAAGCTTAGGAGAAAAGGCTTGGGAGATCATAATCTCAAGAAGACGAAGGTATACTGAACATTTTTTTGAGATCCAAGTAGGGAACTCTGTTCAGAACAAGGAATCTAATCAATTTGTGTCGAGAACACTTAACACTGCCAAACCTCAATATCACTGAAAGTAAGGTCATACCTGAGAAGTTCGAATCAAAAAATGTGATGTTGATAAGTATCCTATAGTGATGGAAAATGGAGAGAAACCCTTGACTTTTGTCAGTGTTTTATGTTGAACCTGATCTTATGGACGTATAGGTGCTAATGATAAAGAAGAACACCTAATGAATTACCACGAAAAAAGATTTCCCAATAAAATACTGCCTAAACAGGAGCAAGCTAGTAGTGTTACTTTTAATGTTAGGTTAGGTTAGGTTAGATTTAGATTTAGCTAGTAGTGTTACTTTTAATGTTAGAGCGGAATTATTAATATTCTAGGTACTGAATAAGCATGACTTAACGGTGTTTTGGTGGAACGTTTACAGTTTTTACACGACTGGAATGAAAAAGAAATATAGAGTCATCTACCACAAGCGCGCCATTGGTAACAGAAAAAATTAACGAACAAGACATCGAGGTGAACTGTTTCAATTCTGGTTCAAAACGTGAAATTACCAGCCATAAGTGAAAGCTGGTTAAAAAATACTAAAGAATCCAGCATGACACTATATGGATTACAAAAATTGTCGCTTAGGTGGACTTTCATATCATTAACACTCGGAGAGCGCATTTCTCAGCTCTGTCGTTGAAAGATACAAACCAGAGTTGTCAGGCTTTTTTTGGTAAAAGAATTTTTTTATTCGGTGAGCGATAGATAACTTATCTGCCAATTTTACACTGTGATGCATATCTATGGTGTACTATTTATGTTCTATATATTCAAACTGTGGATTTTGTTGATAACCTAATTTAATGTTTTTTCACGAATGCAACTACTTTTGTGTGAAGCATGAATAAGTTTCTGATTCTGATTTTGTGACAAACCCTTTCTTTTTCAGGACGAGAAGAATCAGCTGCTCATCACGAATATATGGTTGAAACTGGTAAGAGAACGTTCGTTTATTGTATCAGATATAGGTAGTACAGACATAAAAATGAAGAAAATGTAGATTCATTCAAATACCTAAAAAAAAGGCCATGAACCCATGAAATATTTCTTTCAAAAAAAAAGAACTAGCGGCTTTACTAGTACTAAGTCTGATTCTCAGAGATTAAATATATTTCAAAAACCATGTTTATTGTATAGTTAACCAACAAAACATTCGTGAAATTAAACAGTTTTCAATAGAAAAAGTTATATGTTTTCGAGATTGTTGTCCAAATCACAGTCTGTTAAAACAACACTGGTAAGATTTAATGGAATATCCCTATCAATCGTGCCATGGTTAACTCATACAAAATATCATTTCCGACTGTTTAAAGCTTACTGAAACTAAATCATTTTGCTATGACATATTAATTGAATGATAACTTCAACACTTAACACTAGGAGCGCCGAAGATTGAGACTCTCCCTCCGCTTAAATCGCCGTCGTGACTTTGTCCTATTTATATTATTTATTTTATTTCATTGATGATTGATATGAGTTGATATTGAAACAGTTATAACATAAAATTTTTTGCTGAAAAACTGGTGGAATATTTCGAACACGTTTATAAATTAACCTAAACCGAACTCGTATTGCTCGACAAACTTACAAGTAACAAATTATTAATTAAAACTGAGAATTCTTTGGTTCAGTAATAAAATCTTGATAACTCACTAATTCTAACTCTACCAACTAAATTATAAATTATCCATAAACTAGTTATTATTATCAATAGAACAAGTAATGCATAAATGATAGTCTTTATCAGTGCATTTATTGCAGAAAGTTTCTTCACATATGAGGAACCTCACAGATAGATAACTTATTATTCGAGCAGTTTGACTTGACCTTACACCTTATAGATTCTTCTTGTCTTGGGGATGTTTTCCGAAATTTGTTCCGAATTTAAATTTTTCAAGTTGTCAACTACTGTGCCACCAATTCTCCCAATTGTAACAAAAAATTTCTGCGTTTGATTCTACAGTTGTTGAAGATTTTATATAGTACCCATGCATTTATTCATGCTGAATCTAACAAATTATAAAATTTATGAACCGGAAATCTAATCTGTTAAAGTCAACTTTGCTGTATATTTATGACTCATTCAATCTATGACATCTACTCAATTTTTCAGTTGTTGTAGGAAAATATTGTCGTAATTTTTTCTTCAAACCAAGGCCGATTGTTACATAAGTATGCATGGTACTGAGCATAAGGACATTTTTATTAAATTTAGCTTGATAAGCAGTCAACGATGTATTGCCTGTTTTTAGCAGCACCAGTATTACACGATTTTAAATATTCCGCTGGTACAAGTAGTAGAATTATCAGATATAACATTTCTCTCCTTATTGATGAACTCCACAAAACTAACCTAACCAGGTAGTACCATCCAAAGAAACGAGTGTTCTTCTTGCACCAAATAATGTCGGCTGGTTCGAATAAAATACTTCATTTCCATTATTTTCATCAGACGATCGGCCACTCGAATACCTCGACCTCGTCTTTGACCCCGCCATTGATCCTGCACATTTACGGTGTTCATTAAACTCATTGATCCTGAAATACAAAAATAAATATATTGAAATAACCACTAACATAGCGCAGTATAGTGTTACGGAGACATAATTAATAAAGTTAATTACTTTATTGTATTCTATCTGAGTAGTACTTTCAGACTCGTTATATGAAGAACTGAAACTACTTTCCAATGCGTAATAATCTTCAGACTATTCTTAGGGTTCTATCTGATTCTTCCTAGAAAATATAATTCAAAGAAGACACATTCGTGCGGTACCATTACTTTAAGATGTAGACTAGACATGCCTACACACGTTAGAACCACGCTTAGAAAAATAATAACGTACGCTATTTACACACAGCGATTGCCACCTAACTGCTAGACGAACTGTTCCATTGTGTGTTCGCTCCTACACCTCCCATTCCCCTAAGTAATGAAGGTATGTCATATTATTCCTAGAAATAATAACGGGACAAAAATCTCCGGCAGCAGTTCTAGTTAAAACGTGTTTTTATTCCCGAACCAATATTTTTGTATAATTCGAAATATTTGAAATTATATAAATTTCGTTAAATCACAAAGTCAAAAAGTCCCACGTACATAAATTAAAAAAGTTAGGGACAATCAAACTCACGAATGGGACAAAACTGGGATGGCGGCGCTCCTGGTGTTTTAAGTAAAGATCCTTCACTTATCTGCGTGGAGAATATTCAACGGTTTTTCGAAGTTCAATAACTCAATTAAAATCTCTCATTTATACTCACACTTCATTTGATAGCATAGCATACTGTTCTTCAGAATATTTCTTTCTAATACATCGGTACAGAAAGTTATAGAGGAAATTACAAGCACAAAGATCAAGAACTCTCAGGACAGTTACATATTCCCTCTTGCTGCCTTGAAAGTTTGTATCGCGAGTACTGGATATTCCTTGCCACGTTTGATAAATAAGCGTTGTGTGGAGGATGAGTTTCCAAAATGAACAGAGATAATGTTTCCTGGAACTATGTAAAAGTTGATAGATCATCAAGCTTATTGAAAGGCTTGAACTCCGAGGAATGAAAGGGACAAATAGTTATGAGAAAATGGCAAATAATGGGGATGAATTCTCGAACTAGAAAATTATCAAAGGCGTTTTACAGAATTTAATCTCTCATGTTTGTACGAAAAGTATGTTTATATCAGTTGAGAATTTATCTTGGATAACGATGAACATTAACAGATGACATTACCTTGAGTAATTGAGGGAGTTATTTAAGAAAACAAAGAGTAATTGAAAGTGAACTATCATGTTTTGAAAGGAGTCAAAATTGATGATACCATTCAATACGAGGGAGTTCAGGAAGCTACTATATTATGTACCGAAAGCACGAACGTCATTGCGGTATGGTTCGGTATTATTGAGAATAATGCGTTTTTATAATTGGCATCTTGGTGATGTGGATGTCTTCCACATTAAGCTTGCGGGATTTAGGAGAAAAGAAATGATATATTTGATGAGTCTTTCTGATATTCTATGAACCATTGTCTAATCTTGGTACAATTTTTGACTTAATTCAATTTATTCTTAAGTTTTATTAATACCTATATTGAAATTTTTTTGTCATGCCATTGGTCACGTCTACTGTTTAGTTTTTATACTGATTTTAAATGTAAGTTAACTCCTGTAATTGGGATGTCCTGTTGGGGTTCCTGTTCAAAAAAAATAACTTCTAACTGAACAGTGCCGCAATATAATTACTGAACGAGATAATATATCTCAATTTCAGATGTGAAGCTATAATTCAATCATCTTATACATGCTCCATTAGCTTTTAAACATACGCATTTATTTTGGAAGCTTCAGTTAGTGCCCAAAGAGGAACTGCAATAGTCCTGAATAAAATATCAAGCAATGCAATTCTGAAAAGGATTGTTTTGATCGTTTGCGATACTATAATGCCATACTCTCTGTTGACTGGAGTCTTTTTATTAGGATGAAACTAACCACATTCATATTTTCATTTTTTCGATAACAAATTCAAGAGTTTATTACTCCAAAGAATGTTCTGACAAGGCTAAATTCTTAAACTCAGTATGAAAATGATCTTTTCAGCCAGGGCAGGTAAGTTCCCCCAGCAATCAATTGTAGCCTGTAAGAGCTAGTAGGAGCCATTTCACACTAAAATACGTTTTAAGATTTAATGTGTTTTTCATCTTTCCTGCATCTTGTTATGTGGCATTATTTTGTATAAACTATTTAGTTGAAATTTGTTGAGGAAATTGTTAATTTAACATCTGAGAGGACTCAAATAGTTTATGGTATTTTGCTGATGAGTACATCTTCCAATCTCTCTAAGTACACTCTGTCAATTATGCCCAGAAATAGTGAATGGCAATGTAATCTTGTCGGTATAGAGCAGCTTCCAGTATATTCAAGAAAGAGCACAGGAATGCTAGCTCCAATACGTACTTTAACAACATGATGTCATTGTGGAAATTATTGAGAAATTGATATACCTTCCTAACGCTTTTTATACTGAACTTTTAATTCTATACGCCTGAACAGGGTAATTGTTTCGAAACTGCCCACCCAAGAGTCCGCAAATACAATTTCAGTGACAGAAAATTTCGAAAACACGTTCTATATAGTTTTTGGAACCAACTTAATTACTCAAAAAATCCAACCTTTAACCCCCCCCCCTACCTTCCCGCACCACAACTTAAAAAATTTAAATGTGACCATCCTTCTTCACACACAGTTATTATATTCCTGAGTACAGTTATTTATCATATCTTACCTTCACAACATATTTTCCTCCAAATTCATCGTTTAGGCCTGCTATGTCTCAGCAGAATTTGACTTTGATTTGAAGTGGAATTGAAACAGGATATTGAGGATATATATTGCAAATTTTATGGTGTGAGTCTTCTTCATACCTGAGTTATACCTCGTCTAAAATAACTAATATTCACCGGTTATATTTTGTATATGATAGAGTATCGATATCCGCGAAGAAAGAAGACTAAACTTCCCAAATTTGAAGAACGTGCAGAGTACCCTTAAGTCCTCGCGTATCAACGCAAAGATTGGAAAATCTACTATTCAACACGTTTCAGTATAGTAAGAAGGAGATTTATATTAAAGAAAATAGTTCATTTTCGTCGGTTTCCATCGCTATAATGTTGATTTCCGACTGCACGAGTTACTAATGGATCTATAATAATAGGTTTCCATAATATTCATGTAAACTTTGACATAGTCCCATTGATGAAAACGAATCCTATGACGCTGCTTCCGAAGATTCCCGCGCACACATTCAATTTTAGAGGCTTCTTCGTATGTACCTCTTTACTCATATAAGGGTTTTCATTGGTCCAGTATCGCACATTCTGTTTGTCAACATAACCATATAGAAAGAAAATGCACTCATCAGAATAAATATCAAATGATTATATTTGTTATCTGCTTAAAAAACTCAATCCTCCCAAAATATTCTTCGGTTAACTCCCTAACATAATGGATTTTATAGAGATGGAACTTTTGAAGCTTAGTTACCTTTAGTCCAGATGAATAATAAAGACCAGTTGCTTCATTCATCTGCTTCAATTAAGTGATATGATTAACGGAAAATTTTCCTAATAGTTCAAGTTATACAATTTCATCTTCGACTCTATTGCCTTGAAGTTTTTTATTCTGTATGACCTAGTGGCTTCAAATTTCTGTAATAAAATTCAACTGAAAACTGTAAATAACAGAGCCATTTAAGAAAAATTTTTATTGTAAGGAAATATGTTTTTCAAAATCATGTTTCTTTCAGTTTGACCATTCGACTTTGTATTAACACCTGGGCAACGCAACGGAGCTGACTTTTAAATTCCATTTACTCAAGTAAAACTTTGCTGAGCAGTTAGCTGTTTTATACGGTAAATTTCAGGAAAAGACACATATGACAATCCAATGATGTGTCAAAACTTAGGGGCGGAAAAGGACAGGAACTGAAACATATCGATTTGCAGTCATAAAGTGGCCCTCAGAAAAATGGAGTTCTCAGAGTTTCGCAGATTTTTGGCCCTGCAATAGTTGCTGAAGTTTCTTCGATAAGCAGTTCTCGGAAAATCATTGTTTATTTGCTTGACACCGATCATAGACAAAAATACGTGGACGTTCCATGGTTTTGACATTTGAAAGTTCTTAGTGAAATCCAAAGTTTCCCCATTCACATTTTTCCCAATTATTCAAATATGTCAACGAGTAGATGTGGAGCTTGCTGTAAATAACTGAAATCAGAGCTCATTCCTGCATTTTCAGTGATGAATCGTTAGTAATCCTTTTTGACTCTAAGCGAATGAAAACAAACTTTGAGGTCTAGTCCCCAGGGAAAGTTTTCTACGGCACTTGGATGCCCGCGTAGGCAGATCTCTTAGGGAAGACTAACCTTTATCTATCGGCAGAATTTGTCACGTTTGAAAACCGTTCTCTTAAACGGTATGAAGTACTCTACCACATCAACTTTCATTTAATGTCATTTAGTAAGTAGTATTCAGTGCAAAGTAAAGGCTTTTCCATTGAAAGAACTCATTATTTACAAATTGGGAGAAAAATTCATCAATCGTATCAGAAAATAAACTACAAATAATTCGTGGTTTCCAGAATCCAAGCAAATGGGTTCACTCAGATTGGGGATGAACTAATTGATAAATGAAAGGATTGATGAAAGTTCTCCAATTCCCGCCGGGTATTTATATTCACATCAGATCAATAAAGCATTGTCTACAGACCTGTTTGTTTGAGTCTTAGGTGAAAAATGACTTTCACGTGTTTCTCACATCTGCTCCTTCCGACAGAAATTAGGAAATTAATTGTTCAACATTTTGGATAGCATTATATTAACGAAACGTAAACAAAATTAAAAACATAAAATTTGAAAAAATTCCTGGTATGGCAATCCAGTTCCTACGAAAAAAGTTTGGAGAATTCATATAAAAATGAGTCAGTGATTTCATTCAAAATCCATAGAAACACTTATTCAACTACTTTATCATTCAATTAGTAACATAATAATATTTAAAGTGGCAAGAAAACTGAAATCACTGACGATAAAGGCGCGGCAACATAATCATTATATTAATATAAAGAATTGTGATAGCTAAGTAAGTTTGAACACTGCACTTAAGAAAGTGTTTTAAGTCCATATAGAGTACTTCAGAGGGTCATGCTATAATAGGATTAATTTCAGACCTGAACTGGAGTCCCAAAGTGATCGAAGCATCCAAGATTTCTAGATACAGGGTGATTTGTTGTGTTTTTGTAAATATGTCTAACCTAACATAACCCATTTTCTTCGGGAATTCCTCACTCCCTATCTACTTCAGGATCATTACATATTTTCAATGTTTACGTTTACAAAGAGGTACCCTCATTTTATATCACAGATTCGAAATGCTCATGATAAATTAGGATAACACAGAAATCTTTTTCTCGAGTTACAACAGACGCGTTTTGAATTTCCAATCGAAATCGACAGATTTTGTAGTCTCTGAAAATAGCTGGTCTTTTGATGAAACACCCTGTGTTTTCATCAGAATATGAGGTAATTAAAAAATATTCAGACATTCTTGTAAGAAATTGAATGATCTTTTCAATGAGATGCCACTTCACATGAAAAATTGAGACACGTACGCCCCTAGTCAAAGGGTTGATGTAAGAGAAATTTATAATATGCTAAAAACTGGCCCCCTTCAAACGAAAATCAACCTGTTTTCACGTTTTGACTATGAATGAATACTTTTGCAGTTATTGAATCTATTTCGTCCTACTTGCTGCACCCTGTATAATATTTAGTGTCTAAGACCTCACAACCAGTGGTAAATACGAAATGAATATGTCATTTTTAACTCGAAAACTAGTTTGGCAAACTTATGACGTTTCGCACACTCATTACGCTCGTCTTTCCATATCGATTCACAAAAATAGAGTAAAAAGCAGGTCTGTACTAAGCTCAATCATCATATTATCGGGAAACTGATGAGAATGACACCCTATACCTATCAACGAAGATGAAGTATAATATATTTCATGGTTTGCACTTTTTTTTCCTTTTAAAAACACGACCGGTTTTGACCGTCAGGTCATTTTCAAGCCATAAAAATGACCTAATCCAACCTAACCGAACCATCACAGTCAACATCTCCTTACTCAAAAATCATTAAATTGAAAGTGTCAAGTCATTGACTGAAAACGTCTTTCGATTCTCTAAGCCAATACGTTACTTCAAAGTAAGTTGTGAACATCTGCTTTAATTTCTAACAGGAAAAAAAAATACAAAACACTTCTGTGAAAATTCAAACACAGGTGTACTTGATACTGCTAGAGAAGAAATCTAAATGTGCCAAGCTCCAGAGGCCTGCAGATGTTTATCGTGAAGCCCTCTGTCTTTATTTAATCAAAACTTATATGTAGCTGCCTTTCCCAATTTCTATTCATAGTAGAATAGGCCAGCACCCGATATATCTGAGGGCAGCTGTTTATTCTCTGGTGGTTCCAAAACTACTAACGGGTTAGGAACTGGTGTATATGGTTTAAGAATTGTGAGGAACAGTTCATTTGTCTAGAAAAGCTGTCGATTGTTTTCTAAGCAGAATTATACACCATTGAACACTGTCCTAACTTTCTGCTTGTGAAAGGACGTACACAGAGGCCAATAAAAATCATTATTGATAACCAAGTTACACTTAAGGCTTTGAATTTGTTATCTGTACCTCTCTTATGATGCAAAAATGCCATTCAACTCTTGCTACATGAAGGCATGGGGGAAATGTAAGAAGATTCCTTCGAGCGTAGAGGGCAATGAAGAGGCGAACTCGCTGGCACAATGAAACAATCAAATTATCACGAAAAGTTAGTAAAAATAACAAACCCAAATTGGCAGATCATCAAAGTCTATTCTCAAAATGGCCATCCCCGAGTTTTCATCATTTGCTGACTCATAGAAACACGTCATTGATGCATAAACGTATTATTTGCTCATCATTTCGTATTGTGTAATAAGGACGATGCCATGATGCTTTGTAGAATCATATCGGCGGTCAAAAATCGCTGCTCGCTATGGCAGACCGCGTCCTGTGTTACTGATCCTGCACTGTGCCAAAGAAAATATAAGCTAATGTGCTGATCTCTAGCAGATAGTGAAATTGCGTATTATTTAACATACCTCAAGCTGCAGAATCATATCCTGATGTTTCGCAAAGAACTTTTCGGGTTATAGATCTGATGAGAATTATCAAAAAGAGGCGCAAAATAATCGTAAATAAAGATACAGATCTTGATAACTTTTAAAGCAACAAGATGCCAGTAACGATGACTCATGGGGCTGGAATGACTCCCAATTTCAGTAATTATCCACAGAGTACTGTAACTTCAATACTTCAAACAGAAATTTGATGAGAAACAACGTTGGTTGCATAAAGTTGGCTGATCTTAATAATATCGAATCTGAAATTGGAAAAGATTGCTACCACGTTTGCCTGGACGAAATTACTGCATCGTCGAACCGATATATAGGTCATTTAATGATTAGAGCACTCAACAATGACATATTATTCGCATTTAGTGGGTATTAATTCATTAGTAGTATGACTGTTTCTCCAGGAATACTTGTCATTTTTTTCTTCCTGCTTCTGCTGTGTCTCACGAAAAGCTCCTGATTTTATTGCCAGATGCCGTTCCTCACAAGATCAGAACAGGAAAAAGTTTATATGTATCTTGTTCAGTTGTTGAAGATAATGGTTGTCATAAGGTTATCAGAATAAACTTTTCGCATGTCGAAAAATTCTCTCTCAGAGCTTTCTAAATAATGATAATATTCGCAACAAGACTTCCTGATATCCCACTTACGCCACAGCCAATTGTGACTAGATTGGGAACACGTTTGGAATTTGTATTTTCTTATGCGAATCATTTTGCTTTTCGACGGTTATTGAAAAGTTGTCGAACTAGTTCAACAACAAATGTCGGCAAAAATATTCAGCGTATAATTGAAAAGTTGAACACTCATTCAAATACCTACTGAATATTTTGAATGAAAATTTGTCGGAAAATATAAAAGTCAATTAAAAACCTATCGTGCAACATCAGTGCATGTTCATACAGGGCGTTCCTCGTATGCATATATGTATATATATTCTGAAATCGTTGTGGTTTAATTGTTTAGGGTGTAGAAAAGCGACATACGATACTGACGAGTTTTTTTAATAAGGACGAAACTGCAGTTATCTGCTGCATCTTTCGACATTCTGCTTGATTAAACCGTTTCTCGTGGTTTGATAGGACGTTCAACGTTCTGGGTCCATAGAGCGCGTTCCTCGTACAAATTTAGTATATATTTATGAAGCCTAGTGCAGACTAGCAGACATGTTGCTTAATTTTTGTCCCATAGACCTGTTTCAGGTTGTTTTCCTATATTTCTATAGACTAAATACGTCTGTTGCGAGACCAAGAATCGAAACTCTAGAGTCTCCTAGTCGGAAGGAAAATCACATCTAACATTTTCCAACAACAATCAAAATTTAGCAGGTAACAGCCGGGTGAAATTTTAGAAACTCATGGTATTTTAATATTGCATTACCTAACCTAGGTCTCTTTACGAGTACTAACAATTCGGGAGTTTTGTCTGCATCGACGAAATTGTTGATTTGCCAATATTTAGGCTTCATTTCCTCAAATTTTGTGGCGATTACATTTGTCTTTATAATTAATCTTATACCTGGCAATTTTAAGCCGATCATCCTGAATGTTTAGGAATTCATGCACTTCTTTTGTCGAATATTTCAGTATCATGGTACGAAAATCCTCGTATGATATTTTTTCTTGTTTTCTTCTCAGATATCTGATATAATTTTAATACTATGCTATAACTTCTCTAGCTAATGCTTTACTCCCTCAAATTGTTTTCGGAGCTTAAACTTTCTCTTATGTCTTCAATATATACACATATAAAAACTACTGTAAGAATTTCTCTCTTTCAAATATTATTAGGAACGACTCTCAGTGTTACTATGAATGTGTATATTATATAACTAGATATCAATTTATGTATTTGCATTAATTAATATACATGTGTTTTCAATATCGGCTTAGCACGATGGAAGTTCCATATCGGTTAGAAATTCAGTGTCTGTGAAACTTTTGTATTCCCAAGTCAGAAATTCGTTCTTTCCCAAATTATATGGCATTGAGGTAATCTAACAAACCTATAGAGATGTATCATCTGAGACTTCATAAAATGAACCGACCATTTGGAATACTCGAAGGTAGGGCAATACAGTTGTCAAACGATGAGTATTAATTGAATCATTATTTCGCTATCGATTGCCCGATATAGAAAAACATGGGGTGTAAAGGCACGACAACAAGAAAGACATCTTGTTACAACAATTTCACAGAACTGGTTTCTTCAACGAGCTATCTGCCCAAATCCCACTGTAATATGCACCGAAATACATAATCAGTCGAATATTTCAAAGAAACTGTTGGCGATTAGCTGAATGAAGTCGATTTTCACTGCAGAAGATCTTGAAGGTGTCAGCTCCAAACAATAAGAAATTGCGCAGCTCGATTAGAGTAGTCTGGAATTCAAGTTGACTCGCTACCTGAAGACGGTTTAATGTTCTATTCTCGATCGATCTCGATTTGGACTACACTCAGATTCTAAGCGAGTGTGACTGTGAAGATAACCTGGGAATCTTCAAAGGCTTAAAGAAATCCAGTATGTGCACAGCTACAGACGAGTTACAGTGATGGCTGGGCATGGAATAACCTTGACCATGGAATTTCTGTAAGGTAGGTTCTGGATGTAAACTTACTAAGCAGAGTGCTGATTTGTCACCATTAGACTTTTTCTTATGAAGAATCGAAAATGTAAGCAACCAAACCCTATTCTTCAGTGATGTAACTCAATCTGCATTTTATTGGATGGATCTGATGATGACAGGGCTCATCCTGAAAATCTGAACATGAGCTTAGTTGAGCCTATATATGAACCTCGTGACGAAAACAAATTAATAACAATCTTTTATTCATTAGGTCTTATCCAGTGTGGACTCCTATTTTCAACATTTCGACTGCGCAGATTGTATAGGGCGAGTTGTGCATTCCTTGGTAGTTCATCAAGAGTTCCTCCATCCACTCCTCCTCCGTAAGTATTGAACGCTAGTGTTGGAGGTTTCTTTAAGAATCAGTAATTATTCAGAGGGACTTTCCAAGACTGTGACAACCACAAGCTGTCATCTCTATCATTGAGGTTATTTCTCAGTTTTTCTATTGCTTCATTGACTAGCCTTTCATTGAATTATTCAGTGTTGACCAGTTGTTTTGTTGTACTGAGTAAAGGTGATGTGGTCTGTTTATTTTGTATTGAATTTTTGTGTTCTTGTAAGTGAAATGAGATCAGTCTATTTGTCTGACCTATACAATTTATGACAGCCCCCAACGAATCCCATAAAATCCTCCTTTTGCTAGGGGGATCATGTCTTAGGCAACCGAAAGAATGTTTCGTATTTCAATTAATGGTCGAAATGATTCCCTTTCTATTCAAAAACTCGTTCAATTGACACCACCTACATAAGGCAGGATCACTCTTTGCGGATTGAGTTGGGAGGTTCCTTTGGTATGTTTTCATGGGATTTTTTGAATGCTTCATCCATTTGCTATTTACTGAAAATATTTTTCCGAAATGCTCCCTGCAAAGATTGTCACTTCTCTTTGAACATGTTCCTTGTGTGTTAGTCGTGCTGATCGCTAGAATAGTATTTAGAGAATTCCACTCAATTGAACTTGATGGTGGTGGGAAGCTGCTTTCAAATATCTATCGATGCCTAGGCTCCGATATATAATGCGGTTTCGAGGTATTATGTACTCCTTTATTAAGAAACACATTTAAGAGAAGTAGCTGTCTCTGTTTTTCTCTCCTCAAAGTTAATCGGATAAGACTTAATGTAAATAAGGTATTTCTAGAAAGTTGTCTAATGGCTGCCTGATTGGAAACAAAAAGTCTACGTATCTTGACCAAATCCTATATGTTAAATGAGCATTCACGAACTACGATGTCCAAGTATTGGGGTCTCGTAGTTCATCATATATGTTAGCTATGACTGGTGAAAGCGGAGAATTGATAGTTGTATCTCTTATTTGTATATATTTCTGATCGTTGTAAGTAAAATAGGTAGATTTAATGCAATGTTCAGCAATATCGAGACAGTATGACGAAAAACCGTAGTTTATTCCAATTTAGTCCAATGCTTCATCCATCGGTACGTATGTTGGTGAACAGGGAGACTATTTGTAAACTGGCTAATATATCTTCGTCTGTGATTTCTGCTTGTTTTACTCTCACTGAGAAGTAGCTGGGGGTTTTCACGTAGGAATTAGCCTGTTCTGCTTCTGACAGTATGTTTCGGGTTATGTAATCTCCAACTCTATTGAACCATTTGGTAGGGTATAGATTCTCAGGTTTTTGACGACTTTCTTCTCAGGATGAGCCTCTTTTTGTCCCCTTACGTGATACGTGAAAGATTCATGATCCTTTTTGTCTTTATCTCGGTATACGTGGTAGGATCGGTATCGATTCCGGTGTAGATACCATTTTCTGAAACTATTTTCATTTTTGAATTGTACTCTGTCCTGTCCATGGCTACAGTGGCATTTCCCTTTTCTGCTAGTAGGATTACAAGTTCCTTGTTCCATTTTAATTGTTTCGGAGCCTGACGTTTTTCCTAGGGAGAATTGGTTAATTTTTTATCATTGAATCGGCATTCTCCTATATTTAGCTTCTCATTGAGGTTGATATTGTAGATATGATTCTACCGATGATAAGATTTCTTCATACGGTCCAGTTTTTGTTGTGATAACGTAATTGAAGCCCTTAGATAGAACTCGATGTTCATATTCTGTGGGTGTGAGTGAGATTAACTACAGTGTCGTCTTCGGTGTTCTAATTTTGTGTATTTCTTTGTGGGAATTGGTTGAATTTCTTTATTTTTTTTCTTCGTTCTCAGTTTGTCATTTGTTTCCGTTCTCCAGAGTGCCAGATTTTGTAATTGCTTCCATAACAATAACGGATAGGTGTTGCTCAATTCTAAGTGTAATCGGAGCAATTCAGTTTCTGTTCTAAACAAACTGTGTATTATTGTTCGTATGGTGTAGTGAAGAAGTATAAAGCTGGTTTTATTGAGGATTTGGGAGTGTTGTGAGAGTTTCATGGAAACGAAATTTCACACACTTCGGAGGGATGTTGTCCCGGAATCTGTAAATTGAATCTAAAGAGTGTCATGCCAACATTTAAAAGGTTAATTACAATACGAAACATACTTTAGGCTCCCTAAGACATGAACCTGATTGCCATCAGGGTGTTTATGCGATTCCTTGTCGGGACTGTGATAATTGGTCGGACAAATAGATGCATCTCATTTCGCATACTAAAATAAAAATTTGCTTAGAAATGAACAGCTATGTTCCAGCTTACGACCATCACAAACATTCAATCGACTTTGCCCAAACAAAGCTGCTGGTCTTCAAACAATAATTCAATAAGAGGCTAGTCGGAGAGGCAATAAAAACAGAACTGAAAAAAAAACCCTAATAAAAGACAACCTCAATGAAAGAAATGACATGATGCTTAGTTACCGATCTATGAAGAAACCTCGGAAACCAAGCTATCAACACTCTGGGAGGAGAAGTCGATGCAGTAGCTCTCGATGAACTGGTTCTCCTACCAATGAATGCACAACTCATCCGCTGCAATCTTCGCAGCCAAAATATTATGAATTGGAGTACCACGCCGAACTAGACGCATTGAGGAAAAGGTTAACTGACTTTTAAGATGGTGCTGGAGATTGCATCGAAACGTCGCCGAAACCAAAGTTTCGAAAGGAACTTACGTTCCAAACAGACGAATGCCCCAAAGAAATCACTTGAACATGAGTCGATCTGAAAAAATATACAAAATAACATATGTTTTTGTTTTCTGTGATTCACTCCGTTTCAATAAAGTAATAGATATCGATCTTTCTATAAGGCTAAGAGCTACCCTGTCGAAAGAGTTTGAGCTGGCTATGTAAAAATCGAAAAAATATATCGCCATTAGAAGCAAAGTTGACGTGTGTGAGCAAATTATTATTTATTCATTTACAGGACAATTTACCTGACTGAAGTTTTCGATGCATCATTCTGAATATTCACGACTCGGTGGCGTAGAGTTATCTGGGTTCAATCCCCACAAAGTCGGTGCGATTTCTCGGATTCTGGGAATCGCTTGAGTGGCCATCTTTTGGAGGAGATGGAAAACCGTCGGTCCTGTCTAACAGAGATGTGTTGGACATTAAAGATCCCTTCCCTTGACACGAGAGGGGTTCGGCAAAATTCCCGGGTTAGTGAGGTGACAGAATTCCCCGGCATGTCATTAGCAAAAAGGCAGAAATAGAGCACGTTTAAGGAAAAAACAAACAACAAACATTCTGTATATTAAAAGTGATTTACGATCAATAAACTATTCGTGCTGGAGCAACTGAAGTTGGTTTAAGAAATTCATACTGGTGCAGTAAAAAGAACTGAATAATAAATCTCTCTTGTTTATCATGTTCTTACAGATGCCAAAAATATAACATTAATTCTTACGACGATAAAACGTACATTTTAACTGCATTCATTCTTTCCACGTTGAAATCGTTGCAGTTTTAACGTCTATATTTTGCATTCAATTCAACCAGTGTGAGGGAAAGTAATGCTTATGGGACCATTATGCCTCAATATACTGAGAATCCGGTGATTCAGGCTTGAAATTGTCCAAATTATCGGTATGCCGTACCAGCAAAATACTTAATTTCCCAAGATACTCCTGATATGTTCCTTTTTATGGACAAAATTAGTATGTAAGGCACTCCTTAGCCTTGTTCAGGTTTAGTACTGGTATTCAAAGCCCTCGTGTATACCGAACACAGGAAGGAAAACATAAATTTTCAATCAGGCAGCATTAGTCCGGATTCTATTGAGGCAGAAAACGATTGGACTTCGGCTGAAGGAAATATTCTGATATTGTATTTTTCATGGTGAATATTGTTTTCATATCATACTTTCTATTGGAAATTAATCGTTTCCGGATGAAGATATTCTGGAAAGAATAATTCTGTTGTTTACAGCATTGAATATAGTTATAGAAATGAATTCTTTATCGAGTATTTCGGTACAATTTCTTCCTCTTCAAATTCATCATTATCGTAAGTTACGTATCTACGAGGTGTATTCAATTGCAACCTTAAGTTTTCTTGGAAAATCTTTTTAAATCATTGATATAAAATTTGTATCTATCCAAATAATCTAATGCACATTTGCCAGGGGTTCTTCTTGGAAGCACTAAAAGTCTGTATAGCGTTCATCTGTTCAGTTTTCAGTTCGTCAGTGGTGTACTTCTGAGCAATATTAGGAACAATAGGAATTACAGGGATGCCTTCATGGAAAATACAGTGGGTGGGATAAAAAAACTGTGTTTTTCGCCAAAAATTTTGATTGAGCAATGAGAAGTGACTGAAAGCGTTGACACGATGCAATTCGTCGGACTACATTGCGAACATGGCAAAAATATTTTGAATAGTATTCTCTTTGGCTTTATGACTGTATATTAGGAACTAAGAGTCGTAACAGATTTTTCAATATTTACTGTCAATATTGAATAGGAGTTGCTTCACTGATTCATTCTTTTAATTAAAATTCATGAATTTTCCGTAGAAAATGAGCATAACCCATAATTTGAACAATGAATTTAATTAAATTTCAGAATTCGTTAGCTCAAAAGAAAAAACTTTATAGGATCACTTCTTTGTGTGTGATTGTCTGTCATGACATTTTCGCTGGAACAGGTTAGTTTAAAAGTTGAAACCGGCAGTCTATTGGAGCTGTGAAAAAATCAAGCTATAGCAGTTACAATCCAGATTTCACATCGGTGACAAGTGTTCAAAAATTGCTAGGTATTTATCTATCGAATATACTCTTAAATCTAGTGAATTGGTTTCAGTTCGAAAATTACTATGTCGTTAGAACCCCCCGACAAAGGGGGTGGAGATTCATCCAAAAAAAATGATTTCAGATGCATTTAAGTAACTGGTTGAGTAGCCCGTTGATAGCAAATATAAAGATCTTCAAGAAAACTTAACTATTCGGTGAGTGCGTTCCACGATGGAACTCATTATTCTATCTCACAATATGCCAAATAGTCCGAATTATATCAATTAATCCGATTTCAATTTGTGAAAATTCAAATGAAGATATATCGGATCAAAAGAAGCATTCGAGTAGATACGATTCATGAGACTCCACTAATTATTTTTTCCACAATTTCGCCTCCTGGTACGTACGAGTTTCCATCGGGCATGTCCCCTCATCAGGATGACGATATAGTGTCATCATTTCAATACCAAAGAGCAAGAAATATAGTTTAAAACCAATTCATACACTGCTCCTGGTTATGATAACATTCAATATGTAATGCTTCATCAACTTTCACATGATGCTTAATATATGCTTTCACAAAAATTAATTGATTTTTTTACACAGGGAATTTTCCAGACTACTAGAAAACTTACATAATTGTACTCATTTTGAAACCGATTAAACTCAAGTGAGTCCTATGGACCTTTTTCTCTCCGTTTCTGTGTATTGACACCTTCGAAAGAATTATCAAATTTCGATTAGAGAGGTGGTTGGTTTCCTCAAACCCAATGTGTGATTTATAAAAGTTATTGTTCTTACGATAGCATCTATAAATTAGTAACTTCTATTAACCTGGTCTTCACCAATAAGAAGTTTGTTATGCATTGTTTGACGATATTATTGGAGCCTAAGATACAGTTATATTTTGAATATTTTAACCCTCGGTTACTCTCGCTCTTTTTTCGAAAGTATTTACCCGCGTGGTCTACGATTGTGGACCATTTTCATTTCGACATAAACAATCAATATCATCCATTTTAATAAGTATTTCAAATGAAATAGTTCCTTTGATCATTTGTGATTGAAGTTGTTTCAGTTCTGATGAAAAATTGATTTTTACTCTGTGAAATTGAAAAAACCAAAAGTTCCAGAATAAATCCTTCATTTACAATAACTTAATATATTTTCCATTTACTCAGAAATACATAAAAGTGAAAAAACATGCAGTATGAAAATGAAAAGAACAGATAACAAGCTAGTGAAAAAATGTTTTTTAATCTAAAAAACTACCAATTTTTACCCCTTCCATGTCCCCCTGAAAAGAATCAATTTTGTTCACCTACACCATTCACACATATTTCCCTCATATGATTTTCACAAGCATACCTATAGCATTTCACACAATGTTTTTGTGTCGATTTATTGTCACTACTAGGACATATGCAGCAACGTCCAACATAATTTTATGGCCTCTGAGGGAAAGGGGGTACGACCTCACTAATACCTAATAGATGTCGAGCTCGGTATTTCTGCAGGTAATTGTTCTATTGTTACCCTAAACTGGATTTGGGGTTTAATGAGTTCCCAAGCACATTTTTCAAGGAAATCACTACGGGATACTCGTTGTACTGGGCGATTAGCCTTGAATACGCATAATGCGTTTATGCCTGCAATATTCATTAAGTCATAGAACACAACCATACGCCACTCACGGGTATTTCTAGCAACAATGGGATTGTTGCAGAGTTAGTCAACTAAATCAACACCGATTTTCGTTTTCTTATAGTCTGTAATGTAACTGGTTTCTTGTCATTTTCTGTCTCAGCATCTATTGAATTGCAATGATGCATTGACGATGACAATATCACTGATTTGTTCTGCTTAGGGCAATTTGAATCGAGAGTGAATTCTTCCTTGAATCCGAAAATTGAAGATTTTACTTCAATGATTTTAATTGGTAAGAATTCTGCTAGAATTTCCCATTTATTCATTCGTAATGTAGCAATATATGTTAATTTATAATTTCTCAGTAATTCCTCAACAAGTGATAAACTACTGAACCAATTGTCTCCGGTAATATTACGATTGGTACCGGAAATTAGATGGTTCAATCGGAGGACAATGTCTTCACCAGTTATTTACCCTATATAGATCTTCAGGTTGCATTCCAACGAAGGATTGCAAATTAATCGTGTACGATGTTTTTGCATCAACAAAAGCATTTCGATACCATATTTGGCAGGCTTACTTGGTGTATATTGTTTGAAGCCACATTTGCCTCTGAAAGCTAATAGTTGTTTGTCTACGGTAAGGAACTCACTTGGTGTGAAATTGGCTTGAAAATTCACTGAAAATTTACAGAAACTTCCCAAATAGGAGCCAACTAATCGAGCTCGCTCTCTCGTTCCTAGTTTCTATATCGTCGAATCTAATATATCTGAGAATCAACCTGAATCTATTTTCACTCATATAAAGGTAGCATGATTCCGTTTCCTCAATAATTGTCCCAAATCTTCAAATTCTTTCTTGAACTCCTCAAAGTGCCAATGAGGAACAAAATTCCTATAAAGGCACTCATTTCCCTTCCATCAGTTTTTCTCGCGTCCCGAGTCCTGCCAAATTGGTTTTGAATATTTTCTATATATATAAATATGTTTGTTGACACCGTTATAATTCGAACGATTATATCGTTTACGAACAATTTTATGCACTGGATTTCGGTTGTTGCATCACGAGCATTACCTTTCGTTTCAGGGTTTTGTATCAATCACAATATTATGTGAACGAACTTGAATTTGAAGGATGGTGAAGTTTTTCTCCATTTTGTTACTTAGTCTGTTCCTACGTAATAAGTGGACGAACGGCTTGAAATGGAATCATTTTCGTCATCGGAAAGTTCTTCATCCTCCATTACATCCTGTTCTGAATCTGTGTCATGGCTGCTCTCCTCAACAACATCTTGTTCTGAATTATCGTCTTCCTCATCTTCGTTTTCATCAGAGGAATTTTCAGAATCACAAGGAAGTTCATTGAACCACTGTAACCAGAGTTCAGGATCTTTGCAGGACTGTACACGTCGTCTTTGAGTATCAAATATACTTCCTTCTTTTCAAGGTACCAAAAAATCGAATTTGACCTGAACTGACTCGAAACACAAAGTAAAACGTGAATGCTCGCGTGGTCTATAATCGTAGACCAGTTATATTCAAAAGGAAATATCTTCAAAAACCAATCGCTAACACTGTCAAAAATATACTGATACTAAATACTTAAGTTTTCAACAGCTACTGAAGAGTAGGCGCGCGCAATAAAAATAGTCTACCAATGAACGTCATTCAAAACGGCGTGGTCTATGATCGTAGACCACGCGAGTAACGGATGGTTTAAGAAGTAAATAATCGAAATTGGATTGAGCAACAAATTTGCAAATATAATTTTTAATCTTTATATCAATAAAAAGCTACTATTGAAATTTGATGGATCTTATGTTGGACCTCACAATAACAGCGTCTCTTCACGATATATGAGAGCATTGAATATATCTATTAATATTGTTTCATGTGATCGCAGGCTCATGTATTCCATTTAATAAAAGAGTTAATAGAAATGCAAAATGACATCTTCAAACGAAATAAAAACCAAAAATTATGTTCCTCTGGTGTATACCTGGTCTTCAAATAAAAATCAATGATAAATGGTATAGTTCATATAATTCAAAAAAAGAGGGTTTATTTTATGAAATTATTCAGACTTCTCGTCGACATTTTTTATTTCAATAATATTTTAATAAAATCGGTTTGAAGAATAATCATTTTTGTGATTGTGACGAAATAGGCACTCCCGATCATCTTCTGGTGTATTGCAGAAATTTTGGTCATCATTGTGATGAATGGAATGAAAACCCTCATCGAAACTTGAATTTCCGTCAACCATGTAATCTGAATTTTCTAGTGTCTTACAATATAAATGTGTGCGAAGCCATTTTTAACCTTGTTCAATCTCTTACTCTAAAAAATCGAATTTTGAGTCGATAATCCGTATTTTCTGATCGCTAATTGTTGCAAGGTCAGAATTTTCTCTTTTTCATGGTCTTACAGAACGAACAATCAGTTGTTTGTATTGAGAAAGACAATCCAGAATTCACAAATTAATTCAGGTTTATTTTGAATCTTTTTGAAATTTTGTTAGATTCAGAATATAAAAAATATAATTGAAAGTATTGGTTTCTTCTCCTGAATTATTTGCATAGTGGAAATCTGTTTTTTGTTCGTGAGAACTTTTGTTTTTCTTAAATTTTATTACAACTGTCACAAGAGAACTCATTTGCACCTGATTTGTTTCCTTCAGGCATTTTGGGTTTACTGTTTCTAGTATGCGTGCCTAGAGAGTTATCAAAGCCTAAAGAGTTCTGGAAGCTATTATCAAATTGCGAGATGAGGGAAAATATTTTAAATTTGAGCTTGGTCTACCAATATATGGATAAAATTTATTTTTTATTGGGATATGCCTCAAATATGATCACATTAATTTTTTTTCCAGACAACAATGGGTATTTGTCATGTACATATGCATCTTTGAAAAGCTGTTGTTTTATAGTATAGTCTTATTAGGAGATCATAAAATGAATCGACAGAAAGAACATGAAATGAAACAGAAATTATTCAATAACTAGTTTAGAATTATACGTTGACGACAGATGTGGTCAAACTTAAAAGATGCGTTACAGTTAGTTCAAGAAAACAAGTACGAACACATTAACTTAAGTTTGGATCATAGATGTTGATGTCGTCATTTTCTTTCTGATGTTCTTTAAAAGTCCAATAAATTCATTCAAGAGTGAAAAAAAATCATTCGAAATATGAAGCCCACCTTATTAATAGAAGTAGTTCTTATTTTTATCACACTGTATGTACCTGTACTATTGATTGTTTCAAAACTGTTTATTATCAAATGAAGAGGACCAAGATAAATCACTGAAGAACCTCCTCTGCTGAAATGCATATGTATGTTCCAGTTCCATCTTCATTTCTCTTATTTTGTAAGTCTGAGTTCTCAATTCGGTATTCGAAGCTTTTAGCGAATGCGTTAGTTCAGGCGCTTAAATTTAATTCTTCATTCTTACAGTTGATTGTCCCTTTCCCACTGAGTCGTTCTACTCGAATTTCCTCATTTCCAATGGTAATTACCCCATGTCCAAATTCGATTCAAAGTTAAAGTGGAATCTTGAAATCACACTTCTGAATCGCTAGTGTTCTTAGATTCATTTCCACCCAATTTTACCATTTATTTTGTGGAAATATTTGGTTTTTATTTATCAAGGTGTTTCAGTCTTCCCTAGATAATATTTTCTTTAGTTAAGTAGAACTCATCATATTGTTCACAGAATTCGACAAAATTTTCAGTTGATTTCTCTTATCAATATAAGGAATTTCAATCTAGCAGGATGTGATCAAGTGTATTTCTTCAACCCCATAATCAGAGCAATTAGAACAAGAAGATTGTTATTCATGTATCGTGCTAAATTAGCAAGCGATGGTAAATATTGGGAGCTAGAATAAAATCCTTGGTGTACGATTTCCATGTGGTCCACTAATCATGGGGAAAAAAGACAACTTGAATAGAAGGACATCGTGTGTCATCAATGGATTCACATCCTCGATATCCTTTCTTCACTTCCTCAGCAATGTGAAATTGCGACATATCTGATACTATATGTACGTGTAGACTTGCTTATCCATATTTGGAAAGCCCCAAACAGTTACAAGATTTCACCTTGTTTGTCATAAAAATAGTAGAAATATCAGAGCTGACGATCTGCATACATAAACAACAAGGTTCAAATTCCTGGTCGTCCAACTTCCAACACTACCGATGCTAACTGACATCCTCTCAGGAATTTGAAGAAAGAGAGGATATAAGGAAATTAGTGATTTTGATCATTTCCCCTTGCATTCTAATTTCTTTTCATATCTCCCTTTTCGCCCAACAAACCTCTAATAATATAAGCCAGAAACGATAAATAAATATGCATATAGTGTTAGAATATTTCTCCAGCTTTTTGTGCATAGTGTATATAACAAATATCCCATGCGCGTAACGACACTGCGCTCTATGGTGGCATATGAATTTTTATTACTTAGAGTATTTTAGCCGTGATTTATTAAGGAAAACCGTTTATTTGGAATTTATGATGATATGAGTTAAGTTCATATTGAGTGTTGAGTTATAAATCAACTAATAACATGTCGTGTTTCTCCTTCCGGAAAATGAAACAGTTTTTCCACATATGACACCGGAAAATTTTCTAATGTGAATACATCAAAATGTTCAATATTCAGCGAACGATACGCCATAAATTCCTGAAATTTTCGGGAGAGCCGTATGTTATGCAGCACTATACCATTATAATATGCCATGTCTGTTCAAAGTTCAGCTTAATAGAATAACCGAGATTTATAGGTGCGATTAATCAAACAAGTTTTACGCGGCGTTCAGTTCCGAGAATCAAATCAATCTTATATATATGATGAAACTTTCCTCTTCAAATTCATCGACGTACAGCCAGGGCTATGAAGTAGAATATTTGCGGATATTCGAACAGAAAATCAATCAATTCCGATGCTTAAGAAGCGTGCCAAGCTGATCTATCAGTTTTTTGATAAAACATTTTCAATGTTGTCAGCTGTTCAAAAGTTTTTGCGATTGGATCACTTCCGGTCGATTGCTCGCAAAGAAAAAGTAGAATGATTAATTGAACAAATATTTCAGATTAATGCAACATCCATTTTTGTTACCGGAACTACACTGAATTTTACATTTATTACTGTCTGTCCAGATGTTGGGGTAATGTATAATGGACCTTGAACGTTAAAATGTTAGGTCTTTGATAATCCAAATTGTGAAGAAAACACAAACACAATTATCATCATATAACCATATATATATATATATATATATATATATATATATATATATATATATATATATATATATATATATATATATATATATATATCACCCGACGAGTTGCCCATATATCTGTTCATGCAATCAAACTGATTTCATGAAAAAATATAAATCCACCACCCGGTACTTAATACCATTGCCAGGCAATGATTATAATCAAAACATATCCTGGAATAATTATATATTAGGATAACGTTAAATATTATGAGAATATATCAATCTACCAGAATATATACATATTATAGCATCATCAGACAATGATATCAATGTACCAACGAGTAGTGTCAGAGGCTTTCTCCCCGGAAAAATCCAGTGTCCGGACCTTAGTCAAGTAACACTGAATGTTACTCATTAATAATTTCCTTTGTGTGAAGTGGTGAACGATCGAATAGAATACTGCTCTGAATATAAATATGACAAAATTGTCAGTTAATTATATTACATTTATATAAACAAATAAATAAAATATGAAATGAGATTCTGAGGAGTATAAACTAAAGAGAAAACCTATGACTCTACCTCATTATTTTTTCGGAAAGAGACCTACGAAGAATATTACAAGATTTGATGACTGTTATCTTTTGTAACTGTTCAAACAAATTTTCTTCAGACCCAAAATCTCAATATTTTTGTGAAGATTTCTAGGAATAACACTTGTTGTGGAAATAATAATCGGTAGAATAAATATTTTTTCATTTTCCACATTTTTTAATCTCGTCGCCAAGCATCATATATATATATATATATATATATATATATATATATATATATATATATATATATATATATATATATATATATATATATATATATATATATATATATGATGATAATTGTCTGGGTGTCTTATATTAGAAGAAACGAAAAACGAAAACCACTTAAGTTATGAAATTCATATTTATAAATTCTTCAGTTACAATCCAGTAAATTTAACTGGCAAAGAAAACAACAATTGATTTGAGGATATCAATAATCTTTGAAATCAATTCTCCATAGCCATTTATCTAGAAAATTGCTCCCATATTTTTCTGAAGTCTTTTTTGTGCATCTTCTCTCAAAAGTCCAATAGCTCTACAAATATTTCGTACAATTTCATGTCAAGAGATACATGTGTTAGGTAAGAGGCATGTTAAGCCTTGGGTAATTGTGAATGAAGATTTCAACTGTCTGATAGCATTTTTCCTTAGTTCTTCAGCATTTACCTTGTAACCACAAGACAACACAGGCGATTGATGAGGTTCAAATTGACGCCAGTGATATCTGATACCTTTTCGGTGTGACTGAACATAACACTGTGTTACTATCCGGTGCTGTCCCTACTTCTTGCCTCTATTTGTTCACATGTAGGCCGATATAATCAGAAATTTTTCTTATATTCTTTCTTTTTCAGCAGCAACGAATTCTTTTTCCCTCATCCATTTAGATTGCCACTTGACAAGTTTTAATTTGTATGCCTCAGCAAATCTGATGCAGATATGGAGTGACAATAATCCATTCCTCTTTTTTTAACTTGTTTTTTCGGAGAAACATGTTTTTAATTCATTGGAAGTTTCACCACATAGGTAACAACGCATCGCTGAGCTCATATTAGATAGCTTATGACAAACATATACCCAGTTTCAAACAGCACATAGCTACGTTATCTGATTTTGCAAATCTGAAGCTTCTTGTCTTGATAAGCCTACACTTTCGTATGTCAACAGGTGTTCCAAGCCGATAGTTTTGTGAAGAAGAAGAGCGAGAATTTTGCTAAACGAGTGAATCGTTAATCGTAACTAGACGTATCGGAATTATCATGTTTTCATGAAATAATTGTTTGTCTGGAAACTCCTATTTATATAAGAAATGACTAACTTATCCGTCATATCCTCTCTTCGAGATGATGCGCACAATTTTCCTTTGATGATATGTTAAATGTGACATAACTCGTTTTGAAGACAGTAACAATCTTCGAGTCAAAAGCCTTGTCCGAAAGTCCTTGAGGGGGAGCCGCAGTTTTTACTTCAGTACACAATATATCTTGGGGATAACACTTTTTTTGCTTCAGGGATTTCCTCATATGAGGATATAAATTACAATACAATTCCAATGCACATTGACGTAGCGAATTGTACAGCAACATTGTGAGATGACTCTCAAGTACCAAAGACGAGGCTTTCTCTGCATAGTATGTTGCGTGTGGTTCAGATATTTTGGAAGCTTTACTCCTGGAAAATCTTTTATTTGTTCTGATTTTTCCACTTTTCCAATTGCACGGTACTTGCGCAGCAAACGCTTACGCTACATGAGTCAAATCTTTAATCACGCCTCACGTCAACTCAAATATTGAAATGACTTAAACGAGTGTAATCTCTAGTACCAGTACCACTAGTTTGTGCTAGCGAAGGTATCTGGCCCAATCTTCTGTCAAGTAACTATGAAAACCAGATAACGGTTTTGTGGAATTTTAAAGTTTTTAATTCATGCCCACATATATCAATGCGTGTGCTGTCTCAATTGAAAAATTTGTTGAAGTACTTGTAATTGAATAATTTATGAGTTCATAACCTTATATTTAGCCACAAGTACAAATGGTTTTCATTAAAAATGCTTCGACAATTTCGTATGTAGATGAGGTTTTGCTTTTTGAAAGGAAAATAATCTTTAAATAACGCAATGAAGCTTAGTCAGTGTGAGTTCCAATCAAAATAATTGTGAGTGCTCGTAAGCTGAATATGTGTTGAATGAATGATACCTTTAAGATATCAGAAGACAATTCATTTTCTAGCATACATATTGAAGATAAAGATCTGTTCAGCTTGAATACCGCGTTTGACAATAGTCGCCAACGCGGCAACAATTCAGAGATCTGTTTAGCTTCGGTTAAATTTGAAGTACTTTAGCGCAAAACGATGAGAGAAGAAACGCATATCTAGCGTGAAATTACTTTCACACATTCTGGAGCGAGTTCCTAATAGGGACCATACGTACCCTCGTTACCGAGTGATACAACAGTCGCACGAGAAAGAACGTTTGTCTAAGATTATTTCGAGGATAGGAGAAGGACGAGGGAATACGCACAGAATAACGATGAACACATTGAAAATGCATTTAGGTTCATAAAAGCTAGATAAATTACATGTATGTGGAACATCAAATTAATATTATTATTATTATTATCAAACATGTTCCATTAGCTAACAACCACGTACTATAAGCTCATCTTAATTCCTTACAATACCAATACAAAAGCAACTATATGAAAAAATATTTATATTTGAACAGTGTCTCAAACAAATGTAACTGAGAACTAAAATAACACATACATTAATTGAAAATTAAAAATTAAATGTTATAATCTAAAACGGAGAACAGACAATTAAAAATTAAAATCGTTACAACTGTATCTTAAATCCTAAAAATTAGGAGAGAGAATAGTCTCAGATAGAAGCCAGTTCTATTCTAAGAAGATTCGATACATAAAAAATTTTTTCCTCGCCCTCACATGAAACCTCTGTCTTCTTAGTTTGAAGTGAACATATAACTGAAATCTCGAAGATGCCCGCACGCTAGTCGACTATTCTTCCAGACTATTCAAACCCAACAGGAGCAATTTATTTTCCTATGAAGGTTTCACTGTGCCGCAGCGCATTCTGGTTGCACGTGCTGCACTGTTTCCCATAGATTTGAATCTCGCACCAGTTAAGCGCTTCATACACGGCCACCAAACTCCAAGCTGCCCAAATAATATGGTATTTACTCTTATACAAATCGTTGATATGTGTGCATACCAGCTTCAATCACTAATTATGGCGATTCCCAAATCATTATGTTGTGTCTCCTTTTTAAGTATGATGTTCGATTTGATAATCACACTTAGGCTAATTTATGCCTACGTGAAGAACACATTTGTGTATATTTAATGGAAGCATCCATTTGTTGAACCAATTGAAAATGCTATTGAAGTGTTTCTGAAGCTCTTTCAGTGAATAATTGGGATCCCCGTGAAGCTTTGTATCATCAGGGTACGATGTGAAATAATGAGGTATATTTTGTAGAAGATCCAAAACATGAACAAGGAAGAGAACGGGCCAGAAAACCGAGCCCTGTGGTACCCCATTAAGTAGTTACAATCATTGAGAGACCGCATCGTCAATTCTCACACAAAACTTTTTACCTGTGAGACAGTTGTCAATCCAACGCAACAGATTACGGCGAAAATCAAAATGATCCAATTGGAGGTCTACTCAAGTCTATTCCTCGGTACCCGATCAAAGGCTCGAAAAAATTCAAGATAAACAATATGCACCGGGGAATCAGAGTATAGTAAGTTGGTCCAATCATTTAGGGATTGCAGAAGATTGGTAACAACATAGCGATTTTTTATGAATCCATGCTGACGTGTAAAATAATGAAATTAGACCTTAGACTTTTATATTATATTGAAAGCACTTTTCCAGTCACTCTTCATTTGAGAGGATAAAGAGAATTTCAGTACATCCCTTCAGAAAAGGTGAATATACCGGGCGATGAAGATACTCTAAACTTTAAATTAATTTCTGTTAATGCTTTTTGGAAATTCTTGTGTATATGAATTCTTGAAGCATTTTGCTAAAGTTCTGCTGGCTCAGAAGGATTAATGAAAACATATTTGCTGATTTTTTCTCTAGAGGATGAATCGAAACTTTGGATTTAAGATTAGATCTAATGTATTTATCGATTTTTTTTTCTATTGTTGAAATCACAGAGAACTTTCGTATATTTGCTTGGCATTAGAAATAACGTTTATTTGAGAATATTCTATCGATGGCATAATCCTCCGCAGCTCAACTCCTAAGATATCTCTTCCACAAGTATCGTCTGTAGCGATTTTGTGAAATAATCATCTATCAACGGCTCGAGTTTTTTTGTCCTGATCATCTTAGTCATAGTATTTCTAGTTTGTATGGGAGACACTACACGAGTAAACTTCAAGCAAATAGCATTTATATCGCAATCTGAAACTCGCCGTCCGAGTTAATCCCACCAAAATCTTCATCGATCCTATCTAAGATAGTCTTAAGTTCCTCCCAAATACTAGATGTGGGTTCCAACAACAGTGGAACCGAATCTGATATAACCAGATGATTGGTCCGAGAGGAAGCATCTCAATATCTGAGAGTGAATCTGAATCATGAGATTGTTAAAATCAAAACCTGAAGGGTAAGGTATGCGTCAAAACTGGTAGACTTCTCACATCTTTGAAATTACAAGTTCCTGAAGATCCTTTGGCAAGGACATAGTAAAGTCATTAGTCGCCAAAAGACGTGGAACGTAAGTAGCTCACCATATTTCTGGTGTCTTAGAAAGACCGCAGAACCGAATTTCAAATCTTCGAAAGATCGTCCTATAGCGAAGTATCGAAACTGTCTTGTTTCGATATTATTTTCAATCCACTGAAAAATGTAAAAAAGAATAATTAGTTTGAGCACAATAATTCGTATAATGAAGCGCAAAATTTTCGTTCAATTTCTGGTTCATAGGCAAGGGGCCAAAATATTGTTTATACTTTTCTACTCGCACTGATCTTCTTTATAGTTCACATTTCACTAACAGCGGAAGAAATGATATCTCGAGCCATGGTGTTTATAATAATATATGTTACGCCTGCCAGTTTCACGCTGTCAATCGCGTGCGAAAGCTCTTGGTAAAATATAATCACCCGCGATTGCCAGTGCAGACTTTCACGCAAGCGTTCCTGTTCGCTTAAGACCACGAGAAAGCGTACGTGTGAAAAGGGCAAGATGACTAACTATTTTTCGCTGCAAGGAAGATTTTATTTCCAACTATCAGGTAAGACACGATGATTCTAAAATTTTCAGTAGCAATTATTCTGTTCCCCAATACTCACTCCGAGAACCAACTCCCCTTGAATATACAGGGTGTTTCCTTCATACCTCCTTCATTATAATATATTGAATTCGAGAATGGCTTAAAAGTATGTGAGTAAATAGGTGTAGTAAAATATTTTCGATTATATTCTATTTCACTATTGCTACCTAACTCAGTTTAGAATCTGCTAAGCATATATGGCACCTGAGGTCTACCGTTTTTGAGATATTAAACTGTTTCTATGAGATTTTCCAAACAAAAGTCCCAATTCCCTTATATTGCCTCATGTCTGGACATTTTATCAGCTCATGAGCTATTGCACTCCTTGAATTCTGGTAGATAGTTGAAACTTGTTCGGTACTAAAATATGGAGATGTACATATGACAATCTTCAAAAACAAATTACTCTGTTTATTGGATAGCAACTCCTTGTATTCGATCATTCAATGCGGAATTAAATTCCTCTTCTATAGATATAAAGTTCCCTATATATATTTTTAACAGTTTCCCATAAAATTCGATTAATATCTAAAATTCCAATTCCGATTCCAATTTCAATTGATAGGTACTTGAAGCATTCAGTGACCTTAATAGTTTATTCAAAACATACTTCGATAACGAAAAGTTCGGTTTTAGATTGTATCATAATAAGGACTGAGTTTACAGTAGGTAACAGTATTATGTAATCCTCGAAATATCACGAATTCACTGAGAAATTATTGCTATGGTTTATGTTCTTTGTTCCTGCGACAGAAATGCAGCATTTTAAGGCACATCTTTTCGTCAACTTCTTGTAGAGAGATATGAAAATTTAAAAACACCATATTGGAAGGAGTTGCTTGGCTATAGAGCCTCCCCGAGCTACAACTATAATTGATCTAGTTCATAACCCTGCTTCAATTGTTTTGCAGTATTTTTTGTTAGTACTTAAAGTTAAGAATCTCCCCCGCTGTCTTTGCTCTCTTCTCAATTGGTTCTAGTACACCACTGCCGAAGTATGCATCTCTCATCATCACTTGCTATATAATTTAAGAGAATGTGCTAAGCGGTGTCACTGCCCTCATTATAGATTCTACATGTTCTAGCCTTGCATATTTTTCCGAGACGGTATCTGGTTTTAATAGTAGATCTAGCTAGTTCATCACCAGTTTCATTATCCTCTATAACTTCATGGCCACGCATCCACCAGAGAGAGAAAGAGAGAGAGAGAGAAAATTTATTTCCCTCAGCAACTCGCTCTGGGAATGGACGACATTCCCTGACGGAGAGGGTCTTTTCCATGAGAGTTCAATGTTTTATCCACTTTCTGCCTGTCTGTTAGAGTATTAGTCTTTGCACCATTAAGTTTTCTTTCTATACCCTCTTGGCTGCACACATTCAAAGCAGGAGTTTCTAATCGCATGAATGTAGGAGATCAAGCCAAGAGTACCTTCGCCCATTCACCAATTCTTTTGGATCCATCTATGGACTAGATGTACCTTCCTTTTTCATTTATAAGATGAGGGGCGGGAGATTCCCTCCAGGCCGAACGCCCCTGATATTTTCACACTCGCTTATGGCTACAGTTTCTACAATTTGGTTAGAGTGGCAACTTATGGTATCTTCGTCCACAATGCATGTGACGATGGGTATTAGAAAAGTACTATGTAACCAAAGGGTTATGTTTGAATGTAGCCTCCAGATATTTTTGAAAATTCTATGTCATCTTCATAGACTCGAGGTAGGTTCGGGAACAGTTTTATCACTACATAAGTGCCAGTTGAGTGTTTCATCTGTGGTTACTTCCCAGATACTCAGCCTATAGTATTTCCCTTCAAAAGTCAAGCTTCTATGTTAAATTTTTCTCATTTTCTGGAAGGAATGGGAGTGGTTTCGTCCGAATAAAGACTCAGCACATCATTCAGTCAAAAAAATCAGAGATTATTCTATTAGATTTGATGTTTTCCTCGGCATCACCTTGTGTTCGTAGCCACCAACAATCCATCAACAAATTATTGATCGTAAGAAAGTCGATAGGATGCCTCTATGTGGATATTCTCTCTTAACTGATACCCTTAGGAGACACTTCAGTGTCTCCTAAGTTGGTTGTCGTGACACGTTCCCTGAGCTCTCTTTTCCATTTGATGATAGAACTTTCAACACCGTTGCTCAAGATATCATTGCTGATGAATATCTGAGAGGAATTATCGTATGCTCAGTCTATATCTCAAATCACGACAAAAGCTTTTTTTTTTGTCTCTAATGCTCTCTTAACTTTTCGGTCAGAGGGTTAATTCATTTGGTTGTTAGGCAATTTGTTTTTTATGAAGTCAAATGACTCAAGTAAATTGGTTCTCTTTTTTATTTAAGTTTGTATCAGACTGAGTAGCTACTTTAAAAGACAGGTCTCAGATATGCAACATGACTGAATATATTCAGTGAGTCCTAGGAGATTTATAGGACTTAATGCTTTATGTGGCCTAATTCTCCTTATTTAGGATTAAAATATTTTCTGTTAAACTTGTGTTTTCCATGGTAGAGCTAAACATCTTCATCTCATGTTTACAACATCATTTGAGGTGAACATTTTCTACTACGGGTAAGACTGCTAATCACATTGGAATGAGATATCCATGGTTTTCGATTGGATTTTCCAAAACTTCATTTTGTAATCCGTTAATGCTTTCCGATAGGCGTATCATGTGTTTTTTTGCACATAGAAACTTCTCACTTCAGCTTTGAGCTGAGCAAGATCCCATCAGAGAGTATTCCTGGAGAAATACCAATTGTAATGCAATGGACTTGAGTTTTGCTTCTGTTCAAGTTATTGTAGTGTTTGCAGAAAAGTTGGTCCCCAAAGACTTGAATTTCGTTGAAAAAAAGTCGTTGACATCGCTAAAGATATGTTTTTCATTGCTGAAACTGATCCATTATCCATTAAACGCATCATTTCTGGAGATTATTGTATGAGTATGATTCTGTGCAATACCAGTACACCCAGTACTGGTATTGCACACAATCCAGACATCAGGCGAGTGAATTGTGTGCACCCAATGAGCCAAGATCATGAGAATAACGTCGTTTTCAGTCGAAAAAGTACAATGCTGACGGTTTTCATGGACTACAAAGAAATCGTGCATCACGAAATTTCATTGAAAGGTCAGACAGTTAATAAAAACTATTATTTAAGTGTCATGAAACTTTTTCAGTTTGCCTAAAAATAATAGGTTTGGGAAGAACACTTCGTTGATTTTTTACCATGATAACGCACCATCACACAATGTCATGGTTATTCCTGAGTTTTAGAGCGAATACAATCAAATTTCACCATAGTTTGCTACCTTCCAATTCGATGGAGTTTGACTCGAAATGTAACCATTACGTGGAAAGAGGATCGACAGGCAATACTAAATAATCTAAACATCGAAGACAGCTCTGATGTCTTTACCGAAAACTAAATTCAAAGAATGTTTCGAATATTTGATGGAACTTTGGTATAGGTATGATTTAGACATTGGGGAGTACTATCAAAAGGACAATATCGATTTTGATGAACAATGTTGAATTTTTAGCTGAATGAATGATTATCTTGCTCTATTAATAAATGAGGAAATAAGTTTCAAAATTACTTGCACATCAACATTTGATGTAGATATCGTTCTCGGATCTAGGAGTAATAAAATTTGAATATGATTCTCGAGAAGTTTCAAAATTTCTTAATGTTTTTCTGGGAGATTTCCGTTTATACTTTTTCTTTCATTCAAGCCAATATTTCATGATCAAGTTTTCATGAATTATGAAATGATTCAGAAAAGCCATTAACCAATTCTCCTGAAATATGAAACTCATTTCATCGTCATTTGTGAATCGAAACGGTGAATTTCATTATCTTATATCATATCCTCATTTTTCCTCATGAGATTCTAATAACCGTTTCTTTTAGGACATCATCCATCAAATCGCGAACGACTTTCGAGAGTTCCACTCAATATTAAAATAAGATTAATTGGTACACATCAATATCCTTTTTTGTTAAAGCGTGAGATGAAGTGAAAAACTGAATTTTTCTTTCATTCACGGTCGAACCAGATGTTATCTACGTCACTATTTGATTTGCGAATCATGAAAAATACATTTATTTCAAATTTTTATTACAAAGTCTAATATCACCGCTAAACTAAGCCAAAGTCGCAAGACAAGGATGAAGCTACAATTATCTCTAACAGATTTGGATAAAAAAAATACAGCAAATCTTCGTTTTCTATACTCAGTTTTAAGTCTTGACTATAAAAGATAAAAATAAGTTAGCATTCTGAATGTATACTTTCCTTTCACCCTATACAGGGTGAATCTACAGGTAAAGGAAATATATTCATTGGCGGTAGGAGTTATCCGTAGACAGTCTGAAAGACACTTTTTTATATCATCTGATTCCTCTTTTCAAATATACAGGCTCTTTCAACTAAATTAAATTTGAATATTTGTTTTTATTTAGTTGTTTCAAACTTAGTAATTGACGATTTTTTCTAGTACAGAGGGAGATTCTAAAATTCTTATCATACTGTCGAATGTCAAAACAACACCATGTGCATCACCTGAATACAAATCTGAGTTCTTATCCTTAAACTACATGGAGTGTACTTCAAATTTATTCAAATATCATTTTTACCGGATGTTTATTTTTTATGGAAACTTATTCGAATTTTTTGAAATCGCAGTTTTGGCAAGTATTCCGAACACTATCGTGCGGTAAGAACCTAGGTTGATGATCGATTTCAATGAAAATGTCGGATTTTGATGCCATTCAGAAGTCCCACACTTACCCTTTCACATTTTCATTCTAGGGCCGAGCCGGATTCCAAAACATTCATTGTATTTTTTTTTTTATTTAGAATAAGCGCATCAACCACGCAGGGTTATTAGCGCATCCATCAATAAAAACAAAAAAAGAACAACATAGAATTTGAAGCTAAATTGAGTTATATAAATCACAGTCTTTTAGAAAATTCATGAGCTTAGTGAGATCTTTGTTCAGTACTGCACTAAACTATTGCCAATTTGAAAACTATTTCTTTTCCCTGCATACCCTGGGCAGTCGATTATAACATGCTTGATGGTTAAGGGCGCCTGACAATGCTGACAAATGGGTCGCTGTTCTTTCGAAATGAGGTAGCTGTGAGTCATATTTGTGTGTCCTATGCGCAGCCGGTGTAAGACGACTTGGTCCTTACGCAAGGGTAAGTTATATTTCCACGAATCAACACTTGGTTTACACTCGCGTAATTTAGAGGAAGACTGGTTCCATTCATTTTGCCACGCACTTATAATTTGGTTCTTAATGTAGTTTTTGTAGTCCACAAACGAGATTTTCGACTCAACGATTGAGTCCACCGCACTTATTGCCGCCCGGGCTGCTATATCGGCCTCTTCATTACCTTGGATACCGATGTGTGAGGGTATCCACACAAATCATACACTTCTTCCCGACGTTTGAATGTTATTCATGGCCTTAAATATTTGTTGCACTAGGGGGTCTTTTGCGTACAGATTATCTAGTGACCTTATTGCACTTAGAGAGTCTGAAATGAGTATTGCGGATCGGACGTTGTTTTCCTCTATTTGTTTGACACCCTGTAATATGGCATATAGCTCCGCTGTGTAAGTACTTGTATATTTTGGTAATTTGAATTTCGTAACCGACTGACACTGTACGATCGCAGCACCCACCTCGTCATTAATTTTCGATGCGTCCGTGTATAATCTGTCTCCTGGTAAATCACTGAGAATCGATTGCAGTTCTGTTTTTATGGTATTCGTGTTTATGTTGTACTTGTTATATTTTGTCAATGTGAGAATGCAGTTTGGTTTGTCGATAGTCCATGGCGGGGGCATTTGTTCCTTTATACAAAAATATGATATTGGGAATGAGATTCCGAATAAATCTTTGTATTGCGTTATTCTTTCATTGGCAGATGGTCTAGACCGTTTTTTTGTGATATAGAGATCATGAAACCGATTCGATATGGGAGAGAAAGATGGGTTGTTTGAATTGAAAATAACAGACGATGCATAAGTGAGAGATAGATATGCTCTTCGTTATCTTAGGGGGGGTTTTGAAATTTCACACAGTAGGCTGTCTATAGGACTTGTGCAGTAAGCACCCAAAACTATTCTTATAGCAGTATTATGCAGGGTGTCTAGAGCTCTAAGAGCAGAGGGTGCGGCTGAGTCGTAGGCAATGGAACCGTAGTCAATTTTTGATCTGATGAGTGTTCTATAAACTTTTAACAAACTTGAGGTGTCAGATCCCCATTTTCGATTGGACAAAATTTTTAATAGATTCAGGCTTTTATTACAACTTTTTATGATATTTTCGATATGTGGTTTCCAAGTTAAGTTTTGATCGTAAATCATACCCAGGAACTTAATTTGATCGAAAAATTCAAGATTTTTTCCAGCAATTTTCAGTAGAGGTATTCATTGTATTGTCGACTGCTAAACAACACCCAGTACATTGCCGAAGTGAAAATCTTTTCAGATTACTGTTCCCGTATGTACAAACCTTATTTTTTCCACATCTACAACTATTTCCAATCACTTTCTGTGATTAGATGAAACAAGCTTTATAAGATATGGATCTTCTTTGGAATTATTGTGTGTACGGAAAAGATAATTCTCGTACATTAATTTTGACCCACTTCCAGCAGGGTTAATAATTAGATGGAACTACGCTGTTGGGATCAGTGTTCATTTAGGAGAATTTGTATTCTGAAAATTTCCTTAGCCTTTTTGATGATGGACTCTTACTTTCCGACTGGACTGAAAGCTATGGTATGATACTTCGTGGTGAATATCGGAGAAGAACAGTGGAATAATATCTTCAACTGCTACAATATTTAGGCATGAATTGATGAAGTTATCATCTTCAGTGAGAAAGAGGTGTCGACTGTACATACGCCAGAATCGAGAGCGTTTTGAACAAATGACAGATTATGCACCAGTTGGTATTTAAATATTTTCTATTATGTCTTAATTTCCTGTTGGGATTTTGTTTATTATCCGTTGATTCGGCTCGTTTGCTTCCTAGAAGTTCTATGAATGAAAATCGAGACAAATTGTATGCAACCCAGCGGAATTGAAAATTTCCCTTGGTCAAAAGATATGCATTTCTTTATTGTGGTTTGATGATGATGAATTGAATTTGGTTTTTGTATATCATTCGAAATTTGTCATTCAAGACATGCTAGTGTGTATAATGTATTCGCAAAATAAGATATATGATATATTTATCTCAGAGAAAAATTTATACTTCTTCAATCAATGAAAATTGTTTGTCATCCTCTGCTATGGTTTGGTTCAAGATCTGGTTCAATGACGAAACTCTGAAATTGAAACAAGAATACAAAATCATACTACCATATAGACAAATTTCTTATAATACAGGGTGTTTCAGTTATGCAGTCATTAATTTCTACAGGATATTTCTTACCACAAAACATATGTCCAACACTCCTCCGTTCTCAAGATAAGGGATTTGGAATATAAGTTTTTTTTTTCACGTTTCTGTTCGTAATTCTTGTAATTTTCAAGAGATCAACCTCCAGTTTGCAGCAAGAAAATTTTACTCATCAATTCATTGGACAAATCCAATGGTGACGAAAATATACGGGGTGGTTTTTTTCTGGGTCATGCTACTTTCGACCCCAACGAAATCTTAGTTTAGTGCACCACTGGTTTTTTCAAAAATATTAATTGAAAAAATTATCAATATTAAATTTCGTTTGTTTATTGAAATTCTGTCGAAATCACAACCGTTTTTGAGTAAAAATATGATTTACCTGAGAGGGCACGCGTTTTTAAAATCAACTGAAATGAGGGGCGATAATCCCTAATTCAAAGGTGGGAGCGAAATTGTTCACATAGTTTTCTGCAACAACTGTGAAAATGGCCTTCTCAAGTAGTTCAAACCTCATTTTGAGTTGGAATTTACAGAGTATTCAATTCATTACTGAAAATCAAAACACTCAGGTGATACTGAGAGTATTTAAGCGCATATTTTATACAGTGCGTGTTATAAGAAAAACATATGACCATCACGCAATGGAAAAAAGCTGATAAATGAAGAATGATATTCGGCATTAAATGAAAATACAACCAACAACCGGAAAAACCTACATATTTGAAATAATGAGCTGAAGTAAGTGTTCAAAACCATCACATTCATTTCTAGAAATAATGTTACGCAATTCTTTGAAGCCAACATCTGATCGCAAATGCCTGGCATATTTCTTACTCTCTCACATCCATCTAACATACGTGCATATAATTCCTGTCTTGTAGCAACGGGTTATGTGTACTAGGCTTTTCGAATTACCCCGGACATCATGAAGGCCAAGCTACAGGACCACCTCTATCCATCTATTTATTGGGATATGCTTGATCTTAACGATTCTTCACTTTTAGTCAAAAACGCAGGGAGCACCATCAAGCATGAACACATCATCGAAAAAATCAACCCGATTGTTCTGCAGTCCAGGTATGCTAGAGAATTCAATCTGTTAGGTAGAATTAATGGCCCTAACAATCTGCCATCATACAAACTGGCCCAAACATTTGTTGGTAGCTACGCTCAATTGTCTCATGAGAATTCTCTTCAGCCTACAGATGATCGTTGTGGAATTTCATTATACACTCTCACCCTACTCCGCCTATAAATAAACTATTTCAACAAAATTCGGCATTTTTAATATATCTTTGTAGTAACCATTGGCAAAATTCGAGCCTTCTGCAGCTTAAATCCTCTGAATAGGGTAGGGAAATATTAGTTGCTAATGCAAAACACTCCAAACAGTCGAATGGGATACGCCTATCATAAAGATAGTGGAAAAACGAGATTATACAGCTCATCATGGCCACATGCAGTATCTCCAAGTTGTCCATAACAGAGAAAGGGTCGTCATTTTGTATACAGTGGTGTTCTCTGAATCTGTTCATGAATATTCGACTCGTTTGTCCTTTGTATGTCGGATTGCACTCTGGGTGTGCAAGTTTATAGACACCCGATTCGTTCTCGATTTGTATGGGATCTTTAGCATCAAATAGAAGTGACGATAGTTTATTTTGAGGTCTGAATGTGACATGAAGTTTTAATTTTAATACATTATTTGCAACTTTTTCACTGATCTTTCCAAAGTACGACTTTGGGGTTTTCACATCTTACGTTTGGTTAAAGTTGCTGATTGAACCTCTTTCAATATTTTCTCCATTATATAGAATTTGATTGTATTTCAGATTCTAAGTTTCCTGGCGACGAAGGGTTTGAAATGACTCTATGAACTAGAGAGTTATTACTTTACATCTCAGTGGGCAGTGTTCAGCAAGGAGGCCTGTTATAGTCCTCATCTCGTCCCTAGAGAGATCGAGAAGCTGTTTTGTCTTCTTTGGCGAATAGTCAATGAACTTTTTCGCTTGCCTTTGGCCTGGAGTTTTCCTCCAGTATCCTTTGTCTAGATTCTTCCCACCCTTCCAGTTCCTGTCGTCTGTGCGGCTTGCTCAGACCACAGAACGGTACAGGTCACATGAGTGGGATTCCAAAAGCTGATCTAGCCAGTTTGTCAGCGGCTTCATTGCCTTGTATACCTTCGTGGCGCCAGGAACAGGAAAAGTTTGTTCCCCTCAGCAAGTTGCTTGAAGGATTGATGGCATTCCCAGACAGAGATACTTCGATAACTGTAAGAGTTTAGATCTTTGATCACTGCCTGACTGTCCGTTGAAATGTAAATCTTTGCACCTTTGAGTTTCCTAGTCGCTCCTGGCAGTACAGGTTCACCGCAAGTGTTTCTGCTTGCATGATTGTGGGAGTAGAGCCCAGAGGCACTGATGACGAATACTTGGATCCATATATTCCTGTTGCTTCAATCGTTTTTGATCCGTCCGTGTACCAGATGGAGGATTTTTGGTCTAATTGATTTATTTTTCCGTTTACGATGGTGCGGTCTTCTATGGCCACTTCGAAGAGGAGGGAGATTAAGGATTACCTCCAGGCAGTAGTCGGGGGGCTTCTCATAGCACCTGTTATGCTCATGCACGCTAACCGCTGCAGTTTTTGCAGCTTGTTTTGCGTAGTTTTTTCTGATGTTTTGTCCACCATAGGAACGATGCATATGTGACAATGGGTCTTATAACCGCTGTGTATAACCAGTAAGTTATTTTTGGCTGTAGCCCCCAAGTCCTTCCGAAGAGTGCCCATAGGCACGATGTAGCCCTGGAAAGAGTTTTTTCAATGTGTAACTTCCAGCTGAGTCTCTGATCTAGGGTTAACTCTAGATACTTAGCCTGTTTCAGAGTTTGTCCATTCAGGAAGAGGAGCTTTAAGTTCAACATTTTACTTCCTATGAATGGAATTAGAATGGTTTCGTCTGGATGGATGCTGAGCCCCTCTTCAGCACACCTTTCATTTACGATGTTAAGGGCTTTTTGCATCAGGTTCGATAATATTTCGTCATGCTTTTCCCCTAATGATGATAACTAGATCATCAGCATAACCTTGTGCGTTAAAGCCAGCGTTGTTCAGTCTTTCTAAGAGACCATCAACTATTACTGACCATAGCAGCGGCGATAAGACACCTCCTTTAGGGCATCCCTTTACTGCTGACACCGATATTTCAGTGTCTCCAAAAGTGGCCGTTATGATCCGGCCCTTGAGCTTTTCTGTGATCCATTGATGGTGGGTGTTTCGACACCCTTGTTGTTTGCACCATTGCAAATGGATGTATAGGAGGTGTTGTCGAAGGCTCTTTCAATGTCTCCAAATAAAACTAAGGCTATTTCTTCAGCCTCTACTGCTCCTTCCAATTCTTTGATAAGATCGTGTAGGGCATCAATTGTAAACTTGCCCGGTTGGTAGGCAAGTTGTTTTTTATGGAGTTTTATGAAGGTTAAACTTATCGATATGATGAACTAGAGAGTTATATGCAGATAATTTTTGTGAATGAGGGTAGTTTGAGTCGGAAGGTATACATATACCATGCATGAGGGTTTTCGGAAAATATTGAAACTGAATCTACCGTTTAAAGGAGAAATCGAAAGATCCAAGGACGGGATTTGGTAATTGTTTTCTTTTTCTAATATGAATCCAATTTTGGGTCGATATTATCAATGAGATTGAGAAATTTAGTAAGTTGTCGAGATGTACCATTCAAACACATGAAATATATCAGCCTCATATCTATACCAAACCAAAATTTTATTGTGACTAGCAGACTATTGTTCAGAATTTGTTCTTCTAGGTTGGACAAAAATACGTCGGCAAAGAGTGGGCCCAAAGGCGATCCCATTCGATATTCGAACTCCAAATGACGTAAAAACTATTTCAAAGGGCAATTTTCTTAGTTTTATTGCCCCTCACATCTGTTCATTCCAAAAACTCTGGCTTTCCCACGTGAATTATTTGTGATGAGGCTAGTGGCGCGCTACAATACGATTTCGATGGGGTGAAAGTTAGCATGACCCTGAAAAAATACAACTCTGTATATTTTCGCAGCCACTGGACACATTTAATGAATTGATGCATGAAAGAATTCTTTTTTTTTTGCAAATTGGAGCTCCTTTGAAAATTACAAGAGCTACCAACAGAAACGTGGAAAGAAACTGAATTTCAACACCCTGTATTTCGAGAACGGAGGACTTTTGGATATATGTTTTGGACATTCATTTCATTTTTTCTGATGGGAAAGGTCCTGTAGAAATTCACGACTACCCAGTATATTTTCCATATGTGTAGAACTCATTTATCAACCTTTGAAAGATTGCTAATCAATTCAGAAACATTCTGTAGCGTGATTTTATATCTTACATCAGTAGTCGTTCATTTAAAAAACATGTTTTAAAATTCTTTCATATATGCGATTCTCGTATATCAATTTCATACATGTTTTTATCAGGTAATGTGCATTCACCTCGCTGGCATCGTTTCTACAACATGAATCTGATTTCACAAATAGACAAGAACTTTAAAAATTACACCGAAATGTGCACATAATGGATCTATCGTTCAGTATTAAGTATTTAAAGCCATTCTCGTAGTACTCTTTTTCGAAACTCATTCCATTAAATTCTCCCGTTTCAAAGGGAGTATAAACTTTCTGTAGGAATAGCTGCTATAGAAACTCAGAAAATGTGAGCTTTTTTATTTCATGGTTTTAATAGGAACCCGAATCGCAGTTTCTCTACATGTCAGGTGAGTCAGAAAGCTGGAATTTTTAATATCCAAGTTCTGGGAAAACTTCAGCTCACTGTAATCTCCCCATTTCACAAACGAAATTGGAAGTAAGGTGCTGATCAAGTGGAAGGGAAATATTTGGGCGCGAAATTAACTTGCTAATGTTCGGTTTCCTCTAAATTGTAAATAATATTGAGAGATTTGAGAACAGCGTCGCACAGAAAATAGACTATTAAATAATGACCGAAATTCTCTGGGAGCAATAAATTAGAACATCAACTATTTTGATTATTCAAATTTAAAATATTCTATAACTAATAAGTTATGAGGAAAACTTGATATTGCCATTCTTGATTTTGTTTTGATTTCAAATTAACTTTACATATAAACACAATGAAACTATGAATCTATGCTACAGATAATGATGGTTCATGATCTCGTCTCATGTCATGCAAAGGCACTAGTATAGTGCCATTTGCCTTTCAATGTCGCCAAATTCGTTTCTTGAATTTATGTATAGATAAAGTCAATTAAGTGTTTCACGTTTCGACGTCTCCAGACATAAACATTTCAATTATTTTAATTTGGTGAATTCTCCTCTTTTGGTTCTAAATTTCTGTACCTTAGCGTTCCAGCAGTCTATGGTTTGATTTTGTAAAATTACAAGAGAATTATTTATACATCTAGATATATGAATTAAGGGCTTCGTCATTAACATAACCGATACATGACAAGGAAACACCAACAGCTAGATCAGTAGTACAGTGCCATTAGCCTTTCGATGTCGCCAAATTCGTTTCTTGAATTTATGTATAGATAAAGTCAATTAAGTGTTTCACGTTTCGACGTCTCCAGACATAAACATTTCAATTATTTTAATTTGGTGAATTCTCCTCTTTTGGTTCTAAATTTCTGTACCTTAGCGTTCCAGCAGTCTATGGTTTGATTTTGTAAAATTACAAGAGAATTATTTATACATCTAGATATATGAATTAAGGGCTTCGTCATTAACATAACCGATACATGACAAGGAAACACCAACGGCTAGATCAGTAGTACAGTGCCATTAGCCTTTCGATGTCGCCAAATTCGTTTCTCGAATTTTTGTATAGATAAATTCAATCAAGTGTTTTACGTTTTGAGCTCTCCAGACATAAACATTTCAAGTGAATAAAACCAAAGGAAATTCAGTTGGTTTCACCTGGGATCAATTTGGTGAATTCTCCTCTTTTGGCTCAAAATTTCTGTCCTTAGCGTTCCAGCAGTCTATGGTTTGATTTTATATAATGACAAGAGACAATTATTTATTCATTTAGATATCTGAATTGAGGGCTTCGTCATTAACATAACCGATGCATGACAGGGAAACACCCACAGCTCAGACAAGAATATTTCTTTATTTTGGGGAACGGTCAGTTTTTTAACTTCAAATGTACGAATTGAAGGCTTCTTCAGAAAAACAACCAATGTATGGCTGGGAAACATCAACCTCGCGCATTTCGATATTCTCTCAGCAAACTTGATTTCCCATTCAATCTTTGTCTAAGCAGTTCTTTAAGATAACCGGCAAGAGTCGTCATTACGTTTTTCACATAAATTGGAAAAGTAACTAAATTAACCCACAACAAAACAACAAAACATCATACAACTTTTTGCAGGTTGGTTTATGTTTTTGGAGCCTCTCGATTTATTTTCACGTTCCAGAAGGTATTCGTAAATAGTTCTTGCTGCCTTGCATGGAAAACTAAATCTTCTGCCTTACTCATACGTTGACTCTCCTAATCCATTTTTTGGTAGTTACCTAAGCTTTTTAGCTACAATAAATATGCTAGCTGTGAGTATGTGATACTACTCTTGGAAGTCTTTAAAAGTTCGATAAATTATAGTTATAAAGAATACACTTTTCGTGGATATAAACCAACAGGCCAGGCCTATTGTTGACCCAATTACTTTCCGTTAACCTTTAATAGATGGTTTGTCTTGAAACAACGATATTATGAGCTTCGCGCATATGATTAATCAACTGAGGTGCTGTGACAATGCTCTCTCCAAGCACCTATCTCCACATATTGACCACCTCAAATACCTTTCTCGTACACTTTTAACTTCACGATAACAATTCCAGAGGCGCAGAATAATGCTCTGAGTGGTTTCCATTGTTATTGCGATATCAATTCGAAGCGATTCATTCTCTGGCATACCCATTCATTTTGCACTACGACAATTATACAGATACCACCATTATCATCCAGATTTTATATACCTTTTGAAGAAAATTTTTTTCATAAAATTACTATGAAGTCTACATATGCCTTCTTTCTATGTTCACTCGAATAGATATCAAATCATGAAACACTATTTTGTATTTACTTTCGTGAATTTTTTTTCTGTAGAATATCGAATCTTTCAATGGAAAATTTGATGATTTAGGTAAAACAAGTGCAGCATGGTTCTTAGTGAGTTTTTCTATTAAACGTTATATTTGTACATTTTGTTTTGGTTTATGTACCCGTAGGAAAATCCATAGACTCATGAAAAGGCTCCACCTCCTCAGCAAATCTCTTTTTCTTTGTTATGCGCACTTCCCAGGAATAGGTGAACCTGTTACATCACATGAGTATGCGCCTGGGAAGAATTGAGGTATCTGTTTACTCGCTTCTCGAAGAGGGCCAAATTGTAGAATGTTGGGAAGATGTTGGACGGAAGCGAATTCCATAGCTCACCAGCCCTGTAAACAAAGGAATTCTTATTGAAAGAGGTTCAAGAGGTCGATAAATGTAGTGCCATATGATGAGAACTGCTTGTCAGCCTAGTGTTGCGGCAAAACATAAGTTTTCCCGGAACAAGGTATTTCAGCTCCTTGGAGCATCTTCCGTGTAGGTATCTGTAAAACAGCGAAAGACCAGCAACTCATCTTCAGAGAGACAGCGGGTGATCTCCGGGTGGTCGATGAGGCGTACAGACCATTTTTGCACACTATCCAACATCTGAAACGAATGTTCGCGCGCAGATCCCCATACATGGGAAAAATATTCCAAAGCAGGTCGAATCTGCGCCTTATATAGAAGCAACAGCTGAGATGACGTGAATTATCGCCTGGCCCTGAAAAGAAAATTAAGTTTAGCTGATGCAGACTTAGCTATTGCTGATACATGTTCACGCCAGCAAAACCTGGAGTTAAACGTTATTCCGAGAAGGCACATCAAATCTTTGGATGCAATTTGTTGGCCTTGCATCGTAAGAGAAGTTTTTCGAGCAAGGACCTTTCTAGAAAACGTAGTTGCTTGCGTCCTGTTCGTTTTGAAGCTCACCAGAATCAACTGACCCCACTCCAATATCTTCTGTAAGTCACAGATTAAGTTATTCATTCGTTGACATCTTTGATGCTTCGATTTCGTAGCTGTAATCGGCCGCAGACTACTAAAAGACGAAACCAAGGTACAATCGTCTGCAAAACGATGACAGGAGATCGTTAATCTGCAACGAAAATAAGGTTGGCAAAATAATGGATCTCTGAGGTATTCCTGCTTGCAATTGGAAACAATCAGATAATATACCGTTGACCACAACTCGTATTGATCTATTTGAAAGAAAGCTACTTATCCAACTCCGCAAGCATGAATGACGTAGGCGAGCAGATTTCCTGTCGATCTTTGCCTGCGAAAACCATACTGACGGTCGTTAATAATTCCCTGCAACTCAAGATATTTGATGAGTTCATCGTTTATGCCGCCCTTCGTCACTTTGGACATAATGGGAAGAAGTGCGACAGGGTTGTAGTTTTCGGGTAAGGACTTCTTTTCTTTCTCTGGGATCTTGATTTCTGCCATGGAAAAATTTGCAGGTGGAAAAATTTGTAGGTGGAGATGATGCTATACACTTCTCTAACTAGAGGTGGAAACGCAGATTTGCAGAAATTGGCACTGACAGCCTTTGCCATAGACCAGAACCGTCTAGTACCGCTTGTCAGTTCAAGGAGTTTATCAGTTACCCCTTCGATGAAATTGGCCTTTGCTCTCGCAGTTGTTTCATGCTTTCTGTATTCGTACGAAGGTTGTTTTTGTTTCTCTGTTGGATTTATTTGCCATGACTTGAAGGCTCTTTTCTTAGATGCAGAGGTTTTTTTCGCAGTCTTTGTTGGTTCATGGCTTTTGCGCTGTTGTTCTTTCCATGAAATGAGGGATATAGAAAACCATAACTGCATGAATGTCTTCTGTATCAGATTCAGTGGACACATTGGTGTCAGAATCTGAAGAGCAAACATCACCAACTGGAAAGGACGAAAAGAGTTTATGCAGCTCATCCCAGTTAGCACGGTTATAATGCCAAATGAGTCTGGGTGGTTTAGGTTCTTGGTTGAGCTGCAGCTAAATGATTTCCGTAGCAGATACAAGATACAAGATACAAAGTCTCAGTTGACTAGCTGTGCTGAGACTTCCACTGTAAAATCATCTGGATCTGAAATCAAGAAAAGATCCAAGGTGTTCTGGAAGTTGGTTGGGTGATCAGGTATTCTTGTCGGTTCGTCGACTTGCTGCGTTAGATTATGGCTAATTGCGAAAGTTTTAGCCTGTCTTCCTGCTTTATCTGTTCTATTGGAGGGAAGGAGCCAGTAGGTGCTGTGAACGTTGAAGTCAACCAGTACAATGAACTGAGCTGCCGAATGTTATGTCTGAATCCAATCCACCTTATCACCCAGAGAGCGTCGGCTCCATTGTGTCCTCTCTCTGGCATGCAGCATCCGATCTGGCGAAAATACAGAGGCCCCCTTTAAACCTAAATCTTGTATATAACTCATACCCATTAAAAAGTAAATACGTTGTGTCGGTTGTTTGACTTATTTGGGTTTCGGTTAGGGCCAGCACATGGGCTTGTGTATTTTGCAGATGCTGGTGACCTGCATCGACATTCACGTTGTTGTGCCCAAGTTCTCAGATGTTGCAGAACTCTATCAAGAGTTTGCTTTCTTTCGTAGCACGTGAAGGAATTCGCCAGAGGAATGCTCGACTTACCCGCATCATCAACCCCTCGAGGCAGTCCTCCTTGAGATCCGAATGAGAGACTATTTAAACTCCGGATGATTTTGTTCCAGAAGAGCTCATCATGCTTCGTTGCCAATCCTTTCTACCCTGTAAACCGATCCATCTGCCAGATCTCGAAACTCAGTCACACAGGTGACCAATTCATGGAACCTATAGCAGGATTAGTTGGTATCACACCAGGCGACGAGGATGAGGCCGCCTGCCACCTGTTACTATGGATTAGGTACAAGTGTTGCAATGGACCATATTTCTATAAAAACTCTGGTGCTTTACTTCTAATGCTGTACCAGCTAATAGTGGGTAAAATTGTGACCTGAAACGAAATGATATTGATCAGAAGATATACAATTTCAACAAGATGATACAACTCCTTTTCAGAAATGGAAAAATTACTACCATAAAACAACAACTTACTCTTTTGATAATGGTCATATGATGAGAGGTTCAGGAATTATATTGGATGTTTTTATCCTATGCTCTAAGACAAAATAGTGATTACTGTTTTCAGAAGGTTCCAAAGGTTCAGAAGGTGAGGGAGAAGGATTATAAGGTAGCAAGCCTGAAGTCGGCAAACCTCAAAGCCTAATTCTATAGACAACCATATTCCTGGCAACATATTAAGCTACTTAAACTGCGACACAGCATCTGAAGAAAGAGCGAGCACACCCAGTAGCATCAATTGTATTCAATTTTTGTTGCTCTACTTCGTTATTCGCAAGAAACTGTCGTAAATTTGGAGTGAACAAGATACAAGATAACATCGTTTGGATACCGATTTGGGTTAATTAGGTCACGAAGAAGCTGATCGAGTGGCTCAAATCAGAGCATTTATACCTCTGGTGTGACCAGAACCATATGTGCTAATAATTTCTAAGAAGGCAATATCATCCTAAAGGCGAAGTTGTAATTTGTTGTTATCCTACGGAAACACTGTAGGCTGAAGGCACATATGACCTAGCTGATCAAAAGGAATGAGTAGAAGCAGGTTCACAGTTTCAAACTGAGGATCATCTCTTTGGACAAGATGATCGAAGCTGGACCCGCTTTGGAATGATGTGAAATCCAGATCCATAAGAACAATCTTTAAGCGCGATTCTTGAATAATTCAAGTATTTAGAGAAATAGATACTCAATTATGTGAAAATCTCTTCGAAATTTTTTATAGAAAAGTGAATAATTGCTAAACAGCGAGAATTAAACATTTGTCATTATTGCTTTTCGAACATAATAACCATAAAATTTAATTCCTAGTAATTGAAATGAATGATACTTTGCGCAAAGAAATTAACACACATAATCGAAAATTCAACTTTTGGAAATTATCACAGTTCCCACAAAACCTGTAAATACTGGATATTGTCATCTCGGCCAGAATTACTGCATCATGAATTCTAATCCACTTCTTTACTTATTTCGATTAATCTGTTCCTAACCTCATTAACTTTAGTTAGCTCGTTTTGCTGACGTCGTAATCTTCTATTGAGAATGTCCCAGATATGTTCGATGAGATTGAGGTCTGGACTTCAAAGCGTTTCGTGATCTTGAAAGTAGTTCGCTATGAGCTCGGTGAGGTCCGACGTTATCAAGCATAATCAAAAAGTTTTCATCCATGTTTGCAGCAGAAGATTAGAGTCCCAGTCAGCTTCTAATAAATTGACATGTTCTCTGGCGAAATTCAATCTGGTTCTTGGATGTGCTGCGATTCGAGCTGGACCTTGAGCTATGACACAAGGCCTCAAACGAAACTCGCTGAGACGTTGTCGTAGCATTTCAGTGTTGATTCGCACTCCACTGGTCTGTCGAAGCTGCATTTGAAGGACCCTAACATCAGTGAACCTTTTTGTCTCTTCCAGAAAATTTTTAAACATTGTCATGATCGCCTATTTTTGTACGAGTCCAGCCTAGGTCATATAATAGCACTGCTTCATCACATTCTGATGGGGTCGAATTTTGTGATACCCATTGCATAATTACCGAAACTTTAAATTTTCAAAATGAACAAATTTTCTTTATAAAAATTAATCACCAAATAATGTCATCAATATTTGGTGGCTTTTTTCAAAATCTCAATTTATGTCTCATGAAAGGAACATCGAATGAATTCTGTTGGTATATACTGGGTATCTCAAGTTGAGTGGCCTATTAGACGTTTATGGAGAACTGATAATGCTATCATTCTGAAATTTTCGTAGTTGATTTAGCTAGTCCGAAACTCTATTTCTAAAATATTTTCACCTCAATGGTACTTCTGGTTATATCGGAAGTTCATACCACCTTCCATATTTAATATAGAACAGCCTGTATATTGATAACTGGTTCAATGATACTCGTTATTCCAATCACAAATACACCAAACATATAAATCTAGCTTGTTTCGTTCATCAAATCTCTTAGTTGTACTCGAAAATTATTGATTTTTTGCTTTTTGAAAAAATTGATATACCTCGAGAACGGGAAGAGATACCTAATGAAAGGTGTTTTGCGTACAAAATGCCATGCGGGACATAACTTATATCCGACTGAATCTCAGGCAGTATACAGAGTGCTCATTTTTCCGTCTCGCATTTCGAAACGAAGAAACATACAACACTACGTTTTTTCAAATTGTAAACCATAGGTTTTTGAAGTGAAACTTTTATTACATCGCCTCAAACTTTTTCGTCTGTGTGTTGCATGTCGATTGACGGTCGGCCGCGGAGTAGGAATAATGTGAAAGGCGCTCGTCAGAGCAGCCAAGGCCAACATGGCGGCGCCTATAGTTTGCAGCAGCTGACCGTGTAGTGTTTAGACTATTTATTACACAATTGTGCCAGTGCTCCACGCTATTTTGTTTGTTTTTGTCTGTGTTTAATGTCAATGTTTTTTGTATGGTGATTTTAATATAGACTTGAAGAAAGAAGAATCTGCTTCACCCATTGATACTTGAGAGAAGTATTTAATTTGAAATTATAAATGATAGAAATAAACCCATAACGAGATATGATACAACGATCGATGCGATTTTCGCTAGATACATTGAAAAAATCGAATGTAAGTCACTGTTCACGTATTTTAGTTACTACAAAATGTTGGTTACATTTATAAACTGTGAAACTCATGATAAAGATGAAATTGGTAATAGAATGATTGAAAATAATTGAAAAACGGATACAAACGACTCAACGATAATAAAATATTGTTTTCAGTTTTGTAATATGTATATATAATCTCAATAATTGTTAAGTATTATGTACGTCGTATTCTAAGACACAGAGTTAATAAAAATATTAGTTGGCGACTTAGTCCACTTTTATCATTACCCATTATCATTCCAATTTTCCAAGTATCAAATTAAGATTGATACAGCGATTTTTATACCCTTAATAAAATATTATATCAAAAATTTTTAGTTACATGTCTATAATGTGGAAAAAGTTTCACTTTTACCGTGGTTTCATAAAACTACAAAATTCTTTTTTTTTCAATTCATTGGGTTCGCCTTGAAGAAACTAAATGAAGTTCCCCATGCATAGCATTTACCTGAGATTTCAAGTTATGTCGAAAAAACGAATTTTACGTACCTATTTAAAGTTGGCAAAGGCGGCTTAGATTCCTGCACGTGCATAGACAGTTCCCAGAGTATTATCAAATAATTGTCTTTTTGTCTTGAATGATTATAAATTAAGAGAAAAAAATGCGAAACTGCAGTTGTTGTTGAATTTCCAGAGTCAAAATAGAAAATATCAAAACGAATCAAACTCTATTTTCCTAAATTTCATGTTAATTGTTCGAAGTGATGACCAGTTACTTCTATGCATAGTTTTACTCGACGCATAACACCCTGTGATGTAGCTCGCCTCAGTTCCTCCACATCCAACTTCATGAAAGTATTTTGCAGTTTATTATGCAAATCTTATCTTGAAGCCACAAGTTCAGGATAAATTTTATCTTTCAGCGTTCCCCAAAGAAGAAAATCCATAGGTGCTAGGTCAGGTGACCTTGGAGGCCACAAAGACGGACCATTCGTTCCAAGCCATCTAACCTAACCTACCTTGATGCAGCTACTAATAAAGTGTCAACGAAGTCACTACCATCCTCAAAATCTCCATATAAAGATCACCATTCAAGTTTTTATCATACACAAAATAAGAAAACCTGTTGTCCTTCAACAGTGCAAACACATTGAAACTAAATTAATTTTGAAGATTTCTTTCCCTCGTAATTTGAGGATTTTGGTTGGCCCAAAAATGTGAGTCTATGCACGTGCAGGACTCTAAGCCGCCTTTCTCAACTTTAAGTAGTTACGTGAAATTCGTTTTTTCGTCATAACTTGAAAACTTGAAATCTCAGGTACAGGGTATGTATCTGGAACTTCATTTAGTTTTATTACGGCGAATCTAATGAATTGAAAAAAATATTGGTTACAATTTGGAAAAGCGTAGTTTTCGATGTTTCTTCGTTCGGAAAGAAGAGCACTCTGTATACTGACTGAGATTCAGTCGGATATGTCCCGCATGGTTTCTTGTTTGCAAAACACCTTTCACCATTTTGGTAGCTCACGCCGTTCTCGAGATATATAAATTTTTTCAAGAAGCAAAAACGACAATTTTCAAGTAAAACTAGGATATTTCATAATCGAAACGAGCTAGACCTGTGTTAGGTGTTTTTGTAATTGGAAGAATAAGTGTTATCGAACTAGTCATCAGTATAGAGGGTCTTCTATATTGAATAACATAGTTGGTATGCACTTTCGGTATAACGGGAAGTGTATTTGAGGTGAAAATATTTTATAAATAGAGTTTCGGACCAGCTGAATCAACTACCAAAATTTTAGAACGATAGCATTATTAGTTCTCCATGAACGTCTAATAGGCTACTCAACTTGGGATACCCTGTATACAATCCAAAAAAAAAGATGTGTTTATAATTAGTTGACTACCACAAATGAAATACGAATCGTGTATTAATTTTTAGACGCTGTGTAGTTTCGCCCATTTAAAAAAGGCGCTCATTCATAAGACCCTTTATAACGAGATGGTATGAAAATTTGGATTTGTTAGGCACCTAACTGATACTGCGTAAAGAGTTTAGAGTGATAAAAAACCTATACGAGTTTTGAGAACGGCAATCAAAAACGAATGCACTGGCTGGGCCCAATGTCGACAATAATCTGAATGACTTTGGAATGCTGTGTTCTGCGAGAAAACGGAAAAAATAATTGAAATGATTGTTTCCAAGAGCCTAGATTTCTGTGACTCAGATTCCATTCGATAAGTTTAGAACACGATCGGAATTTCCTTGCATTTCGTCAGAACTGATACAGCGCAGTCATAGAATTCACAGCACCATTAAAACCAAGATATAAAAAGACTTCATTTTGCCTGTTTCAATAGCAGTTTTTTTCGTACTCACAGTCTATTCTCTTCGAAAGAAGTGAATTCAATTAAATGAGGTCGAATTTAGAAAAGAGAACTGAAAGAATCCCGAAAACGCTGGTGGCGAACAGCTACGTTTTTTTAATTTCACCTGGAGTTATGTGCATACCGAATAAAAAAATATAATTGAATTTTAATTTTTAATGGGATTCGCTATTTTCTTAAACATTCAATTTTAAGGTGAAATTAATTTCGATGTTATTAGACAGCTGACATGACAATTACTCTGTCATTATATCAGTGATGAATTCAGTTAAATTTATGAAATATTATGTGCCCCAAAAGGAACGGCATATATTGACTATAAACAACCCATTACTAAATATTTGATTTATTTTGTAACTCAGTACTTGCCGAATTTAATTATAGCCAAGTTGATAATTGCAGAGAAGTTGAAATGGTTGAAACCTTTCACGTAAATGCTCGGAAAATCCATCTTGCAGAATACTTGTTTCTTTAATTCTACAGATAAGAATGATGTTTGTATGATCGACATATTGCTGATATGAAAGACTCTTCATCAGTCGATTTTTTGTACCATCTGTAAAGTTTTCATGTTGAGTTGACACACCTTTCTAACTACAAATACGAAGAGAATGGTACTGTGGTAACTGTTATAAGATGCTGGATATGCCTAATTTAATATGATTCAGCTTGCGGACGTTGCAGTTCGCTGAATTGTGCAATTCTTCATTATTATTAGTTGTATTGCTAATAAATTTCTTGTGAGAGAGCTCTTTAACAATTCCTGACTAAATACATTGGATATAATATGATAATTTGAAAATGATTATCAGCAACTTTTCTGTTGAGTTTTTTTAGGAAATATCTACACCTACACCTCCCAAAGTTTTGGTCTCATGGGCCTGACAGCTGTTGCCTATTTGGTAAGACTCTCTACTCTCCCTTCGATACCTGGTGGTTACGCACCAGAGTAGTGTAACTGCTTCTTCTATTAAGCTATCGTAGTGCTCTTCTGCATTCGTTAAATAATATAGATATGACGTATTCATCTTTCAGGTACCCTAGGACGTTTTTTCTATCTGGTCAAATATTTATGTAAGCCTTTATGTAGTTTCTCTGAAGGTTTTCCTGCATGCATCTGAGAATAGCGTATTCTTCTGCGTGCGTTATGGTGTTATCGTCCCCAGCGCATGTTTCCCTTGGGGCAATGGACGCCGATGACTGTACCTCTCCCGGCTCTTGATTCGTGTGTGAGCCACATGGGGCCCTGTGAGACGCACATGGGACACATGGGATGTACAGGGAATTCCTTTGGGTGGAGAGATCAACTTCAAAAGATCGTTTAAATGTGGCTCTCAATCGATCTCTCCTTTATTGAGGAATGTAGAATATCTAGAATTGAAATTTGCCATCTAACCTAACCTTTACCTGTTGGAAATAAAAATGTTTATTTTCATGGAATATATATTTTAATTGAAAAATATATAAAGTATATATAAGGTAAGAACATCTCTTTCACGTAAATATCCTTGGAGTTTTAAATTTTGTGTTGAAAATTGTAACATCAAATAAATAAAAACCAATAATCCTTCAGTATCGTACGCTACCGTAATTCTCAGCTTAAGGTCAATATTCCCTATACTATACTATAGTTATATAGTTTTTTCAGAATGATGTTGACGGGAGACATCATGAAAAAAAATGGTCAAGCAAAATATTGAGTTCTTATACTCACTTAAAGTTTTAGCTGGCACGAGTCTCAGCATCTAAAGCATGTAACGCTACTCTATACAATCTGACCCTATTAGTTTTTGTCCCAGTAGCCAGGCCCATCATTTGAAGTGATCGTGTTACGTGTATGCATTACGGCAGCGATAACACTGAATCTGGTTTCCTCTCGTAAGAGAGTCAAAGAAACTGCTTTCTGAAGCTAGTCTCATGAACAAATAAATTAAAAAAATAAAATAACAATTAAATAAAAACACAAACAAACGAAAAATTAATCAAACCTGTCATTTCTATCGTCGTGATAGTGTATTCTAACACAACATATAATTTTTACAGTCGACATTTTCTCATTTCCTTGTTCATTGCAGTTTGAAAATTTCGATGTATTCCAAGATTTCGTCCCTTAGGTATTCTGTGAATAATTTCAGTTGATCTATGGATGGATAAGGATAGCCATTTTCGATACAATGTGAAGGGAAAGTAGATTCGTCGGTTCTATGGTGATTGTAATCTGATCGATGCTCTTTGTATCTAGTTTTGAATGAACGACCGGTCTGACCTATATAGACGTCTCCACAATCCATACCGGACAACTTTTAAACTCCAGTATTGTCAAATTTATCAGTTTTATTTTTACTTAACATGGAATAAATCTGTTCATGAGAGTGAAGTCTCACATAAGTATTTTATGTAAGGAGAGAATTGATAGAGTGGCAAATATGGCATATTCAAGAGAAGTAGAAACCAAAAAATTTGTTCCCTCTGTTATACATATATCTGGTCTTCGAAAATTTATGGTATAGTTTATATAAATCAAACAATAGGGGTTTGTTTAATGAGAGTACGCAGTCTTTTCCAGCAATAGTGGGCAGGTTTGAAAATTTCAACAGTCGTGGATTAGTCAATGAAATATTTCGCCTCAGAAGTGAAAATTCTTATGTCCCCGATGTTTGAATAAAATCGGTTTAAAGAATGATCGTTATTCTGATTGTTGGGAAATGAATTTTGATGAATTGAATAAAAACTCAATCAAATCTTGAAATTCCATCCAACATATAATCTGAAATTTCTTATACCCTTGAACCTGGGTGTAAAGGTTTTTAAATCATGGTTATTTTCTTAATTAAGTTTGGTAGGTCGATACTCCCTGTGAGAATCCTTATCAATCCGTAGTTTCTGTGATGTTTATGTAAGATTTTATGTATCCCTATTTACGATCATTATAGGTTGAAAATGTGTGTTCCATCGTTTTGAATTGGTGGTATTCTTTTGATACTTAGAAAATTTCATTTCTTAGAAAGGTGGTAGATTATCAGTAAATCTTGAGAGTTGAGAAATAGCTTCGCTTCCATTGGAAGTGGTCAGAAATGAGAAAATATTGGAATACAGCTGGTTCAAGTATGTAAATTTTGTAAAAAAAAGTCCAAATGGGATTTCTGTATGCACTCAAACACACAACGATTAAAACAATGGAAAAATTTTTCCGGTCTTGTTCATAACCAGGAGCAGTTTTTGAATTGTTTTCAAAAAACTTTCTAGCTCTTTTATGTGGAAAGATATTTACATCTTCTTCTGTTGATGGGGCATGTCCAATGGAAATTCGTACGTACTAGGAAGTGGAATTTTGGGAAAAAATAAGAAGTTCAGTGGCCATAAACTAAGAGGTGATTGAAAGACAAAATACTGCGCAGTTTCTCTACGTTCTTATAAACTGAACTGGGAGCGTTTTCATTGAGTGAACTACAGAACGCTCTCCAGTTTTATCGCTTTCTCCATCTAATTAAATATCTAGCCCTAGCTGCATTTTCATATGATTAAAAATCTTCTAGCGTGGAATTTTTCAAGTATCTAACTAAGATGAGTGGATTATTTTTTCGACAGCGTTGTCAGTAGAAAAATTCTACCAATTTTCATTGAAATTTAGATTTATATAGACTTTGTATAATGGAACAATCCCCTCGCAATAAATTAAATTTCCGCTATACGAAAAGTCAGTGAAGCCTTGTATGAGATCAGAGATTTGGATCATTGGCTCTTTTCTTATTTAATAAATGGGAGCGGTTACAGATTGATTTTTTCTTGGTTAGATTCAAATTCTAGTAGTATCTTAGAAGAAAATGGTCATATCGTAGAGTTTCATCCTCTATATACTACAGAAAGCGAGGAATCAAAGACGTAAAGCTCACCGTAATATCAACACATGATGTATTCTAGGGCGTAGATGTTAATCTGGTAGGTGAACATTTAATACAAAAAATTTATATTCTTGACTAGGGGAAAGAAATTGAGAACCGCGAGGGCTGTTATGAAACGACCCCCAAGTTGAATAATGTTTGAAGTCTGATTGTTTGTTCATCAACTTTTCATAGTGAATAATCACAGTGAATAATATAAGATGACATTTGTCATATTATATTACGACTGTCGAATTTTTTTCGCAAATTTTCCTTTGAATTGAACAAGAACCACAAAGAAATAATATAAGGGAGATGTCAACCCAAATTATTGGGTTCATAATGATTCTAGAACATCTACAGATCATAATCGGCATCACTTGGAAGACCGAACCTAGCCATCGGGGCTCTCTCAGTCAAACAGAGAGGGAATTGTTTCGTTGAGTTTGAATATTGAAGGGATTTTGAGAGATTATACTTCAAAATTGGCAAGCAAGAACAAGAAAGTGATAATGTTTCAGGAGGCTCACACTGCGATGAAAGAACATCTCCGCCAAAAAAGAAATATCGCACGTTATGTATTTTTTGATTATCTCCTTAGTCTTTTCTTAAATTCAAGTGTGTTTAGACTTATAAGAGTCAGGTATGATTGTTGAGATATTTTACTGCTGGTTTTCTTCTTCCATTGTTACAGATTCCTGTACCCCCTACCTCTTACCTTTGTCTTCGTCTGGAAATCATGGAGTGCAAGACGAGAATTGAAGCTGCTAAGCAAAAAAATCCTTGGTTCTCTTTATGTACACGTGACACTAACAAAACATAAACAGACAAGCTATTGCTAGTGTAATAGCGATAGGGAAACGAGTTTTTTCCTCAGGTTTTTTCACTCGTTTATTGAATCATACGCAAGAGAGTATGGTTCCCCTGTTACTTTTTCCTGAGCTCACACTTGTGTTTTTTTCTGACACACACCAAAATTCTAAATATAAGCATTTATTTACATATTATACAATTATTCGAATTTTTGTAAATTCTCTCTTTTCAAAAGAGAAAGTAGGCTTGTTACTTTGAAGCTATTGCTTCAGAAAATATTGATTTTCGACCAATCAATGACATTAAAGGTTCAGAAATTTCAATAAGTTTGTAGGAAGAAGATACACTGTATATATATATATATATATATATATATATATATATATATATATATATATATATATATATATATATATATATATATATATATATATATATATATATATATATATATATATATATATATATATATATATATATATATATATTGCTGAACCTTTAATGTCATTGGTTGGTCGAGAATCAATATTTTAAAGCAATAGCTTCAAAGTAACAAGGCTACTCCTGCTTTCCTCTATTCTTTCGCATCGAAAAATATTGAATCCCGAACGAGATGACTCTGAGGTTTTACCTATGTTTCGCCAAAAATACATAAGTCAATATCATTTTCATATATGAAATATTCAAAACTATCCTCATTTATTTGCTCTAGATAAACTAAAAGTAACAATAACACAAGTATGATCAATAATTCTTGACGCATCCCTGTGAGAGAGTTGGAAAAGTTGGAAAAAATAATCTCTACAATTGGTGCAGATCATACTCTATTTAAAAAATTGCCACACCCAGATTTAAGATAACGTGGATCACTATGATGTACGGTAGAATCCGGATAAAACGACCTTCAAGGAACCAGAGATATTATTTCGTTCTAATCGGATGACGCATATAATGGTGGGAGTATTTCTTACGTACATACATAGCTACATATGTACGAATACCTTCATATGTATTATTTAAGCGAAAGTTCGATTTTCCTATCTATGTACATACAACCGATTATAGGAATCACATATTCTTTATTTTAATGGTTCTTAAACATTCTAAATTACTCACAAATACAGGTTCATAAAGTACTGTAATACAGAGAAATACACGAAAAAACTCTGTGTTACTAACATAGAAAGTCTGTTATCTGGGTTTGTTTTTGACAGACTTTTGTACGATCGTGAAGATTTCGTACAGCTTTGTGAATTTGTGACATCATTGGTTTCATAAAATCTTCATCAGAGTTAGTCAATTGAGCGTTTCCAGAGCCTTCAGAGCTTCATACACACTCAAGGTTGAATGAATCTCCTCTGGTTCGTCATCACCACCATCGCTATGTTTGCTATTCGCGTCGTCGGTGATGATATTTTATCCACAATGGTTTCATCAGACGGTTCTTCACAAGTGGCGACATCAACGTCGACACACGCGTATTGTTCGAAGTCTTTGTTTGTAATGGGTAACTTATGCCCATCGATAGCCCTCGCCCTAATAATCAGCGGTACGTCGTATTCTTCGTTAAAATCATCTGAATTTATGGTAAAACATTCTACATTGCTTCGGACGAAACCAGCGTGTTTGCAACATTTAAAAATTCTCCCTTGCTTGAGTTGGGTCCAGGCATCTCGAATCATTTGAATAGTATCAAGAACTATGATCTTCGGGCACTCAAAACTACTGCTTCGACAACCGTCTAGAAACTGGATCATTTTGAAGAGAAGGTTTTGACGAAAATGTGCTATCAAAGATCGAATGATCCCCTGATCCATATGTTGGAACACTGATGTCTTGTTTGGAGGCAGAAACACCAAGTTTATGCTTTTCAAATCTGCTATATGGGGATGTGCAGAACAGTTATCAACTAACAGCAAGATTTTCTTACTCTTTTTCATGAATTCACGATCCCATGCGCGTACCCAGTCATCCAAGTTTTTTGATTGCTCTTATAATCCACTGGCAAATGCCGTGCAGTTTTGGAATATCTGGTACGTTGAGATTTCCGGATTTCAAGAAGTTTTTTTCATTGTGCCACTCTTGTTAACTGCCACCATCACTGTTATTCACTCCTCTGATAATTTTCCTGCAGTACATTTTTCTTCTTTGAATTTCAACGTCTTCTTCGGGGTTTATTTTTCAAAACAGCCCGGTCTTATCTGCATTGAAAATTTCATCATCCCTGAATTGCAGGCACAGTTATTATTTAACTGATAGAGAATCTCCAGCAATCTTTCCACTGACGATGGTATGTCACACTTTGAAATGGTTTATCGAACTTATATATACTACATGTAAAATTTTCCATATCTAACTATTTAGCAAAAAAGTTTGCTTCCTCTTGTAGTAGAGGTCTATTAATGGCTACTTCCCGATCGCGCTGAAGCTTAAACCACTGTAACGATGCCTTTCCCAACTGCTCATGACAAGAAGTCGTTATACGTTTGCATTGCAAAACATTGTCATTGAACAGCGGCTCGATCGTATCTTTATTCTTTATGAGGTTTCCATTTGATTAACCGGCTTCTAATCTGTGTAAAATTGCATTTTTTCCTTCAATTGTGAAACACTTTTGCTTCACAGTACCATTTTGTCGAGATTATTGAACTTCTCATATCAGGTGACAAACACTAACTGTGATTTACTCGTGCCAGTAGTGAGGTTTGAAAGGTGAAGCGCGCGGGGAAAGTGAGGGGGGGGACCGAGGTCCGAATCGTTAGTTGAAGCAAAACAATGCCTGCATTATAACCGGACAAATTATCATAAACAGTGGTCGCTATAAGCAGTTGGTCGCTCAAACCGGAGTCGCACTAAACGGTTATATTTTCTTAGTACCTAACTGTGAAACCTAACTTGATAACGTAAGCGACGTCGTTATAAATGAATTCTACTGTAATTTATCAACGTGAACAACACGTTTTAACAAACGGATACACTTATCAGACGCAGTTGAAAATACCAATTTTGTTGGGAGGTGTTTATCGTTTGGAAGTAACTGGAGAAGACTGGCTGTGGGGATGAAACTTTTGAATTTGGGAGGCTTTTACTTGGTTAAATTCCATTATCAATAATAAAAAAACAAGTACTGTGTTAGTATTAAGTAAAATTCCTTAAAACACAGTACTTGTTTTTTATTAGGGATGAAACTGATATAACCACCATTCTCAGTTACCTTTCTATTGAATCTTTCAACTTCTGAGATTTTAGTAGAACTTTTCATGATATAAATAATACATGTTTCTAATCCTTCATCTGTTATATTTGACTCCACAGATTTAATGACCTGCTGTCTACGAATAAGAAACTGAGGAATGAAGGCTTCCAAATCATTATTTGTTTCTAAGTTCTAAGTTGGAATACTCATATTGATGAGCAATTTACAGTTTCACAAATTGATTTTTACTTCAGAATATCTAGAATAGTACAAACATAATTGGCAACATACGAATTACCCTCTTAGCTTTGATATACTGTCAACAACTACAGTTAGTGATTTTATAAGCTTGTCTGGTTCGAAAATGTGGAAACTTCGCAGTATTTCTCGGATTGTAGATGATTAACAATTCAGTATTTATTGGTGCTAACATACAAAAGTATTTACACACGTCATATCACAGAAAAATATCACTAAAAAATTACAAACGACCCTAATACCCGTTCAAAAGCAAATACAGCGAATAGAGTTCAGGCTGCCAATTCTGAAAAGTTGAGTTTAAAATAATCATCAGTCTTATACAAACATTCTATAATTGAAAATTTCTTAATTTCATTTTTAAATGACGCCACAGAAAGTCTACGCATACAAACAGGTAAAACATTATATTATTTGTAACACAGAAAGTTTGGCCCATTCTGCGACCTCCTCAACCTTTAAAACGGGTTTCTTACTATATGTTTGCCTCTGGTACTATAGGAATGAAACTGGCTATTTAAAGTTACTATTTGTTGGTTCTTGTGAGCATAGAGTAGACACTCAAGTACAAACAAGCTATGGAGAGTCAGTATATTCAGTTCCCTGGAAGAATTTCTACAACAATCTCTAGAGCCCACCCCATCAACAATTCTCACCGCTCGTCGTGATATCCGGAAAACCCGATCAAACCCACTGCAATTTCCTCACACAAGGATATTGTATCTCAAATGTGTCTCAATAAGGGCAAAATAGGCAGTTCTCAGTTCCCTCCTAGACAAAGAGCATGCCAAATTTTGCAAGAGAAATGCATTCTTGCAAATTATTTTAGCAAGCAATCACAATTAACCCCCGAAGTGAGACGCGGATCCAAATGAACACCCAAAAAAAGAACACTTTCAGCCTCAAGAGCTCTAACACCAAACACAACTCTCTCAGTCTTGTTGTTCATGCTCAATAAATTACACAAAAATCATTCCGAGGCCCTCGACTCTGTATGCGCAAACGTTTCTACAGCTTCCACCAAATTATGACTAAGTACAGATACAATGTAGTTATCAGAAAACAGAAAGTGAAGGCGGCGGCTCAGGTAATCCCGAAAATAATTAATAAAGATGAGAAATAATAAAGGATCCATTACAGAACCTTGTGGTACTCCAACTTCCACTCTCTCCTTACCTGAGAAACAGCCAGTCACAAGAACCGTTTGAAACCTATCGGTTAGAAATGAGGAAAGAAGTTTACACTATTTGTATCAAACCGATACCGAGAAAGCTTCCGCATCAGAACTGAGTGAGCTGCGCAGTCAAAGGCCTTAGTGAGATCCAAAACAAAGAGAGTGAATAAAAACCTAATTCAAAACAGTTGAGCGTGTTATTGATGAACTCAATATGGCATCCGCGGTGTTACGTGCTTTTCTGAAACCGAATTAATGCTGTGAAGAAGCATATCTTCCTCAAAGTAAGAAACTATTTGATTACAGAGAATGTTCTCAAAAACCTTTGAAAAATCGGCACTAAAGAGATAAGATGATAGTTGGATACATCATAAGTATCTCTTTTCTCGAAAACAGGAATCACTTTTGAAACCTTTTAATGCCATCAGCAATACGTTTGTTGATAAGATGTGTAAGCGAATACCAGCAAAACAACGGAGAGACCATAGAAGTCGTGGGACCTGCTATTCTTGGGAGATTTGATCGTGTCTCTCACCTCTATAAAACTAACCTCCCTAAATGAGAAATTTAGTCCAGGAGACAACTCTTTCCTAAGTAGTTCATCCGAAGAAAGTTCTGAGGTCTAATGTTATCAATGACCTCATTAGGCACATTGATGAAGTGTTCACTGAACTCATCTGCTGAGATGAGAGATTCGCCTTTGTCATTGATCGTATTTTTTTAGTAAATGAGATTCCACATAGGATTAGACAAACCTAGTATCAAGTTATCATTAGCCTTAGTTTTTGCTCTTAAAATTGCTAATCTATATTTGAGTTTGAAACTGTTACGTATATACTTGAGCTCATCAATCCGATATAGCTCGAAAAAATTGTGGAGAAGTGAGAGATGTGATCTCATATTTCTCAGTTGATAATTATACCAATGAGCACCGAGCGAATTCGCACGCACTCTTGACTTCAGCTCAGGAAAGTCTATTTTTAATGCGTCAACAGAATTCTGATAGAAAACATTGTAGGCCACATTGGCTCCTACGCTATCGGACCTTATGAAATATCACTTACAATTTTCGAAATGGAATGAAAGCTACTAAATCCCTTTCCAGTCAAAGGCCTATGAACTCCAGTATCTACATTTGGATTACGTATCTCACCCGGAAACTCCACTGCAATGCGCTGTGTTCAGTACATCTACTCTTTCATTCGATACTTCAAAATTTGAGAAGATATTACCAATACAGTTTGGACCCCTGGTGGGTTCGAAAATTTTTTGTTGGAAACCATACGAGTTGAGGAGGTCCCACAGTGCACCTGAACAACTATTTTAAACATTGAAATAAACATTAAAATCACCGCATAATAATACTTTATCTGAGAACTTGAAAAGATTCAAAACAGTTTCTAAGATACTTAAAAATCTATCGAAATTACCCGCAGGAGATCTATAAAAATGTTGACATCAATAAGTTTGATGGCTGAAACTTCACAATGAAGCTCCTCAGAGTAGTGAGCTAAGTGATCCTGATTTTTGGACTAGACAATATTGCAACACCTTCATGTCTTAATATTCTGCGACCAAAGATTGAGGCAGTATGCCACCCATCAATGGATAGATGGTCAACACACGAATCACTGAGAAAATGCTCTGACAAACATACAAAACTGTCACATTAAAAGGCCTCCCGAAGATTGAATTTATCACCGAAACCCTGAATATTCGAATGAAGTAGAAGAAAAGTTACCTCCTTTGTCAGCTCAATATCATAATTATTGTTCTTGATCAGTTGTCCCTCTTCGTCGTAATTTTTCCTTGAAAAGACCTAGTAACAATTGCATCTTCAGGCCAGACATTCACGTCTTGTACGAGGAACGAAATTAAAAAAAAAACTTTAAATGGTATGCTATTCCCAACCGTTGCAACATTTCTAAACATGATATTACTAATTGGTATCGCATGCAAATTACCGATATTCTTCATCAGGACTCAACGAACACAACATATCGCCCAACACCTGATAAATCGTATCTACTCGAATACTTCCTTTGATTCAAGGTATTGTTATCTGAAATTTTTGAAATTCAAATTCACTAGATTTTATCAATATATTCGTTTAATCAGTTTTGAACACTCATGACATTTGGGTCGCAACTGACGAAAGTGTTGATCCATACTATCATCCAACTTAGTCATATCACTTATGTTGTGTCTTTTACCTACGACTATTTTGGTGGACAGACCCACATAGATCATTCAACAAGAACAAAGAAAGTTGAAAAACGACAACAATTTAAAAGGAACTTTGTTATTCAAATGTTCTTCAGATGCAATTCCTATTTTATTCGAAAATTCCGGTGGAGTGTTTAAGGAGACTGGCAAAAATTAAATCACTTTATACTTTTAATAATTTTCTCCCTTTTCTTGAGATATCGAAATAACGTTCAAAGTTTAAATCTACATTTCCATCTACACATAATAGAATTATTGAATTCTTTGAAGAAGACATTTGCAAGGAGTTTCAAAGAAAAAACTTACATACTTAAATTTTGTTATGAACAAAACCGCACGAGTTCCCTTAACATCAAAGGATGTTTCCCACTGGGCCTAACTTTTTCATTTAGGAGATATTCTCACTCTGAAGCGTTAAAAAGTTACCCTATCTACATAACTTTCATTATTACGTATTCTCATTCGAATAGAAACCAGAAAGGAGAAGAAATGAAAAAGTATTAAGTATCTGTGTCAATAATTGGTGAATATTTATACAACATAGTATATTTCTTAGCCCGTAGTGATTGGAAAAATTTCTGAAACACGTCAGATGATTTTGTTTCGGGGACATCACCTGCCGTATATTTGATGCTTCAACGAGCAACCTCTTACAGGTGGCGCTTCAACTCCTCAATTAGGAAAAGACCAAAGAATTTGAAAGATCCCTCAACTCGTTCTACAACAGAATACGAGAAAAATAATTTTCGCATAAATTCATTTTGTATCTCTTACGAGATTTGAATATTCTGGCAAACAAACCAATTTTACTTAATAATAATAGTATATATATATATATATATATATATATATATATATATATATATATATATATATATATATATATATATATATATATATATATATATATATATATATATATATATATATATATATATAATGCAAGTTCCAGGAGAAAAGTCCCAATACACAGGCCTTGCTATTGAGATCCAGCAGATGTGGCACCTCGAGAAAATAATAATAATATAAATCATGAACGATCGAATAGAATACTGCTCTGAATATAAAAATGACAAAATTGTCAGTTAATTATATTACATTTATATATACAAATAAATAAAATATGAAATGAGATTCTGAGCAGTATAAACTAAAGAGAAAACCTATGAGTCTACCTCATTATTTTTTCGGAAAGAAAACTTCGAAAAATATTACAAGATTTGATGACTGTTATCTTTTGTAACTGTTCAAACAAATTTTCTTCAGACCCAAAATCTCAATACTTTCGTGAAGATTCCTAGGAGTAACACCTGTTGTGGAAATAATAATCGGTAGACTAAAATTTTTTCATTTTCCAAATTTTTTAATCTTCTTTAATATTCAGAAAATTTTTCATTGTATTTATTTTGTATATTATGTGTGTCGGGTATAGCAATATCAATTATATATTTTCTCAATTCTGCTTATCAGTAAGAATGATATCTGGTCTATTGTGTTTTACAGCTTTGCTGCAAAGAATTGTTTTATCAAAATAAAGTTTATATTTGTCATTTTCACAAATAATCTCAGGTTCATATTTGTAAAATTTCTTTCTTTTGGGAATTAGGTCATGTTAAATTCCTAGATTGAAATGAATAATATTAGCGACGGCATTATGTCTTTCTAAATAATCTGTTGAAGCAAGGACTGATCAAGATGATAATATTTGAAAAACTGTTTCTGAAGAACGAAAACATCTACGGCAAGAATCATCTATACTTTGTTTGATGATGTGTTTTCGTGAAAACAACCTGATCCTGGATCGCAATTGCCAAGCCTTCTGTTTCAGCAAACAATTCCCCAGAAACTAACCATTTATTTGATGCGATTTCATCAATATAATCATTTTTCAATTCTTCAGGGTGCTTTCCGTGTAATTCCTTCTGGATCCAACTTTCTCTTTTAGAATTATCATCAAATATGTCAAAATCTACCTTTAGCATTGTCAAGTTCAGAGGTGTAATGTTATAATCTGAAGCAACAACAAATTTAGACGTTCTCTGTTTATCATGAAAATGGGAATGTAAATGAAAAATCTGTTTACTATGAAAATTATTCAAAACAGTTAATCCACGACCTCCTAGATGTCTAGGTAGTGTAACTCTCTGAGCAGCTGACTTTGGGAGCTGCTTATGATATTTACAAAGCATTTTCCTCGTTTGACATTGTAATTCATTTAGATCAGTTTTAGACCATTTAATAATTCCAAAAGAAGATGTAAGAATTGGAACTCCATAGGAGTTGATAGCTTTGAAGAGGTTTTTACTAATTAAATGACTCTTGATGATAATTCTTTAAGTCTTTTGTAATATGAACTTCTAATATTTTCTTTAGTGCTGCTATGGTTAATTGTCTTCTCTTGACCAAATCCAAGATATTTATATGTATCTCCTTGATGCATTGGCTCGATTTCGATATTGGAAATCTTTATATAATCAGAGGTTATCTTTCCTTTTCAATAGAAAGATTTCTACATTTTGGAAGCTCAAATTTCATATGAATATCATTGGAATAGTTGAAAGTAATCTCAAGTAGACTTTTTAAATGAGATCTGGTTCCGGCATATAATTTAATATCATCTAAATAAATTAAGTGACTTAATTTGAGTTCAGTTAATAGACTCTTTATTTTGAAGCCGAAACTAGTAGCATTTAATTCATGAGATAATGGATTGAGGCAAAGACAAAACCAAAGAGCACTTAAAGAATCACCTTGAAAAATGCCTCTTTTGATTGGAATTACTTCTGATTTTAACGATTGTTTTGAAATATTTGAATGAAGATTGGTTCTCCAACTTTTCATTACAAATTCAAGAAAAAGACGGAGTGTCTTATCAATTTTATAAATTTCCAAAATTTCTTGAAGCCATGAATGGGGAACTATCAAAAGCCTTTTGGTAATCAATGAAGGCTGTATGAATATTTCTCTTCTTAGTTTGAGCTTGAGTTAAAGCAACATAATCAATTACAAGTTGCTCTTTACTACCAAGGTGTTTCTTCTACATCCTTTTTGTTGTTCGGAAAGAATATTATAATTCTCCAAATGTGCATAAATTCTTTGGGTAATACATGCAGTTAGAATTTTATATATATATATATATATATATATATATATATGTTGGAAGGCAAGTAATTGGTCTATATGAGACGGATCAATAGTATTATCACTTTTCGGTTTTAAATAAGTAATTCCTTATATATATATATATATATATATATATATATATATATATATATATATATATATATATATATATATATATATATATATCAATGTAACAGAGGAAGACATCGCTCGAGTCCTTAAAATAATGAACAACTGGGCTGATCCTGGAGCAGAGAGATTGCACAACTACTGACTGGTGGAAATACTTCACGTCTACACATGCTACCATTGCATCTCTGTTTCAGCGAGGACTGACAGACCCAACCACAATCAGTAAAGATTCAACACTTGGCATTACTCATCTACTGCCAAAGGGAGATATCTCTCATGACCCTAAGCTGTACCGCCCTATAACATGCATGCTTGCCCACCTTTTATAAACTCCTCACTGGAGTAATGACCTTCCACATCAACGCCCACATTAGGGCGCACAATCTGCTAGCGCAAGAGCAGAATGGTTTTCGAAAGGGAGCAAAAGGCTGTAAGAAGCTTCTCGTTATCGACCAAATCAGTAAAAAACACGCAGTTAAAGAGGTGGAACCTCTCGGTGAATGTTAAAAGGGAAAAGGTGGTCAATGCATCAAAAAGTATAACTTTGTATGGTGAGAGTGTTTTTCTAGCTCTACCACCAGAAAAGGTTTACAAGTATCTACCTATTCAACAAGCTCTGGATCAGAAAACAGTTGAAGTTAGGAAGTTCTTTAGGGCGAAGCTATTCACCCGGGTCAAGCGAGTGCTTCAATCAGGGTTGAACTCAAAGGCTATGGTAACTGCAGTCAACACTCACTTGGGTAATCACCTACTCATTCGGATTGGTTGTCTGGGCAATAACGAAATTGCGCAAACTGGATCAAAAAATTAGAACCAGGTATGGCATACATCATCCGCATAGCTCAGTAAGCCGGCTCTTTCTACCAAGGGGTGAGGAAGGTAGAGTCTTACCAACATAGAAAACAGTCATGCTCAAAACCTGACGAACCTGAGGAGATACTTCGCTAGGAAGAACTCACCTTCCTATAGGTCCATCTGACAGCTAGATGATTTGACTCCACTTCTACTGGCTGAGGCAGAGATCAAATTCACAAGTCGTACCTCAGGTGAACTAAAAGAGGAATGGATGTCAAAGGCACTCCATGGACGATATCCGAAAAGTATGAAAAGTGACAAGGTAAATAAAAGGGAATCACTTACTTAATCGACTGTGGGATATTTGCACGCAAAGTCTGAAGAATGCCTTCTAGCCATTCAAGATCAAGTCGTGTCAACCAGATCATACCAGAAGCACATTGCAGGCTTCGCTATTCCCTCGGATCTCTGTCGTCGTTGCTCACGTCATCCTGAGTCAATACAACATGTCACTTCATCTTGACCGATTATTGCGCCCAAAGAGTATCTCAACCGACATAACGCGATGGCTAAGATCTATCACCAACATATCGCATTGAACCTCAGACACGGAAAGGTGAAGATGAGAAACCACTTGTACAAGCCGGAAATGATAATGAAAGATCAACAATGTAAATTGTACTGGGACAACCCTATCATCACTGACCGTCCAATGCCACATAATAGGCCAGATGTTGTTGTTTTCTTCAAATCTGAAAAGAAAGCCATCCTTCTCGACGTGACAATCCCAGCGGACGACAATATGTGTAGAGCATACATCGAAAAAGTCGAAAAGTACCGTGACTTGGCCTTCGAGATAAAGGAAATATACGGATTGCATATATATATATATATATATATATATATATATATATATATATATATATATATATATATATATATATATATATATATATATATATATATATATATATATATATATATATATATATATATATATATATATATATATATATATATATATATATATATATTTTATTGTGACAGAAATTCTTTGTTGGCAAGTAGAGTTTATGCACTAGGGTTTCCTGATAAGAGGCATCCTGATGCAAGATGCTTTGAAAAACTCCTAATTAGATTTATCGAAACGAGTAATATGGCTAACAAAAAAAATGAAAAACCAAAAGCTGCTACAGCTGAAGACAACCAGTTATCTGTTTTGTTGACAGTGACAGAGGACCCATATAAAAGCCAAAGAGAGATTTCTCAGTTAACAGATATAAGTTGAACTTCCATCCAGAGAATCTTGAAAGTGTATGCATATCATGTAAAGTAGCACCAGGAACCGAACAATCAAGAGTATGAAAATCGAATCAATTTTTACAATTGGGCAAGTGACAAAGTAGCGGAAAATCCAAATATGCTTAGCAGATCTCGGACGAGGCAACTTTCTACAAGAATGGGCTTGTTAACAGGCACAACTTTCATTATTACGCTCCGGAAAATCCACACCTTATGAGACAAATAGATCACCAGCATCGTTGATCCTTGAATGTGGGGGACGCTATAGTAGATGGATATCTAATTGGGCCGCACTTTTTCGACGGGCACCTCAATAGTGAAATTTAATTAGATTTTTTGCAAAATCATCTAATTATGTTGCTTGCCGATGTACCTGAGCATATAAGACAAGATTTGTGGTTTCAACAGGATGGATCACCGGCAAATTACTCACATCTGGTTAGGGAGTATTTGAATCATGAATTTCCAAACAAATGGATAGGACTGGGTGGTCCTGTTAGATGGCTAGCTAGGTCTCCGGACCTTAGAAGTCTAGATTTTTTCTTGTGGGGTTATATTAAGGGCATCGTTTACCAGATTCCTTCTACAACACAATTGGAAATGAGACAGAGAATAGTCGACGCCTTTCAGTCAGTTAATCCTCAAATGTTGTCGAGAGTTCAACGGTCTTTCCTCAGAGGATTGACTTGTGTCTACAAAGAAACGGGCAACATTTCGAACACTTATTGAAATAGTTCAACACCTTGTAGATCATCTCACCAGAAACCAATCTATTACGTATTTCATACACGACTACGCTAAAATTTCTCCATTTCTCTGATCAAGTATAATGATATGTACAAATAAACTATTCTTTCGCAACCTCTGATTTTATTTTTTTAGTTTATTTTTTATTTCGAAAATGGTCGAAGATGAAGTTAAGGTTACTCCTGCAAGAATATGGCACCATCTTTTATGCGTTGACATGAATAATAAAATACAAGATATTCCATTTGAAAAAATCAAGATATGATATTTTTAAAATTGCAATATTCAATGAATTTTTTGAGTTACTCCTGTATGAAATGAGGATAATCTATTTCAATTCATCAATGAAGCTATCCTTGGGCAATAAGAAAACGAAAGGGTAAAAGTATTCATCATCTCTGGCCGAAGGAGCATGCGATGATGTGAGAGCCTATTTTCATGAATTTTTAAGGCAAAAAAAATATTGTGATGAAAATAAAATAGGCATTCCACACCCTGTTTACTCCAAAATAAATTGCTGAAGTAGATTTTTACTTAAACACAATTCCGTTCGAACAAAAATGAAATCTTCAAGAATGTGTACGAGCTACAGAGCATCACGCCACTGGTGAGTCACCCAGGATATATATATATATATATATATATATATATATATATATATATATATATATATAAAACTCTCTTTTGAGTTATACATATATATATATAAAACTCTCTTTTGAGTTTTCAAGGGTGGTCACCCCTGCTCTAGAGGTTAAAATTCGAGATGAGGATGGTACTTGATGATGACTGCCATTGATCAGCATGGATCTGTTCCAGTTTACTTTACTGAAACTTGAATTGTCTCAGGGAAATAGTCTTCCCTATCTTTCAGTTGCTCACCCCTTATCTTTTACAGTTTTCAATTAAAAATGGAAATTCGTTCGAGGCAATGTAGACAAAGATACCACCTTTCTTCTGAGTTATCATTCGACCCATCTTCCCTATTTAAATCGTTCAAGGATTGCAACCCCCGCTTAGGGGGTTGATATTTCAGAAAAGTTTTGTACCCCAAAAGGTGTCCCCCTTGAAACAAAAATCGACCTGTTTTTGTGTTTGGATCAAAAATGAATATCTTGGTAGATAAAGCCTTTGTTTAGTTTTCGTTGAAGCACCATATATATATATATATATATATATATATATATATATATATATATATATATATATATATATATATATATATATATATATATATATATATATATATATATATATATATATATATATATATATATATATATATATATATATATATATATATATATATATATATATATATATATATATATATATATATATATATATATATATATATATATATATATATATATATATATATATATATATATAAATAATATAATACATAAATTCTTCATGTTTTATGGAAAACGTTCGAGATCTTTAGATGGCACATGTCGAAGCTATGACATCATCGACATTTTCAGATGTAAAACAACTCTTGTTTCATTCTGTACGTTTCTACATTCTTTTGCGAGTATGTTGTACCGTTTCAAAATGACGATTATTAAATTGTAAAACTTCCTCCTAAATGTTATTCTAATAAGGAAATATTATTCTTTCTTGTGTCAGAAAAGAAAATATGAACATAGTTTCATTGACATACCAGTGTGAAATAGAAATGATATGAAAAGTCAGAAGTGTGATCCGAAATGTTTGTTTTGAATATAATATACATAATATGAATGAGATATCATCACTAAGATCCATTAATTCATTATTGATTTTACTTCGTTATACTCTATTTTTATTTTCTTATACGAGGGCTGTATATTTTCTGGTACAGAAAAGCAAGAGGCGTATTATGCAAATTGGCCTACTTCGTTCAATTATTCCCCACCTACATCAACACGTTTCTGCAATTGAAGCTTCCATAAGTGAAAGTCATGCAACTTTGGGAATGCTTAAATAAAGAAATCAATTGCCTCATTGATTTCCTTCTCAGACTGATACATAGATCAAGGATTTATAAATGATAAAAGACTTCTCAGAAATTTGTTTTGAAAATTGCAGGAAATGAAATGGATGTGACTTTCTTACTGAAATTAATATTTGAAGAAAATTGAATGAAGGGTTGGAAAATGGGGATCTACCTAAAGTTAACAGGCTTTCAAGAGTTGAATGAAATTTCCTAGAATTTTATTTATTAAAACCTTCCGATTATACAGCAATAAATTCCTGCTCTTGATGTTTCACTCTTTGTGGGTTTCTTATTATTCTTGAAATATATCCTGAAAGTTGAAACGATTTTATAATCTGGCATACATTTCAGGTCCAAATAATAACTCACAATAATTGTATCAGGGATATTTTCAGCAAAGCATTTGCTAATATTTCTTGCTTTGGAATGACAAGTTCTTCGAGTCGAAGAGTTCATTATTTTCCATGATATCACTTTTGAAGAATTTCAAGAGTTAGTAGCACAAAGAAAACGAGAATTTCAATAAAAGAATATTCGAAATATTCCCTTCAGTCTTTGAGAAATAATACCTTTTTGAGGGGGCGAAAAGTTTAAGTGCAATAGATAATACATTTTTGGAAAGAATGCTAATATCCTACCCCATTTCTGAACACGACGTGAACTTGAATATATGAAATATACTCTTAGCATTTTATATTCAACAAGTTATATATATATATATATATATATATATATATATATATATATATATATATATATATATATATATATATATATATATATATATATATATATATATATATATATATATATATATATATATATATATATATATATATATATATATATATAATAATGAAAATGAAAAGATTTTAACAGAAATGACAGAAAACCTTTCAAATAATTTTCCATATACCACACTAACAACGTACTTTTGACAGGTGTTGTCAGGAATGAATTTTATCAGAAGGTGAAAAATTGAATAACAAATTTGACCCGTTCAAGTTCAAAAAAACTCGAAGAGTTTGTAATTATAAGAACAAACCCTACTTTTCCTACTCTGTATAGGTCCAAGTTTGAACAAAATCGAATCTTGAATGAATATCAGTGAATATGCATTCAACTATACCTTAATATTATTATTTCTTATGAATTGAGTAGGAACAACTCTGAACAGAAAAAAATCGATATCAGACTTCCTCTAATATAAGTTATGCTTGAGTTATGCGTGGTTTAGATAAACTGATGAAGGTATAGCGTTACCCACACATAGATGTGTTTTAATAACATGTAGGATTCTAAATCATTCAATTCAATGTTTGTTTTGTACCGTATTCTTTTAAATAAAAGCTTCTTCAATCAAAATGCAGAAACAATAATCGGGATTATTAAGGTCAGGAATCTTTTGTGTTGCTGTTTTTTCTCTTTCCTAATATGTTATTTGTCTAGGTGGTTTTCGTATATTGCAAGGTATTCAACGTAGGTTGAATTGAATATTGGTGGAATATTATTGTATTCAAGCTATTGGATAATTTTCTGTGATATTTTCTGTAATAGTGTTCGTACTTCACAGGAAGATAGATAATTATTAAAAGAATATTATCTTCCAAATAAATTCACAATAATTTAGGCTAACTGTTCTAAATTGTTCCATTTCCGTTCGAAGAATTAAACAAATTTACGAAGTGAAACCTTCGTCTCAATCCAACTTTTACATAGAACAAGAATTCAAATCGTATTCATAAATAATTGAAGACTTCTCTGAAATTTGTTTTAAAAATTGCAGGAAATGGATTGGATGAGACTTTCTTATTGAAATGTATATTTCGAGAAAATAAAATAAAGGGTTGGAAAATTGGCATCTGCCTAAAGTTAACACGCTTTCAAGAGTTGAATGAAATTTCCTAGAATTTTATGATGTTTGAAACCTTTCAATTTTACAGTAATAAATTCCTGCTTTTGATGTTCTACTCCTTCTGGGTTTCGTATTATTCTTGAATATATCCTGAAAGTTTAAACAAGTTTATGATCTGGTATAGAGTTCGTGTCCGAATTATAACTCTCAATAATTCTATCAGGGATATTTTCAGTAAAGCCTTTGTTAATATTTCTTGTTTTGGAATGGCAAGTTCTTCAAGTCAATGAGTTAGTTCATTATTCTCCATGAGATCACTTGTGGAGAATTTCAACAGTTAGTAGCACAAAGAGAACGAGAATTTTAATAAACGAATATTCCAAATATTCCTTTGCAGTCTTCAAGAAATAGTGCCCCTTTGAGGGTGAGAAAAATTAACGTGAAATGGATAATACATTTTTGGAAGTAATGAATGTTAATACCTTACCCCATTTCTGAACAAGACGTCAATTTGAATATATGATATGTACTCTTAATATTCTATATTCAACTAGTTATATATAAATAGTAATGAAAATAAAATATTCCAACAAAAAGATAGGGAATGATTGTAATAAATTCGTTTCTAAATTAGCCATTGTATATAAAAATCATCAACAATAACAGTCCGATTATATACATACTAAGGTAAATTATTGACCCAATGATGTATATAGAGGGTGTAAATAAATAAGTGTGAAAGATTTTGCGAGGTGATTTCTCAAGCCATTTTATGACGAAAAATACCCATGAACATGTAAACTCTTCGTTGCCGAAATACAGGGTGATGAAATCTTCCGATTGTTTCAGTTTTTTTCTCCTACTTACAACAGTTTTTCAGATACTCAGTTCTAATTCGGAACAAAAATGCCTTTTAAAATTAACATAATCAAATCAGAGAAAAAATTATAGAAAACTACTGGGTGGTACTTTTTCAGAGATCACGTGTCATTTCTACTCCTAGAACTATTTTCAGCACGTCCCGTAAATTCAAAAATTTTTTTCTGTAAATTTGCAATTGATTTTTGATGTTTTCTTTTTCTTGCATATTTTCCGTACCTGCCACAGTTTATGTATACAAACTTGATCCATTTATCTGTTTGATGAAAAGATAATATAAAGAAAACGATCATAATGTGTTCTGAAAATGGCCTTCTGCAGCCATTACACATAAAACAAGGTGTTGATCTTCGTATCGATTGAAGATCGCAGGGGTATCTTGAATAACTCTGCAAGAAATGAAATGCGGTTTCACAAATCTTCTACGTCTTGTACAGCATGTCCCATTTTGGGGGTGCCACCAGGAGCATCTCTGTTATTATTTAGGATAGAGAGATGGGGTTTTCACGACCCTTGGTTACTTTTTCGAGACAAATTCATAGAGCTAATCATAATTATTCTAACTTCAGTGGTTTTTGAGTTATTCGCGAATCTTGAAAATTTCCGGATTTCTTTTTTTCCCGATATCTCGGTTCTTATAGAGGATAATTGAAATCTGTTTTTACGTTTCTGAAACGATTTTCTGAGTAGATTCCAGTGACGTACTCGAAGTTTTTTTTTTCATTAATTATGACAGATATGACATAAAGTTGCATTTTTTTAAATAAGAACATAGTTTTTTTTGGCATATTCCGATTGCCGTTTTTTTTCCTTTTCAAAAATATATAACATGATGAAAAAATTTCCACCCAATCTGAAGAAAATAACGGAATAATGATATACCCCTAATGGCTGGGCGAAGGAACACACGTGAGCGGACGAACCATAGAACATTTTTAGTTATTCGATGAAAACGATCAAAACAATGCAAAATCTTCTTGACCGAAATAATGGAGCTAGGCTGCTCCTAAGATTCCATCGTTATTTATGACATCCGCAATTTCTGCTTTTTATTTTATTTTGGAGATTGTCGTTTAGTTTCTAGAGTTCTCTGAGAAATACCTACATGAGAATAATAATAGGCACCTAATAATTTACTCAAATTTACTTCTCATAATGATTTACATATATTGCTCGAACTGATTTCCATCATGTTGTAAACATAAAGTGCATCTTCGGATCATATCTTCTATGTCTGAATGCTCTCTGTGAACACAGAAGTCTTCATCTATGCACGTTCATTAGAAACCATAGAACGACCAATAATTATTATTATTCATTATCTGTGGATATATTGGCTTCGTGTCTATTTGAATTCGTAAAATTAGTGTTCGTTGTTGAATTTGAATTGTTTAGTTAATGCTGCAATTCACACTATGGAACAAAATAGAAGATACGAAAATTTCGAAAAAGTTGATATGCTGAAGGTCTACTTTCAGTGTCACTGTAACGCAGTCCGTGCATCGGAAGAATATTTGACTAGGTAAGTTCGACAATGGAAATGGAAGTAGTAATTCTAATCAATATTAAATACCTGACTGACACTCTCCAATAGATTTCCTCAAAGAATTCAACCAAACAGGAAGTTCTTCGCCAAAATGGAAGCAAATCTTTCCAATTATGGTTCGTTCGAGAAACCAAGAAGTAAAAACTACAATAAACGGAATAGAGGTGATAATGAACTTGACGTGTTAGCAGCTGTTGAGGCTAACCGTTCTACATCGTGTCGGCAAATTGAGAGCGAAGTGGTGTGTCAAAAGCAGAGCCCAAAGAATTTTGAGAAAGTATAAATATCATCCCTATAAACATAAAATAATTCATCATCTCAATGCCGGGGATGCAGAGAGGAGAACGGCGTTCTGCAATTGGTATTTAGGAGAATCAGAGGTGAAGCTCGTTTTGGGCGACATATCATTTGGTCTGATGAGTCAAGAATCAGCAGTGCCGGAATCTTTAATCGCCATACGAATAGATTCTGGGTAAACGAAAACCAACACGAAGCAGTAGCTCGACGGCAGCAGGGAGGTTCGGTTTCAATGTGTCGTGTTTCGTAATGGGCAACAAATTAGCCTACTATATCTTTGATGGCAACTTGAATGCACAGAGATATCTCGAAATTTTAAATATTTGTCTGCCACAACTGCAAGATGACATTCCTCTTGCTCAATTCAACACATATTACTTCCAACAAGACGGTGCTCCTTGCCATAATTCGGCCGTGGTGAGGAACTACTTGGATTTAAATTTTGAAAATAAATGGATCGGTACCAATGGCCCAATTCAATGGCCACCTAGGTCTCCTGACCTATCCGTTTTAGATTTTTTTCTTTGGGGTTATTTAAAAAATAAGATATATAGGAGGCAATACGCCAATTACGATCAATTGAAGAATGCAACAATGAAGCATTCGAAGATCTGAGGAGATCCTCGCTACATTTGACTAGGGCCATAGAAGATATAATCCGAAGATGCACTTTATGTTTACAACATGATGGAAATCAGTTCGAGCAATATATGTAAATCATTATGAGAAGTAAATTTGAGTAAATTATTAGGTGCCTATTATTATTCTCATGTAGGTATTTCTCAGAGAACTCTAGAAACTAAACGACAATCTCAAAAATAAAATAAAAAGCGGAAATTGCGGATGTCATAAATAACGATGGAATCTTAGGAGCAGCCTAGCTCCATTATTTCGGTCAAGAAGATTTTGCATTGTTTTGAATGTTTTCATCGAATAACTACAAATGTTCTATGGTTCGTCCGCTCACGTGTGTTCCTTCTCCCAGCCATTAGGGGTAAATCATTATTCCGTTATTTTCTTCAAATTGGGTGGAAATTTTGTCATCATGTTATATATTTTGAAAAGGAAAAAACGACAATCGGAATATGCCAAAAAACTATGTTCGTATTTAAAAAATGTAACTTTATGTCATATCTGTCATAATTAATGAAAAAAAACTTCGAGCACGTCACTGGAATCTACTCAAAAACCGTTTTAGAAACGTAAAAACAGATTTCAATTATCTTCTATAAGAACCGAGATATCGAGAAAAAAGAAATCCGAAATTTTCAAGATTCGCGAATAACTCAAAAACCACTGAAGTTAGAATAATTCTGATTAGCTCTATGAATTTGTCTCGAAAAAGTAGCCAAGGGTCGTGAAAACCCCATCTCTCTATCTTAAATAATAACAGAGATGCTCCTGGTGGCACCCCCAAAATGGGACATACTGTACAGGAGCCCTTCAAACCAACGTTTTCAGATGTCCCCAAGTATATAAGTCTATTGCATTGGATGTTTCATTCAGATCTTGACATGCTCTTATACTAAAGTGAGCAGGAGCGCCATCTTGCATGTACTACATTCCTACATTGTCGCCTAAAGGAGGAGGGTCAAGTAGATCTGGCAGCTCTTCGGTTAGAAACGGAATGGATGAATCTCCATTCAATCTAGCTGGAAGGAAATGTGCACCAATTGGGTGATCTCTAATCATTCCGAACTACACGTTCGAAGGAAATTGTTCCTGGTGATAAGCTACAACGAAAGCATGAGTATTTTCCTCCGCCGCAAGTTTTACGAGATGGCATCTCTCGCAAAACTTGCTTTATTCGTGACTAAATTATGCTCCAGAAATTCAGGTTCTTGTCTAATCGTATCAAGAAACCATAGCGAAAATACAAGACAGTTAGGAAAATCACAAGGGACAGTGCTTGTACTGATTGTACATAATATGGTTATCAGAGCTGTTTTTTTAAGATGGCAACATACACAGTATGTCTCAAAGTATGCAGGACTTTTCAGACATGAGAAAAGCAAATGGCTTTTATCGGCAAAATTCTTTTACTTTATTCAAAATATAGTCTCTTTTCACTTCGATACACTGTTAAATAAAATTTCGATTAAGTGTTAGCGGTCCTTGACCGGCATAGCTCGGAGAATGTTGGTAAACGCCTTCCGGATGGCCGTAATGTAAGCAGAACACTTTATTTTCATTGGCAAATGGAGTATCCCGAACGAATGAAGTCGATCGGAGCTAGGTCTGGCGAATATGGGTCGACAAAATTCGATTTTTGGTCAAAAAAGGGGTAATTAGCGTCTATCGGCGAGATGGCGCATTATCGTGCAACAAATGCCAGCTTTATTCCTCACGATATTCCGGCCAAATGCAAGGAATACTATGCAACAAACACCTCAAAACTCCAAGATAATAAACCACAGTAACCGTTTGGCCCGGTGAAACAAACTCATGATGAACAATACCCTTCGAATCGTGAAAACTAATGAGCATTGGCTTCACTTTTGACTTCTCAAATCGACATTTTTTGGTTTCTGGCTCGTCATTACTGAGATGTGATATTATTCCTGTAATATATCAACCAATCATTCATATTCATTATTGTTTATTCCTTGTTTTCCTATATTTCATTTCCACTTTCATTATATGAGGGTTGTATAAATGGAGATACAAGAAATACAGGAGGCGTACCTTCATATTCAAACTTCATTAATTTCACCATTCCTCCACTCTAGAAAAAATTCGTTCAGATCTCTTTTGACAGATCTTTGCTTTTTCTTTCAATCGATTGGGCAGGGTCAATTTCGTGAATCCACACACGGCTGTACTGGCGGGTAAGAACATTGAAAAATGGAACGTATGTTACATAAATTGTCACGATTTTAAACTGAATACTTATACCATTATTCAAGATTTCTGACGTATCTCGCGAAATTCTAAAATGCTCTTTTTTTTCGAAAATCGTTCATATGAACATAATGGACACCCAACTACAACAATTTTTTTCTTATGGAGATGCTCATGTGAAATTGAATCCACTGTTGCGGATCTAATACCAAGGTAGTCTTAATTATTTGATAGGTGCATCTTTCGAAAATAAGACGCAGTCGCTCTTTGATCTTTGCAGTCACTGAGGAACAGTAGTTTCGGGAGATCTCAAAGTATACAGCCTAGCTCTTATATTTTCACTTTCGGATATCGAAACCATGTCCATGTTATTTCTTCTTACAGAATTAGAAAGAGTAATATCTTGATCGTGATTACTTTAGGGAGAATTTCACAATCAAATGGTTTCTAATAGTGAAACGAATCGACTAGACCTTACGAAAATCTTGAAGCATCAAGAAAAACCTTTCAAATAATTTTTTAAATACCAAACTGACATCATACTTTTGACAGGTGATTTCAGGAATGAATTTTATCAAAATGGAAAATTGAATAACAAATTTGACTCGTTCAAGCTTCCATAAAACTTGAAGATTGTAATTATAAGAGCGAAGCTTATTTTTCTACTCTGTATAGGTGGAAGTTACAACAAAATCAGATCTTGGATAAATATCAGTGAATGAGCAATCAATTATACCTAAATATTATCATTTCTTTTGAACTAAGTAGTAACAACTCACAACAAAAAAAATTTTCAAATCTAACAAATACTAATGTAAGTTTTGGGAGGTCAGAGATAAAATGGTTAAGATATAGCGTTACCCACATATTGGTGAGATTTAATAACAAGAAGGATTCTAAATCAATTCAATAATTGTTTCATACCGTATTCTTTCAAATGAAAGTTTCTTCAATCGAAATACAGTAACAATAATCTGGATTATAAGGGTCAGGAATCTTCCGTGTTGCTATTTTTTCTCTATCCCTTATTTTAATCATGTCATTTGAGAATTTCATAGATTGCAAATCGAGACAAAGGTCGTATGGAATATTCGTGGAACATTATTGTATTCAAATTATTTGATAATTTTCTGTGATATTTTCTGTAATATTGTTCGTACCTCATAGGAAGATACATAAATATAAAAGAAATATTATCCTTCCAATAAATGCACAAACATTTAGGCTAACTGTTCCCAATTGTTTCATTTCCGTTCGAAGGATTGAACAATTCCACAACTCTACCTTCGTCTGAAACCAACTTTTACATAGAACAAGAATTCAAATTGTATTCATAAATAATTAAAGACTTCTCTAAAATTTGTTTTGATAATTACAGGAAATGGAATGGATGAGACTTTCTTATTGAAATGGATATTTCAAGAAATTAAAATGAAGAAGTAAAGCGTTAGAAAACTGGGATCTGTCTAAAGTGAACTCGAGTTGAATGAAATTTCCTAGAATTTTATGATGTTTGAAACCTTTCAATTATACAGTAATAAATTCCTGCTTTTGATGTTTTACTCCTTCTGGGTTTCGTATTATTCTTGAAATATATACTGAAAGTTAAAACAAGTTTATGATCTTGTATAAAGTTCATGTCCAAATACTAACTCTCAATATTTCTATAAGGGATATTTTCAGTGAAGCTTATGCTAATATTTCTTGCTTTGGAATGGCAAGTTCTTCAAATCGATGAGTTCATTATTCTCCGTGAGATCACTTTTGGCGAATTTCAACAATTATCAGCACAAAAGGTACGAGAATTTTAATAAAAGAATATTCGAAATATACCGTTTCAGTCTTTAAGAAAAGAAGCCTCTTTGAGGGTTAGAAAAGTTAACGTGAAATGGATAATACATTCTGGAACGAATGCTAATACCTTACCCCATTTCTGAACAATACGCCAACTTATATATGATATATATTCTTAGTATTCTATATTTTTTCAGTAATATATACATAACAATGAAAATGAAAAACATTTCAACAAAAATGATAGGGAATGATTTTAATGAATTCGTTTCTAAATTTTCCATTGTCATAACTAAGAAACATACATGGCCATATCAGGCAAGTAGGGTCGATGTGTAATGACTTTAGTTTATGTCTACGTAAAGGGTCTACTATTCGCATTGTCTTGAAGCATTTATTAACTTAATTGATTTCACTAATCCTCTTCTCTAAAAACTTCGTAGATAAATTTTTGACAGATCCTTGCTTTAACGCAATCCATGGGGCTTGGTCAATTTCGGTAATGTGTATGTTAAATCATTTGTCACGAAATAAGACTGAATGCTAATACTCTTATCCAACATTTCTGATGTATCTCACGAAATTCTAACTTGCGCCGTTTTTTGGAAATCGTTCAACAAAATTGAACTTACTGTTGCGGATCCAACACCAAGGTTGTCTTAATTACTTGATGTTTCGATCATACAACGCACTCGCTCAGTGTTGTTTCCAATCACTGACGAACAATTCCTAGCAGCACGTAGCTCATCTTCGAACAATATCTGTCCTCTTGTAAATTCAATGTACCACCCACCAAAACGAAGATGCATTTTGATCGCCAATTGGGCGCTGCAACCGTTCGAGACTGTTCTTCTGTTAAACCAACTTCGTAATCGTAGTAGATCATCGCACGCCCATGTTCTGTAGACAACCCAATGTTCCGCTAAGTTAAAACGTTCAGTCTGTGGGAGCAGCGACTTAACTGAAGTCACAACATTAATAATGACGGATGAAGGTTTCTAATAAATCAATGTTGCTACCTCTCACTCATGTAGTTTCGTGACATCTCAAAGTATATAGCCCAGCTCTTATATTATCACTTTCGGATATCGAAACCATATCCACGTTAGTTCTTCTTACATAATTAGAAAGAGTTAAATATTCATCGGGATTACTTTAGGGAGAATTTCACAATCAAATGGTTGTTATAGTGAAAAGAAACGACTAGATCGTACGAAAATCTGGAAACATACAAAAAACCTTTCGAATAATTTTTATATACCATACTGACATCATACTTTTGATAAGAATCTTCCGTGTTGCTGTTTTTCTCTATCCCTAATTTTAATCATGTCATTTGTCTAGGTGATTTTCATAGATTCGACAAAGGTGGACTTAAATATTCGTGAAACATTATTGTATCCAAGTTATTTGATTATTTTTCTGTAATATTGTTCGTTCCTCATAGGAAGATACATAAATATGAAAGAAATATTATCCATCCAATAAATGCACAAAAAATTAGGCTAACTGTTCTTAATTGTTCCATTTCCGTTTGAAGGATTGAACAATTCTACAACTTTACCTTCGTCTGAAACCAACTTTTACATAAAACAAGAATTCAAATCGGTTCATAAATAATTGAAGACTTCTCTGAAATTTGTTTTGAAAATTGCAGGAAATGGAATGGATGAGACTTTCTTTCTGAAATGGATATTTCAAGAAATTAAAATGAAGAAGTAAAGCGTTAGAAAACTGGCATCTGTCTAAAGTTAACACGCTTTCAAGAGTTGAATGAAATTTCTTAGAATTTTATGGTGTTTGAAACCTTTCAATTATACAGTAATAAATTCCTGCTTTTGATGTTTTACTCCTTCTGGGTTTCGTATTATTCTTGAAATATATACTGAAAGTTAAAACAAGTTTATGATCTCGTATAAAGTTCATGTCCAAATACTAACTCTCAATAATTCTATAAGGGATATTTTCAGTGAAGCTTATGCTAATATTTCTTGCATTGGAATGGCAAGTTCTTCAAATCGATGAGTACATTATTCTCCGTGCGATCACTTCTGGCGAATTTCAACAATTATCAGCACAAAAGGTACGAGAATTTTAATAAAAGAATATTCGAAATATACCGTTTCAGTCTTTAAGAAATGAAGCCTCTTTGAGGGTTAGAAGAGTTAACGTGAAATGGATAATACATTCTGGAACGAATGCTAATACCTTACCCCATTTCTGAACAAAACGTCAACTTATATATGATATATACCCTTAGTATTCTATATTTTTTTCAGTAATATATACATAACAATGAAAATGAAAAACATTTCAACAAAAATGATAGGGAATGATTGTAATGAATTCGTTTCTAAATTTTCCATTGTCATAACTAGGAAACATACATGGCCATATCAGGCAAGTAGGGTCGATGTGTAATGACTTTAGTTTATGTCTACGTAAAGGGTCTACTATTTGCATTGTCTTGAAGCATTTATTAACTCAATTGATTTCACTAATCCTCTTCTCTAAAAACTTCGTAGATAAATTTTTGACAGATCCTTGCTTTAACGCAATCCATGGGGCTTGGTCAATTTCGGTAATGTGTATGTTAAATCATTTGTCACGAAATAAGACTGAATGCTAATACTCTTATCCAACATTTCTGATGTATCTCACGAAATTCTAACTTGCGCCGTTTTTTGGAAATCGTTCAACAAAATTGAACTTACTGTTGCGGATCCAACACCAAGGTTGTCTTAATTACTTGATGTTTCGATCATACAACGCACTCGCTCAGTGTTGTTTCCAATCACTGACGAACAATTCCTAGCAGCACGTAGCTCATCTTCGAACAATATCTGTCCTCTTGTAAATTCAATGTACCACCCACCAAAACGAAGATGCATTTTTATCGCCAATTGGGCGCTGCAACCGTTCGAGACTGTTCTTCTGTTAAACCAACTTCGTAATCGTAGTAGATCATCGCACGCCCATGTTCTGTAGGCAACCCAATGTTCCGCTAAGTTAAAACGTTCAGTCTGTGGGAGCAGCGACTTAACTGAAGTCACAACATTAATAATGACGGATGAAGGTTTCTAATAAATCAATGTTGCTACCTCTCACTCATGTAGTTTCGTGACATCTCAAAGTATATAGCCCAACTCTTATATTATCACTTTCGGATATCGAAACCTTATCCACGTTAGTTCTTCTTACATAATTAGAAAGAGTTAAATATTCATCGGGATTACTTAAGGGAGAATTTCACAATCAAATGGTTGTTATAGTGAAAAGAAACGACTAGATCGTACGAAAATCTGGAAACATAAGAAAAAACCTTTCGAATAATTTTTTATATACCATACTGACATCATACTTTTGATAAGAATCTTCCGTGTTGCTGTTTTTTCTCTATCCCTAATTTTAATCATGTCATTTGTCTAGGTGATTTTCATAGATTCGACAAAGGTCGACTTAAATATTCGTGAAACATTATTGTATTCAAGTTATTTGATTATTTTTCTGTAATATTGTTCGTTCGTCATAGGAAGATACATAAATATGAAAGAAATATTATCCTTCCAATAAATGCACAAAAATTAGGCTAACTGTTCTTAATTGTTCCATTTCCGTTTGAAGGATTGAACAATTCTACAACTCTCAAACCAACTTTTACATAGAACCAGAATTCAAATCGGATTCATAAATAATTGAAGACTTCTCTGAAATTTGTCTTGAAAATTGCAGGAAATGGAATGGATGGGACTTTCTTTCTGAAATGTACATTTCAAGAAATTAAAATGAAGAAGTAAAGCTTTAAAAAACTGGCATCAGTCTAAAGTTAACACGCTTTCAAGAGTTGAATGAAATTTCTTAGAATTTTATGATGTTTGAAACCTTTCAATTATACAGTAATAAATTCCTGCTTTTGATGCTTTACTCCTTCTGGGTTTCGTATTATTCTTGAAATATATACTGAAAGTTAAAACAAGTTTATGATCTTGTATAAAGTTCATGTCCAAATACTAACTCTCAATAATTCTATAAGGGATATTTTCAGTGAAGCTTATGCTAATATTTCTTGCTTTGGAATGGCAAGTTCTTCAAATCGATGAGTTCATTATTCTCCGTGAGATCACTTTTGGGGAATTTCAACAATTATCAGCACTAAAGGTACGAGAATTTTAATTAAAGAATATTCTAAATATTCCGTTTCAGTCTTTAAGAAATGAAGCCTCTTTGAGGGTGAGAAAAGTTAACGTGAAATGGATAATACATTTTGGAACGAATGCTAATACCTTACCCCATTTCTGAACAATACGTCAACTTATATTTGATATATACTCTTAGTATTCTATATTTTTTCAGTAATATATACATAACAATGAAAATGAAAACATTTCAGCAAAAATGATAGGGAATGATTGTAATGAATTCGTTTCTAAATTTTCCATTGTCATAACTAAGATATGATATTATTATTCCTGTAATATATCAACCAATTATTCCTATTCATTATAGATTATTCCTCGTTGTCTTTTATGTTTATTTTCATTAAACGAGGGCTGTATATTTTGAGATACAAGAAATACACGAGGCGTGTATTGCAGATTGTTTTAGTTTTGTTCAATGTAATATCTACCTATATCAATGCACTATTATAATCGAAGCTTGCACAACTGAAAGACTTGAAGCCATTCATCTTTGGGTATGCTCTGATAGAGTGATGATTTGCCTCATCGATTTCCTTCTCCGTCGTTAAACGCCAACCACGTAAATGTATCTTTGGTTAAAGAAGTACCACAAGTCATACATGGCCAAATCAGGCAACAAGGGTCGATGTGTAATGACTTTAGTTTATGTCTAAGTAAAGGGTCAACTGTTTGCATTGTCTTGAAGCATTTATTAACTGTATGTGAATATTTTATTGTAAACCAATTTCATGCCACTGTACCTTAATATTCAAACTTAATTGATTTCACTAATCCTCTTCGCTAGAAAATCTTCGTACATAAATTTTTGACAGATCGTTGCTTTAACGCAATCCATGGGGCTTGGTCAATTTCGGGAATGTATAGGTTAAATCATCTGTCACGAAATAAGACTGAATGCTAATACTATTATCCAACATTTCTGATGTATGTCGCGAAATTCTAACTTGCGCCATTTTTTGGAAATCGTTCAACAAAATTGAACTTACTGTTGCGGATCCAACACCAAGGTTGTCTTAATTACTTGATGTTTCGATCATACAACGCACTCGCTCAGTGTTGTTTCCAATCATTGACGAACAATTCCTAGCAATACGTAGCTCATCTTCTAACAATATCTGTCCTCTTGTAAATTCAATGTACCACCCACCAAAACGAAGATGCATTTTGATCGCCAATTGGTCGCTGCCACCGTTCGAGACTGTTATTCTGTTAAACCAACTTCGTAATCGTAGTAGATCCTTACACGCACATGTTCTGTAGACAACTCAATGTTTCGCTAAGTTAAAACGTTCATTCTGTGAGAGCAGCGACTTAACTGAAGTCACAACATTAATAATGACGGATGAAGGTTTCTAATAAATCAATGTTGCTACCTCTCACTCATGTAGTTTCGTGACATCTCAAAGTATATAGCCCAGCTCTTATATTATCACTTTCGGATATCGAAACCATATCCACGTTAGTTCTTCTTACATAATTAGAAAGAGTTAAATATTCATCGGGATTACTTTAGGGAGAATTTCACAATCAAATGGTTGTTATAGTGAAAAGAAACGACTAGATCTTACGAAAATCTGGAAACATAAAAAAACCTTTCGAATAATTTTTATATACCATACTGACATCATACTTTTGATAAGAATCTTCCGTGTTGCTGTTTTTCTCTATCCCTAATTTTAATCATGTCATTTGTCTAGGTGATTTTCATAGATTCGACAAAGGTCGACTTAAATATTCGTGAAACATTATTGTATTCAAGTTATTTGATTATTTTTCTGTAATATTGTTCGTTCCTCATAGGAAGATACATAAATATGAAAGAAATATTATCCATCCAATAAATGCACAAAAAATTAGGCTAACTGTTCTTAATTGTTCCATTTCCGTTTGAAGGATTGAACAATTCTACAACTTTACCTTCGTCTGAAACCAACTTTTACATAAAACAAGAATTCAAATCGGTTCATAAATAATTGAAGACTTCTCTGAAATTTGTTTTGAAAATTGCAGGAAATGGAATGGATGAGACTTTCTTTCTGAAATGGATATTTCAAGAAATTAAAATGAAGAAGTAAAGCGTTAGAAAACTGGCATCTGTCTAAAGTTAACACGCTTTCAAGAGTTGAATGAAATTTCTTAGAATTTTATGGTGTTTGAAACCTTTCAATTATACAGTAATAAATTCCTGCTTTTGATGTTTTACTCCTTCTGGGTTTCGTTTTATTCTTGAAATATATACTGAAAGTTAAAACAAGTTTATGATCTTGTATAAAGTTCATGTCCAAATACTAACTCTCAATAATTCTATAAGGGATAATTTCAGTGAAGCTTATGCTAATATTTCTTGCTTTGGAATGGCAAGTTCTTCAAATCGATGAGTTCATTATTCTCCGTGAGATCACTTTTGGCGAATTTCAACAATTATCAGCACAAAAGGTACGAGAATTTTGATAAAAGAATATGCGAAATATTCCGTTTCAGTCTTTAAGAAATGAAGCCTCTTTGAGGGTTAGAAAAGTTAACGTGAAATGTATAATACATTCTGGAACGAATGCTAATACCTTACCACATTTCTGAACAAAACGTCAACTTATATATGATATATATATGATATATATTCTTAGTATTCTATATTTTTTCAGTAATATATACATAACAATGAAAATGAAAAACATTTCAACAAAAATGATAGGGAATGATTGTAATGAATTCGTTTCTAAATTTTCCATTGTCATAACTAAGAAACATACATGGCCATATCAGGCAAGTAGGGTCGATGTGTAATGACTTTAGTTTATGTCTACGTAAAGGGTCTACTATTCGCATTGTCTTGAAGCATTTATTAACTTAATTGATTTCACTAATCCTCTTCCCTAAAAACTTCGTAGATAAATTTCTGACAGATCCTTGCTTTAACGCAATCCATGGGGCTTGGTCAATTTCGGTAATGTGTATGTTTAATCATTTGTCACGAAATAAGACTGAATGCTAATACTCTTATCCAACATTTCTGATGTATCTCACGAAATTCTAACTTGCGCCGTTTTTGGAAATCGTTCAACAAACTTGAACTTACTGTTGCAGATCCAACACCAAGGTTGTCTTAGTTACTTGATGTTTCGATCATACAACGCACTCGCTCAGTGTTGTTTCCAATCACTGACGAACAATTCCTAGCAGCACGTAGCTCATCTTCGAACAATATCTGTCCTCTTGTAAATTCAATGTACCACCCACCAAAACGAAGATGCATTTTGATCGCTAATTGGGCGCTGCAACCGTTCGAGACTGTTCTTCTGTTAAACCAACTTCGTAATCGTAGTAGATCATCGCACGCCCATGTTCTGTAGGCAACCCAATGTTCCGCTAAGTTAAAACCTTCAGTCTGTGGGAGCAGCGACTTAACTGAAGTCACAACATTAATAATGACGCATGAAGGTTTCTAATAAATCAATGTTGCTACCTCTCACTCATGTAGTTTCGTGACATCTCAAAGTATATAGCCCAGCTCTTATATTATCACTTTCGGATATCGAAACCATATCCACGTTAGTTCTTCTTACATAATTAGAAAGAGTTAAATATTCATCGGGATTACTTTAGGGAGAATTTCACAATCAAATGGTTGTTATAGTGAAAAGAAACGACTAGATCGTACGAAAATCTGGAAACATAAAAAAAAACCTTTCGAATAATTTTTTATATACCATACTGAGATCATACTTTTGATAAGGATCTTCCGTGTTGCTGTTTTTTCTCTATCCCTAATTTTAATCATGTCATTTGTCTACGTGACGTTCATAGATTCGACAAAGGTCGACTTAAATATTCGTGAAACATTATTGTATTCAAGTTATTTGATTATTTTTCTGTAATATTGTTCGTTCCTCATAGGAAGATACATGAATATGAAAGAAATATTATCCATCCAATAAATGCACAAAAAATTAGGCTAACTGTTCTTAATTGTTCCATTTCCGTTTGAAAGATTGAACAATTCTACAACTCTGAAACCAACTTTTACATAGAACCAGAATTCAAATCGGATTCATAAATAATTGAAGACTTCTCTGAAATTTGTTTTGAAAATTGCAGGAAATGGAATGGATGAGACTTTCTTTCTGAAATGTACATTTCAAGAAATTAAAATGAAGAAGTAAAGCTTTAAAAAACTGGCATCAGTCTAAAGTTAACACGCTTTCAAGAGTTGAATGAAATTTCTTAAAATTTTATGATGTTTGAAACCTTTCAATTATACAGTAATAAATTCCTGCTTTTGATGCTTTACTCCTTCTGGGTTTCGTTTTATTCTTGAAATATATACTGAAAGTTAAAACAAGTTTATGATCTTGTATAAAGTTCATGTCTAAATAATAACTCTCAATTATTCTATAAGGGATATATTCAGTGAAGCTTATGCTAATATTTCTTGCTTTGGAATGGCAAGTTCTTCAAATCGATGAGTTCATTATTCTCCGTGAGATCACTTTTGGCGAATTTCAACAATTATCAGCACAAAAGGTACGAGAATTTTAATTAAAGAATATTCGAAATATTCCGTTTCAGTCTTTAAGAAATGAAGCCTCTTTGAGGGTGAGAAAAGTTAACGTGAAATGGATAATACATTTTGGAACGAATGCTAATACCTTACCCCATTTCTGAACAATTCGCCAACTTATATATGATATATACTCTTAGTATTCTTAATTTTTTCAGTAATATATACATAACAATGAAAATGAAAAACATTTCAACAAAAATGATAGGGAATGATTGTAATGAATTCGTTTCTAAATTTTCCATTGTCATAACTAAGATATGATATTATTATTCCTGTAATATATCAAGCAATTATTCCTATTCATTATAGATTATTCCTCGTTGTCTTTTATGTTTATTTTCATTAAACGAGGGCTGTATATTTTGAGATACAAGAAATACACGAGGCGTGTATTGCAGATTGTTTTAGTTTTGTTCAATGTAATCCCTACCTATATCAATGCACTATTATAATCGAAGCTTGCACAACTGAAAGACTTGAAGCCATTCATCTTTGGGTATGCTCTGATAGAGTGATGATTTGCCTCATCGATTTCCTTCTCTGTCGTTAAACGCCAACCACGTAAATGTATCTTTGGTTAAAGAAGTACCACAAGTCATACATGGCCAAATCAGGCAACAAGGGTCGATGTGTAATGACTTTAGTTTATGTCTAAGTAAAGGGTCAACTGTTTGCATTGTCTTGAAGCATTTATTAACTGTATGTGAATATTTTATTGTAAACCAATTTCATGCCACTGTACCTTAATATTCAAACTTAATTGATTTCACTAATCCTCTTCGCTAGAAAATCTTCGTACATAAATTTTTGACAGATCGTTGCTTTAACGCAATCCATGGGGCTTGGTCAATTTCGGGAATGTATATGTTAAATCATCTGTCACGAAATAAGACTGAATGCTAATACTCTTATCCAACATTTCTGATGTATGTCGCGAAATTCTGACTTGCGCCATTTTGTGGAAATCGTTCAACAAAATTGAACTTACTGTTGCGGATCCAACACCAAGGTTGTCTTAATTACTTGATGTTTCGATCATACAACGCACTCGCTCAGTGTTGTTTACAATCACTGACGAACAATTCCTAGCAATACGTAGCTCATCTTCTTACAATATCTGTCCTCTTGTAAATTCAATGTACCACCCACCAAAACGAAGATGCATTTTGATCGCCAATTGGTCGCTGCCACCGTTCGAGACTGTTATTCTGTTAAACCAACTTCGTAATCGTAGTAGATCCTTGCACGCACATGTTCTGTAGACAACTCAATGTTTCGCTAAGTTAAAACGTTCATTCTGTGAGAGCAGCGACTTAACTGAAGTCACAACATTAATAATGACGGATGAAGGTTTCTAATAAATCAATAATGCTACCTCTCACTCATGTAGTTTCGTGACATCTCAAAGTATATAGCCCAGCTCTTATATTATCACTTTCGGATATCGAAACCATATCCACGTTAGTTCTTCTTACATAATTAGAAAGAGTTAAATATTCATCGGGATTACTTTAGGGAGAATTTCACGATCAAATGGTTGTCATAGTGAAACGAAACGACTAGATCGTACGAAAATCTATAAACATATAGAAAAACATTTCGAATAATTTCTTATATACCATACTGACATTATACTTTTGACAGGAATCTTCTGTGTTGCTGATTTTCTCTATCCCTAATTTTATTCATGTCATTTGTCTAGGTGATTTTCGTAGATTCGACAAAGGTCGAATTAAATATTCGTGGAACATTATTGTATTCAAATTATTTGATAATTTTCTGTGATATTTTCTGTAATATTGTTCGAACCAATCGAACCTCATAGGAAGATACATAAATATGAAAGAAATATTATCCTTCCAATAAATGCACAAAAAATAAGGCTAACTGTTCTTAATTGTTCCATTTCCGTTTGAAGGATTGAACAATTCTACAACTTTACCTTCGTCTGAAACCAACTTTTACATAGAACAAGAATTCAAATCGGATTCATAAAGAATTGAAGACTTCTCTGAAATTTGTTTTGAAAATTACAGTAAATGGAATGGATGAGACTTTCTTTCTGAAATGGATATTTCAAGAAATTAAAATGAAGAAGTAAAGCGTTAGAAAACTGGCATCTGTCTAAAGTTAACACGCTTTCAAGAGTTGAATGAAATTTCTTAGAATTTTATGGTGTTTGAAACCTTTCAATTATACAGTAATAAATTCCTGCTTTTGATGTTTTACTCCTTCTGGGTTTCGTTTTATTCTTGAAATATATACTGAAAGTTAAAATACATTTATGATCTTGTATAAAGTTCATGTCTAAATAATAACTCTCAATTATTCTATAAGGGATATTTTCAGTGAAGCTTATGCTAATATTTCTTGCTTTGGAATGGCAAGTTCTTCAAATCGATGAGTTCATTATTCTCCGTGAGATCACTTTTGGCGAATTTCAACAATTATCAGCACAAAAGGTACGAGAATTTTGATAAAAGAATATGCGAAATATTCCGTTTCAGTCTTTAAGAAATGAAGCCTCTTTGAGGGTGAGAAAAGTTAATGTGAAGTGGATAATATATTTTGGAACGAATGCTAATACCTACCTTACCCCATTTCTGAACAATACGGCATATTATATATGACATATACTCTTAGTATTCTATATTTTTTCAGTAATATATACATAACAATGAAAATGAAAAACATTTCAACAAAAATGATAGGGAATGATTGTAATGAATTCGTTTCTAAATTTTCCATTGTCATAACTAAGATATGATATTATTATTCCTGTAATATATCAACCAATTATTCCTATTCATTATAGATTATACCTCGTTTTCCTTTACTTTCATTAAACGAGAGCTGTATATTTTGAGATACAAGAAATTCACGAGGGTGTATTGCAGATTGTTTTAGTTTCGTTCAATGTAATCCCTTCCTATATCAATGCACTATTACAATCAAAGCTTGCACAACTGAAGGACTTGAAGCCATTCATCTTTGGGTATGCTCTGATAGAGTGATGAATTGCCCCATCGATCTCCTTCTCCGTCGTTAAACGCCAACCACGTAAATGTATCTTAGGTTAAAGAAGAACCACAAATCATACATGGCCAAATCAGGCAAGTAGGGTCGATGTGTAATGACTTTAGTTTATGTCTACGTAAAGGGTCTACTATTTGCATTGTCTTGAAGCATTTATTAACTGTATGTGAATATTTTATTGTAAACCAGTTGCATGTCACTGTACCTTCATTCAAAACAATAATTTTCTACATACCATACTGACATCATACTTTTGACAGGAATCTTCTGTGTTGCTGTTTCTTCTCTATCCTCAATTTGAATCATCTCATTTGTCTAGGTGATTTTCATAGATTCGACAAAGCTCAAATTGAATATTTGTGGAACATTATTTTATTCAAGATATTTGATAATTTTCTGTGAAATTTCTGTAATATTTTCGGTACCTCAGAAGAAGGAATATTATCCTTCAATAAATGCACAAAAATTCAGGCTAATTGTTCTGAATTGTTCCATTTCCATTCAAACAATTCTACAATTGTACCTTCCTCTGATTCCAACTTTGACATAGAGCAAGAACTCGAATCATATTCATAAATAATTGAAGACTTCTCTGAAATTTAAAATTTGCAGGAATTGGAATGGATGTGACTTTTTTATTGAAATGAATATTTCGAGAAAATAAAATAGATTGTTGGAAAATTGGCATCTGCCTAGAGTTAACACGCTTTCAAGAGTTGAATGAAATTACCTAGAATTTTATGATGTTTGAAACCTCTCAATTATACAGTAATAAATTCCTGCTTTTGATGTTTCACTCCTTCTGGGTTTCGTATTATTCTTGAAATATATCCTAGAAGGCAAAACAAGTTCATGATCTAGTATAAAGTTCATGTCCGAATAATAACTCTCAATAATTCTATCAGGGATATTTTCAGTAAAGCCTATGCAAATATCCCTTGTTTTGGAATGGCAAGTTATTCAAGTCGATAAGTTCATTATTCTCCATGAGATCACTTTTGGAGAATTTCAACAGTTATTAATTGTGTTACTAACTGTTGAAATTCAGCACAGAAGGTACGAGAATTTTAATAAAAGAATATTCGACATATTCCCTTCCAGTTTTTGAGAAATAATGCACCTTTGAGGGTGAGAAAAATTAACATGAAATGAATAATACATTCTTGGAAAGAATGCTAATAATAATAAAAAACAAGTACTGTGTTTTAACTACACCGTAGCTTCTTCAGACGAATTCGTCTGAAGAAGCTACGGTGTAGTGAAACGCGTTACGAATCGCAATTATTAAGTAAAATTCCTTAAAACACAGTACTTGTTTTTTATTATTGATAATGGAATTTTACCAAGTAAAAGCCTCCCAAATTCAAAAGAATGCTAATACCTCATTCCATTTCTGAACAAGACGTCAATTTGAATATATGTTTTGTACTCTTAAGATTATCTATTTAGCTAGTTATATATTAATAATTATGAAAATGAACTATTTCAACAAAAGATAGGGAATGATTGTAACACATTTGTTTCAAAATTAGCCGTTGTCATTACTAAGATATGATCATATTATTCCTGTAATATATGAACCAATTATTCCTATTCATTATAGATTATTCCTTATTTTCCTATATCTTTATTCTCATCATACTAGGGCTGTATATTTTGAGATACAAGTAATGCACGAGGCGTATATTGCAAATTGTTTTAGTTTTGTTCAACTTAATCCCTACCTATATCATTTCACTATTGCAATCGAAGCTCCCACAACTGAGAGACTCGAAGCCATTCATCTTTGGGTATGCTCTAAAAGAGTGATGAATTGCCTCATCCATCTCCTTCTCCGTCGTTAAACGCTAACCACGAAATTGTATCTTAGGTTAAAGAAGAAACACAAATCATACATGGCCAAATCAGGCAACAAGGGTCGATGTGTAATGACTTTAGTTTATGTCTAAGTAAAGGGTCAACTGTTTGCATTGTCGTGAAGCATCATTGACTCTAGGTGAACATTCTGTTGTAAATCATTTGAATGTCACTGTCCCTTCATATTCAAACTTAATTGATTTCATTAATCCTCTTCGCTAGAAAAACTTCGTACATAAATTTTTGACAGATCGTTGCTTTAACGCAATGAATGGGGCTTGGTCAATTTCTTGAATGTGTGAATTTGGGAGGCTTTTACTTGGTAAAATTCCATTATCAATAATAAAAAACAAGTACTGTGTTTTAAGGAATTTTACTTAATAATTGCGATTCGTAACGCGTTTCACTACACCGTAGCTTCTTCAGACGAATGATTATGCAGGAAAATGTAAATGAGAATATAACTATAAATGTTCTTGAGTAATTAAAAGCTTATTGGTCGCCTCCTCCTAAGTGGTTATTTATGACAGGTATATCCAATAAAATTAAGGAATAGATTGCTCCCCGAAAAGATTCAATAGAGGTGAAGGGCTTAAATCGACTTGTTCATTGATGAGTCTACCTGAGTGTTTGTATTTATTTATTTCTAAAGTTTCCCAAAGATCTACCTTCAATATTTATTATCTGTATGCAAAATTTCAAACTGTGGGTCGAAAGAATGATTATTTTCTAAGAGATGATTCGCGTAATTTGAATCTGATTTTTATTTGAAAAACTGCGTTTATGTTCCGATATTCTAATATTAAAATTTCTATGTGTTCTACCAATGTAGAAATTATTACAGTCATTGCAATTCAATCTATAAACACCTGATTTATTGTTTTTATCTGGTTTGGTTTTATTATTTTTTATATATTTGCCTAAATTATTATTAGTTTGAAGCTATGTTGAAATTATTGCTACTTAAGAATGATTTCAGTTTCTCACTTATAATGCCAACGTAGGTTAAGGTGTTGAATTTTTGTTTCAATTTATCGACAGGGTAAACTTCATTCAATGCGATTCTACTTTGTTTTTATTTAACATATTATTTATTAGTTTGGGATTGTAACCATTATTTTTGGCTATTTGTTTAATCAAATTTAGTTCTTTGTTGAAATTTTCTGGTGATAGCGGGATGTTAATCAATCTATGAATAAAACTATTGAATGCTGACATTTTATGTTGATATGGATGACACGACGAGTTATGTATTATAATATCAATATTATAATATAACATATTCTCATTTACATTTTCCTGCATAATCATTCGTCTGAAGAAGCTATGAAGTAGTGAAACGCGTTACGAATCGCAATTATTAAGTAAAATTCCTTAAAACACAGTACTTGTTTCTTATTATTCTTGAATGTGTATGTTAAATCATCTGTCACGAAATAAGACTGAATGCTCATACTAATATCCAACATTTCTGATGTATCTCGCGAAATTTTAACTTGTGCCGTTTTTGGAAACCGTTGAACAAAATTGAACTTACTGTTGCGGATGCAACACCAAGGTGTTTTAATTACTTGATGTTTCGTTCATACGACGCACTCGCTCAGTGTTGTTTCCAATCACTGACGAACATCTTCTAGCAGCACGTAGCTCATCTTGAAACAATATATGTCCTCTTGTAAATTCAATATACCACTATAACGCAGAAGCACTTTGATCGCCAATTGGGCGCTGCAACCGTTCGACATTGTTCTTCTGTTAAACTAACTTCGTAATCGTAGTAGATCATCGCACGCACGCATGTTCTGTAGACAACCCAATGTTTCGGTTAAGTTAAGATGTTCGGTCTGGGGGAGCAGCGACTTAACTGAAGTCACAACAGTACTAATGACGGATGAGAGTTTTAATAAAGCAATGCTACCTCTCACTCCTGTAGTTTCGTGACATCTCAAAGTATACAGCCTAGCGTTTATTTAACACTTTCGGATATCGAAACCATATCCGTGTTAGTCCTTCTTACAGAACTAGAAAGAGTAATATCTTCATCGGATTACTTTAGGGAGAATTTCACAATCACATGGTTGTCATAGAGAAACGAAACGACTAGACCGTACTAAAATCTGGACACATACAGAAAAACCTTTCGAATTATTTTTTATATACCATACTGACATCAATTTTTTGACAGGAATATTCTGTGTTGCTGTTTTTCCTCTATCCCTAATTTTAATCATGTCATTTGCCTAGGTGATTTTCATAGATTGCAAATCGGGACAAAGGTCGGATTGAATACTCGTGGAACATTAGTTATTCAATAATTTTCTGTAACATCGTTCGTACCTCACAGAAAGATACATAAAGATGAAACAAATATTATCCTTCAAATAAATACACAAAAATTCAGGCTAACTGTTCTTAATTATTCCATTTCCGTCTGAAGGCTTGAACAATTTTTCAATTCTTCCTTTGTCTGAATCCAACTTTTGCATAGAGCAAGAATTCAAATCGGATTCATAAATAATTGAACTTCTCTGAAATTTGTTTCGAAAATTGCAGGAAATGGAATGAATGAGATTTTCTTATTGAAATATATATTTCAAGAAGCAAAGCACGCATGTTCTATAGACAACTCAATGTTCCGCTAAGTTAAGTCGTTCAGTTTGTGGGAGCAGCGACTTAACTGAAGTCACAACATTACTAATGACGGATTAGGGTTTCTAATAAAGTAATGTTGCTACCTCTCACTCCTGTAGTTTCTTGACATCTCAAAGTACACAGCGTAGCTCTCGTTTTATCACTTTCGGATATCGAAACCATATCCACGTTATTTCTTCTGACAGAATTAGAAAGAGTAAATAAAAGAGTCTTAATCGGGATTTGACAATCAAATGGTTTGCATTGTGAAACGAAACAAGTTGATCTTACTGAAATCTGGGAACATACAGAAAAAGCTTTCAAATAATTTTTTATAAACCATACTGACATCATACTTTTCACAGGTGTTGTCAGGAATAAATTTTATCAGGAGGTGAAAAACTGAAAAACAAACTCGACCCTTTCAAGCTTACATTGAACTTGAAGAGTATGTTATTATAAAAGCGATCCTTACTTTTTCTACTCAGTATATGCTGTATATGCAAAGTTTCAACAAAAGCGGTTACTAAAAATTCGGTGAATAGGCAATCATCTACCCCTCAATATTACTATTTTTATTATAATCAAATAGGAACAACTCTCAATGAGAGAAAAAATAATCCGAATCGGACTACTACTAATTCGAGTGGTCATAAATAAAAAGTTAAAGGTATACTGTTACCGACAAATTTACGCGATTTGGTAACAAATAGGATGCAATTGCATGTTTCTTTCATACCATATTCTACCAAATGAAAGCTCCGTTCATACAAATATGGAATCAATAATCTGGATTATCAAGATCAGATCTTGCTGTTTTTTTCTCTATCCCTAATTTTAGTCATCTCTAATTTGGATCATATTATTTGCCGAGGTAATTTTCATAGATTGCTACATTCATCGGATTGAATATTCGTGGAACATTAGTGTATTCAAGTTAGCTGAGAATAATCTGTGATATTTTCTGTTTCAATGTCCGTACATTACAGGAATATCAATATAAAACAAATATGATTCTCCAAATAAATGCACACAAATTTGAGCTAACTCAACGTTTCATATCCTTACGAAGGATTAAGCATTCTACAAAGTGTAACCTTCGTCTGAATTCAACTTTTACACAGAATAAGAATTCAAATCCGATTCATAAATAATTAACGACTTCTCTGATATTTGTTTTGAAAATTGCAGGAAATGAAATTGATGAGATTTTCTTATTGCGATGTATATTTTGAGAAAATAAAATTAAGGGTTGAAAGATTGGCATCTACCTAAAGTGAACACGCTTTCAAGAGTTGAATGAAATTTCCTAGAATTTTATGATGTTTGAAACCTTTCAATTATACAGTAATTAATTCCTGCTTTTGATGTTTTAATCCTTCCGGGTTTCGTATTATTCTTGAAATATACCGTGAAAGTTAAAACAAGTTTATGATCTGGTATAAAGTCCATGTCCGAATAATAACTCTCAATAATTCTATCAGGAATATTTTCGGTAAAGCCTTTGCTAATATATCTTGCTTTGGATTGGCAAGTTCTTCAAGTCGATGAGTTCATTATTTTCCATGAGATCACTTTTGAAGAATTTCAACAGTAGGCAGCACAAAGAGAACGAGAATTTTAATAAAAGAATATTAAAAATATTCCCTTTCAGTCTTTGAGAAATAATACCTCTTTTAGGGTGAGAAAAATTTATGTGCAGTGAATAATACGGTGTTTTTCTCAATTTCTAAACAAGTAGCCAAGTTGAATATGTGATTCTCCTAATTTCTATATATCAACCAGTTATATATACAGGGTTTTCCAACGAAAATTTGAGCCCTCCTCTAACTCGGAAGAAACTGAAACCGCTGATTCAGGTTGATTTTTGTTTCAAGGGGGGCCATTGCATATGCTGACTTTGAGCATGTCAGATTATAATCGGGAATATGAGTAGAGTAGCGCGTCATTATAAATATTTCGATTATCTATATAAATCGATAATTGGATTGTGTTAAATTAGTTGACAAATGGTGTTCCAAGTACAAAAAGATATTATCATATAATATTTGAACAACCCTTCAAACCCGCTATATTCTGAAAAATTGTTGTACAGAGTGATATCAGTATCGAAGGTATTTTAGCATGTTGATTTGGAAGTCTACATATTAACTGCTTACCCTATGCATCCCCAAACGTGGAAATTTCAACAGCAATGGGTGACACCTGATTGGAACGGTCTCTTGATGCTCAGAACGAATTTGGTAAACACTTCATATTAGCGGTCTATACAGAGTGTTTCAGTTGGTGCATTCATTCCATAAGGGTACGCCGAGTGGATTCCTTGAGATGCATTCGACGGTATTCTTCAATTTCCTTTATTACTGGAACCATAAACTACCGACAGATGATACAGAAAAACTAATTCGAGGAAGCTCCACTTGTTATAAAAAATATAAATAAAAATAGGTGCGTTCAGCACATCCACTTCTCATACACGTTCTACAATTTTTTTATTAAAGCAATACTCTTATCATTCTCATCATAAAATAATCAATCTGTTGATCCAATGAGAGCGTCTTCATTGTTATTCGATACCTACGAGAGAAACTCAAAAATGTCGTACTCAATTTAGGAAAGAGTAGCAATGGTATCACTCGATTTTCAAAATAACAGTGGAGCAAAATATTCAACATAAATCAGTGGCGAACCGGAATCATGTCCTGTGAGAAATGAAGCATTGAAGCTGCGGTATTGGATCATTCACCAATGGTGTTGCCCATTGGAAAAACATCCCATGAAACTGGCACCATGAACTGAATCCAGATTATTCTGATCTTTGCTTGCAACTTTGCGAAAATTTGAATAAAAATATGAGTAATAATCTTAGCTTCCTTCCAAATGTCAGCAGCAGCAATGTCAGCAGGGGTGACCACCCTTGAAAATTTTGAAGAGGGTAGATGGGTCGAGTGATAACTCAAAAGGAAGGTATTATCTTTATCTGCATCTCTGTGGAAGAATTTTCATTTTTGATTGAAACTGTAGAAGATACAGAGTGAGCCACTGAAAAATAGAGAAGACTATCGCCCCAAGACTATTGGAGTATTAGTGCGAAAAACTGGAATAGCTTCATTTTAGATGATCAAAAGCTGTCATCTTCCGAAATTACCCCTCATCTCGAATTTCAACCCCTAGAGCAGGGGTAATACTTCGATCCAGTGATACCTTTCAAGTAAAGGATTTCGATTGCCTTCATGACTGCTCGCAATGATTCTATTCTCATTGAGTTCCATAGGAGTTAGAGTAGCTTACTTTGTATTTTCTACAGTTTTCAATCAAAAATGAAAATTCGTTCACGGGAATGCAGACAAAGATAATACCTCTCTTTCGGGGTATCACTCGACCCATCTACCCTCCTCCAAATTTTCAAGGGTGCTCACCCCTGCTCTAACGGTTGAAATTCGAGATGAGGATGGTACTTGATGATGACTGCCATTGATCAGCATGTATCTGTTCCATTTTACTTCACTGAAACGTGAATAGTCTCAGGGAAATACTCTTCCCTATCTTTCAGTTGCTCACCCTGTATCTTTTACAGTTTTCAATTAAAAATGAAAATTAGTTCAAGGCGATGTAGACAAAGTTACCACCTTCCTTTTGAGTTATCACTCGATCCATATTCCCTATTCAAAATGTTCAAGGATTGCAACCCCCGCTCAGGGGGTTGATATTTCAGGCAAGTTTTGTACCCCAAAAGATGTCATCCTTGTAACAAAACTTGAACTATTTTGGCGTTTTGATCGGAAATGATTATCTTGGTAGATATAGCCTCGGTTTAGTTTTCGTTGAAGCACCCTGTATATAAATTGAACGAGGTCATCGTAATAATGAGTGTAGGCAGTCGAAAAACATTTACCTAACACATTTGTTCGTACGGCATAAATAGATCATCGATAATGAAGGAAATAAAATAGTAATTTGAAGATTTTGAAATGTTTGGAAACACTGATCAGATACATAGATGATAATACCCGTTCTTTCACTCAAATAAAAAAAACAGGAATGGAATAATTCACTATATAAAAGGAAACTAAACTTTCATACTACCATCTTTATCTCTAATTCAGTTGATTACGAAGTAGCACACATGTATACCATAATTCGTCTACACAAATTTTACTTTTGAAATTAATTCAGAAAATTTCCTGAATATCAACATGAACCAACCACAGAAACAACTGCTGCGATGTTAGTCTAGCAGGATTCGGAGACACATCGGAAGGACATACAAGGAAGGAGACACCGAAAGGATTTGGAAGAGATTAAAGTTCGAGAAGAGAATCGGAATTATTCATTTTCCAGGCATCATCCGTGCAGCTATTTTTCCTTTACTATGTAAGTTCGATTGTGCGCATGGGGAAAAAAATCTTGAATTGAAAATGTCCGTTTATTGACCAGACTAAAATTGAATGTTTCTGAACATGGTAATCCAGGACCATCAGAGACAGAATATCTCAACCCAGATTTAGTAAAATATCATAATTATCATCAAGTTGTTTCAATATGTTTATGAACATCTCAGGAAACAATAAATAAATTCAAATTAATATTAACCAGATAACTCAGTAATGTTTGAATCACAGAAAAGTTCAATACAACTGAGCGACTTTATACAAAACTTTTTGGAGGTGTAATGTAATTTTTTCATTCTTGAACTTATTTATATTTTCATGTTCTTCTACATAACAATATCATTTTCACGCCTTCAATACGATCCTGCTCAGATCAGAGACTTGTCTTATTCACATCCATTTCCTGTTCGGCTCTTTCTGCTATTCAGTTCATATGTTTTCATAACACCATAGAAATTCTACTTCACAATTAAAACTAGAGAATGGGTCGTGCAGACAAGCCAAGGTTAGGTTAGGTTAGATTTCAAATTCTAAGATACCTGGCACCTAAGTAGCTTCGTTCGTATCCACTTTCACTGAGTAAAATCGAAATAGAAAGGCATTTCTATGTTGTCACCTACGTTATCGTCCAGATGAAATCAAAATCCACCAGAACAGCCGACTGTACTGATAATGTAACGTGGAGAATGAAGCAAATTCTATTTGAATGATATTACAAAGATTCCAGGCTGTATACTCGTCAAGTTTAAAGAAGGGAAGAACTATACAAGACAAACGGAACATCTGAACACATACGTTGACGAAGGGTCCGCTCATAATCGACGTCATCTAGGCTTAAGGTCTCATCACCAACATTAAGTGGTCATAGAAGGCCACGGGCACCCAAAACCTCTTACAATCAGTCTCTTTCATCCAACTCTATTTTGCACCATTTTAATCAATTCTACTCTTAACCTAGGCACTTGGCTTTTTGAAAATAGTCTTGGACTTCATCGATCAATATTTTTGTATGGCAACTCCTTTTCCCCTTCTTATGAGGTTCCAGTTTCAAGATTTGGTGAAGCTCTGGCTGCATGCCCTACCCGTTTATTTTGTTATAAGTTGAGAATTATATTGACCACATCTCTTAGTTCTGTCTCATTCTCCATTCTTCATTTTCTTTGATTGGAGCAAGAAGTCGCCTGAACATCTTATTTTCGAAAGATTATAGTGTCATTTCCATATTCTCCGTTACTGGCCATGTTTCATTTCAATATTGGATGAAAGGTAGTACGATAGGTAGATTTTGATCCTTTACTTCTTTGATATATTCTTTGCTTTGAGGATGTTATTGAGTGCAAAATATGATCGGTTCCCATCAATGAGTCTTGTTTCAAATTCAGTTTTTACTTTCTTTAAGTTTTGGATTGTTAAACCTTTGTTCTTCTAAGACTTTATAATATTTGATATTGAGTGTTGGCAAAGTTTGTCTTCCGTTTTACTGCTAACATATATGTATTCTGTGTTTTTGTGTTGATTTCTAACCCCTTAGCCAGAGCTTCAGATTTATAGATTTCAGGTATCCTTTTAGTTCCTCCAAAATGGACACTATTGAAAATAGTAAAGATGGCCTAAGCTTCCTATTGAGTTAATTTCTTGGCTGAAAACTTTTCTTAGAGTATAATGTGGGGCCAGGTTACATATAATTGGTTACACATCGTTCTTGTTAAATGCCAATGGCAGTTTCAAAAGCTTTTTTGGTATACCCATTTCTAAGAGAGAATTAAACAGTTTTTGTCTTTTGATGCAATCAAATGCCTTTTAAAAATTGAAAAATAGGATATTATTTTCGAGATATAATTCCAGACTTTTTCGAGTATTTGGCGGTAATCTGGTCAACTGTTGCACTGTTACTTGAAAATCCTGCTTGATATTTATGCATTAGTTGATTTTTTCCTATGAATAAGTAAAAACATGAGCTCAGTCTACTTATTTGGAATTTACTGCTTATTTTATGTCATCACTTCATTTTCAAGTTGAGAACGTCCTTTTCTTATTAATTTGCCCTGCGTACTGTCAAAAACTGATGCTCTAATTTTCTTCAACTTATTTATGATGACTTTAATTTTCAATATAAAGTGTTGTTAAAATGCTTGCATCATCTCTCTAGTACTTCTCTTCATTCATTAGTGTTCTTGTTCGTTATGCTTTTGTTGGGTTTTCCTTGCTCTAGTTGGTTCTTTGATTTTCTTGTAAAGGAATCTAACCCTCTTTCTTCCTCTAGCATATGTAGCTTCTCCTTTTCATGTTCCCTTTTCCCTTTCGTTGGTTGTTTATCTTCTCTGCTCTATGTAAATACTACTGTTATGAATATTTCGAACTAGCAAGGCTATTTTTCTGTGTAACTTTATCTGTTATCTGGAGATCTTCTTGAGATTGGCAATACTCAGTTGATTGTTTTTCATTCTAGTACCTTTAAATTGATAATTTCAATGATACTTTTACTATGAGCCAGTCATATGTGTCGCCATCAGCTGCTCTTTATTGTCTCACGTCACTCTTGCTAGCCTAAGAATCAAATTAAACATTTCCCACGCACAAGGATTCAACATTCGAAATTGCGGTTATGTCGTAGTGAAATCAGATAATGACTTCTGTTTTTCTTGTTGTTGGTACCTCAAGAAAGATAAATATTGATAATCTAAGAGAGGGAAATTTAAAATTTAAAAATTTGTGTTTCGGAAAAACGAAACATTGTATGTGTTTATTCATCAATGTCATTTATCGAATTTAATTCACTGCAGTGATAATTTCCGATAATATCTTAATTTTCATTTGTTCTTTAATAGTCGGCGTGCCTATAAATCATATCGGTATTAGACAACTTCATTTAATAGACCATTAACGAACACGCTTTCAAGTAATTGACGCTATCAACATGAAAATAAATCAACACTTTGACAATCGAAGTAAGCTTTCAGAATTTTTCACAAGATGACTGGTTGAATACTTATTACCATGATTGTTTCCGTTGGGGAGCACCGGAATAATTAGTTTTAATTAAGCAACATGTTGCCTGCAACTCAAGAGACTTGAATAATGAAAGTTTCTGGTGAAGAGGTGAAATTCTTTCATTCATAAAATTGTTGGCTCGTTCTCCAATAATAATTATTATACAATGTGAAAAATAAGTATGTCCCATGTTATATTGAACTCTCAAATTTACGTTTTTCGAAACGTTCAGATACGTATATTGTTTAAACATTTTTACCTTCTGAAGAGATCCATTATTTCTTCAAGGATAATAATATATAAATACATAAGAAATATACTTCATCAAATCAACTAGAATTTTGAATTTATTCATTTATTCACTACACTGAAAACCACAATACAGATAAATGATATCTTCATAAATTGCGGATTCCGCTATACTCTCTGATCGTCTACAACGATAGCTCTAGACATATGAGCATTCGCCTCAAACGATTTACCAGATCGCATAAGAGCCCTCGAGCTTAAGGCCTATCATGCTTTGGAAAAATTTCTTTCAATTAACAGACCCGAACTCTTGGTATGCTCCACCTGCTGAAATGATTAATTATTGACTTTCAGAAGATGACATATATTACTATTGATAGTGGTATTTTTCAGATAGAAAGTAATGAAACTATCTTGTTAACATTGAACAGTGGATGATTACTAGCAGACCAGTCAGACAGTCTAGTAAACTGCAATTGCGCGCATAGCAAAGCAGAGTGCGAAGTTGAACCAGTACATAGCGAAGTTTTGTCATCTGCGAACGTCGAAAGATTATGACGGCCATCAAGGATAGTCGGAAGATCATTAACATTGTGGCACCCCACATTGCACAATTTGACTGGGGTATTAAGACCCATCGATCACGACAAACTGCACCCTGCCAGTCAGAAATGATAATATAAGTTCGCCATTCTTACCCCTTAGACCTAGGCGCTGAAGTTTATGAAGCAGCTTGCAGTATGATATCAAATCTAATGCCTTGCTAAAGTGCAGGAACAAAGCTTCACATCCTTTACCCGAGATCGGATTTTCTTATAGTTCATAAGGACCCTTTGTGTAAACATTTCACCCTTAAAACGATGCTGAAAGTTCGAAATGAGAGAATGTTTGGACAGGATCATTCTGTCCAAATTGACCTCCTCGAGTACTTTCGATACGTCAGACAAAAGCGAAATAAGTCTGTAATCATCAATGCAGGTGGACGAACAATTTATGTATAGCATCTTAACGTAAGCTATTTTCGAAGTTTTAGGTTATATGATCTCTGATTTATGAGAAGTTTTGGGTACATCAATCAAATGCTCCTTAAAGTGAATTGTGAATATTACCGGATCCTTGACCGAATGATCATTGATAAATACCTCCAAGTTTCTACGCTACATCCTGCTTGTGCCTAGGTTGTCGTCAAGAATTGACCATGCTGCCTTAGATTTATTTTTAGCATTATTGAAAATATTCGCATTATGGAATGCTGCTTAAAGAGTTTTCTGAAAGAGTTTTTCATATTTCTTGTAATAGACAATATCATCAGAATGACGATTGTAGTATTCAATGCATAGAGGAACCTTATGGGAGAATAAGTCTTAATGTCTTCCGTAACCCACGACTTATGTTTGCATTTCTTATCATTATCATCTACTAGGATGACGTATTAACAAAGTTCTCGAATTTCTCGTTGGTAGAGCACGATTTCTGAGCATCACTCCACTCTTCCTTACAAAAGCGATGGTAAAGGGTGCTATGATTAGGTGAAAAAAAATTCTAGAGTACTGCTAGTGGTTCTGTGGGCATTACCTACATCATGAGTGATAAACTGGGCTGTGCTGTCGGAGAGACTATTGAAACATACCGCAGATTTCACAATATCACCTTAAGAGTCAATTGATGTAGTCGATACAGCTATACTTTTTAACCTCAAACCTATTTGCCATACTGATCATACATACTAGTCTATACGTTCTATACAGAACACAGTAATTCATGCTTGTACAATGAATTTCCCAACATATCGATGTTAAAGTATAATCTTGGAATTTCTATTGCAACATAAAGAATGTAAAGTTTTTTTCCCAAAAATATAGAAACTGATGTCAATCCAACATATTTCGAAAGCATTTCGTGAGCTAACAGTACAGTAGATGAGGAGATATCTCCGTTGCGTTGCATCAAGACCATTCTTCACGACTATTGCCACTCCACCTACTTTTTGATACATCACTTTGAAACCACCTGATTTATTTGTAATATCTTGTAAATCTTGAACGTTTTGATGAAGAGGAATCGTGTTACTGCCAGGCAATGAAAAATTGATTTTTTTTCAAAGTTTTGGGATATTATTTTAGGAGAGTTTCTTCTTCCCTTCCTCTTTGTTGAAGAAACTGGTACTTCTTTACAATTATGTTTTCTGCCTAGATTTCAGTATTAAGCACTTCATGTAGAGAATTTTAGCTAAATCCAATTTCGTATGCCTTATTTGGGCTGTTGTCTTTTAATGTTTCTGTGTTTTCTGCTACTTCGAGTATTTTGCCAGGAAATAAATTTCTCAGATGTTTCAGCAGAGTTCAGTAGTTTGATGTTGGACTCGCCTTGTCCATAAAGAGCAAAGCCATTCTCTTTGCTCCTTCAAAACCTTGCTTTACTGATGCTGCCCTTCCTTTTACTAAGGATTTATTAAGAATTGATTGTTAGCATTATACTTGTTGTCACTTACTTCAAAACAGATAACATTGTGTAAACATATTTTTTAATGACTGGGAAACAGCTGTAACGATTTAAGTTTATCTGTGTAGGTGTTTTAAAAGTCTCTCTGATACTCAAACATGAAGTGTGTGAATTCGAATCTCTTAAATCCCAAATACGCATACTTATTTAGAGAGTGCCTTCTAGAAATTGAAAACATTGAAACAGTGGGAACTGAGGAATAAGAAACTAAGAAAAGTATTTTCATTATGATGATATCTAATACAAGTTTAATAAGAAACATTCTTCAATTATGAGGTGAATGCGAAAATATTCGGATGTTTCTTATCACGTAGATACATTCCGATATACGCAGGGCTACAGCATGAACACCAATATTTTCGAAATGATGAAAAGCTAATTTCGATTGGAGCTGTTCAAAATTTGTTGTATTTGAGTAATTTTATCTCGAAATTCTGTTTATTACCTCATTGTGTCTTCAGAACCAATCCAGAATCAATAAATTGTCTGTTGGGGCACCCAAGTGTTGACAAAAAGGATTTGTCCACAGAGTTTAGTTGTTAAAGCATGAAATTGTTATCTAACAAATGCAGCATAAACATAAAGACATGGTGGGGGGCAACAAATGAGACCACACTCGCCGGTATCTGCAAATAACGGCATCGAACTTTCCTGCATCACGCAGCAATAACACATTTGAATTGAAATAGAACAATTATGTCTAAATAAAAAATGAGAAAACTCTTACGTGCAGTTGGTTCAAGGGCTAAAAGACTGACCAGGCATGCAACTTTGAAAATGAACTACACTGCATTGCACTGCTCCAATTTATTCAAATAATGCAGCACGTTCTCCTGATATGAACTGCTTCAAATATGTTTGGTTTGATACCCCTTCAGCAAGTAGAATCAGCTTTTCTACAAGTATTGGCATATATCCTGAAAAATGTCATAGAAAATTCAATTCGTGCAACGCATCGATGAATTATGATTCTCGTAGGCTTTCGTTGAAACCCTGCAAGATATTCGAGATTGAAAGATATAGGACAGTAAAAAAATGATTGTTTCATGAAAGTTTGCATGTTTGCACTAGACCGAGTGCAATTGGTGGCATTTAATTTACCGTGTTGTGGAAGTCATTTTTTTGTCTTCTTTTTCAATGTTTTACTGGAACTGAAACTCTTCCACTGGAACGAAGACTATTTCATTTTCGGTTCAAACCCAGTTACGAGAATTAATGTGTGGTTGAGAAGGAAGTTCAGAATGCATATGCTTTGACATTCAAAGAAATATATCCTTATCGACAGAGTTCTATCTATTATATATTTATTTGGCAAGTCACTAATCATTGCGTGTTTGGAAATCTCAAGAAAATGAACCCTGTTCACAAAATGCCTGAAATGAATTGTTAGGTCGTTTAATGCGCTTCGGAAGATCCCGACCAAATATGGCAAAGCTTCCTCTCCAAAAATCGACTGATTATAAAGGTGTCCGTAGTTTTCATCATTTTCTCAAGTACTCTGTTCGCTCTGTCAGGCGGACCTACGCAAACTCGATCGCAAGTTCGGGAAAAACACAACGTTCATATAAACACATGCAAATAAGTTTCGAAATCAGAGTGGTAGCCCTTTTCTTGCTTCGCACGATTATCTTTCTCATGGAAAACTACAACCATCACAGTTATGTTCGAGAAAGGCGAAAAATAAGATTGATTGAATAAGCGTCCTGTAAGCTCTTCATTTATACCGTTTAAGAATTTGAAATCTATTGTCGCCAATGAAGGGACTCAACAGAATCTTCAGGTCATTCCCCTAAGAGCAGCATGCAATTGTTAAAGGTGAATAATCCATCCCCAATCTGCTATAATGCGTAAATGACTGGTCTGAGGCACTCCATAGTAGAACACCTAACGATGTTAATTACCTTTACTGCATTAGGGCTTTTGATCACATACAGTCGCGTCGAATTCTTCATATAACAGAGCACTGCGATGCGAGATGAAAACTATTAATGTGAATGAAGGACTATATGACAAACATAAAATTCAATTTGAGAGAATCGTCACCAGTGGTGTGCCTCAGAACTATGAGCTAGGTTCCCCTCTCTTCTCGTATACTTGAGTGATCTGATGTTATATTCAAAGTGAAATAGGTGGTTATGCGGATGACACCAAACTTAATGTGAATCCATTTTGTCATTACGGGTATAGGGCAGTGGTGCATAAATTGGCTACTACCGTTGTAAATCGCAAAATCGATTAGATTTCGATAAGTACATAACTTGTACAATAGACATCTACAAGCTGTATCATCGGTGATTATTAGGGGTGACTTTCGTAGTCGGACCACATACGTTCTGAATGTTAGAGCTCCATTTCCTTAATATATCTCATTCGAAAGTCGTTCGCGGAAATCTCTCTGTGCGTCCATCAAACTGTAGAAAACTAAAGTTCGACCATTTCTCGAGTACGCAGGTCCAACCTGGAGTCCCATCTTGGAACCTGACCGGAAATCGTTCAAGGGTGTGCAACGCCAGGAAAAGCGAACGTCACCAAGCCTACTCAGACCTGTATACAACGATCGGCTGCGCGCTGTCGACCTCCTACCATTCGACTGAAGTATAAAGCTGAGTTAGGAGATTTTCCAAATGGCACAGCGACAACATTACCTCTGCAATAGAATATTTGCCATTTGGATCAGCATAAGTGAGCAGGTGTTGGACCCTTCATCGCCTATTATTTGACGACTTTAACAGACTTGATCATGCTCTTTTTTTTTGAAATTTAAAAATTTATTTCATTCCCAACATTGTAGTTTCTTCATTTCATATTGAGAACAACTATTTTTTCTATCTTCGTTGTTATTTGGCTTTTATAAGACTTCGGCCTCTGCCTATCTGTGTGAATAATGATAATAATATTAACACAAAACCAAAATGGGAAACAACATCAATATCTTCCAACCGACTCTTGATGTTTCAACGGTGGCGCCAGCAATTATGCCTACGACCACGAGAGCTAGACTCCCTAGGAAACGCATAAAGTGCACCCCTGAAATGAATTCCTTCAGTGTGCGTTTCTATTACAAGATTACAAACTTGGAATCGGAAATGATAGTATACAGATACGCGTTACATCTTGCGTTCGTAGAAAAATATCCGAAATTACAGCCTTCATCCGAGCAGAGAATTTCGGATCAACTAAGAACCATCGTTAAAAACAGGCTTCTTTCTACAGAAACGCTGCAAAGAATACGATAAGAGGTCATAATGGAACTCAGAAGTGAATATGATACTCTTAACGGTATACTTATACCGGAGTTAATGAAAGTGTTACAGATAACATCGAAGCATGGAACGTCTTCCTGAGTCGAACCAGCTGAACGAATTTATGTATTTAGCACGATCAGAACTCAACAGAGCAATAACTGAATTCAGTGGTAGTAACCCAACTAAGACGAACAAGAACACCAATATCATCCTAGCAAGCATAAACTCAGCGTTTGAAGAATACACTGACCAGAACACCTTGAAGAAAATTCACACTTTGATTTACTGTGGAGCGGCAGCGGTTCTTCGACTACAAAAACAACAAGTCTCCACAACTCTGATTCGAGCTGAGCCAAAAAGCGTTAGAAAACCATCATGGCAAAAAAAACTGGAGAATGATATTGATAATATTAGAGCTGAAATCGGTCGCCTCACAGAATTCCTGGAAAACAAAAAACATTCAAGGCGCTTGAAATCACATATACAGATGGAAAATTCTAAGAAAAACTGGTGCGAACACAAACCACCCTGATCATGAACAACACATCGGTGTGTATATGGACACTTTGAAGCAGAAACTCCAAGCAAAAGCAATAAGGGTCTCAAGATACATCAAGTGTACTGAAAGGAAACACCAAAACCAAAGGTTCTTTCAAAGCGCGGCCACTTTTCATAAGGGAAATAACAAAACTGCGAACAACAATAACAGAGAAGTACCTGACACACAGAGCTTGATCGATTATTGGTCATCGTTATAGTCGAACCCCAGAGAACACAATAAATATGCTGAATGGATCTCGAAACAGAAACAACTCCTTGATATCGAACATACGGGCTTCGAAGAAATAACGGATGAAGAAATCGCAATAGTAGTTAGAACGACCAACAATTGGAAGGCCACAGGTATAAATAATATCTACAACTTCTGGAACAAGAAGTTCAATGAGCTCTATGTTGCCCTAGCGAAATAGCTCAATTATGTTCTTCATTATCCCAGATGAACACCCACTCTCCTAACTCAAGGCTTAAAATATATGCTACCTAAGAGCTATAGAACACAAGATCCGTCTCAGTATGGGCCAATCACTTGTCTGCCAACGTTCTACATACGTGCAAAAGTCCACGATAAAGAATAATAATGGGTCATTAGAATTGCACCAGGAATTTTAAAATGCGTAGCGTATATCCAGAGTGAGCAGGTACACAACTTATAGCATCAGTCTCCAGAAAATCGGCTAGAAGAGTGACAGAGGGAGAAAACGGGGTGAACCCTCAAGACGGGAAGTAGCATAGAATAATCCAAATCTGCCTCACTCGTCGAACTGTCTTTCGACGCGGTGCTGCCGAAGGAGGATGTCGTGGCCAATGAGGGATGAAGTGCATGATCGAACACCTGTACTGGAGGCAACACTGTTCGAAACGTGCTACATCTTGGTAGATTACTTCACAAGAAAAATGTTAAATTAAGCGAATCTCTTATAAAAAAAGATCCTCCACCGAGGCCTACCCCCAACTGTGAGATCTGAGTTACCTAATACTAACACCCAATGCTAACAAGGATTTCCAGAAGTCTTTTGCAATCAACGAAGTACCAGGAGAAGAAAATTGTCTCTTTCGTTCAGTCCGCCCCTATATGGAACACAAGAATACTACTTGAAAGTGAGAGCCTACATCTGAAAAAAATAGTAATGATGTTGTTAACCATCTCTTGATATCAAGTCCTGAAATAAAATCTTAAAGTACATAGAACAAAAGAACATATTGTAATCAGATAAAGCAGGACAGAACTTACGTTGAAATATTAGCAATATCAGAAACACAAAGTGAGATTCAATATTAATCCAACCGTTGTATGCATAACAAACCATTCGAAGTATATAAGCCTTTTGCTTACAGGAAACATATCAAGGGCATATCAAACACACCTGTCACAAACAAGTAGGAAAGTTGAAACAAACAACGAAAAATGAAAAAACAAGAGAAATCCTCAACACCTCCACCTCATATCAGAAGTTACATTGATCAATCACACACAAATTTACCTTCTCAACAAAAGAAGATAAAGTGAATACTTGAGGAGTATTAGAAGCTAAAGTGGTGCCATTGTTACATAGCTGAAAGGAATGCCCCTTAAATCTAAATGAATCATTCAATTTATGGTCAAGTCTTAACGCTCATTCTTAGCAAAAATTCAATGCAAACACAATGGAGAGAGGAGATATATTCAGGAGAATAACAGGATATCCGATCAAGTAGAGTGAGATATCTTGATGAAAATAGAGAAAGACATTAGAAAACTTAACAGAAGTAGAACAGAATAAAGCCAGACAAGACCAGCAAAACAAAAATGATTGAGAGGAAATATCTACCAAAATATATTTCCATCGGAGAAAATCTGCAGTAATGCTGAAATATCGCAGGTTATGTTCTTTTTGATTATCTCCTTGGTCCTTTCTATGGCCTTGCTTGCTATGTAAAATCTTTTCTTAGATTCAAGTGAGATTAGACATATAAGAGTCAGGTATGATTGTTGAAATATTTTTTTGCTGGTTTTCTTTTTCCATTGTTACAGATTCCTGTCCCACACCTCCTTTCTTTCACCCTTGTTTTCGTCTGGAAATCATGGAGTGCAAGATGAGAATGAAGCTGTTAAGCAGAAAAATTTTTGGTACTCTTTATGTACTGTACACACGACACTAACTCAACATAAACAGACAAGCTATTGCTAGTGCAATAGCGACAGGAAACGAGTTTCGAAAGAAAAAAAATATATATATATATATATATATATATATATATATATATATATATATATATATATATATGTTTTTTTCTCTCTGACAGTTTTGAGATATTCAGCCCAAATTCTGAGTGAGTGCAAGCCATTTTTACAGCCTCCATCTTTACACGTCCTAAATTTTAACTAGAATCTACAAGGTGTTTCCTTTTGCGGAGCCATGTCTTATTTTGCCCTTTCAAACTTTTTTGCAGTATGCCACTGATCAGCGTACAATCAATTTTTGTCTTCTTCGTTCAATTTAGAAACTTTTTTGACACCTGTAATTTTTTCGTATCTTCGACTGTTCTCGAGCAAAAATTTTTAAACGATTGTATGCAATCGCTGAATTGAAAGCACTGATAATCAAAAAAATGACTAGTAGGCTTTGTTTTTTTTTCATTTATATATTTATTTTGATTTTTGGTAAAGTTGAACCAGTGTCTGCTCGAATTGTTTATTAAATTAAGGATTAGTTTTAAGACTTTAGAAGTTATTGCCGTTAGAAAAAATGGCTCATTTTACTAACACCGAATTGGCTGATATCCATTACATGTGCGGTCTGGCTGACGGAAACCATACAGAAGCTAGGCGATTATATCAGGTGCGCTTTCCAAATCGAGTAACATCAGACAGGCGATAATGAAATAATGTTCACAGACGAAGCTAACTTTTCCAGAACTGCTATCACAAATTTTCACAATAATTATTATTGGGCTGATTAAAACCCCCATTTGATTGAAGAATCTCATCATCAAGAACAATTCTCACTAAATGTCTGGGTCGAGATAGTTGGAAATTATTTGATTGGGCCATTTTCTCTGCCTAACAGACTAAACGGTCCCACTTATCGGCAATTTCTTGAGGAGGAGTTACCTTTATTGCTGGGAGATGTGCCACTTTTGGTGAGAAACATAATGTGGTTCATGCATGACGGGGCACCAGCACATTTCAGTGGAGAAGCCAGGGAGTTCTTACATAACACATTCAACAACCGATGGATAGGTCGAGGCGGGCCAGAACCACGGCCTCCTAGGTCCCCAGACTTAAATTTTTTAGACGTTTTCTTATGGAGATATCTCAAAAGTTTAGTTCATATCACTCCAGTGAACACTGTAGAAGAAGTGAGAAATCGAATAATAACCTCTTGTAACACGATAAGAATACCCCAGGAATATTCCAAAAAGTACGTGATAATATACGAAGAAGGAAAGAGGCCTGTATTCTTGCAGGTGGAGGACACTTCCAGCACTTTATTTATTTTTCAATTGTTCTTTCTTTCAGTTCGATATTGAATAAATATAAGTTGAGTCTCAGAAGACGAGCTATCGAAATAAAAGCAAATTTTCGGCATACCTAACGAGCATTTCTATTATTTTTTTTTATTTAGCGAATAACATTAAATTCAAATAATTCAAATTCAATAATTTTTCACTCGAAAACGGTTGGATATATGGAAAAATTACATATGTCAAAAAAGTTGCCAAATTGAACGAAGATGACGAAAATGGATTGTACGCTGATCAGTGGCGTACTGCAAAAAAGTTTGAGAGGGCAAAAGGAGATATGGCCTCGGAAAAGAAAACACCTTGTGATTTCAGTTAAAATCTAGGACGTGTAATGATGGAGACTGTGAAAAATAGCTTGCATTCCAAATTTGCGAAGGAGTTTTGAAGAAAAAAACAATTTTTCCGGAAATTTCAACACCCTGTAGCTACGTAACGAAGCTTTTGCGGACCTATGTTTATATGAACTTATTTTCTTAAAATTGCACGTAGATTTACCCCCTAGAGTTGTGACATACTATTGTTTCACACCCTGTAGAATTAATTTCTAAGTAATACCAGAGAAAGTAGTAATTAAACCTTGTTGTTCTCGTCTCAGAACAATTCCAGAAAAATTCGAATTTTATAGAATATTCATTCTATAAGGTTCATGAAAAACCTGTTCCGTATTAGCAAGCATCGATGCTTGACAAGAAAATACATGAATGAATATATTTCAGTAATATTGAACCAATTTTTTTGTCCAGTATTCAGAATTATCAAGTTCTTGTGAATTCATAATACAGCAAATTTTAGTTCAACAATATTCACATATTTCGTATAAAATTTCTAGGAATTACAGGAAACCATTAGTAATTTTACTGTGAGTCGAGTTGTATAACAAGATATTTACTTACAATTTCCGAGAATATTCTTGGAAAAGCTGGCAACGTACGGTTCGCTTAGCACCAGTATGCTTCAAAGAGCAAAAGACAAATCGTTTGTTAACAGATTCATAACTGAACGTGCTGAACTCCTGTTACAGGAAAGTTCAACAGAACTTATAACTTCTCAATTTCCCCAATAAATGAGAACTATCTCGAAGATGAAATAATTTACTGTGTACAATTTTATGAAAGTGTTCTGAAATATTAATGCTAATGTAAATCTACTTTGTGCACAAAATGATAGAGATATTAGGATTTCGGTCTATGTCATCATAGTTTTATGTGAATTTTATCGTTGTCGTAGCGAAAGAGTACGTAATTAGATTTCACACAATAAATGTTTTGATAAAAAGTTTATATAAAGCCAAGTATATTTGCTGGTGGAACAACTAGTTCGTTGCATGTTTTCTAAACGATGTGATATTATAAAAGTTTTAATCAGAATGAAAGATAAGCATACATTGCTCCAAGCGAACAGAATTTATGGAATTGAAATGCTCAAGATAGAAAGTACCAAGTAGATGATGTGGAAGAATTTTACTTTAACAAAAGTCTGACAAGTGGGTTGTGGAATTGACACACGACACGCACAACCCACGCATGAAGGATTCTCTGAAAACGCTTATTTTGCGGTGCTGCACAGTCCACGGCTATCCCACTCAGTTGATATCTACGGGTGGACATACTTGTGCTTGCCACAAAATTTTCGTGAGCGTGGTACTTATTTTTCAGCTGTTCGTAAAAGTTATCTGGCAGAATGGAGCAGTTTGAGAAAACTATTGAGTCACCTCTACTTTCTATAGGATTTCGCGTATATCATTCCTCTAGTGTTATATTATTATTTAGCAGTTCACTTATTTCTCTTAATTGTTTCATGCTGAACCGAAAACTGTTCTTGAAAACACAATGGGGAACTTGGCTGTAGGTTATTATTCTAGCCTATTAATTTTGCTATTTTCTTCTTCTCTTCATCATGGAGATTCAGTCGTTGACATTGTGGAACATCGTGGATTGAGAATAACTGAATTCTATATGCACTACTCAACCTTAACCAACGTGCTCTCGGTTAGCATTGCCAAAAGTTCTAGTAGTTGACGTTCACATTGTACAAAGACTCAAAGCAAGCAGTACATCAACCCTTAGCGTTAAGATAACGCTAGGCGATTAAAACTTTCAGGTTGACACAAGATTTGAAGAAAATTGAGGAGCGTTGAGATGGCACAGAGAGGGCATGGGTTAATTGAAAAATATAGTCTAAAAGACGCAAATCGTGTTCGAAAGTACAGTAAAATTCAATATTGTGTAATTTTCATTATTGAAATAATGCTTATTATGTAAACACCTCAAAAAGTCTAGGAACACTTACCAATATCTTTAAAATATGCATTTGATAATTCGAATTTATAGAAATCTTTCGGTTTTTCTTGGGATGTATTGTATATAATGTATTCTCAAGAAAACAAAATAATATTTGACTTCTCCAAAGCACCTATTATAAAAAAAAATTGAAAATGACGAAATTTGGTAAAACACAAAAAAAATCCTGAACTAATATTTTCGAAACGATATGGAAGCACTTATATTTTTCAGTACCCAGAAGGTCCACCTCTGTTATTAGTGACACTTTGGCATCGTCGCGGCATGCTCAATATTAAATTGTCTATTACATTTTGGCCTAAGTCATTCCAAGCCCCCTGAACTGCTAATCGAAGCTCCTGTTCATGATGAAAGACGTTTTGACGGAGGAGATTTCTTTTTAAGGTGTCCCACACATGCTCGATGGGATTCAGATCTGGGGAGAAGGATGGCCACGGTAGAAGATCGATATCATTCTCTTCACGAACGTTCAAGACAACTCTTGCACGATGAGGAGGGGCATTATCTTGTTGGAAGAGTGGATTTTGACACATTGTTTGCAGATACGGTACCACTACAGATAAAACTATCTCATTTGCGTAAGAATTTCCCGTGAGGTTATTCTGTATGAGGTCAGTTCTTCCACCAACGCGTATACCTCCCAAAAACATCACTGATCTGCCTCCCTGTCTTACAACTTCTCGAGCATGCTGGAGACGGTTTTGCTTTCCAGGTTCCCTCCATATTCGAATTCTTCCCGAATCGGAATAATAACTAAATCTAGATTCATCAATGAAGAGAACTGTGACCCACCTCTCTTGATCCCAGTTTACGTGTTCTTGGCACCAAGCTAAACGAGCAGCGCGATTTCCATGGTTCAATTGTGGAACTCTTAAAGTACGTCTGGAGTGGAGTTGACCTTCGTGCAGTCGATTTCTCACAGTTTGGTCGGAAATTTGTACATTATGAACTCGTGATAGCTCTTGAGCTAATTGAGATGCTGTGGTAGTAGGATCTCTTCTGGCTTGTAAAACCAAAAATCGGTCTTGGGCAACTGTAGTCATTCTGAAACGACCTGTATGGCGTTCTTCTACGCTACCTTTTTCATTGAAACGCGACCATGAACGGTTTATGACATTTGGGATACTTCCTGGAACCCTGGATACTTCCCGTTGTGAGCTCCCAGCGTGGAGCATGCTAACGGCTCGTAACATCTCTTCTCTAGTTAAATGGTCTAATCACAAATTTTGAATCTTTTGTTAGTGCTTACAACAGAAACAAAGTGCCAAACAACTGATTTCAAACACTGAATATATGAGATGATTATAAATCAGCGTCGCAGCTGCTGCATTTTTAGTTTTTTATCAAAAAATCATAATTTGATGAGGAATTAATGCAGGTATTCATTTCTCAAAAAAAAATCATCCATATTGATTGTTCTGGATACGATATATCGATATTCAGAAGTATTTCCTAGACTTTTTTGAGGTGTTTATGAGGAAATGAAAGTACCTTGGTAAAACAGGAAATTGTACAAAAAATCATCAACACTAAAAAAAATAACACATGAATTGAAATGAAAATTTCCACAACCGAAGTATAGAGATCCGGATTATATTTGTTCAATTTTCCGAAAGATGAATTTGATGAAACTATTATGAAATGAACACCTGATTTAATCAATATGAGTTGGCAAGTGAATCGGTTTGAGGCTGCGGCTAACCGTGACCATACATTTTCATTCATTTAATTTCAAACAATTTTGAATATTTCGAAAACAAATATAATAAGTTTTAATCCGTAAGAGTCTTCTACAGTTTGCAGTGTGGACTACTTCCGCGAGGCGTACGCTCTCATCTTTCTCTGAGTATTCTGAAGAAGTATCTCATGTTTATCTAGGAAATGAAAGAAATGAATTAAGATAATATATATACTACATGATAACAGTAGTTGTTGATCAGTTTTTGCGAAAGACGTTTGTTCTTCTTGAAGATTTCATTTTTCAGTAATAATGCAACGCAAATCACGAAATTTGACATCGCAAAATGTGCTTAAGCAGAATTTTTAGATGACCTAGGTTGGACTGATACAAGAATAGGCCAAAGACTTGGACTGACCCATTCAACTGTTTCCGGAATGATTCGCAGGTGAGACTGGTAGTCATGAAAGGAAACCTACATAAGAACAGATTCAAGCAATAACGGCCATCCATGACCGTTATTTGAGAATTTCCTCTTGGAGACAGCGGTTCACTACTGCCAGGTATATTCAAATACATCCCCTACACGACTATATAGTTCAAATGAGCATTGAAACGATACAACAACGTCTCAGGAAGTTTTGTTTGAGGCCTCCTGTCGCAGCTTGAGTCCCAGCACATCGATGAGCTCAATTGAACAGAAAACAATTGATTGGAAGCTGACTGGAGAGAATTTTTTTTTCATCGCGATCCTCGTTCTCTAGTGTACAGACGTTGTAATGAAAGATATGCTCAGTATCAACCTATAGTTCTGGAAGAGGTCCAATAATGGCGTGGGGAAGGAATTTATTTGCACGCCCTCAGTGATCTGGTCATCGTTAATAACGGAACCTTAATGCTCAGAGGTACGTTACAGACTTTTCAGACGAATATGTGGTACCATTTTAAGCAAACATGGATGGAAAGTTTTTGATTATGTATGATTACGCCAGACCGTACCAACCTCATATCATTAAGAACTACCTCTAAGATCACGAAATCACTTCGATGGAGTAACCTGCGCAAAGTTCAGATCTAAATCTCATCGAATAAGTTCAAGACATTCTCAGAAGAAGATTAGGAAGCAACATAACCAGCTATCATGAATGAGGTTCGGAATTTTTTATTAGTTTCAAATCAATTTCAGTGAGTACCATTCTGATTTATATTGTTCTGAATAGCTCCTTAGCACTGGTGGATTACTTGAGAATAATTCTTCAGCAAATCTAAAATTCTTCCGAATAAATTTGAAGTTTAGATTTTGTGCGCTCATTTCATGGTGCAGTGTATATATATTTGCGATTTGTAATCAGATCCGTTGATAAAATCAGAAGTAACTCGTTCAATGATAAATTATTTAGCCAGCTTCGCAACGCCAATGATAAAGATTTTAAATGATTGTGGTATGTTCTTGAAGCAATCAATCTTTGATAGAGTTTCAAGACAACCTACATCCAGGAAAAAGCGATTTCCTCAACTCACGAGTATTTCCTTCTCAGCAGCATGTTACTTAACACGTGCCTGATATCAACATACTCATTAGTGATATCATGAATTCATGTCATTCAAATATAAATTGAAATACTCCTCAATGCTTTTTTGAGACAATCTGCATTTACTGTTCATCTTAAAGTCTAAAATAGGAGAGGGGTGATATATCTTACGATTGGGGGCTTTGATTTTACTTGTTGAAATATCATCGAAGTAATAGCCGTTTTTTAATAAGCTACGAATGACAAGTGAAATTATGATGGGGCCTTAGACTAAAACATATTCTTAAAGTGCGGTGGCAAAAGAAGGATCAGAAACATCAGATTAATCTAATATTCACACGAAATCTTTCACTACATGCTTCCCAAGTGAGGCATTTCTTACTTACATACAGCACAAGGTACAAGAGCGCTTTTGAAGTAGATCTCGAGAAAAAAAAAATTTCAATAAGTAAGTAACTAAACTACAAAAATTCATCACGTAATAAAATAACACTCTGCTAGCGGCAAAAGGCGGTTTTATCAAAGGAATGCGTGGAACTTGTCAAAGAAAAGCCACATTTTTTATTCTATCTATTTGTTGGGAACATTCGAGACTTTACGTTCACGCCGATATAAATGTTGAGCCCGCAGGAAGGCAATACTACGTCGATACAAAGTTCATTATTGAATAGTACAAAATGAGTGCAACGAAGAAATCTGAAACGTATCATTTAAATAACGATTGAGAGGAAGAATTTTTCTTTTGTATGGTGAAGGATAAGTGCATTTGTCTCATTTGTCGTGCGTCAGTTGCAATGCCTAAGCCTGGTAACTAAGAGAGGCATCATAAAACTGTTCTTAAAAACTATCAGAAGAATTTTCCGCCACAGAGTGAATTGAGAAAACGAAAAGTACTTGATTTGATATCTTGTTTGAAGAAAGAACACACCATGTTCACAAGACCAGCTAAACAATCAAAAGCTGCTACGATCGCGTCATTTAAAATATCTCATATATTGGCGAAATACAGGAAACCATTCGAAGATGGATCGTTTGTGAAGGAAGCATTGATTGAAGCGGGTGGGAGATTTTAAAAATAAAACAGAAATCATTGCTTTTAGAAAACTTCAGTTGTCTCGTCCTACTGTCATAAGGCGTATTGAAGTCAAGAGTCAGGACATGGCAGATAAACTAAAACAATCTAGGTTCTATGATAGACATTTTTAGTTGCTTTTCGAAGAAGTCATGTCGTTTCAATTGTAACTTCTGGTCTTTGTCATGTAATTTTTTTAACGCTCATGATACCTGATATGGCATGTGACATATGAAATCCGAGAAATGGTTTTTCAACATTGAGTACAACCAAGAAGTAAATGAACTCATATTTGGACCTTCCTACGTTATAATTTATTTAATCTGAATAACTATAGATCTGAAATTATAAGATCAAGTGGTAAGATAATATAAAAATATATAGTCCGTTATATTTCTCTTGAAGCGACTTTTCCGATGAGATATTACACGACATACGGAAAAAGCTTGTAGAGAAAATGAGTGTTCTTTTCACCCACTTCATGATCCAAGAAAACCGAAATTATACCAGGTGGGGCAACTAAAACAAAAAAGAATCAATAACTGCTGAACTATTCGTTTCTGGACAAAACAAAAGAAACTGGTCAATTTTTGTCTGAAGGGGGACATCTTCTAACCTACGATGATTTTATTTCACATCAACCCCCTAAATAGGGGTGCACATATTCAATGTTTTGAACAAGAAGATAGGTCGAGTGATACCTCATTGGAAAGTTCTTTTAATTTTCAACACAAATTTGTAATAATTTTTGGGTTTTGACATATTTGGAAGAAGATACAGGCTGGTTCGTCAAAAGATGAGTTATTTTTCAGTCATTGCAAATTCTGTCGATTTCGAATGAACATTCACCGAAATACTGTTGTATTTTGGGGAAAAATATCTGTAAGCAGTGGTGCTTCTACTACACTCCCCCAGATGAGGATGACAACCCCTCAAATCTTCGAATTGAACAGTTAGTCCGAGTTATAGCTCATTGAATAGGTATCTAGAATTATCTGATTACAGTGAACGAATTTTCAAATCCGATTATATTTCAATGAGGATACAGGGTGGATCATGGGGAAATTCGTACACTTTTCACAAAGAAGCGATGATCACTCCGTGTCATCGATTGAATCGCAAAAAATGGTCCCTATCGGTGGACTGAAGTAACGCATGTGAAGACAACCACTAGGGTAATGGCTCGCACGCCTCACTACCGCATACGCAACCGATCGTCGTATCTGAAAATCCTTTAACAGCATGGTATCCAAGGTGGAAATGAAACGAAGTCAAGTAAAATTCTCGTTACAGAAAAATATACATCCGAAATCACACAGATTTCTCAACAGCAAATGCCGCAGTTTTTTTTTCAGATTGCTTGTATCTGATGAATGAAATTCGAAATTGTTTGCTAGCTGCTTTTCACACTCACGGGTTGCATCCATACCAGTATAATGATTCAGTCAATAGCTGAAAGAGTAGAAATTATTGAAATTTTTTTCAGTAATAATACGTGTGCGAATAGGGCAGCAGCTATTTCCATTGAACGCCATGACGACAAACTTATAATTGCCTAGTACATTTTTGAGTTGGTGGAAAAATTTAGAGGAACTGGCTCTGTTCAGAATATGAAAAGAGAACATGTCCAAAGCCCCAGACGAAATAAAAAAATGGAAACGCGTTGCTAGGGAAAGTAGTGATTGATCCCACTCTGAGTACAAGAAAATTGGAAAGTGAAATTGGTGTGACTCGAAGAACTAATGGATGAGTTTCCAGTCAATACAAATTCCATCCGTATAAAATGAAGATGGTCCAGGAATTGAATGAGGGTGATTCGACCACAGAGTGCAATTCTCTGAAATAATAAGAGAGCGAATCGCAAACAATCCCCACTCACTCTATAATATTTGCTTCTCGGATGAGTGTACTTTTTGATTTTTGAATGGCACCTTAAATTGTCATAGCTGTCGGTTCTAGTCGGACTCTAATCCTAGAATTTTTCGTGAAGTACATACCCAATATCCTGAAAAATTTAATGTTTGGGTTGGCATCTATGGAAATCGCCTGATTGGCCATTTTTCTTAGGAGGAAATCTGGCGTGAGAAATGTATCTCTACCTACTTGTAGAATTCATCAATCCGGCCATAATTGAAATTTTGGAAAAGGAACCTAGGTAGTTAGAAGAGGATATTGTGTTTCAGCAGGATATTATATATTGAATGAAATCACCGTGTGTTAAAAGATGTCCTCCTGTTCTGTTTCTGCTCTTTGTCCAGAAACGAATAGTTTAGCAGTTATTGATTCTTCTCCGTTTTAGTTGCACCACCCGGTATGTTAAACATATATCACAAAAAATTACTGGATCTATTTCATTTAAAGTCAACACTCTATCTATGAACTTCAAAATTGAAATGTTGAAAATGAATTTGAATAAAAACAATCTGTAGACTGTTATCAATCCAGAGAACTTCACAAACAATAGCCAACAAAACCAAATTTAGAAGTTTATCAGAAGTGCTTTCTAGCTGAACAGTATTCAGGTTTAAATTGTTTCAAGTTGGACATGGTAAACGAAGAGCTGAGTTCGATTACCTACATTAATTGCTCGTCTATACTTTGAAGCTACTATCTAATTTAAATTTATTATGACTTTCGACATTGCAGAAGTCACATTCACTCCAAAAGTTACATCAACAGACCGCTAAATAACGTTGGAATAGTCTTCAATAACTTTTAATTGAATTTCCCCTGGAATAGTCGAAATTACAAATGAATAACTTCTGCGGATATGAAATGAAAAGGGAAAGTTCTGTGGGCTGAAGCTGTAGAGCAGGATCTCCGTATTTATTGGAGATGAAGAGTTTGATTAGTCTAACTCCTGAATGTATTCTATTGAATAGCAAGTATTTGGCTATGAGCGATAGTCTGACATATTGAGTTTTTTAAATCTCACTGTGAAATGAAAAAATATTTCAACTCTTAGTGTTCCCCATAAAACTTTTTAACATGATCAAAATTATCTTTATAACATAAGAAATTATTATATAATTAAAAAATTGAAGAAAAACATTGGTCTTAAGTTTCACAAAGTATAATAATAATGACGTATGTTTCGGGTCTAACCTCATTTTCAAAAACTAAGAGACAATTGACATGTTACAATCTCATTTATATCTGAGAAACAGATGAGAGAAGTGGGGATAAACAGAAATCAAGCTGTTCGGTAGTTGTTGGTAGATTATGTTCGTGAGCTGATGAAGTTTCCACGATTTCTAGTGAATCTAATCTCTGTTATAATGTAAATTATGGGTTTTTGTGAAATTTAAAAAATGATTTTCGTTTATGAAATTTTCCGGAAAAGCAGATGTTAATTTATCATTAATTATTGTTTTTTTTTTTCTATCCTCGTCTACTCTAATATTGTTGGAACGACCAGTACGACCTATATAAAAGCGGGACAATCAATACAATATAATTCATATACCCCGCTTCTTTCACCTGTGACAAGTCGATTTTTGTTACTATTTTATTCTGTTCTAATAAATGGATTGATTTGGTACTTATTTGTCGGACTTTATTAATTCTGTCATAATTGTTTTGTTTCGTGAATCTGAAGGGAGGGGTAAATCGAGGATAACGATAATTTGTGTTGTTTTTTACCTATCAGTTTGTCTATGATACTATTGTCATACCCGTTATCCGACGATGATGTTTCAAAATTTTAATTTCTTTTTCGAAGTTTTTAGCGAATGAAGGACCGTTTGTAATCTATGCAAAAAGTTTTTAAAACGCGCACATTTTTATTTTATGTAGAGGAAAACTACTACTAGATAAATGAGTATCTGTTCTCATAATTTGAATTTCTGAGAAATTTAGTGTTTTATGCATACTTTCAATTTCCATAGTAAATTGGATCGTATAGTAAGATGGATTTGAAATATTTAAAAAAAGAACATCAGGTTGAAAAGAAAATCTCAAAAAATCAGTTAATCGAAAGCCGATAACGGCAATGAAAATTTTAAGTAAATGTGTCTATAGAGACTAACAGTTAACTGTTAAGCCAAGATATAAGCACACAAAATCGAAACTTGAAATTGTCTCAGAAGTTGAGATATGTGAAAGAATTATTCTTGAACGTATTCCACCAGCTCTAAGTAATGCTTGAGAACAATCGAAATGAAACTGATACTCATACTCTGACCATTAAGGGAACCATCATTCATCATTTAGGATCACCAGATTAGTCCGAATTGCAAAGAGTAGTAATGAGATATATGTAATGTCTCATTTCGACGGCTGTACACTAGTGAACGTCGATCGCAATGAAAAAGATTAAATCTCGACTGATAATTGAACAGAACCCTCTCCCCGTCAGCTTCTAACCAACTGGCATATTCTCCGGTGATATTGAATCGGGCTCTTCGAAAATCTGCGGTTACGGCTGGGTCTCAAGCTGCGACACGAGGGCTCAAACCAAAATCCTTGAGATATTGTCGTATTGTTTCAGTGCTAATTTGCATTTCACTGTTCTGTCGAAGCTGCATTTGAGGTGCCTAGCAGTAGAGAACCGTTGTCTCCATTCATGACTACCTGTGGCACTACATTGTTGTGTAGAAGATGCATTTGCATGTGCTTAGCAGTAGTGAACCGCTGTCACAACGAAAAAATTCTTAAATACAGGTACCTGCGGATCATTCTAGAAACATTTGAATGGTCCAAACTTGGTTATCTTATGCCATTGGTTCAGCATATTCTGCTGGGGTTAAATTTTATGATTCGCATTGCACTATTACCGAAAATTAAAATTTTCAAGAATACAAACGTCACTCGCCAAAATTGATCAACAACACAGATGTGTGGTGATTTCTTGCTAAACCTCAATTTATGCCTTTCATTTTGTTGCTCATGTTTGCCAAGAAAAAACATAGAATTTTTTTGGCATATGCCCAGACATTAAAAAAAAAGCATGTGTTAATATTTAGTTGCCTATCAGAGAAGAAATTTGAAATATTGAAATTGTGCGTTATTTTCTTGGCGCAGTGCACTTTTTCATCTTCTTACAGTCTCCAAATCAGGCCCAGCCTTAGGCCTTATCCCAACTTGCTGGAAAAATCTGAGGTGAGTAATATACAACAAACCGAAACCACCCCACTTCTTATTAAGACCAATCAGCCTGTCTTGATTCTTGCTTAGTGAGCGATATTTATATTGGGAATAAGGAGGGTGCAGCGCTCATCTACTCTTTTATACCCCTTCAATATAGATACCAAGCAAGCAAATCAGCTGATCCTGCTTTGCGGAACAAACTTATTCAGCAATATGAATCAATCTCTGGATATCTAGAAACATCGATGACAGTATTGTAGAACACCAAAGTTCAAACAAGCGTTTGCTGGGTCAGATTTCCCAGGATGGAAAATGGGAGGCTACTATTCCAAATGTCCCACAGGAATTTCTGATCACTATTGACCACGAGCTGCATATTAGCGAGAATATGTCTTTCAACTCTAAAAAAGAGTTTATAGACAAATTATCTGGACGAACTTTCAGACCTGGTACGTTGTGTTCTCGAGGTAAGCTGAATATCATGGAGTTTTCCTGAATAAGACTTTTAGATAGATTGCTCATGTACACGAACCAAGATAGCACAGCGAGTCCGTCTTGGTAATAAAGAAATATTCGTTGACAGTCTAGCAGAAGTAAGAGCTCTTGAGTCCAGTTATTAAGCCAGATTTGCAGTTTCAGTTTTCAGTAAGATATCCTTAGCATACTGTGGAATTTTTCCGTGAGCAAGATATTCTACTGCTTTCAATACCTGGACTGTTCAAAGAATTAAGTCCTAGGCATCATGGTGAACCACAATAGTCCACAAGAACGTTGTGACTTGGCAGTATTTGCTCACCTAATATCAAATCCAATTATTGATACTATAACTCAACAATACCAAGCGAAATGAATTATATAATAGAAGAAATCACAATAATTTGTGATAACACGCCTTATGTACCACTGATTCTAAGAAATTAAGTTCACAATGTTTATCATACAGGTGAAGTATTTTCACAAGCTGAAATTAATTGGTTCGAAGTGCTTCGTGCACGAACAACTATTGTTTGGTTTGGCCTGTCTTGAGAGACCCGAGTTAATCCACTTCAAAAATCGTAAAAATCAAAATGTTCACGTGGTTATTCCATTTCTTATTCAAGTTGAATTCTTCAAATGAAACAAAACTCACCCGTACGTCAAAGTATTGTAATAAAGTTTAACTTAAAAATTGTCAAAATACACCACGATTGGAAGCTGTCAACAGTAAAAGTGTCAGGGGCACATAATTTAAAAGTCAACCTACGTAACTAGATTTGAGACACAACCAATGTGCTCTTTATAAAAGGATTCATAGTTATAAGTTATTTGGTAATTATATAATATATCAAATTTGTCAATTTTATCTTTAGTATTGAAAGACCATTCAACAGGTATTGCATAAAAAAGGCGAGTGCTGTCCAAAAGCATTCCAACCAACAATAATATAACGTCTTTAAAAGTTTTGAATAAAACATAGTAAACTTTTTGTCGGGCTCGAACAGAACAGAACGAAATTCCAAATATGATTCATAAATATTGACGACTTCTCAAAGTTTCATTTTCGAAATGTAAACTCCAGGAAAATATAAAGAAGGGTTGCAAAATTGGAAATTAGCGTCTAGCTAAAATGAACATTCCTTCAAGAGATAAATGAAATTTCCTGGAATTTCATGATGTTTATAACCTCCTAATTATGAAGTCATAAATTCATACTTTTGATGTTTCACTCCTTTTGAGTTTCATTCGATTTCTTGAAATATATTCTGAAAGTTAAGGCAATTTTATGTTCGACTTTGACTAATAACTCAGAATAATTTTATCAGGCTTATTTTCCATGAATATAATATATAATGACTTCTTCGCAAGTCAGTGAGTTCCTACTTCTTACAACGGCACTTTTCGAGAATTTGAGGAGCATATGAAAGGGCATAGAGGAATTTTATTAATTAAGAAGTATTTGAAATATTCCTTTTCATTCTTCGAAGGATATTTGTGAAATTTCATTTAAAGGCGAGAAGAGCTTGCTTGAACTGAAAATTTTATCTTTTGAAAAACTAGCACCTCGTAGAACTAACAATATACAGAAAACTCATGAAAATGTTTTCACAAGTTATATTAATACGAACGATCAAGTATTCCCTAAAGAAACAAATAATTCAATTAACGCTGATATAAAGTACTCACACGGATATGCCATGATATATATCCAGCTTGAGGAGCTAATCGCATCTGTGGAATCTTCAAAATCAGCTCAAAAATCAATTTACCCGAATATTAAAATAATCACTAGAACATCTGTTGTTACAGATGATAATTGTAGGAGGATCTAAAGAGATATAGAAGGGATATACAGCCCAATTCACTCAAAGATGTGTCTCCGTTCTAAGAGGCAATGAATGGTGTTCGAAGTCAATGAATGAATTGATATTCGTGTAACTAATTCCCCTCTTTTTCTTGCCCATAAAAAGTCCAATATTGAAAAATTGCAATAACCTGGTAAATGACGAAAAAATAATTATATTGAGTATTTATGGACTACTGTAGCCTAGCCATAGGGAATGAATTTGGGGACATGCAGTGCGCCCGTCAATTCAAGCACAGTACTAAGTGCACCCCTACCATCCTTGTCTTGTGCATTTTTGATTCCCTTCTAACTTCGTTGTGATTAAAGCTTGGGGCCGAAATATACAATAACTAACATGACATACTGAGGCGGGCTGTGTTCATAAATTACTTAGTATTAAATTCATAGTTTCTCGAGTTATCGCTAGAGAAAGATATTTTATTCACCGTTGCATACGGATATGAATTGAGGAATCAGGTAAAAATGGAACAAGAACTCAGTTTGCTTTTTTGGGTTTCATTCATCCATTCTGTTTATATGGTCATTCCACTCCTGTTTTCTGTTCAACACCCAGTTGTTAATGTTGTCCACCTTGCACATGTTTCTAATATTCTCACTCCTCTCTCTATTGAGCAGTGTTTTCCCGGCTATCCTGCGAAGTACCTTCATTTCGGTTGTCTCCAGTAGTCGCCTGATTTTCGTTATTTCTGGTCTAGTTTCTGCAGTGTATGTCATAATGGGCCTTACAGTTGCTTTGAAGCCTTGGCTTCAATTCCGATATGCTTATTGCGCCATATTGTGTCATTCAGACATCCTGCTACTCTTGTTGCTTTTGTTGCTTTCTCCCTTACCTCCGCCTCGACATCTCCGTAGCCCGAAATCTCTATGCCGAGATATTTCAATTTCATTTCCTGCTGAATAGATTTACCATCAACCTCAAGCTTGCATCTCAATGGTGTTTTCAATTTAGTCATACATTTTGTTTTAGAGGCAGAAATTATCATATTAAACGATTTGGCTGTACGGTTGAACTGGTGTAGGAGGCGCTGTAAATCGTCTTCATTTTCTGCAAGCAACACATCGTCATCGGCGTAACACAGGATAGTTATCTCTTTGTCCCCCATTTTGTAGCCCCCCATTCCTCTTACTTTTTTGATTATCTCGTCCATGATGATGTTGAACAGAAAGGGGCTTAACGAATCTCCTTGACGAATACCACTTCTCACTTGTATCTGGTAAGCACCCCGTCTAATCTTGCCTGGATCTTGTTCGCAGTATATATATTTTCGATAGTCTTTATTATATTACGTGGGATTTGCCTGTTGTAGAGCAGATGTATAATGTCTGATAATTGGATCCGGTCGAAAGCTTTGAGCAAGTAAACAAAACACATAAATGCTGGCTTATTATATTCTATCGAATTTTCTGTTACTTGTCTTATGACAAATACGGCGTCGGTGCAAGATCTTCCAGATCTGAATCCTTGTTGTTCATCAGCGAAAGAGGTGAGGCTATTTATTTTGTTTGTTATACACTTCGTAGTAAGTTTCAGCGTGGTGCTCAACAGATTTATTCCTCTATAATTCGAAGGTACTTTCTTGTCTCCTTTCTTAAACATAAGAATAGTAGTGCTTGTACGCCATTGATCTGGGATCCTGTGATGGTAAAGGATTCTTTGAATTAAAATTGTCAAGTCTTGAGTAAGACGTTGTCCGCCATACTTGAGTAGTTCGTTGCTAATTCCGTCCTGTCGGGCACTTTTCCTATTCTTTAATTTTTGTAGGGCTAACTGTACGTCATCCACATTCACCTCAGAATCTTCGCTCACTATTATTTCCGGTGTACTTAGGTCTTCTTCTGTATCCTCTGTCGAATATCAGTTAGGTAATCGATCCAGGTCTCGCTGGTTATATGCTTTGTTTCAACCAACTCATTTATTTCTTTCCGTTGTGATCGGATTAGTCTCCATATTTGTTTTTGTAGCCCGTAGAAGTCATTCTCCATGCTCTTGGAATAAGTTTCCCAGTACTGGTTTTTAATTGAACGTACTAACGTTGTGGTCTCGTTTCGGATTTTTTGATATTCATTGTACGATTCTGGTGTACTTAATGTTCGATATGTGAGGTAAGCATGTTTCTTTTCCCTGCACTTTTCTGCAACTTCCATACGGAACCACGGAGTTCTGTTTGTGTTCTTCTTACTGTTATTTGATATCCTAGTACCCAGTGCTTCGTATGCAGCAGTGAGTATGTGTTTTTTATCTTTTCCCAGCTGCGTTTGATATCATCTTCCTCTGTTATCGGGTTTTCCTCGATTTTCCCATTTAGCCTGTTCTTGTAGAGTTCTTCTATGGTTGGGTCCCGTAATGATTCAACGTTTATTTTACGTGTTTTACAGTTGGTTTAGTATTCTTTTGCAGCATGAATTTGATTCTAAGTTTCCTAACAGTAGACTATGGTCGCTGCCCACATTAGCAGAGTTTAGTGTTCTGACCTCTAATATTTGTGATGGGTTAAAATTTCTATTTGTCACAATATAGTCAATTGTTGATTTCTGACCCCTAGTATTTGCGAATGTATATTTGTACTGTTCTTCATGTTCGAAAAATGTGTTATTGATTCGCAACTCGTTGAAAGTGCAGACACTGATCATTAATTCTCCGTTATCGTTTAACACGTTTTCGTTGAATCTTTGTTTTATTCCTGGTACTATATCTTTACCGATACGGGCATTAAAATCCCCAAGGATAATCATCGGCTGATCGCATGGTAAGGAGTCAATTGTATTCTGAAGTTGTTCAAAGAAAGACTCTCTCTCAGCTTTCGGTTTACTGTCTTCGGGAGCATAAATTGACAATATGTTTAACCTTTGGTCTTCTGTTTTCATTTTGACAACTGAAATTCTAGACGATATATAGTCACATTCTTGTATACAGTCTCGGTACCTCGTGTGGATCACTAGGGCAACACCCTCCTTTGCTCTGTCATGCTTCTGTACTCCACTATAGATCACTATGTGTTGAGCATGTTGTATCTGGCCCTTGCCTTTCTTCTTGGTTTCTTGTAGAACGCAGATATCTATTTTGTTATCGTTAAGTTCTTTCAGTATTTCCTGATCCCTGTTGTTAAGTGACTTTATGTTCCAAGTAGCAACACGTAGTAGGTTTTTCCTTTTTCATTTGTTTATCCTTTTTCTCGCATGGGTCGTCTTAGGTTGATCAGTCCTGTTCCGAGGCAAATTTCTGGTTCTGTGAGCCAGTAATGCTTTTTACCTTAGGTAGGGAGCTAACCTGACCTAAGAACCTTCCTCCTTTATCCGGGCTTAGGACCGGCAACACAGCCACTGAGCTACTCAATTCACCCAACCACTGTGCAGGCGGAGTTGGGTTTCATTCATGTTTCAACATATTCTCATTCAATGGTTATACCAGTCTTTTTGTGTTAACTGGGTAAGAACGAAAAGTCTAGTGAGATGATCAACTCGTTCACCAGATTCAACCCCGTTAGATTTTTTTCTGAGGTTACTGACAGATTAGTTAATCACATTAATGAAAATTTTGGTGAGCGTTAATGAGCCACTGTGTTTTGGTGCATTTTTGACGAAAGCTTCAGTATTATATAATATATATGATAATATATTCGAGGGTTCTTTGGTTGAAACTAATGCTATTAACAAACGAGGTCTTCATTCGACAATGCCATTGCGTGTGATAGTTCGTTAGCCTTCAATATCTTGATTGTGTTGTACGCTATATGGCACGTTGCGCCGTTCTGTTCACATATCGTCTAAGTGTTAAGCCATTAGTTGGCCCCAAAAATACTCCGATATCATGGCCCTAAAGTAATCACCGGCGATTAATGTATAAATCAAAATTGACCAAATTTCACACAATTTTCTTTCCAGAAAGAACAAACATCTTCTGAATTGAAATGTTCTTGTGGAAAGCAGAAATGAGATCCACAAATTTGTAAACTACATTATGGACCCTCATTTACAATACAATAATGAAGACTATATTTCAGTTTCAGTGAAACTGTTTCTTGTAACTGTCAAGTTGATAGTTGGTTTCGAGCAGTCAGCTTCTTATAAACTTACTCTCTAATAACTGAAATTTCTATTCTTCAATTTTACTTCTCTTCAATTCATTTTCTTGTGAAACTTTATAATGTGAATGAAAATGAAAGAAAGAAATTGTATTAAAACAACTTCAAATTTCCATATTACGTGATGAACGAACTCATTTTAAACAATTATATAAAATACCTATAGTACAACTACCTATAACCAAAATTGTCAAACTGCTTAGCAATCTCCAAGTTGTAGTTGAATTTTTTCCAAAATATGATTCACATGAGCAGCAGCATGTTTCTTGTGACTTTCATAAACCTTGATTGAAAGTTGTGGATTTACAAAATTAAACTTCGTATGCAACTTTAACATAGTTGAACATCATGTTTCCCACTATCAGACACATATAACAGAGAAACTTTCAACTTCAAACCAATGAGGAATTCCTGTAATTCATTCAACAACCTCGATGAAATTTCCTGAGAAACAGTAACTACGAGTTATGAATAGAAGGAACTCACAATAATTACCTTTTGTGTAAATTTGAGATCTTATTTTTTTGGTTCAAACTTGATCATTGTCAAACACATTGAATCTTTACTTTTCCATTTGGATAATTGTAGAGTAGGAACGTACATCCTGTTGAATGAACTGAAACGAAAATTCAATTTGAAATGGCACGGTCTTATTTACATCCAGTTTGAAATATTTTAATAAAGATATAGCCTTTAGTAGATAGCTTTCAATATTCATATGATACACACTCTAAATGATCTAACGAGAACTTTATCGAGTTCCTTCCAGAAAAATATTCTTATACAAAAAGCTCAATACCTATTAATAGCAACTCAAAGGATATCCCATCAATCTGTAAGATCCCCAATTGATTCGTTAAAAATTCTAGTAATTGCAGAACATTTTTCAACGCATATAGGTTAAAATAACTATGAAAGACAAAAATATGTGAATTCTGAGTACATTTCTTGAGCATGCTAAAAAAATATACATTATATATATACATTAAAACAAACCTCAAATTACAGTCACTTACCTTTCAAACATTATTGTAAGTCTCCTCAACTCCTTGTTACTTTAACATCTCGTTTGAATCACATTGTTTAGGTTTAGAATAACCACAAAATGTTGAACTTATGAATTTTGAAAATTTATCGTTTCTTTCCTTAGACAAAATATACATAAAATGGATAAAATAAACATCAAATTACTTTCACTTACCTCTGAAAGTTTATTTCAAGTTTCGTCAAATTTTTCATTCAAATAATATTCGAATTACTTATTTTGACAGATCGAATATAAGACTAATTGAAATGAGGTTAGATTCGATTGTCACTCAGAAGAGAGAGAACACTATATTATAGATGTTGGTAGTACCGAAATAATGTTGGTGATAATAAAAGTTACTATTTCCATCTCAATATTTTCATTCAAAAGAGAGAGAGCATTTAATTTTACACGTTGATAGAGCTCACTTCCGACATTGAATAGCGACTAAGGGGCGGTACGAGAGTCACTAGCCCCACCCCTGTGTTTCTGTTCTTTCTTGAAATTCTAGGTCTCAAAAATTGTCCCAAATTCGAAAATCAAGTCGTTGGAGTAACGATCTATCTTCGCGGATCTGATCTCAAAATATGTAGGAATCGTTCGACACCCGAATCCATTCTTCCTGTAACCCTGTGTAAGTAGGACGGATACAAGAAAACCATTTATTTTGACAGCTCGACGTTAGTTAAATTCTGGCCGTCAGAGATATTCGGAATGAGAAAAATGGAGTAAAATTTTTCAAAAATCCGCCGATAGTCCTTCGTTGAATTGAAGATTTTCCAGTTTTCCCGTCGATTAACTGGAATGAATTTATTGCGGCGCAACATGCGAAACTCGCAGTTTGTTCTTTGTCCATATTTTGAAACGATCCAATGCGATGGAAAAATTTGTATTGACATAAAAGTCCGACGAAATTATCCCCTTCACTCGCGAACAAACGGAAACCTTTTTTATTTTCGCTTTTTCGGGGCTTTCTTTCTGAATTTTCGATCAATCGATCGTTCCGATCACCTTCCGAAAGGGCGAATTTTCCGATTCCGAAAAAATCTCGCCGTTTCGACTTTCCGTTCGCTCTCGGCGACGTTTCGGAGAAAATTTTCGAAAAACCCAGGGCTAGGGGCTCCAAATTTGGCACGGACCTTCCTCAGACTCTCCCCCTCCGGAAAAAAAATAATCGCAGGGGCTTTCTGGCCACGATTTTTCGTCGCGTAGCTTCTTCTCCGCCCGGTTCAAACTAACGTTATCCGCTCGGATTATTCCCGAAAAAGGCCTTACGACTTTGATAGTATCAATTATCATAGGGTTCTTATTAAAAAAACACAAGGATATTTTATGATTCGAAAACCTATCATCCAAAGAGTTTTTCGAAAACGTCCCTGTGTTCGATTCAAAAAAGTGCCTGTAGCAGGTCGAAATAGTTTTCACTTAACTTCGATAGCATCCGAGATATTGGCCTATGCCCAAATCCCGAAAAAGTGGAAAGTCCGGAATAATTCGAAAACAAAAGATCTGTTTTCACGAATGAATTTTCCTAGGAAATCAAAAGAAAGTTACGTGGTTACAGTATTCGGAGTATTTAACATAGCAGCCGTACTGAAACATCGGAAATGGGACACCCTATACTCTTATCAAAGAAATGGAATATGATACCTCAGTATGGATCACAAAAATACCCTAGTTTCCAAGTAATAGTTACTTCCTCTATTTTATCTTGAAAAGTTGAACAATATTCTACAAAAAGAAAGTTCTCGTCTGCATTGAACTCTTTAAGAAAACAAAAATTCAAATATGACTCATAAATAATTAACTATTTTTGGGAAACTCATTCTAAAATTCACAAAAGTTATATGAATAAAACTTCTCCATTAAAATATATTTTCCAAAAACAAATGATGAAGTCTTGGGCGTATACTTAGAGTTATCTTACTGAATTGTAATTGAACTTTGAAGTTTTGATATTTATAATCTCCCAATTATGGTGTAATAAATTGATACTTTTGATGTTTCACTCCTTTTGACTTTCGTTTTATTTCTTGAAATATATTCTGGAAATTCTGGTATATAGTTTCAGTCAGAATATAAAGTCACAATAATTGTATCAGGGCTATTATGCATAAAGCCTTTGATAATATTCCTGAGAAAGACAACTTTCGCAAGCTGATGAGTTCATTATTTTTTACAAGATCATCAATTCTTTTGAAGAGTTTCAACTGTAAATAGCACAGAGAGCACTAGGTTATTCATGTATATACAATTTGAAATATTCCCTTTTATTCTATGAGGAATAATCGTGGTTTCTTCTTTGAGGGCGAAAATAACTTCCGTGAAATGGAAAGTATATTTCAGGAAAAAGTTTTTTATCCCATAAAAACATAAAATATGCAAATATGTCCTATCTAGACTTTGCTAAATAATAATCTTGATAGTTGTCTGCCAACATTTCTAGTGATATGTAAAGATTAGACAAACACAACTCCAAGAAATTATAGCACTATCTTATGAATGTTAAATTCCAATACTTTTTCAACAGGGCAGATGTCGTCCCATATATGAGTTGAGTTATACACAACGCAATATTTCGTTGGGTGGTTGCAATATCGGTAATTTTTCATTAATTCAATGATGATGGAACGTAATTCAAGATATCTTAACTAGGAAGAGTTTGTCCAATCCATGACGTTGTCCATGGAAGGTTTGCGATGGCCTATAAGACTGAAAGTTACTCAAATGATGATCTCCCGTGATCCAGTGATTTCATGATACGAATTCCAATGATGACCTGGGCAAGACAAGAAAGCTGCATGCTTTGAGAGAACACCTCACTACTGAGAAGTTCACAAACTTCATTCTTCATAACTCATAATGTTCTTATTAGAACTGGAAAAGTTACGAAACGTCTCGCAGAATTAATTCTCCATCCCAGAAGATCTGCCACAGGCCCTAAGCTCACAACAGAGAACCGCGGAGCTTGATATTTTTACAGGAATACGTTCAATCTGATCAGCTTGATTGGAAACGTGGTTTGTGGAGTGATAAGCTCAGATTCTGATTCTTTAGAAACGATCGTCACACACTAGTTTTTTGACGTGCAAATGAACATCTTCTTCAGTGCAACATTGCAGAAACAGTTCCTTCCCACGATGGATCTCTGATGGTTTGGCGAGACATATCTTATAAAACGCACTGACCTTCAGGTATTCAACCACAGCTCTCTTATGAGTCATCAGTATGTAAACAAGATTTTAGTAAATATGTTCTTTGTCTTTTCATCAGGTCAATAATTTCTTTGCATGCACGATAATACGAGGTGAGAAATTGCGGTAACCCCTCAGATTCTTGATTTGCACTTGATTGAGCACGTATAGGCTTCCAAGAAAAAGAAGCAACAAGCAACGAATACTCCTTTATCAGATCCTGCAATTTTCTTGTTGATCATTTGATTTCTGTATCAAATCAATAATAACAAAGTTAAATTTTGAATAATTCATTCAACTATCAAGTTTTAGTAGAACATCGGTTTTATATGGTGAATTCACTAACCTCTTATGTGTTCTTTGTTGCTTCCTAGTTAGTACCAAAAAAAGCTCAGTACTTAGACACGTAGCAGTTTGAAGGACAATGTTTTATCAATTAATGGCTACTGACTATTAGCTTATTATTGAACATATTAAGGATTAGGAACCGACAATTTTGTAGAACAAACGTTGTACCGGATATATCCATTCCTAGCGAGAATCACTGCATGACATTTACGATTCATACTCAATCAATGACCTCATAGCATTCTGATTTATTTCGTTCCAAATTTAGATTGGTTTGTTCCGAATCTCATTCACGGTATCTCAATCCTCTATAGACAATGTCCCAGACATGTTCGGTGGGATTGAGGTCTTGAAGGTAGTTACTAACCCTACGAGCTTGGTGAGGGCTGCGTTATCATGCGTAAACAGAAGGTTTTCACCCATATTTGCGCGAATGGTACAACAAGTACTTCTAAAATGTTTGTAACGTTCCTCTGATTATTCGAGGTTTCATATTTCACAATGACCAGATCAATGCGGGCGTTGAAATAAATTCCTTCCCACACAAATATTGAAGCTTCGCCAAAACTACAGGTAGGTAAAACTGGGCGTATCTCTCTACTCATCTATGAAAAACACCCTCCCTCATTCAGCTTCTAACCAATTGACATGTTTTCTGGCAGAATTTAATGTGCTCTTCGATATATTGCGGTTGGAGCTGGGCCTCGAGCTGCGGCACGATGCCTCGAACCAAATTTCCCGAGACGTGGTCCTAGTGTTTTAATGCTAATTTTCACTCCACTGTTTTGTCGGAGCTGCATATGAACGCTGTTGTTACTAGAGATCGTCCTTGTGCAGGTTTCCTTTCATGATTACTAGACTCCTTATACCTGCGGATCATTCTGGAAACAGTTGAAAGGGACACCCTAAGCCTTTAGCCTATTCTTGTATAAGTTTAACCTTGGTCATTTAACACCACTGCTTCAGAAACAAACATCACTTTCAAAAATTGTTCAACTATTTTTGTTATTAATACGTTCGTACTGTTTTCAATATTTATTTCGTTTATTCTTTTTCTCATGGGAGGAACATTTGCGCCAAGAAAAACATCGAATTTTGTTGGCTTATGTCCGGACATATCCGAAGGAAAAAAACATCCTTATAATTGATAGCCCACCAAAAGAAGAAACTTATTACTAATAAGAATTGGACATTCGATTTGTTTGCAGATTTCAGTAGCTTCCACTATTGCATAATTTCCGAGAGGAAAAGTTTCGGGTCTCGTTGAAACGAAACTACTCACAAATAATTCAATATCTTTGTGAGTAAATAGGTTAAGAACAAGGGCCCTGGGCCACAGACTAATACGCAAAGCAGTCGAAATCCAACGGAAGTCGTGGTATTCAATTTAATTCAGCTGTTGTATAATGCGCTCATAATTTCATATTTTCATTTTCTCACGGCATTTAACTACAACAGAAAATTGCGAAATTGCAATAAGGCATAATTGATACCAGAAATCCATGTGTTGAGTCCAGCTTAATTCAGATTAGTAAGCGGCCATTCTACCACTAAGCTCATCGATGTGCAAGCAAAGCGGAACGTGAAGTCTGTTAATTTATTGCTTATTATATGCAACTTTGTTTGGCTCATAGATATTATACAATGAGGGGGAAAACTTAGTTATAGTTTTTACAAAAAAAACGTACTCAAGAAATGTATAACAAGATTCTGATACCTCTTGAGGTGGCATGTGTTATCATCTGGTTTAGAGTTCCTTTAATTTGATTCTTTAATCTCTCTTCTGCTACTGAAGTATTTATTGCAATATGTTGTCTTTTGGTTACTCATTATTTTCTAGTGGATATGGTCATTACCGCAGTGTTATCAGAAAAATATCGATGAATATAGATCAGATGCAAGAGAGATTCGTGCCGCTCTCGGCTTTTCACTTTAGACATAATGTCTGTGGATATAATTGTGTGGGGGCATACGAGCCACCCGGGCTGAACCTCTCTTTAAGTTCATAATAAGTATGAGGGAGATGAGGAAGATCGAAACTCCCGAATTTCTCTCACTAGACTATCGAGACATATGCAATCTGTAGTCTGCTGAAGATACTACACTACTCAAGAAATATAGCGCTAATACGCTGAAATTAAATACAAACACTGCTATAAAATACTAACTAGGCTAAACAGTTCTTAAATGATTTCCAATCATGATTTGGTTTGTTTTAGCCCTCTAATGTCTGATTTTGACTTTACCGAAGCTGAATAATGATTCCAGTTAGGTTACGTTAACAGTAGTTTTTGTATTGATCAGTGTTTTCACCTAAGACCTTCATCAAGATGTAGACAGAGACATTTCGTTCATTCCTCTAGCACAATTGCATCAATATAACAAGATTCTGATATCCCTTGAGGTGGCCAGTGTTATTATCTTCTTTAGAGTTTCTTAAATTTGATTCTTTAATCTCTCTTCTGTTACTGAAGTATTTATTACAATATGTTGTGTTTTGGGTACTCATTGTTTTCTAGTGGCCATGGTCATTACCGCAGTGTCATCAGAAAAATATCGATGAATATAGGTCAGATGCAAGAGAGATTCGTGAATACTCTGACAGAAGTTAACAAATGAGTTGATAACCACAATTTCAGAGTATAGTGAATGTTAGTCTACAGTTCCTACAAGTAGAGAAAACCGTAGAATTTATTTCTTGAGGTAAATGTTGGGAGACTAATCATTTCTTTATTCAGTCAAATTCGTTATACACCAAAACTGACACATGATTCCTAAACTGAAACTAAAGATGATTGTTTTCATATAACATGAAGTAATTCTGACATTTGGTACTAATAATCTCGATTCTTGAAGTCCGAAATGAATAGCTTGTATTCAGTAAGGGAGAATTACGTCTCGTCTAGTGATTTGTTCATTTTGTTCAGTGAGGTTCAATTTCTCGCCTTCAGTACTATATGAGTAATTAAACGTTGATGCTTTTACTAAATTTTCTTCTCTATAGCAGGAGAACTTGGGCTAATCAATTTGCCATGTCGTTATCTAAGTAACCTTGAATGACTCCGTATCCGGAGGAGGGTGAGCCTATTGTTAACTAAAAGTCTGCCTAGTTTAATCCGGAAGTTTCATGCCGTTTCCTAAGTACTGTAGTTGGAATCAGGGATTCTTATTGCCGCCTGGCTGTCGCTGAAGATTTTAATGATACTCTGGCAAACCTACCATTATATCAGTGGGTGCACCGTGGTTTTAACGCCGTACATAACTTCCTGGAATATGGTCGCATGTATGCATAGGTTCTGTAATTTTTTCACGCCAAGCTTACTCCCAGAATCTTCTGCTTGCGTGCCTTTCGAAGTTAAGGAACTATCCCTAAACATACTTAGATTATCTTTCAAGATGACACTAGAACTCGCCAGTGCCGCTCTCGGCTTTTCACTTTAGTCATAATGTCTGTGGATATAATTGTGTGGGGGTATACGAGCCACCCGGGCTGAACCTCTCTTCAAGTTCATAATAGTTTCATGTAATCTGTGCTTGAGGGAGCGGAGGAAGATTTAACTCTCGAAATTCTCTTACTAGACTATAAAGACATATGCAATCTATAGTCTGCTGAAGATAGTACACTACGCCAACATCAGACATATCTGAGAAATTAGGTGTTTTAAGTAACCTCTCAATTTTCATAGTAAATTGAAGGGATGGTAAAATGAATTCAAGAAATTTGGAAAAACAACATCAAGTTAAAAAGATGTCTGTGGATATAATTGTGTGGGGGTATACGAGCCACCCGGGCTGAACCTCTCTTCAAGTTCATAATAGTTTCATGTAATCTGTGCTTGAGGGAGCGGAGGAAGATTTAACTCTTGAAATTCTCTTACTAGACTATAAAGACATATGCAATCTATAGTCTGCTGAAGATAGTACACTACGCCAACATCAGACATATCTAAGAAATTAGGTGTTTTAAGTAAACTCTCAATTTTCATAGTAAATTGAAGGGATGGTAAAATGAATTCAAGAAATTTGGAAAAGCAACATCAAGTTAAAAAGAAAATCTGAGAAAAACAGTTCATCGAATGCCGATAACGGCAATATAGTTACTATTTTAAGCAAATCTGCTTCTAGAAACTGAAAAAAAATATACAGAACCGAAAATTCAAATTTAGTCAGAAGAAGTTTAGATATGCTGGAGGATTTTTCTCAGAGATATTCCGACAGCACTAAGAAATGCTTGAGAGCAATCGAAATGAAAATGGTACTCATGGAAATTGAAATGAGACTAATGATGAAAATGTGAAGATTTTGAAGAAGTTCTGAAAAAAAATTGTTAATACCGAATATTTGGACCCCTGGCAAGAAATACTGCATGACATCTAAGATTGAGACTCAAAATCAATGACCTTATGATATTCTGATCTAATTCAAATCAAATTACGATCAGTCTGTTTATAACCTCATCCACGGTAGCTGTCTGGTTTTGCTGGCTTCTTGATTTTCTATTGAGAATGTTCCAGATATGTTCAATGGAATTGAATCTGGAATTCGTGCAGGCCACTCCATTAAAATGGTTTCGTGAACTTAAAGGTAGCTCCTAACGATATGAGCTCGATGTTACCTGTCGTTATCATGCCAGAATGAAAACTTTTTACCCATGTTTGCTACAAATAGGACAATATGTTTTTCTTAATTTTCTGTAACATACCTCTGAACATTCAAGATTCTATATTTTACGATGACCAGAGCAGTGCAGGCTTTCAATGAAATTCCTCCTCACAAAAGTGTTGCATCTCCACCAACACTATACATAGGTAAAAGTTACACTGGGCATATCTTTCATTACGACGTCTGTATTCTAGAAAGCGTCGATCGCATTGACAAAGACAAAATTTTGACTCATCTGTGAACGAACATCTATTTCTGTCAGCTTCTAACCAATTGACATATTCTCCGGCAAAATTGAATTGAGCTCTTCGAAAATCTATGGTTACACCGAGAGTCTTTTGCTACCCAGATCATTCCCATTGGGCTAAAACCCCAAGTTTTCACGTGAATGTTTCTGAATTTCAGAATATATAGTAGCTGTCGTCTGCAAGACTACTCGATTCATCCCAAATCAAACAAACTGTAAAGTTTATATTTCGAGATTTATTCCCATTCATTCATTTACATCATATCTTGAATAGTCATGAAGCGCTTCGCCTTACCTGATAAAGAATTACTTCAGCACTGAACAACATACTCTCCACAGTTACAACATAACTTGTCTAGTGAATCCGAACTCAAAGGGCGAATTTTTTTTTTTTTTCAAATCAAACATTCAAAATCGAGTAAGACTGGATAAGACTATAGAATACAAGCAATAGTACAATTTAATCTAACGCAAAGTATACAAAGACCTTTATATTCATAAAGTATCCTAGTTCGTCCTAACTGTCACACAGGAATCGTAAGAAATTTCCAGGTAGCTCAAAAAATGCTGGAAGTAATAATTGTATCGAAATCCAGGCTACAAATAAATTTTAACTAACTCTGCTCAACAAAATTTTCAGAAATATGGGGTTTTAATGTTTTCATGTATTCATCAAAAGCGGTATGTGATATAACATATTTGAGTTCATATTAGCATGACGAAATGTGATATAACACACTGACTATGTACAGCAATTTTCGTCCTTATGGCAAAATTATCGATAACTGTAGGTAACAAATTATAATTTTAAATAACAATCTTTTCTATAGTATATTGTCTAAAACCATTAAATAATGTTAAAACTTTTCATCGAAGTCGATAACAACATTCCTCGTAGTGTAAAATATCAACTTATGACAATACTGAATGAGATTCTTTCACACGAAGGAAGTGCCAATTTCCCGTTTTTCTATTCAGTAACCCCCAAGCTGTATTCATTCCTAACGTAAGATTTCTCACGCTCCTTTCAGGAATGGAATGATATGAACCTCCGCTGGAATGCCTCCGAGTTTGGAGGCGTCAAAGATCTTCGAATTCCTCCTCATCGCCTGTGGAAACCAGATGTACTCATGTACAACAGGTAAGAGTTTCTGATATTCCAATCGTTCGGTAAAGTTTAGAGATAGGCATACTTGCATGCATCACTGAGCAAAGTTTTGAGTATGTGGGAATGTTTTGGGGTAGATAGAAATTTCAAAAATTAACCTTGTTGTAGGGGTAATTAGAAGTCAGAAAAAGCTTGGAGAAAGTTACTTTCAGTATTTTCCGGCTGAATATTAATAAATTATATTTCAATTGAAGTTTTACGATAAGGGTTCTCCAATAAGAGTACATATATAGCTATATGATGATAATAACTGAAAATGAATCTTATTACAGAAACATGTGATTTTATCTGTCTCACTTAGATTAGGTTGTTCTGTATTAAATTAGCGTTCGATATTTATGGTTTATAAGAAAATTCCAGGATTTTCGTCTATGAGAGAATTTTCGATGTTGGTTCTCATGATTTTCTCAGAAAACTACACCTCAACGGTGGTGGCTTAATTCAAGAATGAAAAGTAACTCATCAGATTGGTGAGCTCCGTCTAATTCTACTCATTAGGGTACCTTGGATACACACTTTTTCGTCCACACTACACGTAAAAATAACCTAGGGATATACAAACTTTTGTGGGAATTCAGAGTTGCATATCGTTTTAGATTTTGTTAATGATCGCTGATTCCTCAAGTGTTTTATATATAAAGTTATATGTATTCTTAGAAAGATAAAATATCCAGTTGCCTTTCGGAATTCCAATTAATCTCCATTGTTTAAAATTTCATGGATTAGTCAATATATTTTCAGTTATGTGCACTCAGTTTGTGGAGTTCATTGTCGATTATCGTCATTTAAGAAAGGTGACATTTTGTTGAAAGAGCTAAGTAGGTTGCCTTTTAAATATTGCGTCTGACAAAAAAAACAAGTAACTTAGGGAAAAAATAGCTTTATTGTTTTTCAAAGTATTCTTCATGAATATCGTTCAAACCAATTTGAAGAAATAATGTTTCCTATCAAACTGCATTTTGCCTGTTTGTGATCTTAATTGTAAACTGAAACCTTGCAGTTATTCACTTCTTCAAGCTTTTCAGATTCACTCCATATCTTCATCAGCTGAAACAAAGATGAATTCAGGAATATTTCATATTAAGAAGAAGGAATTTTCTTCATCATTCGATCTAGTTTTCTCATCAAATTTCTATTGCTTTTCAAATAATGTTATTTTAATTCCATGGCAATCCAGATCTGACGCTAAAATTGGAAAACCCTGTTGGAAAACTTCTAAGGATTATAAATTATAAAAATTCTTATAGTGTTCGTTCTCTTGTCAACAATAAAAGTAATAAATTGAATTCGTTACTCGGTAGCCTACACGCAAAAGTTATTCATTATTTTGTGATGAAAATCGGAAACAATTTAATTCTGTGAATGTGTAATATTCATGATATTTCTATACTTTTGTCTCGCTTTCAGAATTTTATAGTTACACCTTCAAGAAAATGATATGTAAGATGCACTTTGTGAACTTCCTGCGACAGAACATCCAAGATACATTTGTATTCATTGCACCATTTATATTCGGAATATACCTTCTATACACAGCCCTTCGTCCCATATTTTCACCAAATTTCATGAATTTCTTATGTTTCATTTTTGTTATATCTAGTTATCAGAGTGGAATCGATATCGTAACAGAAATATTCTTGGAATCCACTTTAATATATGCAAAAATTTGAGATTGGAACATCGCCCCATGGTGTTCAAAATCTCAATTGAATGGCCAATTATGTCGATTTTTCCCAATAATTTCAATGAATTATTCAAGTTATGAGAATACTTAATTAACATACGTTATGCTACACCCACACGAAATTTGGTAAAAGGTAATTATGTTTTAACTTCCAAACCTTATTTCCAAAATTCAGTCACAAAATTCAATCACATCCAGTTTTTTTGTGATAGGTTCAAATCTATTTTCAGCATACAGATTCACAGATTTCTCTGTATCCATCAATATATACAGATTGGTTAGTCCAATATTTGTCGTCCTTTTCTTGTTTCGCACTATAACTGCCCTGATATTTTCAATCAAATATGAGAAATTTTGATTAGTGAGGGGTACTTTGGTCATCAATTTTCTGAAGAAAATAACTAGTGTCCACTCGACCCTCAATTGCTTGATCACTTCACTTCCTAACCTCACTTGTATTAATTACAGTAAAGCCCTGCTAATCTAGATAGGGAAAAACAAGACAATAAAATTAGTGTACCCAAAATCAAAGAATCAACACAGATATAGTAGCCTCACATACGTTGGAAAGGTTTGCTATAATTTGAAATATTTGTTGGAAAAGTTACAGTAATAATCCTTTCAAACACATGAAAAAAAGTCAAATAAATGATAGAAAGAAATATGGTATATACAAACTCAGCTACGGATTGTTTTAGGATATACATTGGTAGAACCTGTTGAAATCTATATTAGTCAATGAGCATCATCATAGTTTATCAATAAAAAAATTCTAATTGGGCAAACCATTCAATTGAAGAAAATCATAAATCGATCCAAAATTTTAAAATCATATATCCATCTAATAAAAAACTGGATATTTATTTCTGAGAATCCTTGAAATCAATAAATATAAACTTTCCAACATATCATTGAGTGAACGTACATTTTGACAATAATTCTTTTTACTTATTTTATTCGCGGATGAGTTATTTGGATAATAGTTCTGTGAATTGCTTCAGGTAGTCTTACTCACAACATACATTCTTGAAAAAATAAATTGTTGTACCTTAAGTAACTTATCATTCTGTATATCTCTGATGAAGGTGCTGTTTTATCGAAATGCGTAAGACATATAGTAAAATAAGTATGAATTGGAGTTTCTTCTATTTACTTCATAGATATTCATTTTCTAGAAAGATCCAATGATGAAGTCAATGTCTTAGTTAAGCGATGAGCAAAGTTATCACCGTTCAGTTATAAATTACAAATTTATGGCTTGCTAAGTCACCCAACCTATAGAACAATGAATTTTTTAAATGGGGGTTCAAAGGCTTCATTTTTCAAAATATCTAAATCACCTAACCACAAAGATCTTCAGATTTGTTTCTGTATGGCTTGAAACTGATCTTATACCAATAAACCACATCTGAAAGTATAGATAATTAGGGCTACAATGAGATTGAAAGCGATAATTCCGACACATTTTTTTTGACAAGAGAATGATATTACCTTTCAAATATAGTACTGATGAACCAAATAACTCAATTCATTAAAGAAATATAATTTCTTCTATTATTGATGACACAATATCGTAATACATGTTTTGTACCAAATAATTTGAAATGTTTACTAAAAGGGTAAAAGATAGGTCTTTTAATATCCAATTTTTATATCTGTACATTTCTATGAATGTTATGCTTTATTTCAGTGCCGATGAAGGATTTGATGGTACATACCCCACTAACGTAGTTGTTCGTAATAATGGAAGTTGTTTATATGTTCCTCCCGGTATATTCAAGAGCACATGTAAAATTGATATCACATGGTTTCCTTTCGACGATCAACGATGTAAAATGAAATTTGGAAGCTGGACCTATGACGGTTTGCAAGTATGTCAAAAAAACGCAAAAATTTTGCGAAGGATCTCCAAGAATTAAATACGAAATTGTTTACCTCTGAAACCAATCAAAGTTGCCCTCAGTCGTAACAACGAAAATAAAATTAAAACTGGAAAACAGGAGTCATGCAATCTCTCTTCATCGCTGCTGGGATGAAAAATATCCATTTCAAACATGACAAAACAAATAATGATGAAAACACGGTAGAAATTATTTTCCCTCTACGTTATTTGACCCCATTAAAAAGTTTTATCAGAATTTCTCCCTTCTTAATTGGAGTTCATATAAAGTTCTTCAATATTTTCTTTGTAAATATTCTCTGTTAATAACTGGGTTGGATTCCATTATTTTGGCATCATCAATTCACAAAACTTTCTCTAGAGTTCCTCTAGGCAATTCCAAAGAAATGAATAAACAGGAAAACCTGGATATGTTTTATTAATAGCCTACCAATCTTTCAAAGAAAGTTCAAAACAATTTATTTTCTACATGAACATTCTGGCAAAAGTTCGAAGCTCATAAGTTGTGCACGTGAGTAACTTGGATTACTTGAGTACTTGCCTGAAAATGAATTGTGTTCTTGTATAGGACGTTTGGTTTGGCGCTTGACCAATTTCAAGAGGTGTTATTCAGCAGTTACATTTGAAAGATAGCTCTCTCTAAACTTTCTAGACGTTGTCAAGTAACCATTTCAGTTTAATGTCAGTGGCGTCGGCTCCTTCAAATCAGAGTATGAGAAATGCGAACTTCAGAAGAAAGAGAGAAAACTTTTAAGAAAATATAACAATATAGATACTTTTCCTTCGAAAATTGGGTTTCAATATTTCGGAATGAATAATTTAAGGTTTCCTCAGCAAGTCCTATATCGAAACTCATTCCTTTAAATAACCGCTTATTCGTGAAAGTAATTTTATTGTATTGAACATATATTATACACTGGATGACTGCATGGATTACCGACTTTATAAGAGCTCCCTCGCGCATTAATGCTAGCTCTACAAGCTCTTTCTATGCTCAGGAATAAGCTGTTCAGATCTCCATCATGCACTGCGATCCAGCAGTGCCGAAGAATCTAGAATAACTGATTTTGGATTTGACAATGATTCTGACCGCGACGAACTCTTCGCATGTTACAAGCATGCTCAGGAGATTGTTGTATCCAGTCCAGATCGGTGATTTTTTGTTCTTCCAGGAAATATTTTGCAACTATCGCTGTATGTAGAGTAGCATTATCATCTAACACGACGAAGTCTGGACTGGTAATATTTGTTTGTGAAATAACAACAGAAGAATTTCTAATATAATAGTCTACCGATGAAAACGATCAAGCAGACCGATCTCCATTGTACCGACACAATGTGTTATCCTTCTGGGTATGCTGAATTCGATTTCTTGCCGTATATGGTCTCTGAATATACACCTTTTGTGAATTTGAAGTCTAACCAAATCGAGATTTTTCCGTGAATACAACAGCCATGGACGTTACAATATACTCTGTTTCCAGAAAACATGTTTTTGAGCCCATACTAATTGAGCATCGCGGTTTCAATTACTTCAAAGCTTTTTCATCTTCTAAGCCTTCTGCTATCTGAAATTTCTGAAACTTATTCAAGATAAGATAAAATATTTATTGGAGTGTCAACTGAGTGGCATTCTTCTAATAAACCCGTTTGTGTTCTCTGGCACAGCCTACTTTAGATTTAATCTCAATGATTCATTCATCTTGAAAATGGTAAACGTTGAGGGGATGAGAGCTCAATGCGCTCATTCAGTTCCACTTTGTGATTTCTCAAGCCTGATCTTGCTTCTAGCAGGGCATTCGCACATAAAGTGTTCTATTTTTCTTCATCCACCTCGACTACTAGAATGAGAGACTCTAGCTGAATCCCCATTCATTGAGGTGTTCAATGTTGCGACAATGCCCTGGTAATATGTCAGATGAAACTCTTGCCATGAGAGTTTGAGCCAAATCTTGGCTCACGCAGTGGAAGGATCATCAATGGCAAGCTCAGAGTGTTTGAATCGTACGAAGGTCAGCCAATCATCCAGCGGTTATTCGCCATCCTCGCGGTCTCTTGGGGGACTTGGAGCCTAGAATCAAGACCAGTGAGTTTCAAGACAGCCTCTGGGGCAGCCAACGAGTCTACCTTCTCATCGCTCGAGTTCCTCGGGACCCACTTCAGACGTAGCTTCTTGCTCTGCCACAATTCGACAAATGTTGACCAAAATTCTTGCACCATAATCGAAGTGCCGTTGTCGGAAGCAAATGCCTTCACTCAGCTTGGCTACCCGTAAATGTTTTTATTGACCTTCGTGTCAATTTATATATTTATGCGCGCTCCCCAGAAATAGGCGAACCCATTACAGCATATGAGTGAGCGCTTGGGAAGAATTGAGGTGTCTGTTTACTCGCTTCTTGAAGAGGGCCAAATTGTAGGATGTTGGGAAATTGTAAGACGGAAGCAAGTTCCACAGCTAACCGGACCTGTAGACAAATGAATTATTATAGAGAGAGGTTCAAGGGGTCGCTAAATGTACCGCCATATGATGAGAATCCCTTGCCAGTCTAGTTTTGCTGCAGAACATGAGTTTTCACGGAACAAGGTCTTTCAGCTTCTTGGAGCATCTTCCGTCGAAGTGTTTGTAGAAGAGATAAAGATCAGCAACTTGTCTTCTGCGAGCCAGTGGTTGGAGATCGCAGGTGATTTCCGGGTGATCGATGAGCCGCACGGCCCCTTTTTGCCCACTATCCAATATCTGCAACGAATGTTTGGGCGCAGATCCACATACATAGGAGCAATATTTCAGAGCAGGTTGAATCTGCGCCTTATATAGAAGCAACAGCTGAGATGACGTGAAGTATCGCTTGGTTCTGAAAATAAAACTAAGTTCAGCTTATGCAGACTTAGCTATTGCTGATACATTTACATGCCAGCAAAAACTGGAGTTGACCGTTATTCCGAAAAGGTACATCGAATCTTTGGATGCAATTTGTTGGCCTTGCATCGTTAGAGAAGGTTCTCCAGTGAGAACCTTTCTAGAAAACGTACCACCAGGTTCAACTGACCCCACTCCGATATCTTCTGTAAATCAGAGTTATTAATTTGTTGAAATCTCTGACGCTGAGATACAGCAGCTGCAATCGGCCACAGACTATTAAAAGACGAAGCGAGAGTACAATCGTCTGTAAAACCGAAGATCTTGTTCTCTGAAAATCTCTGACAGAAGATCGTTCATCTGCAATAGAAACAAGGTTGGCGAAAGAATGGATCCCTGAAGTACTCCTGCTTGTAACTGGAAACAATCAGATGATAAACCGTCGATCACAACTTGTATTGATCTTGAAAGAGAACGACTTATCCAATCCAGCAATTTTACGGGAAGCCCATATGCAGCTCTTCTGTCGCTCTTTGCCCGCGAAAACCGGACGGTCGTTAATAATTCCCTGCAACTCAATTTATTTAATGACTTCATCGTTTATGACTCTCTCCATCACTGTGGACATAATGGGAAGAAGTGCAACAGGGCGGTAGTTTTGGGGTAGGGACTTCTTTGCTTTTTTTGGGATCGGTTGAATTCCCGCTATTTTCCAGCTGGTCGGAAAAGTCTGGCTTCCATAAGAAACCTTAAACTGACAGTTAAGAATGGGTACTAGTTCGGGATCACACTTTCTCTGGACGATTGGCCTTCTTGCAGTTCAGCTGTTCGAGAGCCCGTCACACAGTGCGAACTCTGAACTTGATTTCTGCCATGGAAGAATTTTCAGGTGGAATGTTCGGTGGTATTGCATTAGATGAATCCAGAACGGAATTCTTTGAGCACAAGAGAGCACAGAGATCAGCTTTCTCTTCCGGAGATGATACTATACTTCCGTCTTGTCTAACAAGAGGCGGAAAGGAATATTTCCAGAAATTGGCACTGACAGTCTTAGCCACAGACCAGAACTGTCCAGTCCCGCTTGCCTGTTAAGGGAGTTTATTAGTACTCCTTTGTTAAAATTGGCCTCTGCTCTGGCAGTTAGGTTAGATTGTTGTATTTATCTTTCATGACTTGTAGGCTCTGTTCTTGGCTGAAGAGGCTCTTTCGCAGTCTTTGTTGAACCAGCCTTTGTGCTGTTATGTTTTTAATGGAATGACGAATGTATAAATCCATTCCTACATGAATGATTTCTGTAACAGATTCAGTGCACACATTGATGTCAGGATCTGAAAAGCAAGCATCACCGAATGGGAACCACAGGAAGAAGATGAGCACAGGGGTCAATGGCTACAAGCGTGTCAAGACTTTTATTCGATAGTTCTGAGACCCTGTACACCAACTCCTATTCTTTGGGTAGTTTCGGAGCTATCTGTGAACCAATAGAAAGAGAAAGTAGATCGTTTCTGGAACTTGCTAATTCTTGTCTGCTAGGAATGACAATCGGTTTTGGGTATTATCTTGTGAGAGTTCATACTCAGCATCTCGTTGACGTCTATTTCAGCCTATAGAAAACCTGGTATGAGGTCGATTTCAGGAAATGCGATAGAATCATTAAATAGCCATTTTTGCCAATCCCATTATCCTTCTTTCTCTGGTGTATGGCACTATGAGTGTTTGGTTGGAATTCACACAGTTTTTCAATCTTACATCACTCTTGGATAGTTGATTCTGATCCTACAGCCTATCAAAAGTGACATTGTCATCGTCTCCATCTGCCACAATGACTATGTTGTCAACGTTAGTTTTGACGTATACGTCCAATATACTGATTATCGCTATTCGACGATCAACCACTAGGTACCGCAGCAAAATGATCAGAGTTTTTGCCTGACCCATCGACCATAAGACTGGCCACTTCTCTTTTCTGGAGAGGTTTATTCACCCTGGCATTGGGTTTATTTCACTCCGCCATACTATCAAGTGCTCCTTCGGCTCTAGCAGCCCTACATAACCAGCTAGTAGGAGCCGCATTCAACGCTTCATGTCATAACTGCCGTACCCTTGCGATCCAGATACTAACTGATCCTTTCAGTGCCAAATCAGTTCATTTATCTTTTTAAGTGGCGTATTGATGTCCATTCGAAGACTTCATCGATAACACTTTAACCCTAATGAAGCCACCTAACTCCTTCCGCCAGCTGATCGGGAAAGAGTTCCTGACAAGGGCATGGAACGAGAATATTCACCTCCAGCTGCAGTAAGTCAGGCATGATACCATCCTCGCCAGTTCCTTGATTGTTTAAAGAACAGCGACAGTATCTTCTCAGTCACTGATGTCAAACACCTTCAGGTGATTATCTAGAATCTGAGATATTATGAGGATCGCGTAAATAATTCATAAATTGAGGAATCACAGTGTCAATTCGTCTAGCTTCTAACTGCACAAATTTCATTCGCACACTCTTCTCAAGAATTTCCATAGCTCTAGAATCTCATCTTCATTCCCCGCGTGTTTATTGAAACTCCAGAAATTTTCAAAAACAATATCATCCATAAAACTATTTGAATATGGGTCTTTTTTGTGTGTTTATACAAAGAAATTTTGAACAGTATTTGTATATCAACTCTTGATAAAACTACAATGCATATAATGAATCTCTCTTTGTATCTATTACAACTAGACAAAAATCTTCATTTTTTCGCAAAACACTCAACCTGAATCAGAGGATATTTTCTAGGCAGAATGGATTCTTTTCATAACTGAATTGAATCAATTGAATTTCACCTTGTAAAAAACTAAAAGAAAAAAGTGTTTGATTGGAGAATGTCAAACCAAAATGTTACAAATTGAAAATAAATTCGATTACTTTTTATTACTTCGTAAATTTTGAAATTAAGCATGATCAAAAATGAATTATTATCGAATTATCGGGAATCACTCTGGATCCGAAAAATGCTATGACAAACTGAATTAAAATGGAGTATCCTTCCCAAAATGTTGCTTTGGCATCTTGTCAACCGAAATTTCCCAATTAATTAATTTAATTTCAGTTGGATCTGCAACTACAGGACGACGCTGGAGGGGATATTAGCAGCTTCATTACAAATGGAGAGTGGGATTTACTAGGTAATGGTATTCTCCATCCGAGTTTTCCATCCCGAAGATCGTGATTTCTCTGGCACTCCTCCCAATTTGGAGTTGACTGTTTCCATCGAAAATTATTCCGTTCTCAGTTGAATCCTTTTATTTCACTTCGAATATAATTCGGCCCGGATGTTGTACTTTATTGGAATATTGGCAGCGAATATAAAATAGTTCTGGATTTAAATATCGAAACTTTGAATTATATTCGGAATTACGAAACCCTGTTTTCCCGGATGACGGACAATAAGTTGATCCAAGGGAAGAAAACGATGAAATGTATACATCTTCGAATCAGGTTTTACATAAATTAGTTTTCGGGTTGCATATCTACCCGAATATTAATTTCGATGGATGGTATATAGGTATTAAAAAATGAAATACTCGAACATTTCGAGATCCGGGGCAACCCGCTATTCAGAGCAAACAATTTTGCTAGAAGGCCAGACAGCATTATTTTGGCCGATGGTGTTCCCCAATTCGATTCCAGCGTTCGCTATGCTTCCAAAAACGTTTCAGTTTATTACCCGTGGTAAGCAATTATATAAATATATGATGAGTCAGAGACCCTTCTTTTTGCACCAAAGTTTAATATATCTAGATAGAAAGTAGTCAAAAAGAGGAATTACATGATTAAAGGTAATTTTTTGTAGTTTTGTTTGAAAACATCTCCTAGAGTATAATACTTGTTCGAAATTGAACATCGCGAGAACAAAAACGTTTTTATGCTTTTTTCCTAGAGCTGACCTTAACCTCTAACAGATTACACTATTAGTAATTTACTTCATGCCGGAAAAAAATTGAGTGTATGGGTCCAAGCATTCATGAAACCATGACAAAAAGTTGTATGTTGTTTTCTGTGTCTTACTCGTATGTTGAAATTTCGTCTTCCAGTGGAGAGATATTTGTGCGCTTGCTCCCAGAGTAAAGAGCTCTTGTCCGTATAGAATCCACAACGTGTACCATCCTTTGGGGAAATTATAGGGTATTGCTAACAATATGGCATCTAGGGCATCCTGAACCAATGAAGTTATGAGTCGAATATTAACATCTGCCGCTCTGATTCTCCCAGATCAGTATGTGGCAGATTGTTGCCCTGAACGAGTGTAACCGTGCAGAGTGTTCAGAAGGAGAAATGTGGTCACATTGGTAGTGGATTCCAAGAAAGCTAAGTAGCGTTGAGGAGATGGAAGAAAACAAAAATGGATAAATAATGACTCGATGCATTTGTTAGACTTTGTGCCTTGAATCAAATTTCACCATAATGTGATTTTGAATTGATGGTACGAGACGAGTTTTCACTGTACTTGGATTTAAAAAGGAAATATAGTATAATATTTGGAATTATCTTACGTTTGTGAATCCTGCAACTCATTATAAGTCAGTTATAGGATGAAAATGCATTGCAAATTTTGGAAGGAACTTGTTTTATTTTCATTTCTTGTAGATGATAGTTTTCATGACATAAGTAAAAACCTGAAAAACACCCTAGGAACAAAAAGATGTTCTTGCAGACACACCTAACGTATAATCTTTTTAAGATGTTTCTTACCATAATTGGTTAAAAAGAAATGTGTTATGAAGGATATAATGACGTATACTATTTCCCGCAAATGACACTTATGACGCAATAAACCTAATTCAAAGAAGAAATGAAGGATTTCCGAAAAAGCACTAAGTTTTCGTTGTTTCTGTCGGTTTAGCTTTATAACATCGGGCACTTTTTCAGAATTGACTAGAAGGAAGTGATATTATTTATCATCTGTCTTTGACATCAAAGAAAACAAGAAATTTAAACTTCTAGTGTCTTGAATTATCTGCTGGGCACATATAGTTTAGCATTGTTACTATAGGCATAGGACGCAAGTTGTCAAAATAAAAAATTTTAAATCATCAATTATTTTTGTAACTTCTGGTGTTCCACAGGGCAGCCATTTGGGCCCGACTTTTGTTTTCACTTTTCATTAACGATTCTGGTTCTGTTATTGAGCGTTCTGACTTCCTGCTCTATGCTGATGACCTTACAATTTTCAAATGTATCAATGGCATCACTGATGCATTGGCCCTGCAAGCAGATTTCGATGCTGTATCTGACTGGTTTGTCCGAAATGGTTTGGAGGTCAGTATAAGTACTAGCGTATTTCTTTTTCGAGTAAGATAGTGTAATTAATTTTGATTACACTATCAGTAGCACCAAACTCAAAAGAGCTAATGTTGTTAGAGATCTCGGGGTGTTCATCGATTCACGAGTTACTTTCAAGTTTCATTTCGACACAATTGTAAACTGATCCTTCAAAACCTTGGGCTTTATTAGGCGTAACACAGCTATGTATACAAGCTGTGACATTTTGAAATTGTTATTCAATTGTTAATTTTAGGCCTTTTCTTGAGTACGCCTCGACTGTCTGGTCACCTTTCTATTTGGAGCATTCGAATGATAGTGAGGAGGTCCTGAACAAACTTCTTCTTTATATATCGTATAAAATGTCTATCCGTAGGATATAGTCTTCTGCAACATTTGTCAGGGCTGAAGTGAACATATAAAAGCTATCCGAACGAAGAATTGTGCTGGATCTTTCTTTCTTCGTAGATGTCTTGATGGTGAGGTGGATTGTCCCGATTTGTTCTATCTGATTGTCTTCACGTTCCTGGAAGGAATACTAGAGGTAGGCTTCTCTGCAGTGAACCTCTTCATCGGACAAATTATTATGCCAACTCACCTGTTTCCCGTTTGCTACGATTAGGTGATAAGTACCTTAATGCAGACTGGTGTTTCAGCCTTTCGCCTGCTGAAATGAAGTCGAAGATTCATTCAATTATTTTTCCTGAGTAGGGGTATTTGACTGATTTCAGTTCATGCATATTGTTCTTTTTTTTTTTTTTCTTATATTGTAATTTCAAGGTTCATACCGTTAATAAATAAATGAATCAATAAATAAATAGTAACCCATATCTCTGATACCGCAGTGGAATACTATTGATAATGTTCGGTTATTTTCTTTCTTTTTTCTCAAGAAATAGTACTTAAGATTTGTCTCGAATAGAGAAGTACTAATATTGTGAAAAAAACCGTCTAAAGTTAAGACTTGGATCTGTGTTTTAGGAACATAAATGGTAATTGTCGTATTATCGTATTCTTCTGCAAGTAGTAGTGGTTGATTATCTATCATAATCTATACTATTAGAAAAGTACACAACATTTTTGTAGTATTTTTATTCTAGTTTCCGATATACTCTTATTCAGAGTAGATATGACTATAGAGATATGACATCACCGGTGCATTTTTCGAATAGTTTCCTATATATTTTCAGATTTTCGGAAAGTTGTTTTTTCAGCAATACTATGAAAAGTATTTAGTGCATATACGATTCTAATTTCTTCAATAATGAAGGATCCTCATGAATTTAGAATGTAATTCAGTGAAATATCTCTCAAGGCCATTCTAATCCAAAGCTACAAAAATTTTATGGTTGCTGAATGGTGTCTTTGACCAATTGATAGATGCGGAAATATTTCATTGAAGTATTTATGCACGCTTGCTCCATAATGTGATGGATCGCCAACCAATTGTTTTTTTGAATTAATTCACTGTTTACCTGGTACACAATTAAAAATTTTGAATAATCACTAATTTTTGAACGTTCTCTAATTGTTCTCGATATACAGTGTGACTCTCCTCGACGCAGTGTAAATTCTATAAGGCCCCGACTATACATAGCGTTTCCAATAAACGTTCGACTAGTGGCGCCAAAATAATTAAATTTCTGAAAACATATACCGGTTGAGTCAATAAGACCAGAAACTTCTATATCTCGGAAACTATTTGAGATAGAAGCGAATTTTTTCTGATTATTGGTTTATAAGTATGTGTGCATTCCGTTAAATTATTTTCGTACATACAGGGTGTTCCATTTTTTCTCCAGGGAAAAACATAGTTTTTTTTTTAAATGGCACGGCCTGTATTTTTATTCATATTCTGATTACAATTTGGATGCTCTCTCAAATGCCTCATTTCGCATAATTTACGCATGATATTTTTTTTTCTTGAGGTAAAAGTGTTATACCTTATTATAGAATGAAGAGAATTTGGAAGGTTTTTCAGAACTTCTAACAATCTTCATTCCGTATCATTTGAGTGTGACAATAATTAATTATTCTCTGAAGAAAATATGTTCCTCATCATCGAAGTAAGAGATCAACTGTTTTTTCATATCCAGTATATCCAGTGTTCTTGGTGATCCAACGAAAATAGAATTTTTCGAGATAAAAGAACTTTTTTCTAAATGTAACACCCTGTTCTTTTCACTGAACTTGTATTACTCTTACAATTGCCCAAAATATTCCGGAATTATCATTAAGAAACGAAATTGAACTGCTTGTCAAGAATGAAACATCCACTGAAAAAAATTCAAATCAAAATCATAAACACTAATTTAATTGTATGTCAATAAGGTTTCAAATCAAATTAGATGTTCGAAATGTCCCCCATTTTGACGAATACATTCTCGAACATTTAGGAGTATAACGCCGAATGTTCCCCAGCGAGTGGCCGAATCATTTAACAATCGTGTTCGAAATTGTATTCGTCAAAATGGGGAACATTTCGAACATCCAATTTGATTTGAAAACTTATTGAAATAGAATTAAATTGGTGTTTATGATTTTGATTTGCATTTTTTTCAATGGATGTTTCATTCACGACAGTGAAAAGAACAGGGTGTTACGTCTAGAAAAAAGTTCTTTTATCTCGAAAAATTCTATTTTCGTTGGATCACCAAGAACACTGGCTATAAAAAACAGTTGATCTGTTACTTCGATGATGAGGAACATATTTGCTTCAGGGAATAATTATTGTCACACTCAAATGATACAGAATGAAGATTGTGAGAAGTTCTGAAAAACCTTCCAAATTCTCGATCTTTTCGATATTTTGACTTTTTAAACATTTATTGAGATAATTTCGAACTGAGTAATTTCGATTAAGTGAAAACTTAGCTGTGAGCACAAATGATAATATCGCAAATGAATCTTTTCTTGTGAAGAAATTTCGATACACCTTCAGAGTTTTGATGTTCAAGTTTCATTGAACAGCAAAGAATCTAATTTTGTGTTGAAATTTGCATATTTCAATGTCTGAATTTTATCAACGGCATGTTTATTGCAGGAAATACCTAAACCACACACTAACTTCGAAATTTTCTGGGAAATTTCCATCGAATTTTTGAACAGAAGGTATCGTTGTAAAGCTCATTCGAGTGGGAACCAAACACGGTAAAAAGACACAGGGTGTTATATTCGAAAAAACAAAATTTTTCATGTTTGAAAAATTTCATTTTCGCCGGGTTACTAGGAACACTCGGTATAAAAAAAAATTTTTTTCTTCATTTGATAATAACGTACAACACTTTTACCCCAAGAAAAAAAAATATCATACGTAATACATGCGAAATGAGGCATTTGAAAACTTTTGAAAAAACGTAAAAAAAAATTATGTTTGTCCTTGGATCAAAAATGGAACACCCTGTATGTACGAGAATAATTTTAAGGAATGCACACATACCTATGAAACAATAATCAGAAAAAATTTCGCTTCTATCTCAAATAGTTTCCGAGATATAGAAGTTCCTCGACTTATTGACTCACCCGGTATAGAAGACTCGCTAATCACTAGGTGAAACATTTTACAAATTATTTATACAATTGAAGAAAAAACGCAAGGCTTATTCAATTTTCAAAAACTGGAAAATTGAATCATTACGATGCCATTAATACATATGGAACTTTAGTTATTGATATGTTATGTTTGGTAGCTGATAAAATCTCTTGTTTTCATTACCTGAATGTAAAATTTGGTTTCTGTGAAATCTGAAAAATGACTTTTATCTATGCAATGTTTTCACCTGTATCGAGTAGATTTTTGTTGTTGGCTTAGAGTAAACACATAATTCGTTTTGTTTTTTAGCTATTAATTTGTCTATGATGTAATATCGTTACGGGTATAGGCACTGTTTTCAGAATTTTCTTAAAGTTTCTCCGTCAGAGGGACGTTATGAGCAAACTTCGCTAATATGTCTTAAGTGAGAAAATTTCGATTTCATGCGGATGGAAAATATTAATATGGATTATGTAATCAGTAACCGTTGGCTTTCGATAAATGTCAAATTCAAGATAATTATGTGTTTTCCTAATTTGAATATCTGAGATATTAAATGTTTGATGCATATTTTCAATTTTGAATCTTATCGTAAAATTAATTCAAGAAATTCAAAAGAGATTCAATTGTCTACCTGGACTTGTCCAAATGAAAAATATATCAACAAAATATATTTTCCTGTAAAGAACGTTTTTAATTGAAATATTACTTGGAGAGAAAAGTTTATTTTAAGATTGGTCCAAAAGATTTCGTTGAATAGACGAGAAAAAGAAGGGCTCATTGGGAGACCATCTAATTGTTAGTTAATTTTATTATTGAATTTGAAATAACTCTGCTTGAGAAAAACTTTTACTAACAGCATTATTTCTAATCTGTTTGAAGGATGAATGTTGTATTTTTAAGTAACTGTTTGTTATTAATAATTGTGAGTTCTCTATTCGGTGTTGAGGGGAACAAATTTACGACGTCAATTAGAAATTAATCTCGCATAGGGGAAAACGTTGAGTGGTCTTAACACTTCTGTTAGTGTAAAGTGTTTTTAACTGAGTGTACTGGATGATGTTCAGTTAAATTTTGTTTTATTATGTCAAGATGTTTGCAAATTTTTGAGGCGGGTACATTAGTATATGAAACAATTTGACTCATCGGACAACTTTCTTTATGTACTGTTGGAATAGCATAAAGTAGAGGAATTGTAGGGATCATCGGCGTTTGAGAACATTTATTTTCAGGGACTACATTCGGAGAACGTTCAATGTTTTCTTTAATAGCTTTTTGAAATTTTGTTGATTATTTTCTAGTTTTATCCATTCAAATAGAGTTATCCTAAATGTAACTGTATAACTGTTATCGAATTTTGATATGCCTAATTGCTTCTCTGAGATTCCTTCTCTTAATTTGATGGGTTGTTGAGAATATTTTCCCACGGGTTGATTTCTTATAATTCTTGTTTGCTGTTGTTTTAGAGATTGTGTTAAGGCCTAATTCTGTATTCACTGAATGTTTTTCCAGTCGTTTTTGTTACAAGTGTTAGGGCAACATTTTAAATCTCTTTCCAAAGATCTTAGTTTCTATTCTTCAAATTTCGTGTCTGTATATTCTTATATTCATTTTACGAACGATACGACCGAATTCACTATTGAAATAGAAAATATGCATCAAATACTTGATTTCTTAGATATTTTAATTATAAGAACAGATAATCATCTTTAATTCGACATTTATCGAAAACAAACGTTTATTGATACCTTTAGCCATAATAGTGGTTCCTTTCTACATAAAATAAAAATGTCCGCGTTTCATACATGTGTGCATGTATTACACTCGGTTCCCCTTCCTCGAAAAAAAACTTTGAAAGTGAGATTAGAATTTTGAAAATCTAAGCATCTAATGCCGGATACTACAATAGCTTTAGAGATAAATTGAAAGCTGAAAAAACACAAATTGTTATTATTCTCGATTTACCCCACAATTCAGGATCACGAAACAATAAAATGTGACAGAAATTATTATGTACCTTAAATAAGTACTGAATTATGAATTATTCAATTGGAATGAAATCAACACAATATGTATAAATTATAAAAATGTGATCGGGCGAATCTTCATTTTAGCTGAGTAATCACAACCTGTCGTAATTTTGCGTACTTTGTAAACCTCCTGTATATGAAGATTCTTGTTTCAAGCAAACTGAGGTCGAATTTTTCCAATCAACATAATCTCCATAAATTCGGATTTGCGTTTTTGTCATTGCGCCAACAAGAAACTGGAATATATGCAAAATTACAACCCTACCTGGCACTCTCTGTAGATAACTGAGGAGAAGAAACGAACTGGGAATCAACTCAGCTGGAAGTGAAAAATATTTGTTAGAAAATCAGGTCAGACGTGAAAAGGCACGAATATTATTCCCAAGAGTAAACTTAATTATCTTAAAATTTTCATGCTGCGAGAGATCTCCCAGTTTGTTTTCCGAATCGATTCAATATTGAGGGAAAAGACTGATTTCTTGAGTTCGATTTCGTGCTTGAACGTTGAGAAAAGGTAGTTTGATGTAATGAGTTTGAATTGGACCTGATCGTTCCCTGCAGTATATTAAATCCAACGGGTTCAATGCTTTGAAGTATTTTGTTTATGATTGAAAATTCATTCTGTTGACATTTTCTTATGATGTCTAAAAACTGTTTAGACGGAAATTTAATAGTTCGACGAAATGGCAAGGTTCTCAAAATCAATATTAATATCAAAGGACAAAATGTAATTTTTTCATTGAAATACATGCATGGGTGTTACTGATTTACTTTGAAAGGAACGACAGAAAATCTCTGTTCTATTAACGTCTATGAATTCGATTTCGTTAAATTAATTCTAACTCGGTAAATTAATCAGTTTTTGACGGCTACAATTCTTTTGTAATCAATCTAGCTTAATGTGATTGAATTGTGAAAAGTGCTAAAAATAATAAATTCATATACAGGAAGAACAATGACAAACTGTGCACATTGATTCATCAAATTGAGACACATTGATTCATCAAATTGAGGTCCTCGGAGAGAATATTTACCTTTGAAAATTGCCAGTCCCAATATTTAATGATAATTTGATACTATCTAATGAACTACTTCTCCCAAATACGATAAAAGTCTTATAAGTCTCAAAAAATCAGTTTGAATTTTTCATACAAAATAACTAAAGTTGGCTTCGAAGTGATTTTTTTTATTTCAATTTTTATGGGCACACGAGCGAGACATTTAAATGTACAAGCCTCTGCTTCATCAAGTTTATTTGTATGAAATTTATATTTTTTCTTTGTTCTCATTATGGGGTCTCTCAACAAATAAACTCTCATTATTTATTGTCGTGGACTTATGCACTATCTCAGCTGTTAGCTGGATATAATTTACCTTTCTCAGATGCAGCTATCAAAAGGAATAGGCTCGATTACAATATACTTGACATAAATTTCCTAACTATCCTACATGTATTGAGAATTACAGCTTTTTGCATTACTATATAGGTATTTTTATGCAATTCTAACTTCTTAAGGCTATCATCTAAACCAGTCGAGGGTACGATGACAGGAACAATATCTATTTTATCGAGGTGCCACATCTGCTTGATCTCGATAGCAAGGTCTGTGTATTTGGACTTTTTCTCCTGAAACTTGTTCAGCACGTTGTTATTATTCGATATGACGACATCCACCAACACCATTCTGTCAGTGATAACAGGCCCATCGTAGTACAATCTGATAGAGTCATTTTCCAATACGGGCGCCGGTTGATACTTGTAATATGACTGGAAGGTATTCAGAAGTCCGTACTTGTGTGCAAGTTTCTGATGGATAGTGTTGCACACTTGATTATGCCTGTGAAGATAGTCCGTATTGGCCAGTTGTTCGCAGCCGAACGTTATATGTTGTATAGTCTCCGATCTTATATGGAATTTTCTGCACTTATCTGTTTGTAATGTTCCGTCCTTAATAATTAATTTTTTGTAGTTGTTTGTAGCGATCACTTGGTCTTGAATACCCATAAGGAATCCTTCTGTTTCCGCGAATAATTTTCCTTTCATCAACTATTTGTTGGAGGCTTCTTTGTCAATGTGTGGTTGAGTAATCTCATCGTGATGTCGTGCATGCAATTCTTTTCTTGACCATTGCTCTTATTTTTCAGTATCTGATAGGAAATGTAGATCAGCAGGTTATCTCTGGTAGCAAAATTTAGAGGTGTATATCCCTTATCAGCCAACGATACCACTCTATGGAGGTCAAAAGTGAGAGCTTTTGTAAATAAGAATTCTCTGAGATTTTTCATCTGTTCGGTGTGTAAATTGACATCATCTATTGATCCCCGTCCTTTTTCTTTCCGCTTCAAAGCATCGTTCAGTTCTGTCTTTGAATATCATCCAGTTCTTTCTTAGTCCATCTGATTATTCCAAATGACTGAAGCAACACTGGAATGGCGTAGGTGTTAATTGCCTTAACTAGATTCCCCCGAGTTCAACATTGATTTCAGCACAGTCTTCAGACGCTGACTGTATTCTGAACGAATCTTCTCCCTTGATTGTTTTTGGTCTAGCAATCTGGCTTTTTGTTATCCTAGATATTTGTATGTTTCGCCATCCCTCATGCACTGTGTAATATCATCGTTTGTAAGTTGTGTTTCACCATCTATGACTTTAACTCCTTGAAGGTTCAGGGTCTTACATTTTTCAATCCCGAATTTAATATGAACATTGTATGATAGTTCATATCTATTTTTATCCTAAATCCGTGTCCTGTTCTATTGAGCATTGAGGACAATGGGTTCATAGCTGAACAGAAACGTAGGGGACTCAGAGAGTCTCCTTGAAAAATTCGTCGACGTATGGGTATCTTGTCGGTTTTAATTGATTGATTGTTCATGTTGACCTGCAGAGACGTGCGCCAGTGTGTCGTTGTTGTCTTCAAGAATTCTACCAGGGTTGGATGAATTTTGTATATCTGCAATTTTTCTACATGCCAAGAATGGGCGGTACTATCGAATGCCTTCAGATAATCGAGGAAAGCTGAATGAGCATTCCGATGCCCTACGTGTGCTTGTTTCATTATCGCAGAATCGATGATGAGTTGTTCCTTGCACCCGTGGTGTTGCTTTCTGCATCCTTTCTGCTCCTCAGCTAATATATTGTTGTCGTCAAGGTGTTTGTATGTTCGATTGGATATGAATGAGGTGAGTATTTTGTAAAGTATTAGCAGGTAAGTGATTCGCCTATATTGAGATGGATCCTGTGTTCTATCGCTCTTAGGTAGAATATATGTTAAGCTTTGTGTTAGGAAAGTGGGTGTTTTCCTGGGATGCTGAAGAACATACGTGAGCTGTTTCGCTAGAGCTCTATGGAGCCTATCAAACTTCTTGTACCAGAAGTTATTGTTGGTCCCTCCTACTACTGTTGCGATTTCTTCCTCCGTTATTTCTTCGAAGTCCATATGATTGATATCATGGCGTTGTTTTTCATTCGTGATCCATTCAGCATCTTTATTGTGTTCTTTGGGGTTCAACCATAATGATGACCAATAATCGGTCAAGCACTGTGCGTAAGGTACTTCTCTGTTATTGGTGTTCGCAGTTTTATTTTTTCCCTTATGAAATGGTTTTGATGTTTCCTTTCAGTACACTTGATGTATCTTGCGAACGTCTTTGCCTTTGCTTGGAGTTTCTGCTTCAAAGTATTCATATACACGTCGATATGTTGTTTTTGATCAGGGTGGTTTGTGTTCGAGCCAATTTTTCTATGAATTTTGCCTATATGGGATCTCAAGCGCCTTAAGGGCTTTTTGTTTCTCAGGAATTCTGTGAGGCGACCGATCTCAGCTCTAATATTGTCAATATCCTTCTCCAGTCGTTTTTGCCAAGGTGGTTTTCTGACGCTTTTTGGCTCAGATCGAATCAGAGTTGTGGAGACTTGTTGTTTGTGTAGTCGAAGAACCGCTGCCGCTCCATAGTAAATCAAAATGTGAATTTTTCTCCAAGGTGTTCTGGTCAGTATATTCTTCAAACACTGAGTTTATGATTGCTAGGATGATATTGGTGTTCTTGTTCGTCTTGAGTTTGGGCAGTTTAGGTCATTTAGTTGGGTTTCTACCACTGAGTTCAGTTATTGCTCTGTTGAGTTCTGATCGTGCTAAATACATAAATTCGTTCTGCTGGTTCGTCTCAGGGGGACGCTCTATGTTGATATTCGTTTCCATGGCTTCGATGTTATCTGTAACACTTTCATTGACGGTAGGTTAGGTTATGAGTATCATCTTCACTTCTGAGTTATGACCTCTTCTCGTATCATTTGAAGCGTTTCTGAAGAAAGAAGCCTGTTTTTAACGATTGTTCTCTGTTGATCCGAAATTCTTTGCTCGGATATATGCTGTAATTCCGGATATTTTGCTACGAACGGAAGATGTAACGAGTATCTGTATGCTGTCATTTCCGATTCCAAGTTTGTAATCTTATAATAGGAATGCATAATGAAGGAATTCATTTCTGGGGTCCACTTCATGGTTTTCCTAGGGAGTCCGGATCTCGTGGTCGTAGGCATAATGGCTTGAGTCACCGTGGAAACATCAAGAGTCGATTGGGAGGTATTGATGTTGTTTCCCACTTGGTTTTGTGTTGCAGTATCCTTACTCGATATCACGCTGCTTCCGTCGCTAACCGAGGGAGACTGTGAATCACTTCCCGAACAAGACCCTCTTCCAAAATCTTGAGCGCGACAAGAGGTTATGGTGGTACAATGTCGATTCACCCGTTTGTTCCTTAGATTGTACATCATTGGATAAGTTGCATTTTTTACCTACTACCAGGTTCAGCTTGGGTACCTCGGGTTCGCTTAGCCCGTACTCAGAAACAATTATTATTATTATTATTTCAAATTCTGTAAAGTTACGAATTTCACTCACAGAGTATACAAATAAATAGCAAATCTCGGAGGCAAAATTAGCGGAACACTCGAAAATTTAACCAAATTCGAAGTCCGATATTTTTCCGAATTCTCCACCGATTTAGATGATTTTTTCGGCAAGTTATAGATCAACTCTTCTGCTTTGTAGGAATTATAAGAGAAAAGAAAAAAAATTCGAAAAAAATTTTATACGGGGTCAAAACAAGAAGTGTTTTTTTGTCAAAAATTCGTAACACCCTGTGGAATTTTGTGGTCCGAGTTAAAAAGTACAATATCATGGTCTGTCAAGACACATCTTCCTACAGTAACGCCCTTCTTGTTTTATGCATTTATCTCAACTTTTACAAGAGATATCCAATTTGAAGCGAAAAGTCACAAATTTCAAGAATTTATTTTCAATCTTGCGTAGGTGCATAACATCGGAGGTGAGCCAAAAAATAGAATCAAAACTAAAGAAGCGGAAATCTAACGAAATGAAAACTTTTGAAATGCACTGGCCAATTTCACGCTCCGGGAGAACTCGAAGTACACTGGAAAAATCGTTGATTTTGCACATTTATTTTTGAATTTTTTTGTGTGACACTCTATAATAATTATCATTCCTGTCCAAAATTGAGAGCAGGTGTGTATCTTGGCGATACACTCGTGAAATGAAATGAACATGTTGAGAAAAATGTTCATGATGACCCACAAAAAAAAAATTTGATTTTAGTAGCGAGTATGACACCCCCCCCCCCCGAGCTCTTATTACAGCGCGCATACGATTTCGCATACTCCCAATGATGTTGTCTATCATCTGTTGAGGTACGTTGTCCCACTCTACCACCAAAGCCAATGTCAGCTCTTCAACGTTGCCTGGGTTCTGTTGTCGAACCCTTCTTCCAAGAATGTCCCAAACGTGTTCGATCGGGTTTAAATCCGGTGACCGCGACTGCCAGTCCATACGTGTGATCTCAACTTCATTGAGATATTCTATCACTATGCGCGCCGTATGAGGGCGCACGTTATCGTGCATAAAAAGGAAATTTTCCCCTATGTAAGGAACAAAAGGCACAACATGGGGCTCCAAGATTTCTGTTATATACCTATGGGCATTAAGTGATCCATTGCCAATAATCTCCAGTTCTGTTTGTACTCCCAAGCATATGCCACCCCATATCATAACTGACCATCCACCGTATTGCTCAGTTCCTGCGAAGTTCGCTTGATTGTACCGTTCCCCTCGGTGCCTCCATATTCTATCTCTACCATCCACGAAATTCACACAATATCGGCTCTCATCACTAAATAAAATTCGTCTCCACTGATTGATTGTCCATGCTATATGCTCCCTAGCAAATGCCAATCTTGCTACCCGATGGGCTCTATCGAGTCTTGGTGCTCTTGCTTGCGCGTATGATCTCAGACCAACTTCATTTAATCGTCTTCTGACTGTCCTCACACTGACGTTAATGTTATCCACTGCTTGTAAAAGGTTACGTGCCTGAACAGCAGTAAGACGAGGATTTATTATGGTTCGATTGACGATGAAACGGTCATGTATAGCGCGGGTTGCCCGATTTCTTCCTTGTCCTCGCCTCCTCACGTACAATCCAGTTTCCCTGTAACGTCGGTAGATTCGATGGATAACCGACGTCGAGACACCCAACATGGTACCGACTGAGCGGTAGGTGCGCCCTTCCTCGATCAATGTAACTGCCCCTGCTACTGAGGTTGGTGGTAAATCTCTCATTCTGAATGAAAAATACCGTATCGAATCGTAAACAGCAAAAGAATCACAAAACACCGCAACCGATCGAATTTGTATCAAATAAAAGAATAGAAAACTCTCATTCTTTAAACAAGTGCAAAATGTTGTCATATACAAAAAAACGTGTGTTGTTTTTCATATTTGATAAAAAAAGGTGTGCACATGTGTGAATGAAAAGTTTCATCAATGGTCCCAGAATTCGGTTGTGTATTTTAATACCTACCGACTGTTATCTCCTATGAATTCCTAATTTTCACCAAATTAACCAAATTGTCATCAATAACTAATGCAATTCGAACATAAAAATCGCAAACGACAATTTCGACACGCCTGAGTGATAATAAGAAAATTCCAAATTGATAGACGAATTTTAATGACAATTTCTTGATTCAATGGAATTTCTCCAAAATGGTGATTTTCCACTTGAAATTAAATATATTTTGCAAAAATGAAGATAAACGCATGAAACAAGAAGGGCGTTACTGTAGGAAGATGTGTCTTGACAGACCATGATATTTTACGTTTCAACTCGGACCAAGAAACTCCACAGGGTGTTACGAATTTTTGACAACAAAAACACTTTTAGTTTTGCCTCCGTATAAAATTTTTTTCAATTTTTTTTTGCTTTCTGTTATAATTTCTACAAAGCAGAAGAGTTGATCTATAACTTGCCGAAGAAATCATCTAAATCGGTTGAGAATTAGGAAAAATATCGAACTTCGAATTTGGTTAAATTTTCGAGTGTTCCGCTAATTTTGCCTCCGAGTGTATTTCATTTTTTTTTTCAAACAGTAAAATACTGATCAAAACATTTAATGATTCAGAACTAAACATTCTGGAAGTCGTTCTTGATATTCTCTCTAATGGCAGGACTATCATTTCCGTCATTAAAACCATAAATGAATATATACACATATAACCATACTATAGGAAACTCATGTTGCGTTTTCAAATTGAATTAACTAATCTAATTCACTTGCTCTACGCGAAACAATGGAAAATCGTTGAAGTTGTGTTATAAACTATTTCAAACAACAAACATTTCAAATTATCACATACTTTCAATTTTCAACAGTGATAAATGTTGAGACGCTAGTGAATCCAATTTAGTTGAAAATACATATTTGGATTAAAACGATATCGAAACATCACTTGAGGAATATTTCACAGAGCGTCGTTTCAGTATTATTCAAGACGAATTCTACCTATAATAGCCAATTATCAAAAATTGACCAAAACTGTGGTATTGTTAAAAGTGTAGCATTACCTGTAAAGGCACTAGATGTTGAGAATCAAATTTCTATAAAAAAGTTCCATAGAACGCTATGCTTCTTGAAATTCGTGCTTCACCTTGAATCAAATTTAAATGTTCTAATTAACATTTTATATACTATGAGGGAAAATATGAAAATGATTTTCTTCTGTGGATTTTATAAACATATATCAGATATGTCGGTAATTCCTTTCCCGGTTTTGTATCAGATATTGCTAGACATAAATGGAATATTATGAGATCAAACATGTCATTTTATTGTACTGACATTAACCCCAAAACTACGTGAGTTATGTTTTACCGAATAAAAACAGCGTTATAGATTCATAATTTATGGACGCGCTCTAAAAAGAGGACCCTTAACGCCCAAAAATCGATTTACTGATAACCAGCGTATTATAACAATTGAACGTCATTATTGTGTTTTGTGAAATCAGGAAAATTCTGTATTTGATATTTTGCTCGACATGGCCTTTATAATTTGGCGCTCGGCTGAATGTTGAGTGTTTTCTATCGTTACAGAGAGGAGAAGGTGGTAATGTGGCCCCTGCAGGTATATTGGCCCCCTTTGAAATTTATAATTTAGAATCACGCCATTTAGTCAATTTTTATGCAAACTCGTAGCTCTTGTTTTTGTGTCAATTAGTATCCAAAGATTTCAGACGAGGGCGTTACGTACTTTTTTCTTTTCATTGCCAAAATTCTCTTGCTCTTGCAATTTGTACATTTTGTTCGATGAACGTTTTCCTGTCGAATTTTGAAGGTAATTATGAAAAAACTTCTTATGAATATCTCTAATATGGTTTGTTTATACAGAGTGCTTCAACGAGAACTAAACAGAGACTATATCTACCAAGATATTCATTTCTGATCAAAACGCAAAAACAAGTCAATTTTTGTTTCAAGGGGGACATCTTTTGGGGTACAAAACTTTCCTGAAATATCAACCCCCTAAGATGAGTCGAGTGATGACTCAAAAGAAAGGTGGTATTTTTGTCTACATCTCCTTGAACGAATTTCCATTTTTAATTGAAAACTGTAAAAGGTACAGGGTGAGCAACTGAAAGATAGGGAAGACTATTTCCCTGAGACAATTCAAGTTTCAGTGAAGTAAAATGGAACAGATCCATGCTAGTTAATGGCAGTCATCATCAAGTACCATCCTCATCTCGAATTTCAACCCCTAGAGCAGGGGTGACCACCCTTGAAAATTTGGAAGAAGGTAGATGGGTCTAGTGATACCTCAAAAGAAAGGTATTATCTTTGTCTGCATCCCCGTGAACCAATTTTCATTTTTGATTGAAAACTGTAAAAGATACAGAGTGAACTACTGAAAAAATGGAGGAGACTCTCTATCGCCCTGAGCTATTCAAGTATTAGTGCAAAAAAATGGAACAGATTAATTCCAGATCAAAGGTTGCCATCTTCCGGAACACCATTCACATTTCAAATTTCTCTAGGGGTTGAAATTCGAGATGAGGATAGTACTTGATAATGACTGCCATTGATCAGCATGGATCTGTTCCATTTTACTTCACTGAAACTTGAATAGTCTCAGGGAAATAGTCTTCCCTATCTTTCAGTTGCTCACCCTGTATCTTTTACAGTTTTCAATTAAATATGAAAATTCGTTCAAGGAAATATAGACAAAGCTACCACCTTTCTTTTGAGTCATCACTTGACCCATCTACCCTATTCAAAATGTTCAAGGATGCAACCCCCGCTTAGGGGATTGATATTTCAGGCAAGTTTTGTACTCCAAAAGATGTCAACCTTGAAACAAAAATTGATTTGTTTTTGCGTTTTGATCAGAAATGAATATCTTGGTAGATATAACCTCTGTTTAGTTCTCGTTGGAGCACCCTGTATATTCTTTGTTACAAACAATTTGGCCCCCTTACATTGTTTGTATTATGGATCCGGGGGGCCATATATGATGTATGACATAAATATATCATATCATTTTTTTTAATCTTCTCAAGAATCTTTAGTTGCTTGTGTATAAACCTCTCCAGAGAAAACCTATACTACCACCTGAGTTGGTTAGAGTGTTTATGGAGTCGAAATATTATGGACTGACAAGAATGGATGTAAGACGAATGGCCTATTAGTCAGCTTTAAGAAACGACATCGAAAATAATTTTAGAAATGAATTAGCTGGACGTGCTTGGTTGAATCACTTTTTGAAGCATCACAGGAACTCTTCATCATTACGCAGACCAATGGGGACTTCGTACGCTCGTGCTCAAGGTTTTAACCGTGAAGCTGTCAAAGATTTTTTCAATATCTTGGAAATTGAAATGAAAAATTAGAATTATTCCCCTGACAGGATTTTTAACGTAGACGGGACTGGGTTGACAATTGTGCAATCTAAGATACCACATATTGTATGTGAAAAAGAAAGAAACAGATTGGAGCCTTGACTGCTGCAGAACGCGGGTTACTATGTACTCTTGTTTGCTGCATGAGTTCTGGTATGTTTGTGCCACCAATGATGATATTTCCTAGAAAAAACTCTACTGATCTTTTAATGAAGATTGCGACACCTGTATCGATTGGAAAAGTTTATCCATCTGGTTGAATCCAATCAAATTTGTTAACTGACTAGCTTAGACATTTTATTGAAAAAATTAAACCCAGCGAGGCTTCTCCCGTATTGCTTATTTTCGATGAACATTATAGTCACACTCGCAATTTAGAATTAACAGAACTGGCGCAAGAAAATCACGTCACTATTATCAGTCTTCCACCTCATACGACTTATAAGCTACAGCCGTTGGGAGAGACTTTTATGGGCGCGCTTAAGAGTCACTACAGTGAGGAGATTCGTAAGTTTCTTCGTCATTCTGAAAGAACGTTGAAACCTTACGATATTGCTGAGCTTTTTGATCGGGCATATCTCAACAGCACCTCAGGGGAAATTTCTGTAAATGGTTTTCGTGCGACGGGCATTTACCGATTCAATCCGCAAGTTTTGACGGAAGTCGATTTTCTGATGGAAACATCCAATAATGAACAACAATCTTGCCCCCAACAAAACCCAGCTAATCCCCATACAAGTCATGTTGCCGATCTAGATGCCTCAGGTGTGTATGCTGCAGCACAAGAGTTGCAAGCTCGTTTGGTTCTGCCAGACGACATTCAGCCCATCCCCGGAGATAAGATTCGAACTTCTAATCGTAGAAGAAAGACTACAACAGCAAAAGCAATCACATCCTCTCCATACAAGAAAAAATTCGTTGCCGAAATCGTGGACGTGGACGATGGCATAGGCGCGGTACCGGATGTAGTCAAGCTGGAACAAGCAGCAGCAAAAACCCGTCAGCACCAGAGAGTCATTCAGTCATCATCCAGCAGTAGCTCTGAAAGTGATGTAGTCGTAGAAACAGATCCGTCGAATGACGATAGTCAATATCCAGATAGGAGCCCGGAAAGCGCAGATACGAACTGCATGTTCTGTGAAACTAGTTATTCTAACGACAGACGTGAGAAAGAGTGGATACAATGCCAGAGTTGCAATTTATGGGCTCGTACAGCCTGTACAAGCCTTGGTGGCGAATACTATATCTGCGATTTTCGCCGGTAGGTTAGATTAGATTTCGCTCATTCATTGGATATGGACCCAGGGTGCAATTTCAACATCACATGAATATAAGAAAAATTATCAAATAAATGCTTAACCCTAAGCTACAAAGAGAAAAGAAGAACAACAACTCGTAAGAAAAACTGAAAACGAGTTATGACGAGAGCATGAAATAATTGATTGAAAACTGGCAGACCAGATGAATGAAATACAAGTAATGCCAAAATGAAAAAGGCAAACGAATAAACTTCGACAATAGAATAATTAAACTGGTGATTGTTTGAAAGTTGAAACAGACGGTGCTTGAACGTAAGGGGAGGTAGATTGTTCCACCTCTCGAAAATTCTGTTCACTAGAAAATTTTTTCGACCTATTGTGCGAAAAGGTTCTTTTCTTAGTTTATATGAATGTCCGCAAAGACAATGATCTGGGTTACAAGTAAACATGTGCTTGAAATCACCAAGATCCCCGCATAACACTCGATAGGTAAAAATCAGATCACCCCGTACAAGTCTATCTATTTCGTTTATTTTATTGAAAGAGATGTATATGTAACTTAATAAAGACGACTTTAACGTGTTTCCTATTCTTCTTAGTTTTGTATTTTTTACCTGAGGCCTAAAAACAAAGTAGGGGGCCATATTACCACCTTCTCCTCTACACATTAGTGATTTCGCAATGTGTGAGAGGTAAACAGAAAAAGGAATAGTGGAAGAGTTGTATTGACTAGATCGCCTCTTACTTTTCCTCATGATAAACTCACGCTCAGACGCTGATGAGGGCCAGAGAAATGAGTCCTCGAAAAATACGAACTAAGCGCTTTTGAACTGGAAACAATATGACTCAGCTCTGCATAGAAACTAGCACCACCTGGACCATTGTGACAAACTAAATCAACGAAATTTGAAATTTTCTTTGATTTCAAATTGAAAATGGACAAGGGAGAATTCAACCAGTCTAATAGAGACAGATTATTTCCGTCTCAAATAGGCAAGTTCAAAAAGAAATTCAATTAGTGGCCATTTCAATAACTTACACGTTCATTTACAAATATATGATGAATGAACATATAAATTAAAATCAACAATTCTTCCTGTAAAAAACTTAGAATTAATATATACAATAAACTATATTTTCTCAAAAATTAAAGATGAATTCTTGATAACACAAATAGAACATAAAGCGAGCAAGTATTACAGATGAATAAAATTAAAAGGAATTAAATTAATTGCAATTTTTTTTTAGATCTAATATATTCGCATAATGGATTTCATAATCGTCTGCCAATCCTTCATGAATTGATATCGATTTGTGACATTTCTATAATCTCTGTTTTCAATAAGTTTCTAATCATAAAGTCTTCCCAACAACTTTGACAAAAACTCCATATGTGGGAGTCTCTTAAAACACTTTTTACGGGTTTACCTTCAAGAACTGAGAAGCTGTACCCATTCCAAGGGTCAAATGAAGAATCAACTTTGTTAACAAATTCAGCTGTTTGAACAGATTCAGATGGCAAATTCCCTGAAGCTACAGAATGAATAAATAAGTTGAGCTGCTGAAACTTTAACTGTCATTTTCATACGAAAATTCTTGAGATTGGAATAATCATTTTGTAATTTTGTTAGCATCTTGAAAATACGCGGTTGGAGGCAGCTTCTATATTCTATTGCTACCAAATTGACAAAAACAAAGCAAATATGATGATGATGAATATTACACAAATGGGCTGACCATTGACTTTAGAATAAGAAGAAATTGAGTAGCGGTTCTCTTCCTTTGTTAATGCAGTCAGATCTGCTCGAATAGTAGACCCGTGATCGAGCGTGGCATTTAGTTTGAGATTGATCTGCTACAGATGTTTATGTTCAATTACTCAAGTATGAGTTGTTTTAGACATAATGTAGAAACAGTTTCTGAATTGAAATAATAGGCAACTGCTTCTTTTTAATTTTCTCGAATACCTTTCACCATAAATATCGAAGCATGGTGCTGCTTTTTCACTTCTACCTAAATGGCCCAAATCTTCATACCCAGAAATATGCTTTTCATGAAAACTCCCCTGTAACCTGAATAAAATAGCAGGATTTAGGTATATTATGTTATTTGTGAATGAAGTTTGAATGACAGTTACACACTTCGGCGTAACACAGCATAGTGTCATCTATGCACATGATTGCCAAACTAGGTTCGTGCTGACGATTTTATTATCTGAATAAACCTACTTTTGGGGGTATGTTCTGAGCTGAAGTCCTTTTGTCGAACCGCCTAATATTTGTTGAAAATGTTGAATTTTGTACATAAGCATAAGCATTACTCTTCTTGGATAAGCAAGAAAAAATTACCACAGAAAAACTTCGTTTACTAGTAAAGGCTCACGTTGAGCATGCTCCAACAATAACAACATGTGAAGCGTGGTTTCGACAATTCAAATGTTATTATTTCTACTTAGAAGACAAAGAATATCCTGGTAGGCGAAAAATGATTCGGAATTGCAGGAGTTATTGGATGAAGAATCAAGACAAACTCAAAAACGATTGGCAGAAAAGTTAAATGTCAACCAAGTAGCAATTTTCAATGATTACAGGCGTACGTCTCATACAGCAAAACCGTATGAGGAAACGTTGAAATCACTTGGATTGGATGTTTTACAATACCAGCTGTACTCCAGGCCGGACTGCACCCTACTATCTCATTTTACCAATCGATAGGGTACGTACTAGCCAAGCCGATTCCGCAAAAACAATTTGAAAAGGACTCGATGAATAGTTCAGCTCAAAGGAGAAACTGATATTTTAATACTTTAAACATTCATAAATTGCCTGAGAGTTGGGGATTATGTATAGAAACAGATGGTGAATAATTTGAATAAATGAATTCAAACTATCCATTGTAAGAAACGTCTTTCCTTTAGAAGAAAAACCCCGGAAAGGATTTACCGATCCACGTAGTATATGTACCTATATGGTGAAATTCTTTATATGAACGATATAAAAATGGGGAATTTTTTAAAACTTGTTTCCTTGTATTTTGAGATTAAATCGTATTATCGAAATATACAAATCGGTCTTATCGTTATCATTAATGACCGAAATGTTAGTTAAAATTCACAACTCATACTGTTATAGTAGAATCATTAAGTTATATGATCGTCTGACGTTGAAAAATTTCGTACAGTTTCTGTTCCATTGGAAACATTAAATTTGTGGCCAATATTTCCTACTATTTTGAATAAAAGCTCATTCTTCCTATTGATAAAATTTGGGCTACGCTTGCATCATCGTATCGTTTTTCCGCATCAAAGATTTATCATTTCCAGTAGCACAATTAGCAATTACAAATATGCCAGAAATTTAGAAAGCAAATATAGTTGTTTGATGTTACTTCATCAATACACGTCCTGTCACTGTTTAATACAATAATGAAATGAAAACAACCCAGCCGGAAGCAGTTTCATCATAATTTCATTGCGCTTGACATACAAGGTAGAAAGTAAATTCAATGTCGTTTTTTGAAAAAAGTTTTTCATATGATATGCATATGAAACACGTTCTAGTTTGCCACTATGGCAGGGAACAGGAAGAATAGAGAGGTCGTAAGCATGGACGTTTGTTGTAAGCATTTTGCTTCGTATGCGACGTTTGTTCGATCAGTCCTCGGTAATTCCAATAAATGCTGAAGCATCAAAATTATTTATTTTCTCCTTCCTACTTTTCAGCTTTTTAACTAATTTTCTTTCTTTTCAACTCTCTTTTAAGGGAATTCCTGTCATGTATTATGTTCCTGGAATGCAAGTGATATATGTCTACATTCTTGTAGCAATTTATTGCTGTCGTATCTTATTTAATTAATGATGAAAAGAAATTGTAACCGAAGGAAATCATGCTTAATATGGATAAGCGATTATTTCAAATAGAATAGAGATCACGTGATTTTGATGGAAGTAAACGTGGATCTTGTTCTGTTCAAAAAATTCAGGAAGATGTCAGAAAATGACAGGAAATTCAATATTCCTCTTAAATACTCAAGTTGAATGAATCGAATAAAGTACTATACTTCAGGAAAGAATTAACAGAAATAAGAAGAAGATTTTTCGAGGTGACTAGGCTTTAGGGAAGACTAAGATGCATTTGCTCGTGAAGTTATGATCACAGTTCTTTGAAATGCTTGTCGAATCATCAATTAGTAGGAGAAGAAAAAATTATAACTGCAGAGTATCGTTCATCGTTATTATTCCGGTTGAACGAAGAAATCATAATAAAAAGTTCTCATTTATAAGAGAAATAAAACAGTTTCATCAAGACAATGTACGGGTACACAGCTGTGTAGTTTTCAATGGTTAAAATCATGAAATTAAGAATCGAATTGCTATCTCGTTTTCGATTGATCATACCTAGCTTCTTGCAACTTTTCTTTTTTCGAAACTTAAGAACATGGCTCAGCCGGCAACAATTCTCCTTGAAGAAGATGATTTGTCGACAAAACAAAAGCTATTTTGAGGAGCTATAGAACTGCCCTCGTATATCTGCATGAGATATGAGGAAATCATTAATAAATAGTTTTTGTTGCATTTCATACAAGTTATCTCAAATAATAAATAGGCCAAGAAGTTGCAAGAATGTTGCCATTATCACTTGCATTTCAGGAATGCATGACAGGTATGCCCTCAACGGAAGACGAAGAGAAATTGTTGAAAAGTAAGAAGTGGAAAATGAATGATTTTGATGCTTCAAGCATTTCTTGGAATTACCAAGGTCTGATCGAACAAACCTCGTATGTGAAGCGAAACGCTTACAACAAAAGTCCATGCCTATGAGCTCTTCATTCTTCCGGATCCTGATCTTCCTGTGATAGTGCTAAACTGAATCGCTTTTCATACGAATATCATATGAGAAACTTCGATATTTTCGAAAAACGACATTGAATTCGCTCTCTACCTTGTATGTCAAGCGCAATGAATTTATGATGAAACTGCTTCCGGCTGGGTTGTTTCCATTTTATTCCTGTATTAATCAGTGACAGGACGTGTATTGATCAAGTACCATCAAACAACTATATTTGCTTTTCAAATTTCTGGCATATTTGCGCTTGTTAATTGTACTACTGGAAATAATAAATCTTTGATGCGGAAAAACGATACACTGACGCAAGCGTAGCCGAAATAATAGAAAAGTTATTTATATCAATAGGAAGAATGAGCTTTTATTCACTGTAATTGGAAATATTCGCCACAAATTTCGAATGTTGCTGAAACTGTATATATATATATATATATATATATATATATATATATATATATATATATATATATATATATATATATATATATATATATATATATATATATATATATATATATATATATATATATATATATATATATATATATATATATATATATATATATATATATATATATATATATATATATATATATATATATATATATATATATATATATATATATATATATATATATATATATATATAAATGAAAATTACCAAATGTCCGAAATAAACTTTTCAGTAAGGTGTCGCTCTCTAACCTAAAATTACTGTTACATTATACTCAACTACCTTATCAAATTTCAGTCCCGCTCTAATTTGGAAAGATCTAATGAATTTTTTAGTGCATTTTCGAGAAACGGTCGTCGACGTTGTCCTCTAGGAAATGTTTCAACAATAAAGTGAAATATTGGCCTTCCAGATGACGTTGAAGTCTGGAATAGTCATTGATAAATGACATCCCAGATTTTGTAATAAACATCTGTGTTTTGTCATAAATTTATTCCAAACAAAAGGATGCTGAGAGATCATGATTTATAACAAGAAGAAAATCTCAAGAACCCTTCCTTTTTCTAGGTGTTCCTGGTAAAAGAAACGAGATTTATTACAACTGCTGCCCTGAGCCATATATAGATATAACGTTCGTTATAATAATAAGGCGTCGAACTCTGTACTACTTTTTCAATTTGATTGTACCTTGTGTACTTATTGCTTCAATGGCAGTACTAGGATTCACTTTACCACCAGACTCTGGGGAGAAATTGTCGCTTGGGGTTACTATTTTACTATCACTGACTGTATTTTTGAACATGGTAGCCGAAACGATGCCTGCAACATCTGATGCTGTACCTTTGCTCGGTACATATTTCAATTGTATCATGTTCATGGTAGCTTCTTCTGTTGTTTCTACTATTCTCATACTGAACTACCACCATCGTAATGCTGATACTCACGAAATGTCTGATTGGGTAAGTATTTTATTGTAAGTTTAAATTGTTAGTATAATCATTTGCGTGGAGTTGGGTAGTCATTTCAATCATGCGCATTATAGGTAACATAGCCAACTTTAATCTAAATTTTTAACAAGACGAATATTCAACCTTCACATAAGTATTCTTGAACTTGAGATCCAGGGGGAAATGGATATTGACCTGAATTATCATGTTCGTGGTGTTATTTAAAATCGTCAACAGAACCAAGGAAGTGGAACTGATCATCTACATATTCCAAAGGAATTACGATAACATTTTTGGGATTGAATTCATGTCATAGACTATGACTTCAAATCGACTAGAAAAATTTGCATATCACAAAAACACCCAATTTCTGTGAACGCAAGATGTGAATGTTTGTATAACGTACATTAACTACCACTTGTGAATGTTATAGTGTCTTCTGAACACCTGTATCACACCAATAAGGCCTGGTCATAAGAAATTATTTCTATTTTTTTATAAAAAAAATATACTTATACCTTCAAATCAGGGTCTTTCATCAGGAATAATGGATACTGAAACTATAGCCCTCGTTCAAGACTTCCATCATTTTTACACCTGCTTAAAACTGCAGACAGTAAATCAGTATCACAATGCAAACAACATTGCTTTGTTCCTTCATCGAATATCACAATTTTCTTCCAACTTTCCATTTTTCAATAGCATTCATCTATTTAACAGTAAAACATATAGTTGGGTATAGGACAGCAATTTAATATGAATTTAATTGTTCTGCGACGTTTCGACCACATATTTAATCTTCCTCGGGCTAAAAATCCATGAAAATGATAAAATTTGAATTTTTGGATCATTGCTTCATTGATTGAAAACATCCATCAGAAAAATGAAACAGTTGAAAACTCATCACAACTGGATTAAAAATCTCAAAAACGACTACATTTAGATGAAAACGTACTAATGTCATAGTGGTTATCACAGTTAATATTGAAGGTATTTGTTTATAACCTCATCACATAATGGTAGATCCTTCAATAATGGATGAATTGATTTTCTGAGTTTACCTTTTGTTTCTGATTCATAGCATAAACAAAAGACATTTTTTTGGGGTCTGGAATTTCCGATGACGTTTTATATCAAAAAGATGTCTTCCATGCTCTCTAGACTCAAGGATAGAACACCGTTTGGGAAGCAGTGTCTAGCACGAGCTCAACATAATTCAAAAGTTGTCATGGCATCATGGCGTGGGTCATGAATATTTTCAGTCCGAGAATATCAAAATCAGATTTTCTCTTCAAGTCAGAACAAGTATATTGGTTCTTTCATTAATGAATTCGTTGAGAAACTCTTTGAAAACTATTTGAATTCAATAACCTCATCAAAAAATGGTAGATCCCTCTATAATGGACGAATTAATTCTCACCAACTTCACCTTTAGTCTCTGAGATATCGCATGAACAAAAGAAACTTTTTTGGCGTGTTCATTTTCGGTGGCGTTTTATATCAAGATTTTGTCTTCTATATTCTCTAGACTCAAGAATAGAACAGCTTCTTGGAACCAGTGTATTGTATCTACATGGCGTAGAGAACTTGACGCCACTCACCGCGCACTATGAACAGTTTCATAGATTCTGCAATAGTCACGGCTGATCTCGTGGTTAAGCTATCCACGCTTGCATTTAAATGCAGAGCAGCAGCTGCATCAGTACAAGGTTGAGGCTACCGAAGATTACCTCTTTAAAGTCTCCATACCAGACAGTCACAGGCAATAACCAGACTATGGTTAAATAGGCTGTGATACTGCTACTCGCCAACACGCAACGGTAAACGTGGCGTTTCAATGCCAAACACCCCCTTCAAAAATGCCAAGTTCAATAACAAAAACGGATGGACCCCAGGCGGGTAGAGACAACAGCTCACAATCCCGTACTGACCAAAAGTCAGTCTGCCACCAGGATTCTGGGGGAGGTAAGAAATTGGCAAAACAATACAATAACTTAAAGATCGCTACTTATAACTGTAGAATCCTTAGACACGCTGCACATTTCCTCGATCTCGAAAATGAGACAAGCAATATCAAATGGGACATCATAGGCCTTTCCGAAATGAGAAGACCGAAAAAAGGACTATCCATTTTGCAATCAGGACATGGGCTATTCCACATAGGTAATGACACTGGCAGTCAGAAGGGAGTAAGCTTCCTCATCAGCAGAAAAGTACTTCCCCTGATTGAGTGCACAAAGGGAATCTCAGATAGAATTCTTTACATAACCCTGAAAATATCAGATGAACAAAGAATCGAACTGATTCAAGTGTACATGCCAACATCCACTCATAAAGACGAAGAAGTTGAGCTTATGTACGAGGAAATTTCGAAAGCTAGAAAAGAAAATAAATGCCATGAAGATATAGTAATGGGAGACTTCAATGCTATAATAGGACGACAAAAAGGAAAAGAAGGAGAATATATTTGAAAGCGCGGACTTGAAGACAGAACTGACAACTTTTCAGAACAACAGAAACTTTACGTCATGAATACATCATTCGAACAAAAAACCGCAGAGGAAGTGGACATAGATCAGCCCTGATGGAAAAACGAAAAACGAAATCTGTCTTATATTATCTTCCTCTAAACAACTTTTTACTGATGTAACAGCTCGGAACTCGTGCAATACAGGAAGTGACCACCGATTTGTCCGAGCCAACTTAATAACGAAGAAAATAGCCAACCAAACTGAATACAGGGAATCCAAAAAGACCTCACTAGATACAGAATTATTGAGTGAAAATAAAATTTTATACCAGGAAAAAATTATACGATACATAAATGATTCTGAGAAAACTTCTGATGTAAACCAAATGTCACAAAACATCACAACAACACAAATAAAAGCTTCAGAAGAAGTTTTAAGGAAGATCGGAAAAAGAAAGAATAAAATTTCATATAAAACGAAAAAGAAAATACAGAAAAGGAAACAGCTATACAGATTACGTCAGTATGCAATAGACAGATACAGGCAAACGAGAAAAGAAGCAAAAACGATGATAAGAAGAGATCTAGAAGACGATTACAGAAAATTCGCAGAAAATGTAATAGACAAGAACAAAAACCTCTTCTCAGAAGAAAGGAAGAAAAGTAGCGAATAGTAGCTCTAAAAGATGAGAGTGGCAGAGAGATGAGAAATAGGAATGAAATAATAGAGGTGACAAAACAATATTATGAAAATTTATGAAAATCTATACAACATACAAATTGAATGAACTCGAACATCAACAGACACTAAAGTACTGAACGTTGAATCAGAAGACACTCCAGAAATAAATGAAGAGATCCAATTCGCCTTGAAAACACTAAAAAACAATGAATCGCCAGGAGAGGATAATATTTTGGCTGAAATGATTAAGGAAGCTCATGATATAACCGTAATGTCTGGAATAACAAACTTTACCAGACAACTGGAATAACGCCATCATTATTATCCTATTCAAGAAAGGAGATAAACAAGTTCTAAAAAATTATAGATTCAGTACGTGCGATCACTTACTGACTGTGAAGATACTGATAGAAAAAAAAAACAGAATATAATCTCCCATTACACATGGCATTCGTAGACTTTGAAAAAGCTTTTGAATCTATCGAACTTTGGACAATCATGAAGGAACTAGACAAAGCACGTATAGAGCATCGCTAAAAAAATTTAATGAAAAACATATACCGTCGGGCTACAGCAGCAATCAGACTACATGAAGATTCCGAAAAAATAATGATCTAACGAGGCATAAGACAGGAGGATACAATATAGCCCAAGCTTTTCACTCTAGCCTTGGAAGGAATCTTCAAAAGTTTTGGAGTGAGAGGGTTTGGGCATAAACATAAACGGTGAAAGATTGTCACATTTGAGATTTGCGAAGACATCGTTCTATTCGCTGGAAATGAAGAATACCTACGGAAGATGCTCACAGAATTAGAACAAGAGTCAAAGAAAACCGGTCTGAAAGTCAATTTATAAAAAACTAAAATGATGAGTCCATAACTTGAACAAAATATTACGATAAACGGTGAAAACATAGAGAATGTCACAGAATATATATACCTCGGACAACAGATGAAGAATGGAAAACAAAATAAGGAAAACGAAATCAATAGGAGAAGGCTATGAGAAGGCGATTAGGATGGGTGGCGTTCGGGAAACTCTCACATATATTGAGAAAAAAAATCCCCCAATATCTGAGAACCAAAATATTTGAACAATGTGTGCTCCCGGTTCTAACATACGGTGCACAAACGTGAACCCTCACAAGACAGTCAATAAACAAGTTGAAAGTAACGCGAAGATCAAACATATAGTATACACCATTTCACATCTTAGAGAGCGGACTACGTCGGCCATGTTGCAAAAATCAGAGATGAAAGATGGAACAGTAAGATCATTAAATGGAGACCATGGATAAGAAAGAGAGGAAGAGGAAGATCAATTATGCGATAGTATTATGGGGTGGCAGGACTGAACTTGATAGCCAAAGTACATAATAGGAAAGATTGGAAAGAGAGGAGGGAAGCCTATACGAAGGAGTAGAAGAAGTATTGTAGTTTCCTGTGTGCCATGTAAGTGTGGAAAACAATATATAGGTCAAACAAAGCAAAAATTGAACAGCAGACTCAATAATCAGAATGACTGCCAAGGTCAAGAAAAACACCAAGATAAAATGTCATTACTAATAAGTTGACTCATAAGAATTTTGTCTTCGATAAGACCAACATTTTGGACAAGGAAGCAAATTATGTAAAGCGATGCATAAATGGAATGAGTCACATGTAGAGTACTGATAATATTAATATTCGAACTGATGTTGCCAATCTCGGCCTTATTTACAGCAATTTATTGGATAAAACAGAAAAATGGTTTTTATAGCACGCCTGTGAACATATAATTGAATGAATGATCTAATATCGAACAAATCATGACAATTAATAATTTATTTGGATATAAACATCTGCCTTATATCGTTTTCATGTTTGAATCTTCTTTTTTCTTTGTCGATAAATAAACATCTTTGATATTAACAGTGATAACCACACTGACATTAGTATATTTTCACCTTGTAAAAATGGTTTTAGACGAAGCGCACCTACTCGCACATAAAAGCTCATAACTCACTAGCGCATCAAACTCATACTCGCCCCCCTGTTCACCCGACGCGCATTTCCTCACCTGGGAGAGTGAGCCGCAGGACCGGCGAGACAGTAATCAGTCTCGTTCGGGAGTTCAACATGGCTAAACCTTCAGTTGCTCGTTCAAATGACGCGAGGGAATGGAAAGGAGAGTCTACACGGTGCAAAGTACCGTTAGCGAGGTAGGTGCGCAAGTGGGTGCGCTTTGTCTTAACACAGCTTAAGATTTAAAATCATTTATCAGTAATGATTAACGATATGTTTCATGTATCATAAATTAGGCACTTCAAACTTTCAGCAATGAAGTTGAATTTGAAAGGTATTTTTGTCGCCTTGATCTTGATCAGTATTCATGTGAAAGTGTTACTAGCCAGAGGAAGACAAAAAAAATGGCGAAAGGTGTCAGAATAAATGAAAAAATTCTTAATTGCTAGCCTAGTTCCCATTATATTTCTTACTACAATTCTATATCTTAAGGTTACAATATCTATACAAATTTCAATTACAGGTCAAAGTCGTATTTCTGTATTGGCTCCCTTGGCTATTGCGTATGCACAGGCCCAACCACACAGCCAGCGCTGATTCCTTGCCACAATCTAGTCGACCAGCTTCTGTAGCGACAGATCGTAAACCACTGCATTTTCAAGATGTCGAATTAAAGGAACGATCCTCGAAGAGTTTATTAGCTAACGTACTTGACATCGATGATGATTTCCGACATAATCATCGTGGAGGAGGTGGAGGTACAGGAACTCTCACTTCGTTGCCTAGTGCTACAATCTTCAGAAATGTGTATAGGTAAGTACATATATACATATCATATTTTGGATATAGGGGCTGTGTGCAATTACCCAGCCACGAATACTTTTTGTACCCCCTTAAGACTATACGGTTCCTCTTCACCTTAAAAATAACGTTTCTTCAATGGAATTTCACCTCAATTAGCGATCAGATATGTTCACGCTTCACTTGTAGCAATATCTCTATTAGACTAAACTCATATGAACTACGCGGAAAAGTGTTCATTGAAAATATGGTTCCTATGGTTAGTAAAATAAAAAGAATTACGAGACTCTCACCGCCGTAACCGAAACTTCGCTGAGATCCACAATTTTTTTGCCGAAATCAAGTTCTTCTTTGCAACAGGTAGCGGTAATTAGAACCCAAATTAGGTATCTAGCATAGAATCCCTTCAACATATAGTATATTTTTGATAATATGACACAGTTTTCATATAAGCTTTTCATATGAAGTACTGGGATTTCAATTGAAGAATAAGTTTCAATAAGCTTTGCTTATTCCTTCGTGAAAGATATCTGTCTGTTTGAATATACACTTTGTTGTTGATAAAGTTTCTATAAAACCTTTGTAATTGCTTATTTTTCTTATTTTCATGATACCGTTTTCCAAATTAACACTTTGAGAGGATAGAAACAAATAACTCCCGGAACTTTTGCTGCTGGTTTGTATTATTCTCTGAAAGCAGAATATTGGCAAACAGGGACTCCCCGTTGATATATGAACCAGCTAATTGAAATCGAATACCATATTCATTGCATAAACTGACAAAAAAATTCGATTCATTGAAGTTGAAGGTATATTGAACAGCATACAGAGAAGCAATATCGAAAAATTGTTATAATTAATTCTAATATATCATTCGCATATATAACAATTTTCGAATTAGTTGAAATAACGTTATTTCCTTGTTTGATATTCCACATAATCAATTATAGCTATGTATGATTTGAATTGCCATTTGAAATATTCCTTCAAACCAAACATTCATGGAATATTGCGGAAATTTGATTGAAATCAAAATTAATTGAATTTCTTTATTTACTATATTACTATGAAATAGAAATTTAAATTAGGAAACTTAGTCTGATAGGTTTTGTAATCATTTGCAGCTGATTAATCTTTATTGTTGAATAGAACAGTTACAATAGTAATAAAAAATATAAGAATTTTCATCAGGCTTAGAGTTGTAGGAGAACGTTTGAAAGCGATAAGGAATAATAAATTAAATATGTAAATATTTAGAAAACGTGATAAAGGAGCGAATCAGGAAGGCGCAGAGGTTTTGAAGCTTCGCATATACATGGTGTCCGTGAATTGCGTGTACAACGTTACACTTCAGATTCTTCAGCTCGAAATGAGTCGATTTAGGCCAACTTACCTAACCTATATGAAAAGTTTCTTCGCTTCGACGCTAGAGGTCGCCAAATCCAAAGATTTTTTCTTATTTTTCAAATAATTCGAGAACGACTCGATCGATAGAAACAATATTTGGTATGCGTAATCGGGTGCGCTATTCACGTTATTTAGTATCTACTCAATGATCTTGACGTTTCACAAAAGTCTCTAAAAACTAGAACGTGTTTTAAATCAACCATAATTTTTCAACTGTCTGCTTTTGAGCAAAACTGTTTCAGACATTGAGTAGCCATGCTAATTATCAAACTTTTTTGTCTCTTGAGAAATTTTGATATGATGAGTGGTTCAAACACAAAAAACAGTTTCTTAATTTCATGATTTCATTTGTTCAACCACCTAGCAAGTCAAAAATATCACATTTGACCATGTTGGCTATGGATTTATTTCTGTGGTCTGGCAGATTGTCATTTTATTAGGCTTGACAGCCAATTGTTGACACAACAGTGTTCCTCAGGTTCTTAACTAGGTATTTTGGTGATTTTTTTATCACTACTAGACACGGAGATATACAGTAACTCTGAAATGGTTGATATTGATATGGTATACGGATTTCGTCGAGGCAATAGACGTGAAAGCGCGAGAGCATATGCTGAAAGATTTCCAGATCGCATAGTGCCGAACCACCAAACGTTTGGAAATCTCGAGAGCCGCCTCCTCGAGAAGGGTTGCTTCAAGCCCAGGAATTTGGATCGAGAACGACAACGAACAGTAAGGACGGTAGAACGCGAAGAAAAAATTTTGGACATGATTGAGGAAAACCGACAATTAAGCAGTTGCAGTTAGTCGTTTCTGAAACATTGATTCATGATGTTTTTAAAGAACAATTATTTCACCTTCATCACATTCAGAAAGTTCAGGAATTACTTTCCAACGGTCCTCAGAATCGCTTAACTTTCTGCTGATTAGAGAAGAGAACTCAGGATCTCCACTTGAGTAGAACAATTCTTGTTAGCGTGATAAATCCGAAGCAACTTCAATATGAACAGCTTTCACAGAAAGACGAGTGAATAAGCAGATATATGCTTTCGACAAATTACGCTGTCCTCTTTTCCGTAGAATAATGGTAAACGGACCAGCGTAGTCTACCCCAGTGCGGTCAAATACGTGAGAACTCTCAACGCGGTAACCAGGAAGCGGAGCCATTCTTGGAATGATTATTCTCGGACGTCCCCGAAAACAAATATTGCATTCAAATATGCGAGAGTGAATACGAGTGCGAGCGGGAGGTATCCAATATTTTTTGCGTATTCTAGCCAAAACTAAGTGTTGACCAGCATGTAACAAGTTAACATGGTATTGATCAATGAGCAAATCAATAAATTTTTCTTTTAAAGGTAGCAGAACTGGGTGTTTCTGATCGTACGATAAAGGAGCGTTTTGCAGACGATCCCCCACCCTGAGGATACCATTGTCAAGAAAAGGATCTAAATGGCATATGATATTGCGTATAATTTGATTGTTGCGTAATTTAGAGATTTCTTCAGCGTAATAATTTTCTTGAAGAGACCTGACCCAGAAATCTGTCGCCTTTGTGAGTTCTTAACTTCGAATGAATGAAGTTCCGAGATTTTTCCTCGTGCAAGCACGAAAAACATAAGCTGTTGCTTTCAACAACTTCCTGAATGAAGAAACACGATTGAATAGGGAGCTCAGAATATTATCGACTGGTTGTGTAACTAGTAACGCAGAAACCTCAATTTCTGACTCAGGGATTGACAAAAAATTATTATTATTAGAAATGAGTCAACAAGATTCATCCTCATGCAACCAAGATGGACCTGCAAACCAAAGTGTATGATTTATAAGACCCTCTGGCGAAATTCCTCTTGATAAAACATCAGCTGGGTTATCGTCTCGGGGAACATATCTCCAATATTGAGGTAAAATGTTACCTTGAATTTGAGCGATGCGATTTCCAACAAAAATTTTCCATTTTGATGGATCTGAATGTACCCAGTGCAAAACGACCTTCGAATCCGTGAAAGCGACTATTTTATCAAAGAATGGCGAAGTTTATAGCTATCGATGACAGTGCGCATGAGTCTTGATAATAATACAGATGCAAGTGATTCGAGACGAGGAATTTTGAGAACTTTAAAAGGAGCAATTTTTGACTTGGACATGTGGGAATCTACCGCGAACAACTGTGCGGACATAAATGCAAGCCCCGTCAGCCTTTTCTGAGCTATCAGCGAAACCCACCAATGAAGTGTATGAACCATAATGAATTCCAATATGGTGCGTTTTAGATACTTGCTTCAACAGCGGAAGTGCATCTCGAAATTTGTTTCACTTTTCTCTGAGTGAAACTGGCGGTGCGTCATCCCAACCAATACCCAGGTGCCAAAGTTCTTTTATCATAAGCTTCGCAACAATTGTTACGGGAGAAACTAATCTCAAGAATCAAAAATTCGAGCTAACACCGACAGCATATTTCTTTTTGTACAAGGTAATTGCGTATCATCAACAATGCAAGTGAATAAATCTTTATTGGGCGACCATTGTACACCAAGTACCCTGGAAGATGAGTCTGAGTCGAAGTCAATCGTAGTTAGTTGCCGAGATTCAATAGGTATCTGCGACATGAGTGCGAGAGAATTTGATGTCCATTTTGCGAGTGAAAAACCACCAGAAGCAAACATTGCATCTAGTTGTTCATAAAGATCAAACAATTCGGATTCCGAATCAAAAGAGCTGGTAATATCGTCTACAAATGTGTCTCGCTCTGCTACTACAGAAGCGAGTGGAAATCGAGTTTTTTCAAGTGTAGACACAAGACGTACGACCCTATTTGCTAAGTATGGTGAGCTTGTGCAACCAAAGACAACTTTGTTGATTTCATATACATAAAGTGGCTCATTCGGACACGATCTCCATATGAAACGTTGAAATATACGATTTCTTTCATCAACTGTGATTTGCAAAAACATGCGTTTCATATCTGCTGTGAGGACGAATTGAAAAAAGTCTGAAACGTACGAGAATATTGAAAAAACAGCGTACAGCTTAGGGCCAACATAAAGCAAATCATTGAGCGAATAAGATGAACTTGTTGCAGCAGATGTATTATATACAATTCGAAGAGGTGTGGAAGGATGCTCCGATATACCCCATGATATGGCATGAAATAATTAGCCCTATCGGATATTTCAGAAGCCTGACCTGCTATTGAAATAGGACCATCTTGAACATACTCTTCAATAATGTTCACATATAACGTGTCCATTGACATATTGCGATGTAACCTACGCTCAAGGGATAAAAATTTTGAAATACAAACTTCTTTTGAGGCACCCAATAATTCTGGAGTTTTGCGAAATTGTGAACGAATTGTAAATGAACCATTTTTATTGAAAATATATGTTTCCATGAAAATTCTTTCACATTCAGATTCCTCTGCGCTCAGTAACTCTTTATCAGGAACCTCCTCGAGTACCCAAAATTTTTCGACAAGTGACTCAAGAGAAGGCTGTGAAAAGATACATAATTGTGAATTATCCTCAATTGCAGCTCGACCCATGATGACATAACCCATCGTCGTTTCCAAAGCAGTCGGAGTATGAACTCCGCCATTCACTTTTTTGTTTCCAGCGATAAGTGGCCACAGTTCAGCACCGATCAATACATCCACATCATGTGGTTCGAAAAACCTATCGTCTGTGAGTTGCAAATTTTTCAAATGTGACAGCTCTGAAATAGAAACTGAAGCTGAGGGAACTCGATCACTAAGACGTTCAACTACAAGTGCGTGAATATCATAAATATGCGAAGAATCAAATTTTGAGAAAAACTTAAAATTTGCGCAAGCTGAAATGTTCAAAGGCGATGAACCAATTCTTTTCACAACTGACCTGAGTGGCTCTAATAGCAGACCCAATTTGAGACATGCTTTATGAGTGAGCAAATGTGATTGCGAACCTTCGTTTAAAATACCGCCCATTTTGTACGTTTCACCTCGAAAATCTTTAACAAGAACTGTTACTGTGGCTAAAAGATCAGTGGATAGAATATTCGGTTTTTCCTGCGTGAAACAATAGACTTGAGTAGAACCTGATGTGGAACTATTAGGATTTTATGCCGAATTACCATCAGGAACATGACCAGCATAAGCATTGAGAAAAGTAGAGCATTGTGCCAAGTTAGGGTGTACTATCTAAACTTTTCTGTAAAGTAAACTGTGATGTTTTTTACCACAGCCACCTATCTGACAGCGAGTGTTCGACTTGCAGGAATTGCCCATATGAAGTGTCGAAAGACAATTTAAACAATTTTTATTTGATTTTGCGTAATTTCAACGATCATCTATTTTTGCAGCACTGCATAAAAAGCAACCAGCACTTTTTTTTATGCGATAGGTATTACACCACCTTCTGGTTTTGCGGTTAATGAGCCATAAAAACGTTACCTGGAATGCGATGTTCTATTCGACGAAGAAAATGTTTCATTTTGTGACTGCGATCTGGTAGAATAATTAGCTTTGCAATAACAATTGTTTCGAGAGATGATCTTAGCTTGTTCGTTAATGAATGCGACCCAATAACTAAATTGTGGAATATCTTTATTGGAGCGATTATTATTTTCAAATAATCTGAAAGTGACAGGATCTAATTTTTTCAAAGCCAAATGCAAAAAAATAAAATCAGCGATATCCGTCAACTTAAGCTGTTTGAGTGCGTTTATAGGTTCTACAAAATTGTAGAGAAAATTATCAAGAGCCTGTTCAGAGTCGGTCTAAAGATTTTTGAAATTCAAAACCTCAAGATAAATCGACGCAAGTGATCTTTTATCTTCAAATCTATCTTTGAGTGCATAAGTTTCAGCAGTAGGAGAAATAGATGTTCAGACTGATTTTGCATTATTATTGAATTATAAAATCAAAATTTGAAATATTTAAAAATGAAGTGATTTGGCGCATCCAATTCTATTTACTGACGAATGCACTTTTATTAGTTCTGGCATCACTAACCTCAACAATTAACACGTGCAGAGTATCGAAAATCCACATGCTTTTACAAGTACACATCATCAGAATCAATTCAAAATTAAGGGGAGGTTACTGTTCTCAAGGCCTAAATGAAGTTTTTTTCTACAATTTAATTTTCATAGAAGGACTTGAATAAACAATTCAAAATTTTTGCTACGTGTTTAGTACATTGAAAGGTATACAAAAATATTTTTTTTATCAGAAAATAACGTGACTGGTCATTATGGCACGCTCCGTAATGCGACCGTCTCAAAAAAAGGTGGTCCGCTGTTGGCCACTCTAGCACCTGCAAAAATTATCGAAAATGTTAAAATAAAAAATATTCTTGAAATATATGAGTGTAGTTGGAGTCTGGACTACAACTTTCATAAAAGTAAAAAAAAATGGCGGACATTTGAACTTTTTCTTTCGTTTTTTCGCTTTTTTTTTCGCCCTTTAAAGTGCTGTAAAAAAGTTATGCTTATATCATCTTGATTGTAGTTCAGACTCCAATAAATTTGGTATACTTTAAAACATAAAAAAAAGCGATCCGTTAAGTAGTTTTTGAGTAATCATGGCCAACAGTTCGAAAAACATGGTTTCGAGAAAAAAAGCCATAAAAACGTTACCTGGAATGCGATGTTCTATTCGACGAAGAAAATGTTTCATTTTGTGACTGCGATCTGGTAGAATAATTAGCTTTGCAATAACAAGTGTTTCGAGAGATGATCTCAGCTTGTTCGTTGATGAATGCGACCAAATAACTAAATTGTGGAATATCTTTATTGGAGCGATTAATAAATAATAAAAATAAATTTTATTTTTATTGCGCACTGCGCAAATGGCCATCGACCTTGGGTCCTTCAGCCTTTGGAGCGATTATTATTTTCAAATAATCTGAAAGTGACAGGATCTAATTTTTTCAAAGCCAAATACAAAAAAATAAAATCAGCGATATCCGTCAACTTAAGCTGTTTGAGTGCGTTTATAGGTTCTACAAAATTGTAGAGAAAATTATCTAGAGCCTGTTCAGAGTCGGTCTAAAGATTTTTGAAATTCAAAACCTCAAGATAAATCGACGCAAGTGATCTTTTATCTTCAAATCTATCTTTGAGTGCATAAGTTTCAGCAGTAGGAGAAATAGATGTTCAGACTGATTTTGCAGAACCACGTAAATGTGTAACTAAATGCGTAAACTTTTTAACATCCGTATACATATCATTTTCATGAACTTTTACAAAAAGTTGATAAAAAATAGGCCATTCCTCTGGTGCGCCACTGAATGTAGGCAAATTGATAGGTTGAAGTTTTGCGCCAAAATTATTCGAAAATCTTATCTCTTTGATGTCTTTGATCTCCCTTTTTCCATCTGAAGTAATGAAAAAATCGTGAACAATGCAATAAATTTCGTCAAATGCCTCAACTTCATTGTAAAAAGGTAAAAATTAGCTTTCACTTTAAAAGAAATTTCGTTAATTTTATCACAACATTCAATGTATTCTATTCTTACAGCTTCCATAGTCCTACATTTTCTAATAAATTCTGAATGTTTGTTGTTATCTTTTTTTTATACGAATAATAAACATCGTGCAATCTTTCGAATAGCATTTCATGTTTCTTTTCCTGAATATTCAAACGTTGTGCAGCAGTAGCCATACTACTTTGCGATAAAAATGAAAACGATGAAATATAACTGAAAAGAAATGATCAAAATAAACAAATTGATTATTATTAGAGGAATGTCAATGCGCCGATATCTATGATTCGGGAGAATGTTGAAATTGATGCGAGAGGGATTGCGTTCACGAGATGCGTGAATTTGAATCAACAATCGAAAATAATTATGGAAACTAAACCGGTGCAGAGTGCTTGTTTATCTTTTTTTTGATTGAAATTGAAAAGAGATGGGAGTTACAATTTGAATAATTGAGAAACAATGGAAATGAGTGTGATCTTCCGTGCTCGAATCGGACCAAATATGTTTGCGTGAAAATCAAAATGAAGGACCACCCTCCTTTATGTAAAGGGAAACAGAAAAAGTAGGACTTACCTTAAATGTGCGTTGATTGTCGCCTGGTAGACTGCATACAACTATATTATATTTGTGGAAGAAATAAGCAGAGAAGGAAAGAAAAAGGAGTATGAGGGAATATCGTTGTTCACAAAGCTAAAGTCCACTTTATATCAACACACAAATACAGTAATCCGGAAATCCATAGATGATTGTGGTTCACTGCGTAAATATCACAAAACTGGTAGAAAATAACACTGCAGAACAATACAATACAGTGTGTTCCAACGAAAATTTGACCCCCCCTATAACTCCGAAATGAGTAACATTAGCGAAAAACACCAAGACACGTCGATTTTTGTTTCGAGGGGGAGCATTTTTCGAAATAATTCGAAACTTGTCAGATCAACCCCCTACCCCCAGCAACCCTAATTTCGAAATTCATCATAGGGAATAAGGGTCGAGTGGCACCTTACTGTAAAGGTCTGTCAATTCTCCATTCTGATTTGTCATTTTAGAATTTTAAATTAACATACAGGGTGTCCCAACCGAGGGTAAAGTTGAATTCCTGCAAATCCCAAATACTAAATGAAATCGATTTATTTTGGCATAATGCAAGCGCAGGTTTATGCTCGGTCTAGAAAAACGACCTACACTTGTGAATTTGGAGTTGGTGCAATCAACCCCTATTTCCAGCATCCCCAACTCAAAAATCATTCGATCGAAAATAGGTCAAGTGGCACCTCGTTGGAAAGGTATTTCAATTTTCTCTTCGAATTTGGTATTTTCGAAATTCAGAATCAGCATACAGGGTGTCCCGGAGCAGGAACACTGAAAACCCAAATAACTTTTTGAAACTGGTTCATTTCGGTATAATACGAGAACATGTTTATGTTTGATTCGAGAATAAGACTCTCTTGCGTGAATATGGAATTTTTGCAATCAATCTCTTCCATTCAGCATCCCCAACTCAAAAAATCATACAAGTGATTACAGGTTGAGTGGCAAAGTTCCAGAAAGATTTTTCTATTTTCTGAATCACTGAGGCATTGGTTTCAGTTTGGCAATCGAGGTTTTCTGGCGTGAGGATCAGGATGAGGGATGATGGAGAAACTGATTGGATGCTCATCTAAACAGGAAAACGAGATTTATTGAACTTGTATTCAATTGAAAACAAAAACTAACTTGATTATTACAACAATTGTTCAAAATGACCTCCGCCCACCTCCATACAGTTATACAGACGATTTTCGAACTCTCTTCTCACATTAGCGAAAACTTCAGGAGTCAAAAGTCGGCATTCTGTGATAATCCTCATCCGCAGCTCCTCCAGGTTTTCTGGTCTTGTGGCATAAACTTTAGATTTTAGATGGCCCCACAAAAAAATCTAGGGATTTAAATCTGGTGACCTGGCTGGCCACTCAACAGGTCCTCTTCTACCAATCCACCTTCCTGGGAAATTTTCGTCTAAATATTGGCGCACCCGAGCATCATAATGCGGAGGAGCACCGTCTTGTTGAAAACGCATTTCGTCCTCAGAAAGAGTTGGATCGTTCTGTAAAATTTCTGTCAATCTAGGATGTATGTGTTCCTCTAACAACTGTAGGTAGCCATTTCCATTCAGATTACCCTCAATAAAGAAAGGCCCAACAAGATGATTGCCAAAAATTCCTGCCCAAACGTTCAACTTCTGAGGCCTTTGCGTGTGGGCCTCTCTAAACCAATGAGGATTCTGTGAGTCCCAATATCGACAATTATGTTTATTCACTTCACCACTGAGCATAAAGGTGCTTTCATCAGAAAAACAGATGTTATTCAGAAAATTTGGATTAGCGTTTAGGTTTTCACTTAGATTTTCACAAAACTGTAAACGACGATCTGGATCATCTTCGTTTATTTCATGCACTAATTTTACCTTGTAGGGTGAAATTTGTGATGTTTCACGATTCTATGGACAGTTGTAGCTGATACACCAGTCAGACGAGATAGTTCTCTGATCGAAGTAGTATTCTCCATTTGTAGATGACCCACTACTGCCACTTCCGTTGCCTCATTTCTGACAGGACATGCCACTTCATGTTTTTGTTTGCCACCGAACCCGTAGCTAGGAATTTGTCAACCAAATATTTAACGTACTGGTGACTGACTCCCTTTCTCTTTCAGGATGGTTCCTATCGAATATCCTTGCCGTTTCTTTGGCACAACTGTTATTTCGAAAATACGTCGATACAATTTCGACCCTTTCCTCAGTGGAATGAACCATTTTCAGATTAATTTCAACTGACGAACAACAACAATAATGAGGAACTGATCTGAATAATAATAATATTTCATTGCAAAATGAGAAATAACAGATGACTGCACGCCAGATGGAAATGAAAAAATGTGAACATTTTCAATGCAGAAATCAGCTTTATTTCTTCGTAATTGATGCTCAACACATCGTACCCCAATACTTTTAACAGTTTCGAATTAATTTTAGTTGATAATTTCAAATGACGATATTGAATTTTTCGAAAGCGACATCCTGTATGGAGAGCCGAACTGAATGAAATGCTTTAATCATTCTGGAATTCAAAAAACCTTTCTGAAGATATGCCACTTGAATTATTTGTATGATTTTCAAGTTGGGGATGCTGAATGGAAGGGGTTGATTGCAAAAATTCTATAACCACACAAGAAAGTCCTATTCTCGGATCAAACATGTTCTCGTATACCGAAATGAACCAGTTTCAAAAAGTTATTTGGATTTTCAATGTTCCTGCTTTGGGACACCCTGTATGATGATTCTGAATTTCGAAAATACCAAATTCGAAGAGAAAATTGCAGTACCTTTCCAACGAGGTGCCACTTGACCTATTATCGATCGAATGATTTTTGAGTTGGGGATGCTGGAAATAGGGGGTTGATTGCACCAACTCCAAATTCACAAGTGTAGGTCGTTTTTCTAGACCGAGCATAAACCTGCGCTTGCATTATGCCAAAATAAATCTATTTCATTTAGTATTTGGGATTTCCAGGAATTCAAATTCACCCTTGGTTGGGACACCCTGTATGTTAATTTAAAATTCTAAAAATGACAAATCAAGGTGGAGAATCGACAGACCTTTTCAGTAAGGTGCCACTCGACCCTTATTCCCTATGATGAATTTCAAAGTGAGGGTTGCTGGGGGTAGGGGGTTGATCTGAGAAGTTTCGAATTATTTCGAAAAATGCTCCCCCTCGAAACAAAAATCGACGTGTCCTGGTGTTTTTCGCTAATGTTACTCATTTCGGAGTTAGAGGGGGGGTCAAATTTTCGTTGGAACACACTGTATATTTCGTTACAGATCGATGTGATTGATATGCGATATGTAAGACAACGATATGTGTGTGTACGTATTTGTGCGAGTTGCAGTAGTTGATTTTATGACCTGCTCAATTTATAACTCATCCCAAAATCAAACATGTGGTCCACTCACGTGACATAGCGGGAATATGCTCTGAATTATTATTGAATTATAAAATCAAAATTTGAAATATTTAAAAATGAAGTGATTTGGCGCATCCAATTCTATTTACTGACGAATGCACTTTTACTAGTTCTAGCATCACTAACCTCAACAATTAACACGTGCAGTGTCGAAAATCCACATGCTTTTACAAGTACACATCATCAGAATCAATTCAAAATTAAGGGGAGGTTTACTTTTCTCAAGGCCTAAAGGAAGTTTTTTTCTACAATTTATTTTTCATAGAAGGACTTCAATAAACAATTCAAAATTTTTGCTACGTGTTTATTACATTGAAAGGTATACAAAAATATTTTTTTATCAAAAAATAACGTGACTGGTTATTATGGCACGCTCCGTAATGCGACCGTCTCAAAAAAAGGTGGTCCGCTGTTGGCCACTCTAGCACCTGCAAGAATTATCGGAAATGTTAAAATAAAAAAGATTCTTGAAATATATGAGTGTAGTTGGAGTCTGGACTACGACTATCATAAAAGTAAAAAAAAAATGGCGGACATTTGAACTTTTTCTTTCGTTTTTTCGCTCTTTAAAGTGCTGTAAAAAAATTATGCTTATATCATCTTGATTGTAGTTCAGACTCCAATAAATTAGATATACTTTTAAACAAAAAAAAAAGCGATCCGTTAAGTAGTTTTTGAGTAATCATGGCCAACAGTTCGAAAAACATGGTTTCGGGAAAAACGCGTTTGAAAATTTAATTAACGATTACTCTGTGATAAAGTCATAATGATATACCTTATAGCTAATCGGCGATTCCAGGGCCACACATGAGTCCTTCCTCGAGGTCGTAAAACATCTCTTGGCTTGCTTTGTCGGTTTTTTTCGATAGTTCAGCTGCTCTCGCGCCTTCCGACATTCTTGTCTCAGCCGCCGTAACGCGTGTCGCGTCAGCTTGTCGGCAAAAATTGTTGACGTCAAGCCCATTTCTGATTCCCAAAACGTCCAGAATTTTCAACAATCCTATATAGCCTTCATTGAATAAATTAATGGCTGTATAAGTTGCAACTTCAACAGTTTTGGCACCGCAGTGAAGGTGTTTCGGAGCCAACTTTCAGACGCAGGCGATAACGGATTCGTTGGAATTTTGTGTGTTGCCGCCCGTGCAACGACCCATTGAATCATCAGACGACAAAGCCTCAGATATTGGTTTAATTGCTTCTTGCACATTATCTGCAAGAGGCGGCTTGTGCTTGAACGCCTTGAGAGTACCGTAGGCTTCAGAAACGCGCCACTTACACCAACTCTCTTTTCCAGCCGAACAATGGACATGCTCAGATTTTTTATCTGTAGATATGTTGTGATAAAAAACAGCGCATACGGCGTCCTTCATGTTCTCTGCAGAGTCTGGGTGTCTGCGGATGGCCAAGCCATAATAAATTGTCAAATCAGAAATTACTTTGTTGGTGAGTTTGCCGGAACCTTTGCTTCCAAGGCCTTTTGTTTGCTTTGTAATAGCCCTAAGACGTGAGCCCATTCTTTTTTGGACATGTGAAACGCACTCCTTTTTTTCCACTACAAGATCGTCGTAAGGATGCAAGTCTAGAATGGCCTTAAACGTTTTTGTGTCACCATCACCGATGTATGATTCGTACTCTATTCCAAGTAATTCTATAGAACGTGAGAACATTTTCTTCACTGCATCAACTTCCATTTTCCCGGAACTACCATGATGGTTGATGGAGCATACCTCGTCGTCGCTGCTTTTCCATAAATCATACTCAATTGTATTTATTTTATCTTTCCAATTGGCACATGATTGGCAAAAAGAGGATTTCACACAAACGTAAAGGACCTTTTTTGTATTTTTGCCAATAAGCGTAGCAAAACTAAATAAAGACGAAAACCTCCTCTTATTCCATGACTCGTCACGTGACACAGTCACGAGGTAGGGATCCTAACCGTCGTCGGCATTTTTCTCCATTTCTTCTTTTACTGCTTTGGTTTGAAAATGTTGGAAAACAGCATGCAGATTATCTAAGGACGAGTAATATATCGTAGTACTGAACGATGATGTCATATCCAACAACGCACAAAAGAGTCGGAGATTTTTTAACCCACCGCCTAGCATTCGAATAGCCAACATTAATCTGCGATTCACTTCATAACATTTACCTTTTCTGGGGCTAGACTCGCAGTAACGCGTAGAGCACGAGCACGAAGCCACAAACTTGAAGGCAACACCAGCACCATTTGTCTTCAAAAACTTTAATTCACCATCACAAGACTGACACTTGACGAAGGTAATAAGCATTGAAAAAACATGTAAAAAATGCAACAGCACGTAATTTCAAGAAGCATCGACAGGCACAGCACCATAGTCACTGTCTTTCAATTTTTCTGCGGAAGTGCTCACTTGCTCTGTATCGCACTCTGCAGTAAATCTATTTCCGCTGCATTGTCCTTATTTTTTCGAGAAGGATGCCCCCCGGCGTAATTACTCCTTTTTCTCGATGGATTCGGCATCTTCTTAGCTACTACACATAATAAATATATGCTAATACTCAACTGATTTCACTCGCAACACGTGGTACACTAACTGCCGATGCTGAAACCGTTAGATTTAGTAATACTATATATAGGGCGTCACTTTCGAATTTTTCGGAGTCATGGGCTTTGTGTCGACATCTAGTTGACCATATGGTACCTCTGCTCACCATAGTATGGTTATATGGGCGTATAATTCAAAAATATTTGTATAAAACATGGTTCACGCGAATCACCGCTTGACTTCAATTTTCGAGACAAAAAATAATTTTTGTTTTTGTCCGATAATTAAAAAAAAAATGATTCGGACAAACGGTTTTGGGAATAAATTCTACATATATTTTACTATAAAAGAAAGTGAAAAAAAACGAGTTTTTGGTCTAGAGAAAAGTAAACCTCCCAAAATTAACGTATGGACTTCAGTAATTGACAATTTCATTATTGGTCCGATAATCATTCCAGATCGATTAAACGCAGAGGTATATTTGAATTTTCCGCAAAAAACTCTGCTGTATTTATTTGACGATATTCCAGTATTACTGCTTGCAGAAATGTGGTTTATGCACGACGGTGCACCACCTCACTTTAGCAGTTCGCGAGTTCTTACATGCACAGTATGCGAATCGTTGGATCGGAAGGGGAGCTGATGCTCCTGCAAGTTGACCAGCACGATCTCCCGACTTGACACCGTGCGACTTCTTTCTTTGGGGTACTTTAAAATCTAGAGTTTAATCTTCTCCAATTGATACCCGAGAAGAGTTACATATGAGAATTTTAAAAGCGGCCAACTCCTTCAAAAATTACCCTGAAGTAATGCCAAGGGTCCAATTTAATTTCTTAAAGAGGATTAACTCCTGTATTCAGCAAAATGGTGAACATTTACTATGGTTGAATAAAGTTTTAGGTATAAACTAATTAAAAATAATAATAATAACTAATCGTTATTCTGCAGTGATTTGTTTTTTCTTATTCAGTTTCCAACTGACCAACCTGTTTTCATATTTTCAAATAGTCATTCTGAAAAACTGATTGAATTTCTTCTTCGAATCTTTCGATTTTTGTACTACTGTACATTGAATTTCTTATTTGCTTGAACCGCTTAAGCAACCGAGAAAACATCATTTTGTCAACGAGAGGTTGTCAAGCATAATAAAACAATCTGACAATCTGCTAGACTACATAAACAAAGCCAAAGCCAAAGCCAACATGGTCAATATGTGATATTTTTGATTTGCTAGATGGTTGAAGAAATGAAATCATGAAATTGGAAAACTGTTTTTTGTGATTGAACCGCTCATCATATCAAAATTTCTCAAGAAATGCGCTTAAATGCAGACAGTTGAAAAATTATGGTTGATCAAAAACACGTTCTAGTTTTCAAGGACACTTGTAAAATGTCAAGGTCATTGGGTGGATTACTAAAAAACGTGGATAACGCACCGGATTACGCATACCAAATATGGTTTCTATCGATCGAGTCGTTTCGAATTATTTGAAGAATAAGGAAAAAATTTTCGAACTTGGCGACCTCTAGCGGCTAAACGAAGAAACTTTTCATAAATGTAAGTTAGCCTAAATACACTTAGTTCGAGCTGAAAAATCTGTGGTATAACGTTGTACACGCAATTCACGGACACCCTATGTATGACAAAATTTCACTCTCGGCTGAGCAAGAAAAAAACCTCGTACACATACTCAAGAACCTGACTTACTTTTTTATCGCTTCCGGGAGATATTAGAATTGAAAATTGTACTATTTTCCTTCTCAAAAAATTCCGGAAAACGTGGACTCCACTGAGTCCACGTTTTTGAGTGTTCTGTCCCCAAAAGATTTATTGCTGGCTACTTCTTCCTAATGGGTTATATATATTATACAGGGTGCTTCAACGAAACCTATACAGATGCTATATCTACCAAGATATTCATTTCTGATCAAAACGCAAAACCAGGTCAATTTTTGTTTCAGGGGGGACATCTTTTGGGGTACAAAACTTGCCTGAAATATCAACACCCTAAGCGGGAGTTGCAATCTTTGAACATTTTGAATAGGGAAGATGGGTCGACTGATGACTCAAAAGAAACGTGGTATCGTTGTGTGCATAGCCTTGAACGAATTTCCATTTTTAATTGAAAACTGTAAAAGATACAGAGTGAGCAACTGAGAGATAGGGAAGACTATTTCCCTGGGACTATTCAAGTTTCAGTGAGGTAAAATGGAACAGATCGATGCTGATCAATGGCAGTCATCATCAAGTACCATCCTCATCTCGAATTTCAACCCCTGGAGTAGGGGTGAAAACTCTTTAAAATTTGGAAGAGGGTGGATGGGTTGAGTGATAACTGGAAAGAAAGGTATTATCTTTGTCTGCATTCCTGGTGAAAGAATTCTCATTTTTGATTGAGAACTGTAGAAGATACAGAGTGAGCCACTGAAAATGAAGAAGACTATCGCTCCGAGACTATTGGAGTATTAGTGCGAAAAACTGAAATAGATTCATTGAGATCAAAGATGACAGCCTTTGATCTGGAATGAATCTGTTCCATTTACTTGCACTAATACTTGAATAGCTCAGCGCGATAGATAGTCTCCTCTATTTTTCAGTAGCTCACTCTGCATCTTCTACAGTTTTCAATCAAAAATGAAAATTCGTTCACGGGGATGCAGACAAAGATAAAACCTTTCTTTCGAGGTATCACTCGACCCATCTACCCTCTTCCAAATTTTCAAGGGTGTTCACTCCTGCTCTAGTGGTTGAAATTCCAGATGAGAATGGTACTTGATGATGACTGCCATTGATCAGCATGGATCTGTTCCATTTTACTTCACTGAAACTTGAATAGTCTCAAGGAAATAGTCTTCCCTATCTTTCAGTTGCTCACCCTGATCATCATCAAGTACCATCCTCATCTCGAATTTCAACCGCTGGAGCAGGGGTGACAACCCTTGAAAATTTGTAAGATGGTGGATGGGTCGAGTGATAACTGAATAGAAAGGGATTATCTTTGTCTGCATTCCGGTGAAAAAATTTTCATTTTTGATTGAAAACTGTAGAAGGTACAGAGTGAGCCACTGAAAATAGAGAAGACTATCGCCCCGAGACTATTCGAATATAAGTGCGAAAAACTGGAATAGATTCATTTAGATCAGAGATGACAGCCTTTGATCTGGAATGAATCTGTTCCATATTCTTGCATTAATACTTGAATAGCTCAGCGCGTTAGATAGTCTCCTCTATTTTTCAGTAGCTCACTCTGCATCTTCTACAGTTTTCAGTCAAGAATGAAAATTCGTTCACGGGGATGCAGACAAAGATAAAACCTTTCTTTCGAGATATCACTCGACCCATCTACCCTCTTCCGAATTTTCAAGGGTGTTCAATCCTGCTCTAGTGGTTGAAATTCGAGATGAGAATGGTACTTGATGATGACTGCCATTGATCAGCATGGATCTGTTCCATTTCACTTCACTGAAACTTGAATAGTCTCAAGGAAATAGTCTTCCCTATCTTTCAGTTGCTCACCCTGTATCTTTGACAGTTTTCAATTAAAAATGGAAATTCGTTCAAGGCGATATAGACAAAGATACCACCTTTATTTTGAGTCATCATTTGATCCGTCTTCCCTATTCAAAATGTTTAAGGATTGCAACCCCCGCTTAGGGGATTGATATTTCAGGCAAGTTTTGTACCCCAAAAGATGTCCTCCTTGAAACAAGAATTGACCTGTTTTTGCGTTTTGATCAGAAATGAATATCTTGGCTATCATTCTTTTGGAATATTAATTTCATTACTGACCAAATTCTTGTCTTATAAGGGGTCTTTCATTAGCGTCTGGAATACAGAATACCGTACTGTCAATATCAAAATAATCATTTAGGTCCTCATTTTCATCGTGGTGAAGTTCACGAACGAAGAACTCTCACAAATAATTAAAATATACTTCGGAATTTCCAACTTGGTGCGAGCTGTTCTAAAGAATTGGGTCTTTCCGATACCACATTATAGTGTGAATTTTGCATGAAGATGTTATCCTACACTCGATCTCACAATAACTAAAAGCACTTGATCATATGAAGCGACGTACGTTTCCGATTTTGGCCTAGGACATGATAGAATAAAATGAAAAATTTCATCGCAAAATTATCTTCAGCAATGGAGCGTATTTTTGGTTACACGGTTTAGTCAATAAGCAAAATATGCGGTACTGGATAGGTGAGAACCCTCATGTGCTTCATGAAACACCACTTCTTTTTTTTCGTGCGGTTCTCATGCCGTTGATCTCATTGAACCACCTTTTTGTCGATGAAAATGATTGTATTGGTAGGCTACAAACACAAGTCAAAATGTTATTTCTTTAAGCATATATACAAGATCCATGTACATATTAAATGCGTGAAACAACATGTTTCTTCATAAATAATTTTTCCTGGAGGACGTTTTATCCTGTATAAACGTACTCAAACAGGGTTTTAGACCAGATAACGCTATGGTGACTCAACAATCTTTCTTTCAGGATGTTAACTCTCTTGATGGTCCTTGCTAGGCGTTTCTTATCGGATATCATCCACATTAGTGAGGAAGTATCGGAAGTATCTTGTCTTATAATTGTTTCGAAATTATCCATGCATATATTAACAATATGCAAAAAGATAGGATTGCCTATGGCACTTCCTTCGTACTGTAATATTAATTTTTATATTGAAGGTATTTTGTTTCGTATAAAGTTTAACCAAAAGTAAATATTTAAGAATAACCTCGAAGCCGAAGTTATTTAGATTTTCAACTTTTCTTCAACATAATTCAAGGTTGTTCGTATAGGTGAGTTCAGGAAAACGAAACTAATTGAATATTCTTAACTTTATTAATTTCCAACGGATTTCACTGAAAACTTATTGGACAACCATTTCACATAGTATATTCATTTTTCATCCATTTGAATTTAACTTTAGATTGATTAAAATTTGCATTTTTCATTTTTATGAAAAGTATTGCATCCATTGGGGATTAATGCCTTAATTAATGTTAACTATATAAACAACGAGCTTAATCATCGAAAAATCTTCCATAATTCATGGAGCATCCAAAATATTAGGTGTTCTAATTGGAAGGGCAGATATTGAATCTAAACAACGCTTGGACATCAAATGTCAAATTTCATATATTTTATGTATTCGATAATTCAGACTTTGGGAAGTTTAAAATTGAAATGGACGTTCAAATTGAAATGCATTACGGACACTATTCGCTTTTTTTCAACCTCGTTGATGTTCCACTGAGAGTGTTAATGTAAAAATTATTGAATAATTTCGAATAAATGGATGCGTCGCAAATGTGAAAACACTGTTACTAGGTTGTATATTATGTTCAGAGTAAAACCTTGTTGTACGCGAATTCAAATCCGAGAATCTAAGCACCACTATTCGTCATCATGCGCAGGAATTGGACATACCTACGACCACTTCACACCGAATTTCAACAAAGAATTCATCCAATTTTTTATCAATACTAATTTTTGCGTTAAAATAATGAAAATAAATTATCCAAGGAGTAATTGTATTTGCGAAACTCATGGCATTTCATTAAGGTCAGGGTCCTCGAACATTTAGTTTCGAAAATTATGCCGGCAACCCTGAATGAATATTAACGGCTAATTTGCAATGAAAACCTACATCATCTGTAGACACAGGGAAGTCATATTCACTTCTAAGTATTCCATACAGGAACCCTGTATACCGGCACTACTGACAAAGGGATTCGTTCGATCCGTACGATACAGGTAAGAGGACGAAGTTACAAGAGTTGCAATATAGATCATTAAAACATCCGTCGCGTGCGAAACGTACAATGTAGTTTTGAGTTCACATTGCATATAACTTCAATAAATGGATTATAAATGAGGTAAGCGTCCATGGACCTGCATCGTGCGCATCGTACCAACCGTATCGAACGGATTCGCTCATAGGCAGTACGTCCACATTGTTAATAATCCGAATGCCGACCAACAATCGCTACATTTCGTAGCAATTGGACGAGCGATTCATTGGTACCCGTTAATTCTTCCGATACATATGATGAGGATCAGTGGAAGCAGTTGCATGATTTTCAATACAGAAAATACATAAACTATTGGGTGAAATTTGTCCAATGCGGATCTAAATGTTGCTCCAACATAAAGATTTCTCCGCTTGTAGGCAATACCTCCACATATTAGTGGAAATCGGAATGCCGACACATTTGGTCAGATATATATGTTTAGAGTGAATCGGTACACCCAACCCCAACAAGTACGATGCGGTTAAATGGAGCAGTTACATTAGATTTTTTACAGAACATACAAAAATTAGTTAAGTGTGATGCGTCCAATGTAGAACTACGGACCGTTGCCTCAAACGTGAGCGTCCATAGATCCACGTCGGATATATCGCATCAAGCGGTTCCGTTTATTGTGAGTCGACTGTAACCGTAGTAATCGGAATGCCGACAAACTCGTACATGGAAGCTTCTCGTAGCAATCCCATCCATATGATAAGATAAGTATTTGTAGTTACATTAATTTCTAAACAGAAGGTACAAAAATCCTCTGCGTACGATGTGTCCAATCTAGGGAGGCTAACTTATGATAGCTTATCATCCTTATACCACAAGATTAATCTTAATATTAAGGATTCAAGTTTTTTGAGTTTTTTTCATACAAACTGATATTTTCAGCTATATCTGTTGTGGATAAAGAAATGACGACCACTACTTGTTTTCAGGTTTTATGAAAAAATGCAGGAGCAAGTCATTTGTCTCTATATTTCCACCACATTTATTTGCTTTTTCGAAGGGTACACAATTCAATGTCTGAAGCACATGTTGTGTCTCCTTTGAAGAGCTTCTAACTATTTATCGCACAATACAGCAAGAAAGGTGGAACCTGAATCTTCCGAGTCATTTTTCATGTTTGTTAGGCTTTTCTGTGAGATTGTTCGTGTATATTTGAGACTACGCTTGCCTCGAATATACACTTCGCCGAGATATTAACGCATAAAATAGAAAATTCAAATTTATTTAGGAGAAGTTTAGATATGTTGGAGAACTATTCTTCAATTTATCCTCCAGCACTAGAAAATGTAAGGTATGTTCGATATGATTGAGGTCTGCACTTCGTGCTGTTCTCTCTATTGAAATTATTACGTGATTTTGAAGGTAGTTCCAACGAAATGAGCTTGGTGAGGTCTGGCATTCTCATGCATGAACAAAATTTTTTCACCAATGTTTGCCCCAATTGGTACAAAATGTTCTTCTAGAATGTCTGTTACGTACCTCTTAGTAAGCGGGGATCCATTATTTATGATCACCAGATCAGTGCAAAAAAAATTTCCTGATACGCTGTCCTATCATTTCAGTGCTAATTTGCACTACACTGTTCTGGCGAAGCTGCATTCAAAGGTATCTAACAATACGAACCCATATTTCATTTAGGATCGTCGTTGTTGGTCGTGAATTTCTTTGCCCAGATCTCCTTTCATGACCATCAGTCTCTCTGTAGCTGTGGATCATTCTGGAACTAGTTGTATGAAAAGAGTTGAATGGCATACCTCAAGCCTTCAAGACATAAGTCCCACCCAGGTCATCGAACTCCACTTCTTCAATTCATTCAACCGGGGTCAACTTTCGTGACTCGCGTTGCAGTTTTACCCAAAATTCAAATTCTCAAGAAGATCGAACGTTAATCGCAAAAACTGATTGAAAACTGTTGGTGGTTCCTTGCAAAATTTCTTTTTATTTCTTTCAGTTTATTTCTCATGTGGTGTGTGGAACATGTAACCCAGAAACATCATCGAATTCGGTCTGCATATATGCGGACATATCCGAAAAGAAACGTGTTTATCATTTGTTGCCTACCAAAGAAGAAACTTGAAATATTGAAATTCTGTGTTAATTTTTTCACGCAGTGTATAAAGATAAAAAGGGTCGAATGATATCTGTCCCAAGCCGTAGGAACTATGTGCTTCTCGAGCTTCGTTAGCTCAAAGGACTTACATTTCAAATCCTTCCCCTTATGTAATATTTTCTCTGAAGTACTTCTGGTGATTCATCGTTCTCTACAACAATCACCTACTATACACCATCGAAAACATCACTATCATCACTGATTCTCCAAGCTGAATATAACTAACAAAACAAATTTGAATCAAGCATCAAACAATATTAATATCAGTAAGGATGTCCCGCCTATTTAATCAGAACAGAACACACACCGGTTTCAAAGGAAAAAAATCAAATCCTCAAGCAGACCGAGCTGCTAAGGAAACAGTTACTACAGATAATATTAATTGAAAAGAGGATCGAGTGGCACTTCAAAGATCTCTGGATTTTCTTCTCAAATACCTTAGCTCAATTGATTCGAAACAACTCTGAAAAGGAGTAAATCTCTAACCTCATGTGCCAAAAGTCTGTTTTGAAATTGAAAAAAATAACCCCTTTAACGCTATTTGGGTCATGTATGGCTCTTTTCACTGCATTCCATACAATAAATTTGTTGAATCATGTATTTTACTTCAGCTGCAGTCTTTTCAACTTGATGTCACATATGTTATATGAACCGCGTCAATACGAAAACAGTGTCTCTAGTACGGTTTCAGCATATCAATATTGATTTTCATTGATAGTTCAGTAGACTTCTCGTAAATATGTGCCTCTTCCATAAAAAAAAATAACTTAAAACGAAATACCTCATTTTTTAATTTTTTTTTCACAGTTGAGATATGTCCTTTTCAATGAAACCGTTCATCTCTTGTAAAAGGTCTTTTTGCATCGAATACAATATTTGAATTTTAATTAATCGACTAGCTAACGACGGAATCAATTACTCCGTTTGAACACCCTGTATATATATTCTTTTGAAAAAAGGGAATTTACAAAACATCGAATAATTGTATTTACAATAAATGCTTATATCTATAATATTGGTGTCTGTCAGAAAAACACAATCGTAAAAAACAAGCGAATAAATAGAATAGCAACGGAAAAAACAGACCATGCCGTTCCTTAATCAGGCATCTGAACTCGCATCATGCCTCCTACGATTGCGCCTAAAGTGTGAGCACAGGAAATGTAATAGAGGAACCATACTATCTTGCGTATGATTCAATAAATTTGTGAAAAAACTCGTTTCCCTGTCGCTATTGCACTAGAATTAGATTGTCTGTTCATGTAGTGTTAGTGTCGTGTGTACAAAAAGAGTACCAAAAATTTTTCTGCTTAGCAGCTTCATTCTCTCATTCTCATCTTCACAAAGACAAAGGTGAAAAGGAAGGGGGCTTGGGGCAGGAAAAATCTGTAACAATGGAAAAAGAAAAACCAGCAGAAAAATATTTCATCAAACATATCTAATTCTTATATGTCTAAACTCACTCTAATCTAAGAACTTAACTAATGATCCTCTGCTTTTTAACAGGGAACATCTCATACACCTTTTGTGAATGAAGCCCTACGTGGGTGTAGCCCTTGCCTTATCTAAGAACTTAACTAATGCTACGCTGTTCTTCAACAGGGAACATCTCATACACTATGAGAAAAAGCCCTTAGGGGGTGCAACCCGTGTCTTATCGGAGAACATAACTCATGCTCCGCTGTTTTTCAACAGGGAACATCTCATACACCATGGGAATAAATCCCTAAGGGGGTGAAGGCCTAGCCTAATCTAAGAACTTAACTAATGCTCCGCTGTTTTTCAATAGGAAACATCTCATACACCATTCGGGGGTGTAACCCATAATAATACCAAAATTCAAAAATAATCTCCTAAATAGAATTGAGGTTCTTTACCCAGTGAATGAAATTATCTGAAACGGAATGAATTTCTTGAAAACCACCCGTAAAATGGTAAATAGGTCAATCGAGGACTAAATGTCTGATTGTTTCTTCAGCTGCCCCACATTCACATGCCGGACTTTCTACAGTATTCCATTTGAACCACAAACTATTACTACGACCATGTCCTGTCCTGAGACGATTGAGTGTACACCAATTTTTCCTACTTATATCGAAACCTGCAACTCTTTTGGAAGGATCCTCTATAAGAACTTAATTGAAAACATCAACTTTCTGCCATTCAGTTTTCCAGCCTTCACCCGTGTACGCACAAAGCCAATCGACCAAATAGGTTTCCTAGATTTCAATCTCAACTTAGGTGGATTTTGAAGATCATGTATTATCGGAAAAACTTTTGGAAGTGAGTGATACTTATACCAAGATGATTTAACAGCTAATTTCCTGCGTATATGAGAAGGAACTATATTACAAATAACCGGAAGCCATTGGGTAGCAGTTGAACTGATACATCCACTTATTACTCTCATAGTTCAACTGAGAATCAATCTTATCGACATGAGCACTATTCAACCACTGCTGACAGCAATATTCTGCTGCTGATTATACTAAAGCCATAGCAGTAGTTCGCAAAGTAGGGACTTCGGCGCCCCAATTAGATCCAGCTAGTTTATGTAGTATATTGTTTCTTGTTTTCAACTTCTGACAGTTTATCAATGTGAAATTTGAAAGTCAAAGAATGATCTAGCTCTACACCAAGATATGTTGGAGTGAAATTATGAGTTAATAGTGATTGATTTAAGAATACGCTTAGTTGCCTAACCTTCTCTTGATTATTCAGATGAAGACAAGAAACCTCAGTTTTCGAAGAATTTGGACATAAATGCCATTTTTGAAGAAAATGTTCAGAATTTCTAAATCGGAAGTCAGTGTTTGCTCAATTGTTTCTGAGTCATAGTGTCGTAAAAACCAAAGCAATATCATCAGCATGAATAAACTTTGTAGAGGAAGTTTCAGGGATGTCAGGCATATATAAATTGAAGAGGAGCGGTGCACGAACAGATCTCTGAGGTAGGCCATCATTTATAGTGTAAAATCTACTGCTTTTCTCATCGCTAAAAACTCGAAGTCTTCTATCAGATAACATATTTTCAATCAACTCCACAATTTTTCCACATTGAACTACTTCAAGGAGTTTATAAACTAAACCATCCTTCCAAACTGTGTCATATGCCGAAGAGAGATCTACACATACAGCGCCTATTTTAAGTTTGCCCTGAAATCCTGTCTCAATGAAAGTGGATAAACCTTAAACCTGATCAGAATATTTCCAGTTTTTTCGATAACCTCCATGAGGATTGGACAGAGCTCTGTCAATGATTGGTTGTAACCTCAGATGAAAAAGTCTTTGCTAAAATTTTGAATGAAACAGAAAGTAAGCTGATAGGTCCATAATTACTAGGAAGTTCTGGATTTTTCCCAGGCTTGAGAATGGCAATAACTTTAGCCTTTCTAAATTCAACTGGAATACTACCTAATGTTCACACTTTTAGAGACATTAACAAGCCTAGATGCTACAGAATTCGGATTCATATTAGACGGAGTTTTTGAAACGGGATGAGCATTGCCTAATTTCTCCAACAAATCCCAGCAACTTCCACTAGAATGACGAAAATTCATACCATTCATCAACTCATTCCATTCATTCTTTATGCTATCATTCAGAGAACTTAGGAGTGCATCGGCTTTCTCTCTGGAAGGATTTTGCTGATAATATTTATAAAAACAGTTGATTCCTCTGACACCCAGGTATATTATCCTTTCGAAAGCCTCTGGGAATATGTTTTTTAACAGCATTTTTGACATCTCCTATAAACCAGGAATAATTACTACTCAAGGGGGGAACACATCTTAAATCATTGTTTAGTGAAATCATTCCAACGAGCTTTTTTGAAATTCCATCTTGATTTTTCTAATGAATTTGCAAATGTAAATTGAAAACCTAACGAAATAATAATAGACTCGTGTTGACTGTGAGGAAAATCTGAAAGTACTTTACTACGAACAGGTAGAGGAAACAATTCAGAGTCGTTAGAAACCAGACAAAAATCAGGATTATAGTCGCGATTCCATCTGGCAGAATGAAAAGTGCCCTTTGCCTTCGCATCGAATACAAGTTCAAAATCATTTGTTTCCATCCATTCCATCCACTCCTTTCATTTTCTGTATAACACCATTTATTGTGATGGCAATTGAAGTCACCACAATAGATAGCAGGGTGGGGGAAAATAATATCGAAACTGATGGGCCAGACTACACCAGGAGGTTTATAAATATTAACGACAAACACATCAAAAAATTTGAACGCAATATAGAAAACACCACTCAACATGCCCTTCTGTACAAGTTCAATATGTTTGAATGATGAAGATTTTACATAGCAGGCAAGGCTATAAATAGAACTAAGGAGATAATCAAAGAGTACATAACCTGCAACATTTCCTCTTTCGCGGAGATGTTCTTCCGTCGCAGTGTGAGTCTCCTGAAGCATATTCACTTCCACCTTGTTCTTGCTTGCCAATTTTGAATTGTTTATACAAAAGCATCTATCCTTGGAAATTCCTTCAATATTCAAACTGAAAAAACAATTCCCTCTCTGTTTGACCGAGAGAGCCCCGATGGCCACGTTCGGTGATGCCGATTATGAACTATAGATGTTCTAGATTCATTATGAACCCAATAATTTGGTTTGACATCGCCCCTATATTATTTCTTCGTGGATCTTGAGTAATTTAAAGAAAAATTTGCGAAATTATATTGACATTTGACGTTTTAAAATTATGACAAATGTCATGACCCCTAACCGAAGTATTGACCAAATTCGTTTAGAGCATCAATAGAAGATTTCGTGAGACCTTTTCTAAGTGTCACATCTTTGCGATTGAAATTCTCAAGTTTGGGGATGCTGAGGGTAGGGGGTTGATTTTTACTCTTTCAAGTTAATTTGCTGAAACACTCTCTTCAAAACAGATGTCAATCTGTACTGAAATTTATTTTATATTCAACGAGTTCAAAGGGTTGTTCAATTATTTTATGATATCTTTTTGTAATTGGAACACCTTGTATCAAAAATTTGACTCAAAAAAATTATCGGTTCATACAGATGATCGAAGAATCTTTGTAACGATGTACCATATTCCCTATGATAAACATTGTGGGTGGATGATGGTGAGGGTAGGTTCTATGTGACATGCTCAAATTTGAATTTTCGAAACAAAAATCGAGTTTTCTCAGTATTTTTCGCTGGCACAGCCTTGTTCTGAGTTAGAGGGGTGTCGAATATTCGCTGGATCATCCTGTATAATGGCTTTTGTTTCATCAAAGTTCTCTTCAAATAATCCTGACTTATTCGTGGAGATCCGGGATATTTACAAATATATATTTCCGGAATAAGATTTGATTGAATTAATTCCATGACGCAAGTTTCCTAAAAACTAACGTAGCTTTGCATTTCAATTAATTTCATCCAAATTATTCCATCGATTTACAATTAATGAAACGAGTTCAATGCGATAACTAGAATAGCGTGAATATTCGGATCGAAATAAATCTATTTATGGAATTCAACTAATCCATAGTATTTACTCCAATACAGAGCCCACTACGACCGATGTTTCCCAAATTGAACATTTATGAGCTTGTGCACTCTCTGTGCCAATTACCTTCGATAAAATCGATAGATTTCAATCTCAGAATTCACTGTGACCAGCACCGATCAATTAAGCCAGCCTCCTCTATCTGAACTACTTCGACAACTAACTACATCGCTCCCGAACTAATTTGATTCGAGTTCATTGTCTCATCTTTCATGTTATACAACGATTTTGGTATTTGTTTCACATGACGAATCTGCAATAGTAGTATTGGTTCCTAATGGGTAGAATCAATTCATTATTCAATTGAACGCAACTTTGTCAAAGAACTATTAAAGACTAGTATCTTCTACAAAAAATGATTCAATAGAAATGATTATCATATTTCAGCATGTATCGACATTCTTATTATTCGTCATGAAAGTTATTTTCAATTAATGTAGGGATATTTTGTTTAGATCATCGAAACAGGATTTGGAGGAGAAATCAAAACCGAAATTTTGACCGAAACTTGAAGAGAAAGAACTTGATTGTAAAATAGAATGATCATTATGAAACAACGCAAAACCCTTACAACGGGCATATGAATCATTAGATCGAAGCCCAGTCTAACGGCGTTAGAGAGGAACGTCAAGTTTGACTATATCTCTTCAATATATACCATAGAACCAAAGGAATACGATGAAAAACCCATCATACACGATTTGTAGAAGATACAAGCCCACTCAAAACAATATTAAAAATACTGGGAAGTTTCAGGAATATCATTCCTCTAGAGCAACAGGTCGTTTACAGGTTTATAGATTTACTTTGGACATACAAATCGCCGCATATCCATCAGAATCAATGAACATCAAAATGCATTCAGAAATAAAACTAGTACCTTAGTGTTTTATCAAGATGTTAAGTCAACAAAACACAAAATAGACTTCGCTTCATCATAATCGATTGTGAACATGGAAAATTCACAGTAGCGAATAATTAGCGAGGCAATAGAAGCCACAATCTCTTCACATTGTAAAGCACAACACAACAAGTCGGAGGAGCCACAACTCAATCGTCATACGACCTGAGACCGCGTATGAATAGACGAATCAGCGCCTAAATAACTCACTTGTACTATATATATATATATATATATATATATATATATATATATATATATATATATATATATATATACAACCAAATTTATATGGTATCACTCGGTATTTCAATTTATTGATTGTTTTTAACGACGGATCTTTGACTACAAGAATGAAGTTTTTGTTGTAAAAAACTGGATAGTATGATAAGAAATTATTGATATATATATATATATATATATATATATATATATATATATATATATATATATATATATATATATACAAACGTATTTTTATTTTGGGTTTAGAGTATATGTTCAGAATGAAAGTTATCTGTGAGGTCTGATGATCTATGATTAACAGAAGATGGATAATATAGAACCATAGGAAATGGCGAAGATTTTGTTTAAAGACATCATACAGGAGAGCCCAAACGACAAAAAATTGAAAAACGAGAAACAGAGCAAATTGTCATCAGCCTCTCAGACCAAAAATTCGTCGAGCAAACCACCTCGATATTAGCGAAAGGTTTAATTTTCGCAATCACCCCGAAGATCATCCCGAAGGAAGAAGTTATCTGCAGTATAGAAGACGTCCGAACTACCAGAACAAGAAGCAGAAATAATAAGCCATGCAAACCAAATTGTACCAAGGAAGAAATCAACGCCTTGGAAAACTTCGAAGAAAAATGAAAAAATTATAGTATTTACTGCAAACAAGGTAAACGCAACAGAGATCATGAATCAACATGAATATAAAACAAAAATGGCCGAAATACTGGCAGATCCCATGTATAAGAAGAATAACAACGATCCAACAACATATCTTGAGAAAACCACAAAAACAAAGATCACCAACACCACTACACACCGACACTAAAAACAAACTAATACCAAGGGAAAATCGTCAAGATGTTCGAAGATATGTGGTTACCAAAAATCCACCAATTAAACATCCCATTCAGGCCAATAGTAAGCTCCATTGGATCTCTACTACAGAAAATGGCCAAATATCTAGCAGACATTTTACAACCCAAGGTCATAGAAGCTGAATCTTACATAACAAACTCAGCCCATTTCGTCGAGAAACTACAAAATATACCGATCGAAGAACATGACATTCTAGCCAGCTTAGATGCAGTATCATTGTTTCCGAATATCCCAAGAGAAGAATCATTGGAAATATTCAGCACCGATTTTGACGTCCCAGCACATGTTGTGGACCTAAGAGAACACTGTTGGAAAAGCACATATTTCAGAAACTATAATGAGTACTACAAACAGACCGACGGAGCACCGATGGGATCACCGATTTCACCTGCAGTACCAAACTTGTTTATGACGAGATTCGATACAAAAGCGCTGGAACAAGTAGGGGATATGTGGACGACATTTTTATCGTCTGACAACACAAAGAAGAAAACTAGAGAACTTCGTACAACAAATGAACAAACAATACAAGAAAATGAAGTGAACTTTGATGTATACAGAAAATCAACACACACCAACCGAAACTTGAATGAAAACTCACATCAACATCCAGCTCAACTTCATTCATTTATAAAGAAACTCGTTCACCGATCAAAAAGTATTTCCTCATCTAACAACATCATCAAAGAACTGACAAAGCTCGAGGATATTCTTCAACAAGATGGACACAAGAGAAGAGCAATACACAAATCCATCTAGTACAAGAAACCTCTCGACAAGAAAACAGAGAAGGATACAAAACCGAGAGGCATAGCTTTGCTGCCATTCATAAGAGGTGGAACTAACAAGATTGGTAGGATTCTACAGAAACATAGCATAAAATCGATTCACAAACCTCACATCACCGTACGTAAAATCTTAGAACACCTTCCTTGTACGGACTGTGAGCTCGTCTACACTTGGGAAACAAAGAGAAGAATGGAGGTTCGGATTGAATAACACAAAATCTCTGAAAGACAACAAGCCACAATATCTGTTATTCTCCAACACTCGCACAAAACAGGCCAGAAACTCGACTACGACAACACGATACAACTAGCAAACATAGAACAACTCCAGAAAATAAAAATCAAAGAAGCCATCGAGATAGAGAGAAACACGACAATGAACAAAAGAGATGAGGCGCTTAACATACCTACCACCTGGAAAACTATATTGAACATATGACAGCACACAGAAGACAACTGAGCACCAACAAATAAATACCTAAGACAGGGTCAAACACGCAACGCCCACGGGTCAGGCCACCGACCAATAATAACGCGGCGCCGCCACTACTCTACGACCAGAGATAGCGCCAGAATATAAATTCAGCAAACAGCGGTGAATAGAGCAGTAGAATTATATTCCAACTTGAGAATGGCTGGTGCGATACAGCCGAAACGTTGTCAGAAACAATCAAGGAATGGTCATTACCAGGATTAACGGACGAGAAACCATATAATTGTGGAAAGCATAATTATATTTCTGGTATCTGTGTACTGATTGCAGAACGAAAATCGAAGAGAAATATATATTTCTAGGACAAGAAAAAATCACGTACACCATCGCTTGTCACGAAACATGGATTTTCAGCAAGCGGCCATATTTATGTGAAAGCATGTACTTCCAGCTTCCAGTCGGAAACAGGCGTTTATTTGTATAAGTCTCCCTTTGTACTTCGAAAAAATTAATTTTATTTCAAAGCTATCGGATATGGTTCTCCATGGGCGGATATGAATTAATTCTTCGATATTAAATGCATCAGTTTATTTCTAGATGTAATTGGTATAGTGGATGTCTTTTTAGAAGATAATCGACATTTTCTATGATTCTATATTATCCATCTTCTGTTAATCATAGATCATCGACGACACAAATGACTTTCATTCTGAACATATGCTCTAAACCTAAGATAAAATTCGTTTTACAGTATAATAAGTGTAACAACGTTGATGAATAATGATACACTGCGAAGTAAGTGACTGCAAGCTAACCTACACTGCGCCAAGAAATCTACGTACAATTTCAATATTTCAACTTTCTTTTTGGTGGGCAACTAATTTTTAACACATGTTTTTTTCGGATATGTCTGGGGATGAGCCAACAAAATTCGATAATTTTTCTTGGAGCACAGGTTCCTCTCATGAGAAATAAAATAAATTGAATTGAGAATTTGAAACTAACTCATATCGATAACATCAATTGTTAATCAATTTTTGCGAGTGAAAATTTTGGTAATAAAGCAACATGAATCACAAATGGGCAGCATGTGCCGAAGCAGTGGTGTTAGATGATCCAGGTTAGACTTATACAAGAATAGGCCAAAGCCGTCGGGTGTTCCATTAAAATGTTTCCAGAATGATAAGATGGTACAGCGAGACTGCTAGTCATGAAAGTAGACCTAGGCAAGGACGACCTCGAGCAACAACGGCGATATATGACATTAGGAATTTCCTCGTTGAGACAATGGTTCGCAACTGCTAGGCACCTTTCAATGCAGCTTGGAGAGAACACTGGAGAACAAATTAGCACTGAGACGATACGAAAACGCTTCAAGAAATTGGGTTTGAGGCCTCGTGTTGTAGGTCGACCCTTTTCGTCTATTCTAGTCAGAGACACTCCCCACTACTTGAAAAGAATGGAACAGCGGGAGCTGTGTACACACATTCAACAAAAAGATGGACAAAAGAAGATATTTGCAAATATCGCTGAAACAAATCAAAGAAAAACCTATTCTACTGATTCTGAATAGTCATTTTAGCTTCGCCAATTTGCAAGCTTGTAGCTATACTCTGCAGAGAAAATTTCATTACTATGATTTTCATCTCACCCAGCACATCCCATCGGCAAAATTATAGATATGAGCATTTATTGTAGATACAATTATTCAAATTTTTGTAAATCCTCTCGTTTCAAAAGAATATACCGGATGAGTCAATAAGGCGAGGAACTTCTATACCTCGGAAACTATTTGAAATAGAAGTGAAATTTTTCTGATTATTGTTTAATAAGTACGTGTGCATTCCTTAAAATTATTTTCGTACATACAGGGTGTTCCATTTTTTCTCCAGGGACAAACATAGATTTTTTTTAAATAGCATGCCCTGTATTTTTTATCATATTCTGATTAAAATTTGGATGCTCTCTCCAACGATATCTGTTTTGTGCCCTAACAACTATTGGTAGATTTTAAATTAATTAAAATATCGATAATTTCGGGAATTTGGAATTTTTTTTCAAAAGTTCTCAAATGCCTCATTTCGCATAATGTACACATGATATTTTTTCTTCTTGGGGTAAAAGTGTTGTAAATTTTTTTTATATCGAGTGTTCCTAGTAACCTGGCGAAAATGAAATATATCAAACATGAAAATCTTCATTTTTCAAATGAAACACCCTCTATCTTTTTCAGGTGTTTTGTTCCCACTCGAATAAGCTTTACAACGATACCGTTTTTTCGAAATTTCGATGTAGATTTCTTAGAAAATTTCGAAATTAGTGTGAGGTTTAGGTATTTCTTGCAATAAATATGCTGTTGATAAAATTCAGACATTGAAATATGCAAATTTCAACACAAAATTAGATTCTTTGCTGTTGACACTTAAACATAAAAACTCTCAACGTGTATCGAAATTTCTTCACAAGAAAAGATTCATTTGCGATATTATCATTTGTGTTCAGAGCTAAGTCTTCACTTAATTGAAATTACTCAGTTCGAAATTATCTAATAATAAAAATTCAAAGAGTCAAAATATCAAAAAGATCGAGAATTTGGAAGGTTTTTCAGAACTTCTCACAATCTTCATTCCGTATCATTTGAGTGTGACAATAATTATTCTCTGAAGAAAATATGTTCCTCATCATCGAAGTAAGAGATCCACTGTTTTTTCATACCCAGTGTTCTTGGTGATCCAACGAAAATAGAATTTTTCGAGATAAAAGAACTTTTTTCTAAATGTAACACCCTGTTCTTTTCACTGAACTTGTATTACTTTTACAATTGCCCAAAATATTCCGGAATTATCATTAAGAAACGAAATTGAACTGCTTGTCGTGAATGAAACATCCACTGAGAAAAAAATGCAAATCAAAATCATAAACACCAATTAAAATCTATTTCAATAAGTTTTCAAATCAAATTAGATGTTCGAGGTTTGAGAGCAATTGGATAGGCCGTGGAGGTCCTGTAGGATGGCCTCCTAGGTCTCCGGACTTGAATAAATTGGATTTTTTTTCGTGGGTGTATGTTGGAGAGAGGGTATATCGAGACCCTCCAACAGCCAGGGAAAATATGATGGAGAGAATTACAGAAGCATTTTACAGTATAACGCCGAATTCTCTCTAGAAAGTGACCGAATCGTTTAACAATCGTGTTCGAGAATGTATTCGTCAAAATGGGGGACATTTCGAACATCTAATTTGATTTGAAAACTTATTGAAATAGAATTAAATTGGTGATTTTGATTTGCAGATTAAGTGAAGACTTAGTTCTGAGCACAACTAATAAAATCGCAAATAAATCCTTTCTTGTGAAGAAATTTCGATACATTTAAAAAAGAAGGTTTTCATGTTTTAAAAATTTCATTTTCGTCGGGTTACTAGGAACACTCGGTATAAAATTTTTTCTTCTTCATTTGATAATAAGGTACAACACTTTATTAAATATTTTAATTAATTTAAAATCTACCGATTGTTGTTTGGGCACAGAATGAATATGATAAAGAATACAGAGCGTGCCATTTGAAAAAAAATTATGTTTGCCCCTGGAGCAAAAATGGAACACCCTGTATGTACAAAAATAATTTTAGGAATGCACACATACTTTCTAACAATAATCAGAAAAAATTTTGCTGGTTTCCCGGTATATATATATATATATATATATATATATATATATATATATATATATATATATATATATATATATATATATATATATATATATATATATATATCCCATCGGTTTGGACCTTTAGACGTGGTTGGTTTTTTCCGGTCCGCTGAAAAATGTCTATAACTCAGAGTGCATTTAATATATAACATCCGATAACACGTGAAAAATAGCTCCATACTTAGCGGGACTTTTTAATGAAGCTTACATGAGGGTTGCTTCAGTAGAGTAAAGGTTAGTGCCTTTGAATCTACTGAATGTATTCCCACTCAATCCATTAGAAGAGAGAAGAAGATTTTATCGATATCGATATTCCTTCAGTGACAGTGGAAGAGCCTTCATTCATCGAAATTGAACATCATATTCTGGGCACATCAAATATAAACAGTAATGTAGAAGCCATACTTTCCACTTCTGATCATAATACACAAAATACTCCCATACAAAATATGGCATCGCTTGGTAATCAGCAAAACCATATCAGCACAGAATATATCAAAAGAGTATCATTTGAGGACATCATAAATCAGCAGATGCCTTTTGCAACGTACGGTAGAGTAAATAAGTTGAAGGGAAGAGATATAGGAAAAGGAAAAAAGAACAATCTGAAATACTTACTTCCACACCGTTAAAAGAATTTTCTGAAGAGAAGAACGAGCAATGCATAAAAAAATGTTCCAAAAGAAGAAGTGTTAGTAAAATGAAAATGAAGGAGTCCAAAAGGAATTTATTTCTTGAAAAGAAGACTGGAGCAATCAAAAAAACCAAAGAAGCCTAGCTGCTCTAAAGAATCTTCGCATGAAGCTAATCTTGCGAAAGATGGTTCCGCTGTCACAACTGCTGTGGATGGCACATGAAGCGTGTTCAGGATGTGACAAACCCACTCTCTATGTATGTGATTTCTATTTAAAATTTAGACTGATGATATTCGTTTATATTGAAGTTTCACAATAATTTTGACCGTCAAATTGTTATTCGTTTCAGTATTTGTAGCATTATAGTGCCACAAAATACCCAAACATGTGGGTTATTTCGGCTTGAACTACTTTCTTATATCTTATTTATTGTTTTTTTTAGGGTAGCATATTCAAAAATAGCTATGTAATCTTGAAGAGTAAGTATGTAAGATCATTATGACAAAAATAAAACAAACATATTGGGATATTGCGTCTAAGATATGAAACTTGCCTTAAGTAGTCTATTTTCCCCCGTCCCCCTTTTACTTAAAATGTTCTTTTTCCTTTGAGAGAAAACTGTGAATAATCAGTCATATCTTCTAATGGGCTGTTTTTATGGAAGGGAATTCTTTCGTACATCTTGTAAACAATTTATTCATTCCGCATGAAGGCCTTCAAACCTCGTTGCTATAATCGAGCCTACTCCTGGCTAACAAACAAAGACAGCCCGCTAGAGATCGAATGATTGAATTAGCTGTAATTGATAATCAAGAAATCAAGAATATGCATTGCCTCACCAACTATGAACGAGTATACTTTACATCTAGCTACTACGAACTCTTGGTAATAAGAATCCAAGATCGTTAAACTATTTTACCCGAAGCATTAATTAATTATCTTCACCTTATATATTAATCACTCAATTCTTATTTGCCGACAATATCATAATTGTACAGTTAGAGTAATTGATTAATTTATTTTCAATACACCAGCTTGCAAACTCTGAAAAATTCCGCATCGCGAAATTCATCAATTTGCAGACATACCTTTGAAACATGAGCTTACAAAAGTACATTTAAATAACAGGTATCATTCATGATTTTAATGCAAGATAAAGGTCCAAAATTGAAACTCTGCTGAACGCCGGATGTAGATACGCAGAGATAAGTGTTAATCTCAGTATATTTGAGTATATTCCTTCTACGCGACGTTGCAATTCGTTTCTGGACAAAGTTCAATAAATGTTCCTTTGAAACAAAACTCCTTCTTGTGATGTTCATTCAAAATATTCAACATAATTCTTTGGAATAAGTTGGCGGAATTCTGGTGAAAAAATGGGATGCTGAAACGCTCGATCGCAAGTGCTTTTTGAGTAGGACTCGACAGGAAAAAACTTTTTAAGAAGTAGGTAACTAAACTACAAAAATTAAATGCGTTATAAAATAACACTCTGATAACGGCAAAAGGCAGCTTTAGCAAAGGAACGCGCGGTACTTGTCAAAGAAAAACGGCGTTTTTTATTCTTGCCGCTTTTCTGGAAATTTCGGCCGGCGCGTTTAACGGAAACATTCGGGACATTCACGCCGATATAAATGTTGCGCCAACAGGAATTGGAGTCATTCTGAATTGTAACTCGAAGGCAATACTACGTCGATACAAAGATTATTATTAAATAGTACAAAATGAGTGTAGCGAAGAAATCGAAAACGTATCATTTTAATAACGATTGGAACGAAGAATTTTTCTTTTGTATGGTGAACGATAAATGCATTTGTCTTATTTGTTTTGCGTCAGTTGAAATACCTAAGCCTGGTAACTTAGAGAGGCATCATAAAACTGTTCAGAAAAAGTATGAAAGGGATTTTCCGCCACAGAGTGAATTAAGAAAACTAAAAGTACTTGATTTGATATCTTGTTTGGAAAAATAACAAAGCATGTTCACAAGACCAGCCAAATAATCAAAAGCTGCTACGATCGCGTCGTTTAAATTATCTCATATATCGGCGAAACACAAAAAACAATCGAAGCATTCATTGAAGCGGGTGAGACTTTATTTGGAGATTTTAAAAATAAAACAGAAATCATGTCTGCTATTAGAGAACTTCAGGTATCTCATCCGACTGTCACAAGGCGTGAAATGTACATACTTTTCGTTACAGTTCGACGAACTAACCGATAGAACAGACACTGCCCAGCTGTGTATTTTTATTCGGATGGTATTCAATGACATGTTGGCTAAGGAAGAATTTTTGACAATCATTCCTCTGAAGGAAGATATATATGCCGTTTTCTTCAATTTTGTGAAAAACTACAAGCTTCTAATATATAGATTAGTGTGCATTACAACCGATGGAGCACCAGCAATGACTGGAAACAAAAACGGTTTTGTGGCATTGTGTCGAGATAATAAAGATTTTACTTCATTTTTTTCATTCCATTGCGTTATACATCACCAAGTTTTGTATTCAAAAGTTTTAAACACGGAGGAAACTATGGACAGTGTAACAAAAATTGTGAATTCCATCTGTGCACGTAGCTTTCAACGGTGGCTCTTTAAGTTGCAGTTGGATAGGGAGTCAGCTGAACACACTAATTTAGTTCTTCATAAGGACGTCAGGTTAGATTTCCCGGAAAATTCCTAGAAAGGTTTCAAGAATTATTGTCCAAAATAACAGATTTTCTAGACGAAAGAGGTGGAGACACTCAGATGTTGAAAAACGAAAAATGGCTGACTGATTTGGCATTTTCGACTGACATCACAATGCACTTAAACACCATTAACTTGGAGCTTCAAGGTAAAGGAAAAACAATTATTGAGATGATTAGCGCATTCAAAAGTAAATTGCAACTTATGATATAAAGGATCTGAAACATAATTCAGTTGAATTATGGTACGTATGAGGTTGAATTATCAAATATTTTGGAACAATTCGAAATGCGTTTTTATGATTTCAGTAAATTGGCATCATTTACGAGTTATCCCTTTTCATGTAAAAACATTGTGGAATTAGCTACTGAAATAGCAAGTCAGTTTAATATGAAGTAATGTTCTGTTGAAAAAGAGTTGGTGCAAATTATATCAGATATACATCTCAAAGCTACAGCGTCTGATACAAGTTATAACAAATATTGTTTTATATCTGAAGATAAATATCTGAATCTAAGGCAAGTCGCCCTTCAACTCACGGCAATGTTTGGGTCAACTTACTTATGCGAGTCTTAAATTGCTATCGTTTTATATCTGAAGATGAATATCCAAATGTATCAAAGAATTAAGCAATTTTATAAAATACATAATAACATTTGTCAGAACATGAGGGTTCATTATCCCATTTAATAATGACTTTTCTCCACACCCATTCTGTATTATAAGGAAAATCTGATGATCAAATTAACACCATGTTTGATACTTTTCACGGGCAGAATTGTTTTTATTATTTTCATTTTACAATAATCCATCTGTTCTCCATGTACACTGCTCCAAAAAATTAACGCACCCAAAAGAAAGTAGAAGTTTAGATATGTTGAAGTATTATTTTTCTAGTAATCCACCAGCACTAACGAATGCTTGAGACCAATCGAAATGAAAATTGTACTCATATAAATTGAGATAAAACTGATAATAAAACATGTGAAACTTTTGGAAAAAAGGGAAGACCACATGAACCTGTTAATACCGGATATTTCTACCTCTGGCAAGAATTTGTGCATGACATCGATGATACTCAAAATCAATGACCTTATAGCATTTTGATCCATTTCGTTCCAAATTTCGATCAAACTGTTCCGAACCTCTTCCACGGTAGCTTACTGGTTTTGCTGGCTTCCTAATCTTCTACTGAGAATGTCGCATACATGTTCGATACAATTGAGGTCTGGAGTTCGTGCAGGCTACTCCATTGAAGTGATTTCGTGATTTTGAAGAGGGTTCCGAGCTTGGTCTGACGTAATCTTGTATAAACAGAAAGTTTTCACCAATATTTGCCACAAATGGTACAACATGTTCTTATTAAATGTCTGAAACATCTGTAACATATCTTAGAGCATTCAGGGTCCCATGATTCACGATGGCCAGGTCAGTGCAGTCGTTCAAAGAAATTCCTACCTACACCATTATTGAACCTCCACCTAAATCATAAATATGTAAAAAGTAACATTTGGAATATCTCTTATTTCGACGTCTATAGACTAGATATTTCCGTTCATAATGAACAGGACAAAATCTCGAATCATCTGTAAGCAAAATACTCCCCCAGTTAGCTTCCAGCCAATTTACATTTGCCTTGACAAAATCCAATCGTGCTCTTTGATTTTCTGCGGTAGGAGCTGGGCCTCGAGCTCAGACACAAGGCCTCAAACCAACTTACTTGAGTCCTTTCATTCCAGTGCTTATTTGCACTGTTCAGTTGACTTTTTGTCAGCTGAAGATGGTCGAGTGACCAAAATTGCAATCCTGATTTTCACTAAACCTCTTGTGATAGTATAATACGTAGGATACCCCAAGCCTTCGACCTATTTTTGAACTCCAACTCTGATCATCTGACACCACTGCTTCAGCATATGCACAATGGGAAAATTTCTTTTTGGGGTTGCATTATCACTGAAAATTAAAATTTCTAAGAACGATAAACGGTACTAGCAATAACTGATTAACAATTGCTTTTATGAATATGTGGTGTTTCCTTACCAAATCTCAGTTCATTTCAAATGAGACGACCATGTGTGCCAAGAAAAAACATGAAACAATTTTATCGGCATATATCCGAACATATTCGAAAAAACATGTGTTAATATTATTAGTTGCCTACAAAAAAGAAATTTGGAATATTCAAATTGTGCGTTCATTTCTTGGCGCTATGTAATTTAATCATTGCGATACAATAATCGTTTTAGTTTGTTAGAAGATTAATCCAAGAATGGTTCACTCGAAGAAAGGGGCGAAATTGCGTAGAATTCTTATTAAAATGAAAGTTGTGCCAAAGCAACGACAAGATTATTCAATGCGTATTAATCAGAGATTCAAGTTAGTGACCAGTATATAAAATTGTTGCTTGATAGATTTTTAACAACTGGTTCGGTGGCTAGTGGAAAATATAAAGTTGAAGTCGATTACGAAATGAGGCAATTGAAGTGGCAGTTGTTGATCACTGGCAGATGAGCAACTCTACTTCGTTCAGAAGATTTTTTTTTTGACTGGGGTATCAGTAACAACAGTCCATAGGATGCTGAAGTATCACAAATTTCACTCATGTGTATTCAATTGATGATGATTCTGATCTTAGCATACAACTTTATGAACATTTAAGTAAAAGAAAATATAACCAAAATCTCAATCTTCTGAATAACATCTATCTTTTTGAAGATAGCACCTTCATGCTCAATTGAATGGGTATAATTGCCGATATTGGGGTACCCAGAATCCTCATTGGTTTAGAGTAGATCATACATGAACGCCACTGAAATTGCACGTTTGGGCGGGAATTTATCTTGAAGGACCTTTCTTCATCGGGGGTAATCTCAATGAAATTAATATTTGCAGTTCTGGATTTAGCTTGTAGGAGGGAGAGATTCCGAATTGAGTAGGGGTCTTTCTGTACCTCTTGCAAGACAAGAGGCCTCAACCCTGACATGGCGCGTCCCAATGGCTGATAGGGAACGTCCTGTAGATATACAGGATAGGTGTGAATAACATTCAACCAAATAAGCACCCGCGGATCAACTGAGGTCATGGCATAGGGCAGCAGCTATGTCATTATTGGGGTTAAGGCTATTGAGAAATAATCTCTCTAAAACCTTTACACCAAATATCAACAGGCGGCAATCAGTTATGATTTAACCGGCTGTTATACTGCGATGCGACCGAGTGACTGCCGGTATAAGCAGTCCCCACTTGCTGGCCAACAGCTTCGGGTGGAGGAGCTGGCAAGTGAAGGGCACCCTTTTGCCCTGGAGTTAAGAAATTGGCTCCAAAGGCGGATGCACCAATTAAAGGCCAACGACATAAGGATGTGTAAGGCAAGGGGAAACCAACACATTATATAATCCCAAGAAAGTAACATGGAAGACAGTAATTCACAAATGGCCCTCAGTCCCCGGCAGGCCTTAAATGGCCAGAGGGTGCTAAGAATCCCCGGGAGGAACTTTGCAAATTCAAAAACCAAGATAGGTACCTGGAATGCGAGAAGTATGTGTGAAGTAGGAAAAACTGCTAACGCCATTAAAGAAATGCACAGATTGAATATAAAAATCCTTGGCATCAGTGACACTCGATGGAAGGACAGTGGAAAATTCAAATCACTTTTCGACACCGAAGTATATTACTCTGCAAATGATGACAATAGCGACTACGGTGTAGCAATCATGGTAACAAAAGAAATAGCAAAAAGTGTTAAGAGTTTCAGTCCAGTTTCAAATCGAATATGCATGCTTCAATTAAAATGTTATCCTGCAGATATTAATATAATACAGTTGTACGCCCCAACAGCAGATAAGTCCGATCAAGAGATTGATAATTTTTATGAAGAACTTGACAACTTACTAATAAGCACTCGAAAACACCATGCAATATTAATACTGGGGGATTTTAATGCTAAGATAGGGAAAGGACGAGTAGAGAATATTGTAGGAGATTTCGGTCTTGGTCAAAAAAACGACAGGGGCGAGAGATTAATTCAGTTTTGCCAAGAAAACGAGATGGTTGTTAGTAATACGTGGTATAGAGTTCCGGATAGGAGATTATACACATGGACATCACCTCAACACACTAATGAACATATTGTAAGAAATCAAATAGATTTCATCCTGATAGATTATTGGCATAGAAATAATATTCTCTCTGCAAAAACCTACCCAGGGGCAGATATTAAGTCAGATCACAACCCTGTAGTTGTCGTAATAAAAATAAGAATGAAAAAGACACTCCAACCAAGTGTAAAACCAAGAATCGACATCAAAGTGCTCAAAGATCCCATTATAGCCGATATAATATCTCAAGAACTGTCCAGTAACACAGATCAAATCGAAATATCTGGTAATGTAGAAATTTCTTGGCAAAATTTCAAAGAGGCTATTATATCGACAGAACAAAGCCTTATAAAACATCAAACAAGGAAGCCCAAGAAAAAATGGATGACACCAGAGATTTTGGACCTTATGGACGAAAGAAGAAAACACAAAACACAGATAAATACGAATATATAGATAGAGAGACTAAACGAAGAATTAAACAAGCCAAAGAGAAATGGTTCCCCGAGAAATGCCAAGAAATAGAACAACTGCAAGAACGTCATGACGACTTTCAACTCCATGAGAAGATTAAAGAGATCACTGGCAACATTAGAAGGAGCCCTACCAACTTGCTCGTAGACGACAATGGAAAGATTCTAACAACTCGAGAAGAAAAACAAGACGCTTGGAAATTATACATAGAAGAACTGTTTTCAAGTACGAGAACAGATAACTATGAAAATGATAATTATGTAGAAGAAGGTCCCAAAATTTTGAGAGCAGAAGTAGAGAAAGCCGTGAGACTATGCGCGGAAGGAAAATCTCCAGGTCCAGATAACATTAGAGCCAAATTTTTAAAACTGATGAATGATGAAGCTATTAAAATGCTTACCAGCCTGTTCAACATCATTTACAACTCTGGCAAGATACCCAAAGATTGGGAAAAATCAGTTTTTGTACCCATACACAAAAAAGCCAATGCAAACAAATGCTGTCAACATAGAACAATCAGTTTAATGAGCCACGTCTCAAAAATATTTTTGAGAATAATATATGAGCGTATCAAATCGAAGTGCGAGAATTACGTAGGCGAGACTCAATTTGGTTTCAGAGCGGGTTTGGGGACTAGAGAGCCTCTTGTTGGTTTGACTGTTCTGGCCGAAAAATGTTTAGATATCAGAGAAGATCTGTATGTCTGTTTTATTGACTTTCAAAAAGCTTTCGACCGAGTGGAGCACACATATTTAATGGACATACTGTATCAGATAGGTCTTGATAAAAAGGACATAAATATAATAAAGACCCTTTATTGGCAACAAACAGCATGTGTTAGAATCGGCAACGACTATACAGAAGATATTGAAATAAGAAGGGGAGTACGCCAAGGTTGAATATTATCGCCTCTGTTGTTCAATCTGTATTCAGAAAAAATAATGCAAGAAGCTTTATCGAATAGAACCGAAGGTCTGAAAATCAACGGTATGATATTAAACAACTTAAGATATGCAGACGATACTGTAATTTTGGCCCGAAGTGAAGAAGAATTACAAGCTCTCTTAAACGCTGTGTGGCAGATCTCTCGTCAAATGGGACTTGACTTGAACGCTCAAAAGACTAAAGTCATGGTGATCAGCAGAGACAAAAGAAACATACACATAAACTATAACAACACTAGAATTGAACAAGTGAATCAAACAAAATATCTAGGAAGAATAATAAATGAACACGTGGATACAGACATAGAAGTTAAGTCTCGAATAGAACAGGCCCGCCAAGCTTTAATAAAAATGAAGGGAGCGATCTGCAACAACTCCTTGAATTTGCCATTGCCTGTTCGTCTTGTTAAGTGTTACGTATGGTCTACACTGCTCTATGGATGTGAGTCATGGTCACTCAAAACAAATACCATGAAACGACTTAGAGCATTTGAAATGTGGTCATATCGTCGCCTACTAAAAATACCATGGACCGACACAGTAACCAACGAAGAGGTTTTAAGGAAATTGAATAGGACACCAGAAATAGAAAACATAATTAAAAGGCGGAAATTGACATACTTTAGACACATCGAAAGACATGACAAATACAATATCTTGCAATTTGTAATAAACGAAAAAATAGAGGGCAAACGGGCTAGAGGACGTAGAAGAACTTCATGGATGAGCAGCCTGCGTAATTGGGCTGGACTTAATAGAGAAGAACTGATACATACTGCCAGAGATAGATGGAGATATGCCATGTTATTAGCCAACCTCAGAATCTGAGAAGGCACCAAGAAAGAGAGAGAGAGAGAGAGAGAGTTATTGGAAGAATTCATAAATTACTGACATTTTGGAGAACGATGAAACGCAGAGAATGTAATATGTATTCTGCAAGATGGTGCTCCTCTACATATCGACCTTTGTGAGACAATTTGGATGATTATTTTCCAGGGAGAGGATTAGAGGAAGAAGACCAATCGAGTGACTTGCTAGTCATCTTACATGAATCCTTTAGAGTTTTTCTTATGAAATCACCTTAGGTGGAAAGTTTAGCCACACAACATAAAAACTTGAAGGATATGCCGATAAGAGAAAGGGAATGAAAGAAGTAAAAATATCTGTCGATGTTCCATTCAGAATCGTTGTTTCAGTGATGTCTGGGTATTAGTTTTTTCAGATTTCGATTTCTATTGCGCAAATTCACAGGCATATTTCAATGAAAATTTTTAACCCTAAGACTTCCAGATGCATTATTAAGAATGTCCAATACTTTTGTTTTCAGCAATGTTGAAAACCTTTACATGTATTTCGGTTCGCTATTTTGAATTCGAAAAATACTCTACCGAATTAGTTATCCAAAACTTCTTAAACCTTCGTATTCAATTTCTTCATATAGACCTGCTAAATCGGTGCTTTTTACTCTTCATTTTGTGTTCTCCACTAAATTAAAAATTGGTTTCGTGATAGTTTAAGTTGAGTTTAAGTTTATTAAGAAAATTTCGTAGAAAAAAAATGGAAAAATGTTTCCCTCTAAGTGTTGAACAGAATTTAAATGAACATGCAAATATCTGTTAAATATATGGAAACCTGCGCATTAGCAGTTGAATTGAAGCCGTGTTCATCACGTTGAATCAACACACACTTGCAAATATGTTAACTTCACATTTCCAAATTTCAGCAGTTACTTTTGGAATACGATCACATATCAAACGTTTTATGAAACGCCAAGCAAATGAGTTTTATGTTCAAGGCACAGAAGATAGCAGCGGTTATTTGCCGAATGAAGAAGACATTTATATATTCAGCAAAAAAATAGAAATTCAAAATATATATCGTTCCTTGATTCTTAGAAGTCATTAATCCAGTATTAAATCCATGCTGCTTTTCTTGCTGATTGTGCTTACACACATCATCACAGTGGATTACATTCGTTCACAAAAATTCAAACATCTCTTACTTACAAAAAAGTATTTAAGACACTCTCGTTAGTGTATTTCGTGGAAGGGTCATTTCAAAAATCTTTCCTTTGAATAAATTAATAACTGCAGCTTTAATAATTTCAACTCTTTCCATGTTGTGGTCTAGATGCAATACCGTGTATTTTGAGGTTAAGTTCGCAAATAAAACCATCTTTTGGAATAAATTAATAACTTCAACTTGATTTGAATGTGATTTTGAAATACAGTACTGACATTTGAGTTTACATATTGGGTGTTCCGTATAAAATTCGTACAACTATTAAATGGATGTCAATGATACAGAAATCGAATTGCATCTTGAATGATATGCTAACAACCTGTAATATTTTCATTAGTTTATCACTTCTGGAAATACCGAAAGTTGACCCTAACATGACAACCCCCTATCTTCTTATTTTTTCGTGTACTTATTCAATTTTTAGTACTTTCTGTGAAAAAAAATCATTTGAATGCTGCATTCTCAACAAAAAAGAAATTAGCGAAAAGTTTCGAAAGAAAACTCACATTTCCAATTCATCGATAGAATTCGTAGAATGGATGATTGCTCGAATTTGTGATAAGAAATTTTTCATACTAGAAAGTGTTTTAGTATTTGTTTCAGTTCAGATAACTCACATCATTCCATATTTTGCATAAAAAAACTCTAAATGTGACAGAACATTCTAATGAATCGTGAAGTGAGCTCTGTGACGGTGACCATTGAAAATCACAGAGCAATCTTCATGCGATAAGATTCGCAATTATTATCTGAATTATTATTATGATCATGACAGATTAGGTACTTACCTGCTAATTTCTGTTTTCGTTTCGTGTCGAATCCTCTGTACGGAGAACTAATAAGTATGGAAGACGAAAATCAAGCAAAAACGAACCTAATGTATTCTAACAGAAATAGTGCTCGAGCATTTAGACTATATCGGGAACAATTTCCAGATCTTGAGCGCCGTAAGTTTTCCAGATTCGAAGAAATACTGTTCATTCAAAAACCCGATGACTCTCAATAGGAAGATTAATGAAGAAACGGAACTGAATGTCATCTACGATGTATTTCTACAAAAAACGGAGAAATTTTTTTAGTTGTGTGTACTGAATGCAATTCAGAACCCACATTTGTACTCTTCACAACAATCGTCTTTCCAATGCAAAATATGTTCAGATATTAGAGCCAGTAGAATCTACATAAAATATCGAAAAATAATTTGCAGCGTAGATTTGGTGTGAATGTTTGGTGCTCTAATCGTTCTACTCGGTTGATTGATTTGAACCCTCCTGATTTTTGGCTTTGAAGTTACCTACAGGATTAATTCTTTTGCACGCCATCAGAAAATTTGGATGTGTTGAAACAATGAAGAGGAAACGCCTTTCTAAATTTTGTCCTGAATGCAACACATGCCAATTGTGTATTCAACAGCATTTTCAAAAATTTTCCGAGTTCTGATGAAAGTTAAATTTTTTATTTCGATTTTTTTGATCTATTGGAATATTAAGTTTTCTCGAGTATGGTGAACTTGCAGCGCTCTGGTTCATCACGATCTGGAAATCATTCCCGATAGAGTCGAAATGCTCGAGCACTATTTCTGTTAGATTGAAAATGAACTTGCATCATATTAGTTTGATTTTCGTCTTCCATACTCTCTAATTCTGCTTGGTAAAGACTGGAAACAAACCAATAAAAAGAATTAAAGGATCGATACCTAATCTATCATAATTTCTCGTTAATAACTGCCGATGATATTCATTATGAAGTTCGCTCTGCGATTTTCAATGTCATTCCAACACATTGCTCACTTCACGATTCGGTGGAATCTTTTGTTACGTTCTTAGTCTTTTTTCACTAAAATACGAAATGATGTTAATTATCCGAATTGAAGGTATTATAAAGTCAAACACTCACTCATTCTACGAACAGCGTCAATGATTAAAAAATGTGGGTTTTCTTCCGAAATTTTTAGATGTTTTCTTTTTTCTGGGAATATACATTTCGAGTGATATTTTTTTTGCAGAAGGTAGTCAAAATTGGATGAGTAACTGAAAAAACATGCGGTTACAATTCAAAAACTCCAAGTGGAGGCAATTTTCAGTGTTTCAGGAAGAGACTTATCAATGGTGATGTTTCAGACTGTAAGAGTATAATTCAAGATGCATTCTAGTTTTGGTTTCGTTGAAATCAATCAAAAATTGTAGGAACTATAGCTTGGGGCGTTTTTCACAGAGCACTCGACATAAAAAGAGCAACAATCTCGAATTATAATATCTCTCCAACCTCATGTATCTGTTGGTTCGATTCGAGAATCTAAAAATATATAGGGTGATCCATTTACAAAATCTGCCAGAACATGTGACCGATTGAAATAAAATCCTACAGGTAATTTTGTTTGGGTCAACTGAACTTGTTATTTGAATTTGGGAGTTTCGACAGATTTCCCAACCCCCACCCGAATTCAAATCTAATCAATCATAACCCGCGAAATTATCTCTGTATGTGTAGACATAAAGAAGAATTTTATTCAAGGAACAACATTCAACTTCCGTAGAATGTTAAATATTCCTCCCTGAGGGAGCTGGTTTTCCGATCCAACCCCCAAATTCACCGTCATTATGTCTACACATACAGCGATAATTTCTCTGGTTATGATGGATTAGGTTTGAAGTATATCGGATTGACTACCAGCATGAATCAGGAGCGTAGTCCTTCGACATACCGTATTCTAGCAGACACTATGTGTAGCGTTGCGGTGAATAGTCGAACTAAAAACTGTTTGGGGCTCCATGTTTGTCTACTCTTCGTTTTCATGGTTTACCCGTAGCGCGGTGGTATGGTAGCTTCTGTTTCGGTGCGGCCGGTATGGACTGGTTGTTTTGAATAGGTGGACAGTGCTGACGAGGTCCAATAAGACCGAAACTGCAGTCCATTGCTGCTATTTATGACAACTGGCCGTACCGTACCACTTCTCTGTGGCCTCGGTTGACGGTGAATTTGGGGGGTGGATCGGAAAACCAGCTCCTTCAGGAAGGGATATTTAACATTCTACAGAAGATTGAATATTGTTCCTTGAATGAAATTCTTTATTATTCCATTCAAAACTCGGAAAATGTAGCTGCAACCTATTTTTTCAGTCATTCAACAGATGGCAGTTACATAGAACGAATTCATTTAATTCTGGTAGAAAGTTCTCAAAATTGCTCGATTGGGTTGGAATACTTCTATTGACGAATATAAAGAGAGAGAAACAAGAGAAAACATCTGGTACTCTATTTGAATATACACTTATAAATATGAGCTGTTTTCAGTGTCGTGGATTATTTACGATTTCTTTTTTTATGAAATAAATCTACAAAAGTTTAGAGAGCAATGAAATTGTTTTGAGGATATCAGATGCCATCGTCTTCTTAGATAAAGTTCAGATAATATTATTGGGTCTCTGGATTTTCAAATACCAAATTGAAGGGGCTCCTAACCCCCTCCAATGCTTTCATGCAAAATCAATGTACTTCTGTCATCTGAAATATTTTTATTTTCAGGCAAAATGAAGACAACGGCAACGGTGGACGTCTGCACGAATCCTACGTCTCAAATCACTCATGCGTGAGTGCCGATTACGAGCTGGCTATGATTTTAAAGGAGATCCGTTACATTACTGATCAACTACGAAAGGAAGACATCTCAGCGGACGTCACGAGAGACTGGAAATTTGCTGCAATGGTAGTCGATAGACTGTGCCTTATCATATTCACGATGTTTACGATAATCGCTACGCTAGCGGTGCTTTTCTCGGCGCCCCATATCATTGTCTCGTAGCTACCCCGGCCCCGTGTAAGACTCTCTTCAGTAGCTGCCAGAATCCGGAACTTAACCGACCAATTCAAGCTCTGGTCCTTTTGGATTTTAGTAGGGAGTAGGATTTGTGGTTAGAAGCCTTTAGGTATTTGCTGTGGCTTCACCAAATGTTTCTTCTAAGTTGAACAAAAACAATAAAAGTTCTAACGAATATTGAACAACCTGCAAAATTTCAGTTTTTCCAATAATTATAGTTTTTGGACACACTCAAATATTCACCTTTAGGAGAAGCTTTTGAGGAAGTACCTTATGGAGGCTAGCTTCTAAGGACCAGAGTTTAGTATTAGATTACATTGGTTCGGTTGTTTTTGATGAAGCTCAAGCCACCGGATCCTTAAATAGTTGGCATTCGTTTTATACGAACCCTTGTTTTTGTATCGTGTTCTTTAGAATATTACACAATCATACTGTGATAAATAAAGTTAAATGTTGAGTCGGTTCGCAAACCCCGTTCCTCCAAAATTCATGAATACCCAGTACATTAACATTCATGAGCAGCGTTTCGAACAAATCTCAGGTAGCTGTTATTTTCTAATGACAAGTACTGAGCTCAATATTTGGCGCCAATGTGTGTGATTTCCTGCTCAGAATATTATTGTCCATTAGTATCAAAACTTCCAGAAATAATTCATTTTGAACATCCAAAAAAATATTCCCATTTTCGAAAACATCAACTAAATTGAAAAACTAAATGGCATTATCTTATAATATTCCTATACAGTTTGAATATTGATATGCTTAAATAAGTATAGTTTTCGCGGAATCAACACAGGATTCTTTCATGAAATAACAGCTGTTGGGATTTTGACACGGTTTCATTGAATGTCATTGTATGATTTGATCTCTTTTGGAATGATGTTTCTTGTTTTATTATAATCTTTCTAGTTTAGACTGCTGCATTTGCTTTTTTAGATACTATTCTTGACAGTTTCAATACTGAGAGAAGTGAGCTACTTACTAGATGTGAGACATATAGAATTAGGATTTTATTTTTCATTGGATGATTTTTTTTCCCTGCAATCCACCTCAAAGCAGACTAGCTACTAATATATTTTGAGAAAATGAAAGGTTTCACTGTTTCCTTAAAGAAGGGTACTGAGGTACTTTATACTACGTACTGAAGGCAGATGAACATTAATATCTTCCATTCTTTATAGCAAGAGATCGTTTTATTTATTACCGTTCAACAACTGTGTTTATGCAGAAGGATATGCTATATATGCTAGAAGAGAAGAGTACTCCTTAGGAAGTTGCACGCAGTTTGAAGTACTTCATAATTCTGGAAACAACTAATCTAGCTCCAATCATTTCATCTGAAACTCCTTTTGATATGAATATGATCAAGCTGATTTTCATAAAAGATCGCAAGCTGCTCTGGGCCCCTCGGTTTATTTGAATAGTGAATCGGCACAATAGTTATTTAGCAGCACAAATATATGACGTATTTAGGTTTCTATTCTTGTTCAGGGATCTGAATGCATTACAGCTTGTCACTCGTGCTAAATGATTTCTCAGTAAATAAAATGAGTTCAAGTTGAAGACAGATTTCTTTCAACTGCAGTTGGAGTCCAGGTGGAATGGTGACACTTAGTTGAAGCATGCAGCGTCTCTATAAATAGGTCACAACTACTTTCATTTCATCAATATTTTGTTAACTGAAGTTTTGTCATTGAGATGTTTCTTTAGTTTTTTCGAAAGAATGTTCATTTTTTTTTGAACAAAATACACTTTTTTGCAAAATATTTAATAGAAGTGAATATGGATTGAAGGTAGCTAGCTTCTCGAAATAAACTTAGTGAAGAAACGTTATATGGTTAGTAAGGTTCAAGATTAGCTCACTTCTTCACACACTTAAGTTTCGGGGTGAAGGACACATACTCATTAAAACTAAATGAAGTTGAATTAAGTCTTTCAGACATTGAATTTTTGAGATTAGAAATGCGCGACGACCTATAATTGTTCTGAAAATGTTTTAGGTTAAGTAATCGTGCGCCATTTTCTATGAAGGCGATTTATTCTTCGTTTTTTGAATCGCTCATCTAATTGGATAAGGTAATTCGATTGTGAATGCGTAGTAAAATATGTTGAGCAAGTGCGTTGAGTAAAGTTTAATTCCTGGAGTTTATTATGTATTGTTGTCTAAAATTGTTGAATACGTTTTATATTGTATATTGTAGAATTATATTTTTCTCATAAGAAAATTATTTGGTATATAAAATTGTTCGAAACGAATTGATGGGCGGATCTCTTTAGCGAACTCGATATTTTTTTCTTTAACGGTCTAGCATGCTATGTAAGAAATGTATTTTGTATCTGTTATCTATCGTCTTTGCAATCTGTATATAATACCTTCAGTAGATGCATAAGAAATGCCCTTAAATAATCACATATCTCTTATCTTTCACTTTGAGTGCGTTTCTGACAAAGACTGGTTGATATACGTGCAGCAAATTTTACTTCTAAAATATCATTTGAATCAAAATATTTAAAACTCCCCTTCAATAAAGGAAGTTGCTCAATTCAAAAATTCCACTTGTTTCATATGACTCGGGAGTGATTAAGATGGAATTTATCTCAACTATAACTATTCCTACTACACTATATTAACCAGTCTCGATATTTGAAATTATTTATTTCGTTGAAATTTTGAGTAGAAGATTTTTGGCTTTGAATCGTGAACTAGTAATTAGATTTTCTTCCAATTTTGAAAGATGAGGTGTTCTCGAGAAATGTCTTCCATTTTAGGAACTTTAGAATTCTTTTCATGAAAATTATAAGACTTAAAACAGTGCCAAATATTGGTATACTGAATATATCTATTTCTATGTGTAGAGCTATAAATTTTTTCCTAATGCTTCAATTATAGTTTTCAGAGCCAAAAATCATACTTACTGAAATAGCTTTCCTAACTTATCAATCTGATACGCCAATTGTAATAGTAATTGTATTCAAAACTACTTCAAAAGATTTGAACTAGTTTCGAAATATTGGTTTAGCTTGAATATATGTTCTATGGTGAAACTAGTAGCTATTTCTATCAGTGTTCCTCAAAATTTCTTCGAAAATACTTGCTTAGATGCCTAGAAATTCCTTGGCAGTTTCAGATTCGGTGCACATCTCGAGTGAGATTCCTTTTTATGAATTTAGGTTTTAGAAAACCGTGGTATATCGCAGATTGGTAAACTTGTCAGACTAAAGCTGTAATATCAGCAAGTCATCTATCTCTCTCAAACATTTTTACGAAACCGGCAGTAAAAAACAAAAAAAAAGCTAATAAAGGTCGATCGGGGCTAGACTACTTACAAATCTCTTTCGATGATATACATACTTAAATAATAAGTAAATAAGTAATAAAACTCGCGTTCCATTGTTACATGAACAAGTAATTCCCAGAGAAGCTATTACTCGGTAAACCAAATGGTATATAAATGAATATTGAGGTAATTAAAATAAAAATGACAATCCATTTTCGATCACTGTATTGATTATAATTGAGAAAGGAGGAGATCAATATCGTCTGTTTTGTGGGATGGCTCTAGAGATTCATTTTTACCATTAATATTGTTGTAATGTTGCATCATAATGGATTGTACTTTGTTGAATGAAATAATAATAAAAATGTTACTACTTACTGCGATTTTATTTCTTCTTACCTAGAAAACACTTCCTTCATTCCTGAAAAATATCTCCTTCATACCTGAAAAATACTTCCTTCATACCTGAAGATATACTTCCTTCCTTATGAACCAACTCAAATAGAATATAGTCTAGAAAAATGTATTTTATAGAAAGAACATCAAGATTTCTGTATAAACCTATGATATTTACCTATTAGAAATGGGACAAAATTCATTACAAAGTTGGCTTCAATATTTCACTGAATTAGCATATTTTGTCTAAAAGGATGACTTAACAATAAGAGTGGAATAGAAAAACTCACCTATGTTTCTAAAACAAAAAAACTCATATTTCAATCGTTCACTTTTCAATTTTTTCTCAGTGGAAATATATAAATATGAATTTAAATTGGCATATGCATCATCCCATCATAGAAAAGCTGAGCTCACGATTACAAAGTTTTCCATATTTTCATTATAAATCTAAATTAGTACGAAAAACTGCCTAAAGATGGCGAAAGCATCGCTATATGAGCATCAAAGAACTTTTCGGTTCATGAAATTGCATCTACCTCATGCAAAATCATAGGCTTAATTAAGAAAAATACATACTGGAAGATGTTTATGTAGGCAGCTAGATAGTTTGCTCCCGACGATTGATAAAATTACTTCTGGATCATGCGCTTGAAGTTTAGTATATTTAGGAATGAGTCCAAGTTCTCATTCACACTGAGCTAACATCATACAAACATTGCTACTGATCATTCGCTGTCGACGACGAGCATTAACCTTCACGTCCACCGAGATCGGAAAGCTGCGAACTGCGAAGCATTTCGTCTGAAACACGTAGGATGGATGGCTCTTCGGAATGGTCTTTATTATTATTATTATTAGCGTTCGAATCATCACCTTTAATTTATCGAAGGCTATATAATACACGAAGAGGGAAAGTAAAGGTGAATCATAATTTCGTAAGAAGAGAAGAGTGACGAATTTTCTCACTTGTGGCATGACCTTCAAATCGAAGATAATCACCACTTCTCCTATATCCAAATGAAAGAGGGCACTTTTCATTACATTCTTGACATATACTCAAGACTAGCAAAATTCACTAATTTTCGTGTGACGATCTCACCACAAGAATGGCTGGCTGTTATATTAAGGTAAGTGGAAAAAAGCAAAAATCACGGTACGTTTTTATACACACCACCAAAAGTCTGGTTTTCGTCAATTGGGAGACAAAATTAAAAACCACTTCTTATTTATTGGCAATAATGCCGGTGTACAGCGGAAAACAAGGCTCCCAAGATTTCTCAAACCTCTTATGATAATGCAGAAGAAAGGGAGACCATGCCAGTTACTAATGTGGCGATTCTTCAGTTTCTTACTTTTTGAACATGAAGGAAGAAATAATTGATAAACCCATTTTTCTACTCTACTTCGTTTCTTTCTGTGTAAGATGTGAAAAAACAAATGAAAAATAGTGGGGTTTCATCTTCTACTGAAGCGATCAATTAAACCCATATAAAATTTTCCATTTGTGTTTCCCTTTCAGAAATACCTGGGAGGGCTGAGACTGAGATGGTGTGTTTAGAAACTGTATGCTATTAAACAAAACTGGGGTTCATAATAACGTAACAATCATTAAACTAGATGAACGTATTATAAGAAATGTAATCAATTTTTCATTGATGTGTAAGGTAGGTTCCTGTAGGAACAAAATCGAGAAAACAGGACGATGCGTTGTACTGCCCTCCGGAGGAATCATCGGAAGTATAATTTGGCATAGAATGTAAGGAATCATTCGGAAATTGATTCAATTTAACCATTACAACATCCATCATCTTTTTGCGCACGAACAGTGTTCTTGTTATAGGGATATCACGGATATGAGGCATTAAACTGAGAAACGGATAGTCTCCATCTTGAGTAGGAGTTGATTTTTCCACCGAGTATTTAAATTTTTTGATTTCAATTTCTTGTAGTTTTTCATCAAACTTTGACACTTGCTTTTTGGAGCCTTTTTCTTTATGGGTGGGATTTTTTAATGGTTTCTTAGCTTGAGGTGATATATTTTCTGATTATTATCAACACTCTCACTCGTTCGAGAAGCTGAAGGCAGATCCGCATGACCAATATCAAAATCTTCAGTATCTTCTCCAAATCATAATTTTCATCGTCGATGATAATACTCATATCCTCTGATTCAATCGATGAAGTACTACTTTCCATTTTTCTTGGCTTGATCGTGTCTGCCGAAAATGAGTTTTTTTTATACGCGCTTCCCAGAAATAGGCGAGGGTCAAATTGTAGGATGTTCGGGAGATTCTGGAGGGAAGCGAGCTCACCGGCCCTGTTGGTTATATGGTCATGAGGATGATTGAGATTTCCGCCACTGCCAGTTTTGATTTTCATCTGCTTCATGAAGTTTCCGAAACGTGTCTCGAAGGCTCCTCCATCTTTTCTTGATGTCTCCCTCTAAAACAAAATATTGAATTCAGTTAAATAGTGACTAGAGAAATAGTAACGTACCAATATCAATGTTATAATTTTCTAATTTTAAACTCATTATTTGGTTTTTATCTTCTATTGGTTCAAAATGCCTCTTCGTTATAGATATTTAACAACTGAAGCTTGATTTAAAACTATAAGCTAGTCTTTCCGAATGTCGAATGTCATTCGAAGGCGAATTGTTCATGAAATTCGTGCAGCCGTAAGGGAATCATTGGGCTATGGGCAGGTGGCATTTCCCACTGACGAACAGGTTGATGAAATATCAAGAGAATTTCCGAATTGCGTGGTCTCCATCGATTTGTATCAAATGCCCACAGCATTATTGTGTATTATAACTATAAAAAATTATATTTTATAATTCTGCGAGCAGAAGCCGAACCTAATCACGAATTCATTTTCATTGATGTTGAAGTGACAAGTAACAATGGTATATTCGATCTTCGCAACTTAAAAAAGCAACTGAACCGTGAAGTTCGCAGAGTGCACATTTAGAATCAATTACCCGAAACGTGATAATTGAAGGTTATCCCTTGAAACCATATTTAATGCGTCCTTATTCTAACAGAACAGCTGGGCCAGATGTACATATTTTCTACAAACGTTTGTCATTTGGTAGGCGAACAGAGGAATGTGCGTTTGGTATCCTCAGCAATAAGTAGCGATTACTTCTTAAAGCAATAGAGGTAAACCCGGATCGAGCAGATGTTGATGTTAAATGTATATGCTTATTCCATAATACAGGGTGCTTCAATGAAAATTAAACGGAGGCTATATCTACCAAGATATTGATTTCTGATCAAAACGCAAAAATAGGTCAATTTTTGTTTCAAAGGGGACATCTCTTGGGGTACAAAACTTGCCTGAAATATCAACGCCCTAAGCGGGGGTTGCAATCCCTGAACATTTTGAATAGGGAAGATGAGTCGAGTGATGACTCAGAAGAAAGGTGGTATCTTTGTTTACATCGCCTTGAACGAATTACCATTTTTAATTGAAAACTGTAAAAGATACAGGGTGAGCAACTGAAAGAGAGGGAAGACTATTTCCCTGAGACTATTCAAGTTTCAGTGAAGTAAAATGGAACAGATCCATGCTGATCACTGGCAGTCATCATCAAGTACCATCCTCATCTCGAATTCCAACCCCTAGAGCAGGAGTGACAACCTTTGAAAATTTGGAAAAGTGTAGATGGGTCGAGTGATACCTCGAAAGAAAGATATTATCTTTGTCTGCATTCCCGTGAACGAATTTTCATTTTTGATTGAAAACTGTAGAAGATACAGAGTGAGCTACTCTAACTCCTATGGAACTCAATGAGAATAGAATTATTGCGAGCAGTCATGAAGGCAATCGAAATCCTTTACTTGAAAGGTATCACTGGATCGAAATATTACCCCTGCTCTAGGGGTTGAAATTCGAGATGAGGGTGATTTCGGAATATGACAGCTTTTGATCTAAAATAAATCTATTCCAGTTTTTCGCACTAATACTCCAATAGTTTTGGGGTGATAGTCTTCTCTATTTTTCAGTGGCTCATTCCGTATCTTCTACAGTTTTCAATCAAAAATGAAAATTCTTTCACGGGAATGCAGACAAAGATAATACCTTTCTTTTGAGTTATCACTCGACCCATCTACCCTCTTCCAAATTTTCAAGGGTGGTCACCCCTGCTCTAGGAGTTGAAATTCGAGATGAGGATGGTACTTGATGAAGACTTCCATTGATCAGCATGGATCTGTTCCATTTTACCCCACTTAAAACTGAAACTGGATAGTCTCAGGGAAAAAGTCTTCCCTATCTTTCAGTTGCTCACCCTGTATCTATTACAGTTTTCAATTAAACATGTTCAAGGATTGCAATCCCCGCTTAGGGGGTTGATATTTCAGGCAAGTTTCGTACCCCGAAAGATGTCCCATTTAAAACAAAAATTGGCCTGTTTTTGTATTTTGATCAGAAATGAGTATCTTGGTAGATATAGTCTCTATTTAGTTTTCGTTGAAGCACCCTGTATAATCAAATATAGAGAAGATATAGGAACATTTCAGTCGCAAGCAAGTGACAATATTTTGGTAACTAGTAATAAAGGTAATAATAGAGGTACTTTGAGAGCATGTGATGTCAGAGAAACTTGAAAAAAAAATTTTATGAACAGCAGATAAGATTCGGGAGGTACCTGTCTGTTATTTCAAATTTCCCTTGTTTTAATTTACCTTTCCTTATTTAAGATATTATGGAAGTTAATTTATTACATTCATAAAATAATAAGATTCAGAAACATAAATATAAATGATGAAAAACAACCGTTCTAACGTTGTGACATAAAGTATATATAAACATATCTACTCGGTAGGGTCGTTTTAATCTAAAACTTCTTCCGCAATTTTTTGGGTGAATTCTGTATGTGACAGTTACATCCCGTTGGTCCTAAAGATATGTTCTTTCTCGCACGAGCAAAAAAAACTTTTCGAAGTCAATCTGTTCGTTCGAAAAATCCCAGCAGACTGTGATAACCAGAGAAAAGATCCAATAAGAAGGTCGACTTACCGACCAAAACATTCAACAGCCCTTCATGACCCCTCACCTATCTATCTAGTACTCCCATAATAGAGATAGATGGCACTAATTTAACCACGTCAAGTGTCAAACTCTGTCGATCAAACTTCAATCGCCAATAAATAAATTGTCAAATGTCTGTCAATGTCAAAGTTTTCAGTTTCCCGCTGAACCATTTTATTTTCGCGGTTTGTGCTTCCAAAATCATTTTCTTTTCAGGTGTTTCCGTTGCTGGTGTCTTGGACTCAAATTTTGTAATTCTCTTGAAAATTGATGGTAAGTAAATTGAATTTGTGAAGTTTTAACCGATATTTTGTGCAGCTTGAGCACTGTTTGATTCTACGGTACCTAATTTGGATTTTATCCAAATATTATCGGTTTTCTTCTCAATTTTGAGGTTCACCCCTTTGGCGTGCGGCAGGAAAGGAGTATACCATACAAGAGGACCCCTGTGAATGGCGAGGAAATAAAAGTAGCCGAGGAAGCCTTTTTTCGAGCTCTGAAAAGATAAGTTAATACGAATTATATAAATTTTCTTGAGGTTCTCAACATTCAAATTTGTCAGGATGACTTCGTTAGGGAGTAAATATCGCTGCAAATTTCCCACATGCCCCAACAAGTAAGTCTTCCGAGCTGAAAATATCATTTTCCATGTTTTCCCTCGACAAGATCCATCAACTTGTTTGAAGTGGAAAGAGTTTTGTTCTATAAGTGAAACTGTCGACACCACTAATTTTTTCTTATGTAGTGATCACTTCAAAGAAGTAATTTGTTGATGCAAATCAAAAAAGATTGAACCGTGGCGTTATACCATCTCTTTCTATTTCGAAAAATGAACCATCTTGGTCTTATATAAATAAATATATCTTTGGCATCGGTTGGAGAAGGTATGGTTCAAGTATTCTTCATTACGGTCCTTCAACCAGGATCCTTTAGAGAATTTATTTTGTTTTATTAGACAGCATGGTGTAGGGAACACAAACCCTACTTGCCGCCAGTTTATTGCTGCTTTAAAAACTTCTGTTATAAATGGCTCAATATCACCCATAATTAATGGAAATTGTAAAGAAGATGTCTGTGAGAATTTGAATGATTTGTCTTCTTTTTTGCAGACTAACTCACAGAAGATAATCACTGATTCTGAGGATTTAGAACCTTCTATTCGTGAAGAATATAATGAGATCTCTGGAAATCTACCAACTCCTATAACTGACAATTACGCTACCTACTATGTGGCAGGATACCTTTTGCGAAAAATTACAGTCCCAGAATTTCAAGTATGTAATGAAGAACTTTTCAGCGAAGTTCCCCAACAACAACACACGTTTATAACATTTAAGGAATTTTGTGATAATAAGTCTAAGTTAACGTATCCTTCAGTAAAAATTTCTCAATTCTTAGAAGACATTCACAATAAACTTTACTTTTTCCTGAATAGTGAGGGGCATCAGGAAAATCTTGCTCTCAGATTCAAAGATATTTACAAGTCTCCTTTTTCTCAATTCGATTTTTGTCAATTACATTCGGTGAAAGAATTTTTGAAAGGGCTACTCTTCTTCTAATTTTTAAATTCATTAAGGATAAAAAGAAAGAAACTGTTACTTCTGGGACTGAAAGCAAATCCAAATGGTTTAGAAGCAAGTAGGACAGCAATCTTTGATGGGTTCAATTATAGGTGTTTATTGTGATTTTAAAGAGGGGGTTATCCTCACCCTACTATGTGCGTGTTATTTATTTACCATCGAACTTATACAGTTGGTGGTACTATACATGTTGTTTTGTCTGGGCTTTTATACCATTTTATAATTTACAAACATGTTTTCTAGTCTGTGATATTATTTATTTTCCTCCATTTACACTGATGGGGGAAAAACTGATCTGTGACCAAATAATTGAATTTTTTGGGTCCTTCACACCCTACATTCCCTTTGTTATCTATAATTCATGTTCATTTTATGATATACACATTGTTATTATTAATTCGATTCTCTGAGTTCTTTTTACTCAGAGTATATATTCGTTTTTTTTGTTACAATGGGCTTTTTACACCCTGCTTACACATAAGGTTCTGCGGGCGGAACCTTATATATTTGGTTTATATTTTTACTATGAACCTATCAATTGAACACATCAGGAATATTAATGCAACCTTATTTTCCAAGATTAGTATTGAAATTGCCTATTTTTACCATATTCAACAATTTTGAGTGATGTCAAATTCTTTTAAATGAAAAGCAGTATGGGGTAACTGCTATGAAGATGACAGAGAAGGCAGTTCACCACCCAACGGGGGACCACTGGTAGCAATGGAGGACCAATATTATGGCTGACAAAAATATTTCAGAATTTCTTTGTTATTTTGAATATTACAATGTACCTGTTTTCTGTGATATGTGATTTATATTTTTGATTTACATGTGTTGAGAATTTATTTTATTTTTGGAAATGTTTTCTGTACATATGGCTTAAGAGATTTTAGTTATTTCATAATAAAAGTGTTATTGTGAAAAAATACTCATTATTTTCTCAATTTTTGAACAGTCTAGTTGAGGCAGAAATGATCTGCATCGATTAGACTAGTTCATATACCCCATTTCAGTCAAGTTAAATTCGATCGTGGGAAAGCTAGAATTCAAAAACGGCGCCTTTCGGTTTAGTTTCCCATAATGGCACGTGTAGCGCTAGTTTCTATGCAGAGACGGCCATATTGTTCCTATGTCGGAGCACTGAGCTTATACTTCTCATTAGGGTCTGTTCTGTGGTGATAACTTCGCACCTCGCGCGTGTTAGGACGAAAATTGACAGAATATACGGGCACAGTGGACGTGGTCCCCCACCGAGCCATATGTTCCGATTATTCGTGCGTTTTCGGGCGAATTCTGACGAACTGATTTGGCAACTTTCCGCTCTCAGTGGACGAGAGGCCTAAATGTTCAAGAATGTGAAAAGATATTGTCCCTAATGTATTGTATCGGATCCTCACATTATCTAGCACCCAGATTCTCAAAGCAAGCCTTACATGCTATTTGTATTTTAACAGAACCCAAAGGGAAGAAACGAAAAACAGGCATTATGTCGTGAAACTTCATTTATATGGTGAGCATTTGCTTGCAACTGCTTATTAATTTGTGAAAAAATAAATCTGTGCTCTTTCGAAATTAAAATAAAAATCGACTCATACCGGTCATTTTTCCGTATTTCATTGAAATACAATCATGTCTACAATGAGATTAATGTGAGGAATTTTAGATTTTTCCAATACATCTTCAAATAACAGAAGAATAAATCATCAAATACACATTGTTCGTAAGTCTGTATTCGAAATCAGTGCTCGCGAACGATGCTCACTCAGTGTATTCTAGCTTTGAAGATCCCCATAATTTCATCATGATCTTCTCCGAAAGGAGCATTTAATGAAAAGTAGCTTAAAAAATGGTTCTCGGAACTCTTCGGAAACATTGCACAGATAGGTTAACCACCTGGTAGCGGCACGGTTAGTGCGCAAGCGTATAGAAATATGCTAAGCCCAGGTGCTCGGTTCGAATACGAGTTCGAGTCATGGATGTCGTCCTTGAAGAAAAAAGTAACACAACGACTTCGGATATATAGCTTAGATCTGACTCCATAAAAAATCATAGAAGGCCAGATAAGTTGTAATCCTTAGTGGTGGCAGTTATCATTGCACGGTCAAGATAAGTGGTTCGGACTCCACTATAAACTGTAGGTCCATAAAACAAACAAACAAACGAACAAACGCAGATAGGTTAACGTCTCAATAAACTCTGCTGATGACTTAATGTTTTCACATCCCAAGAATGTGTCACCTCCGCGTCCCATCACTGTAGGTAAAGGATATTCTGCTGTATATGAGGATATACAGACCTCTTGTTCTGAATGCACTAGCGACCAAGAACATGTTCAGTGGAAGGTGGAGCAGCCCCATACACTTTTTGCATTTTTTCTCGTAGAATTTTCTCTGGTATCAATATCTGTATCGATTCATCTTAAACTGATAGTCTTACTATGTGACTTTATATCAAAAATATGCTGTCTTACCTGATTAAGGATCTGGTAATATCAAAACTATATCTAATAGATGTAATGATCCTTCATCCTCGACTTCTGAAAATACAAATTTCATAGACGATCTTCTTCAAAATTGAAACCATTACTACGGTCAAACTGTAGTCTTTGATGATTTGTCCGAAAACAGTATATAACAGACCTTTTTCTTCAAATTTTCCAATTACATAGGCACCGTTCTTTAGGGTTAACAGGCTCTTCATAGTTATCTTATTCTTCGGTATTTTCAAGTTCGCCGATAAGTGAAGTAGAACTTTCTGTCAAGCTGAGATCTGTTTCACTGTCTTACCAATTGTTTCAATCTCTTTTACTTCTTTTTGGTTAGCTTCATTCATGAAAACCTTCATTCAATAAACATAACGCTGTATTTCTTAATCTTGCTTTACTTTTCCGTTTTTTTCGAATCTATTCATCTCATTATTTTTTACAATTCTTCAATTTTAGTCACTCAGGCGTGTCTGTACAAGTTCTTGATTTTCCAAATGATCGACCTTCTTTCATTTGTGTACGTCTTGAACTTTCTGGAAAGGCTTTATCATTTCTGGTGATGGTGCAGGGTTATCAAAATTCATCACTGTTCATGCAAGATGTTGTGAATGAAGTGAAGGCGAGACATCTCTGGACAAAGTCGGCGGTGTTCGGGGAGAAACAACATCAAGTACAGCAGTAACTTCAGCAAGCTCATAACCAGCTATGCTCATCCTAATTGGTGCCATTGGGATTTGTTACAGGATTTGAATGATATATGTGAACCAGCGCAAAGTATCATCATTGACAATCAACTTATTAAGAGGCCATATATTTAGGATATTATAAATGTTAAGTGTCTCTCTTAGGTTGAAAACGTGCCACTCCAATATCTATTGGTTGAAGGAGAGGGGTCGGATGAGGTGGAGAGGAGAGGCACACAATCCCATTGTCAAGGCAGTAGTTGATTGCATTTATAAAAATCTGACGGTCATGATTGTCTCATAAGAGCAATATTATATTTTCTTTCGATCATAAGGTGTGTTTCTGGATGTCCTTTAAAACATCAACAAAAATGCTCCAGTTTATCTATCCACATTCCGAGACTACACCTGAAGACCCTTCTGATGCACCTTCTAAGAAATGGTTCTTATAGTATACTCAAGGAAATAATAAGTGCATTATAGTGCTTTCACTTGCTGAAATGACACCACCAAATATGACCAGTCCTCCTCTTTCAGCAGGCACTATTTGAACATGTTTTTGACTCTTGTCAGCTCAAAACAATAGAAATACTAGATTCGTCGATGCTAAAAATGGATCGGCAGTGAAATTATGTTTCCGGTTTATATTCTCTAGGTTTTGTAAGAAATCATACACTACCGTTGAGTAAATCGAATGATCTGGCAGCGCTTGTATTTTCAGATTTACACAAACTTAAATTTTTATGGCGTTCTCAGAAATTTTCAGACCAGTCTGCATACTATTATCATTCCAACTTGCAGGATATTTTATATTATTGGATTCAGCAAATTCATACGCAGGTTTTTTTAAATTGAATACATGTCAGTCCATAGTGCAAAATCTTGTGTTTTGCGTAATCTTTCGATGAAGCTTTGAAGTGTTCGTGCATTGTGGATGCTGATTTCCGTTGAGAGAGTTTGTTTTTCAAAACCTCATCAATAGTTTTCAACATTGCCTGTTCATCTACTTCTCCACTCCTTATCTTTCTTTCCTGACCATATTCTCATCACATGAAAATGAAATAAGACTATTCCTCAAAAAACCAATCATATCTATCATTATTCACTTATCAATTCATGAGCTCATCCCTGTTAACTTTTTTTTAAATAATACTGAATAATCTAGTAAACAGCTTTCATCAATAAAATATGTTCGAAGTGAGGTTATAAAATTACTTACGCGTGGCCGAGTTGCTTTCTGTGCCACCTCGTCGCACACTGTTGTCGCATAACACGTAACTCATGGAGAAACTCTGGCCCACTTTTCTCATCAGATAGGCAAGTATCAACTAGCTTTTCAATGAACTGCCATCATAAATTAGGAGGAGTAGTCAGTGGAATAATTCTTTCAATTCTAGAATTACAGAGTTGAATATGGTATATGTTCTTTATATCCGAGATACATTTCAAAACAACCTTCAAACTAATAAATAAGTGTGCACAAGTACATGATTGATAGTTGTGCTATAAGTGGAGTATCGGTAGTGCTATAAGCAATGTCAAGACTCCATGGTAACCAGTACTGAATGATGTAGGTAAAGAAAAGCTGACCTCCATGACTTTTTTATCTATTTATCTGAATGAATGAAGAGGAGAATAAATTGAAATTTGAAAATTACATAGATTATAACATAATGTCAAGTTTTAATGTAAGTTATAACACGATCGAAAGAATGCACAGTATGTAAAATTGATAAACTTTCAAAATACCCTAAGCTTCCTATGATCGGTCCTAAAGTGTAAGCTCAGGAAAATGAGAAGAAACGGGTAAACCATACGTAAATTTCCATCCGAGAACAGGGGGGGAAATGTCTGTTGTGACTGAGTTCTGAAAAAGAAGTGAAATTAAAATGATTGTTCATAAAAACAAAACAGAAGCAAGACGAGGTACTAATAACGAATATACTTTCTTATTATTTCATTATAATTAAGTGCAGAATACTTAACGAAAGTAGCAAGATCATGTACTGAACTAAAAGATAAATCAAACAATACATAACTTACTCATAATATATCACCTCAGAACAATAATTCAGGACAATCAGCAACTTTGAAAGAGATCCGTGTGTTCATTTCGTGGCTGCTGAGTTTCCATCATTGGCATCGAAAGTTAAATATTTGCTTTTAGTACCTCCATATAGACCACAGTGAAATATTTTTTCATCGTCTTCAGTAATGATCCATACATCCCTCTCTCTATTTGGGTATATCTCCATTAAGATATTTGCACAAGAGCTTACTATCCGTTCATAACAATTTGTTTTTACTCGACGACAGCCCTGCCCTATTGCTCATTACCGGCACCTGTTTAGTTTTCTTCTCATATATTCCAAACTATTTGACGATTAAAATTTCTTTCACAGCATTTGGTATTTATACTTAGTATATTTAGTAACTAACAACACTTTGATTGGAAATGTTGAAAAATCTGTCTCTAAAACATAAAATGGCTCTCCATGAGACTAGTCAAGTGCTTCAAGTTTTTACTCAGAATGCAAACTCAAATACAAGGACAATAATACTTTTGACAAAGAGATTTATGCAGTTGCATTAGTCCAAAAAGACCCCTACTAATACAGTTTCCGTCGTAGACACAATCAGAGAAAAGAATTATTCTAATCGATGAACTTCAAAAATATCCGAAGTAGACAAAAAGAGTGTGGGATTTTTTTTGACCATGACAGTGGTTAAAATTTCAGTGGTGTTCAGATTGGGCGCAAGCCAAATCAGTGGATAATCTGCAAAGCGAAAAACGGATGCTACAAGTGAGTTTATGAAACTGCAGAATCGTTCACTGATAGGTAGGAGAAATCAAAAAGAGGTTTGCAGATAGCATACCACCTGCACACATATAATTCTTAAGGCGACCATGTAGAAGAAGTCAAGATATGAGCAGAAGAGAACATTTTAGTCCATTGATAACGTTATTCTAATAGAAAAAATCACCCTTCTCTTCCTTCAACTTCACGAAACAAATTCATGTTCTTTGTTCTTCTCTGAGGTAGAAAGGTCTTGGAAAATACAACTCTATACAACATTTCTCTTTAGATTCTGTTGTATGCATGCATAAACCTGTTTCTCCGTCAGCTGCTTTCGAAAAATATTTTCGAAGTGCTGCTTTGTGCAGTTGAAAATACAATATAAATTCAGTTTAGAGAAGTATACCAAGCTTGTAATTCTGTAGTGTATGTTGAAATTACAAAAATCAGAGAAATTGTCGTTTTTGTTCTGATCTATTTATTATATTACCAAAGAATATAAATTAAGCTGATGTTCGTTTTATTCTTTCTCAATTCGAATTTGTGAAATTTTTTGTTATTCGTTTTTCAGACAGGATTAAAATATCTTTTATTTTTTTCGTGAAAAATGCATTTCATATAGAGTTTTGGCTACTGAGTGGTCAAAACTCATTCTGCCCAGGATGGTTTCAACCAGGGATATAACGAAGGTAATTATATCGCAACAGCATTGGTGGCAGGAGAAATATTTTTTATTTAGAGACAAATAAAGCAATATTCAGTCGATTTTTTTTCTTTTTAATTATAAAATAAAACACAAACAATGAAAAAAAGGGCATGTTTCCAAATAAACAAAAAACTGAATTAAATGAATTGAATCTCAAAGTAGCATATTATATTTTATTATATTAAATGAACAAAAGCTTTCAAACAATTTCTATCGAATGAATTGACTACAAAAGTAGTGTGCTATACTTCACGAACAAAAGCTTTGAAGCATTGTCTCCATCCAATCTATTTGTTAAAGAGTCGCAGATTTGGCCAGCTCCCCTAAAAAGTTCGTCGCTTGCTACCGAGCCTGGTGGACACGACATATATGGGCGGACAATTGATTGAAGAGGCTGGAATTTTGCATTTCCATTTACTTTCCACCTCAATAAGGATCATCATTAACTTATTCGTTTTTCTTTGTTATACACATTTAGTATATTTTACATTACAACAAATTTTTCAAAAACTACACTATTTTCAAATTTGGTATTATCCTCTTCTTCATCGATATTCGACAGAACTGTTTCGACATTTCTACGGGTAGCTTCTGCTGGTAGTTTCATTCTTGCCCGTTTTTCTACAGGAACGTCAATGTTTTCAGCCTCATTTTTAGATGTATCTGCATCATCAAGTAATGACTTCAATTCTGTTTCAATCTTCTCTTTAATCACTTCATTAAAAAATTTCGTTTTATAGCGAGGATGTAGATATGTTGCTATTGTAAAGAAATCGTTTGATTGAAGGCGACCAAATCTTGAATTTAATTGGTCGATGGTATATTTTATTATACTTTTAAATTTTTTCATTTGTGTCTTGTTTACTGTGTAACTAGTGAAAAATAATTGACAATAGAGCGCACGTAGTGGGAGCCAGGGAGATTCACCGCGCGATTTGTATAATGAAATATGAACCTGTTCATAACAGTCTACGTAGGCCGCCACCGCTACGTTATGCTTCAACCTCCAATTTAAAAATGTCGGAGCCGAAGTCGGATCCAAAGGTGTAATAATAATCGGAAGATGGACTTAACGGAGTGGCAGTCGAAGCTCAGTAACATCCCTGATTTCAACCTCCCTGTCCTAAACGTACCAACTATGAATGAAGATCATCTTTTCCAAGACTGCATACGGCACAAGTGAAAGACTCAAAGAAGTGGCACTACAAACCTTATGATTATAACATTCTGAAAATTATTCGTAATCCCCTGAAGAGAGTGAATGGTGAACGAGTGTACTTTGATTTTGATGAAACATTGATCGTGTTAAAAAATTCTCTGATTTTTCAATGTGCCTAATATTTTTTGAGATGTTAGCATAGTTCTGACTACTGAACTTTTTTTCTAGATATGCAAATGAATTATGTTTCTTTAGTTAATATATACCTGGCCTAGAGGGAGGAGCAAATACCAACCGATTAGAATATGTGGTTGATAGTCCCAAAATAAACACCTCAAAAAAGTCTAGGGAACACTTCTGAATATCGCTTTATCGTATCCAGAACGATCAATATGGATGATTTTCTTCAAGAAATGAACACCTGCATCAATTTCTCACCAAATTATGTAGAGTGCCGTAACAGATTTCTGTTTTTTTTTTATAAAAAACTAAAAATGCAGCAGATGCGACGCTGCTTTATAATCATTGCATGTATTCAGTGTTTGAAATCAGTTAGTTGACACTTTGTTTCTGTTGTAAGCACAAATCAAAGATTTAAGTTTTGTGATTCGAACATGGAAAGACGATATTTGACTAGAGAAGAGATGTTACGAGCCGTTGGCATGCTCCAAGCTGGGAGCTCACAACGGGAAATTCCCAGGGTTCTAGGAAGTAGCCCAAATGTCATAAACCGTTTATGGTCGCGTTTCAATGAAACTGGTAGCGTAGAAGAACGCCATACAGATCGTTTCAGGAATACTACAGTCGCCCAAGACCGATGTTTGGTTTTACAAGCCAGAAGAGATCGTACTACCACAGCATTTCAATTAGCTCAAGAGCTATCACGAGTTCATAATGTACAAATTTCCTACCAAACTGTGAGAAATTGACTGCACGAAGGTCAACTCCACTCCAGACGTCCTTTAAGAGTTCCACAACTGACCCATGGAAATCGCGCTGCTCGTTTAGCTTGGTGCCAAGAACACGTAAACTGGGATCAAGACAGGTGGGCCACAGTTCTCTTCAGTGATGAATCTAGATTTAGTTATTATCCCGATTCGGGAAGAATTCGAATATGGAGGGAACCTGGAAAGCAAAACCGTCTCCAGCCTGCTCGAGAAGTTGTTAGACAGGGAGGCGGATCAGTGATGTTTTGGGAAGGTATACGCCTTGGTGGAAGAACTGACCTCGCTTTCATACAGAACAACCTCACGGGAAATTCTTACGCAAATGAGATAGTTTTACCTGTAGTGGTACCGTATCTCCAAACAATGGGTCAAAATCCACTCTTCCAACAAGATAATGCCCCTCCTCATCGTGCAAGAGTTGTCTTGAACGTTCTTGAAGAGAATGATATCGATCTTCTACCGTGGCCATCCTGCTCCCCAGATCTGAATCCCATCGAGCATGTGTGGGGCACCCTAAAAAGAAATCTCCTGCATCAAAATGTCTTCAATCATGAACAGGAGCTTCGATTAGCAGGGGGCTTGGAATGACTTAGGCCAAAATGTAATAGACAATTTATTATTGAGCATGCCGCGACGGTGCCAAAGTGTCATTAATAACAGAGGTGGACCTTCTGGGTACTGAAAAATATAAATGCTTCCATATCGTTTCGAAAATATTAGTTCAGGTTTTTTTTTGTGTTTTACCAAATTTCGTCATTTTCAAATTTCAATTTTTTTTTATAATAGGTGCTTTGGAGAAGTCAAATATTATTTTGTATTCTTGAGAATACATTATATACAATACATCCTAACAAAAACCGAAAGATTTCTATAAATACGAATCATCAAAGTCATATTTTAAAGATATTGGTAAGTGTTCTCTAGACTTTTTGAGGTCTTTATAAGATTGATGGTAAACAAAACTCTCATAGCTACAGACTTATTAAGATATATGAGAATATATTAGTAAACAATGTAGGAACCCTTATAGAGCCAACACTATTAGAGTCTCAAAGCGGATTTAGAAAAGGGAGTAGCACACAGAATCAGATTTTCACCTGAAAGGAGATTATAAAAAGGAAACTGACTAATGGGGAAACCCTGTAATTAGCATTCATGGATATGGAGAAAGCGTTTGAGCAACAAGGGCAATAATTTGGGATATTTGGAGAAGGTGAAAATAGAATAAAAAGCTAACAATGGCAATAGAGAATCTTTATAAGAAAACACGGATTGTTTTAGCAGGAAAAAACTGCTACATCCTATGGGTACAACAGGGAGGAAGATTACATATGGAAAGTACTATATATGGACAATACCACTACGTTATGTCTTTGGCACGTGTGTGACTTGAATAAAATTTGGTTTCTTTCGTTTCCTTGAAACCTTCATCAAGAATATTCAATTCAATTGATTATCATAAAGTTCAAACCTATATTATATTTATCAGTATTACCACAGTTTTAAATTGCCATATTAGTGAGCTTATTATAAAAGGTGTTCCATCTCAAAAGAGCCACCCTGTATATTTTTTATTCCATAGTGATTGGTGAAAATTTGCCACAACAGGTCGAATAATTTTGTTGGAAGACATCTTTAGGAAATATTTGAGGCTCTTACGAGCAACCTCCAAAGAGGGCGCACTTCCACTCCATTTGAAAGCTTTTGCAGCCTCCTTAAAATGGTTTATGAGAAAAAAACGGCTCTTTCTTGCAAGAAAATGTTTGATGTATTTTGAAATCTCTTTTAACCCACTACAACAACCTCAAAGAGATTTTATTGTTTTATATAAATTGCAATCTTTCTCATTCAATAAGTGAAATATGTATAACTAAAAAAATTAATGAAAGCATTTGTTTTGACTACATTGTTTGTGCATAGAAGCAAAGTCTGATAATATGTTGGTTCCATCATTTGATACATTGTAATTGGCGAGTTTACGGGAGAATTGAAAATCCGTCCTCCACGCAATTAATATTGTGCATAGATGAAGCCTCTCTGGGCATCATAAAGTCAAAAGGGAATCAACTTCATGCTGACCTTAGGGCAGCATTCTTCGACGAACTGGAAAATTTTAAGTCTAGTTCAAAAACGGTAGCCGAACAGGGGCGAAGCTTTGCACCCTTCCTTGCAGAGAATAAGGCTCCGGAAAAAAACGTAGATCCGGAACATATGGACGTGGGAGGAACAGTCGGGGAGGTTGTTCCGGGCCCTGACCTTTGCCTTCCCGACAGAACAAAATCTGTCGGGAAGAGAGGTCAGAGCCTGATGTATCGCTCAGGCCCACCTCCCACGGAAGGCCCTGAGGAGACGCATGCGGCTCCCAGCCGGGGACATCATGCGAGTCCTAGGAGACCAAAAACACTGACGGAGAAGGGTAACCTGCCATCCTTGAAATGACAGGGGGCACAATAAGGTATACACAAATAAACCTGCACCACTGCATAGCCGCAACCGACCTATTAAGTTTGCGACTTGCAAAATTGCATATATTCATATCACTAATACAAGAACCTTAGATGAGAAGCGGAGTGGTTAGGGGCCCGATAGCCTCAGATGGAAATCTTTTCTGCTACAGGGACGGCCTGACCCCTAGGACATGCGTTTTCGTCTCTAAAAGCATTAGAACTCATATATTACCTAATTTCTTTCAGATACCTGGTAGCAGCCAGAATCGATGAAAAAGACTACACAGATAGTACCTTTGTGGTATGCTCATCATACTTTCCCTACGACTCGCAAACACCACCTCCAAAACGTTCGTCACATCGAATTGAAAAGAAGTCCGGGACCTGACTTAATGAAGCGAACAGTTCACCTCAAGATTTAAAACTGGCGAGTGACCACAGAAGTAGTATCTGTTTCGACATCACAAATGTGCCGAAACAACGACCAGTGCCTTACAAAGACCCCAAAATAACCAATTGGAACCAATTCCGGGAACAACTATCGGAAATGGTGGAAGCGACAGCTAAGACATCGAGAAACATCAAGGATCTGAAAGCTACCGTTGAGAAACTGCAAGCCAGCATCATCTTGGCGTACAATAATAGTTGCCCTATACAATACAAACGAGGCAGGAAGAAACCCCTATGGTGGACAGCAAGCGATTTGGACAACTACAAATAGGCCCAAAGAGCATACAAAGGATCGAGCAAAAAAATACAAAAGAGAAGCATGGAAATCCAACTTCAAGGAAAAAGAGGTTTTACTGGAGGCAGGCCGTCTTCGAGGCATCCTCTCTGCAGCAGGCCTGACGGACATCCAAAGTTTTGATACACCGAAAGGAGTGAAATCACATACGAAGGATAGAACACTGGGACGCTTGGCGGAACTTCGCTTTCGGGTTTCCTCATCGATAACATAGCAATCCAGAAGTCAAGTTGACACGCTGACAAAGCAAACTGAAGTACAGCCCCAATAGTAGTTACAGTGGAAAAGGTTCGATAGGCAGTAACTATCTTTCAACCATATAAAAGACCAGGAGCAGATTTTATATACCCTGCACACTCTATAAAAGGAATGGACCAAATTGTTATGCATTTATTCCACATCTGCAGATCATACCCATCCTTGGGATACGTTCCGGACTCCTGGAAAAGTTCGGGTTGTCTTCAGCACTACACTCTGTAGTAGGGTATATTGAGAAAGGACTGGGAAAAGGCCCATATCAAGGTGAGTGGGACGTCTGTTAGTGACCAGGTGCATCGAGGCTCACCTCGGCGAGTTGACCGTCCGGGGGACCGCCAGCAGGGCATGCCCTGAGAAGGAAGTACTATCTAGTCTCCCCTGGAACCTCGTGCTGGATGGGCTTATGCCGATGATCTCGTCCTCCTTGTTCGTGGAAAAAACCTCAGTACCATATGCGAAGTTGAGCAGAACGCTCTGCAAATGACTGAACAATGGTGCAGAGAGAACAGCCTGTTTGCTAATCCAAACAAAACAGGCCAAACTAAATTAATTGGGACAATCACATCGAAAGACTAGCGCAAAGAGCGAAAAACACACTCGTATAGTGTCCTATACTGAACAAGAAGATGAAACGGAACAAAATAAACAAGATCCAAAGGCGAGCATGTCTATCGGTCACGGGAGCCTTCAGAACCACACCCACGGCGTCTATGGAGTGTCTTCTGGGCGTCTCTTCACTCCACATAGTGGTGGAGGAGGTGGCATGAGGCCTTTTTTGAGACTGTAGGAAGGAGGTATGTAGAGGGACAGAAATCCAACTTCTGGACACTCTACATCCCTCAACAATATTAGAGAAGTCTGACCTGACATTCTCACAAGAAAAGATCAAAAGAGTGCCACATACCACTTTGATGAAACCTTAAAGGTCGTCATTCCACCAAAAGGAATTTGGTCCACACCCCACGCCTTACTCATACCACAGGGCTCCACCTGGTTTACAGACGGGTCCAAAACCGGGATGAATGCAGATCACGTCACCGTAACACACGCAGAAATATTTACCATTCTCCGGTGTTCACAGGAAAACCCACACAGGAACTACAGATAAGCATACATCTACATATGCTCTGACAGCCAGAACGTCCTTGGAAATCTGAAGGGTACGAAGGTTACATCCGAACTAGTTGACGAATGCAAAGCAACACTTCGACAACTCAGTGCTACAAACAGAGTAACTCTGCTTTGGTGCCCATCCCATCACGGTATCGAAGGAGATGAGATAGCAGACAGTCTTACCAAAAAGGCAACAGCTGTTAGGCCAATGGGAGAAGAAGCTATTCTGACCAGCCCGTGAACCAACGTGCTTTCCTTCTTTCAAAACTGGAACACCACCGAGGCTCTGAACTATTGGGCAGGCATCTCGGGACTGAGACAGTCAAAAGGCTCATAAAGGGGCCGCAATCAAAGAAGAGGGTACATAAACATTTATCCCTCGATAAAAAAATATTGGAATGGTAGTTGGCCTATTGACGGGACACCAACTCAATAAACACCTACACGTCCTCTTCGAATGTCCCGCTCATAAAACTACCAGACTGAACACCTTGGGCGCTGAAACATAGCGCCCCGATGATCCAGGAGGTCCCCTACAACAGTCTTGCAAACATCATCAAAAAGTTTTTGCAAGACTGATAACAAAATAACACAACACGTCAAGCACAATGGGCCAAATGGCCTGAGTGCTGCCCATAAGGACGCCTTGCAGGAAGGAGAAGAAGAAGAAGAAATCAGTCATTGTGTTTCTACTTTGGGATGTGATTGAAATTTCAAACAAAAATTATGGTGTACACATCGCAAGAACGTGTTGAGCTGGTAAGCCTCCATTACCAAATCGAAATTCTGCACGAGTTCATTGAAACGCTTTCAGTAATGAATGAAAAATTGTGAATGATGAAGCAGCAGCTGTGGCGGTATAGGGACATGTCTTATGCCAACCTATACGACAAATGTCTGCAGCTGATGTGAGGCAATCTAACGTTTCTAGAATTTTATATAAATACCTCCATCCGTATAAAATTTAATCAGTTCATAAAATAAACGATGATGATTTGGTTTGAAGACAAGAGCTTTGCCAAATTATGGCCGGACATATCAACAAGAACTCACATCTTCTGTATAACGTTTGCTTTTCTGACTAATGTACTTCTTCACTTCTTTCAGAGGTTAACTGGTGTAACTAGATTATTTACAAATCCTCATGTGTTTCGAGGAACCCAACATCATTATCCGAAATAGCTAAATGTTTTAGTAGGAATTTCCAGAGACTATCTAATTAGACATTCTGATAATTTAAACGTCGAAATTTATCGCGATATGCATCAAAATACGAATGTTCTCTCGGTAACAGGAAAACAAGAAAACGATCACCTACTACTTGAACAACAATTGCATTTCCAACTAGGCGGAACTCCCTGTACCAGTTTACCAATATCCTGATCGTTGAATTGGTAGAAGAGGTCCAATAGAGTAGCCTGCCAATCCCCTAAGCTGAACCTCCTTGACTGCTTATTTTTCTGAGAATTTGGATGATTTGTAGTTTAGATGATTTTCATTCTAGATTGTATTATTATATGGAAATGATTGAAGGATACTTCGAACATTTAATTCGGAATTATTGCATTTCATTTTTTATTGTAATCATGATGAAACAATTAGATGTATTGGATAGTGTTATAGTTCGTAATAGGGCTTTCAAATGATATCAAAACAAAATCTACTTTCCTCATTTAAGGACTGAAAGTAAGTGAATTTACATGCATGTTGAAGGCGCTAACTACTCTGGAAAAATTTCCCTTCAAAACAAAAAGTGATTATAATCATGAAAAGTAGGATCATTTGAGATTTGATATTTTCGCGAAAAAGATTCGTTGAGTCCTTCATTGTGTGTACTGAATTATAATAAAATGACGAAATTTACTTCAGCTACTGTATACCTGAACTTGTTACTCGATTAATGGCGTGTGACTTGATATTAATTTTTATTATTTATAGAAGAAATCTTTCGAACATATAAATGTAGTGCGTTTATTATATAATACATAATAACTTAAATCGATTTGCAAAGCAATAAATACTTGGGTACATATCATTAACGATACATTGAGCGACTTGCGTCGAAACTTAAAGAAAAATAAAATTCAAGAATTGATAGTACAATGAACGTCAGTAAACACGGTTACCATAAACTCAACTTTTGGATTTTCTCCACCGACTAAGATTTGAAACTTTAAAATATTCAAGCAAATATTTAATAAGTCACAAACTTGAATGTTCGAAATTTATTGGTTTCCTTGTTACAACCCTTGGCCAAGAACCCGTGTGTCTGCTGAAATGAATGAATTTATGTGTCTAGTATCAGTATTCAGCGCACACAACTCAATTTCACCAAGTGTAAATACAGGGAGTGCAATAGAACGCGGATATTACATTTTCTCAGCCTGAAAGTTTGAATGGAAGCAAGAGATAGATTTCATTCTGGAAAGGGAAACAAATTTCAGGGGAATAAAGTATATAAGATATCTTACCACGTATTAGCATTGCTTGAGGTTATATTGAACAAACATTAGAGGAAGTTGAAATCACTTCCCGAACCCTTGGGTCATTCGTGTCACAAATAATGGTTTTTTAACATTTCTTTGACAAGACGTTCTAAACGTTCATAAAATGAAATGGATTCGGCTCGTTTCAGTTCAATAGAAGCTGAGTAACGAATTGTAATTCATCAAATGAATACGATTGTCCCTCTCGGCCCTGGAACCAGCTATAGAGATTCGGAAAGTGTCCATTTCGGCTCCAAGTAAATTTCAGGTGTATAATGTGTATGTCCATCTCGATCCGTATCCCTAATTTATCAATATTACAATAATTTTCCAATAGTAGGTTCTGGAAAGCAAACACATTTACGAATATAAGTGGTATTCAGTGATCATAATATTCTATTTTAAAACTTTAAATGGAGTTACAATACAATATTACAACATAGCATTGAAATTATTCGAAACAACTTTAATGTTATCCATTCTGAATTATTTTTATAAGCCTTCATTTCTTCTTGCATGAAGGTATCGTTTTTCTAACTTCAATATTTTCAAATTTGAAAAGTGAAAGTGAATACTATTATATTCAACATAAAACTCAGATTGAATGCTGAGAATAACATTTTCAAATACGAAAAGCTATAGATGTGTACAAAACATTGAATTATTGAACCGAGAATGAAATGATTCGCATGCATTTGTCGTTTTAATCAAAGCAGCAGATTAATTTGCCCAGATTAATAGTTGAAATCTAGAAGAATGCGATGAATAAAGTTATACGACAATTTCTCTAGTCATTCATCTTGTGGTTTGATCTCTTACTCTTCGAAGAAATAAAAATCTTCAAGAATAAAATATTGGACCCATTTGCCCCTCTCTGAGCTTTTCTCTCTATATTCGGAAGCCAAACCTAACCTTTGAATTTGGCGGTACCAAGTATGTGAGAGATGAAACCTACATCCTGTAGTTTTTGTATTTAACAAAATATTTAGCATGGTGAATAACCATTTCAAACTCAATCACTACTTCTGCTGGAGATAATTAATCTTGAATAATACTTTTTGATTTTTGATGAGAATATTGTGTTAGTTGATTAGTCTTTCAACAGGCCGCAAAATGAAGGAATATAATGACCATTGAGAAATACATGGATAGTGAATAATTGCTTAAAAAATCTGGTGCAGTATGAGAATTTGCGGTTCATATAAATACTTGTAAATCGCAGGTTCTGATCAAACGAAAATTACCAAATTCCCTGAAACATAATAGATCAATAAAAATTCATCGTTTCTGTCAGTTTTCAAGTAGAGTTTATTCAATGCCTCAGGAACCTCTAAGATACATTTTGGTAAAGCTGGTAACAGTTTACGGCGTGCATATTAAATATTTTTCCTTGCACAGTGTAGATCATTCTTCTTCAGTTTGGCACATGTCTTGTCTGATGATTTTCGACGGTTTTCCACAGACACCTTGTTCTGCCATTCGTTAAACAGAGGATCTCATATTTTGTCGTTGCAGCATATGTTGCTCTTTTGGTTGGTAGCCATGGTTTTCATTCGTATTCATTATAACATGGCTCGCTGATTCACCAACTGTATGAAGGAATACTGTACATTTATCTTCAATACATCTCCATTTAGTTTCTGCTAATACTAATCAACCATTATAATTTTTATGCTTGAAACTCTCTGGAGCTCTATTATTCCCAAACATTGCAATAACTTTCGAAATCAAATTGATTTTATTTTCATTATCTGTTTTATTTATATGTACAGTAAAATAATAACAATTATTAGTATTATCGTGGACTTATGCACTATCTCAGCTGTTAGCTGGATATAATTTCCCTTTCCCAGTTATTGTTATTATTTATTATCATGGACTTATGCACTATCTCAGCTGTTAGCTGGATATAATTTACCTTTCCCAGATTCAGCAATCAAAGGGAATAGGCTCGATTACAATATACTTAACATAAATTTCCTAGCTATCCTACGTGTATTAAGAACTAAAGCTTTTTGCATTCCTATATAGGTATTCTTCTGCAATTCTAATTTCTTAAGGCTATCATGCAAAGTTTTGGGTATTAACCAAGTCGAGGATACGATGACAGGAACAATATCTATTTTATCGAGGTGCCAACTCTGCTTGATCTCAATAGCAAGGTCTGTGTATTTGGACTTTTTCTCCTGGAACTTGTTCAGCACGTTGTTATTATTCGGTATGGCGACATCCACCAGGATTGCTGCTCTGGCTCTCTTATCATACACCACTATGTCCCGCCTATTCTTCGTCACCATTCTGTCAGTAATAACAGGCCTATCGTAGTATAATCTGATAGAGTCATTTTCCAATACGGGCGCCTGTTGATACTTGTAATATGGGTTGAAGGTATTCAGTAGTCCGTACTTGTGTGCAAGTTTCTGAAGAATAATGTTGCACACTTGATTATGCCTGTGAAGATAGTCCGTATTGGCCAGTTGTTCGCATCCGGACGTAATATGCTGTATAGTATCCGATATCATATGGCATTTCCTGCACTTATTTGTTTTTAATGTTCCGTCTATCATAATAATTTTTTTGTAGTTGTTTGTAGCGATCACTTCGTCTGGAATGGTCATAAGGAATATTTCTGTTTCCGCGAATAATTCTCCTTTTATCAACCTTTTGTTGAAGGCTTCTTCGTCGATGTGTGGTTGATTTATCTCATGGTGATGTCGTCCATGCAATTCCTTTCTTGACCATTGATCTTGATTTTCAGTATCTGATAGGAACGATAGATTCAGCAGGTCATCTCTGGTAGCAAGATTTAGAGGTGCATATCCCTTATAAGCTAACGATACCACTCTATGGAGGTCAAAAGTGAGAGCTTTTGCAGAGAAGAATTCTATGAGATTTTTTTTCTGTTTGGTGTGTAAATTGACAACATCTAATAATCCACGTCCTCCTTCTTTCCTCTTCAAAGTTGTTCGTATCACAGATGATTTTGAATGATGATTGTTGTGCTTTGTCAGCATCGTTCGGGTCTACCTTTGAATATCATCCAGTTCTGTCTTAGCCCATCTGATTACTCCAAATGAGTAAAGCCACACTGAAATGGCGTAGATGTTAATTGCCTTGACTAGATTCCCCGAGTCCAACATTGATTTCAGGACAATCTTCAGACGCTGACCGTATTCTGAAAGAATCTTCTCCTTTGATTGTTTTTGGTCTAGCAATCTGGCTTGTTGGTATCCTAGATATTTGTATGTTTCGCCATCCCTTATGCACAGTATAATATCACCGTTCGAAAGTTGTGTTTCACCATCTATGACTTTCCCTCTTTGAGTATTCAGGGCTTACATTTTCCAATCCCGAATTTCATATGAACATCTGCCGAGAACAGCAAATCATCCAATTGCTTCTTGTTCGAGGCATATAATTTGATGTCATCCATATACAGCAGGTGGGAGATTGTATGATAGTTCCTATCTGTTTTTATCCTAAATCCGTAACATGTTCTATTAAGCATTGAGGACAATGGGTTCATAGCTAAACAGAATCATAGTGGACTCAAGGAGTTTCCTTGAAAAATTCCACGATGTATGGGTATTTAGTCGGTTTTGATTGACTTATTGTTCATGTTGACCTGCAGAGACGTTCGCTAGTGTGTCATTGTTGTCTTCAAGAATTCTACCAGAAATGGATTAATTTTGTATATCTGCAATACTTCGACAAGCCAATAATGGGCAGTACTATCGAATGTCTTTAGATAATCGAGAAAAGCTTAATGAACATTCCGATGCCCTGCGTGTGCCTGTTTCATTATCACAGAATCGATGATGAGTTGTTCCTTGAACCCGTGGTGTTTCTTTCTGCATCCTTTCTGCTCCTCTACTAATATATTGTTGTCGTCAAGGTGTTGGTATATTCGATTGGATATGCATGACGTGAGCACTTTTTACAGTGTTGGCAGGCAAGTGATTGGCCTATATTGAGACGGATCCTGTGTTCTATCGCTCTTAGGTAACATATATGTTAAGCCTTGTGTTAGGAAAGTGGGTGTTCTCCTGGGATGTTGAAGAACATACGTGAGCTGTTTCGCTAGCACTCCATGGAGCTTATCAAACTTCTTACACCAGAAGTTGTGCATATTATCTATACCTGTGGCCTTCCAATTGTTGGTCGCTCTAACTACTTTTGTGATATATTCCTCCGTTATTTCTTCGAAGTCCATATGTTTGATATCAATGCGCTGTTTTCCATTCGTGATTCATTCCGCATCTTTATTGTGTTCATTGGGGTTCGACCATAGTGATGACCAATAATCAGTCAAGCACTGTGCGTTAGGTACTTCTCCGTTATTGTTGGTCGCAGTTTTGTTATTTCCCTTATAGCGATTGGCCGCGCTTTGGAGAAACCTTTGGTTTTGATGTTACCTTTCAGTACACTTGATGTATCTTGAGAGTCTCTTTGCTTTCGCTTGGAGTTTCTGCTTCAAAGTGTCCATACACACGTCGATATATTGTTTGTAATCAGCGTGTTTTGTGTTTGTACTAATTTTTCTATGAATTTTGCGTATATGGGATTTCAAGCGCCTTGAGTAGTCTTTGTGTCTCAGGAATTCTGTGAGGCGACCGTTATCTCAGCTCTAATATTGTCAATATCCTTGCTCAGTCGCCACGGTGGTTTTCTGACGCTTTTTGGTCCAGATTGAATCAGAGTTGTGAAGACTTGTTTGTGTAGTCGAAGAACCGCTACCGCTCCACAATAAATCAAAGTGTGAATTTTCCAAGGAGTTCTGGTCAGTGTATTCTTCAAACACTGGGTTTATGATTGCTAGGATGATATTGGTGTTCTTGTTCGTCTTGAGTTCGGGTAGTTTGGATCGTTTAGTTGGGTTACTACTCTATTGTGTTCTGATAGTGCTAAATACATGAATTCGTTCTGCTGGTTCGTCTCAGGGGGACGCTCTATAGTGATATTCGTTTCCATGGCTTCGATTATATCTGTATCACTTTCATTGACGGTAGGTATACCGTTATGAGTATCATCTTCACTTTTGAGCTCCATCATGACCTCTTCTCGAAAGCTTTGCGGCGTTTCTAAAGAGAGTAGCCTGCTTTTAACGATTGTTCTTCGTTGATCTGAAAATTCTCTGCTCGGATATGTGCTGTAATTCCGGATATTTCTCTACGAACGCAAGATGTAACGCGTATTTGTATGCTGTCAATTCCGATTCCAAGTTTGGAATCTTGTAATAGGAACGCATAATGAAGGAATTCATTTCTGGGGTCCACTTTATGCGTTTCCTAGGGAGTATGGCTCTCGTGATCGTAGGCATAATGGCTTGAGCGACCGTTGAAGCATCAAGAGTCGGTTGGGAGGTATTCATGTTATTTCCCACTTGCTTTTGTGTTGCAGTATCCCTACTCGATATCATGCTGCTTCCGTCGATAACCGAGGGAGACTGTGACTCAATTTCCGAACAAGACCCTCTTCCTAAATCTTGAACGCGACAAGAGGTTATGGTGGTACAATGTCGATTCACCCGTTTGTTCCTTAGATTGTACATCATTGGATAAGTTGCATTTTATACCTACTGCCAGATTCAGCTTGGGTACCTCGGGTTCACTAAGCCCGTACTCGGGAACAATTCTCAGAATTCAGGAATAATGTTCCTGAGCCCCTGAGGGGTTATAATTATTATTCGTTATCGTGGACTTATGCACTATCTCAGCTGTTAGCTGGATATAATTCACCTTTTCCAGATTCAGCAATCAAAAAGAATAGGCTCGATCACGATATACTTGACTTAAATTTCCTAACTATCCTAAATGTATTAAAAATTACAGCCTTTTGCATTTCTATATAGATATTCTTATGCAATTGTACTTTCGTAAGGCTATCATGCAAATTTTTGGGTATTAACCCAGTCTAGGATACGATGACAGGAACATTATCTATTTTATCGAGGTGCAACATCTGCTTGATCTCAACAGCAAGGTCTGTGTATTTGGACTTTTTCTCCTGAAACTTGTTCAGCACGTTATTCGGTATGGCGATATCCAGCAGCATTGCTGTTCTGGCTCTCTTATCATAGACCACCATGTCCGGCCTATTCTTCGTCACCATTCTGTTAGTGATTACAGGCCTATGGTAGTATAATCTGATAGAGTCATTTTCCAATACGGGCGCCTGTTGATATTTGTAATATGGCTGGAAGGTATTCAGAAGTCCGTACTTGTGTGCCAGTTTCTGAAGGATAATGTTGCACACTTGACTATGCCTGTGAAGATAGTCCGTATTGGCCAGTTGTTGGCATCCGGACGTAATATGCTGTATAGTCTCCGATATTATATGGCCTTTTCTGCAGTTATCTGTTTGTAATGTTCCGTCCATCATAATAAATTTTTTGTAGTTGTTTGTTGCGATCAGTTGGTCTTGAACGGCCATAAGGAATCCTTCTGTTTCCGCTAATAGTTCCCCCTTCATCAACCATTTGTTAGAGGCTTCTTTGTCGATGTGTGGTTGATTAATCTCATAGTGATGTCGTCCATATAATTCCTTATTATTATTATCATTTATTATATTGGACTTCTGCACTATCTCAGCTGCTAGCTGGATATAATTTACGTTTCCCAGATTCAGCAATCAAAGGGAATTGGCTCGATTACTTGACATAAATTTCCTAACCATCCTACATGTATTGAGAAATACAGCTTTTTGCATTTCTATATAGGTATTCTTATGCAATTCTAATTTCTTAAGGCTATTATGCAAAGTTTTGGGTATTAACCCAGTCGAGGATACTTCTTCAGCACGTCGTTATTATTCGGTATGGCGACATCCACCAGCATTGATGTTCTGGCTCTCTTATCATACACCTCTATGTCCGGCCTATTATTCGTCACCTTCTGTCAGTGATAACAGGCCTATCGTAGTATAATCTGATTTTTCTCATTTTCCAATACGGGCGCCGGGTGATACTTGTAATATGGCTACTTGTAATACTTGTAATATTCAGAAGTCCGTACTTACTTATTATTATTATTATTATAAGCCAGAGAACCAAGGACAATCCTATTTGGTTCTTTGAAATAAGAAAAATAAAGGCTCTATATGAATCGAATGGAAACTGAAATTATGAAACAATCATCAAGTGATACACTGGTTGCCATATCCCGCATTGACAACTTCCTGAGGTAAATTATTCCAAAAATTAAAGATACGACTGGCCAAGAAATGTTGTCTAGCGCTCGTTTTGAAATTTTCTTTTGCTAATTTTAAGCTATGACCCCGCAATCGTGAATCCGTATTCCTTTTGAATAAGGTCGGAATGCCTCCCCTTATGAAGTTTTCAGTGCTCTGAACGTCACGATTGCGGTGATTACGGTTGGGGAATATTATCCCTTACCTTGTACCTGTGGAACTCTGGGCCGCGATAGATATTTTCCAAGAATACGAAAAGTGCTAGGACCGAGATTCTGAGGCTGAGGTGTGTACCGTAACTCTATTAATTATGTTCCAGATGATACTCTCACCTGAATTATTACAGAAGTTGAGTAATGAATACCTATTCCTCTTCATTTAATATATGAATCAGAAGATATACAATAAACTCTGAACCCCTTTCATAAAAATGTATTCTACTCATTTAGATTAAAGAAATTGGTCTTACCAGATTTCCAACAGAATTCAGGTAATGATCATTTCTCAACAATAAAAATATTCTCTACTCAACATAATCAGTCGAATATGTACAGTTTGTTCTCACCCTGGCTCCTCAAAAATCGACTGTAATCAATTAGGTCGCAGTTGTTGCTCTCACCGTAGTATTTATTCCATTTTTACTCTGGAACTACTCCTAAAAAATCAAATCATTTATATCAGAGCTGTAAGATACCACTGCCCAAAAAATATAAGCTTCATAAAATTTTCCAAGTACATTATCATTATCACAAAATCATTTATATCAGAGCTGTAAGATACCACTGCCCAAAAAATATAAGCTTCATAAAATTTTCCAAGTACATTATCATTATCACATCTGTTGTATTTTGGTCTGCTTCGTTCATAAATCACATTAGTTTTTTTGTAGCAACACCAGTTCTCGGTATTTTTCCAACTACCCGCATATTTGGAGATGGTGTTAATCGAGTCAGTTAGTACCTTTTAATAGTAAATTAAAACAATGGTTCTCTAAACGATATAAGCAAAAAACTATCATGGACTTTGCGTTATTTAACAATTTTGTAACTCCCTCCAATCCACAATCCCCCGAATTATATTCGTTGATAAAACTTCATAAACCTAATTACCCTATTAGACCTGTTGTTTTTTATGTAACGGCACCTTTGTTCAAACTTTCAAAATTCCTCAACGACTTGCTAATAAAACATTGCAATTTTAAATCTATATTTTCGGTCAAAAATTCATACGAACTTATTGCCAATATCAAAGATACCACTATACCACCTAATTCCAAACTCATTTCTTTCGATGTTAAGAATCTATTTCCCAACATTCCTCCGAAAGATACGTATTACTTAGTTGAAGAATTATTAGAAAAGAATCATGTCAATACTATCATTAAATCAGATATTCTTTCATTATTACAAATTTGTTTAGATCAAAATTATTTCCATTTCAATAACAAATATTATAATATTGAAGACGGCTTGATTATGGGCAATCCGTTAAGTCCTTTGTTAGCAGCAATATTCATGAATAACTTAGAAAATTAATTCATAATCATCCACTCAGTAAATATTGTTTATACTGGTATCGCTATGTAGACGATATCATTATTTGCTTCACAGGAACAGATAGACAGTTGAAAATTTTCGAAAATCATATAAATTCATTACATCCAAAAATTGCATTCACAACCGAAATAGAAAGCAATAATTCGATAAATTTCTCAGACTTAACAATTTCGAATGAAAATGGAAAACATGTTTTCGCAATTTACCATAAGCCGTCACATACAGATATTATAATACATAACTCGTCGTGTCATCCATATCAACATAAAATATCAGCATTCAATAGTTTTATTCATAGATTGATAAACATCCCGTTATCACCAGAAAATTTCAACAAAGAACTAAATTTGATTAAACAAATAGCCAAAAATAATGGTTACAATCCCAAACTAATAAATAATATTTTAAATAAAAACAAAGTAGAATCGCATTGAATGAAGTTTACCCTGTCGATGAAATGAAACAAAAATTCATCACCTTAACCTACGTTGGCATTACAAGTGAGAAACTGAAATCATTCTTAAGTAGCAATAATTTCAACATAGCTTTCCAAACTAATAATAATTTAGGCAAATATATAAAAATAATGAAACCAAACCAGGTAAAAACAATAAATCAGGTGTTTATCGATTGAATTGCAATGACTGTGATAATTTCTACATTGGTAGAACACATAGAAATTTTAATATTAGAATATCGGAACATAAACGCAGTTTTTCAAATAAAAATCAGATTCAAATTACACGAATTATCTCTCAGAAAATAATCATTCTTTCGGCCCACAGTTTGAAATTTTGCATACATATAATAAATATTGGAAGGTAGATCTTTGGGAAACTTTAGAAATCAATAAATACAAACACTCAGGTAGACTCATCAATGAACAAGTCAATTTAAGCCCTTCACCTCTATTGAATCTTTGCGGGGAGCAATCTATTCCTTAATTTTATTGGATATACCTATTATAAAAAACCACTTAAGAAGAAGCAACCCAATAAGATTTTAATTACGCAAGAACATTTATAGTTATATTCTCGTTTATATTTTTCTGTATATTCATTCGTCTGAAAAAGCTACGGTGTAGTGAAACGCGTTACGAATCGCAATTATTAAGTAAAATTCCTTAAAACACAGTACTTGTTTTTTATTATTGATAATGGAATTTTACCAAGTAAAAGCCTCCCAAATTCTAAAAAAAAAAAAATTTTTGTAGTGAGTATTCGCAATCTACACAAAAAAAACCCTCAAACAATGTTTCAATCCTATTAAAGGTAATATAGGATATGAGTTAAATTCCCACCTTGTCAAAGTTGTATTGCCATCCCTACTTCAACCAGGGAAAGCACTGCGATCAATTATGTCAGCAATAAGCACACCTATTTATAAGATTGCGATATGGCTATAGAATGAGTTCAAAAACTTCCAACAGATTTTTTGATTTTCTCAGTTGATAATTTCTCAGAATTCATAAATGAGAAAGAAGTTTAGTCACAAGAAGAAGCAAATTCGGCCTCGTTTGATAATATTGCATTATATCCAAGCACATCTGTACCACATGCCATAAAGGCTTAGAAAGTAGGGCTAAATATGAACAATCTACTTCCCAAAATTATCAACGAATTTTCAATCCTGTGCGAAATGGACCACGTTCCAAAATATTTTCAATAATTCAATTTCATACAGAATACGAAGCTACTGCCGCGGGAAATTGTCTTTCTCCTTTTATTGCAAACATATTCATGAGTAAAGTAAACAACTTTAGGTCAAAGTTTTTAATATTTTCCATGAGGCTAGTACAGGTGTGTCGATGATACATGGAAAATTTTTTTCGAGAAGTTAAATGATCACCACTATTCAATTACATTAACATATGGAGTAGGGAAAGCTACCGGTTGGTTTTCTTGGACATACTTGTCATCAGAAATAACAAATCCCCAGAACTTGGTGTTCACAGAAAGAGATCTGCCACGAGAAGATAGATTTCTTCCGAATCATTTCAGTTTCAATAACAGAAAATGGCTATAATATATTTCCAAGTTCACAGGTCAATTAGTTTCTGCTGAATCAATAAAGGTTTCAGAGAGAAGAAGCTCTCGTAAGAATGTAGCTCCTTTGAATGGTTATAAGGATAATTCAGTTGATAAGTTAATCAATATTCAAGAAGAAAAAGTCGAATGTTCAACCTGAAGAACAAAACATGATATTAGGTACACCAAAAGATTACAAAAAACATTCGAAAATATCAACATAAAATTGGTCTGCAAATGAAATTCAACCTTGAAAAAGGTTCGTGAAAAGCGTCTGGTAATAGGAATAGATCAGGTATGAATGGTAGAATCATAAAAAATTGGATTGATTGTACTATCATCTCCTGATGATGACAACTTTGATAGTGAAACGCAAGTTTTGAAATAAAGTTCTGGTGAAATGGTGTACAATGTTTTTAGTGTGATATCTCTGATATCTGATCTAACGTTCAGCACACCAATCATTCGACGGAAACCTAGTTTCTTTTTAATTCGCGCTTCTCAGGAATAGGCGAACCTGTTACACCACATGAGTGGGCGCCTGGGAATGATTGGGGTGTCTATTTACTCGCTTCTTGTAGAGGGACAAATTGTAGGTTGTTGGGAATATGTGGGATGGAAGCGAGTTCCACAGCTCACCGGCTCTGTAAACGAAGGAATTCTTAAAGAGAGGTTCGAGGGGTCGTTAAATGTACCGTCATATAATGAGAACTCCTTGCCAGCCTAGTGTTGCGGCAAAAAATGAGTTTTCCTGGAACAAGGTCTTTCAGCTCCTTGGAGTATCTTCCGTGGAAGTATCTGTAAAACAGAGAATAGTTAGCAAATCGTCTTCTGAGAGCCAGCGGCTGGAGATCGAGGGTGATCTCCGGGTGGTCGATGAGGCACACAGCCCATTTTAGCACACTATCCAACATCTGCGCCTTATATAGAAGCAACAGCTGAGATGACCTGAAGTATCGCTTGGCTCTGAAAAGAAAACTAAGTTAAGCTAATGCAGGCTTAGCTATTGTTGATACATGTTCATGCCAGCAGAACCCGGAGTTGACCGTTATTCCGAGAAGGTGCATCGAATCTTTGGATGCGATTTGTTGGCCTTGCATCATTACAGGAGGTTCTCCAGCGAAGACCTTTCGAGAAAACGTAGTTGCTTGCATCTCGCTCGCGTTGAAGCTCACCAGGTTCAACTGACCCCCCTCAGATATTCTCTGTAAGTCAAAGTTTAAGTAATTAATTTGTTGAAATCTCTGACGCTGGGATTCCGCAGCTGTAATCGGCCACAGACTACTAAAAGAAGAAACCAGGGTGCCATCGTCTGAAAAACCGAAGATCTTGTTCTCTGTAGATGACAGAAGATCGTTTATCTGCAACAGAAATAAGGTAGGCAAAAGAATGGATCCCTGAGATACTTCTGCAACTGGAAACAATCAGATTTTATAGCGTCGACCTCAACTTGTATTAATCCATTTGAAAGAAAGCTACTTATCCAAACCCACAGTTTTTCGGAAAGCCCATATGCAGCAAGTTTATTCAACAAGGCTGCATGCCAAACCCTATCGAAGGCTTTAGAGATGTAGAGGGCTATTTCTCTAGATTCCCCATCGTTGATGTACAAACATTGGTGATGTTGGTGAGCAGATCTCCTGTCGATCTTTGCCTGCGAAAATCAAACTGACGGTCGTTAATAATTCCCTGCTACTCAAGATATTTGATGAGTTCATCATTTATGACTCTCTCCATCACTTTGGAGCATAATAATTGTTATTTTTATATGGTGAACATTAAGAGCAGACTGAGTGATTATATCCGACATTGACTTTTGCTCATAGGCGTCTTAAACACGCTAATCAATCACCAGTACCATCGACATCAATATGTCTTAGACCTGAAAACCTGGACATTGAAGAAAAAAATCATGAATCTGGCTCTGATTTTATACCTAGTAAAGAGACAAATTTTTATTTATTCAATCAACGTGAGTTAAACGACTTAGTGAAGGATTTAAATCTGTAGGTTTACTGTGATAATTTCGAAGATCTCATGCAAACATGAGTTAACGAAAGTATACTTTAATTTATGTCTTCTTATTGAAAACAGTACAAAAAATGTACTTTGACACAATAAAATTAAGTGTGGTTCTATACCTATAGGACAATTAAGTTCTATGAAGGCACAATATGGAAAAATTTCTTTAGTGTTAGAAAATCTGAAGTACCAAGGGCATAGCTCTTTGTGTAGATTCAAGAATAGTAAATTTCCTCTTAGGGCAATAGGCAGATTAAGTTATATTAAGAAAAAGAAATTGTTGAGCTGAGAAGAAAAATTGCAAACAGGCATGGACACAAATTAAATAACTGATCAAATTTATGAACGAACTGGAAAAGCGAACCTAGTAATGTTCCGTTTCGGTCATTCGCACAATGGAAGAACGTTACCAAGGATGGTGGGAAAAACATATGATGGCTGAGTACTGATGGAATCAAAGATAGGCATCTAGTTCAAGAAAATCTTATTAAAACTATTTTCCCACCAACCACAGTAATTGTTTCAAACAAAGTGTATGGGAAATCTTACTTCTGTCATAATCGAATCCTGAGTGTAAATTCGAAGCTAAAGCAACAAGAAAAAACCGTATTATTTTTGTAACGAGCACAATTCATTCGACCCCAAATATATAAATATACTCTGGAAAATTTTTCAGTGTTGACAAGTGTAACGAATATAACTCCTTTCAAAAACGTCTCCATCCAACAGATTCATCAGGAGTTCAACTTACAGTTCGATTTCTGTTCTAATAAAGAGTTGAGGGGTTATATCCACTTGTTATTTTCAAAAAATCAATTTTTTTGCATTTTTAGAATTTTAGAATATCCTCCCAAAATTTGAAGTTGATCCGACAAACAGCCTCGGAATTTTGAGCGTATCAGTAAGGATGTCTCCGAGTGTTCGAAAGTAGGCGGAGCGCCGATTGAAATAGCAGCTGCTTTTCGTTGCCCCTATGTCTTTCTTCACAGTTTCTATTATCTCTGTAGTCGTAAAATAATAATACAAAGTGTCCACTTGATACCTGAAAGCAACATTTACAAATTTCAGGTTAAAAATAAATAAATTTCGTCAGTTGAACGTGGTCTTTCACGTAGTCAAGTTCTCAGCATATAGAGTACAAGTGGGCAGTTATCCCGACCGAAAAGACGTAAAAACGTTTTTGATCCAAAAACAGCAGAATGTGATGAAAGCAGTTTTGGCGCTTCAGCCAAAAATTCAAGGATCAAGATGAAAATTTTGTGACTAGTGAATATCGAATTTTATATTTTTTAATTATGTTTGCTGCTATAAATGAATATGTACCTTTTAAAACGTGTAGCCGGCCAGTGAAATTCGAAACAGCATAAGAACGAAGACTTGGTTTTAAAATTGTTGTGTTATGTGATAAGTGAGATCCTCGTTGCGTGAACTCTTCTAACTATGTCAAAAACTCGTATGATATAAATAGAAGATTTGTTTTTGTTATGAGAACTCTTGGATTAGGTTTAAAATGTGCCACTAAATTCTGCAGATTTAAGGACATGCCAGCGTTTTTGTCTCAGACTACTTATGAAATGATTCTCAAAAATATTCACGAATGTGTGAGAACACATTGGTGTGAACTTAGCCACACTTTTCCAGTCACAGATTCTGACATGGTGAATGTTGAATGTGGGATAGAGTGAATACTGTGCGCTACGTTGCCAAATCTAAAATATTTCTCCTTCTTCTTCAGGGATGATCTTAGAATACTTAAAAACGACTTGACTGTTAAATGTGGATAGTTAGTCATCAGAGCAAGGGTGACATGTCTAAATAATTTTCGAAATAACTAGTTTAGTACATACCAAATGATTTGATTGGTCGACGAAATAACGAAGAACAAATTTCTCTATATTATTCATTTTATAGCGTTTTGGCGGAGAAATAGAAGAAAAACCTTACAGGACCGTACTAAATCGAAAAACTATCTGGACATTCAGAAAACAAAACACTGTATTTCATTCGAACTACGGCGAGTTCCACCATAATTTTCGACCTGAACATATAAAAAAATACAGGCACTTCGAATCAATATTTCAAAAGAGGTTGACAAACCGTACAGGACCGTACAAAAGCGACATTCAATATTGTATTCCATTCTAAGTACTGCGAGTACCACCATGATCTTCGGCCTGATAATAGAAAATGTACAGGCACTTCGAATCAATATTTTAAAAGATGTCGGCCAATCGTACAGGACCGTACAAGAGCGAAAAACTATTTGGACATTCAGAGAACAAAATATTGTATTTCATTCAAACTACGGCGAGTACCACCATGATCTTCGGCCTGAAAATAGAAAATATACAGGCACTTCCAATCAATATTTCGAAAAAGGTTGACAAAACGTACAGGACCGTACAAGAGCGAAAAACTATCTGGACATTCAGAGAACAAAATATTGTATTTCATTCAAACTACGGCAAGTACCACCATGAGCTTCGGCCTGAAAATAGAAAGTATACAGGCACTTTGAATCAATATTTCAAAAAAAAATGACTAACTGTACAGGACCGTACAAAAGCGGAAAACTGTCTGGACATTCATAGAACAAAATCTTATAGTTCTTTCAAACTAATACTTTTCTGAGCTCAGGCATTTAAATATATTATGGGTATTAGTTTGAAAGAGCTATAAGATTTTGTTCTATGAATGTCCAGACAAATTTCCGCTTTTGTACGGTCCTGTGCGGTTTGTCAATCTTTTGTGAAATATAGATTCGAAGTTGAAGAAGGCTGGCAACAAATAAAAACCTGCCTGACAGAAGCTGCAGCAGAGTCGGTGGGATAACGCACAATCAACACAAACGCCAACAAAAATATCAATATCAAATACTGTAAGGAAGTAAAGGAAATGTTAGATATGAAACGTAAAAGCTATTTATTGTATTTAAGTTCACCAACAGAGACCAATCGAACGAGATACGTTGCAAATAGAAACAAAGCTAATGCAGCTATCAGAGCCATCAAAAGGGAACACTGGAGACAGATTACCAGTGAAATGGAACACGACCTTTATGGATCCCAAAGAAAGGTATGGAAGATGCTGGAAAACAGACATCTGGGAAAAATATTTTACAGAGCTCTACCAAGATGAAGAAACAACTGATACATGGGTGAACGAAGACGAAACACCAGATGACGATTTGATAACAGAGGAAGAGCTGAGAAAAAGAATACAAAAGCTACAAAACAGGAAAGCCGCGGGAACAGACAACATCCTGAACGAATTGCTAAAATATGGGGGAAAGAAACTCACCGAGAAGCTGCTAACTCTTTTCAAAAAAATTTTAAACACATTACAGATTCCTGAAGAATGGCGCAGCAGCATCACTATTTCTATCTTCAAAAGGGGCAAAAGACATCACCTGAAAACTACAGGGGTATAACCCTACAAGGTACGTCCATGAACCTGCGCACTGGCACCCTAAAAGACAAATTTGAATCACATATCAAGAATAGAGAGAAACAGTTTGGATTTCGAACAAATAGATCAACAACGGACGCTCTCTTCATAATGAAACAACTAAAGGAGAAATCAATAGAGTTCAACAAGCCTGCTTCATAGACTTAACAAAGGAATTCGACAAAGTGCGCTTGACAGACATCCTACAAATTCTGATAAAAGACAGTCCCCTCCCCAAATCAACAAACTAATTAAAAACTTGAACACCGGAAATGTGACAAAGATCAAGTCAGGCGAACATATTACACCTAACATAAAAACACCAGGCGGAATTAGACAGGGTGACAGCCTGAGCCCTCTCCCTTTCAACCTCTTGATGGATGAAATAATACAACAAGTCACATCCATAGATTTGGGATACAGAATGGGCCACTCTAAAATATCTGTGGTCTGCTATGCTGACGACGCAGCTATTATAGCAGAAACGGATAACGATCTTCAGAGACAGCTTTTTGAATTCTATCAAGTCAGCCAACAACTCAACATGGTAATTTCAGTATCAAAACCCAAAGCCATGACATTCTCCAGAGCACCTGTCAGGTGTAAAGTGGTTGTGGAAGACAAGTCAATCGAGCAAGTCAATGTCTTTAAATATCTAGGCATGGACATCTGCAGCTACCACGATCCGGCGAATGAAGTAAGAAGTCTCATAACTGAAGCAGCAGCTCTATCAGGGTGTCTTAGAGATGTGATATGGTCAAACCAGCACATGGGAACAGATAGCAAGGTGAAGATCTATAAGACTTGCATCAGACCTATCATGACTTACGGCATAGAAGCACGCGAAGACACAAACAAAATTAAAAGTATGCTACGCGCAGCCGAAATGAAAACCCTAAGAACTATCCTCGGAAAGACCAGACTGGACAGGATAAGAAACACTGACATACGAGCTCAATGCGGCATAGTAGACATAGTCAAATGGGGCAGACAAAGATGAAGAGAATGGTATGCGCACGTGCGAAGAATGTACGAAAACAGATTACCGCGCATAATGATGGAGAGCAAGCCACATAGAAAGTGCCCACCAGGAAGACCCCCAAAAAGGTGGCAGGAAAGCTGGCAGTCGACCTCGCAAGAAACCATCCAGAGACGGCTTCGGCAAGCAACAGACCAATAGGTCTATTTAAAACAATAAGAAGAAGAAGAAGAAGATTCGAAGTGCCTGTATGTGTTCTGGCCGAAGCTCATGGTGGTACTCGCCGTAGTTTGAATGAAATAGAGCATTTTGTTCCATGAATTTTCAGATAGTTTCCCGGTCTTGTACGGTCCTGTTCGGTTTGTCAACCACTATTGAAATATTGATTCGAAGTGCCTGTATATTTACTATTTTCAGGCTAAAGCTCATGGTGTATTTTTGTTCTCTGAATGTCCAGATAGTTTTTCTATCTAGTACGGTCCTGTAAGGTTTTTCTTCTATTTCTCTGCCAAAACTCACGCTATAAAATGAATAATATATAGAAATTTGTTCTTCGTTTTTTCGTCGACCAATCAAATCATTTGGTATGTACTAAACTAGTTATTTCGAAAATTATTTAGACATGTCACCCTTGCTCTGATGACTAACTATCCACATTTAACAGTCAAGTCGTTGTTAAGTATTCTAAGATCATCCCTGAAGAAGAAGGAGAAATATTTTAGATTTGGCAACATAACGCACATTATTCACTCTATCCCACATTCAACATTCACCATGTCAGAATCTGTGGCTGGAAAAGTTCACATTAATAACACCATATTGTTCCTTCATAGAATTTGATTGTCCTATAGGTATAGAACCACACTTAATTTCATTGTTTCATAGTACAATTTTTGTACTGTTTTCAATAAGAACACATAAATCACAGTATATTTTCATTTACTCATTTTTGCATAAGATCTTCGGAATTATTACAGTTAATCGACAGATTCAAATCCTTCACTTAGTCGTATGACTCACTATGATTAAATAAATAAACATTTGTCTCTTTACTAAATCTAAAATCAGAGTCAGGTTCATGATTTTCTTCTTCAATGTCCAGGTTTTCAGGTTTAAGACATATTGATGTGGATGGTACTGGTGATTGATTAGCGTGTTTGAGACGCCTATGAGCAAAAGTCAATGTCAGATTTAATCGCTTAGTCTGCTTTGCAGAGTTTATGCTCTTAATGTTCACCAAATAAAAATAACAATCACTATGCTCCAAAGTGATGGAGAGAGTCATAAATGATGAAATCTTCAAATATCTTGAGTTGATTGATGGACATGCAAGCATTTTTGTTACAGACTACTTATGATATGATTCTCAAGAATATTAACGAATGTGTGACAACACATTAATGAATATTCTTAAGAATCGACTTCCATTTGGAATTGATGTCGATGCGGTAACTGCTATGTTTCAACGATCACTAGAAACGTTTGGAATTCGTTTCAGGAACTATATAGGCGATGGCGACTCCAAAACTTACCCAGGAATTTTAAAGGCTGTTCCTTACGGTAACATTGAAGTTCTAAAAAAAGAATGGATAGGTTATGTTCAGAAGAGAATGGGTACACGACTAAGAGAGTGTGTGAATGAAGCTACTGTAGAAATTACAGATAAGAATGGAAAGAAACGACATAAGAAAGTACTTGTTGGAAAAGAGAAGCGGACTGGAAAAATGATTGACAAATTAACTGTTTATTATGGCTTAACGATTAAGAGACACTGCGCTTCAGTTCAAAATATGTATAACGCCATTTGGGCTTCTTACTATCATCATTGTTCCATTGACGAAAATCTTCAACATGACAGATGCCTGATAGGACTCGTGGTGTTCTTTGCGAAAAGCATACCATCTGATGTTGATGTAGCTATTTTTCCTATAAATACAGATCTCAGCAATGAAAAATTACTGAAACGATGCGTTGGTGGTTTCACGCAAAACAATAACGAAAGTTATGTGAACCAAATAGTGCCAAAAAGGATATTGGTGGTATTCTTGTGGGCATTTCCAAGGACCTTCATCCTGAACAACTAACTGAATGGTCAAATAGTTCCATTGTGGAGGATATTTGGTTGAAGATACGAGTTTCTGGTGCAAAAAACCTTTTTCTTGGTGTATGCTATTTTCCTCCAGATACAGGTAGAGACGATTATTTATATTATTTTGTCTGTATTACTTTCCTTGTGGAAAATCACAAAAAGTACATTTTCAATATAATAGGTGATTTCAATCTTCTGTTCTGTTCAGTTGGTCATTTGATGGGAATCAGAGTAAACTTGTAAGCTAATATAGTTTAGAATGACGTTTGTACTGGTTTTGCTTATTTTTTTTTTCTTATAATTCTTTGATACAATTCAATGGTGTCAAAAATCACAATAATAGAACTCTAGATCTTATCTTTTGTCACAGAAGATCTACATTATCCGGCCCTAGAGGTTTATGTTCACATGGACCTAGATAGAAGAACTATCGATAAATCACGTTCTTTGTTTAAATTCTTTAACGCAGATTATAATTCTATTAATGATGAAGTGATGGGCGCTGAGTGGCACTCGATTTTGTCTAGTGAGGATGTTAATATTTGTGTTGAAAATTTTTATTTAACCCTACGTTCCTAAAAAAACAAACATATTTAAAAAATATCTTTTTTGGTTTTCTAAGGAAACTATAAGGCTTATTGAAAACAAAACAAGATATCACAACCTCGATTACGGAATTTATCCGATCTCTGAACACGGTGTAAAAACTCAATTAGAAAAGACTATGATAAACATATATCCTCTATTGAGGATAACATCATTGAAAATTCCAGGTCATTCTGGTCATACGTATCTGAATGTAAAAAAGGTGAGCCAGCCCCACCGGTTATGAATCTTGATGACAAACATTATAAAGACAATAACTCAATATCGAACGTCCTTAGTGAATATTTTGCTGGTGTGTTTGAGGACCCCGAAATAACAGTTATTTACAAAAAAACAAAAGTCTTGTTCATCAATATCGCTAACTAAAATTTAATTTTCTACTATCACTGATAAGATATCAAGCCTTAATATCGCTAAGGCTCCCGGACCTGATTTCCTATTTTATAAAATCGTGTGATTCAACTCTGTCTGTGCCCTTACAGATAATTTTTAGTAAATTTGTGAAGCGTGGGATATTTCCGAATAAATGGAAAATGCAAAAATTACACCTAATTTCAAAAGTGGCAAAAAACTCTTATTTCTAACTTTTTGAGTTCATTGATCATCTTTTTTTACCATAATTCAAGGGGATCAAGTGAAGGGCATTGGCATTATATTAGACTCAAAATTATCATTTATTCCTCACATTTATAATATCATCACGAAAGCTTTCAAAATGCTCGGCTTTATACTTCGAGTTACCAAAGATTTTAAAAATATTGATTCGGTAAAGACATTGTATTTTGCAATTGTAAGATCTAACTTAGAGTATGTTACTTCTATATGGTCCACATAATTTTATGTACATATTGACAGGATTGAAAGGACCTAAAAGAAATTCTTCAGAAATTAAATAATATATATATATATATATATATATATATATATATATATATATATATATATATATATATATATATATATATATATATATATATATATATACAGTGTTTTTAGCTTGGAATGTAAACAGATGCTGTTCGACTGAATTTTTGTGTATCGCATCCTACATAACGGTTATAATTATCCCCTCATCAATATACTCAATTTTAATGAGCCTCAATATCAGAACCGCCGAAATTTACTCTTCTGCGTTCCCAGGGCACGAACTGCTCTCTACTATAATTCTATTATTTTACGGATTACTCAACTATCCCTTGAATTTCATGGATATATTTAATATCAGTTTTAATAAATTCAAACAATGACTCATTACTTATTTAATGAATATAAACAGGGAACTGTTCGTTCATGTGGTTCCTTGAATTGAATCATTTTTTTTTATTTCCATTAAATTATCTTATTTCAATGTTTGTTTGTTTGTTTGTTTTTCCTTTAACGTGCTCTATTTCCGCCTTTCGGCCAATGACACGCCAGGGAATTCTGTCACTTCACCAACCCGGTAATTTTGCCGAACCCCTCTCGTGTCGAGGGAAGGGATCTTTAATGTCTAACACATCTCTGTTAGACAGGACCGACGGCTTTACATCTCCTCCGAAAGATGGATACTCAAGCGATTCCCAGAATCCGAAAAATCGCACCGACTTTGTAGGCATTGAACCCAGGTAACTCTGCGCAGGAGACGAGCATCATATCCCATACGCCACCGAGCTGGCTTATTTCAATGTTATTTTCACTACTTTGTCTGATTTTTTTGGCTTTCTTTTCACGCATATCTTTGTTCAAATTGATAATTATGTTGCTCTAGGCTAGACATAGAATTTTTGTATGTATTAGGGAACTATGTTAAAAGTACCCCTGTAATTGGGATTGCCTATTGGGGTTCCAGCCCTTAAAGAAATAAATAAATACAGTCTCACCGAAGGTTTTACCATCAACTCTCACTTTTATCTCAGTCGTGAAAAATAATCTGTAATCATCCATCGGCCTGCCAGGAGTGGCACCTACTTAAGTTTCTCCAGAAGTCGAATCAAGTTTTTCTTTGAACATAAGCAACCGAATGAAAAAACCAACTGTTCTAATCTAGGCTGCAGCTATTGCTCTTGCTTGACTCTCTACGGAAACTGAATGAGGATTATTCCCTTCAAAATAAAAATGAATGGCCTCTATGCAACACACCCTTCATGTGATTAACTCACAATCTGAGTAATAAAAACAGGTAATCTGTTTTTGAAAATTTTACTTAATAATTGTGATTCGTAAAGTGTTTCACTACACCGAATGAGAATATAAAAACAAATGTTCTTAAGTAATTAAAAGCTTATTGGGTTGCTCCTTCTTAAGTGGTTATTGATGACAGGTGTATCCAATAAAATTAAGGAATAGATTGCTCCCTGAAGAGATTCAATAGAGGTGAAGGGCTTGAATCGACTTGTTCATTGATGAGTCTACCTGAGTGTTTGTGTTTGTTGAGTTCCCCAAAATCTTTCTTCCAATATTTATTATCTGTATGCAAAATTTCAAACTGTGGGTCGAAAGAGTGACTAATTTCTAGGAGATTATTCGCGTAATTTGAATCTGATTTTTTATTTGAAAAACTGCGTTTATGTTCCGATATTCTAATATCAAAATTTCTACGTGTTCTATCAATGTAGAAATTATCACAGTCATTGCAATTCAATCTATAAACACCTGATTTATTGTTTTATCTGATTTGGTTTTATTATTTTTTATGTATTTGCCTAAACAATTATTAGTTTGGAAAGATATGTTGAAATTATTGCTACTCAAGAATGACTTCAGTTTCTCACTTGTAATGCCAACGTAGGTTATGGTGTTGAATTTTCGTTTCAATTTATCGACACGGTAAACTTCATTCAATGCGATTCTACTTTGTTTTTATTTAAAATATTATTTATTAGTTTGAGATTGTAAACATTATTTTTGGCTATTTGTTCAATCAAATTTAATTCTTTGTTGAAATTTTCTGGTGATAACGGGATGTTAATCAATCTATGATTAAAACTGTTGAATGCTGACATTTTATGTTGATACGGATGACCCGACGAGTTATGTATCATAATATCTGCATGTGAAGGCTTATGGTAAATTGCGAAAACATGTTTTCCATTTTCATTCGAAATTGTTTTCGACTAAGAAATTCATTGAATTATTGCTTTCTATTTCGGTTGCGAATCCAATTTTTGAATGTAATGAATTTATATTATAATTTTGACAGATTCACTAATTTAACTGATACCGATTTTACACAACCACAAAAGATATATTAGAAAAGGATTCAAACATAATTTACACCCAAAACATTCTAAAACTAATTTCGAACGGGTAGGCATAGACGCCGAAATCAAAAACACCAAATATAATATTTTAGCCAATTATCAAACCACAAAAATCATCAAAGAAGACTTTTCGAAATTATCACTTCATTGCAATTCCGATTATGAAATGATAAAAGCAATTCGTGAAAATAGTACCAAGAACGATTTAGAATTCACTTAAGCAGAAAAGGTAACACCGTCATCGCGATCAGTAAAACCGACTATATTTCAAAAACTGAAGAATTCTTAACAGCCGGAAACTTTATAACATCAACTAAGGAACCTACCTCTAAATTTCACAAAGTTTAAAAACGTATTTTCGACAGCAAAATCATTAATTACAGAACACGAAAAATATAAATTCATTAACTCCAATCCACAATCCACCGAATTATATTCGTTGATAAAACTTCATAAACCTAATTACCCTATTAGACCTGTTGTTTCTTATGTAACGGCAAATTCTTTCAAACTTTCAAAATTCCTTAACGACTTGCTAATAAAACATTGCAATTTTGAAAACCAAATTTTCGGTCGAAAATTCATACGAACTTATTGCCAATATCAAAGATATCATTATACCACCTAATGCCAACTTTATCACTTTTGATGTTAAGAATCTATTTCCCAACGTTACGCCGAAAGATACGTACTACTTAATTAAAGAATTATTATAAAAGAATCATGTCAATACGATCATTAAATCAGATATTCTTTCATTATTACATATTTGTTTAGATCAAAATTATTTCCATTTCAATAACAAATAGTGAAGACGGCGGCTTGATTATGGGTAATCCGTTAAGTCCTTTGTTACCAGAAATATTCATGAATAATTTAGAGAAATTAATTCATAATCATCCACTTAGTAAATATTGTTAATAATGGTATCGCTATGTATGCGATATCATTATTTGCTTCACAGGAACAGATAGACAGTAGAACATTGGGCAAATATATAAAAATAATAAAAATAGATCAGATAAAACAATAAATCAGGTGTTTATAGATTGAATTGTAATGACTGTGGTAATTTCTACATTGGTAGAGCACATAGAAATTTTAATATTAGGATATCGAAACATAAACGCAGTTTTTCGAATGAAAAATCAGATTCAACTTACGCGAATCATCTCCTAGAAATTAGTCACTCTTTCGACCCACAGTTTGAAATTTTGCATACAGATAATAAATATTGAAAGAAAAGATTTTTGGGAAACTCAACAAACGCAAACACTCAGGTAGACTCATTAATGAACAAGTCGATTCAAGCCCTTCACCTCTATTGAATCTCTTCAGGGAGCAATGTATTCCTTAATTTCATTGGATACACCTGTCATCAATAATCACTTGAGAAGGAGCAACCCAATAAGCTTTTAATTACTTAAGAACATTTGTATTTATATTATTTATATTCTCATTCATATTTTCTGTACATTCATTCGTCTGAAGAAGCCACGGTGTAGTGAAACGCGTTACGAATCACAACTATTAAGTAAAATTCTTAAAAACACATTACTTGTTTTTATTATTGATTATGGAATTTTACCAAGTAAAAGCCTCCCAAATTCAAATGTTACAATCTGAGCCCAATCCTCAAAAATTAATTATTATCATATTTCCCAGCTGTTACGCTGACCTGAGATTCTACAGAAGTTCAATAATAAAAATAATTCTCTCACTAGTTACAATCAACATATTTGTTCAAATGGTATAATTAGCTCAATTTCTACAGAATATGAATAATCTATTCAACAGATTCATCGGAAGATTTACAAATACTTTCAATCTCATCCTCTCTTTCCTTCCCTGACATTCTCCACACGTGCATAATAAATGTTACTCGAAGTGATGCTAATCTCGGAATCAGTGAAAATTTTTACTAAATGATAACAAAATTGAAGCAAAAATCCTATACTTAAGTTTCACAAAATAATATGAATAAAAATATGTTTCATATGTCCTTCAGGTTTTGTTCCATTTTTTCAGAAACTAAGAGGAAATTAATATATTACGTCAATTATACCTAAGAAACAGAAGAGGGAAATGGGGACAAACCATCAAGCTAGTCGTTTGTTACGCCTGCGAACTGATTAAATTTGCACGAATGCCAATAAATCTAATGTCCTGTTCTTGTTTCCTGAATGTAAAATTTGAATTTTTGTGAAATCTTAGAAATGATTTTCGTTCATACAGGATGTTACATAACAGTATGTCAAAATCTACGTGCAATTTTAAGAAAAAAGTTTATATGAACAAAAAGTTGATTTTTCTTCAAAACCCCTTCAGTTTTTGAGATATTCAGCCTAAATTTGGAATACAAGCTATTTTTTATAGCCTCCATCATTACAGGTCCTAGATTTTATCTGAAATTCGCAAGGTTTTTCTCTTCCTAGGCCATGTCTTCTTATGCCCTTTCAAAATTTTTGTAGTACGCCACTGATCAGCGTACAATCAATTTTCGTCATCATCTTTCATTTCATTTGTCATATTTTTAAAACGATTGTCAAAATTTTTTCGCAAATTTTTCTTTAAATTAAACAAGAACCATGAAGAAATAATATATGGGAGATGTCAACCCAAACTATTGGGTTCATAATGATTCTATAAACGAGTGAAACGGTCGAAAATTCATTCGAACTAATTGCCAATATCAAAGATACTATTGTACCACCTAATTCCAAACTCATTTCTTTCGACGTTAAGAATCTATTTTCCAACATTCCTCCGAAAGATACGTACTACTTATTTGAAGAATTATCAGAAAAGAATCATGTCAATACGATCATTAAATCAGATATTCTTTCATTATTACATATTTGTTTAGATCAAAATTATTTCCATTTCCATAACAAATATTATACTAGTGAAGACGGCTTGATTATGGGCAATCAGTTAGGTGCTTTGTTAGCAGAAATATTCATGAATAATTTAGATAAATTAATTCATAATCATCCACTTAGTAAATATTGTTTATACAGGTATCGCAATGTAAACGATATCATTATTTGCTTCACAGGAACAGATAGATAGTTAAAATTTTCGAAAATCATATAAATTCATTACATCCAAAAATTGGATTCACCACCGAAATGAAAGCAATAATACAATAAATTTCTTAGACGTAATTTTCGAATGAAAATGGAAAACATGTTTTCGCAATTTAACATAAGCCGTCACATACAGATATTATAATACATAACTCGTCGTGTCATCCCTATCAACATGAAATGTCAGCATTCAACAGCTTTATTCATAGATTGATTAACATCCTGTTATTACCAGAAAATTTTAACAAAGAATTAAATTTAATTAAACAAATAGCTAAAAATAATGGTCACAATCCGAAAGTAATGAATAATATTTTGAAAAAATCAAAGTAGAATCGCATCGAATGAAGTTCACCCTGTCGATAAATTGAAACAAAAATTCAACACCTTAATCTACGTTGGCATTACAAGTAAGAGACTGAAATCATTCTTGAGTAGCAATAATTTTAAAATAGCTCTCCAAAGTAATAATAGCTTAAACAAATATATAAAACATAATAAAACCAAATCAGATAAAAATAATAAATCAGGTGCTTATAGATTGAATTGCAATGACTGAAATAATTTCATAGAAATTTTAATATAAGGATATCGGACCGTAAACGCAGTTTTTCAAATAAAAAATCAGATTCAAATTATACGAATCATCTCCTAGGAAATAGTCACACTTTCGACCCGCAGTTTGAAATTTAGCATACAAACAATAAATATTGGAAGGTAGATCTTTGAGAAACTTTAAAAATGAACAAACACAAACACTCAGGTAGGCTCATCAATGAACAAGTCGATTTAAGCCCTTCACCTCTATTGAATCTCTTCAGGTAGCAATCTATTCCTTAATTTTATTGGATATACCTGTCATCAATAACCACTTAAGAAGAAGCAACCCAATAAGCTTTTAATTACTTAGGAACATTTGTATTTATATTCTCATTCTTCTCTATATATAGTTGACATAATTTCTGTACATTCATTCGTCTGAAAAAGCTACGGTAGTGAAACGCGTTACAGATCACAATTATTCAGTAAAATTCTCAAAAACACATTACTTGTTTTATTATTCAAATGTTTTTGAAGTTTTAATATATTTTTCAAAGCTTTTTCATAACATGGGAACCATGGGTGATCTATGCACAAATTTATGAAACGCAGACATTTTGATTTTATGTGAATGGGAACTTTTTTATGGTTTAATGTATCAGTCAACGTTGATTTTCTAAAACGTCGAATTCAAAGTAATTATCTGATCTCATAATTTGAATATCTAAGAAATCAAATGATTCATGCTCATTTTCAATTTTCATAATGCATTGGATCGTACCGTGGAAAGAATTCAAGAATTTTAAAAAGAAATCTGTACCTGTTCAAATATAAAATATATTATAAATAACTCGATTTCAGTAAAGAACGTTTTTAATTTAAATATTACAAGAAGAAAAAATTTAATTTTCGAGATTGATCATGAAGAATTCTCTGAGAACAGGAGAAAGAGTATATATAGATTCTTCTGAAAAGAGAGGATTTACAATAAATGCTTATATCTATAATTTTGGAGAAAGAGTAGAACCCATTGGAAGACCATCTAGTTGTTGGTTAATTTTATTATTGAATTCTAAGTAGCTCTACTTCAAACAAACTTTTACTGACACCATCGTTTCTTATCAGATTTGATTGCTCAATGTTGTATTTTTAGGTAATCGTTTGCTGATTATAATTTAGAGTTCTTCATATCGTGTTGATAGAACTTTCAACAAAAATGATCTGAAAAAACTAGCAGTGAATACAGAATAAGCCCTTAACAAAATTGATCCACTAGAAAAGCAGAATTATGAACAATTAAGATGTGTACAAACATTCTTAACATCTCATCTTAATAATAACGAAATGATGGTCATTTCTCAAATTTAAAAAAAAATCTCGGTGAATCAATTAGGCATATCGAAAGCCTATGAATGACGAAGGCAATGCAACTACAATTTCAAGCAAACCTGTTCATGAATATGAAACCGAAAAACTATTAGATGTAACAAAATTCATCGAACTCGATCCAACTGTGAAATTTCGAAAATCTATTGAAGAAGCCAATAAAAGCTGTCCGAATGTACTCTCTGAAGAAAAATTCTCTCTTAGAATGATGAACTCTAGAATTCCTTTCCTATGTGCTCTCCCGAAAATACATAAATGAAGTTAACCGATGAGGCCAATTGTTTCATATACTAATGCACCCGCCTCAAAACGTTGCAATAATTTTAGCATAATTATCCAAATTCTAAAGAGCATCACCCATCAAACTCAGTTAGAAATACCTCACAACAGCAGAAGAATACACTCAATATTCTCCCTACATCAATTTCATTAGACGTCGTAAATTTGTTTCCATCAACACTGAATGAAGAACTCGTAATTATCATTGAGGATCAGTTACTTAAGAATACAACTTTAACCCCTCAAATCAGATCAGAAACGATGCTGTTAGTAGAAGTTTGTTTGGATTAGAGTTATTTCAAATTCAATAATTAAATTTACCAACAACTAGATTCTCTCCCCAGTGTTTCTCCTCTTTCTCCGTTTTTGATCGAAATCTTCATGACTAATCTTGAAAATAAACTCTTCCCTTTATGTCATAATGGAATTAAAAATATTCTTTGCTGGAAATGATATATTGATGATGATGAACAAGAACATTCAGACAATTAAAGATGGGTTTGAAATTCCGAAATTGATTTTACGATACGAATTATCTATGGAATTTGAAAATTGCAATGATTTCTTAGATATTCTAATTATCTATCTGCCTACATGATACGCGAATCCATAATAGTAGTCGGCAAAAATCAGAATAAAAAAAAATTTTTTCGCAAATTTTTCTTTATATTAAACAAGATCCACGAAGGAATAATATATAGGCGATGTCAACCCAAATTATTGGGTCCATAATGATTCTAAAACATCTATTGATCATAATCGGAATCACTTGGAAAACTGAACCTGGCCATCGGGGCTTTCTCGGTCAAACAGAGAGGGAATTGTTTTGTTGAGTTTGAATATTGAAGGGTTTTTTCGATTATACTTCAAAATTTGCAAGCAAGATCAAGGAAGTGATTATGTTTCAGGAGACTCACACTACGACGGAAGAACAACTCCGCGAAAGAAGAAATATCGCCGGTTATGTACTTTTTGATTATCTCCTTAGTCCTTTTCATGAATTTGCTTATTATGTAAAATCTTTTCTTAGATTTTTTTAGAAATATAAGAAGTATGGTTGTTGAAATATTTTTCTTATGGTTTTCTTTTTCCCAAACCCCCTTCCTTTCACCCTTGTCTTTGTTTGGAAATCATGGAAAGCAAGAGAGAACGAAGCGGTTAAGTAGAAAAATCTTTGGTACTCTTTGTGTACACACAACACTAACACAACATAAACAGACAAGCTATTGCTAGTGCAATAGCGACAGGGAAACGAGTTTTTTCCTCAGGTTTTTTCACTCGTGTATTGAATCATATACAAGAAAGGTTGGTTCCCCTGTTAGCGCATACTTGTGTTTTTCTGACACACCAAAATTATAGATATAAGGATTTATTGGAAATACAATTATTCAAATTTTTGTAAATCCTCTGTTTTCGGAAGAATATATATATATATATATATATATATATATATATATATATATATATATATATATATATATATATATATATATATATTTATATCTATATAAAATATAATAAATAAATTAATACCAAAAACACAAATCAAATTATAATCAAAATATCACAGCATAAATTATATACCACAATTAAGTACAAAATTATGCCATATAGTCTGTGATAAAAAAGTATCCGGAAATTCTTATTTGAATTGCCCGCGTTGAGTATTTTTTAGTATTTTAAGCTTCTGTATGGTGGTTAGACTGCCCTTCATTACTTAGCCAAACATGAGCGCGATCTGTCAACTAGTTTGTTGACAGCTGTAGAAACCAGTCGACCTCAAGGGTACTCTGCGAATTTTACAATGGAAAAAAATATTGAATAAAAAGTTTTTCCCAATTTTATGGTTTGAACGAAATTCCGTGTGCTGAATCGTTGTGAATGATGGTAAAGGCCTATGGAGACTCTGTTTTATCGAAAACCCCAGTGTACGAATGGTACAAATCCTTTAAAAACGGTCGGGATATCGTCGAAGATTTACCTCGTTCCGGACGACCTTCGACCTCTTCAACCGATGTAAACGTCCAAAAAATCAAGCAAACGGTGCTCGAAAATCGGGTAGTATTAGAGAGAAAGCTCGTGATCTCAACATCTCTCGTGTAACAGTTCGTTTGATTTTGGTTAACCAATTGGGCATGCGAAGCGACGCTGCTCGGCTCGTTCCGATAGGGCTGAATTTTTTTCGAAAACAGTACCGGATACAGGTAGCTCCAGACTATGAATGGGTTTATTAATACGACACACTAACGTGCTAGCAATCATCGGAGTGGGTGCGAAAAAATGATCCGAAACCGAAAAAATCTGGCCAAAGTCGTTCGAAAATCAACACGATGCTGATTGTTTTCTTCGATATTCGTACTGTGGTTCGCGAAGAATTCGTTCCGCGAGGTCTAACGGTAAATAAGAACTTCTATTTAAACGCTGTGAGAAATACTCGCAGTACTCGGCCGAGTACCTGCTTTTTTTATAAGTCGAACTGGTGGTTCAATATTATTATTATCAATAGTTGAGTTGACGAGCATGAAAAATAAATGATGCTTTTCACAACATTTAATAAACGGAAATAATTTCTTAAATTTCACGAAAACCTTAATTTTATATGAAGATAACAAAAGCAAGAAACTATATTTCTTAGAATTCGCAAAAATTTCAGCTCACAAACATAATGTACCAATAACTAACGTCCACCTTGATTTCCGTTTGCCCCCACCTCTCTTATCTGTTTTAGGTTTAAATGACTTTGTAATATTTCACCTTCCTCTTATTTTTTGAAGATAGGATAAAACCCAGAACATATATCAATCATATTTTTATTCATTATATTTAACTAAAAACAGATATAATTATTACTTTCCGAACTAAAGTACTCGTTTAAAAATATTCAACCCCACTAGAATGCGCCAAACCATAAACGCACAATTCCAAATTCTCAAATTTCTTTCTGGGTGGACAACTAATTATTAACACATGTTTATTTTTGTTTATGCCAACAAAATTCGATATATTTTCTTGGCGCACATGTGCGCTCATGAAAAAAATAAATCGAGCAAGAATCAACCACATGTCGATAACAGTAATTTGTTGATCAATTTTTGCGAGTAACGTTGATTCTCCATGAAAATTTCAATTTTCAGTAACTTTCCAACGTCAATCACAAAATTCGACGTCGGCAGAATGTACTGTAGGCGTGGTGTTGGATGACTAGGTTGGACTTATATAAGAATAGGCCAAATGCTTGGTGTGTATCATTCAACTGTTTCCAGAATGATTCGCAGGTACAGGGCTACTAGAAGTATTAGAAGGGAACCTGGGCAAGGACTTCCTAGAGCAACAACGGCGATCCATGACCAGTATTTTAGAATTTTCTCGTTGAGGCATCGGTTCGCTACTGCTAGACACATTCAAATGCAGCTTTGACAGCTACATCCTAGCGTCGCAGCTGCGAGCCCAACTCTAACAGCAGCATATAGAGGAACCAGATTAAATTTTGCCAGGGAACATGTCAATTGGTTAGAAACTAACAGGGAGAAAGTTGTTTTTTTATTGAGATCGACGTTCTTCAATTTACAGACGTCGAAATCAGAGATATGCCCAGTAGAGTATTAATGGAATTCTTAATGCTCAGAGGTATGCTACAGACATTTCAGATGAATATGTTGTACCGTCTATGGTAAAATGGATGATAAGTTTTTATTTATGCATGAAAATACCAGACTTCATCAAGCTCATATCGTAGAAACTTCCTTCAAAATCAGGAAATTTGTTCAATGAAGTGACCTGCACTAAGATCTCAAACCCATCGATTATGTCTAAGATATTCTCGATAGAAGATTAAGATGTCAGCGAAACCAGCCAGCTACTGAGAAAGAGGTCCAACAGACTGATCGAAATTTGGAATGAAATGAATCAGAATGTTATAAGGTCATTGACTTTGCCTATGAATCGTAGATGTTATGCAGTAATTCTTGCCATGGGTGAAAATATTTCGTACTACCAACTTTTTGGGTTTTATTTCATTTAGATTATTCTCAAGCATTCCTTACTGGATTATTGGAAAAATAATTCTTCGACATATCTAAACTGAATAAATTTGAATTCTCGCTTTTGTGCGTTAGTTTCTTGCCGCAGTGTATAATAAATTCGATAACTTGGGAACATATATATGAAAAGCAGATACTTTGTGATATTACGCATACAATTTTTATTCATGCACGAATATTCAAACTATGCCACTGAGATATCCGATATTCCCAAATTTGTTCACCAAAATAATCTTTACCGACAAGATAAACAACTTGCGATATTGACAAGTCCTAACAAAGGCGAAACTCCGGTCGGTTTTCGGTTGCAACAAAATATACATAATTAAGATGTAGTTGGTTTTCCGAAATACAAGGAAATAATAGTTACAATATAAAAAATAGGTCAACTTTTACAGATGAAAGAGCGGTATCGAAAAGCTTAGAATGAATTCCTTGATTTATCAATATTTTGTCATCCATCCTATTTTTGTCCCATATTAGGTTCTCAATTTTTCCATTTATATATTACCTAGTGTAAGTCTTAGTAAGTGTACAAAGTATAATATTGTAAGATAATTGATAAATTAAGGAAGTTATATATAATTAGAGAAGAGGGAAGTTTAAAAATTGAATTTGGTGAAGATTAAGGAATGCGGAATTGTTGGAGAAGCGGATCGACAACATGTAACAAGAGCTAGAGAGTGATGCCGTTACCTAACTTGTAAGAAATGTGCAAGAAGAATGGAATCATAATAGTACGCCACTGTCTTTCAGATGCACGCGCAGCTTTAGCGTTCCTTCCGGAATCGATATTTAGGTGGAATCATATTTGATTGGTGAAAAAGGGATTTTGCGCCGGTGTGACGTTTTTGCCATCTGCCATCCAGTCCTACAAGTAAACCCGAAGGGGTGTCTTTGACAGTCCACGAGTATCACAGAATGATTCGCAGGGTGTGTGTATTATCCCATCCAACATCCACGGAGGAGATATGTGCAATTTAAATCGCGATGTTGATTCATTTCGAAATGTGTCCTAGTGTCCCCCCAGTGAGGATCGCCGAAGGAACTCTCGTCGCAGTTTTGGCATCTTCCAAAGCCATGGACTTGAGTTGCAGAGCTAGATCTCGATGATCTTTTAAGAATTCCCGAGTGCCATGCACGGAAGGAAGATGTGGAGATCTTTGCTGGCAAGGCGCCTTATTCTAATCATCATTTCTTCCATCATTGTCATAGGTAAAAGCACCGGCACACCCACCACGCTGAGGCATGTAAACAGTGCCCCTCCCCTCTATCGAAACTATCAAACAAAGAATTTGGTTTATTGAAGACAACACCGAATGGAAATTTCTTGAAAGAAACCAGCTCTTCCGAAATTCATGTCAAGTTTATATTAAAAAATCGAAATAAGCTTAAATCTCCGCAATATTTTTCTCTTTTATTCGATCTTATTCACCATCTCGAATGCAACTTAGCTGCAATTGACTTTAAGCTTATCTAATGTTATAAGTTACTTTCTTCACGAAAAAAACTAATTTACGCTGAACCTTTCGGATGATTTTTTTTAGTAAATTGTTCATATAGTCAGATAGACATTCAGTTTTGAAACAAAACAGGCAACATATCTTTTATTTTGAGAAAGATATGCAGTATTGAATTTTCGATTTTCTGACTAGAACAACATTCGTTTATATTGAAATTCAGCGAATGATTTCTCAGAAATATCATGAAAATAATCAAAGTATATGTATATTTATGTCGATTTTGATTTCTTTACAAGAATATCATTCGAGTTGATCTTGTCATTTATCGTAAATCAAGTTCTGAGTTGAAAAACCATATCGGAAGATTATATCTTATTATAAAATACAAAATACTAGTGTTTTGAATTGAATTTTCTTTGTTGGCAAAATGTGTTAGTTAAAACTATAAATTTTGAAACAAAAACTGAAACGCCTAAGACTAATAAAGAAAATGTTACTGTTTGTCTGATGAAATCTTAAACAAATTCGAATTGGCAGCTATTATTTCAGGGATAAATATAATTTTTTCATTATTTACTAAACTCATCAAGATTGAATACCCATGATGTTTGAAACTTAGATTCTTTTCAGTATTTTGAATAAATAATCCTTCCTACCAGATTTTTTCTTGAATTCTTTGGGTGTAACCATGTGAACTTTATTAGGTGAAATTACTTTTCCTGTTGAAGGATTTCAAATCTAAAAATAATCTTATAATGCCGAATAGGTAAATATTATGACGGCACATCTTGTTGAAGTTATTTACAAGCCGAAAAATGTAGTTTCAGCAATTTCTCAAATCTTCCAATGGTTCAATAATTTGAAAAATTCTTCATGAACTTTCTTTATATACAAAATATCAAGAAGAGTTTCAAAACCTTTAAGAAAATACTTTTTTCTGCATATTTTATTTAGTTGTTTAGTGGGGATTATCGGACACCAATCGAATTTCGCTTAATATTCAACTCGATATTTCTCTTGTTTCAATTTTTTCAACTACTTTTTCATTGAAAATAATTATTTCATCGAAAACCTAAGTCACATTTTGAATAGATTCTCTTTAAATTAGTCTCACCTTTAAAAATCACATAATACGAAAAAACATTTAATAAATAACATAAAAAATTTCGATATCAATTTACTTTAGAATCTTCGAAAGCTAGATTTATTACATTGAAAAATCCTTTATTCAGATAAGAACATGTTATGTTAAGTTAGATTTGTTGATCCACCCTATTTAGATATATCAGAGACGGATTTAGGAAATATTTTCGAAGGTAACTTCATACAATACATTCAAGAAAACAAAATGAGCTCCACATTTTTATGAATGCAGATTCAGGACACCAAACACCCTAAGCATCTAAGCATGGATTTCCTGAGATATATATATATATATATATATATATATATATATATATATATATATATATATATATATATATATATATATATATATATATATATATATATATCTCCATTTTCAGTGTAGCAACGCTACATTATCCAATTCAAACTTTTGTTTGACCCTTTTACGTAATAAAAAATAAAATCGCAGGGTCGACCTTTTTCTAATGCTGGATTGAATAGACTACCTGGAAAGGGTTTGAATAATTCTTTAAGTTCAAGTTCAAGCGTTATTCGGAACCCATACTATTTTCATATGAAGTATTGCAACAAAACTCTTTAGGTAAATTTTTCTTGAGTATTTTGATATTCTATACGATTGCAATAACATTATCTCATAGTAGTACTAGAATATGTATATCTGAAACATGCCGGTGTTCCTCGACGGATAAATATTCCCTTTATTACATAAATCTTACAGAATAAGTTTAAATATTGAATTAAAATTAACCTATTTTAAGAAACTTAAGACATATAACGCATGGCGTACATCACATAATTTCAGTTCCACTTTCTCGAAGAATTCGTAACAGACAGTATATAACTTCAGAAAAATTCAGTGATGTAATCGTTGTCTTTATGAAACATAGTAACATGCAACAACTTGGTTCCTGAAGGTATATATGTTATATTACCTTTTTGTTTCAAAATCTAAAAATACTAAGAACGAAAATGAGTTGATAAGATAGATTTCTGCCTAATATATTTGAGTTTCGTTAAATATTTGATCGTTTTCAGGTGAATGTTCTGAAGACGAAGAACGATTGGTTCGCGATCTTTTTCGAGGTTATAATAAGTTAATTCGTCCTGTTCAGAATATGACGGAAAAGGTAGACGTTAGATTTGGATTAGCGTTCGTTCAACTAATCAATGTGGTAAGTAATGAGGCAAAATGCAAATTAATGAATTTCTTCAATGTTCCATTTCTTACAGAACGAAAAGAATCAAATTATGAAATCTAACGTGTGGTTGAGGTTGGTAAGTAACAGTTTTTATTCATTTCTAAAATTTTGGCTTTGGTTGGACATTTGGCATATTTGAGCCTCCTATTTGGATACATAAAGTTTAGATTTTTTCTCAAGATAAAAAGAATTCCATATTTTTTCGATATACGATATCATTGTACTTTTCATGGCATACTTTTTATTTCAAGTTTGAATAGAAATTTCGAAAATTATGAATTTATGTATCTTTTCATTTTTATCACTACTTGAAATTAATTTCTTCAATTTTGGTAACATCTGATATACATAAATCGTTCATCACGGAAATTGAACATCTATTTTTGCTGTTTTGTCCAATGTCTCCTTTTCAAATCACTCGCTGAAACGTCAACCCCATATATTTATACTGAAAAAACAATGTGAGTAGGCATTCACAGGATGGTGAGCTCCGTCAGTAGCGTTAGCATTCATCATTATAGAGTATATATTTTCTTTTTATACACATTAACGATTTTTTTTACTTATGATTTGAGACCGTGGTTTTTGCCAAGAGTTTTAACTGGCCCCATTTTATAGACAATTTCTTAAGGAACAAATATGTAGAGCAACAAATTTTTACTTGAAAGGTTTTGTTCCAGTCTGAAATTTTCATTTATGATCTGAAAATAAGCTATTCGTACGCCAGACCATACATAACGTTACCAATAGACGTTTGTGCGGTGACGTCGAAGCAATTAACTTTTTCATGTTAATTTCATCGTTACTGCAGTTGTGTGGTAGCTCCTACAAGTTAAAGTTGCTTTCGATTCTTGCTATACAGGGTGTTACATAATAGTATGTCACCACTTGAGGGGGTCAATCTACGTGCAATTTAAAAAAAAAGTTTATATAAACATAGGTCCGCAAAAGCTTCGTTACGGAGCTCAGGGTGTTGAAATTTCCGGAAAAATTGTTTTTTCTTCAAAACTCCTGCAGTTTTTGAGATATTCAGCCCAAATTTGGAATGCACGGTATTTTTTACAGACTCCATCATTACACGTCCTAAGTCTTAACTAGAATCTACAAGGTGTTATATCCCCATAAGAAAAATTTTTAACTATTTAAGTCTGGGGACCTCGGAGGCCATGGTTCTGGCCCACCCCAACCTATCCATCCGTATTGTATTATTCAAGAATTCCTTAACGTCTACACTAAAATGTGCTGGTGCCCCGTCATGCATGAACCTCGTTATGTTTCTCACCAAAAGTGGCACATCCTCGAGCTCGAGGTAATTCCCCTCAAGAAATTGCCGATAATAGGAAACGTTTAGTCTGTGAGGCAAGAAAATGGCCCAACCAAATAATTTACAATTATTCCGTCCCAGACATTTAGCGAGAATTGTTCTTGATGATGATATTCTTCAATCAAATGGGGGTTTTCCTCAGCCCAATAATGATTATTGTGAAAATTTGTGATAGCAGTTCACGAAAAGTTAGCTTCGTCTGTGAACATTATTTCACTATCAAAATGAGCATTTTCTCGAATTTTATCTAAGAACTATCGGCAGAATTCAGTCTCGAAGGAAAATCTCGAGGAAGTACAGTTTGAACGCGTTGAATATGAAACGGGTACAATAAAGAGTCGTGGAGATTCCAAACTAGAACACGTGAAATATTCAACTGATTTCCAATTTTCAATCTTGTACTAACATGAGGATTCTAATCAATATAATTCAAAACTGCTTCCTCAATATCTGGAGTTCTCATAGTTTGCGTTGCACCTTTTGAATGATCATTTGCCGTAAAAGTACCAGTTTCCCTCAACCTTCTGCGGATATTCGAAAATGTTCGCCTGTCTGGTGTTACTCGATTTAGAAAGCGCACCTGATATAATCACCTCGCCAATATCAGCCAATTCGGCGTAAGTAAAATTAGCCATTTTTTTCTTACAGCAATAGCTGCAAAAGTCTTGAAACTAACCGTTAATTTAATAAACAACAAATAAATAGTTCGAGCAGACACAACTTTAGCAACTGTCAAACTTAATAAATAAATTAAGACAATCTTAACCTTCTAGTCAGTTTTTTATTTAGAAGTGCTTTCAATTCAGCGAATGCATACAATCGTTTAATAATTTTTTGCTCGAGAACGGTTGGAAATACGAAAAAATTACAGGTGTCAAAAAAGTTTCTAAATTGAACTAAGATGACGAAAACTGGTTGTACGGTGATCATTGGCTTGCTGCAAAAAAGTTTGAAAGGGCAAAAGAAAAAATGGCCTCGGAAAAGAAAACACCTTGTGAATTTCAGTTAAAATCGAGGACGTGTAATGATGGCTGCTGTGAAAAATAGCTTGCATTCTATCTGAAATCGACAGTCCATAAGAAAAAACTAATTTCTTCTTCTTTCGTCATACGACGAACGTCCGTTGCCAAAGCTATGTAGTTGAGGCCTCAGCGCTAAACTAAAGATGTATTATTTGAAGTTGAAAGGACCCAGATACTGAAAGATCTTGTACTTCATTTTAAGCAATTTGTAAGTGATCATCAGAAATTTCAAAAAAAATTTATGTAGGTGTGGACCGACTACCAGCTGCAATGGGATGAGGCTGACTATGGAGGAATAGCAGTTCTAAGGTTGCCTCCAGACAAAGTCTGGAAACCCGATATAGTGTTGTTTAACAAGTAAGTTTCTATTCAACATTAACTAAGAATTATAATTATATATATATGAAGAAATTTGTAAAAATAATCTTCCATGATCCTCGCTATCGCAGCTTTATTAAAATGTGGCAATTTGTCATTAATGTCCATTTGGCTTAGTGAATTAAATCGCTACCGTTAGAGTTACTATCTTCAAAGTCAAATTTGTCAATCCTCTTGTTATTTGTGGCTAATCTTCTGAACACGCTCCTCTTGAACCAATATTCACAAATTAAGAATATATTCTAAAACAACTTAGTTCCTTATATTAGGATTTGGTGAAAAAAATACTGGAATATATCAGTTTGCTGGTTGTGAAAGCCATAATTTTGCTGTGTGTTAAAACACTTGCGGTTATACAGAGCGTTACCAAAGTAATTTGAAACATTGTTCGGAGCTATTCCCGTCAATTTTCACACAATATCATACAACTTGATTTCGGATGAACAGTGAACTCTTTTATGATAGGCGCTAAAAATCGAAATGATCACTGGAGTAGTTTGAGTTTTTGGCAATTGCATTTCTGATGATATCACAAAAAAATAGAACATTAATTGCAAAGTAGGACTGAATTAACCTCATTTTTCGTGACCAAGCAAAATATCACCCTGTATGATGAATTTTCAGAAACCTATTCAGAAAATGACAAATTCTACGGAGAAACTCATGGCACACCTCCACAAGTTTTTCATCCAATATCGATTTTCTGCAATCCAGGCAACTTATGTCTGAGAACTGCATAAAAATTTTTGAAATCGCGTAGAAGTGGAAAAACACATTCTGACTAAAGATCATCTAACATTAGAAGGTAAACCCGCTCATTAATCTCATGGAAGGTTCGAGTTCGAAAAACGACAGGGCCGGACTCGAACACAAACCAAATAATTCTAACTGCTACAACTTGAAACGGTATGAGCAATTATAATCAAACTTCATAATGAATCTTCAATATATCATCCTTCCAAGAAAATACACTTCCTTACGACCACATGTAAGTGACTGATTCGCAAGCTCCTCCTGTATGTAGAGGTTAAGAATGCGACAAGGCTGCTGCATCTAGGCGTCATTCAACCATTTGTGAATCCTTTCTTTATTCCTGCAGTCTATTACACCTTAACCACCCGATTTTTTTTCAAGAAGGTGGCCCTATTATCCACTGTGTTACTTTCACCCATGATATGGAAGCGCTTCTTTAATAAATCTATTTAGTATGCCTGTCAACTGTCATAGTTTTTGTCTTAACATTTTCAGGCGTTTTATTCCTGTTTCCTCACTAGGGTATTCCAGATATTATCTGGCTAACCTTCAACTTTCTTTTCCTTCGCATAACGTTTTGAACTGTTTAGGGTGACTGTCTGCAATCCAGGCAACTTTTGTCTGAGAACTGGATAAAAATTTTTGAAATCGCGTAGAAGTGGAAAAATACATTCTGACTAAAGATTATTCAACCTAAGAAGATAAACCTGCTCATCATATCTCATGAAAAAATCGATTTCGATAAACGACAGGGCCGGACTCGAACACAAACAAAATAATTTTAACTGCTACAACTTGAAACGGTATGAGCAATTATAATCAAACTTCACAATAAATCTTCAATATATGATCCTTCGAAGGAAATACACTTCCTTACGAGCACATGTAAGTGACTGATTCGCAAGCTCTTCCTGTATGTAGAGGTTGAGAATGCAACAAGGCCGCTGGATCTAGGCGTCATTCAACCATTTTTGAATTCTTTCTTAATTCCTGTAGTCTATTACACCTTACCAACCCGATTTTTTTCAAGAAGGTGGCCCTATTGTCCACTGTGTCACTTTTACCCGTGGCATGGAAGCGCATCTTTACTGAACAATGTCCATTTAGTATGCCTGTCAACTGTAGTAGTTTTTTTCTTAACATTTCCAGGCATTTTATTCCTGTTTTCTCACTAGGGTACTCCAGATATTATCTAGCTAACCTTCAAATTTCAGTTCCATCGCATAACGTTTCGATCAGTTTAGGGTGTAGCATTACTGCCCTAATCTGCGTTGATGGTACCTCCGAGTAAATTCTAATAATTTTGCTCTTCATCTTTCTTCGGACTATTTCTGTTACGGCTAGAGTCAGACTTGTCAGCTGTCTGTGGAAACCACTTCTGTGTCTGTCCGTAGCCCAAAGACGTTTGGGTATTTGAAGAGCACTTCACATCCCGAAACTGTTTTGTAGTTTGAACCGTCTGTAAACATTTTAATACTTGCCAATCAGTTCTATTTTCACCTTGCGGTAGTAGAAAGTATGGTTTATCGAAAGCAAGCTGACATTTTTTCACTTCCTGATCCCAGCTCAGTCTTCTCTTCTCATTCTCCTCTCATTCTCGGTTCTGATTATTCGTGCGAATAAACTTCGAACTTAAATCCAGGGGGGTTCAGATCTGCAGATCCGGCCATTCAAGCTATCGGACTAATCCAACGATTTGACAATCTTTCATTTAGGAAAATTTTCACCAATAATCCATGGTGACACCAACTTACTTTAAAATCCCTTTACTACTTTACTTTATATATATATATATATATATATATATATATATATATATATATATATATATATATATATATATATATATATATATATATATATATATATATATATATATATATATATATATATATATATATATATATATATATATATATATATATATATATATATATATATATATATATATATATATATATATATATATATATATATATATATATATATATATATATATATATATATATATATATATTATATATATACATAACAATTGACATTTTGCACTCATAAAATTACTGTACTTGTAAACAATATAATATGAAACAATATAAATACGTCCTGTGCTTCTGATCTAGAATATTCTTGTGGTAGAAAAACCATAGAACTGCTAGGATCATTGTCATAATTGATCCGACTTTTGGATAAATATTGATAGATAAATGAAAATTTGTCTCACACTCATTTACTATATTTATAATGCGTGTGGACGACACTACGCAATTATCAGACAAATACAAAATGAAAACTAAACTAATATGAAGAATGTAAGATCTTCAACATTGGACTAAAGTTGAGTAAAACTACCTTGAGAAATTTCATAGAACTGTTATCTGAATCACTTATTTAGAAAACGAATTTAATAAAGGGAATTATTGTCAAAATCTACCTGCCCATTCAATAATATGTTGAAATTGATTTCAAGGGATGCCCAAAAATTAATATCAAGTTTTCCATTAGATGAATGTAAGATTTTAAAATTAATAGTTTTTTATTATAAATTAATCGTTTTGTTCATGTTCGGTAGTAAAGTTCATTTTCGTTTCGTTTCCTTCTTTGGAAAATGTGTTGGGATAAATATTGATTGGAGGCCTCGGTTTCTTTCTTAATTTCATTCTTTCAAAGATTTCACCATCCCCGCTTGTGTGAATTTCACAAAATCGACATCAAATGAAGAAATTCGAGGTACGCAATAAGATTTTTGTGTTGTTTCGAAGCATATAGTTCTTGATGAGAATTCACTAGGGTTTCATTTCGGCCCGTACACTGAAAAACAAGGTTGTTGCAGTCCGGTCCTGAAATTATATAATAATTTCTTTCTGTAAACGTTTCAGAAAATCAGGCTATTGTAGTGATGGTTTCGAATTTTTGGTCGATGTGAAGTTTTTGGATATTTTCAAAAACAGCCTGTATCTTAGCTGTCAACAAAGACAAGAGTTTTCAATGCTAGAACTTCATCTTGCCCATCGAACGGCATCTACCATATTAATGAATACATTTTATCTGAAATCATTTTGTACAAGCTTAGCTCCAGCACTATTTCCTTCTCATTATACAGGCTGTTTCACTTCTAAAGTACATCGGTTTGTGGTAAATATCCCAATAATTTTCATGGAGCTATTCTTTTTTCAATAAGTTTACGCGTATTAAGCCCAGTGGTGTCCCAGCAAACACCCGCATCAATATTTTGGTTATAAAATTTTTGAAATTAGCGTCACTGACTTTTCTCCATTTTTCCATGTTTTTTTCAAATCCTTTTTTTTTGTTTTATAGAATGTTTATCGTATGTCGCTTCATTTTTCACATGAAAAATGATTACCTCTCATTTACCTGTCTCTGGAACAACATAAACAAATATTTAAATTGCCAAACTATTGTGTTGATATTTCAGGAGCCCTTTTGAATTAGCAGGTTATTTGTCATTACTTTTGGTGCGTCACTAAAAAATCCAAATATTTTTCCACTTACAGCCAGACCTGGTTCAGTAAAAAAAAGTCATTAACAGCAAAACTTGTAACACATCATCAGAAGTTTTCAGCGCAAAATCAAACGACTATTCGCCAACAACAATATTTCAAATAACCTTGTCTTCGAAAACATTGCACAGGTTTCATGTGTCTGATAATTTTTTTTTATGGAAAAATTTTCTTGAACTCCGGTCGATCGCAACGACGACATGCAGCCAGCGGTGGCTCAACTCATGTTTAACCTACCTAATATTCACGATAGGAATATTTTATGATTTCTCGTTTTCGCAATCGAGTAATACTGACTTACAAATTTTACAACGGAAAGAATTCCGAATAACATTTCAAACCCTGTTTTGCACCTTTAAATTGGTGAAGTGTGAGCAGAATAGCAACACAATGGTCTATTTCGCACCGTTAGGAATAGTTTTTCAAAAATAAATAATATATATATATATATATATATATATATATATATATATATATATATATATATATAGATAATCTTAAGAAATATTGTTGTTTTATTAAATTTCAACAGTCAGGGAAATCTTATGAATCCCAAAGAATTCACATACTAATTTTCAAGCGCTATTCCGCTCGTTGAATTATGGAATTTTGAGAAAATAGCCTACGGTCACCACTAATTCACAAAGTACCTCCATTCTAAATCTAATCGCAACGTTGAGTGACTTAGCCATAAAAGCGTAACAGGTAGAGTAAATTTCATATTTCTGATATTAATGCGGATATCACCAATACTATATCGATGCCAACATGAACCGATTAAACACATTTGTACCAATATTCAATCTAATGATTACATCTAGTTCTTTGATAATCCTTCAAGAACCTAACATTTTTCAAATTGTTGACAATAATGGGTTGATCGAGGTAATGGCGAGGTAGTGCCAAATTTCATCCAAATTCGGATAGCTGATATTATGTGATTGAGTAAGAAATATTCAAACATACAATCGTTCACATTTATATGTTTTAATAGTACGACACAAATCATCGTAAGCTATTTACTTGAAATAAATTGAAGAAAACGAATAAGTTATATGAGTCCAATTAGTGACAATTGCGGTTTGAAAATGCTGGTGCAAGTTGTGGTGCAACTTTCTCCAAAATAAGTTTGGTGAAGTGAAACTGTCATATTTCCTTAGATAAATAAATCGAAAAATTATGGCACTAGCAGAAGTGAAAGCCATACTTTACTTCGAGGAAATGAAATCTATTGAAATCAGAAGTAATATGGAAATTTCTAGATACACGGGAATTCGGAATGATATTGAGAAAAATATATTGAAATGTTTAACCAGCTCATGTGAAATTGCAAAAGTTATTAACAAATTGGGATGAAGAAAATGTATTCATTTCTTGGCATAAAGTGAGGATTCTCAAATAAAACTAAACAGTACTCTGATAAATCAGTTCGAACTATCGGTACTCTATGTCTCTGATTTACTAATATAATTTTTTGTGAATTGAGTATTGAAAAATCTTAATAAAGAAATATAAAATAAAAAATATATGTAACAAAAATGATGATGTTATTGCATCATTAGTTGGGCCATTGTTAACTAACGAAATATACTCAAATTTAACAAGATTACGCCATGAAAAGTTTCAAATATCAATAATATTCGGAATAATAAATTTTTGAAATTAATATGAAAGAGGTTTTTGTTGATACTTTAACGTGCTCTATTTCTGCCTTTCGGCTAATGACACTCCGGGAATTTCTGGTACCTCACTAACTCATGAATTTTTCCGAACCCCTCTCGTGTCCAACTCTGTTAGACACGACCGACGGCTTTACATCTCCTCCGAAAGATGGACGCTCAAGCAATTATCCGAAAATTGGAAAGAGGTTGATTCTAACAAAATATAATCAACAAGATAAAAACATTTAACCCTGCAGTGCACGCGGGATCTATAGTTACACTAAGAAACGCGTATGGTCTCAGAGACCCAAAATAAATAATATTTTATGTTCTCAAAAAAATATTTTTTCCTGAAAAATTGATAAATATTACAGGAAAGAAACATAATACAAATTCGACAAAATGGTGAAGTATGTTCGAGGCATATATATTTTGTGCCGAATCGGCACGTATATCGAGTTTTCCGAACTTTGCAGAACTCACACCTTCCCCGCTCTTTTTCCACTCTCTCTGCCTGCTCTGCTTATGGCGTGCTGCTTAGTTTAGCTACTAATTGCCGAATCTCTCTTGGTAAAAAATTACATTGAGCTCTACTCTTCATATATTTCATTAGAAACTCCCGACAAAGATTTTTCCAAAATATTCGAAAGGAAATGGAATACTCGTGAGTTTGCTTTGAAAATGACATAAGCATTTATACCCACTTCGTTCACGGGTCCATACACGATCTCCATGCGCCATCTACGGGTATTTCTAGCTACATTATATTTCGCTGAAAGTTGATCCACTGTATCACCACCACATTTTGTGTGATTATAAAATGTTGTTGTTTATTTCATCTTTTAACGATGTGCTCGGGAACTTAGCCCATTTACACAGTGGAGCTACAGCTTATAGTGGATTCCGAACCACTCTCCTAGACCGTGCAATGATAATTGCCACCACAAGGATTACAAGTTATCTGGTCTTCAGAAATTTATGCCTCCTTTAGGCGACTCTATCCAAGTATCACTTTTTTGTTCAAGGACAACATTCATAACTTGAAACCAGATTCGAACCAGGCACCTCGGCTATGCATATTCCTACATACTTGCTCACTAACCGAGCAGCTACCGATGCGGTAGTTATAAAATGTGATGGTTTCCGGTTCTTTATCATGACCCATGTCGGCATCAATCGAATCATCGTGATGAAGGGTTGGTAGCAATAAACCTGTTTATTTTTCTTTGGTATATACGAAACAAGGAATTCATTATGAATTTGTCTTTTGTTCTTTCGTAAATGACCGACAGTGATCAATTGATGATTCTTCAGTAAAGTGTGAGCAACTTCCTCAGAGGTAAACCAATTTTCCATGGTAATATTCCGTGTAGACTGCGATAAGGGAGAGCATAGCCTTTCTACAACATCAGAGAAGGCATTGCTAACCTAACCTGGAATGTACCCGCTGGCTGCTTTCCAGCATTAATTTCTATATTGTAAGTGTAAAATGATTGAATGTCTGCTGAAAGAAACACTTCGATCCCAAATCGTGCAGGCTTATTTGGTATATACATTTGAAATTTACAGCGTCATCTAAATCACATGAGCATCTCATCAAGTGTTGCATATCTACCTACAGTGTAATGTTTCTGTCAATTTCCCACCACTTCTTCAAAAATCTCACTTACTGGTGCTAAAATGTCTTGGGCTTTGCGTTCTTTCTTCGTTCGAATATCGTTCATTCAAGGAATCGCAATAGAAGCATTAATCGTCTCAATGCCATTGTAGGAGGAAATATGTCTAATCCCGTCCCATCATTGGACCAAAATTCATAAAATGAAGTTCTGCCAGCATAATACAATCGCGGATAGAGTAACTGAAAAAGTGCTTTCAATTCAGATATGTTTGTGGGTCTTGTATCAGATTCGTCTGAATAACGGGTAGATATACTCTCAATATTAATATTAGTATTGCGTGACAGTATCATCATAAAAAAGTTACCAACATTCTTTTGGAGATCCTATTGGAAATATCGATGAAAAAAAACTTCCGTCTGGGAGACCGAATCAGGCTATAAATTCAGTGCTCTTCAGTTCACTGCCACGGAACGACTGTCGCTGACTCCTTCATTCAAAGGTACCGACAAGGGCAGCGTCGTACTCCAATCCGTTCAGAGCCGATCACACGAATGTGGCTGTGGGACCCAACGCTTCCACTACAGGGTTGAATACTTTCATGGCGTAGTTTTTTATGCGGGAAAAACTTCAGAAGGTGAAACACTTTCTGACCAATTAACTAAACATTTCTTTATGGTCCCAAAACAGTTTGTTACTTCACAGTTGGCTAATTTCATGATAAATCAATAAGGATATGTTTTTTCAACCGGAATTCCTTCAAATTTTTCGATTGATATTCAATACTTTCAAGAATTGTTTTTGCTGCTGCGTTCCCTCTATAGACAATGCTCTAGTGTCGTAAATCCCGCGCGAAGCCTCATATTCAACGTTAAATTGGGATTATGAATAATTAAAATTGAGCTTTGTGAGTTGAAGCTTTTTCATGGAAAATTTCGACATCTCTCAGAAACTTTTCTGAGTATTACTAAATTTTAACGCTTTCTGAGTAATTAGCGAAAAACTAAATGATTTTCGTCTCAACTGCTATATTTTTTATGTGCTTCTGTAAACATTTTAATATATTCTTCTAGATGCCATCCCAAATCGAATGAGCTATTATCAATATTCACCGAATCATGAATAAACACTGACTCAAAATTATTACCTATCTACTGAGCATCGATTTTTTCATTGATATTAGACTCCCAACAGAGTACCGCCATCTTCAAAGGCCTTTTTCGAATGACATGAAAAACTTCTCTATGGAGATGTTCAGCAAAACGAAGAATACTAACCTATCTGCCAACCTCATTGAAGCTATAATCTATATACTAAAGGAAAACCCTAATGAACTGCTCCAAGAGTAAAATTTTTGTGTGGAATCGAGTTTTTCTAACACTATATAAAAAACGAACAGAAATTAATATCGACATTCATCAATTCATGTGAAATATTAAATAAAAATTGGAGAAAGCATAATTCTCGAAAATATCGAATTAGCTAATCATTCATTTTTCTTCAATAATTTGTATGACCTCCACACGCCCCTTTGACAGTGTGATAACGTTGTTTCATGTCCTCGATTGAATCATTATTTCGATCTTGTCGCAAATTATATTAATGGAAAATCGCTCGAAATTGTTGCAAAGTTCTTTGGCCTGGTTGATATTCATTCAGGTTTCTCCGAAGCATGCTCTATTGCATTAAGCTCGGTTGACCCTGAAAGCAAGGGTAAGTGGTTAATTCCATGATTTTCTAGAGCATTCATCACATTAAAGGATGAATGAAGTCTAGCATTATTGTCGAGATATTATCTCTCGAATAAAAATTAGGTATCGTATGTCGCGAAAGTCTTGGGAAAAAGTTTTTTTTATGCATAGTTCCCGCAATTCGTGGAAGGTCTAGTTGCCGTGATCAACAGATCTCATTAATGAATTATATTGAGTATTCCTTCTGTCAAAAGTCAGAATAAGTTCGCTAAAATGGCTTACAAATCAGAACTTCGAATAAGTATTTACAATTTAGTTGGGCGAGTTCCTAAGCGTGAAATCATCAACATTTTTCGTGGTCAGAATATTTCTAAGACAGCTATTTATCGGGTAATAAGTGAATGTGAGCAAGGAATACCATGCTTGAATTTGCCAAAAAGAGGTCGACCGAAAGTTCTGAATGAAATCCGTAGAAACAGGCTCTTAGAAAGAGCAAGAGACATAGTAGGAGCATCATTACGAAAATTATCCAGAAGATTTCGTACTTCTCATGAGACAATAAGGCGAGAGTTACTGAATGCGGGATGTAAATATCGCAAAAGGCGTAAGTGCTCAAAATACACCCAGAATCAATTGGAAAATATCCCCAGATGTTGCCGCGCCTTAAGAAGAATTCACTTCGTAAATGACAGAACCTTAATTTTGGATGATGAAAAATATTTTACATTATCCCATTCTGAAATCAACTGTAATGCTGGTTTCTATACGAATAACATAGAAGACTTTCCAAACGAAGTAAAATTCAAAACAAAGAAAAAATTTGAAGACAAGGTTTTGGTTTGGTGTGCTGGGGTTTCAAGACTATATGTAGGGCATGTGAGAGGCGAAGCTGTTGATGCAAACCTATATACTGGAAGATGACTCCCAAAATTGTTAGATTTCATCAATACCTATCACGCTGATGACGAAATAATGTTTTAGCCAGACTTGGCGTCTTCCCATTATGCGCGAGTTACGAGAGATTGGTTAGAGGCTAATAACATCCCATTTGTACCTCGCGGAGATAACCCCCATACGTTCCACAAGCAAGACCAATCGAAGGGGGGTTTACTGACAAGGAAAGTATATAACAATGGATGGGAAGCCCAAAACGAAGAAGGTTTCAGACAGAGAACTTTTCAGAATATACGAGAAATCGATGTGGATGTTGTCCAAAGACTGATGGGAGGTGTTCGGACAAAATTGCGCGCCATTGAGCAGAACTGGCCCCTATCAATCCTTTAAATACGATTTTATAGAGTTTAGATATGAGGTCAAATCCTAATGATATAATGAATTCAATAAATTTTTTTCAGTAATTAATTTATCTATTCGAATTTTTTTCCAAGACTTTTGTGACAAACGTTAGAAGATCGTTAAATACGTTACGATCATACATAATCGAATTCATGGTGTTTCGCATAGATTGAGACCAAATTTTCCATCGGTGCAAATCCCCCTCACAACCATTCTTGTGCCACTACTAGGACTAAATGTAAATTTCCTCTATTGGGTTTGTCCATACACGAAGGCAACGACTATCTCCGAATCGACTATACATCTGTTGAAAATATCGAACGCCACTCATGGGGGGTACAATGAATAAGAAGAACAAGGCACATAAGTTATCTAGACACAATATCTCCGTTTTCGAGCCTTTTTCGAATTGTTTCATTCGAGACCGAAACTCTTTTGGCATTTGGAAGTTGGTCAGACAACTATTTCTATGTTGATGGTGGCACTCTCTACGCTTATAAAGCTACTAAACGATCTAGAGTCATTGTTGTTCTCTTCGGACTACCCGTTCGCGGTGTTTCTCCAACATTCCAAGTGTCTCAAAATTTTGAAGCAAGACATTTTGGGAGACATTGAATACACAAGCTACTTCTGGTAGTTGCCTGCAACTTGAAGCATTCTCTACACTCAACTCAATGACTTGCGATTCTGAGGTGTACAATTCAGAGTCATCCATTTCGAGAAAAAGCTAGGAAAAATATAGCATTGATTATTTTTTATTAATATCGTGTTTGGAAAACTCGACCAACAGATACTCATCGAAATTTAGAGATATTCCTAACTTCCTTTGAAAAGTTTATATATAGAAGTTACCACCCTTTTTGACAGACAGGGATGATCAAGAATCTTTAGGAGAATTAAACCTTAAGGAGGGGGATATGGTCCGAAACACCCAACGACTAGGTTTAAATTTGAAGAATAAATGAAGAAACTGAAAGCTGTAAAAATTCTCGTTACAAATCAGGAAATGTATGATAGTTCAAAAAATGTACACGAATGAATAAAAACAAATTTCTTCATATAAAAAGCTCCTGGTTCTCATCATTTTTAGTAAAAGTTGAAACGATTCTACAACTCTTTCATTTTTGATTTTAGCGCTGATGGTAACTACGAGGTTAGGTATAAATCAAATGTTTTAATATACCCTAATGGAGAAGTTCTATGGGTACCTCCAGCTATTTATCAGGTAAGTCAAACACTTATTTTAACAAGATGTAATATTTCTAAAGCGAGTTGCTATATTATTATTGTAGATAACTCACTTTTACCAGAATGTTGGTCAGAAACCATAATTTTCAACACATAGGTAGATAATTATGAAGAGTTTGTTTTGGTTATAAGTGGAGGGAACTCTCCATTAACAAATTCTTCTAATGTCAAATATATTCAGTGGAGTAATTTTGCATTGAGCTAATCCTGTGGGGTCGGGTGTTCAAAGGAAGTAGAGATGCTTGATCCGATTCAGAATTGCAAACTTGTTTCTACACAAGGAAAGTACAAGCACATACAATACACAGCAATTATTCATAGATACTTTCGGAAGAATAATACAACAAGAGAAAAAACAGATTTTTCAATATTGAATAATCCGTAAGTAAACGAATAATTCGTTTACTCACTGTAAACGAATTTGAATGGATGTTACAGTATGAAAGAATTAAACGGCAGTTCCATCCTCATTATGATTCGTCTGTGTTGTGTATTATCCATGACATTTGATTTAAATCACATTTAATATAGGACTATCACTGCAAATGTTCTGCCTGTAAACTGCAATCTCAAATTATTCAGTTGTAACCTAAATCAAGAGTCGTTCGCAATGAAGAAAGATGGCCAAAGACCAAAGAGCGTCGTAAACTAACCTATCCTACCCGACTTTCATGCAAGAAATATCTTCACTTTCAAACATATCTTTCGCGTTGATAGTATTAATTCAAATTAATATATTAGTTGTTGCCGTTACAAACGGGTCTTCAACACTACATTTCTATAAAGGCTTTTAAAAAGAATGCAGAAACGATAATTTTTTACTCTGTAGTTGAGATCGTGAATACAACTATCAATCTAAGTATATTCGTACAACATTACAACCCCTTTTCAATTCTTTACAGGTGTTTTTCCAACGTTTCTGAAATATTTTTTTCCCCATAATCTAAACATCATTTTTCTCAAACTGGGACGAAATCCCATTTAAACAATTCATCCTCCATTTCTTTTTCTTACGGGTGATTTGTGAAAAACGATGATACTCATGTTTCTCACTTTGTAATTAGGAGCTTAACAGATTCTCATCTCCCCTTTCTCAAAACCCAGAGAATATCCATACAAATTTCAAACTTTTCTTTCGCGAGCTTTAGAGTTGAATTTTGAGGAATAATAAAAATTTTCCGTTTGTGAATTTTAAGGTATCTCCATCAACTTCATCAAAGTCCGTTCATCTATACAAAACTTCAACTAGACACCTTCTATAAATTATTTACTGACAATTCCATAGAAACCTCAAATTATTTTGGTGTGAAAAATATTTTATATGTTTATCAGCGTGATACTCATTTCAATTTCAGACCTTTGCAGTTCGAGTGAGTGAATCAATTTCAGGGTAGGAGCAGTTTCCTCTGTAGATTGGGAATTGGTTCCAAACAAAAGCAAAAACTGTTTTTTCTGCTAGGAAAATGATGGCGACTGTTTCAAGAACAATCAAAAGTCAACTTTTTTTTCAAGTAGGCGATTTAACGTCCTCCTACTGCAATTTTGCAGACTATTCTGGCACATATATATTCACAACATCCATTACTTTTGCCGAGCTTGAACTGGCAAACAAATATGCCACAGTCGTATTATCCTCTTCTCCCCCCTGCTTCATCTAGCTGATCTATGAAAACCTTTACAGGGTAATACTATACATGATAACTTGACGAGATGAAAGTACACATTGCAGAGAACCTGCTATTTACAAAGATTACAACAATGGTTGCCATGACGGAAATATACGATTTACGTATTGAACTGCTTCAACAGCCTCTTTACTTGCTAGATCTAGCTCCAAGAGACTACATTCGTTTCCCAAAAATTACTTTCGTACAACAATTGTTATATGCGGAGGCTGTCAGCTTTGTAAACAAGTATTTTGTACAAAAAGACGCCGAATACCAATCAGACGGATTGGGGTTCATAGCATTTCTAGGAGAAGCGTGTAGATATACAAGGAAATTATGTAGAAACATGAAAAAAAAATGTTTTCAAACCTTCTATGTTTATCGGTTCGAAAATTTTCAACTCTTCCTCGTAGATTGATTTTTCAGTTCGCCTCAAAGGTATACTAGAAACAAACCTTTTTACTTTTGCTCATTTCCAAAATTTCCAAACTTATTTACAGTTAAAAATAATAAGAACTCACTGTATTTTTTCGTTTTTATCAATCTAAATGATGGAAATAATGTTCGAACTAGTAATGTTTAATTTGAGTATAATATTTCTGAATTCTTTCTTTTAAAGAAAAGAATTTATAGATATCTGTTTCCATTATTGAAACGGTTTTATTGAGAATTATTCCTGCAAAAATATAAATTTCGGAAATCACCATGGCCTTGAAAGTTGAAGATGGTAGATATTCGGATGCCTCAATAGTACGCCCCTGGAACTTGATGAAAAGAAAACAAACCATCGTCCTTTCATCATTTTGCAGAGAATGGAGGTCAACAAGCTCAGAATTTCTGTTAATGTCACTAGAGCAATATAAATTTAATTTTCCCTTTGATTTTGAACTTGTGAAACAAGTTCTTATTTTGCGTTCTGCCAGTTACATAATCCGAAGATATTATACCTAGAAGTACATTACAGTATCAAGTACAACGAAAAACTTCCTTCGAGAAAACTCACAGAAATGTAAAATTCGCACAAAAATGTTTAATATAAAATTCGATGTTTCATCTGAGTACTGATGCCCATATGGTCACTTATACAATGCAAACAAAATTGTTTGTATTGTTGTAGGTAAATTCCTGCTTCAACAATATATTTACAAATTGATAGAATAATAAAAAGAAAAGCCCGTACTGAGTCCCTCTCAACTAATACGAATGGCAAAGCGTTTCATAGAGAACTGCACAAAAATCAATTTCTCATCTTTGTGAACCTATGTCGCTGTACGAAGGGCACCCGAAAAGTAAGGCATCTTTTGGTTCTCCCGCTCAGGATGGAATTCGTTCAGGCAAAAAGGCCCATAAAGAGAAAGTGTAGATAGCAAGATAGTAGTTAACAAATTTACCAGAATATATTTATATGTCAGTAATTTTTCGAAAAATACAGGCTGAACCTTGGCCTATCATATTGTCTATCAAAACTATTACTACTCTAATAAAGAGGTTCTATTCAACATAATGTTCAATGTGCGGAGACACAACAACTTCTACTGACGGCTCAGTATATTTATCCTGCATTCCTAAGGTTTTGTCAAATCAACTCTCACCCTATAGAACTGTATTTGGTTGTTTGCTTAAGGGATTATCAACAAGATGTCGAAATTTTTCGATATTCTATTACTATCTCAATATCCCCTAGAATCTACATTCATTTCCAGAATCTAAATGCATCAAATCGAGAGATGTTGGAGATCAATCGAGGTTTCAGTGGCTTTGTTGAAATTGACTGCAATATGATCATGGTTATATTCATATTTTACGCACCCTAACGAATTTCGGTGCTACACTTGCTCGTGCTGCTACTTAGCTCAGAATGGTGTCAACAAATTCATAATTTTCGCCAAAGATTCGTTCATCTGAAATTTTTTGCAAGTTCGGATAACTAGAAATACGAAATTTGAAATTTATTTTATCAGGTCTTTTGGAATGAAATAGTTTTATATTTCATATTCTTCAAAACGCAAAAACTCAGTCACTTCAATAACGCTGTCGTACATCGCTACTATTCCTGGGCTCTAAAATATCAGATTATAAATATTATCTCCCAAACATATATATATATATATATATATATATATATATATATATATATATATATATATATATATATATATATATTTTTACACTTAGATGATCAGGATAAATACAATTTTCGCTCGACAGGATGAAAACTGAACGGGATACCTGGACTGAAGGGTCACTATAACCTCCGCATTGAACGTATTTTGGTGGAATTTTTAGAAACATATAGCTTATGTTCAAGCTCAAGGCACCTGCATACCAAATTTTATACCAACATACTTTCTATCCCGAAATAATGTTCCATAATACCCATAAATCGTTTCTAGGATGATCCTACCGAAATAATATTTTTCCCGTATAAATGAAATAGTTTTGTATTTCATATTCGTCAAAACGCAAAAAATGCAGTCACTTCAATAACGTTGTCATACATCGCTACTGTTCCTGGGCTCTAAAATATCAGAATATAAATATTATCAGCTTGAATATAAATTTTGCGTTCAAAATACAAGTTTGGAATATTGTATTAGTGGTTGTCCAATACAAACACTTCTCACTATTTTGCACCAGTAGGAATGCTTTCAATGCAAACTCTGAAAATAATAATTCTTCAATTTTTACCTGGAATACAATCTTTTATATTTCCAACTTCAGAACTGTCTGAATCTGATTGTTTTTCCGAAAATTCTAATTCATATTATTCGTTTTTTTTGGTACTAAGGTCTAAGACACAAATGTTATATCTCTCACTTTGAGACATGAAGAATTCCTATATACTGTCATCCCCTATTTCGCACTCTTAATTGTTGAGTACGGCGGCTATATCCTGTCCATGGCGTTCAGTGCGGTACGAGGTCACAATAATCCATTGCGTCTGTTCTCGTTAATGCGGTATGAGGTAAATATGCAGCGTATGCTTACTTCGAGCAACACTGTCATATTTCCATGAAGAATTGAATTTTTTGGTAATAGAAGATTTTTTTTTCTCATACGTATAGATGTACAACTCCAATTATCTCTAAAACAAACTTTACATTACCCTCTACACTACACAGTTAAGGTACGTGAGCTAGCTGATGCCACAATGATTAGTACTGAGCACACACGCCATATTTTGTGTGAGATTCTGCATATGAAAAAGTTATCCTGCCGCACGACTGAGCACTTCAAAAGAGTGTTTGAACTTGCTGATGCGCAATCGGACATCCATTGGTAACTGTGGATGAAACCTGGATTCACTATTACACACCAGAAAACAGAATGATTGCCCGGCAATGGACTGAAGCCGGTACGAGGCTTATGGGTCGGAAAGGTAATGGCGTCGGTTTTCTGGGATTGCCATGGCATACTCTTCGTGGAGTACCTCGAAAAAGGAGAAAGCATCAACAGTGAGTATTACTGTGCACTATTGGAGTGATTGAAGGCCGAAATCGCTGCAAGACTATGCGCCGGCGCACAAGAGAATCGCAACCACGGCTATAATAAATGATTTATAGCTCCAATTGCTTCCGCATCCACCGTATTTGCCAGATTTGACTTCCTTGAATTATTATCTCTTGTTAAACCGCAAAAGAAGGCTCATTAATAACAAATTCAGCTCACGCAAGAAAATCGACGCTGAGGAGAAGTATTTTGCAGACTTTCCGAAAAATTACTTTTCGGACGGGATCAAGAAGTTGTTAAATCGCTGGAATAAGTATATCGAACCCAAAGGAGACAACATTGAATAAAATTAAAAAACAGTTCAAAAAATAAAAAAATTTTCGTTACCGAGGAGGTTACTTTTCACTCCACCTAGTATACGAATATAGTATAGTAATAATATTAGATATAGTTAGCTCATTCAAAAATACATGAAGAAAAAGAGCAAATATATCTAAACAACCTATAGAAACCTTCTAGGTTTGTACATGGGGAATTAAAATGAACTGACTAACATAAATAAATTTATGAAAAATATACACATAGCATGAAATCAATTAAACTGAGAAAACATCATCAATGAAAAATACAAGACAGAAAGAGCAACAAGTAGAGAAAATCAAACATTTTTCAAACAATTCACATTGAACACCCAAATTAACGCATTAACATTTAACTTCCTTCACTGAAACTTTTACTAAAACTCAAACAGTAAATTTTTAACTTCATTAAAAAAAAGATCTCGGTCTCGGTAAATCGTGAGGAATGTCTAATCTAATTCCATGAAAACTTCTAAAGTGGATCTCTTTGAGGAAATCATTCTCTCTCTCAGCCTTTTTTTAATCCTGGTAGGGTCCAAAATTTTTCTCGGGTCACCCGCCATCGAATTAAACACCCTAGCCACCATATAACTCCTTGATTTATGCCCCTTTGAAGATGTAAATTTGATTTTCTATATTTCAAACAGTTTTATGAAGATTCATTTTTCTTCAAATTCTTTCTGTTTTAGAGAGTTACATTTTTCGTTTAGAATAATAAGTACTCGATTAATCAATAATGTTGGATTGAACCTTGGCATAGATTAAGTCAGTACTGTCACTTTCTGATGAACTAACTCTCACTCCAACTGTCATCACGCATATTGATGCCCAGTTTCGGCCACGTGAAAACATTATATCAAAATAAAGAAAAGATTCATCAAAGAAGTAGACCAAAGCAATGCGCTCGGTATATAGGTACGCAAGTGGTAAGTAGAAGCGGGGTTAGGGGCTAGATCACGGGATGCACGAACATGACCGAGATGAGCAAAATAGACCACGTACCGCAATGGCGACAGAAATAACGACGTCAGTGCAGTACCGTGCCGATTTAACACGTACAATTTTTTAATCGATATGAAACATATACGAACTCTCAAACATATATATACTTAGATGATCAGGATAAATACAATTTCCGCTCGACAGGATGAAAAGTAATTCAAAAAGAAGGGGCGAAATTTACTCCACACCGAACGGGATACCTGGACTGAAGGGTCACTATAACCATGTTCCGCATTGAACGTATTTTGGTGGAATTTTTAGAAACATAATATATAGCTTATGTTCAAGCTCAAGTCACCTTCATACCAAATTTTATACGAACATACTTTCTATCCCGAAATAATGTTCCATAATACCCATCAATCGTTTCTTGGATGATCCTACAGAAATAATATTTTTCCCGTATAAAAAGTATGTGAAGTCGAGGTAATGATCTATCTATACTGAATTCCATCTCAATGTCTTCCTTCTTTTCTTGAATGAATGAGTAATAAACATTCAAGAAGACAAACTCTGATATACATAATATTAGTACGATCTAATTCTTTCTCATGATATTAAGATCGTATTGATGCATTTTGATTTGAATGAAGTAATAATTTTCAACGATCTGATCCCAATTTTTTGAAATAGTCTATTATCGTTCATCTAAATAATCTTAATTTTTTTTCAGAGCTCGTGTACCATAGATGTAACTTACTTTCCCTTCGACCAACAAACTTGTATTATGAAGTTTGGTTCGTGGACTTTCAATGGAGATCAGGTGTCTCTCGCACTGTACAATAACAAGAATTTTGTCGACCTATCAGATTATTGGAAGTCTGGGACATGGGATATCATCGAAGTACCAGCCTATCTCAATATTTACGAGGGAAATCATCCAACAGAAACGGATATTACGTTTTATATCATAATACGACGCAAAACATTATTTTATACGGTGAATTTAATACTTCCCACAGTCCTCATCTCGTTTCTTTGTGTTCTCGTTTTTTACTTACCTGCAGAAGCCGGTGAGAAGGTAGGTACAAAAGTTCATTATTCAAAAGTTTTCTCTGATATACTAGGCGATATTATAGGGATCATCCGCCATCGTCAAACCCAACATTTCGAACGCAGGTGTATTGAATGTACTACGTAGTGATTATATGAATTTAATAGATAATAATGACTATGTTTGGTCGCACTTCTAAGAATTTTTCTCTCTAAAACAAGTTAAATAATGAATTGGGTTGCCAAAACAATCTCTTTTCTGCGAATAAAACGTTGGAAACGAGGTAACACGTGGGTGGGTTCCTTCAAAAATCGAGAGTATCACCCTTTTCCACGAAACGATTCCATTAACCCAATATGGATATTCCAAGAAATTACACGAAAAGGGAGTAAAGACACTCCGAAAGAACGAAAACCTCGTTCTTTCCCACCAAACTATGCCTTTTACCCGATCAAAAATATTTTTCAGAAAATGGCCATAATGATATCAATGCTAAAAGTTCGACTTAAATTTCTTGGCGTCAAATGAGATTGAGACGTCGAATATATATTGCATCATACAAGGTATTCTAAATCAAACAGGCCACTCTGAATTGCCAAAACACGTCGAATCATTTTGTTTAGAGGACATCTTTTGACGAATATTTGAGGCTTTAATGAGCAACCCCCCTTAGAGGAGGCATTCAACCCCTCAAAATTGAATAAGGTAAATAGGTAGATCGATACCTACTTGAAAGCACCTCGAAGCCTCTTTTCAATAGTATATGAGAAAAGTCAATATGATGAATTTATTTCGCAAAAAATCATTTTTTTATCTCTAACGAGCCATATTGAATATTTTGGCTATTCTCGTTAATAATGATAATATTGAAGGAAAACCTTTCGGGGTAACTCCACTCACCCCCAGCTTTCAAATAAGGAAAGTGGGTTTTGTTGTATATTTTCAAAACTCATATTACAAACTACAATAATCTTAAAAATATTTCATTGTCTTGTAATGTTCACAACAAAATATGGAATCGAATGATTTCAGATCAAATGTTCGAATTTTCTTTCATTTACTTCCATACAATAATGCAATCTTGACAAACAACCTTCTCTTACATGGTTCAGCATGTTTGGCGTTATTTAACGACACTCATATGGCAAATTGAGCTATTGGCAAACTTGTGCGGCGTAGTGGAATTCCATCTTGTTGAAGAAGCAATTTTTGTAAGTATAATGGATCGTGTTCTAGTCTTTCTGTTATCAGGAATTAAAACATGTCCAATTAGGTGATCTCCTGAAAATTTCAACCCAAACATTTAGGCCTTCGAGGTTATTATTCCTCGAAATTATTCTTCACAAACACCGTTGTAAAGAGGCATCGAAGACCTCAAATGAGGTATCGCTCGACCCGTTTGTCTTTTTATTTTAATTAATTTTAAGAGGTACAAACACCCAAGCTGTCCCTCAAAAACAATTCGAAATGGACCCCCTGTTTAGAACTAAGCAGAACTCATACATCAAATGGTACACACGACTAATCCAGATTTTCACCTTATGACTTTCCATCATATTTTCTGCAAATAATAATCTCCATAGATACAAAAATGCATACGCATTCGTTCCTGTGAAGAAAAAACCTACAAATATTTACAATACATAAAATTGGATATTTTAGACCGGTAAATCAGAGAATAAGTCAATAAAATTATCCATAGTAAATATAAAACTCAATTGATTAAACTTAATAACCTCATTAAAAATAAATCTAAAATTACAAATTAATACCAACTTTTCAAATCATCAATTTCAAAAGATTTATAATTTTAATTGAAACAAATTTCACCATTGATGAGACGGCTTTATTGGAGAAAGGATTCAAACATAATATTCACCCTTAACATGATATATCAAACTTTGAACAACTAGCAATAGATACTGAAAATTTTGAAATGTTGAGAACAATAGTTCCCTGCAACACCAAACTGCGTATGCGATAAAGAAAGAATACCTCAAAAACCTTAATAGACCAATTAGAGATCACATATTAATCAAAAACAAAATCATCATCGAATGACATTATTTTCACAAAAGCAGATAAATGCAATACAGTTGTAGCAATAAATGAACAAGATTACATTTCCAAAACATTAAATTTTATTAATGATTCTAATTATTCAGTTATAGCCCGAGATCCAACTAACAAATTTAATAAGGAAGTGAAGACAGTCATTGAAAATTCAAAATCCATCATTACAGATTGCGAAAAATTTAAACTCGTTTTCTCCGAATCCTTTACCACCTCAACTTTATTCTTTAGTTAAATTGCAAAAAGATGGTTATCCAATAAGACCAGTGGTATCATTCATGCATGCCCCAGCATACAAGATTTCTAAATTTTTAATACATACTCTGGAAAAATTTTGTAATTTTACACCGTCTTTTTAAATTCGTAAATCTAATGATTTGATAAGAAAAATAGAAAATATTGTCATACCAAGTAATGCCAAGTTAGTCTTTCGATGTCGAGAATTTGTTCCCCAGTATTCCACCGAAGGATCCGTATGATATAATCAAAATTTTGTTAACACAAAATGGGACGAACCCACAAATTAAATATGACATTATGGCTTTATTAGATCTTTGCATAACTCAAAATTATTTTTTATTTAACAACTCTCTTTAAAAAAGTGATGAGAGACTTATAATGGGAAACCCCTTAATCCCTCTTTTGGAGGAAATCTTCATGTATAATATAGAGAAAAGGATTCATAAACACTCGTTCAGTAAATATTTCCTATATTGTTATCGATATGTCCATGACGTTATTGTGTGTTTCACAGGTACAAACACACAGTTCACTGTATTCGAAAATTCCATTACCAACCTGCACCCTAATATAAAATTTACTTCTGGAATAGAACAGAACTACTCCAACAATTTCCCAGACTTAACAATAACAAGATCAAATAATAAACACCTGTTTTCAATTTATCATAAACCTTCCCATACAGATATCACAATTCACTACACATCGGCACATCCTTACCAACACAAAGTTGCAGCATTTAATAGTTATATACATAGACTCTTGAGCACACCAATGTCAAGTGAAAATAATCTCAAAGAATTGAATTTGATTAAACAGATCGCAATAAATAACGGTAATGATGCAAATTCAGTTAGCAACATATTATATAGAAAAAAACCAAAAATTAGCTTTACAACATATTTATCCAATCGGTGAACATCAAGACAAGATATTCAATAGTTTAACATATATAGGCAATATTAGCAATAATGTGAAATCCCTTGTTAAAAATTCAAATTTGAATATAGCGTTCAAAACATCAACAAATTTAGGTTCATTTATCAGAAATTATGAGTCTCCAATTAATAAAAAAAAATAAATCAGGTGTTTATAGATTGGAATGTACAGATTGCGATTGTTTTTATACAGGTAGAACAGGAAGGAATTTCACTGTTAGAATCTCGGAACATAAACGCAGTTTTATCAGTGGAAAAACCGATTCGAATTATTCTAATCATCTTAGGGAAAATAGACATTCTTTCAATTCAGAATTTTAAATCCTACATTCTGAGAATAGAGGTATAAAACTCAACCTTCTGGAAGTACTCCAGATTGACAGATTTAGGTATTCCCCAGAAATTCTTAATGACCAGATAGACATAAATAACTCACCCTTATTAAACTTGTTTCCTGAACACTAGTACAAATACAGATAACTCTGAATGGATTGCCGCTTTAGTCTATATAAGTATACGTTTGTTAAGATGATTTTGTAGTATTCATTCGCTCTTGACAAAGATACTGTGTATCGAAACGCGTCGACCATTTATTAATATATTGAAGTGGAAATCTTTGTTTAAATATATTTGAAAATGGATTTCTATCATGTGAAAGCCTCGTCAATTGAAATATTTTAATTAATTTCAACTATTTACTTAGATTTCTATGTTTCAGGTCACTCTTGGAATAAGTATTTTGCTATCGTTGGTTGTGTTTTTGTTACTGGTATCGAAAATTCTACCTCCAACATCGCTGGTGTTGCCACTTATCGCAAAATACCTTCTATTTACATTCATCATGAACACAGTTAGTATTCTTGTTACAGTTGTGATAATTAACTGGAACTTCAGGGGTCCTCGGACACACAGGTAAGTATTCACTATCATACATTTTTACTCAATATTTATCTTCAACGTTTGGAATAATTAAATGGTAAACTATAACCTGGAAAAACTGGAAAATTTTTCAAGTGATTTTACAGAAATTTATAATGTACGCATGACTCATTAATATACCTAATCTGAAAGAAAAGCAGTTCAAACTAATTAGTGCTTGAATCCTTACACCACACAATGAAAGTAAGATTATCATTTATGTCACATCACAGAGATGAAATATTCTACATGAAATATTTAACATTGTTTCTATTTAAACTGAAGATTCAAGAAACGCTTGAAACTCGACATTCTCAAAGAATAATTTCATCTATGAATATACTTACGACTTTTCCACCCTTATATAGTCCATCCATTTTCACCTGTCCTTTCCAGATCTATAGGTTTGCTCCAACACGTAGATCGATGACAGTTCTAAACTGATTTCGTATCAAGTGTATGCGAAATTTGGGGAATTAACAGTTCAAAACTTGATTCCTTATCAACGAATCTACTGCGTTGAAACACAAAACTGACAAGATGAAAACGTAATCTGAAAAATAATATACTCAGTGCGCATACTCGCGATAACTCATTTTCAGTTCCTCTTCAGATCCAAGAACTGATTTCACCGTTCTAGAATTAGTTCTAAGTTAATTCTAGGAACGTCGGAACACGGTGTTCATCAGTACGTAATCAATTGGAATATTTATAAAAAGCAATTTGCGCACAATCCACCTTGTTCTGAACTAATTCACGTCTATTGGAACAAATCATTTATAATCTTTCCTCCTTTAAATCCTTCCCTCCAAATCAACCTGAATCTTTGATGAGGTTAACTAGAAACATTTCAGAAACTACGTGAAAATATCAAACATTATTTTTTTGAAATAACGTAGTTACGTGAGTTCGAGACGATTGAAAGGGTGTAATAGTAAGAAAACAAGAATTTTGTTGATTGAGTACAAATTTCAGAGTACTTCAGACATGTTATATTGTTATGGAGATAATCTGAAATCTACAGTTTTACTTCTGAACATATCCTTTGCTTTATAGGATGCCTTCTTGGATACGTTCTGTTTTCCTCAATTATCTACCAACAATGTTATTCATGAAAAGGCCCCGAAAAACAAGGCTAAGGTGGATGATGGAGATGCCTGGAATGGGAGTGCCTCCCCATCCATATGGATCACCAACTGACATTCCAAAACACATCAGGTGAGTTTCTGAACTTTCAATATTTGTTTTGAAAAAATAAATAATGCTCTTAAGCACCATTTCGAGAACTTTGATTCATTGGCATTCACTAATTGACAAATCTCATCATACTCTATACAAACTGACAGCATCATAAGATTGTCCATCATTATCGACGATTTAATTGATTGAAATCCATTAGAAATATAACCCATTATTTCATCCGAAAATAAGTGGAATGCTTATCATAGGTTGAGATGGCCTCATCATTTGCAATCTCTTTATGCCGCAATACCAAGAGCTTTTACAGATATTATCAATACGTTAATGAAAATGATTTATATAGCATATAAACTAATAACAAACAGAAGACAACACATATGTGTTTATTTCTTTCAACGCTTGGTTTTTCTAACTCATCTGCAGCACATCCTTACAATGATATGTGTCAAATTTATTTCAGCTCTATCGAATCACAAAGTAAAGTAGATGTTATGGAATTGTCAGATCTACATCATCCAAATTGCAAAATAAATAGGAAGCTTAATTCAGATCTAGGAGTTAGTGTAGGCGCAGAAAGCTGCAGAAGAGAAAGTGAAAGTTCTGACTCAATTCTTCTGTCACCTGAAGCATCGAAAGCTACGGAAGCCGTGGAATTCATAGCAGAACATTTAAGAAATGAAGATCTCTATATTCAAGTAAGGAAATAATCAAAATATCTCCTGCTATAAAAAATTAATATATGTTTTTATTAGTTAACTAAACCTTCAATAGGGTATTATGAACTAAGTTGATGAATTCATTTTTCAGACTAGAGAAGACTGGAAGTACGTTGCTATGGTGATAGATAGACTCCAGCTCTACTTGTTTTTTCTAGTGACAACCGCCGGTACAGTCGGTATATTAATGGACGCACCTCATATTTTCGAATATGTCGATCAAGATAAAATAATAGAAATCTATCGCGGTAAGTAAAAAAGTCATCGGCATCGATAACTAAATCAAGTGGCTTCCAAGCGATACCGCAAGGCCTACAAATTCGATGGCATAGTGACTGATATGGGCAGGCCTGGCCAGACGAGCGACTACACATGCGCATATAAGCTCGGTCGCGTCGTGAGTGTTTCGATGATATTTTGTTCCTTTAATCGCCGAGTGACAATCGAAGAAGTGTGCCAGAAAAAAGGTAGACGAGGAAAGTCTCCGAGAAGAGGTTAAATGTTGTTGAAGACCTGAATCTGTAGCTCAATTCCAGATGACTCGGGAGCTTCGCAGCCACTTAACCCTACCCCCAGCGGCAAACGAAAAATTACAGGCCGCGTTTCTCCTGCGTTGCGAATTTATTAACACTGTCATATAAATTAGATTAGAGTAGATTGGTCCATTCCAATTGAATGAGACTGGGCAGTGTTATACTGTACTGCTGCATCGCATCGCGAACTGGTGCTAAGCGCATGCGCAAGTGCCTCCTTGCACCAGCTTCCCATACGTCCATGAACTGACGCCGAAGCCTACAGCTCAAACACCAACCTGTACATTTCACAATTACTATCAGTTAACTTATTATTCGTAGCTACAATGAATGTCATAGATTATTAGACCTACATCGAAATTTCATTCATTTGTGTTAATTCTCATTTTTCATGTAATTGCCTCTTTAGTTTGCTTTGAAAATCGAGAATTCTTCAAGCGTGTGCCAATTTAAAATGCTATCTTTGTCGCAGTAAGTTAATTCTGGAAACAATATTAAAAACATTTCCTTTTTTAATTTCGGTTTCAAGGCTATCATCAGGTGTATTATACTTATTAAAGTGAAAGTTTCTCGAAATATCTGACAAAACATCATGAATTTATAATACATTTGAATCGATATTATAGTTTTATCCATCTTGATTTGATTTCATGATTTCAAACATATCGAAACTCCATTTCCAGATTTTCTGAAAACAAAAAAAAGAAAAATTCTGAACTAAATCAGGAGAAATTGTAAATTTCAACTAGGATTTAGAAATTTTGTGGAAGACCTCGTGAATCGTTTAGTAAATCTGTATATTTCCATACTGATTTAAAATTTTCAACCTGTGCTCAGATCATTTCACGAGAGATACAAACAACACTGCTGTACAAAAAAAAACCTGAGTCTTTCACTAGTTGATATCTAGAATTAATATGCTTTCACACTAAATGATCTGTGTACATTTATTTCAATCTTTCATCCTGTACACTCAATTTCTTCCTGATGATTTCGCTGAGGCCGAAATTGCTGTATCGAGTTCTCCTATCATCCAATGTAGTGATATTACTTCACGATGAAATCTTCCATTTATGTTCAGTGTATATGAATTTTTAAAGAATTTGTCAATTATTTTAGTATTTTTCTTGGTCAAATGCAGCATCATTTGTGCCTTCGTTCATGCTTACTCAGGCAATAAATATGGGTTTTTATTACATGTTATACTTATTCGAATGTGCTCGGGTCATTTCAACCCCAAAAAATTCATAGCAACACAAACTCTCTTTCAACAAACCTAAAGAAATCAATTTTTCCTTCGAATTCTAATTATTCAATTATTTAAATAAACTTCTAGTCCTAGTTTCCGGTTTATGAGTTTGGAACAGCATGGTGTATATTAACATCATGAAACCATCAATAACCGTGAAGTATAAGCCTTTTGTCTCATCGATTCGTTGAGTAGCTATTGATTTAATTTATAATTTTGTTAGTTATAATCAGGACCTATTTACCCTCTCCTAGTCATTTTTCTAATGTGCGAAATTAAATTATAGGATTGATTTATGAAATTATTGAGAAATTGCTAGACATCTCATTTTTTAGAAATTTTAAGTGAAACCAAGAGTTTTCAACTTATAGTAGGTTGGAAAAGTCCCAATAAATTTCAGAATATGGTGTAGATGTACTCACAACACAGTAATTTGGTATCAATATGCTCAACTTTCAAGTTCAATAGGTGGTATGGAGGATATAATTCAAAGTATAATTCATGATCTTGGGAAGCGTTTACAAAATATTTTTCAGCATTATAAGAAGAGAGAGGAATTTAAATCATTGATCAATATTATAAGGATTAGAATGGATTCATCACCGAACCGGGTTTCTAGGCATTCATTCATTATTTATTAGAATGACAGAGAAATTCATGACAAAAAAACGATACGAACAAAGCAATCAAAAATTGCTTTTTACATAGCTTTTCAACTCTTCGGTAGCTACAAAGATTTTTCAAAATTATCAACCAGAAAAATAGTAGGTATGCTATTCAACGTTCGCTCAAGGAAATGATTCTTTCAAAATAGTTTTATAGCATTTTTCCTCCGTATTGCTGAAAAAATTGCTTTCAATAGAATTCATTCAATAACAACTCAAGATAATTCAAGATAGACAGGAGTTTACTTTTTCTCAGAACCATTTCCGACCATGCTGTTCAAAACATTCGATGAATAGGTATCTCACAGATACTTTAAAATATTTCACGCATAAAGAAACATATTTGATCTTAGACCGAACGTTGTTTTTTACTCGGCATGATATTTTCCACAAAAATTCTTCCAACAAAACTTAAAATAACACATAAATTAAAGTCTCAAAAGCTTTTTATTTGAACTTCGAGCTGATATTTAAGAGTTATGCCGAGATTAAAAAATCTTTAAATTTTTTTTAACGATGTTGTCCACAACATTCGATAAATTCGTCGGCAGAATTCGAAATGAATCATAAGCCTTGAAATTAGGAGTTTTTAAGTTTAATCCGATCTTCAAGAGTTATGTGTCCCATTTCCAAAAACTCAGAGTCAGTTGAAATATTGATATATCATTTTCACCCATGAAACAGATGTGAGACTAACGGAAATCCAGTTGGTCGTTAGTTGTCGGTAGATTATGTTTGTGAACTGATGAAATATCTGCAAATTTTAATGAATCTTATCTTTTGCTTCTGTTTCCTGAATGTAAGTTTGGGTTTTAATGAAATCTAAGAAATGATTTTGGTTTATATAATGTTCTGAAACACCAGTTGTCGATTAATTATGAATTATTGATTTGTTATGCTCGTCTACCTTCATATTGATGGAACGATTAGTATCAAGTCGATCTTTATTTTGACCAAGAGTGAACATAGATTTTTGTTAATTGTACATATTGTGTTGATTTTATTCTGTTTCAATAAATGGCATAATTAAGTACTTATTGGTGGCTGCGAAATTAAGAACATTTCTACCTGAAAGTATATATTGATGATATATTTTGTATTTGGGCAAGCTCTGATAGACAATTGAATCTCTTCTTAAAATTCTTAATTTCATTTACGATATAATCTAATTCACTAAGGGATTGAAATTATATATAGAACACTTGATTTCTTATCTTGAATTTGACATTAATCGAATTCCAACTTAAATTGATAATTGATAGAATCGAAGTGTTCGCTTTCCATACATTTGAGCATAAATAACTCCTGGTTCTCCCATCACTTAACTACTTTGAAAAAGATTAGTTGTTGAAAACTTGCTAAAGAAACACAGCCTTTATTTCACGCTTCACGTTCATGAAACAATAAAATATCACAACATTAATTATGTTCCACAAACTAGCACTAAATTGTGCCTTATATTGAAACAGAATAAAATCAACTCAATATGTAGGAATAAGAAACATCTATGTTCGCTCTTGGTTAAAAACGAAGATCGACTTGATACAAGTGAAAAAATATGTGTGTGTATATGAATTATATTGTAATAATTTTCCTACTTCTAATTCAGGTCAAACTGGTCGCTCTATCAAGATTAGAGCAAACGACTATAAAAATTAATGATTCAAATAATTTAAGAACTGATGCATCAGAACATTTTATAATTGAAAATATCTTAGAATTCACAAGAACCCAAATTCTACTTTCAGGTAACAAAAGCAAGAAAGTAGATTCATAAGAGTTCGTAGAATTTTCATCATTTCTCTGATCTGTTCTTTAGGTATTAATGACATTGTAATATTTCAATTTTCTCTTTGCATGTGAAAATAAAATAAAACCCGAAACATGTCAAACATATTTTCTGTCATTATATTTCGTGAAACCTTAGCCTAGTATTTTTTCTTTGATTATTTAATTATCAAAGTATTTCATTATTTACCTTATCGCACATATAAATGGCTTTTGAGGCTGCAATAGGCTCAGCAACTGCACGTTCGACTTACGACAAAGTGAATAACTAAATTCATTGTTTTTATTCATAATTTCAAAGTTTTTTGATTTTATTATGAGTAAATGATTTAAGTTGGAATTACGGCCATCTAATATGTCCCTCCATTCAAAAGCTCTGTTTCGAATGAATTAAGCTAGATCATTTTCCTTTAATCTACAAGCAATTATTATATTATATTATTCTTAGTAATCTTATATTTTCAACAAGCTGGCCGTTGTTTCAACTTGAATACAAGATTTTCCTTTCATACTATGATTTTTATTTCTGAAGATGTGAATGATGTCGAAACCAAAGTTACTACATGATGATGACAAGAATCGATTTCCACATAATAGATGCTTGCTATATACTTTTGAGTTTAAATCTGAAATTCAACATCTTTTATGTTACATGAACTCAATTTTCCCTTATGTTACATTTACAATTGTTTGTTTCTATTTTCTAATCAACTTGGACGTTGAATGAGCTTGAATGGCTTTCTACGTAGCAGCAATGAAACGCTTTCACGCAGAAAATTCTTGATTTAGTGCAATTTCCATTCACAGCAAATTAGAATTGTGCAAGATACCTTGAAAACGAATTTGTTGCCTAGTATCATTCAATTTAATTAAAGTTTGCTAGAGCACTGAGAAATTATTGATAGATTGTGGCCTAAGTTTCTGTTTAGTATGTTGTCAAGGTACAGTAATCAATATATTGCTCAAACACATGAATGTGTGCAATCATTAGTAAATATTTCATAACACAGGTACTTTAATGATTATAAATATGTACAGTAATAATATGATCACTATAGGCACGTTTTTCTTCACTTAAAGTTCATAGGAAATACTAACAAACAAAGCAAAACTTTTCGCATTTGTAATTCCATTTTACAATAGCTATCACTATTTAGTTTATCCAACAAGAATAAAAAGTGTCGAAATTGCTTATAAAAATATTAAATGAGTGTGTACATTAAGAAAAGGTCTTCCACTATTTTTCTATTGTTTGTTGAAACTTTCTAATGTTCAAAGTTTTTATGATGATTATTTTGCATCAGCATCTCTACAACCTGTGTATTAGCCAACGTGCTAATAGTTATCAGATGTAATATAAAGTTGTTACAGATAGTTTCTAATATAGGAATATATACCGTATAGCACTGCCTGCCCGTGTTTCAGCACATAATTGCTTGGAACACTTATTGACTATTAAACAATAATCATTTACTTGTTATAATGTTAATGTACCAGAAAGAGGCATTTACAATAAAATACGCATAATAAATTGTTTATGTAGCTTTTTCACTTATCACCTTTATCTTTTTCTTGAATATTTAGGCAAACATGTATGAAAGAGCAATCTAGAAATTCTTGGTTCATCACGATTACCATCAGAATTTGCTTTCACTTCACGAAATCATTGGACATGATGTCGAATCTGAGCCGTTTCTTAATCGCCTTTAGTGTGATCGGATTTGGCATCTAATAAAACTTCTGATGGGCATCTGATAAAACTTCTGATGCTGCATATGGGTTCTTCTCTGATGTTTCCTTTATTTGTACCTCGCGGACTCACAGCCTCGAACCTTTTCAATGTCAAAAAATGTGCCTCGATGTTCATTCTTCATATAATAGGCATAGTTGGCTGTCCTGGTTGATTTCGACTTGTAAGAAGATGAGCAATTTTCCTTATTCCTTTTTTACTGATTGAGACCAGTTTCGAATGATCTCCATAGAAGACTTTATTCCTTGTTTCTAAAAGTAGCGTACCAACCATCGCGAACGATAGTGCTGATCTCAGACTAACCACAAATCTTCTGGTTTCTTTCAAGTAATTTAATTGCAACTTTACTGTATACAAATAGCTCAGTCATAGAATTGATTCAAGTTTCGAGAGTGCACTGAGCAATGATACATCATGAGGGACAGAGCAGTCAGCATAAATTTATGCTTGTGGACTTTGTAAGGGTGGGTAGATTAGATTTACTGACAGTAGGTACAGAAGAAGCCCAGTCATGGAATTGTTATATGTTTTCGACAGCGCACCGAGCTATAGCACGTACCTCAGCCAGGTGGATACTGCTAAGTCTGAGCTGGCGGGGGGTTGTAAACCTCGCTTCGTAAATGGCTCCAGTTACTTCAGTATGTATACTTATACTTGATATCACTAAGTGATCACAACTCGTGGTCAGAGAAAGTGTGCCAGTTGGTCCTTATATTTCCATACAAATAACAAAACACACAAGTTCTCATTACAATTTGCAAGAAGTAAAAACTGACTAACAAAGAACGAGGGATTTCTCTCTCGAACATTAGGGTGAGCTGGAAAACCGAAGCTGTATTTAGATGAGTTCCCAGTTCTAAATATTTTGTTCAGTAATTACCCGATTGGACTGATGTAATGACCGAATTATACCTACCGAATACTGGGCCGTGCAATCGATAGGTGTAATTCGACCATAACTATTGAGTTCTTATGAGTTTACTTAAAATAAAATGATGGGGAATTAAACAATGTATCCAAGAAATATATATTTTGTATAGAATGGTATGACCATGTTATTTTCAATGCTATTAATGGATACCTGAGACTGCATAAGCTTCTCCAGCAAGATTTCTATGGTTTTGAATAACAAAGGGAATGTTGAATTTCGATATCCAATAACACCATTAAATGTGTGATCAGTCCAACTTGGATGTACAGTTCCAGTGCTTTTCAATTTTATTTCGACCTGATGATGGACCAATGAATCCCTGAGGTAGTTGATTAACTCATTTAAGTTATTAAAATACCAGTTCTGTGCGGTGATTTCCATGAAGAAAATGAGTGATACCAAGTACTTTCACTGTAAACTGAGAAATCGCATAGCTCTGTGTGGCCTACTCTGCAACCAAACATAAGGTATATTATAATCTTTGGTACAAAGTTGCTCATAACCACCCTTTTTTGTTATTTGAAGTTTCATATATTACTTTTCCTTGATTGGACTATTATACTCACCATAACATGATACCTACTGACGCTCTTGTGTTCATGGTCTTGCTTCTTACGTTGAGAATTTTTTTTTATTACTAAAGGTACTAAAGGATTCTTATTGAACTTACATTATGTCTTGCTGCTGTTTCTTTTCTTTATTTCTCAGATTACTGTATAGAAAATCTGGTTAGAATGAGGAATGAAGCGTCAACACAATAATTCTGATTTCGTCACAGATTAGCTGTTACTGATGTACATCTAATATTATTCGAAATTGTTTTGAAACCTTCAAAAAAATTAAGAATCTTACGTAGTTGTAATCGAAAAAATTGACTTTCAAGATTTTATTGAAAACGAATAGATAATCTTCGTTACCACGTTCAAGAATTACTGCTTCAAATACAATGCCTAAGATCAACATTTCCGTAGGTAACACAGATCATTGAAATATGGTCAATTTTTGGGGATATTGTCCAAAAATATTTGCAAAATTCTTATCCCTACTGTTCGGTAACTGAAATGGACGGTAAATTTTGTATAGATTACACTCGTTTTCGACCCATTAGTTGATCGTTTGACAGGCTTCTCCTTTCCACCCCGTGACTGTATTCGCGAAAACAAACAAATTGAAATGATCTTTTTGAAGGGAATTTAATTCCGATGGAACGTGATACCACAAATTTGGCTCATTTTTTCTTAAAATTTTGAAACTCTATTGCTAACGAATATCTTCCATCTATGTGAGACTTTCATTCAATTTAAAACAACAGTACTATCAGTTAATGCAAACATTTCTTTAAATTCAATTATTTTCAAAACAGAACTTTTGACGTAATGCATTAGTTTAGCGAGTAAAGCAGCACCAAGTTCCAACCTGGCTAAGTTTCAACTCTTGAGAGGACTTACATTCGATTTTGTACAACCAAAGTGAGTTTTGTATGTATTATTTGAACAGTAGGTACGTTTATACACTACTTCACAAAAAGCCGTTCAGAAGCATCGCTGAATACGATTTATTCATGAGAAATCAAAGTGGGGATATTTATGTGGCAAGTAATTTTAAGTGTGTTTAGTAGTTTCAGTTCAGCTCGTCGGTGTTTTTGCCATTTCATCTTCGTAATGCCATTTCAGGATCTTTGCCATTTCATCTTCGTAATCCTTTGTGTTCATGAAGAATCCCAGAGCGCGTTCACAGCTCACATGAATTCAATCCATGCGAACATAACATTCACAATTGAAAAAGAATCAGACAGTTGCCATATCTGGATCTCCTCTTAACAAAGTCACAAGGCGGACATTTACATTATTCAGTATACAGAAAATCAACCCACAAAAATAGATACTTACATGCCTCATCACACTATCATCCAGCTCAATTAAAATCAGTGGTCAAAACGCTCATAAGCAGATCGGTAGCACTCACAGATGACAGCTACAGAGAAGAAGAGTTATCTACAATAACCAACGCTCTTGAAAATGATGGATATAACAAAAACACAATAAAAGCAGCTATAAGGGACACTCTCACTGGGCGAAACACGGTATGCACAGAAGAACAAAAGAACACAACTGTTTTACCATATATCAAAGGAGTAACAGATAAAATAGGAAGAACATTGACGAAATACAAAATTAAAACAGCATACAAACCATACTTAACTATCGGAAAAATTCTCAGAATCCCGAAAGACAACATTCCTTTAGAAAATCAGGGAGTTTACTCTATACCATGCGGAGATTGTGACGCGATATACATCGGCCAAACTAATAGACGAATGAAATCAAGAATAGAGGAACATAAAAGAGCACTAAAAAATAAATTCATGTCATCCGCCATTTATTTACATAAATTACATACAGGTCATACAATAGATTTCGATAACTCAAAACAAATCACCACTACACAACAACTTAAGAAACGTCTTATCAGAGAAGCAGTGGAAATTGAAAAAGGAGGAACAATGAACAAAAGAGACGAAACCTTCAAACTATCAAAGTCTTGGAAAGTTATTTACCACCTAGGAAACCGGCATCATCAACAAATAATAATGAAAGCAACCCCACCATCAGGTCCACCGACGGCCACAACGAGCACATAAGAGGAGAACCACCGACAATCCGCTATCAGTTACGCTCGAGACATCGTCTACCGAACGACGACTGAAGATGACAAAGGACAACTTGTCGAAACGTCGCCAAATTCGAAATGGAGCACGGAATAGAACCTGTAACACATCAAATCATAGATACTTCTGTGAAAATTTAAAATTTGGAATCTAACATATATGTGTATATATATATATATATATATATATATATATATATATATATATATATATATATATATATATATATATATATATATATATATATATATATATATATATATATATATATATATATATATATATATATATATATATATATATATATATATATATATATATATATATATATATATATATATATATATATATATATATATATATATATATAAATCTTAGACAAAAAGAATTATACAAAATCCGTAGATCAATAAATAATCCTCCTGACTAGTTTCCAAATTTGCCCGCCATGCACGCAGTCCCCAAGAGCCACAATAGTGCAACTAAGCAGGATGCCGAGAAACGAAGCGAAAGACTGCAGTTTCGCCCTTATTAGGAGCTCATCAGTGTCGCATATCGCTTCTCAGCATCCTATCAAGCTACATCGGGGTACCCTATCGATTCCAGAAAGGCCGCACTTCGTACATACGTACGAGAGTCGCCCTCTATGGACCGAGACGGTGAACCCGCTACCGGACTTCGAGAAAGATACGAACAATAACAAACAGATGTGAGAAATTCCAATACTTGGAGACATCTTTCGCCGGTCCGTGAATCATATCAACGGTACAAAACGAGCGAAATAATCCCGCTGGAATGGTTCTTTGTTTCCGAGATTGAACTTTCCGTCGGAAAATATCTGAAAGATGTCTCCAAATGGTGGAATTTCTAACGTTCTCACATCTGTCTGTTATTGTTCGTATCTTTCTCGAAGTCCAGTAGCGGATTCACCGTCTCGGTCCATAGAGGACGACTTTCGTACGTATATAAGAGGTGCGTTCTTTCTAAAATCGATAGGGTACCCCGATGTAGCTTGATGGGATGCTGAGCAGCGATATGCGACACTGATGAGCTCCTAGTAAGGGCGAAACTGCAGTAAGCCGCTTCGTTTCTCGGCATCCTGCTTAGTTGCACTATTGTGGCTTTTGGGGGCTGCGTGCATGGCGGGCAGATTTGGGAACTAGCTCTTGTCAGGAAGGATTATTCACTGATCTACGGATTTTTGAATAATTATTTTTGTTCAAGTTTACTTATGTAGACTCCTCGAGAAGTTTGTCGCGGAAGATATTTGTCCCATCATTATATATATATATGAATATATATATATATATATATATATATATATATATATATATATATATATATATATATATATATATATATATATATATATATATACACATATATATAATTTTTTTTCTTATGCGCTTCCCAGAATAGGCGAACCTGTTACACCACACGTGTGGGCGCCTGGGAAGAATTGAGGAATTGAGTTGTCTGTTTACTCGCTCCGTGAAGGGGGCCAAATTGTAGGATGTTGGACGGAAGCGAGTTCCACGGCTCACCGGCCCTGTAAATAAAGAAAATTTATAGAGAGAGGTTCGAGGGGGTGTAAGTGTACCGCCATATGATGTGAACTCCTTGCCAGCCCAGTGTTGCGGCAAAACATGAGTTTTTCCGGAACAAGGTCTTTCAGCTCCTTGGAGCATCTTCTGTGGAATTATCTTTGAAACAGAGAAAGATAATCAACTTGTCTTCTGAGAGCCAGCGATTGGAGATTGCGGGTGATCTCCGGGTTGTCGATGAAGCGCACAGCCCCCTTTTGCACACTACCCAACATCTGAAATCAATGTTTGGGCGCAAATCCCCATACATGGGAACAATACTCCAAAGCAGGTCGAATATGCGCCTTATATGTAAGCAACATCTGAGATGATGCGAAGTATCGCTTGGCTCTGAGAAGAAAACTAAGTTTAGTTAATGCAGACTTAGCTATTGCCTATACATGTACATGCCAGGAAAACCCGGAGTTGACCGTTATTCCGAGAAGGTGCAACGAATCTTCTGATACAATTTAATAACCTTGCATCATTAGACGACGTTCTCCAGCGGAGACCTTTCTAGAGAACGTAGTTGCTTGCGCCTTGCTCGCGTTGGAGCTCACTGACTCCACTCCGATATTTTCTGTAAGTCAGAGTTGAAGTTATTGGTTTGTTGACATCTCTGAAGCTGAGATTCCGTAGATGTAATCGGCTGCAGATTATTGAAACACGAAACCAAAGTAGGATCGTCTGCAAAAACGAAGATCTTGTTCTGTGTAGATGACGGAAGATCGTTTATCTGCAACATAAACAAGGTTGACAAAAGAATGGATCCCTGAGGTACACCTGCTTCCAGCTGGAAACAATCGGGTATAATATATATACACTGCTCAAAATAGTCTGAGGAACAGTGAAAATATTGAGCGTAGGTCATACAAGTCGCATTAACTACTTCAAATTTTTACATGGTATAGTTAATACATCTTTCTAGTAAGTGAAAAATTCGAAATATAATACAAAACGAATATTGATTCCGTGAATTTAAGAAAATAAACAATCGTATACCAAATAAGAATTTCTCAATTAAAATGAAAAAAAGGTTTCTCATAATTCTTTTCCAAGTTAACTCAAAATAATATCTTGTATGACCACCACGAGCATTAATAACAGCACGGCATCGTTCTAGCATGCTTAGAATGCAATTATCAATTGCAGATTCCATTGTTCCATTAAGGCATTTTCAAAAGCTGGACGACCTTGAATATTCGCCATAAGGTGATCAAGCCTCCGCTGAAGCATGTCCCAAACATGCTCTATGGGTTTTAGGTCGGGAGACTGTGGTGGCCATTGTAAAATATTAATATTCTCCCTCTGAAACTATTCTCGTACTGGGTATGCAGTGTGTAGAGGGGCGTTGTCATGCATATATAAGGAATTTGGTCCAGCAGTGTTTCGAAATGGTAAAACTACAGGTTAGAGAACATTATCAGTGAAGATTTGATGATCCATATTTCTTTGATTACAAATGAGTTCTGTTTTATCATGCATTGCGATTCCTTTCCATACCAATACAGATCCGCCTTTGTAACTGTACTTCCTGGAGGTGCCTGAGCCTTTCCAATTAACTCTTTTGGCGCCATAACCTTACCCTTCTACTATCCGGGTGAAACCCGAACCGAGACTCATTGGTGAATAAAACGTTGGCCCATTCTGGTTCACCCCAAGCAACATGCTTCTGTGCCCATGCTAGTGGGGCAGCTCGATTGTCAGGTCTAAGTGGAGGGACTCTGATTGGTCGATCAGAATGAAGACACGCTTCACGAAGACGATTTCTGACAGTTTGGTCAGAATGGCTACTCCATGTGTATTTTGGAATTTTCTAGAAATTTCACGAGTTGTGATTGAAGCACTCCGTCTGGCTTGAAGCACAATAAATCTATCTTGGGCAGGTGAAGTTTTTTTTCTAGGACCTGTGTGTCTTTCCTTCACATCATCAGTATCCAGATACCGTTTCCATAACCGACTTATCACACTTTTTGACACCGCAAAGTCACCCGCTACTCGGCCCTGAGAACTACCATCTTCAATCATACCCACTGCACGTAATTTTTCATCTCGCGTTAAATGTCGACGTTGCATTATTTTCTAATACCCTAAGTCACAAGAATTCAGTATCACACAAAGGAAATAACGAAATGAATAGAATTTTTGAAGAATAATAAATATCGCATTTGACGGTATCTTTTCAACATCTGTATTTTTTTATGAAAAAATGTATTGATCTTCTTGAATCAACATCCGTGGCTGTTTTGATTAACTACGTAAGTCCACCCGGTGAAAAATCTGCATTCACAAACATATCAGAGTGGTATTCATTAAAATTATTCAAATAATCTTGTTGTTCTCTATACCATTTTGAGCAGTATATATATATATATATATATATATATATATATATATATATATATATATATATATATATATATTTTTTTTCCCCGACAGTTGCGGGTAACTCCAATAACTACCGGGCTTTGTGGCCAAGGTAGTCATCTTAACATCTTGTGGCTCATTCATTGTTGAGAAAGCCGCGTACAATTCTGGTGGTGCTGAGAACAACTTCTCGCTGCGATCTAGTGACAACTGCTCTATCGAGACCCAATCTTTGGGTGTTTTGCATTAGGTGCCCCTCCACGAGGCCGTTGACGGATATAATCATAGGCATAATTACAGTGGTGCTCAGCACGTGAATTTGCTTCATTTCAATGGCCAGATCTCTGTACTTATCGATCTTCTCCGAATACGCCGTCGGTATATTATCATCAGCCGGTATATTATCATCAGCCGGTATATTATCATCAGCCGGTATATTATCATCAGCCGGTATTGTCGCATCCAAGAGTACAGCTTTTTTCTCTTGCTTATAGAATACAACGATATCCGGCCTATTGTGCGATATGGGCCGATCACAGATTATAGTATTATCCCAGTATACTTTGTGCTCTTCATCTTCAAGGACAATTTCAGGCATATATTTGTTATTCGGTACTCTGTTCTTCAGAAGTCCGAGCATCAACGCTATCTCCTGGTGGTATATTTTGGCCATGCTGTTATGCCTGTTAGTGTAATCCTTGGGGCCAAGATATATATATATATATATATATATATATATATATATATATATATATATATATATATATATATATATATATATATATATATATATATATATATATATATATATATATATATATATATATATATATATATATATATATATATATATATATATATATATATATATATATATATATATATATATATATATATATATATATATATATATATATTCATACATTTCCAATCTTTCAGAAAACTCTTCTAATATTTAAGTATGAAACAGCGATATAAAAACGTTTTATTGGCGATAATTGAAATACAAATACAAATACAATACACATTTTTCAATACAAAGTAACAAAATTCATAACGAAATAACCCCATGAAAAACTTTTATATTTTTAATAAGGCAAACTTTAAAATCCAAGTGTTTGAAATCAAGATCTTTCAAAATTGTAGATATGAGTTCTGGTATTTATATCGAAATAACATCCAGGCTGATCATTTCTCATTTCTATAACTTCAGGCAAAGAATCATCTCCCTCTGCGACCTCCTCAGGTTCTTCATCGCTTTCAGATTGTCGGGCTCTGAGTTTTCTATTCTTCCAATATATAGATAACAGATGTGTTAGAACCTACAAGCATTGCAAAATGTGAATTATTTGATATATGTTGGGTCATTTACAAGAATCTGACGTTTTTGGAAACCTGTGCCAAAGTTTTAGCTGAAATGAGATGATTCAGTAAGAAATATTGTGTTTTGTTCTTTGTTCATGTGCAGTGTTCAACGAGATCATAAAAAATATTTTCATAACGTGAACGAAAGTGTTAACGTTCACCAACTTCGAGATTTGAAGAAAATCTTCAAAACATATAATGAATGAATATATTGTATAAATCGTTTTTATCTCATCCTTTTCTTCCAAATGCGAAGACACTTATCTTGATTCATATTCGACAAATACGGAATTCCATTCGTGCTACCAATATTAGTCTTATGCTGTATGTGAGGCAATTCCTACGTAGCAAAGAATTTCACCAGTTGGATGAGGTAATGATCATCTTGAAATGTTGTACAACATGACGTCTACTTCTACCCCTTTGGGCATCTGTACCCGTCCCTGATTCTGTAGTCTTCTTAACCCACTTTTTCACGTTTATTTAATAAATCAACGTGTTGCCTTCCAGTCAGAAGCTCTTTAACTATCCTATTTGCACTTACTAGCTGTGATACATGTTTTCTTAACATGTTGATTTGATTTGTTGTAATATTATAGCGGTCGAATAACATGCAGCGAATTAATCGTTAAACCAATAAATACTCAACGAGAAATTTAATATCAAAAAAATTATTGCGTACAACTTACAAAAAGTATATTGAGTGAAGGGCACAGAAACAATAGTATAAACATAGTGATCACTCATTCATTATTCTAAATGCCTCTAACTTTATGTTTTTTCGTATTTTTTCATTCTTAACTCTAGGGAGAAGACGATGCTTGTCATGCCACAGATGTGGCCGCCTAAGGTGATTCAATATGTGTGCTCACTCATTTCTTGAAGAGGTTTTTATTGTAAGTTATCGAAAGGATGTTCAATGAAAGCACACTACTCCTTTTATCAAAAGAATTATTATAGAGAGAGGTACGTGAAGTAGCTGTATGGACCATCCGCTGATGAAACTTTTTCGCGAACCTGGTTCTTCTTTCCAGTTGAGTCTTTCTGAAACCTAGCCTCTGAGTTCGTCAGAACATTTACCATGGAAGTACATGTAGGAAAAGAGTAACTTTAGCAACCTGCCGCGTTTGAGCGAGAGGCTAGAAATCACGCGTGATCCATGGTCATGCCAGCAAACTGCATTGTTGACTATGATGGCAAGTAGATGGCATGTGCCTTTCTGAGAAAATCGATGCCCTTGCATGATTAGAGAAGGTTCCCATCACTGACTTCTTCGGAGAAAGTTGTTGATTGGGTCTTGTTCGCGTTAAAATTCACCAAGTTCAACTGGCCCACACTTTTACCTCCTCATTCCAAAGTCAGTGACATGCTCTGTTGGTATCTTTGTCGGTGTGACTCTTCAGCAATTATAGGACGCTGACTAAAAAATGGGAAAACCAGAGTACAGTCATCCTCGAATCCGAATTTTCTGTTTTCAATGTACTGGAGCAGATTATTGATCTGGAACAGAAAAAGAGTTGGCAAGAGTATGGAGCCCTACATTAACCTGAAAATATAATGATATAGTGATAAACTACCACTACAATCATTAATTCAACCACGCAATTTTTCGAAAAGTCCATATGCGATTAGCTTATTCATCAACTGTTGATGTAATTTATGCAAGGAGCTCACCAGTTGATGGTTGTTAACGGAAACCATATTGTCGAACACTGATAATAACTCGAAACATTTTATGAGCTCATAGTTAGCACTGTTTCCATGACTTTCGACATAACGGGTAACAATGCGATTGGACGATTATTTTAGAGTAGGCAGTTCATCCTTGTCTCTGGAATCGGTCGTACTCTCGCAACCTTCCAACACTCCGGAAAAGGGAAGCTCTCATACGAAACCGGAAACAAACGATTAAGAACAGGTGCTAACTCTGGAGCACATTCCATCAAAACAGTTAGGGTTATTCCATCAAGACCCACTACTTTCAGCACTGCATTTGATGTATCTAAAACAAAATTTTGCGAAAACATTTTTGCATGCCTTCGCCATAGATCAGGACTAACGAGTTCCACTGGCTTACTTTAAGACTCAATTCTTAATTATTTCATTCGAAGTAGGTTTTCGCTCTGTCATTTGTTAAATTACAAATATTCCTGAAACCCCCATATTCAGTTTTAGTTTCACGTGTTGCATTTTTCTTCCAGTTCTTATAGCTCTGTTTCCAACTGTGACAGTTTTTAGTGAACCAGGGCTCTTGTACGAATATTTTCTCATGGAGTTTGGAATATGGTCCATGCCTGCAAAAATAACTCCAGTGACAGATTAAGTGCAGAAACTGATGTCAGGATCTGAAAAACAGATGTTATTAAAGGGAAGGGAAAACTTCTCTCAGCTGGCTCGGTTGTAAAGCCATATTTTCGTGGAAGTCGTTGGATCTTTATTGGCTGTACGAAGTTACAAGTAGCAGAAACAAGGTTGTGGTCGGAGTTGCCTAAGTGTGCTGAAACCTGTGAACTGAAATCATGTGCATCTGACACAAGAAAGAGATCGGTTGTATTGAGAAAAGCAGTTATATTATCAGGAATTCATTTCGGCTCATCGACGAGTTGATTCGTCAGTCTTATTCGGGTGTTGTAGCCAGTTGATGTTGTGGACGTTGAAGTTTCCCATTATGATCACCTCTGCTGACGGAAGCTGTATTTGGATCGTGTCTTCCTTGTCGCCTAGATACTAAAACAATCTGGGGTAGTTATTATCGTTAGGAGATCGATACAAACAACGAGGAAAACGGTTTTGTTATATGAAAAGATTTTGAACCATGCCAGGTTGAAAGTGTCACCCTCCAATGTATCCTCCCTTTGAAATGCGACATCCGATCTGACAAAAAATACAAAGCACTCCCTTGAACCGAAGTCTTGAATGCAAGTCATAGCCATTGACACAAGTAGGGGATATCTGTTGTTGACATTATTTGAGTTTCCGTAATAGCTTAGGCATGAAGTTGCGTGTCTTGTAACTGCTGATGTACCGCACTCACATTCATGTTGGTGTGTCCTAGTCCTCTTATATTGCAAAACCCAATAATAAATTGGCTTCTCTCATCGGATTCTAGGTGACTCGATATGTACGCCATAGGACCGCTGTTAGTCGTGTTACCATCATGAGCCTTCTGAGACAGTTCCCCCCGGAGATCCGCCTCGGAAACGACTTCACCTCCGGACAATTTCATGCCAAGAGAGCATCTCATGGTTTATCTGAAAAACCTTTCCACTGTGGAGACCGGATCATCTCCCTAGCATCCGGAACGTTGTCACAAATAACCAATTCACAGACCCTATAGCTTGAAATGGTGAGATAACACCGCGCGACGGAAGTGGTACCGTCTTTCACCTACAAAATAATGTTCTAAGTGAATATCATTTCTTTTTTTGTTACAATTTGAAGAACAGATGATGAATATGTTCCTGGAGTGGACACGGCCACAACAAATTTGAATGAAAAATCTACTTCTGCATTATAACAAAATTAGGCAAACCCAATAATTGAATCCTACAGACCGTTCAATGCCGAAAATTTAGCATCCAGTTATGAACACACTGACATAGAGTTTCTTTATTCAAAAAAAACTGTTGATTAACGAGTTTTATTTAATTTCAGAATATCGAAGTGCAAATGCATCCGAATAAAATTAAAATTTGATGGGCATTTCACTATCAGCATTCTTACCATATTTACCAACTCTGTGTGGCCTGAATTGTATACTATCCAGAGTTGCATTACCATCACGGCATTATTGATCTAAACAGCAAAGTCCACCAGTTAATCACCAATATCTTGCAATTTGACACCTCTTTAATTCAAGAGTTATTTCAAAAGTAAGAGTCAAGAAGGTTTTCAATGTTTATGTCGCTATTCTTCAGGATATCGTAAAACCTTTATCGGACGCTCGTGGGGATATGAAGATATTTGTTGTTCCACAAAAATCAAGAAAAATAAAAACAAATGCCATTCACATCAACGTGAAAGTTGTTCCCGTTTTACCATCTTAGCTACCTCTCGAATTCAATCAAATACTTCGAAGCTGCAACGGTTGATTATGAGTATGCCGATCTTCTTTTCAGGAGGAAAATCTGTTACAATGGCTGTATTTAAAATGATTTTTGATCCACCGACGCCTACTGCTCTCTTATTGTTTTCGCATTGTGACTTAATGACTGTAGCGTTGTCTCCAGTTCTGCATGACAACTTCCATAGCTTTCACGATTATCTGAGACCCCGTTTCTCCAGTAGAAATCTGAGGTGATCATAATGATTTGAAGTTGATTTGCTTTGTGCATGATGACTACAATTTAATTTGTGGTGTCATTTTCTTCCTGGTATCAAAAGCATTCATTGAAATAATTTGAACGTTTGAACGTGTCAGAAAGAAATGCCGTTTTTGAAGAAAATTCCGATTAACAAATATACCCTCTGTAATGACTTCCGAAATTGAGAGCGTCAGAACTTTACCTTTCAATAACAGTAACAAACCTAACCTGTATCTTAAAGTATAAAGTATTATTTAAGGCTCTGAACCGATATGCTCTCAATTTATTTCAAATAGGTATAAGTCTTTTCCCTTCAATAGAATTCACTCTTCCCATTAGGATTTCATCAAGTAAAGCAGCTTGAAGATTTTCAGGTTAAAAGGTTAAATTGACTTGAAACTCAAGCTTTTGAAAAATCAAAGGTTTGACTTGACTTGATGTGGAACCAAAAAGCTTGGCTTGACATTAAGCTTTTTCAAAATGCTTGAAAGCTTGATACTTGTAAGAGCATAAAGTTGAATTCATTTGCTAATCGTTTGTTGTCGTACCCTTGCGATAAAATTAGGTAGTATCTCTAGTCATACAGAATTTTATAGTTGACTGCACCACACTAGGATTACCAAACTCAGTACGTTCCATCTGGTAAATTCGTATCGTATCGTAAGTAGATACAAAAAGCTCCACGAGAAAAAAAAACGAAAAAATCAACCAACAGTCATTTCAAAAATGTGAAGAATTTCTGTATTCAACAACACTCGACAAAATATTGATGTCATCTGCAATCTACAATAGATAACTATATATTATAGAATTGATTTATATGAAATGATTCTTTCAGAAGTTTTCCATATCATTCACTCCAACTGAATATTCCTCGTAAAAATTTGTAGAAAACTGAAAGAAATGTATGAAATGTCGTCACCTAGTGGCCTGAAGTATAAGTATAATAATCTATCGTTTGAGGTTTACTACATAAGGCGATAATGGGCAGAACCCTTTCGGAGAATGAGTGGATTCCCATGAATCGAGGTTGAAGGAAGATTCACCTAGAGTCAGGGAGCCGAGGGACTTCCCCGAAACTCGCTTTTAAAAAAATATATAAAAAGGTATATGAATATATATAAAAAGAGATATTACACTTTAAAAACAGCAAACTATCAACTATCTGATGTAGTGGGAATGTTTATTCCAGTTGTTTTATAGAAAATTTATTCATGTTGTTTTGTGATGATATGGCTGTGTATGATTCAAAAATATATATTTCACTGTCACTTTTGTGCTTATTCTATATCTGTGTTTCCTTTAACAAATTTATGAATTCATTTCAGGTTCTTACGTTGAATTTCATTTAAATATTTCCCGATCAAATAATCAGTATTATATAAACCTTCATTCTCGCTCTCAAGTTTTATGATTCAAGAAGATTGAATTTTCAAGTTTTTGTGAAAAAAAGGGCTGGACTTGAATTCTGAAAACAATAGCTTGACTTGATTTCATCTCCAGTCAATTCATGCTCGAGATGTAGAAAGCATTGCATGCACCGAGCGGTTGGCATCAATTTGATAAATCTGGTAATTTTATAATTATAATAAATCAGCGCAATCGTGCAACATTCGAAGAAAAAACACTAGGCTTGAGTTTCACAAAATATAATGAATAAAAATATATTAGACAAATGGAAATCAAGCTGCTCGTTAACCATTTATAGATCATGTTTGTGAGGTGATGAAATTTCTACGCATTCTGATGAATCTTATCATTTGAGTTTTTGAAATCTGAGAAATGATTCTCGTTTCTACAATGTTTTTAGAAACCGTTTCATATTTTATCATGAATGAATGTTTTTATGCTCGTCTCCTTTTTTTTTCAATTGACAAGGCTTTCACATGATAGAAATCCATTTTCAAAAATAATTAAACAAAGATTTCACTAAAATATATTAATAAATGCTCGACGCGTTTCGATACACAGTATCTTTGTCAAGAGCGAATGAATACTACAGAATTATCTCAACAAACCTATAGTTATAGAGACTAAACTGGCAATCCATTCGGAGTTATCTGTATTTGAACTAGTGTTTAGGAAACAAGTTCAATAAGGGTGAGTTATTTATGGGGAATACCTAAATTTGTTAATCTCAAGTACTTCCAGAAGGTTAAATTTTATACCTCTATTCTCAGAATGTAGGATTTTAAATTCCGAATCAAAAGAATGACTATCTTCCCTAAGAGTATTAGAATAATTCGAATCGGTTTTTCCATTGATGAAACTGCGTTTATGTTCTGAGATTCTATCATTGAAATTTCTTCCTACCTATATAAAAACGATTGCAATCTGTACATTCCAATCTATAAACACCTGATTAATTTCTTTATTAATTGGAGGTGATAAATGAACCTAAATTTGTTGATGTTTTGAACGCTATATTCAAATTTGAATTTTCAAGTAGGGATTTCACATTATTACCAATATTGCCTATATATGTCAAACTATTGAATTTCTTGTCTTGATGTTCACCGATTGGATAAATATGTTGTAAAGCTAATTTTTGTTTTTCTTATATAATATGTTGCTAACTAAATTTGCATCATAACCATTATTTATTGCGATCTGTTTTATCAAATTCAATTCTTTGAGATAATTTTCACTAGACATTGGTGTGCTTAAGAGTCTATGTATATAACTATTAAATGCTGCAACTTTGTGTTGGTAAGGATGTGCCGATGTATAATGAATTGTGATATCTGTATGAGAAGGTTTATGATAAATTGAAAACAGGTGTTTATTATTTGATCTTTTTATTGTTAAGTCTAGGAAATTGATCGAGTTGTTCTGTTCTATTTCAGAAGTGAATTTTATATTTGGGTGCATGTTGATGATGAAATTTTCGAATACAGTGAACTGTCTGTTTGTTCCTGTAAAACACACAATAACGTCATCGACATATCGATACCAATATAGGAAATGTTTACTAAACGGGTGTTTATGAATAGTTTTTTCTATATTATCCATGAAGATTTCTGCCAAAAGAAGGCTTAAGGGGTTTCCCATTATAAGTCCCTCATCACCTGAAGACAAAGAATACCAGTGCAGCAGCCATAAAACGAGCATTGAATGGAAAGCTGTCGTGGATGAAAGAAGACAGAAAAATCCAATACAACAAACGGCATATTTGTTACACTTATGTTAAGGTGATTCATTCAGAGCTTCCCCTTAAACTACATAAAATTGAATTTGATATTTTAGACCGAAAATCAGAAAAAAGTCAATAAAATTATCAATAGTAAATATGAAACTCAATTGATTAAACTTAATAACCTCATTAGAAATAAACCTAAAATTAAAAAATTAACACCAGCTTCCGAATCATCAATAGTAAAAATTATCTCAAAGAATTGAATTTGATGAAACAGATCGAAATAAATAATAATTATGATGCAAATTTAGTTAGCAACATATTATATGAGGAAAACAAAAATTAGCTTTACAACATATTTATCCAATCGGTGATCATCAAGACAAGAAATTCAATAGTTTAACATATACAGACAATATTAGCAATAATGTGAAATACCTTCTTAAAAATTCAAATTTGAATATAGCGTTCAAAACATCAACAAATTCAGGTTCATATATCATCACCTCCAATTATTAAAGAAAATATATCAGGTGTTTATAGATTGGAATGTAAAGATTGCAATTGTTTTTATATAGATAGAACAGGACGAAACTTCAATGTTAGAATCTCAGAACATAAACACAGTTTCATCAATGGAAAAACCGATTCTGAGAATAGAGGTACAAAAATCAACCTTCTGGAAGTACTTGAGATTAACAGATTTAGGTATTCCTCAGAAATTCTTAATGACCAGATTGACATAAATAACTCACCCTTATTGAACTTGTTTCCTAAACACTAGTTCAAATACAGATAACTCTGGATGGATTGCCTCTTTAGTCTGTATAAGTATACGTTTGTTAAGATAATTTTGTAGTTTTCATTCGCTCTTGACAAAGATACTGTGTATCGAAACGCGTTTTGTATTATCAATATATTTTAGTGGAAATTTTTTAAATTATTTTCATCTACTTTTATAATGATGGAACGACAAGTTTGTTATTGACCAAAAATGAACATAGATTGTTCTTATTCGTACATGTGTTGAATTTATTCCATTTTAATATGTAGGATAATTTACTACTCATTTGTGAGACATAATTTACACTGCGATATATTATTGTTTTGTGAACCTAAATGGTTGGGGTGAATCGAAGATTATTATAATTGGTGTTGTTTTTCAGCTATTAATTTGTCTATGATGTTATTGTCGCACCCTTTTTTTGACGCGAAACATATGTCAAATATTTGCATTCATTATATTTTGTGACACAAGCCTAGTGTATTTTCTTCAATTGATCAATACTTTGTATTTATATTCGCCAATCATAATATCTAATGATCGCAGATTATTCGCCGTCTAGTATCAATGCTTATCAAGCATTCATATAAGCAATGAAGCGCCCAGCTTCAGCTAGATAGGGTACCTTTGAGAAAATGCCGCGATTATATGATACCATTCAGTGGCATTTTCGGAACTGCAGAGGATTTTTGTTTTGTTTTGTGAAATTGTTTAGTTTTACCAGAGACTGCAGACGTTATATTGTTTCGAAATTACTACTTGTTACTGTTTTCTTTCAAATTTCGGAACCTCAGCTCAACCAGCTCTGCAGCATTTTCTTAGCAAACCACCACTAGTCTAAATTTGGTGCATGTTTTCACTGTAAACATCTGTTCGCCCTAATGAAACATCTTCTAAAACCACAAAAAACGATACTCACCACTAAGTTTGCACCATATACTCCAATCAAGAATCCCAAACAATGAAATCCAGCATTCTCAACATCCAAATGGGAGAAACCAAAAAGCCCGATTATAATACTAGTAGTCATTAACATAAGGATGCTAAGTTCGCTATGGTCCAGAATTGTGAATATAACGTGGAGAGATACCATAAAACAGAAGGCTAATGCTGATATAGCAATTGTATGGTAAAATAAGATTTCCCCTTCAGCTAACTTGATGTTTTTCGGGCAATACATATTATTTGTAGCAGGATTGCAGGATTTATCTCTTTTCATAACGTCGAATAAAATATAGCCTGCCCAGAATGCAACTGCTAAAATTGCTGGAAAGATTAAAAAATTAATAAGCGAACATCGCATTTGGACTCATTTTCGAAGAACCAATACATTTATTCGAACAATAGAAGTATTCATGATTATTGTTTTATGCTAATAATATTTTCTTAGAACATAATTGTAAAAACAATAGCTCAACAAAAATGACTACGCATCGTTCAAATAGCGCATTATAACATTCCTAAGGAATAATAAAGTCGCATATATTCATCATAAAAATTATTTCAAGATATCAAGAATTTGAATAACAATAATTTATGAATGAAACAAATTTTTGTGAAAGTATTTCTTTCGAAATAGGAAATTTTATTTTCTATGATTTTTGTCATCACGCATCACTGGGAGTCGATAAATGCAAGCTTCAGGAGAAACATTCAACAGGCCTTGAAGTATCAAATAAAATGAGGAACTAGTTCTCGGATCTGCCCTCCATCATTACCCGCCAGGAAAAACTATTATTTCAGTAATGCAACTGAGCTGGATGGAACTGATGTTCTGTGCATATCAGTATTTCCTGTATTTCATACCATTCGCTTTAACCCTAATAGACATATCTATTTTTTTTCGAGGACTGCACGTTTATGCTGACATGATGTGTGCTTTCTAGGAACAAGGCAGGGCTATAAGATCGTAGCTACAAAAGAAGGGAGTATGTGCAAATCCTGGCGACGAGTAACTAACTCATTTGATGATTTACTCTCAGCACATTAAGAGCAAATATACAATATAACTATGGTGTTTGTAGTGTTTGTAGTTCAGGTCTGTATATATGATAGTAGCTTAGTTGTGTCCGCCGGGTTGAAGTGCTATTGTCTTGCACATACAAGGGGCATCTCCATCCCTTTTCTTTGGAGTTCATCCACTCTTTCGTTTCCAATGTGCCCTCAGGACCAAAAATCCAGATCAGTTACGGCATTCGACATGTGAATTCATTACATACAAGGAATCGGTGCGATAATGAATGATCAAGTCGAAACCGGTCGTTATGTGTACTTTCTCCCTTTCGTTTATGATATGCACCCTTTTCTCTTATCTTCTCGATTTTTCAGTGAGCCATTTGTTCCAAACCGTTAATCCGAATTCGTTCAAAATTTATGAATTTATTATATGAGTGGACCTCAACCAAAATATTTTGAATTGGAAATAGAAGCACCGCTTTTCTAGAAAAAAATTGAATTTTTTGGAACTGAAGATTTTTGCCCTTTATGTTCATGTTTGAATCTAAATTTTTTCATAAGAGCTGCATGGGCTAGTCCATAAAATCAGCCGATAATATCACATTTGATATTAAGGAAGAAAAACATACAAAGAGCTGTTTTATTCCCAACAAGAAAAATATAATAATAATAAATAAATAAATAATGCAGGACTGAACTGTGGAATATTAGCACATAGTATTCATTCTATCATAGTTTTTGTCCTAATTTGGCGAGAAACGAGAAAAATTTATTAAAAATGCAGGACAGTAAAAATTTCTATAGACAAACGATTATTCAGATTCAAAAATAAGGTTTTCTATGGATGCAGATAGATAGCAAGATATTAAAATTGATTGTGGGCTGATTAATGGCCGTGTCTCTGCGATTCAGTAGTCTATTCTCGTGCACTGTCCTAAATGTCACATACAACCTCGGTCCTTCTTATGAAGGCTTTGAACTTTGTAGATGAGAGCTCAATGAGCTCAATAAGCCACAGATCCAAGTTCCTCAAATCTGATTCTATCCCCAATTGGGCAGTAGCACATGAAGCGTTCTATAGATTCTACCTCCTCCTCACATAGTCTGCATGAAGAATCCTCGATCTATCCTATACTATTTTGGTGATTTCTGTGGCGACAGGGCCTAGTTAATATGGCAATTCGAACTCTCACAGCTATCCTGGAGAAATTTGGCCAAGTTTTGGCTCTCATCTTACAATCAAAGGTCCACTGATAGCAAGCTGAAAATGTCTGAGACCTATGAGGCTCAGCCAGTGTTCCCGTACATTCAAGACCAACCACTGGTTACTTTCTATCCATGTGGTCTCCATGGGAATTCCAAGCCAAGGTTCCGGTCCAGCAAAGCTCAAGGCTATTCTTTGAGTGGCCAATGAGTCTGCTTTCTTATTTCCTGGCACCCAAATCAGAAGAAGCCTATTTCTTTCTCCCAGCTTGACGAGGGTTGAACGACATTCCTGCACAATGAGTAAGGTACAGTTGTCGGATGCCAATGCCTTCAGTGCAGCTTGGCTATTCGTCACGATTGATCTACTTGTTGATCCCCCGTAAGCAAGAGGTTAGCAGAGTGTTCAATGGGAAATATTTTTTCTCTATATTCCATGGATTTATGTAGTTTCAGTATGATGCTGCAATGTCATATTTTCCTTTAATTGTGAAAAAGTATTGAGATATCGAGTATCCCACTCGCTAGATATGCCGAGTTAGACCAGACAACTAGCTTGCCAGCTCATCGGATTCAAAACAAAAACCAATAGAAATAGACGCTTCAAACCATATATGTATGGAATTTTCGCTTAACATTTGGTGAAACATAATGAATAAATGATTTGTTTCTCACTTGGCAATGATTTCCTAAATATCTATTTAAATACTTGACATATGTTTCGGGTTGTTAGCCCATTATCTAGAGTAATACAATACTAAATTGGTTTACTTATGGGCTCTCCATGGTCTCCGTGAAATATTTATGACAAATTTAGAAAATTGAATATTTAGTTCCTCCGACATCCTAGTTAAGAATGTATTTTTATGAAAAAGATATGTAGATGATATCTTCTGTATTTGGATTGACACAGACAGACAACACAATAGTTTCTTACAGTTTCTAAATTCTTTTCATCGATCGATTCAATTTACAATGGAAAATGAAAATAACCAAAAATCTTTGAACTTCTTGGACTTGTCGATTAGTAGGGCTTATGACTCACTCGCCTTTAAAGTATACAGAAAACCAACCTATTCGGATACCCTGATTCATAACAGTAGATCCCAATCCCAGAGTATGCAATTGAGTGTTTTTCATTCGTTTGTGCACAGATTGCTTTCTACTCCTTTGTCAGCTGTCGATTTTGAGAATGAAGTTCAAGTTTTAAAATTAATCGCTAAAATCAACGGCTATGAACCAAAATTAATTGATACCTTTATAAGACAAAAACGACATAAACTTTTATTGCAGAGCATTTATCCCGTTGCATACTGGGGAATCTAACAGAAAATTTGCAATTAACTATATTCCTAATATTAGCAACAATATATAAAACAGATGACACAGAAATAATATTAACATCATCACTACAACAATACTAATAAAAAGGATTTGGGTTCATTGTTAGTTAATTATAAAGATAAAACAAAATTATATATAGAGTATATAAAATACACTGCTGGGAATGTGAGACATTCTATGTAGGCCAAACCGGAAGATTCATCGAGAAGAGAGTTGAAGAACATAAAAGATCTATTCCCCAAAATAAAAATTCTACGGGTTTTTCCGACTACTGCACGAACAAATATCATCTAATAGATTTCGAGAATATCGAACTCATGCATCCAGGTAATAAAGGAAAAAGGATGGACATCTTAGAGATTATTAAAATTACGTCCGCTCATAGAAAAAACCAGCCAATTTGCAACGACCAACTAGACTTCAATTCACCTCCTGTTGTGAATGCCGTTGACATAAGTGAAATCACTCATTTTGAATTCAGTATTGTGATACTCTTGATAATGGGCTAACAACCCGAAACATATATCGAGTATGTTAATAAATATTTGTGAAACCAATCATTTGCTTCAAACCATATTTGTTCTATTTTTAGAATTAAAATGACAGATATCTCACTGATAGTAGGATAATTTCCTGACTTAACTTCGAGGTTACATTTAAGAAAACAAAAACTTCATTGCATATTCGTAAGATCACTAGATCTTACAAAAATAGAATATTCAGAAGTTTGTCTCGTCTTAGCTTCCTCAGACAGTGCCATTTTAATCACCAAAATTAAGTAGAATACAAACCAAAAAATAGGTATAATGTTACACATTAAATATTGACCCAACTGAACTCGGCAAGTATACTGATAGCACTGACAGTTGATCTGACTTGTCACAACTCGCACACAAATATTTGCCTCCCATTACTCTCATCCCAGTCCCTACATCTCCCCCAGCGATGACTCTGTTGTTTTTATCTTTCTATTTAGATTCTATAAACCTAACTATGAACTCTTTATTGCTATATTGAAACAATTGCAGTAAGAAGGAATATTATGAAAATCGTGGAAAATGTACTTTCATCATCAAATTCCACCGCTCTTACGGCACCTCAATACTAACCAAAAAAAACTTTTAAGAATTTGACCAAATTTGCACCATCCTTTCGGCACTTCGAAACGCGCTCGAATATTGTCGATATTTTTTCATATTCTTAGCATCAAAACGCAACTTTTCTGTTCTATTACAAATTAATATGAAAGCTGGATTTTCGTTTCTCCCTATCAGTTATATACGTACAAAAAATGATCACATTCAAGCGCATTTAGTTGATCGAATAATAGTACCAGTAGATTTCCTGATCACTTTTGTATTTGCTCTGATGGAATCAGCCTTTTCAATAGTCATTTTCATTAGCTATTCTCTTGTTTTGATTTATTCATTATTAACACGCTACTTTATAACGCCTTAACAACGAGATATAAGGAGCATCATCAGTCAGATTACAATAACCAGAGAACAGGCGAATCTACTTTTGCTTCACACTGTATCGAAAGTGGCCATCATTTTCCACCAACAGATCAACTTGAAATTATTCACAGAATACCTAAGGAACGAAAATTAGATTTCTTGGAATCAATCGAAACTTTCAAACTGCAGCAAACCCCTCATAGAGATAATCTTCTGAATGATCAGTGTAGCCCGGCTTATTCGTCTCTATTTGAAATCTTTAAATATTACCTGCTTTTATCAGAATTATTTTTTTCCCTCTTGTGTGGGCCCTTCTTAGTTGTGTAACTACCGATTTATATAATTATGTATTTTCAACTTTAGTTCAATACTTAATGTCAGCAGAATATGGTCCAGAGACCGAAATTGCAATCCTGATTTCCAGTAAAATCTCTTGTGATAGTATAATACCTAGTTTTAATTTCTTATTATCATCATGACTAACTATCACGTAATAACGGCGTAATTAATTAACTAGTAATATTTGGATAATCAAATTTGGGAACTGTTTTTTGAATTTCTCACACAAAAAACTTTTATGGCTAGAACGTTTGCTAAATTTGGAATTCCTTCAATGATGAACTATATGATGTGCTGATTTGATATAATAGCTCAATCAACTTTTCTGAGAGAAATTATTAATTTGAATATCGATAGACATGGTGAGATTCTCAATGAAGTCCAACAAACTTTTTTCTGTCAGCACGGTTCTGTTTTTCTTATCGGTATGAGAATATTTTATTAAGGATCATCTGTTTAAATAACAATGAAGATTTGGCCTACTGAAGTTTCGAGAAGAAACAAAAAAGAGCCTGTATATTGTAAACGAAAGAGAAAAGATACCAAAGAACAACCTCGCTACCCGATCGTTCATGACCAGGTAGTTCCGATCACCCTTTAAACACCCTATATACATAGTTTCTGATACAGCCCGACTTTCGGAGCATTTTAAAACTCAGTTCATCCCTTATAATATTGATAGTCACTTGTATTGCCTGTTCTGAGGGGAAAATCGTGAAGCTTGTATAGAGAGGTATTGATAATCGTACCGCTGGGCAGCAAATCCGTTTGCTTGTATTCCATTTCTGAGTCTTCCGTGTGCCATTTCTGCGGACCATCTTTGTTGTCGAATTGCTTTCAGTTGTACCTAATTGTTGATAGAATGGAATTATAACTGTGATGCTCTTCAAACAGCGGTATACAGCATGGGTAAGTATTGGCTGAAGCTATTACACGACTAATCTTAGGGTCTTTCCCTCTCGGGCTCTGAGTCTTTCCTTGATGAAGCAATTTATGCTACTTGTTGTAATTAAGTATTGGCCTCCGTTAGGTTAGGAGCGTTGTCAAAGCTGAGAACCTATTTATCGAAGGTCTGGGTTGTAACCCATTTTATCATCATTCTCGAAGTTCCTTACCCTGTGAAGGTCTAAACCTTGTCAAGTGGGTTCTACCTTTATATAAATATGAAACGGCAAAGTTTAATTATAGTTCTCATAGGCCCTTTCATGCTCAAACTTACTAGCTTTTGGATCTTATCTAATTGTTTCCTGTAGATGCAAAGTTCCATTATCTCCATCACACAATGGCTCCCAATAATATCATATTCTTAACATTCAGTGATTCATTTCGGTCCCACCAAATGCCGTGAGGCACATAGTACAATTGTTGCTTTGTTTGTTAGCTTGTGAAGATGTTAAGTCGAGTAGATTATTCATTTAGGGTAACTGCAAAATAATTTTCCATTTATTTTACCAGTAAAGGATGAAATTCTGATTTTGAAGAATTTATTCTCAATCACTCCTTCGTGCTCTAGTCTCTAATGAAATTAAATGGTGATTCTCAAAATTCTCTATATTTTACTGTCCTCAATCTCTAAAATTTGAATTTAGACATATCCGCATAGGGACAAAATTCCTGGAAAACACATATTAATACCCAAGAACCGTCCCCCTGAAGAGATTGTACCCCTTTATCGTCCTGCATCGTGGAAATATGTGTATTCCCCGTTCGCTGTGTGGTGTTGGAAAAGCTCAATACATTTCTTCTTCACTCTTAGTCTAATGATAACCAATGCAGAGGTTTGAGATAGTACTCTGAGTGGTTCCCTTTACATTTGCGGAATCAACTTTAGCATTCTGGCCTCAACCATTCTCATTGCTTTTGAATTTGGGAGGCTTTTACTTGGTAAAATTCCATTATGAATAATAAAAAACAAGTACTGTGTTTTAAGGAATTTTACTTAATAATTGCGATTCGTAACGCGTTTCACTACACCGTAGCTTTTTCAGACGAATGATTATGCAGAAAAATGTAATTGCAATGAATATAACTATAAATGTTCTTGAAGAATTTTCGAAATTATCACCTCATTGCAAGTGGTTATTTATGAAGATAATAAAATAAAATTCGTGAAAATAGTACCAAGAACGATTTAGTATTCACTAAAGCAGATAAAGGTAACACCGTCATTGCGATTAGTAAAACCGATTATATTTCTAAAACTGAAGAATTTTAACAGCCGGAAACTATATAACATCAACTAAGGATCCTACCGCAAAATTTCAGAAAGTTGTTAAAAACATAATTTCGACAGCAAAATCATTAATTACAGACCAAGAAAAATATAAATTCATTAACTCCAATCCACAATCCCCCGAATTATATTCGTTGATAAAACTTTATAAACCTAATTACCCTATTAGACCTGTTGTTTCTTATGTAACGGCACCTTCGTTAAAACTTTCAAAATTCCTCAACGACTTGCTAATAAAACATTGCAATTTTAAATCTGAATTTTCGGTCAAAAATTCATACGAACTTATTGCCAATATCAAAGATACCACTATACCACCTAATTCCAAACTTATTTCTTTCGATGTTAAGAATCTATTTCCCAACATTCCTCCAAAAGATACGTATTACTTAGTTGAAGAATTATTAGAAAGGAATCATGTCAATACTATCATTAAATCAGATATTCTTTCATTATTAAAAATTTGTTTAGATCAAAATTATTTCCATTTCAATTACAAATATTATACTATTGAAGACGGCTTGATTATGGGCAATCCGTTGAGTCCTTTGTTAGCAGAAATTTTCATGAATAACTTAGAGAAATTAATTCATAATCATCCACTCAGTAAATATTGTTTATACTAGTATCGCTATGTAGACGATATCATTATTTGCTTCACAGGAACAGATAGACAGTTGAAAATTTTCGAAAATCATATAAATTCATTACATCCAAAAATTGCATTCACAACCGAAATAGAAAGCAATAATTCGATAAATTTCTTAGACGTAACAATTTCGAATGAAAATGGAAAACATGTTTTCGCAATTTACCATAAGCCGTCACATACAGATATTATAATACATAACTCGTCGTGTCATCCATATCAACATAAAATGTCGGCATTCAATAGTTTTATTCATAGATTGATTAACATCCCGCTATCACCAGAAAATTTCAACAAAGAACTAAATTTGATTAAACAAATAGCCAAAAATAATGGTTACAATCCCAAACTAATAAATAATATTTTAAATAAAAACAAAGTAGAATCGCATTGAATGAAGTTTACCCTGTCGATAAATTGAAACAAAAATTCAACACCTTAACCTACGTTGGCATTACAAGTGAGAAACTGAAATCATTCTTAAGTAGCAATAATTTCAACATAGCTTTCCAAACTAATAATAATTTAGGCAAATATATAAAAATAATAAACCAAACCAGGTAAAAACAATAAATCAGGTGTTTATAGATTGAATTGCAATGACTGTGATAATTTCTACATTGGTAGAACACATAGAAATTTTAATATTAGAATATCGGAACATAAACGCAGTTTTCAAATAAAAATCAGATTCAAATTACGCGAATCATCTCTTAGAAAATAATCATTCTTTCGACCCACAGTTTGAAATTTTGCATACAGATAATAAATATTGGAAGGTAGATCTTTGGGAAACTTTAGAAATAAATAAATACAAACACTCAGGTAGACTCATCAATGAACAAGTCGATTTAAGCCCTTCACCTCTATTGAATCTTTTCGGGGAGCAATCTATTCCTTAATTTTATTGGATATACCTGTCATAAATAACCACTTAGGAGGAGGCGACCAATAAGCTTTTAATTACTCAAGAACATTTATAGTTATATTCTCATTTACATTTTTCTGCATAATCATTCGTCTGAAGAAGCTACGGTGTAGTGAAACGCGTTACGAATCGCAATTATTAAGTAAAATTCCTTAAAACACAGTACTTGTTCTTTATTATTCATTCTCATTGCTTTCTGAATCTCATTTTCATTCAAGTAGAATCTGTACGTGCTAACATTAGCTCCAAAATACTGTTGCAATTATGTTCTATATTTTCGGTGCATTCGTTTATCAAGACTTTTTTAATTTTCTTTCTTGAAAACTAGCGGATGAGTCCTTCTTATGGAAAGAAACAAATGATATTCCTTTCTTCCATCAAATAAAACAATGGTGGTCAAATTATCACTATATTCACAAACGCATGACGCGTTTCACCACAGTTCGACTTCATCAGTCGCACCTTTTATATTATATTGGTAAAAGTAGGTAGTCAGCTAAGTAAGAGAAAAATACCGAAACTGATGATGCGTATCACCACAGTATGGCTTCATCAGAAGAGTATTACATGGAAAGAATGATGCACCTTCTATATGTGCGGCCAATGCTAGAGTTTTGGTTTTTAATCGAATATCGTGTTGTATCAAATGTGCTGGCAGCAGTATACTTATATACTGTACCTACTCCAGTCAAACTTTCTAACTATTCTACGACGTACTCTCATGTGAACAATAAACGACCAATTTCTCCAAAAATTTCCTCAGAAATTCGTGCTGTTTGTACTTATTCTGTAAACTTGATCAAGACAAATCGAATGCAATATTTTACTTAGAGGTCGGTAGTGCAATGGTCAAATGAATGTACCTACCTTTTCTTTTTAAACTACTACATACTTGAGGAAGGGTATATATCTTGTCATATCTACTTACATTCCAAGAAATTATAATACAAACATTTAATTGATAAAGGGTTCTAAATTCCCATCAGGCGAATTCAAAATATATACCTGTCTCATAATTAATCATGTGCATTCAGTATTCACTGAAATTTTCTATAATGTAACAAAGCACAAGAAGACATGTACTTAGATTACTCAGCTGTTTAGATTTTGACAGTGTTCAAAGGGTTTTTTCTCAATGCCGAAGATTCGTTATCATTTGTGCATTATTTAGCATCCAGTGATATTGTTTGTGTGAATATTGTGAATTTGAAACACAATGGAAAATTTGTCGAATTTGACTCCAGTTGAACGGATCGCAGAGTCCCCTCAATCACTAAGTGAGAAAATAATTATATTGAATATTTATGACGCCTTAAAGCATCAAAGTGGTTCAACAGTCGATGAAAATGTGACAATTTGTGCAAAAATGATAGTTGTTGGAATGCCAACTACCCAAAAACTTCTTGCAGAGGGTAAATCTGAAAATGGCCTAGTGAAACCTCCAAAGGTACCTCCGAGGAAATCGAGGGCTTCAAGATTAACATTGGAAGAACAGTTCATGATTTTCATTTCCGGCAGGAGATTTCTACTGTTGTCGAAATAAAGAATGCTCTCAAGGAACAGGATTTGCCTTTGTTATCCAATACCAAATTTTTGGCGGGAAAATCGTAATAGGATATCAGTTTTCATTGAGAGGGATGGCCAATCAGAATTCATCGTGCTGAACAAAAGAATATATTTTATCTCAACGAGACTTGGTTCAATAACGGATATACGGTTCGCTATGTCTACGTTGATATAAACGTAAAATATTCTCGAAAATCAATCCTACGAGGATTATCAACATATTTTCATGCACCATCGGAAAAAGGGCGAGTAATAATAATAAACCATATAGATGGAGCGAACGGTTTTGTAGATAGGGGTTTACGTACATTTGAAAGCAAATGCACACACTATAACCGATAGTGACCGATAAGGCGAGTTCCTGACGAAAAGCAGGAAAACCAGATTGTTGGCGGAAAAAAATATTCAATACGAAGAAAATATTATTAAGAAAGGGCTCCTTTCAATCGCCAAACTTCACAAACAATTCTATAAAAAGATTCATGAAATGGCAAAAAACCAGGAAGTTACCATTATCTGATTTCCACCTTACCGTTGCGAATTGAACCATTGGATCTGATTTTGGCACAAGTAAAGGGTGAGGTAGCCAGGAATAATACTGAGTAGAGGCTGAAGAATCTTGAAGTTCTTTTAAGTAACGCAATGAAGAATATGCTAACCGTCAATTGGAGCAAATGCATAGTCCACGTAATTGAGGAAGACAATCAAATATAGAAACTAGACCTCTTTATAGACGTCACAATAGAATCTGTTATAGTGAATATGAGTACCGAAGATTCATCATCAGAGGACGAAGAAAACTGGGAGGGCGATTAAAAATCAACACGGCCACGCTTTTGTAAGGAGAGAGATAACAAATTATTCACGTCTTAATTCTCATTTTTAACATCGACTACCTTGTTTTGACAAATTAACTCATTAACACACATTCCTCTACGCCACTGAGTAGTGGTTCTGAACGAATTTTGGTTATGTCATATGGACAAAAAAAACTGTATCAGATATCGATAAGAAAAACAAGGAAAGAGTTACAGGTAGTCGAGTATATCGTTGAGTTATGTATCAGGGGTTTTTTTTAGTCGACCGTAATTCCAATTATACCTAGTCCAATGTAAAATAACTTCTCGCCTTTTACCTGTACGGCATGGTCAGAGGATTTGCATTTTTAATGAGCTTTTATTGCTCTACACCCTTTCTGAATATAATATAGAGTTATCCGTTCTCAAAGCTATATTCAAATTATGAGATGAAATACAGTATGATGTTCCAACGATAATCTTCCACTCCCTCTATCTAAACACGTCAATTTTTGATTGTGAGGGAACAACTTCAGAGTTAGTTCGGAGCATATAAAATCAACCCCCTACACTCAGAAACACCTAAGTCAAAATTCATTATAAAGAATGTGAGTCGAGTGTCATATTCTTGAAAAAGCCTTTTAATTCTCTATTGTATCATTACGAACATTTCATATCATACAGAAACCCCAACCACAAAGAAAGTTTGTATTCCAACGAAGATTTGCCACATCTCTGTGTCAAGAAAGACTCATAGTAGTGGAGACCCGTCAATTTTGCATTGGAATGGGACTCATTTTTCAATTGGTTCGGATGTAAAATCAACATCTACTCTCAGCAGCACCTAAATTGATTCTAGAGAAAGTGGGTCGGGTGATAGATCTTTGGAAAGGCGTTTTAATTCCTTATTCGAAAATAGTATCTTTATGAACATTTAATATCATGCAGACAGTTTAAACACAGCGAAATTTTGAATTTCAACGAAAATTCAAGGTGGCAGGCGGTCTCACCCTCGTCGCCCGGTGTGATACCACCACATCCAGGTATAGGTTCCATGAATTGGTCACCTGTCTGACTAGTTTCGGGATCTGGCGGATATTCCGGTTTCAAGGGAGGGTAGGATTGGCAACAAAGCATGATGAGCTCTTCTGGCACAAAATCATCCGGAGTTAAAATAGTCTTTCATTCGGATCTCCGGGGGGGACTGCCTCGAATGATTCATGGTGCGGGTAAGTCAAACACTCCTCCGGCGAATTCACTAATTCATTCACGTTCTAGAAGTGTAAGCAAACTATTGATAGAATTCTGCAACATCAGAGGACTCGGGCACAACAACTTGAATGTCGATGCAGTCCACCAGCATCTGCGAAACGCACAATCCCATGTACTGGCCCTAACCGAAATCCGAGACAACGTAATTATGTTTTAATCTGTATGAGTTACATACGAGATTTAAGGTTGAAGTGTCTCTGTGTTTTCGCTAGATCGAACGTTCCATACCAAAGAGAGGACACGATGGAGGACGACGCTTTCGAACTTGCGTGGTTCAAAATCTATTTGCGAGATAAAACACTGTTCTTATGCTGTCTATACACATCATCTCGCAGCTGAGATCATTATACTGGTTGACTTCAACGTTCACAACACCAACTGGCTTCGCCACTCCAATAGAAAAGATCAAGCGGAAGACTGAAACTGAAACTTTCGCAATCAGCCATAATCTAACGCAGCTAGTCGACGAACCGACAAGAATACCACTCAACCGACTTCCCGAACACCTTGGATCTTTTTTTGATTTCAGAAGCAGATGATTTTGGAATAGAGGTCTCAGCACCACTAGGCAACTCAGACCATAACCTTATATCTGCTGCTGGAACCATTGTGCTACCGCTGAGCCAAGAACCTAAACCACCCTTGCATAGTGCATTTTGCACTATGCACCTAACCGTGCTGACTGGGATGAGTTGCATGAATTCTTTTCGTGCTTTCCATTCAGTGATGTTTGCTTATCAGATCCTGACATCAATGTGTGCACTGAATCTATTACAGAAATCACTCATGCAGGAATGGATCTCTACATCCCTCATTCCATGAAAAAAACAACAGCACAAAAGCCATGGTACAACAAAGACTGCGAAAGAGCCTCTGCTGCTAAGAACAGAGCCTACAAATCAAGGGGGATAAATCCAACAGAGGAAACAAGAACAACCTACGTACGAATACGGCACGTATGCAACCTTACAACTGCTACAGAAAAGGCCAATCTCGACGAAGGGGTAACTAATAAACTCCTTTCTGCAAATCTGTGTTTCCGCTCCTTCTTAGAGAAGACGGAAGTATAGCAGCCTCTCCGAGAGAGATAGCCGATCTCTCCGCTTTCTCGTTCTCAAAGAATTCTGTTCTACATTCATCTAACGCAATACCAACGAAAATTCCACCTATAAATTCTTCTATGGCATGATTCTAGTTCAGAGTTTGCACTGTGAAACAGGCTTTCGAGCAGCTGAACTGCAATAAGGCGGTTGGTATAGACGAAATACCACCAGTCTTCCTGAGAAAGTGTGCTCCCGAACTGGAACCCATTCTTAACCGCTTGGTTCAGATTTTTTATAAAAGCCAGACTTTTCCAAGCAGCTGAAAAATAGCGAGAATTTAATCGATCCCTAAAAAAAAGGAGTCCTTACCCCAAAACAACCGCCAGCAAAAGAAAGGAAAGAAGTCTCTACCCCAAAACTACCGCTCTGTTGCACTTCTTCCCATTATGTCCAAAGTGATGGAGAGAGTCATAAAAGATGAACTCATCAAATATCTTGAGTTGCAGGGAATTATTAACGACCGTCAGTATGGTTTTCGACAGGAGATCTGCTCGCCTACGTCACTTGTATACCAACGATGGTAAAGCGTGGAGAATCTTGAGCAGAAACCCTCGATATCTCTGAAACCTTTGATACGGTCTGCAATGCAGCCTTGTTGAATACTTGCTGCATATGGGCTTCCCGTAAAATTGCAGGGTTCGATAAGTAGTTTTCTCTCAAATAGATCAATACAAGTTGTGGTCGACGGTATAACATCTGATTGTTTCCAGTTGCAAGCAGGAGTACCTTCGGGATCCATTATTTTGCCAACCTTGTTTCTGTTGCAGATAAACGTTCTTCTATCATCCACAGAGAACAAGATCTTCGGTTTTGCAGACGATTGAACCCTGGTTTCGTCTTTCAGTAGTCTTCGGCCGATTACAGCTGCGAAATCTCAGCGTAAGAGATGTCAGAAATTATTAACTCAAACTCTGACTCACAGAATATATCGGAATAGAGTCAGTTGGACCTGGTGAAATTCAACGCGAACAAAACGCATGCAACTACGTTTTCTAGAAAGGTCCCCGCTAGAGAACCCCCTCTAACGATGCAAGGCCAGCAAATTTGATTCGATGCACCTTCTCGGAATAACGGTCAACTCCGGATTTTGCTGGCATAAACATGTATCAGCAATAGCTAAGTCTGCATCAGTTAAACTTAGTTTTCTTTTCAGAGCCAAGCGATACTTCACGGCATCTCAGCTGTTGCTTCTTTATAAGGCGCAGATTTGACCTGCTTTGGAATATTGTTCCCATGTGTGGGGATCTGTATTGCAGATGTTGGAGGGTGTGCAACAACGGGCTGTGCGCCTAATCGACCACCCCGAGATCACCCACGATCTCCAACCGCTGGCTCTGAGAAGACAAGTTGCTGATCTTGCTCTGTTACTTCCACGGAAGATACTCCAAGGAGCTGAAAGACTCTGTTCAGGGAAAACTCATGTTTTGCCGCAACACTTGGCTGGCATAGAGTTCTAATCATATGGCGGTCCATTTAGTGACCCCTCGAACCTCTCTCTATAAGAATTTCTTTGTTTACAGGGGCAGTGAGCTGTGAAACTCGCCTCCGTCCAACATCTTCCTAACATCCTATAATTGGGCCTCTTACCTCAATTCTTCCCAAGCGCCCAAATTGCATCCAAACATTGTCACACACTAGCACCGAAATGCGTAAGAGCACCATCTTGCTGGAAACGTATCTCATTTTCTGAAAGAGTTTCATCATTTTCCAAATTCTCTGTGAGCGTGGTATTTGATAATTGTTTCAGCAACTGACAATGAGCATCTTCAATGAGATTACCTTCGATGAAGAAAGGTCCTACAATATGGTTTCGATGAATTCCATTGAACATGAACATTCAATTTCTGAACCGTTTGTGTGCATTCAAATTCTGGGACCCTGGAATTTATTAATTTTTCCAACAACTGCAAAGAAGTGTCTTCATTGAGATTATCTTTGTTGAGTAAAGGTTCTACAATATGGTTTCCACAAATAATGAAACCGTCAATTCCGGTGTCGTCTGTTTGTATGCCTGTGTGAACCAATGAGGATACTGAGTATCCCAATATCTACAATTATGCCTACTTCACTTTTAGAGTGAAGGTACTCTTGTCAGAAGAACAGGTATTATACAGAATAGGTTGATTATACTGTATTGAAATTGAGATTCTAAGACGTTTTAGTAGATACAGAAGATATTATATTTTCTCAAAATGTCGGTAAATTCCAAAAAGGTTAGGGCAAATGATTCGGAAAATCTCACCATAATGGGTTAACACGATCAGAAATCATGAGAACCATAGTGCGCTCTATTTAAAACAAAAGTGAATCTCTTGTATATTTTGAAAATAATTTTAGCACAACAACAAATTAACTTGTTGCTATGTATAGTTCTTCAATATGTATTCAACAGGAACTAAGTTATGAAGCTTTTAAGTATTAAATGGATACTCGGTATACGTATTATCTATTTGTTGATATTTTCACTGTTCAAATTTCACAAAATTGCAAGCCGCGATCAGGATTGTCTTCGTTTATTTCATGAACTAGTTTCACTTCATAAGGCTGAAGTGTTTCACGATCCTATAGACTGTTGAAACTAGTACACCAGACCCACGTGATAACTTCCGGATTTTTTTTCCATTTGTAGGTAGCCGAAAACAACCCGTAGTTTAATTCATTCATCAAATATAAAACATACTGGCCTCATCTGTTCTTCTGGCTGGTTCACAATGAAAGTCATTGCTGTTTTTCGGACGCAACTATTATTTCGATAATGAATTGAAACAATTCGGACCCGCCCATCAGTTGACTGAACCATTTTCAACGTTTGTCTGAAAAACGACAACTGTGATTAAAAGTATTGCGGTAATGAAAGATAAATGTGAACAAGCTTTATCAATTCCAGGTGGTTGTGACGAAAACAATTGTGCATTCCCTAGAATACATTCATGTTTATCAATATCTCGAATTATTACATTTTCTTGAGAGTTACAAACTTGAAAGTGTTCAGGACAAGAATCGACAGTTGAGAATGAAATTGTCAATAAAAAATTAAGAGACCTCTCCAAAAATATGTTACCCGATCCACTTTCGCAATAATGAATTTCAAATTAGTAGCTGCTGAGGGCAGAGGGTTAATTTCACATGTTCCGAACCAACTCAGAAATTGGTCCCTCTTCGGTAAAAATTTGACTTACTCTTTTTCCGCTAATCAGTCTTCCATTACATAGAAATTATGCTATAGAAATTACTTGATGAAGCCAAATTGTGGTGAAACCCATCTTAAGTTATAATGAAAATTAATGAATTACAATTTTCATGAAGTAAAGATCTTCTTAATCAAATTGAATAATATAGGAAATATCATAATATTCGCCCAAAGTACTTTGAATTCGGAAATTATGGGGTGGGATCTTCAGTTTCCCTAAATTTTCAACATATGTGTATTTTCGGATGATCCTATATAAGCTTTCAGTTTTTGAAAGTCAAACACTTGGAAATTCTTTGGTGTATCTATTTCCACTTTAGGCGCCAATATCAACTTGTCTCTACGCTGATACGATAAAATGCACTACATCATATTTTTGTTTAATTGAAGTCTAATGGCCGTTACTTGTTTTAAATTCTTCTGAAATGATAAATACAAAAGTTTGATTTACACTTATTAACCTACATATATATTAAATCTATTAACATACATGTACATGCCTTCATCAGACAGAAACAAAATAAAATCTAAAATGAGGTGATATATATATATATATATATATATATATATATATATATATATATATATATATATATATATATATATATATATATATATATATATATATATATATATATATATATATATATATATATATATATATATATATATATATATATATATATGTAAACTTGAGACAAAAATAATAATTCTAAAATCCGTAGATCAATTAATAATCCTTCCTGACAAGAGCTAGTTTCCAAATCTACCCGCCATGCACGCAGCCCCCAAGAGCCACAATAGTGCAACTAAATTTCAGTCTCATCTCATCATATCGCTTCTCAGCATCCTAACAAGCTACATCGGGGTACTCTATCGATTCCAGAAAGGACGCATCTCGTACATACGTACGGGAGTCTCTATGGACCGAGACGGTGAACCCGCTACCGGACTTCGAGAGAGATACGAACAATAACAAACAGATGTGAGAATCGTTAGGTTACCCCGATGTAGCTTGTTAGGATGCTTAGAAGCGATATGCGACACTGATGAGCTCCTAATAAGGACGAAACTGCAGTCTGCCGCTTCGTTTCTCGGCATTCTGCTCAGTTGCACTATTGCGGCAGATTTGGGAACTAGCTCTTGTCAGGAATTTTTGAATAATTCTTTTTGTCTCAAGTTTACATATGTAGAATATTGAAATATCAAATGGTTCGAAATTTGTGAGAGAAAGAAATGAAACTGCGAATTATTAAGTGTTGATCAACTATTAACTGCTATTCTATAACAATGACAAAAGTTTAGAGGTACATTCGTGTACACACATGTATTCGTAACGTGAATTAATTAATATTTTGAAAGAACTCTGTTATATTGGTTTGCTTCAGAGCACATTGCTGCTGCTCAGACTCCTCAATAACTTTTTTTAACAGGAAAAGTGCCTGAAATGCTTTTTCAACACTTTCGTTTTGTAGACAGAAGCTTTGTAAGACATCGAATGAGGATTTTGCTTCCTTAACTGACACATCTGCCAAAGGTTCTGATGAATCGTCTTCATCTTCATCGCTGCTTTTGTAATTCGTTTCTGTCGCAGATAAAATTTCGCCATCGAATAGTGAACAAAGTCAAAAAAACTCACACCGCTGATTTCAACTAATGATTCTACTACTGGTTCATCATCGTTGGAAGATTTTCCCGATCTTCTTTCAAAGAACCGGATTTTTTGAAGCAATTGAGAATTGTTAGGGGTGTTACAGCTCTTCATGCATTGTCAATCAGTAAAATAGCTGTCAGAACCGTGATATTCGTAGTTAGCTGCTTGTCGAGAGATTCTAAAACGATTTTAACAATTTCTTTGCGATAGAAAACCTTAAAATTATGAATGATATGGATGAAGTAGTGTTCCACGTTGGACAATGTAGAAGGACTGTTGTGGACAGTGCAATTGTCTAAAAATAATAAAATATTCCGCTTTCGTCGTTTCGTGTCCCCATTAACTGTTAAAAGCCAATTGTTGAAAAGTTCTGTCGCCATCCAAGTTTTTTTGTTAGCACAATAATCAGTAGGAAACGATTTCACTCCTTCGAGCCATCGCAGTTTCATTGCTTATCACTAAGAATTTAAGTTTTTCCAATCCATCCATATTTACTGCAAGTAAAACTGTCAACCTCTATTTACTATGTTTTCCCCATGACATTTCTCACCTTTAAAAGTAAGCGTCTTGTCAGGTAAACATTTGAACAATAGGCCAGATTCAACAGTATTACAAATGTTTCGGGCATCATAGTTTTCAATCAAGTTCTTCAATTTACCGTGCTAATCTAAGCAAACTGCATCATCAACGCTTCCACTTTCCCCACAAACTTTTTTAAACACAACTCCATTTCTCTTTTTGAAACGAAATATATCTAAATATGCCGTTTGTGGCAGCTAAAAATTCAGGATATACGTTACAAATTTTCTTTCGACTGGAAAGGTTTAGAATATTCATTTTCTAATTGTAGTCAACAATTAGGACAGTGAAATTGCCGTTCTAGCTTATTTTGATGTTAATCCACGTGCATCATTGGCAAAAGCAGAGCATGATCTGAATAGAACTGTGTGAGATCCTTATTCTCAGAGCACAAGAGGATCCCGATTTTTTCAAAAGGATTATCTGGACCGATGAGGCCAAATTTTTTAATGCTGGTTTTTAACCGGCATAACTCACACTTTTGAGCCAACCATAATTCTCATATCACGAGGGCAAGAAATTTTCAAAATGAATATAGTTTTAATGTGTTTGCACTTTTGAAGGACAACAGATTTTTTTATTTTGTGTAATATGAAAACATAAATGGTGAACTTCATATGAAGGTTTTGAGTGACTTCGTTGACACTTTATCAGTAGCTTAAGGCGTTGTTGGTACAAACTCGATTGAGGGCCAGCTCATCGCACAAATGAAAATTATCGAATTTTAACTGATACGGTTAGATGGATTGGAACGTCTTTGTGGCCTCCAAGGTCACCTGACCTTACATCTATGGATTTTTATATTTTGGAAACGCTGAAAGATAAAGTTCATTCTGAACCTGAACAAGATATGATTTGCATAATAGACTGCAAAACGCCTTCATGCAGTTGGATGTGGGGGAATTGAGGCGAAATTTAGTGGAATAGAGGTTAATTCATTTTGATATCTTTCAATTTGACTTTGGAAATTCGACAACATCTGCAGTTTTTTTTTTTTTTTATTAATCTATCAATTATCCAATGACGAAGGAACAATTATTTGTTAATGCTCTGGGAACCGTCTATGCACGTAAGTTCAGTTAGGTAAGTAAAATTCGTTTTTCACCATAACTTGAAAACTTGTCATCACAGGTACAGGGTATGCATCATTTAGTATTTTTTTACGGCGAATCTAATGAATTGAAAACAAATTTGTGTTAGATTTCATGTTTCTTCATTTCGAAATGTGAGGCGGAAAAGTAAAGAAATTTTAGGGTTCACCACCGTAAGAAATAATTTATTTTCAGAAAATACATTCGAACAGCTTTTGATAGTTATTGAATAGATTTTTTGAATTTTTCAGTTGGATCGACTTCAACTACAATCAATTTTGTTGTTTTATTGTTGTTCGGGTTTATCTACATAAACAGATTTTCTCAAAAACCGTAACTGCTTTCAAATGACAAATTGATTCTCTGAGATTTTCTTTTTGAATTGAGAATTGACCTTCATTTCGTTATTATAATCTTCAATATGGGATGTTGATGATACATTTGCACAGGTTGATTTTTCATAATTCGGTTGTTCTAGTGAAACGATTATGTTAAGAGATAATTCTGTATTGCTGTAAGTTTTTTCAGATCATTTTTCTAAACTGTTAGGGCAATATTTTGAACCTTTTTCCGATAATTTCAGTTCCGAATTTTCGAATATCGTGTCTGTGAAATTTTGTAATCTATCATGCAATATGAAATTATGTTACTCATTATAGATAAGGAGGAGGAGTTGCCTGATACTTTCTGCTGAATTAGACGTTGGATTTCTTTAATCTGATTTTCATGTTTTACATATCCTGGTATCATAACTTTATTGTATTGTATAAATTATAAGATCACTAAGGGCCACTTTGAAATGACTACTACTTATCCTGTACCATTTCTTCATCTAGAAATTGAGCAATTTCACTGCATATTCGACTTCAATTGAATGATGTATATATTTTATTGATATATGCTTGAGCTGGATATTCTTATTTAAGCAATGCTTACTGAACCACTGATGATCATGAGATTTCTTGATTTTAAGTATTATTCTCCTATAGTAATCTACGAGTTTTTCATTATTTGCATTCGTGAGAAAATATATAGAAGTCTCGCTAACCACTTGGTAAAAGGATCATAACAAATGAATAATTCATAATAACTTAACAACTGGATTTTCAGAACATTGTATGAACGCCAAAACCCAAATTCTACATCGTTCATATAAGAAAAGCAAGATATTAGATTTATAATAATTCGTAGACATCATCTAACGAACAAAATCTACCAATAACTAGCGACCAGCTTGATTTCCGTTCATCTACTTTTCTTTCATCTGTTTTTGGGTATGAATAATTTCCATTTTAATAATTTAATTTCCCGTTAGTTTACTTATTTGTCAAACATATTTGTTTTTCTCTTCAATAATTATATAATTGATCACTAGTAAAACTACGTTCATTGAATAATAATAATATTTTGAAAATCTGTGCCTATATACACACAACCAAATTTATATGGAATCACACGGTATTTCGATCAGATGACCTGATTCGGATTCGGGTTTTAAGGTTCGTGGAAGACTAGCTCCGAGCAGCAAGACAAATTCCGATGTACCAAAGGGACAGTGTGATGTTTTGGGGTGGCATTATGCAGGGAGGCAAAATAGATTTGACTTCGTTTCCTGCGTATGTAACGAATAGAAACTAAGTGGACCTACTGCAGGAGCCCATAGTGAGACTCTGGCAGGGTGCCCACGGTGAGAATCTCACTTTTATGCAGTATAATGCTTTTCCGCATACCAGCAACCTCTTGCGACATTATCTTGAAACAGAAAGGATCCCTATTTCAGACTGGCCAGCTTGCTCTCCAGACCTAAATCATATTGAACATTTATGGAATAAGCACAAAACGAAAATTAGATCGCGCCAGGACGATCCAAAAACCCCACAACAGCTCATCCAAGCCGCCACAGGAGAGTGGCGAAATATCACCCCAGAGGAGATCGAAAACCTAATCTAAAGCATGTCTAGACAAATTCAGGCATCTATCAGGGCAAAAGTGGGTAATATAAGCTACTGAGGTCGAGAAAAAAACATTTACTTCATGAGAAAACGATCTTCAATTTTTTTACTACATACGGAAAGACTCTCTCATTTTCTTTCTTAAAATGAACCTTACTTCATTTCTTTTTTCAACTAAAATATCTCAAAAGGATCAATTCTAACAATCCTTTGAAATATATATATATATATATATATATATATATATATATATATATATATATATATATATATATATATATATATATATTCGGTGAATTTTGATGGGTCAAATATCTTCCGCGACAAACTTTGTGACGAGTCTACATATGTAAACTTGAGACAAAAGGAATTATTCAAAAATCCGTAGATGAATGAATAACCCTTCCTGACAAGAGCTAGTTCCCAAATCTGCCTGCCATGCACCGTCGGTAAATATTTGATGGGACAAATATCTTCCGCGATAAACTTCGCGAGGAGTCTACATAAGTAAACTTGAGACAAAAACAATCGTTCAAAAATCCGTAGATCAAAGAATGATCCCTCCTGACAAGAGCTAGTTCTCAAATTTGCCTGCCATGCACGCTGCCCCCAAGAGATACAATAGTGCAACTAAGCAGGATGCAGAGAAACGAAGCGGCAGACTGCAGTTTCTCCCTTGTTAGGAGCACATCAGTGTCGCATACCGCTTCTCATCATCCTATCAAGCTACATCGGGGTACCCTATCGATTCCAGAAAGGACGCACCTCGTACATACGTATGAGAGTCGCCATCTACGGACCGACACGGCGAACCCGGTACCAGACTTCGAGAAAAATTCGAACAATAACAAACAGATGTGGAAACGTTAAAACTTCCGAACATTTCGGAGACATCTTTCGCCGTTCCGTGAATCACATCAACGGTAGAAAACGAGCGAAATAATCTCTCTGGAATAGTGCTCTTAGCCTCTGTTTCCGAGATTGAACCTCCCGTCGGTAAATATTTGATGAAACAAATATCTTCCGCGATAAACTTCGCGACGAGTCTACATATGTTAACTTGAGACAAAGAGAATTATTCAAAAATCCGTAGATCAATGAATAATCCTTCCTGACAAGAGAAAGTTCCCAAATCTGCCTGCCATGCACGCAGCCCCCAAGAGACACAATAGTGCAACTAAGCAGGATGCCGAGAAACGAAGCGAAAGACTGCAGTTTCGCCCTTATTAGGAGCTCATCAGTATCGCATATCGCTTCTCAGCATCCTATCAAGCTACATCGGGGTACCCTATCGATTCCAGAAAGGACGCACCTCGTACATATGTATTTAGACTCGTGAATCACATCAACGGTAGAAAACGAGCGGAATAATCCCGCTGGAATAGGGCTCTTAGCCTCTGTTTCCGAGATTAAACCTCCCGTCGGTAAATATTTGATGAGACAAATATCTTCCGCGATAAACTTCGTGAGAAGTCTACATAAGTAAACTTGAGACAAGAAGAATCATTCAAAAATCCGTAGATCAATGAATAATCCCTCCTGACAAGAGCTAGTTTCCAAATCTGCCTGCCATGCACGCAGCCCTCAAGAGTCACAATAGTGCAGCTAAGCAGGATTCCGAGAAATGAAGCGGCAGACTGCACTTACACCCTTATTAGAAGCTCATCAGTGTCGCACATCGCTTCTCAGCATCCTATCATTATTTTTTATTATTCTGCTCGTTTTCTACCGTTGATGTGATTCATGGAACGGAGAAAGGTGTCTCCCAAATGTTTGGAATTTTTATCTTTTCCACATCTGTTTGTTATTGTTCGTATCTTTCTCGAAGTCCGGTAGCGGGTTCGCCGTGTCTTATCAATGAATAATCCTTCCTGACAAGAGCTAGTTCCCAAATCTGCCCGCTGGCTCTTGGGAGCTGCGTGTATGGCGGGCAGATTTGGGAACTAACTCTTGTCAGGGAGGATTATTCATTGCTCTACGGATTATTGAATATTTCTTCTTGTCTCAAGTTTACATATAAAAAAAGGGTTTAACCCTGACGAGTTGCCCTTATACTTGTTCATGCAATCAAACTGATTTCATGAAAAAATATAAATCCATCACCCGGTAATTAATACTATTGCCTGACAATGATTATTATCAAAACACATCCTGGAATCATTATATATTAGCATAATGTTAAATGTTATGAGAATATATCATTCTACCAGAATATATACAAACTATAGCATCATCAGACAATGACATCAATGTATTAACGAGTAGTGTCAGAGGCTCTCTCCCCGGAACTCCTCGGCTGAGTTTGTATACTTCACATTTCTTTCCTTTGTGTACAGCGCCAAGAATTCAACGCAATTTTTCAATCTCAATAGAAGATTAAGAAGCCAGCAAATCCAGCCAACTAATGTGGTTGAGGTTCGGTACAGACCATCACGATATGAATCGTAGATGTCATACAGAAATTCTCGCCAGGGGTGGAAAAATCTGGTATTAACAGGTTTTTGGGAACTTTGATTTTTTCCAAAATTGTCATATTCATGATAATTAAATTGATTTCAATTTTTATGATCACCATTTTCGTTTCGATTGTTCTCAAGCATTCCTTAATGCTGATGGAATACTAGAAAAATTATTCTTCGAAATATTTGAACCTCTTTTGAAGAAAGTGAAATTGGAACTCTTACAGTGCTTTGAATTTTCACTAACTCTCCCAACGTAACAGGCTATTATGTAAGTGTTTATCTTCAGATTTTGTGAATACTATTTCGATTGCGTTTTGTTCGTGCCTTTTGTTACGTTACTCAGTATTGATATTTGGATTCTAACTACTATTAGGAGCTATTTGTTTAGTAATACAAAGAGCTTTGTCGGAGTAATCTAAATATAAAGAAACATTTAAAAATGTGTGAATCATACTTTGGAAAGTTCTCATTTCATTTTGAACAGGAAGAAACGACGTACTAGGAATTGTAATACCTGAATGAGATGGTTTATGAAAAATGAAGAAAACAATTCTATTATTCACTTCACTAATCTTTTTGTTCATTTCAGTAGTGCATTTTTTTGTATGAATAGAGTTTATAATCATTACTAGTGTGAAAACTTCTCATCTAAAAGGATATTGTGAATTGAAGTCTCTAAGTTACCCATCAAAATTTCAGCTGAAAAGGGGCTGAGTGAATTTCGCATAATAAGTTCGATCTGTGAAGTTGAATACTCAAATGTAAAGTTATTTTGTTATTTCTTTTGTTTTTTTTATGCTTTCTTCCCGGGAATAGGCGAACCTGTTACACCACATGAGTCGGCACCTGGGAAGAATTGAGGGGTCTGTTTACTCGCGTCTTGAAGAGGGCAAAATTGTAGGATTTTGGAAAGATGTTGGACAGAAGCGAGTTCCACAGCTCAACGGCCCTGTAAACAAAGAAATTCCTATAAATAAAGGTCGGAGAGGGGGGGTTGTCTCTCAAAGTATCCACCATATGATGAGAACTCCTTGCCAGCATAGTGTTGCGGCAAAACATGAATTTTCCCGTAACAACCTCCTCAGAGCATTTTCCGTCGAAGTATCTGTAAAACAGACAAAGGCCAACAACTTATCTTCTGAGAGACAGCGGTTGGTGATCGCGGGTGATCTCCGGGTGGTTAATGAGTCGCACAGCCCTTTTTTGCACACTATTCAACATCTGCAACGAATGCGTGGGCGCAGATCCCCATACATGGAAACAATATTCCAAAGCACGTCGATTCTGCGCCTTATATAGAAGCAACAGCTGACATGATGTGGAGTATCGCTAGGCTCTGGAAAGAAAACTAAGTTTATCTGATACAGACTTAGCTTTTGCTTAGATAATTTCATGTCAGCAAAACCTGGAGTTGACCCTTATTCCGAGAAGGTAGATCGAAACATTGAATGCAGTTTGTTGGCCTTGCATCGTGAGAGGAGGTTCTCCATGCGTCTTGCTCGCGTTGAAGCTCACCAGGTTCAACCGACCCCACTCCGATATCTTCAGTAAGTCAGACTTTCAGTTATCAATTTGTTTACATCTCTGACGCTGAGATTTCGAAGCTGTTATCCGCCGCAGACTACTGAAAGACGAAACCAGGGTACAATCGTCTGCAATACCGAAGATCTTGTTCTTTGTAGATGATAGAAAATCACTTATCTGTAACAGAAACAAGGTTGGCAAAAGAATTTAAAACTGAGGTACTCCTGCTTGCAACTGGAAACAATCAGATGTTATACAGTCGACCACAACTTGTATTGATCTGTTTGAAAGAAAGCTATCTATCGAACTTGCAATTTTTCGGGAAGCCTATATGCAGCAAGTTTATTCAACAAGACTGCATGCCAAACCCTATCGAAGGCTTTAGAGATGTCGAGACCTTTTGCTCTAGATTCCCTATGCTTTCCCATCGTTGATGTACAAATATGAGTGACGTAGGCGAGCAGATCTCCTGTCGATCTTTGTCTGCGAAAACCATACTGACGGTCATTAACATTTCTCTACTACTCGAGATATTTGATGATTTCATTATTAATGAGTCTGTCCATCACTTTTGACATGATGGGAAGAAGTGCAACAGGGCGGTAGTTTTGGGGTAAAGACTTCTTACCTTCGTTTGGGATCGCTTGAATTCTCGTTATTCTCCAGCTGCTCGCAAAAGTCTGGCTTTCGTGAGAAGTCTGAAACAGACGGTTAAGAATGGGTGCCAGTTCGGGAGCACACATTCGCAGGACGATTGGCGGTATTTCGTCTAGACCAACAACTTACATGCAGTTCAGCTACTCGAGAGCCCCTCTCACATTGCGAACTCTGAAATTGATATCTTCCATGGAAGAATTCTTCGAGAACAAGAAAGCAAACAGATCGGCTTTCTCCTTCGTAGATGATGCTATACTTCCTTCTTCTCTAACAAGAGGCGGAAAGGCATATTTGCAGAAATTGGCACTGAAAGTCTTCGCCAGAAGTGTATAGTCGTACTAGCCTGGTCAACGAGTTTATTAGTTACCCTTTCGTTGAAATTGGCTGCAGAGGCTCTTTCGTAGTCTTTGTTGAACTATGGCTTTTGTGCTGTTGTTCTCTTCATGGAACGAGGGATGTAGATATCCATTCCTGCATGAATTATTTCTATAACAGATTCAGTGCACACATTGATGTCTGGATCTGAAAGGTTAACATCACGGAATGGAAAGTACGAGAAGAATTCACGCAGCTCATCCCAGGTAGCACGGTTATAGTGCGAAATGCATCTGGGTGGTTTAGGTTCTTGGTTTAGAGGCAGCACAATGGTTTCAGCAGCAGATATAAGGTTGTGGTCTGAGTTGTCTAGCGGTGCTGAGACCTCCACGCCAAAATCATCTGGATCTGAAATTAAAGAAAGATCCAAGGTGTTCGGGAAGTCGGTTGGGTTAGCTTAGATTTTCTTGTCGGTTCATCGACTAGCTGCGTTAGATTATGGCTGATTGCGAAAGTTTCAGCCTGTCTTCTCGCCTCATCTGTTCTTTTAGAGTGACGGAGCCAGTTGGTGTTGTGAACGTTAAAGTCACCCAGTACAATGACCTCAGCTGCCGGATGATGTGTCTGAATCCAATCCACCTTATCACCTAGATACTGAAACAGTCCAGGGAAATTAAGTTCGTTTGGCGAGCGATATGGACAGCATAAAAACATATTTCAAACCGCCCAAGATCGAAAATGTGGTCCTCCATTGTATCCTCTTCCTGGCATGCAACATCCGATCTGGCGAAAATACAGAGGCCCCCTTTAAACCTGAAACTTGTATGTAACTCATATCTACTCAAACGTAAATACGTTGTGTCGGTTGATTGACTTATTTGGGTTTCGGTTAGGGCCAGCACATGTTGTTGTGCGTTTTGCAGATGCTGGTGAACTGCATCGACATTCACGTTGTTGTGCCCCAATTCTCTGATGTTGCAGAATTCTATCAATGGTTTGTTTTCTCTTCCAGAATGTGAATGAATTAGTGAATTCGCCGGAGGAGTCCTCCACTTACCCGCATCATGAACCCCTCGAGGCAGTCCCCAGAGATCCAAATGGGAGACTATTTTAACTCTGGATGATTTTGTTTAGGAGAGCTCATCATGCTTCGTTGCTAACCCTTTCCATCCTGGAAACCGGACCATCCGCCAGATCCCAAAACTTAGTCACACAGGTGACCAATTCACAGGACTGGATGTCGTAATCTCACACCGGGCGACATGGGTGAGGCCGCCTGTCACCTAGTCGCATATCTAATGACTAAAGCATTTCGCAGTAAACTAAAAGGTTCACATTGTTAAGTTTCTTTTTTTTTTCATTTATACTGATTGAGTCCTTAGGAGAGATAATTAGAACCGAGTTATTGACGTCAAAAGAAGCTAATTCATCTATATGAGGTGTTCCATGTCAAACGAGCCACCCTGTATACTATTTATCCCGTAACGATTAGAAAATTTGCCAAAATACATCGCATGATTTCGTTTGGGGGACATCTCTCAACGTATATTTGAGACCACCGTAGAAGCGGACGCTTCAACCTCTCAAAATTGAATGATGAAAGGGGTCAAGTGATACCTCATTTGAAAGCTCCTTGAAGCCTCTTTACAACGGTATATAGAAAAGTAATTCTGATGAATCTCCTCTGCACATAACGATTCTTCATCTCAAAGGAGACACTTTGAATATTTCGACCATTTTCAAGATTGAAAAAATGAAAAACAAATAAAATTTGTTTTGAGGGAAAACCATCGAGATAAGTTAGCGTCTGCGTCCAGTTTGTAGTGCGTTCACTTTCGATGAGGTTTTAGATACGTTGAGTTGATTTTGTTGAAATGTTTTCTGAAAGATCTTTTTACATATTAGAACAATTTTGGTAATATTTTATTATTTTATCATGTTTATAATAAATAAAATGAAATCCAATTGTTTCAAATCAAATAATCAAATTGTCCTCCACTTACATACAATAATGAAACCTTGAAATCTAACATGGTTCAAATTTGGAGTTATTTGACGACACTCATCTACAATTTGCTGGCATAGATCGTCTCTCTCAAGTTCGATATAAATCATCATGAATTTAATTCATACGGATGGAACTAGTATTCATGGGGAATACTAAAAACATTAGATTGGTTGACACCGGAAGTTATAGAAATTTGTCGTACAGATTGCATGTTTGGCATAAGTTGGACATATCCCAATACCACAGCTCTGCTTCATCTTTCACTATTCCAATGGGCGCCCTTTTCATCTTTTTTTATATGATTTTGGTTAAATATTCTTGCAGCCACTAGGGCATAATTTCAATTCTGAAATGAAGGCTTACCAACTCAACACATTCTTGCAATGTTACATCATGATTATTCTCAAAATTTTAACCACATCAGCAAAGTACTAACTCAATGATTGGTTAATAATGCGTCAAATGATCAAACGTATTATCCGATAAAAACCTTGCTTCTTGAAACAGAAAATGTAGTCAAAACCAATGTTTTCATTTTTTTTTATTTTCACATAGTTTGGGAGAATTTTGCTCGTTAAATGAGAAAAAGTATTTCAAATGAAACAATAAAATTTTATCAAAATTTTTGTCGTTTGTAAAAACGGCTTTCGAAAGACATTACAATAAAGCCATTTTCATATAGTGTATAACGCAGGCTTGAACTACCCTCGAAAATTTTCCCTTTGACAAATAATTTGATTCGTTCTTCTTTTTTTCAATAATCCTGAAAAAATCCGAAACATTCTAGAGGGCTCGTGTGAGATAAAAAATGATTTTCTGCGAAAGAGATTCATCAAATTTACGTTTATCATACACTGTTGTAAAGAAGCTTCAGAGAGCTTTCCAATGAGGTATTGGTCGATCCCTTTGCCTTTTTAAATTTTGCTCCTTTGACCCTCAAATATATGTTGAAGGATGTCCGCCAAACAAAATCATTCAGCATAACACCGCAAATTTCTTCAATCACTACTGGATAAGAAGTATACTGGGTGGATCGGATTTTATCTATCAGTTTATATGAATTCTTAATGAAATATAATTCTATAGAATTTCTCATTTGTAGTAGGTGGGAAGTAAAAAATAACTAGTCTAATGAAGTATCATGGCGTTTGAAGATTCATGAGAGAATAAACTTGTTTCTGGTTGAATCATCTAATAAGGCTCTAATTTTTTCGAAAAATTCGGAATTTCAGTTTGGAATTCATCAGTTGGAACGAAATGAGCTTAGTCTTTGGTTTTGAAGGTGTAGTCAATTTTGTTCAATGGTATAACAGCATTACTTTTATCTGCTTTGTAAATATTATCTCATGCTCAATTGATTTGGATTTTGTGATTTTCATGATATGATTATCTTGATTCAATTTTTGGTAGCATCTGAGTGTGATGAAGGCGAAATTTCGTTGTTATAAATATATGTTAATCAAGTGTAAATCAAATTTTTATTAATTCATCATATTTTCATTCGACAACTACTGTCTTGAATCATGTCTGCGAACATATTTCAGCCTTCGAGAAATTCTCGAAATATTCAATTGGTAGGAAAGTTTCGTCTTCTTTTTGAAATTTTTCTGAGCCATATGTGATATTGCGAGATAAAACATCATCAAAGCTGAAATGAGCATTCGGATATTGAAACAATGATCATTTCAGAGAACCAGATATTAATCTGATCTGAATCCAGTCCAATATTGCAGAAACTAGCTATGAACATAAATAACCGTCATTATTTGTTTACATTTCTTCAACTTCATTCTTATTATGAATACTTCATAATAATCATATCAGGTCATTGAATTTTTGAGTATTGTCGAAATTTTCCATTTTTAGCATTCTAAGACGCCGGAATTATCGAGAATTATTTCAGAAAAGAAAAAACTGATAAGAGTATTATAAAACATTTCAAACGTTGAAACTCAAAGCATTCACAAATTAAATGTAACTTACTCATTGTCAACTTCATCTTGATTTTTTCGTCAACTCAACACCTCAACGATTCGATAACTTCTGAAATATATATGATAACTTTCGGCTTACAAATTTGTTCATAGTTATCACATACTGATGAGTAAGTAAGAAATCGTGGAATCGAAGAAAGACAAGTGCTTTTGATAGCAAATTATAAACATAAGAAGTTTGAATCAGTTAACGACTCTTTCTGAACAGAGAAACAATAGAACCATTATATTTTGTTCAATATTCGCTTGAACTCTACTTTCGGCTTAGGAATTTTTTCCGATAATCTGAAACCGTTCCGAAGGGTCTCCTCTCTCTGTTTCCGGTGTATATTTCAGGTGGTTCATTCAAATACATCTTAATTAACTAATGACCATATAGTAATTTTGATCTCCATATCTAAACTATTTTGAAAAAAGAATTTGTACTTATATATATGAAATGTTAATCATAAATCGATAAAAAGTGCATAAACGCTAAGTGTCAGATGAAATAGCTCATTAACATGCTACAACGAATACCAACTTCCTTTTTTGCAATATTTCGGACGAATACGACAGATTCGATGAACCAAATGCCAATCGACTTCATCTTCACACTCATTCTGTGCAATGAATTCTTTGTAAACAACACTGTTGGAATCGTGAAAGCGAATCAATATTTTTATAATATTTGGTTTCTCCAAACGTGATTTGTTCGTGTGACATCTTCCATTCGGTAATTTCTTCGCTTGGTTTCTGGCCCATGTTGAAAAAAATCCTCTCACAACTACTATTACTACGAATATTTCCTAGATGCGGGGTGCTCACACGGTCGATCGCGAGTGCTTTTTGAGTAGATCTCGAGAAGAAAAAAAATTTTAATAAGTAGGTAACTAAACTACAAAATTTCATTACGTTATAATATAACACTCTGCTAGCGGCAAAAGGCGGCTTCATCAAAGGAACGCGCGGACTTCTCAAAGAGAAGCCGCGTTTTCTATTCTTGCCGCTTTTCTAGAAATTTCTGGCGGCGCGTTTGACAGGAACATTTTAGACTTTCGTTCACGTCGAAATAATTGTTGCGCCTGCAGGAATCGAAGGCATTCTGAATTGTAATTTGGAGGCAATACTACGTCGATACAAAGTTCATTATTAAATGGTACAAAATGAGTGCAGTGAAGAAATCTAAAACGTATTATTTTGAAAACGATTGGGAAAAAGAATGTTTCTTTTATATGGTGAAGGATAAGTACATTTGTCGTATTTGTCGTGCGTCAGTAGCATTACCTAAGTATAGTTACCTAGAGAGGTATCATAAAACGATTCATAAAAACTATAACAAGGATTTTCGGCCACAGAGTGAATTAAGAAAACAAAATAACGTGATTTGATTCCTTGTTTGAAAAAAGAACAAACCATGTTAACACGACCGCATCATTTAAAATATCTCATATATCGGCGAAACACAAGAAACCATTTGAAGATGGATCGGTTGTGAAGAAAGCATTTATCGAAGGATGTGAGACTTTATTTGGAGATTTTAAAAACAAAAACAGAAATCATGTCTGCTATTAGAGAACTTCAGTTATCTCGTCCGACTGTCACAAGGCGTATTGAAGTCATGAGTCAGGACATGGCAGATAAATTAAAACATGATATCATTTCTTTACAGTTTGACGAATCCACCGATATGACAGACTCTGCCCAGCTGTGTATTTTTATTCGGATGGTATTCAACGACATGTTGGCTGAGGAAGAATTTTTGAAAATCATTCCTGTGAAGAAGAATCTGGTGGAGATATATAAGACGTTTTCTTCAATTTTGTAAAAACTACTATCTACCAATATATATAAATTAGTGTGCATTACAACCGATAGAGCACCAGCAATGACTGGAAACAAAAAGTTTTGTGGCATTGTGTCAAGCTAATGAAGATTTCCCTTCATTTTTTTCATTACATTGCATTATACATCAACATGTTTTTTGTTCAAAAACACGGAGGAAATTATGGGCATTGCAACAAAAATTGTGAATTCCATCAGTGCACGTAGCTTGCAACGCCGGCTCTTTGAGTTGCAATTGGAAGATAGGAAGTCAGTTGAGCACACTGATTTAGTTCTTCACACGGACGTCAGGTGGTCGAGTCGCGGAAAGTTCCTAGAAAGGTTTCAAGAATTAGTGCCCGAAATAACAGCTTTTCTAGACGAAAGTGGTGATGACACTCAGATGTTGAAAAACGAAAAATGGCTGACTGATTTGGCATTTTTGACTGACATCACAATACACTTAAACACCATTAACTTGGAGTTTCGAGGTATAGAAAAAACTATCATTGAGATGATCAGCGCTTTAAACACATTCAAAAGTAAATTGCAACTTATGATAGATCAACTGGCAAGAAAGGATCTGAAACATTTTCCGTCTTTGAAAGCAAGGTTCCTCAGTTAAATTATGATAGGTATGAGGCTGAATTATCAAATATTTTGGGACAATTCGAAATTCGTTTTTATGATTGCAGTAAATTTTCAAATATAGCATAATTTATGAGTGAACCTTTTTCATTCAGGAATTAGCTACTGAAATAGCAAGTCAGTTTAATATGAACTCATGTTCTGTTGCAAATGAGTTGGTGCAGATTATATCAGATAAAAATCTCAAAGCCACAGCATCTGATACAAATTTGTGGTGTTTTATATCTGAAGATAAATATCCGAATCTGAGGCAAATCGCCCTTCAACTGACGGCAAAGATTGAGTCAACTTACTTGTGCCAGTCTGCATTTTCTGAAAGTCAAAATATTTCAATCGACTAACTGACAATCATATGTCATAATGTTCGCGAATAGCACTCAGTGGTTACGTACCATCTTATGAAAAGTATGCTGAGGATATGCAGTGCCACGCTTCAACATCCACAGTCACTCCTCAGTTAAGTTTAACACCATATGTAACTTTATGGTTTTGTAACAACCAATAAACTCGCAATTTTGAATAACAATGAGTTTTTTCATTGATATTATAGAGAAGAACCTAACTAAACCTAACCCAAACCTTGAGTAAAATAATGTCTATTATGCGGAAAGCTAATATCTATATATGCTACGGTCCAACCTACCTACTTAAGTAGATAGGTAGGGTGTATCGTGTACATACAACAACTCTGCATCACACTTGCAGCCACTCAGAGTCGATCGTAAGTAGTCTAAAAATATTGAGGTAGATCTCCAGCAGTTCAAGTTTGAGCACCCATGCCCTAGGTACTCAATGTGCTGTTATCGTTTTTTTTTACTTTTTCCTTTTTTTTCTTATGGTTGTTCAATTTTGTATGTGAATATGTAACAGAAATCGATTGCAACTCGATTGTACATTTTTGAAAAAAGACCCGGATTCGGATCATCAGCACTGGGGTTCAAATTCATCGCTCATGCTGGAGGAATCAAATTTGAGTCATACTCGTTGTTCAATTTCTTAATCGTCGATAGTTCCAAACAGCATTACTCAAAATATCTTTCATTCAGTAAAACCAACAAAATACATTTGTTCGTGAGCAAAACCAAATGAGTGATTGAAAAAAAACAGAAACAAAGAGTGAACACTAGTGGCGGTTACTTACTGCAAATCCATTTCAAATGATGATTAAAAGAAATTTTGATTTTCACTTATTTACTATATTTCTAACGCGTTTCGATGACACATTGCCTTCATCAAAAAGGCACAAAATGAAAACTTCCATGAATTTTGGCAAGAGATGGATTTTTATCCTCCTTGTCTTGATTTCTTTTCATCTTCTTGGTTGTCCTGGGGTCTTACTAATTGGTTACCCTCCTTCTTTTATAGTGCGGTGCTTTTGCGATGGCCTGCAATTTTCAATGTAATAGAGATGTCTTCTTCTCTGTTGTCCCCGATTGTAGTTTTGTTATTTGGTAAATTTCGTTATTTTCGTGGTCTTCCATCTGGTCAATTGTCCTTGTTGTAAGTCATGTGATGATTTGTTCCAGTGTGTCAATTTCGATTTCCTTCCTGAGTTGGTCGTTGCTCATATACCATGGGGCGTTTGTTGCTGTCTTGACGATCATGTCAAGTACTGCTCCTCTTCTCATATCGGTCTACTAAATGCCAAATTTGTCCTGCGTATGTTATTCCTGGGATGATGATTTCTTTGATTATCTTTATTTTATTCTCCAATATAGATCTGCTTCTTTGGTTGAGTAGGGGCTACAGTTCTCCGTGGCTTGCTCTTCAATTTGGTCAATTGAGTTGGTCGTTGCTCGTGTACATTCGTTGCTGTCCTGACGATCATGTCGAGGAACACTCTACTTCTCATATCGGTCCACTAGATGCCAAATATGTCCTGCGTTATTCCTGGAATGTTGATAGCCTCAATTATCTTCATTTTAGTCTCCAATATGGGTCTGCTTTTTCGATTGAGTAGAGGGTACAGTTCTCCTTCGTTTGCTTTTGTTTTCCTTGTGATTTCCTCAATGTGCTTCTTGTAGATCAGTTGGTCGTCCTAAATAACGCCGAGATATCTTGTTTGTCTTCCTATGATGATTTCCTTTGAAGTTTCTCCTTATCGTGGTCATTTTACATTGCTGCCGTATTCTTCGGGTTAACCTTGATTACCTATCTTCTAAGTTAATTAATCAGTTGGTCGATATCCTCTTGTAGCAATTTCGTCAATATATAGGGTGTCTACTATAAAACGTGCCAAACTTCAGTAGATAATAGTACAAGTCATTTGCAACAAAAAAATCTCTTTAACATTTTTTCGAAAAGTTGATAATTATCGAGTTATTTAACACTTCTTGATTTTACGAAATTTTTTGATTATCTCTATAAAAACAAGAATATCCCTGTTACTCTTACTGCTACATCAAATCTGACCGTACCATCGGAAAGAGCATTGAATTTGCTATGATAGGTAAGTACTAATAGTAAAAAAATTCGTATGCCGGGTGTTGTAAAAGGCTAAATGAACAAATTGTGAAATGAACAAAATTAGTGGTATTTTTCAGCAATAAAATATATATATAAAAGTCACTGTGTCCTCGAAACGTGTTACAAATATAATAAATATATAATATTTAATATAATGTTAATCAAATATTCTTTCATTTACCGTCACAAATAAAGACTATGTAAAATAAAATCACTGCATAAATATATTCCAAAAACAGATCACAACGCTTTGGCAATGAAAAAACATATCACATATCAACTACTCCAAATGATATAGGAATATTATTCTAAAAAGAAATTTTCGAAAGGACATAAGACAATACAAAAATGAACAAATACCCGAACTATCGATTAGAACGAAGGTGTGAAGGTCATGAGGAGAAAATCACAAATGGCAAGAAAGAAATATTCCAGATTGAAGACGAGAAAGGTAGTATAGTAACGCATAGAGATAAACTAGTACAAATAGTACAAGAATTCTACACAGCCCTATATAAGTCTCAAATAGATCAGACAAGAGAGGAACCACTACAAAAGATACAAAACCAAGGATCCGAAGAAATACCCGATATATCCTGTGATGAATTATACCACGCACTTCATAAAATGAAGAATAACAAGGCTCCTGAACAGGATGAGCTGTAAACGAAGGCTATAAAGCTGGGAGGACCAATATTGATAAAGAAGATCCTGAAACTCTTCAATATATGCCTATATAATCAAACCTCATGGAACGACTCACTTACGATACTGCTTTATAAAAAAGTGACAAGGCAAGGCTAGGAAACTACAGGCCAATCAGCTTGCTTAATCATTTCTACAAGTTGTACACTAGAATTCTTACAAATAGACTAGAATCGAAATTTGAGCTCTACCAACCAAGAGAGCAGGCTAAAGTTCGAGCTCCTTACGGCACTAACGACCACCTACAGTGCTTGAAAAACTTGATCGTAAGGACTATTGAATATAATAGACTTCTAGTCCTGACATTTGTTGCTTTCCACAAAGCGTTTGATACGGTAGAATTAACGACCATTATAAAAGCATTGAATGAATGCTGAATCGAACATCGATACACAAATATCATCAAGAATATACACAACAACGATCAACTTTCACTTCTAGACAAAGATAATCAGAATAAGAAGAGGCGTAAGACTAGGAGATACTTTATCGCCAAAACTATTCATTACTGTCCTTGAGTATGCTCCCAAAAGGTTAAAATGGAAAAACGAGTGCATCAGTATCGATGAAGAAAGACTCAATCATATTAGATTCGCTGACCATATCGTACTCATCTCTGACAATTTAAGAGAAGCCGTTATTATGATTAAAGAACTAAAAAACGCAATACAAGTGGTCGGACTGAGGATAAATTTCGAAAAAACCAAGTTGATGACTAATCTAGTTCCCAATAAGCTATTAAGTGTTGACAACAATCAGATACAAATGGTCCATAACTACATATGTCTGGGGCATGTAGTGAGGATCGATAGAGACAACCAAACAGCATAACTGCTCAGAACAACATTAGGATGGGCGGCATATGGCAAACTTCGTGATGTCTTCAAGAGCCATATTCCATCAAACTGAAGAGAGAGGCTTTCAACATGTGTGTTCTATCCGTTCTAACCTACGGTGCGAAACCTTAACCCTAACCAATACATCGGCACGACAACTACAAAAAAACACAACGCAACACGTTTTTGATTGGAAGGAAAAGTAAAGTGGGTCGAGTTGCATATCTTTGGAAAGGTCATTTCATTCTCTATTCAAAAACGAAATCTTTATGAACACTTAATATCATACAAACAGTTCGAACATAACGAAAGCTTGTATTTCAACGAAAATTTGACAATGCCAAAAATCAAATTACTCAAAAAGACCTCCTCCTACCTCCATACAATGATACAAACAACTCTCGAATTCTCTTCTAACATTTTCAAGAACTTCTGGATTCGGTGACGATTCCTCTCCGCAGCTCTTCCAATTTTTCAGGTTGTATAGCATAAACTCTAGATTCAAAATGACTCCATGGGAAGAAATCTGAAGGACCCAGATCAGGTGACCTGGCTGGCCACTAAACAGTTCATCTCCTGCCAATACACCGTTATGGAAAATTTGCATTCAAATATTGTCTCTACGGACATCGAAATGTGCCATCTTGTTGGTAACGTATCTCATTCTCTGAAAGACTTTCATCATTTTCCAAAGATTCTGTGAGGGCTTTATTTATTCTTCCAACAATTGCAAATAAGTGTCTCCATTGAGATTACCTTCAATGAAGAAAGGCCCTACAAACGATTTCCATAAATTCCAGCTTAAATATTCAATTTCTGAGTCGTTTGAGCTAATACCTGTGTGAACCAATAAGGATTCTGGGTATCTCAGTATCAACAGTTATGCCTATTCACTTCACCATTGAGAGTGAATTTACTTCCGTAAAAAAAGAAGTGTTATAAAGAATATGTGGGTAATCGCCTTCATGGATATACCCCTACTTTTCTTTCAGTTTCAATGAAGATTATGGTCGATGCTTGATGCAATACATTTGTTTGATGGAATCAGTGATTGTGGATTTCGAATTCCATAAAAATTTGTCTTCATGATTACTTTTAACTGGGACATAGCACGCATGAGTTTTTGAACAATATAAGCTATCATCATCATCAACTTGGTTCAATTTTAAAACGTTTCATTATGAATTTTATTTTTTGAGTTGAACTCAAACTCAATATCGGCACTAACAAACTTCTCCTGCAATAACTCCGCTTCTAGTGCACTCATTATCATAGTAATATCTCTTGGAGTGAATAAATAATATGTCTATTCGTCGCAATGATATAGATGGCACCACTAGTCCGCATTTCTTTGAAATGCATTACGCATATCAACACGATCCATGCTTTATACTTCAGAAGAGTTCAGACTTAACCAAGGTGGCTCTAACATAAAATCTTGCTAGTTGATTAGCAATTTTACTACTTCTTATACCTTCTTCTAGTTCTCACTAGAAGGGAAGTTCATTTATCCCAGCAAGACGCTTTGGGAATCGATGACATTTTCAGGCAAAGACGGTTGATAACTTTTAGAATTCAGAGTTTTAATGACTGTCTGTCTGACTGCTAGTATGCACATGTGAGTTTCCTTCGTAGACCCTCCTTAGAGAACAAACTTAAAGCAAGTATTGCTGCTGGCATGGTAGGGTACAAACCCAAGGGCGTTTATTCTTTCATAGTTTTGGATCTATCTGTATACCAGAGCGAAAATCAGGAGGATCTCTATAGCAAAGACAAATACAATAACTCCATAAGTTCAAAGAGATGAAATAGTGAAGAAAACATAACCTCGATCATTGGTACATCAACCTATTGAAATGGGAAAAAATCATTTCACAGGATGTTGCAGGTATGCGATCATAAATTTCTATAAGAGATTACTCATCCAAAAATCTGACAGAAGTGCCCATGAACATATATCTAAAAGTCCTGCGTTCTCGAGATACCAGGTGTTGAAGTTCAGTTTCTTTTCACGTTTCTATTGGTAACTCTTGTAGCTTTCGAGGAACTCTGCTCCAACTTGCAGAAAAGAAATCTTTTCTTATCAATTCATTAGATGTGTCGAATGAATGCAGAAAAATATACAGGGTGTTATTTTTTTCAAGGCAGCAAAATCTTCGAAAACTGTTTATCAACATTCAACATTAATTTTTTTGCTTCAGAAATCTTTTCGAAATCGCAACCGTTTTAGATTAAAAAACGGTTTACATGCAAAGGCGCTCGTTTTTTGAATCGACTGAAATGAGAGGTCAATTATCCGTAATTGTAAGGTGTCGACGAAACAGTCTCCATAATTTTCACAAAAACTGGGAAAAAAATCTTTTGAAGTAGTTTTTATATCATTCAAAGTTTGAATGTGTGGAAGGTTCATTTTATTCATTGGAAATTAAAACACTCGGGTGAAACTTGAAGTATTTCAGTGCATTCTTATTTTATTGACTTGAGTGCAATTAAATATGACTATGACGAAATGGAAGAAAGCTGATGGATGATGATATTTGTCATTTAACTAAAATAAAGGCAATAAACGGAATAAACCTTCTCTTTCAAACCAATGAGCAAATGAAAATAAGTGTTCAAAATTATCATCATTCATTTCTACACATAGTGTTAGGTGGCGATTCATTGAAACCAACACCCGATCGAGAACGCCTGGCATATTTCTTATTTTCTCACTTCCATTCAAACCCTACAGTTCTGCAGGAACTCAAGGTATGATAGAGAATTACTGGCCCCACCAATATGTGATCATACCAACCGGCCCCAGCATTGATGGAAAACTTCTCTTGATAACTACGGTCAATTACCTCATAAAGATTTTCTTCTTTATTATACCCTCTCGCATAAGCCCCGCTGCGTCTATAAACTACGAAATTCGGTATTTTCAGCACATCTTTGTAGTATCCATTAGCAAAATTTGAGCCTTCTGAGTAGGCCTTCAGCTTTGAGGGCTTGAATTCTTTGGATATGATAAGGCAGAGGTGCTCAAACTGGATCTGCTGGCGATCTAACTCAATATTTTTAGACTACTTGCGATCGACTCTGAGAGGCTGCAAGTATGTGTGATGCAGGGTTGTCGTGCATACACGATACACCCTACCTTTGGATGTTGAAGCGTGGCACTGCATGTCCTCAGCATACTTTTCATAAGATGGTAGGTAACCACTGACCGCTAATCGCAAGCATGATGACATATGATCGTCAGCTAGTCGATTGCGATATTTTGACTTAATTATCTTCATTTCAGAAAATCTCGCACAAGTTAGTTGACCCAAACATTGCCGTCAGTTGAAGGGCGATTTGCCTTAGATTCGGATATTTATTCTCAGATATAAAATACCAGAAATATGTATCAGATGCTGTAGCTTTGAGATGTACATCTGATATAATCTGCAACAAATTTTCAACGAACATGAGTTCATATTAAACTGACTTGCTATTTCAGTAGCTAATTCTTCAATGCTTTTATATGAAAATGGATAACTCATAAATGATGTTTTATTTGCCAATTTACTGCAATCATAAGAAAGCATTTCGAATTGTCCCAAAATATTTGATAATTCAGCCTCATACGTATCACAATTCAACTGAGGAATCCTTGCTTTCAAAGACAGAAAATGTTTCATATCCTTTCTTTTCAGTTGATATATCATAAGTAGCAATTTACTTCACCTTGAAGCTCCAAGTTATTGGTATTTAAGTGCATTGTGATGTTAGTCAAAAACGCCAAATCAGTCAGCCATTTTTTGTTTTTCAACATCTGAGTATCATCACCTTTTACGCCTTTAAACTCAACCGCGACTCAACCACCTGACGTCCATGTGAAGAACTAAATCAGTGTGTTCAGCTGACTCCCTATCTTCCAACTGCAACTGAAAGAGCCGTCGTTGCAAGCAACATGCACGGATGGAATTCACAATTTTTGTTGTAATGCCCATAATTTCCCGCGTATTTAAAACTTTTGAACACAAAACTTGTTTATGTACACATACAATGCAATGGAATGAAAAAAATTAAGGGAAATATTCATTGGATCGACACAATGCCACAAAACCGTTTATGTTTCCAGTCATTGCTGGTGCTCCATTGGTTGTAATGCACAGTAATTTATATATAGGAAGCTTATCTTTTTTTACAAAATTGAAAAAAACGTCATATATATCTTCGCCACGGGTCTTTCCCTTCAGGGGAATGATTGTCAAAAATTCTTCCTTAGCCAACATGTCATTGAATACCATCCGAATAAAAATACACAGCTGGGCTGTGTCTGCCATATCGGTGGATGTGTCGAACTGTAAAGAAAAGCATGTACATTTCATGATATCATATTTTAGTTTATCTGCCATATCCTGACTCATGACTACAATACGCCTTGTGACAGTTGGACAAGATAACTGTAGTTCTCTAATAGCAGACATGATTTCTGTTTTATTTTTGAAATCTCCAAATTAAGTTTCATCCGCTTCAATAAATGTTCAATTCACAACCGATCCATCTTCGAATGGTTTCTTGTGTTTCGCCAATATAGGAGATATTTTAAATGACGCGATCGTAGCAGCTTTTGATTGTTTGGCTGGTCTTGTGAACATGGTTTGTTCTTTTTTCAAACAAGATATCAAATCACGTACTTTTGCTTTCTTAATTCACTCTGTGGCGGAAAATCCTCTTTATAGTCTTTATGAACTGTTTTATGATGCCTCTCTAAGTTACCACGCTTAGGTATTGCAACTGACACACGACAAATAAGACAAATGCACCTATCCTTGACCATTTAAAAGAAAAATTCTTCTTCTCAATCGTTGTTGAAATGATACGTTTTAGATTTCTTCGCTGCACTCATTTTGTAATATTCAATAATAAACTTTGTATCGACGTATTGCCTTCAAGTCACAATTCAGAATGCCTCCAATTCTTTCAGGCGCAACATTTATATTGGCGTGAACGAAAGTCTCGAATGTTGCCGTCAAACGCGCCTCCCGAAATTTCTAGAAAAGCGGCAAGAATAAAAACGCGGCTTTTCCTTGACAAGTACCGTGCGTTCCTTTAATAAAGCCACTTTTTTCCTCTAGCAGAGTGTTATTTCATTACGTAATAAATTTTTGTAGTTTAGTTACCTACTTATTGAAAATGTTTTTCTTCTCGAGATCTACTGATCGCGCTCGACCGTTTGAGCACCCCTGTGATAAGGGTCTCATCATGCAAATCTCTCCAAACAGTCAAATGTGATACGCCAACCTGTAGGGTTGGCTTTTGAGTGCAGATTCTTGGATTATTTCCCTTCATTTATCGGTGCCTTTACAAACCGATCTGGTCCACAATTTTTCATGGATAGTTTAAACCGTCCGCTTTCACGTAACGAACATGATCTCTTGAAAACTATGAGAGTTACCTACACAAACGTGAACAAATTTGAACTCGAAAACCGAGGACTTTTGACATATAATTATGAGCATTTTTTTTTGAAAAATCTTATGTAGAAATTATCAACTTCATACCTGAAACGCTGTATACACATCAGATCATTTTAAAGAACAAATTTGGTGAGTATTTCGATTTTTTCCATCTCTGCTGTAGCTGTAAGGAAATTACTCTGATTCTATCAATATGTTAGTACAAATGAAATGTTATGAAATTAAAATTCTCTTCATACACAGTATTCCCACATCTATAGTTTTGGCTCATTTATTTAACGTATTTTTCTGTTTTATTTTTCATTTGAACATTACAATGTGTTATTCTGATTTTTATGGGATGTGTTTATGTAAATTCAACTCAATTTCGAGAAAAATTTCAGATCAGTAAATCATTATTAGTATTATAATTATAACGAAGAAACAGATTCAATAGTAGCAAATTGCGGTATTTCAATCCACAAGAGAGCTATACACAAGTATTTGGAAAATTGAAAGTAAAGCAATGAAAATGATTTCATAAACCATTCTGAAGGTTTAGTTGATTTTTCAATGTGTAAGGCTTCTAACGAATTCAACTCGAGTGTATCATTTCAGTCTAAAAATTATTAAAATGATCTTTCAAATTATGGTAGATCTCAGGGGTCGAAATTGTTAGGCTGTAGCCTTATTCAAGCGCATGTTTTTCATCTTTTCATGATGGCTGTTGGTAACCGGATTCCTGACTGCTGTGGAACTGGTATTTATCCGGTTAAAAGGTATGTACACACAACCAATAATATAATCAGTTCCAAGTCCACCAATATCCAACAATTAACTTTTCCCCCAAACTACGGACTACTCACAAATAAAACAATAAATAGATCTTCAAGTTTCTAATTTTCTTTTAGAATGGTTCTATTTTAGAGCCATTCAATCTTGTACCTGCTTGGTATACAATGCATTCCATTCATTATGTTTTTTCCCAGCTTAAGTCTATTGATCCAGGGGAGTTCCAACCAGAACTAGTGTATAGGTTGGATTGTGGTGCGTGCGAGAGTGCCTATGTGGGAGAAACTAAACAATATTTATGAAGGAGATTATACCAACATAACTATCATATTAAAAAAAATGAATCCGGATCATTCTTAATTATGCCAACATTCTTTTGACAATGGTCATTCTTTTAAATTCAAAGAAGCAAAGACTAGTTTTGTTTGTATTTTGCCTGACGTACGTAATTTTATAGGTTAGATAGTGTGTGAGGTCACGTTGTATGCATTGATTTTTCTACTTTTTCTTGCGTAAGAACTTTGTATTGACATAGAATATACTTCTTTTTATGTAACAGTGTTTGTTTGGTTGTTATTCCTTTAACGTGCTCTATTTCCGCCTTTCGGCCAATGACACGCCGGGGAATTTTGTCACCTCGCTAACCCGGGAATTTTTCCGAACCCCTCTCGTGAAGGGATCTTCAATGTCCAATACATCTCTGTCAGACAGGACCGACTTTACATCTCCTCCGAAAGATGGATACTAAAGCGATTCCTAGAATCCGAAAAATCGCACCGACTTCGTGGGTATTGAACTCTGGTAACTCAATATCAGGCATATTGTTTTCTTGTAAAACAACTGAGGCTTTAGTTTTGGCTGCTCTGTTTGATAGCGAGTACCGATCGCAGGTTTGAGACAGTGTAGAGTAGCATTTAAAACTAGAAGATTCTACCATCAAAATTCTATTTTTTGCTGGTCGAACAACCCCGCTTTCGCTAGATGTCTCTATTATCGGTAGAAGCAGTGATAGTTAGGACATCGGTACGTGTTCGTGAGTGATTTTGTTTTGATATTTCCTGTTTGAGTTTCCTTTTTAGACGTTTTTGATTTTTCCTAGTTACGACATCTTTATTCCCTATTATCATTTTTTTTGCAGATCTTTGGTCGGTAAGAAAGCTCACCGACCCATTTGATGGGACATTTTTTTCTTTAGGGCAAGTACACTTAGAGAAATCATTTCATTTGCAAGCAGAAATGTCAAACAATCTTTTGCTGGAAGCGATAAAATCTTCTGAACGCTTTTAAGGTATTTAAGGATGAGATTTTGAAATGTTTTTAAATTTGAGATGGTAAGTTTCAAGCATTTGTTGCACTCTTATATGTGATAAAATTGATAGTCATGCTTCGCTCATATATTTTCTATTTTTAAAGTGACAATATTAGCATTTTCTTGAAAAGTTGGTTCTTTTTTCTTGTTTTTGGTTTATTCTAATATCAAACCTCGTCCACTCATAACACTTCATTATCTCTTCATAAGTTGGAAGCACATTTTCCTTAAGATCCTTTGTATCATCAAATACATCATATCATTTCAAAGCTTCTCGAGTACGATTCATTTCAAAAGTCACACTAACACACCTTTGTTCTAGTTGAATACAGTGCAACTAAACTACTAAGGAAATCTAACCTACCCACAAATATTAAGCTTACGTTTTCGATACTGTCTGTAACATGACATCATTCAGATATAAGCATAAGGTATATTTGAAGTATAAGTTTTGTAATTGTGTATATTTAAGTACTATTAGGATTACTTTCGTAAGTGAGCTAGTTTATTGAAAATACTTTCGTATATCGAAACCTCAAACCTGATCAGGAGGCAGTAATACTATACCGATTGCAATGAAATTTCATACACGTCATTTCAGTCCCCATTGACAACGAATTATCGCTATTAGAAATCTTGCTTTAAAAAAAAAATTGACCCACCCTATTGGTCAAGTTCAACTCGAACACCACGCAATCAACGTTCTCCAAAAAAGTGACTGCAGTAGAACCTCCTTTAATCATATGAGGACATCACATTCAAATCCGGAGTTTGCAGACATGACCCAGTTTTCTTTTCAGAGCTGAGCAGCACTTCACGCCATCACAGCTGAGATTATACGAAGCACAAGTCTGGTCTGGACTACTATTCCCATGTGTAAAGCTCCGCATCCAAATATTCATTACATTTATTGGATGTCCACAAGAGAGCAGTATGCGCCAGCGACCACCCGGAGATCACGCGTGATCTCCAGCCTTTTGCTCAAAGGCGGTAGTTTGCTGGTCTTTCACTTATGTACACACACTTTCATAGTAAATATTCTGAAGTACTGAACGGTTTGGTTCCGGAAAGAATTCAAGTTATATAAAAATCCTTTTGTTAACAGGCCTAGTGTGCTGTGGAACTCGCCTTCATCGAACATCTTTCTTATAACTTACAATTGGGCCCTCTTCAAGAAGCAAGTGCCTACATAAATTGAACCATCTTGGTCGGCCACAGCTGTGGCATGAGTGACCTGGCCTCCTCCCAAGAGTTGAGAATGAAAAACTCAACGGAATTTTCTTTTGTAGGGAGTTAAGATTATTTACGAATGGGTGATTTTGCTTAGTAACTAAAATTTTACATTTGGATAGAAAATTATATTTATTATACAATTGCTATTTCCAGCTTACGATCAACTTCAGACATAAACTAATTGAGCAAATCTCTTATAACTGGTCCCTCCTATAACGCTTTTCACTACATAAATATTCCGATTGAATGAGAAATTATATGAATAATCGATACTAATATTATAAAGAGGAAAAATGATTGTTTGTTCGTTTGTTTGCATTGAATAGGCTCCGAAACTACTTGACCAATTTGAAAACTTCTTTCACTATTGGGAAGCAGCACTAACCCTGGTGAACATAGGCTATATTGAATTTTCAAGAAGTTCATATAAACATAGGTCCGCAAAAGCTTCGTTTTGGAGCTACAGGGTGCTGAAATTTCCAGGAATATTGGTTTTTTCTACAAAACTCCTGCAGTTTTTGAGATATTCAGCCCAAATTTGGAATGTAAGCTATTTTTTACAGCCTCCATCATTACACATCCTAGATTTTAACTAAAATGCATAAGGTGTTTTCTTTTCCGAGGCAATGTCTTCTTTTACCCTTTCAAACTTTTTTGTTGTACGCCACTGATCAGCGTACAATCAATTTTCGTCATCTTCGTTCCATTTAGAAACTTTTTTGACACCTGTAATCTCCAACCGTTATCGAGCAAAAAATTATTAAACGATTGTATACATTCGCTAAATTGAAAACACTTCCAATTGAAAAATGACTAGTCGGCTTTGATTTTTTCATTTATTTATTTGTTTGGACAGTTGCTAAAGTTGAACCAGTGTCTGCTCGAATTGTTTATCAAATTCACGATTACTTTCAAGTCTTATGAAGTTATTGCTGTAAGAAAAAATGGCTAATTTTACTAACGCCGAATTGGCCGATATCCATTACATGTACGGTCTGGCTGACGAAAACACAACAGAAGCTAGGCGATTATATCAGGTGCGCTTTCCAAATCGAGTTACTCCAGACAGGCGAACATTTTCAAATATCCACAGAAGGTTGAGGGGAACTGGTACTTTCACTGCAAATAATCATTTAAAAGGTGCCACTCAAACTATGAGAACTCCAGATATTGAGGAAGCAGTTTTGAATTTTATTGATTTGAATCCTCATGTGAGTACAAGAAATATTGTAAATCAGTTGAATATTTCACATGTTCTAGTTTGGAGGATTCTCCACGATTTTTTATTGTACCCGTTTCATATTCAACGCGTTCAAACGCTACTGCCTCGAGATTTTCTTTCAAGACTGAACTTCTGCCGATGTTTCTCAGAAAAAAATCAGTTCATTAAATTAACGATTAGTTTTGAGACTTTTGAAGTTACGCGTCCAAACTCAACTTCCTCGACATTTTCCTTCTGCCGATGGTTCTCAAAATAAATTAGAGAAAATGCTCATTTTGATGGTGAAAAAATGCTGTCACAAATTTTCACAATAATCATTATTGGGCTGAGGAAAACCCCCATTTGATTGAAGAATCTCATCATCAAGAACAATTCTCACTGAATGTCTAGGTCGGAACAATTGGAAATTATTTGATTGGGCCATTTTTTTTTGCCTAACAGACTAAACGGTCCCGCTTATCGGCAATTTCTTGAGGAGGAGTTACCTTTATTGCTCGAGGATGTGCCACTTTTGGTGAGAAACATAACGTGGGTCATGCATGACGGGGTACCAGCACATTTCAGTGAAGAAGCTAGGGAATTCTTGAATAATACATTCAACAACCGATGGATAGGTCAGGGTGGGCCAGAACCATGGCCTCCCCAGACTTAAAAAGTATAGACTTTTCCTTATGGGGATATCTCAAAAGTTAAGTTTATACCACTCGTGTGAATACTGTAGAAGAATTGAGAAATCGAATAATAACCTCTTGTGATACGATAAGAAATACCCCAGAAATATTTCAAAGAGTGCGTGATAATTTTCGAAGGACAGAGTCCTGTATTCTTGCAGGTGGGAACACTTCCAGCAATTTATTTAGTTTTTAATTGTTCTCTTTTTTAGTTTGATATTGAATAAGTATAAGTTGAGTCTCAGAAGACGAGCTATTAATAAAAAAGCCAATTTTGGGCATACCTATCGAGTATTTCTATTATATTTTTTTATTTAGCGAATAACACACAATTCAAATAATTCAAATTCAATATATTTTCACTCGAAAACAGTTGGCGATACGAAAAAATTACAAGTGTCAAAAAAGTTTTTACGTTGACCGAAGATGACGAAAATTGATTGTACGCTGATTAGTGGCGTACTGCAAAAAGGTTTGAAATGGCAAAAAGAGACATGGCCTCGGAAAAAAAACAGCTTGTGAATTTCAGTTGAAATCTAGGACGTGTAATGATGGAAGCTATAAAAATAGCATGCATCCCAAATTTGGGTGGATATCTCGAAAACTGCAGGATTTTTGAAGAAAAAAACAATTTTTTCCAGAAATTTCAACACCCTGTAGCCTCGTAACGAAGCTTTTGCGGAACTATGTTTATGTTAACTTATTTTTTGAATTTGCACAGAGATTTACCCCCTCAAGTTGTGACATACTATTATGTAACACCCTGTATGTATAATCTATACTAATAATATAAAGAGGACATATTTGATTGTTTCTTTGTTTGCATTGAATAGGATCCGAAACTACTTGACCTATTGAAAAACTTCTTTCACTGTTAGGAAGCTGCACTATCTCCGGTAAAAAGTTAGGGATCTATACTAAAACTCCAATAATGTAACCCAAGGTGTGAAAAACTTACCGAAAAACTTTCTTACATCGCGTGCGCTGTGAAAACTATTGATTATAGAACAAAATCGTGTACTACGAATTTATAGAACATTTAAGTATCTACAAAAAATATCGCGACAGCATATGTTCAACAATTATAGTTATGTCACAATAAGTGTTTTTTAAACCTTAAATTAGTAGGGATTGCCCTAGGAAAAGAATGTTTTACCTGTGGCCAACAGTATGTTGGTCTATCGTAAGTTGGAGGTCCTGAAAATCAATTTATTTTGCTGCCACAAAATAAATTGACATCAAATATCGTTTACAGGGAAGCTTTGACTCAAAAAATTGGTTATCAGGAGCAGAGAAAGAAAAGTATATAATAAAGACGTTTTTATAAACATTGAAAATAATATATAAAAAAACGGAAATAATACGAAATAAATAAAAAATAATAATAATACAAAATAAAATAAAATTTAATATATTTTATTTTCGGATTTTCTTCATTTTACTCTTCTTCAATGACGCCACGCAAAATGAGAAAGTATATATGGGAGAGAGTGTGTGTGTGTGTGTATAGTAAATTATAACTTTAGAAGAGTTTAATAACCGTGCGAAACCGGGGCGGGCTGCTAGTGGTATATAATTTTATGAACTATCTTCTTTTCGTCGAAACTAAGACCAACTGCAGACCTACATTATAACTTTGTTACACTTACCACAAAAACAATAAGTTCCTTTCTCACTTTTTGATATGCCGTTTTTCATGTGTGCTAATAAAGTTACGCGTTCTATATGTAATATTGAAATTATAATTGAATAGAAACGATTTCAATCCTTTTCTAGGATCACCAAGGTAAGTGATACGATAAAATTGTTGCTAGGATCGTTGATATTGGGTAAAACTTTTTTCACAGTATTTTTAAATTGTTTGCGACCAGTCATATTTTCCAATCAGCTATGAATCATAGCCATTGTTAATTGATGTGCGTTTTATAACATTGAGTTATTTCATGAAACTATTTAGTACCTTACCAGGTCTATTCGAAAATTAAATACAATTTTTTCCAAAAAATATTCATAAACTGAGTAAGCAATAATAACGAAAATAATTAGATGAAAGTAGCTTCCGTTTTTCCAGTTGAATTATTGATAAAGCTTATGGGACGGAACGAGAAATATGTCGTTTGTACAGTTTGTTATGATCGAGCATTCATAGAAAATGATTTATGCATAATTTTCCGAATCTCTTTTGAAGATTACCCCAATTTTCACCTTCTAGGCATGCTCAAAACTATATCATTAAAAGATTTTTGGAGCGTAGGGTGCAAAGGTATAACATCGACTTCATGCAGGTTTTAGAAATCCGTCGTAGCAAATGCAGTGTGAATAAGGATTATATTGAGATCAAGCAGATGTGGACCTCGATAAAGTAGATATCCTTCCTGTCATCATTTCTTCGACTGGGTGAATACTCAAAAGTTTGCATGATAGCCTCAAGAAATTAGAATTGCATAAGAATACCTATATAGAAATGCAAAAAACTGTGATTCTGAATACATGTAGGAAAATAGAAAATTTATGTCAAGTGTATTGTGATCGAGCCTATTCTTTTTGATTGCTGAATCTGGGAAAGGTTAATTATATCCAGCTAACAGCTGAGATAGTGCACAAGTCCACGTATAAAATGATAATAATATTTTTCATTTTAATGAAATTTTTATGTGACAAAAATTAAGCAAGTTGTTGCAATAAAAAAAAATTGATCTAAACTTTAAGCCCTGAGTTGACAAAAACTATGTGGGCCTTCTTGAATAAGTACATTTAAAAGTATTATTTAATTACAAGGAGATAATATTATACCCCAACACTGATAATATGCGAAATTTATCGGTATATATGTGAACACATTGAAGACTTTTATGCAGGGAGCAATATTCAACATTCCGTAGAATATTGAATATCCTTCCCTGAGAGGGCTGATTTTCCGATCCACCCTTCATAATGATCGTCAATCAGAGACACCCAGCAGTTGTACAGGCCGGGTTGGTGTCATGACTAGAAGCAATAGACCGTAGTTTCGATTCCGTTTGCCCTCGTCATTATTGCACACCCATTCACAGCACCAGACCAGAATGCCACCAATTCATCTCAATCCGTTGGAGGGCATCAAGATATGTAAATGTATTGGCAATGTCCAACGAACTAACACAGAGACCACTTACCATCGAAACTGGGAAACCATGAAATCAAATGGTTAATATCGATCAGAATTCAACCGATCCCAAAGAAAGGAAGTAAGTCCTCACCCCAAAACTAACGCCCGGTTGCACTTCTTCCCATTATGTCCAAAGTGATGGAGGGAGTTATAAATGATGAACTCATCAAATATCTTGAGTTGCAGGGAATTATTAACGACCGTCAGTATGGTTTTCGCAGGCAAAGATCGACAGAGGATGTTTGTACATCCACGATGGAAAATCATGAAGAATCTAGAGCAATAGCCCTCAACATCTCTATAGCCTTCGATAGGATTTGTCATGCAGCCTTGTTGAATAAACTTGCTGCATATGGGCTCCCCGAAAAATTGCGGGGTTGGATAAGTAGCTTTCTTTCAAAAAGATGAATACAAGTTGTGGTCGACGCTATAACATCTGATTGTTTCCCGTTGAAAACAGGAGTACCTTAGGGATCCATTCTTTCGCCAACCTTGTTTCTGTTGCAGATAAACAATCTTGTCATCTACAGAGAACAAGATATTCGGTTTTGCAGACGATTATACCCTGGTTTCGTCTTTCAGTAGTCTGCGGCCAATTACAGCTGCGAAATGTCAGTTCCAGAGATGTCAACAAATTAATAACTCAACCTCTGACTTACAGAGGATAACTGAGTGAGGTCGGTTGAACCTGGAGAGTTTTAACGCGAGCAAGACGCAAGCAACTACGTTTTCTAGAAAGGTCCCTGCTGGAAAACCTCCTCTTATGATGCAAGGCCAACAAATTGCATCCAAAGATTCGATGCACCTTCTTGGAAAAACGGTCAACTCAGGGTTTTGCTGGCATGAACATGTATCAGCAATAGCTGAGTCGTCATCAGCTGAACTTAGTTTTCTTTTCAGAGCCGAGCGATACCTCACGTTTCACTCAGCTGTTGCTTCCATATAAGGCGAAGATTCGACCTGCTCTGAAATATTATTCCCATGTATAGGGATCTGCGCCCAAACATTCGTTCCGGATGTTGGATAGTGTGCAAGAACGGGCTGTGCGCCTAATCGACCACCCGGAGATCACACGCCTTCTCCAACCGCTGGCTCTTAGAAGACAAGTTGATGACCTCTCTCTGTTCTACAGATACTTCCACGGAAGATGCTCCAAGGAGCTGAAAGACCTTGTTCCGGTAAAACTCATGTTTTGCCTCAACACTAGGCTGGCAAGGAGTTCTCATCATATAGTGGTACATTTAACGACCCCTCTAACCTCTCTCTATAAGAATTCCTTCGTTTACAGGGCCAGTGAGCTGTGGAACTCGCTTCCGTCCAACATCTTCCCAACATCCTACAGTTTGGCCCTTTTCAAGAAGCGAGTAAACAGATACCTCAATTCTTCCCAGGCGCCTACTCATGGAGTGTAACACCTTCGCCTATTCCTGGAAAGCGCGAATATAAAAAAGAAAAAGAAAACTTCAAGAAGCCATACTATATCGTCTATTCACCGCAACGCTACACACCGTGTTGAAAAGGTATAGTTGTATGGCTATCAACAAAGTGTACGTCGTATCTCAATAATAATAACATACGAAATTTATCGCGATAAAAGTAGACGTATTGAAAACTTTTAATCAAGGAACAATCTTCAACCTTCTGTAGAATGTTAAATATCATTCCTTCAAGGAGCTGGTTTTTCTATCCATCCTTCATGATCATCCTCAACCAAAGTCACAGCAGTGGTACAGCCCAATCGGATGTCATGAATAGCTTCTTCAGGGAAGTTTATTCAACAATCTACAGAAGGTTGAATATTGTTCCCTGAATAAAGCTCAGATATCATGTAAACATCGTTGACAGCCAGACAACTATAACTATAACATTAGCTTTCCGATAGACCGCTACTTGCAGGAACAGTGTTTAGTGCTGCGGTGAAAAGTCGAAATAATTTTGCTTCTTAAAGTTATCTGTTCAATATCTACTCGTTTTTTACATGGTTTATTTGTGGCGATGGTAAGTGGCCTCTGTGTCCGTTCGTTGTGGGGGCACCATTACATATTAATATCTTCATGTGCTCCAACGGATTGAGATAAGTAGGTGGTACTCTGGCTTATTGTTGTGAATGCAATACTGATGAGGTCAAGCGAGACCAAAACTGCAGTCTGTTGCTTCTTCATGGCCTCATGACATAATTATGGAAGGTGGATCGGAAAACCAGCTCCTTCAGAGAACGAATTTTAACATTCTACGGAAGATTAAATATAGTTCCGGAATGAAAGACTTCGAAAAATATTTTCATACCTTAGTAATTTACAAGACTGGGTAATGCTATACATAAGAAATTCAATATTGTCATTAGAGGTCGGAAATTCGCGGTCGGCAAATAGGTTGCCAGAAAATGCTGACACTCTTTGCGACTTGCTCGATATATACGGGATGTATAGAACGATCTTCGACATATGAGAAATCAGTTATCGAAGGTGTCGGGAATGTTTCACCTTCATAAATTTAAGAAACTGAAAAATTCTACGTAATAGGATCAGGATGAAGTAAGATTTAGCTATAAAAAATTCCAAAATTGAAGGCAGAAATCTGCATTTACCACGGAATCTCTGTGGAAACTTGAATATTGAAAATGAAACCCTGACATGGTTGATACTAGCAAGAGCATTAGTATAGAAGATTTTGTCGAATTTTTACCTCAGTTCTACATTCATTGGTTGATTCTGTCACATCAAGGTTTAATTAAATCGACCTCCCCTGAAAGATGTTCCTCCAGATTTAAATTTATGGAGGTGAGCTCTATACGTGTCAAGGCCCTGCGAAATAGCGGTTTTTCACTCCCCGTGCATAAGTGAAATATAGGTCTTCTGGTATCTTTCTTCACGTTTCTAGTGCCCTAGGGCAGGGAAATTTCCTGAAAGCCTTACGATTTCAATAACTGTTCCACTGTACAAAAAGGGAGACCCTGATAATGCTTCTAATTACAAACCCATATCTTTGGTACCCATTTCATCAAAAGTGTTGAAAGAGATCATATGTAGTCAGATTGTGGATTTTTCTGTCATACATTTGTTTTCGGATCAGCAGTTTAAATTCAGAAGGAGGTGCAATACGACTAGGACTGTCCTAAAATTAATTGAAAACTCCACTAACTGGGGGCTTACATTCTCTTTCCCCACTTTTTGGTCATATCCAGTGCTTTCGACTGTGTGTCATATGAAGAGGCTGATGGACAAACGTTTAGTTTATGGCTTTTAAGAGTGCAGTATTGCTCTTATTTCCCTGATTCCTATAAACAAATTCCAGGTAGTCTCTCGTCCAGCAAGGAAAGTTTCCCAGGTATTAATAACCGTACAAATTTCATTCAAAATATTCATCCACGAAATCATTGAAAGGATACTGTTTGTCCATGATGCAACTACTTCTGCCATGGCAAAGATTTCCAACCATCATAGAAGTTATCTGAGGATGCATAGTCGTAGACCATGGACTGGTTTGCTTCATATGGTGTAAGCCTGAATTAGTCAAAGACGGAGAGGGATCTCACTAAAAAATTACCACCACTATGTATCGGTATGCATATGGACTTCCAACTTGTCTGGGCTTCTTACGTGAAAAGTATGGCATATAATCTGAGCAGAAATAAGTATGTATTGCGAAATTCTTTAACATCTGTCTCAAGAAGCACGTTGACATCGGCTTATCATTCACTTTTTGAGTCACACCTAAGATATGGGGTTCTTTTGAATATATTTTCCTCAAGAAGCTGGTTTTTCGATCCACCCTTCATAATCATCGTCAGGTTAACACAGTAGTCGTACAATCCGGTCGGATGTCATGCATAGCAGCAATAGACTGCAGTATCTGCTTTCTACTCATCTCAAACTCTTTGAGCGCATCAAGTCATGTATATCCATTGATGACCACCAACGAACTGACGAAAAAGCCTCTTATCATTGTCTCCGAGAATCCATGAAAACAAATGATTGATATCGAACAGAAAACTTCAAAAGAAGCCATGTTAATTCAACTATTTATTGCAACGCTACACATTGTGTCTGCAAGAAGCGGTCTATCGAAAGGCCAACGCACCTTATACTTATCTGGCTCTCAACCTCATTATATCTCAACAATGATAACATGCGGAATTTATTCCTATATCTGTGAACACATGAGGGAATTATTCAGGTGACAATACTTAACCCCCCTTAGAATAATAAATATTCTTCCTTGAAGGAGATGGTTTTCCGATTCACCTATCATCAACCAGAGATACACAGTAGTGGTACAGTCCGGTCAGATGTCATTTGTCAGGTCATTTCGAAAAAACCCCCTATTAACCGGCTGAGGAGCTTCGTTTCAGATATACAGGCTGTTTTCTGAATTTCTCTTAATATTCGAAAATTCACAACCCAGCAACTTTTGCACCGAATACCAAGAAATTCGGCACACAGAATCACCTTTGCAGGATCTATCCAAAGCGGGACATAAATTTTGTTTCAGGACCGGACTGAATAAATGTACAAAATTGTGTTTGGAGCGATACAACACCCTGTATAATGTTTTTTCAATGATTTGTTCACTGGTGCTCGAACCGCACAAACAGTGTGTATAAACTATGTAATGAAATCTTTTGGTACTATTGAAATGGTCCCGAAATAAATTTTTGATTTTGCTGAATGACGAAGAATTCAAAAACTTTTTATCGCTTTCTACAAGAAATCAACGTGTTTGAAATCTATTTATGAGTCCATTTTGTTTTTTTTTTCAAGTAGCATCATTTGAGACCTCAGTTTTTCCTGGTTTATCTACGTATGGTCTTTGACTCACAATACAGGTCCGGACTATCAGTGGAATGTTTTATTACTTAAATGAAGAATGTTGCTATCAAAATGATGAGAACATTTATGGATAAATAATATTATTTATTCAGCACTATACTACCAATCTTACTTGTGATGTGTTTATTCGGTGTTTAGCTCTGGTAAAGGTACTGGAGTTTGATTGTATTAAATTTAGACTATAAATAAGTAAGCGAGTTAAAATTATTTTTAATTATTGCTGCACACGGAAATTAATGAATAGCAACAAATTATAAGAAATATAAAAATACATGTCGTTTTAACTGATTTCAATACTAGTGTGTGAATATTTCAGAATCATAACACAATAACAGAAGGAAAGTACTGATCGCTTAAACTAATAATTTTCTACACCCAGTTTCAGAGTTTATTCTCCAAATAACTTCCACCTTCATTAATACATATTTCTGAACGTTTGAGAATATGCCTGGTTGCCTTTTGAATAATTGCGGGGTTTCTTCTGATGAAATCACAACTGTGATTCTTTCTAAGAGTTCTTCCCTTGTGTGAATTTCCCCCTGGTGAACTCTTTCTTTTAGAAAGAAATAATTCTTCAGTGGAAGTGCGTTATGAGGACCTGCCTCATCATGTGGAATATGAGACCCCTCATATCAACTTCCGCCATTAATCTGTGCAAGTTGTTCCTCCAAAATTCCAGATACTCTTCCCCATTAAGAGTTTCATTGAAAACTTGGGGTCCTATTAGTCGATTATTGTGAAGTGCACATCAAACATTGACTGAAAATTTATACTGTGATCTTTTCTTCAAGATAGCTTTCGGATATATAAATGCCTGTTACGAGAATTGTATATTCCATCTCTCGTAAACATTGACTGGTCTGTAACAAATATCCTACAGATGGATCTTCTATGGTTGATAATATAATTGCAGAAATCCAATCACGGAATTTCATCCCCAGGTTCCAAACGTTGAGCAGGTCAAAGATGATGGGGGTGTAGTTTTTCTTTAAGCAGAATTCTCCATGCTTTCATGTGCGCCATGTCCATTTTATTTTCGATCCTTCGTGTGCTGACGGAAGGATTCTCTATTGCTCTGTTAATGACCTAGTCATCGTTATCAATATTTCTATGGCGATCACGTATCTTCTCCGCAGTTGGAAATTTCCCATGAATTCTCGAAGAATGGTTAGATTGACTGGTCACATGGCTAGGAACTCTTCTGTTCGGAAATCTTGTTTGGTATTCTCTATCCGCAGCTCGGGCATTGCCGTCGCAATATCCATAGACTAACAGAATATCATCATATTCTTCTTTAGAGAATTTGGACCTTTCGGTTAATTAGGAAACCAAAAATTTGGTTTTTCTGAAAAAGAACGACAAACTACTATTTCCGAATTTAAAATTATTCATACTGACATAAGTCTACTGCCAGAAGATCTATGGTTACAAGCATAGAACGCTCTCATAGAAACGAGTATCTATGATTGCTTCAGTGGTTTGAAACTAAAAGTGGATTGAGATGCTTCTTATAAATAATGAAAGGTTATGCATGTTTCAAAAATTCACAAAGTATTAAAACGACTGAAACTGCTTTGATGCTCATACACTTAGTATCAGTTTGCTCACAAGTTCCATTATTTTAAATAATCATTAATTTATTCAACATGCACGAATCACTTGGTTTAAGTTAAACAGTATACCTATTATTGGTATTATAGATATCTAACTGCCATGGCCAAATAACAAATTTCTTCTTGAAAAGTCAGATTTATGACAGAACGCCGAGAAATTATCATTCATTCAATAATGTTTCCAGTATTTTGATAGCGACAGTCTTCATAATATGAGCAATAAAATATTTCACTAATAGTCTGGACCTGTATTGTGAGTCGAAGACCATACACAGATAAAACAGGAAAAACTGAGGTCTCAAATGATTCGACGAAAAAACAATTTTTTTTCAGATGGATTTTTCCTCATTCAGCATTCAGAATCTCCACCGGCATACCATTAAAACAAAGGTTAGATATCGAACGGAAAACTTCAAGAAACCATATTAGTTCGATTTTTTACCACAACGCTAAACACTGGTGTTGTGAACTTGACTACTAATGTGTATCCCTGGTTGTTGATGAATATTATGAAGGGTGGATCTGAAAACCAACTCCTACAGGGGAGGATATTCAACTCTCTACGGAAGGTTGAATATTGCTGCCTCTTTGTATAAAAAACGATAAATTTCGCAGGTTTTCATTGTTGAGACATAATCTACACGTGGTTACAGCCAGACAAGTATAAGGACGGTTAGCTGTTCGACAGATCACTTTGTGCAGACACAATGTGTAGCGTCGCGGTAAATAGTCGGACTAGTATGGCTTCCTGAAGTTTTCTGTTCGATATGTACCCTTTGTTTTCATGGTTCGGTGACGATGGTAAATGGCATCAGTATCAGTTCGTTGGACGGCGCCAATACAGATGAAATGTCAGCCTGGCCTGGAACTGAGAATGGGTTTTCATTACTGACGACGTCAAATGAGACCGACCTACACTCTATTGCTCCTATTCATGACATCTGACCGCACTGTACCTCTACTGTGTAGTCCTAGTTGACGATTATTATAAAGGGTAGTTCGGAAAACTAGCTTTTTCAGGAAAAAATATCTTTTTCGTGAATAAAAGTCTTTAAATTTTATTTTTATACCATAATAATTTACAACGCTGAGGGATTCTTTTCATATAGTATTGAATATTGTCATTTGTGGAGATTTAAATCTTAACTTTAATCTGTAAAATATGCTTTGAACTGTAAGAAGCTGTCAGAAAATACTGATACTCTTTACGACTAGATAATCTTAATATCTAGTCGTATCAATTGGAATCGTGTGACGGATGATAGCATGGACACCAATAACGCTTCTGAATTCCTTCGAGGGTTTATTTTGGCCCCTTTTTCGAAGCCTGCATAAAAAAAAAGGCAAAAAAGGAGACATAAAACTCTCTGGTGTTAAATGGTTCACGAATGAGCTTCTCATATAAAAAATCAACTATCGATGGTGTCCGAAATGTGCCACTTTCATTAAACTACGGGATCGAAAATTCTTCGTAATAGGATGAGGATAAATTAATGGCTAGCTATAAAAATTCTAAAATTTGAGCCAATGATGAAATTATTGAAAACTCTACATGAGCAAAGAAAGCTATGTGGAAACTGAATTAAAAATGAAACCCTGACATGGTTGATACTAGCAAAAACATTAGATTAGAAGATTCTTTCTATATTTAACCTCCACATTCATTAGTTAATTATGTCACTTTGAGATCCAAATACATTGACTGCTATTAAAGGATACCTCCAGATTAAAATTCACGCAGGTGAGCTTCATTTGTACCTTTGAGATGTCAGGACCCTGCGAAATAGCGGATGTCACGTTTCTAGTGAATAAATGCCTTAAGACAGGAGTATTTCCCGAATGCTTTACGATTCCAAAAACGGTTTCACTTCCAATTGCAAACCCATATCTTCGGTACCCATTTTATCGAAGGTGTTGGAAAAGATTATAAGCGATGAGATTGTGGAACAATTTTTTTTCGTATTCAGAAGGAGTTGCAACACTGTTGCAACCCTAAAACTCGTTGAGAATACTACTAACTGTTTCGAGGTGGGCCTACAATTCCTGTCCCTTTTTTGGACCTATCCAAGGTTTTTGTTGATGTGTCACATTGGGGGTTACTGGGTAACCTCGGAGTTTTTGGCTCTTCGTAGGGCTATGTCGATCTGATGTCCTCGTTTCTTGCAAACAGATTTCAGACAGTGTGTTCAGATTGTCTCTGATCTAGAGAGAGAAAACTCCTATTGGAAGTTCGCCGGGGATTAATACCCGGACCTTTTTTATACATAATGTCCATTAACGATCTTCCTGATTATTTACGGCTTATTTAAACGATACTGTTTGCCGATGATGCAACCATTATTGTCTGTGGCAGAGATTTACAGCATTCAGAGAAATTATCTGAGGATGCGTAATAGAAAGAAATGAAATAGATAGCTGCAAATGGTCTGTGCCTGAATCAGTCAAAGTGAGAGTTCTTTGCTCACTGAGAAATCCCAACCATGGTGTTGACGAAGCATAGTTCCTCTGTGTGCATATGGACTCCAAACTTTTCTGGACAACTCACGAGGAAAGTTTGGTATCTAATCTGAGCAGAAAAACGTATGTATTGAGAAATCTTTCAACATCTCTGTCTAGGAGCACGCTGACGATGATGTATCAGTCCCACCGAAGATATGGGGTTCCGTTATGTTGAACATTCTTCCCTGTTCAAAATGGTTTACTGGTAATGAATTATGCATGAACAAGGGAAAGACAGAGGGGGTTATCTTTAGTTTGAGATTTGGAGTTCACATGGATACCCGACTCACTGGTCTTTTGTTTTAAGAAATCTATCTCACTCAGTATCACCAAATATCCTGAAAGTGGCTTACCATTCTCTATGGTGCTGGGAGAATTCTGGGTGGGCTGAGGTACAGGGTTTGCTGAAGGGATGCTTATAGGACTCTGATCATTTTGACCCTTCCCAGTTCATTTATTATGGAATGTCTGATCTATGCACATAATAATATTGAAAGTGAAATATAATATAGAGATAGGCACGCCCATAACACAAGATTTCGCAATGATTTGTGTGTTCCATACTGCAGGTTGAGTAGGTCACGGAATAGCCCAGATTGTATTTCTTTTAAGTTTTATAATAAATTACCTGCAAGTGTCAGAAATTTGTCTGATGAAGATCTTAAATTATGCCTGAAAAATTTTTTCAAAGAAAACGTTTTTTATAGCACAAAAGATTTCCTGAATTTTAATATGTCTGTAGTCAAATTTTAGAATTTTTAAATGTGCTGATTGAATCTTAATTTATTTTTATGATAACTCGTTCTCACTGTTGCCAAACCCTCTCTTACTGATCGTTTTACTAAGTAAGATGTTTGTGAATTTTTTTCTCTATTTCTTGATAATGTTTGTATTTACCTCAATAATTGAGTTAATTTAATATATACCACTAATTTAATGACGACTGCAAATACATATGTATAAAGGAATGAATAAAGATTTCTATTTCCTGGAGATCTAGTTTCTCGATTCACCCTTCATAATCATCGTCAGCCAGGGCACCATAATAGTATCCAACAGTCCGATCGGATGTCATGAATAGAAGCAACGCACTGTAGTTTCAGTCTCGTTTTACCTCGTCCGTATCGCACACCCATTCACAATACTGGGCTAGTTTGCAACCTAGTCCTATTCCTTTCGAGCTCATCAGGACATGTATAAGTATTGGCCCCCTTCAACGTAATGAAAAAAAAGAAGAAGAAAAGAGGCCACTTACCATCGCCACCGGGAAGTCATGAAAACAAAGGGTTAGAGCCTACAAGTTGGACTAATTACCGAACCGTACTATTCAATCACTGTGTCTGCAAGAAGCAATCTATAGAGAAGCTAACATTGCTTATACTTGTCTGGCTGTCGAACAAATGTACATCATATCTAAATAATAACAATATTCGAAATTTATCGGTATATGTGTAAACACATTGAGGACTTATATTCAGGGAGCAATAGCAGTGGGTTTTTTTGGAGTAAGGATCAAAAGAAGAACAGAACTTATTGTTGTAAATCAGCCAACGTTTCGAAACCTTTATTGGGTCTTCTTCAGGGCAACTATAATGAAAAAACAACGTGGTTCAAATATAAACCCTCTCAGCTGGTATCCTTAACAGCAATAACAAAAAATGTATATGTAAATATAAAATAAATTACGTGGGTAGGAAAAGTATTAGATCAAAAACACTTGAAATGAATATTGATCAAAATTACTTACATTTATTACAAGTTACCAGTCTGAAAACTAATAAACACCGACAAAACATTACGTAAATTCATAATTTGAAATCGAAACAACAACACACAAAGGCTGAAATCCGCAACGATACTAAAAAGAAATGAATGAACTCGAAAATCATGTCAGCCGTATGCATGAAAGCAATAGGTCAAGTAGGTACCAAAAAGGTTTAGTTTGAATTTCATTTCTTTCTTAATTTTTCTATAATGTTAAAATAAGAACGGCTGAGAAAATCGATGTCAAATCGTCTGTTTACGGCCCTACCCTCATTCTTTTTTATTTAGAGCATTTCTTCAAAAATTCTTTTACCGAAGAAATTCTGTTTTCCCAAGATTTTTGCATATGCAAGTTGAAAGTATGTCCTTGATTTATTTTATGTTCAACCAAAGCGGTGGAGTGTGGTCTATTCCGAAAATTTCTGCAGTCTGCTATGTGTTCCTTCAATCTTTTCTGTAAATATCTACCAGTTTGACCTGTGTAGCAAGCCTCACAGGACTAACAGGGAATTTCATATATTACATTTGATTGTTGCTCAATCGGTAACGTTGCTTTGGTTCTTGTAAAAAGGAGATTTTAGAGAGTATTCTCACTTTTCAGACAAATTTTTATGTTGCCCGTGTTTCTGTCGAAAACTTTTTGTATTCTCTCAGATAGACCTCTCACATATGGAATTTCGTAGAACTTAGTTGGATTGTTGCTATTAATAAATTCGGGTTTTGAAGTTGGTCTTGAATATCTATGGATTAACTTCTTCATGAGGGAAATAGGGTAATTATTTTTTATTAGGATTTCTTCAATGTACCAAGATTGCTATCTCTGTACGTTTCACTCGATAAGTTGATCGCTCTGTGTATGAGACAACATTGAGTTTCTGTTCGACTAGATGCTCGGATCGAGAACTGAGGAATCTCTCCGAAAATGTAGGTTTATGATACCAGTTAGTAAGTATATTACCGTTTTCCCTCCTAATGACGAGGACATCGAGAAATGTTATCTGCATTTCACTTTCAAACTCAATTGTAAACTGAAGTCTTTCATTAAAAGAATTAAAAATTTGAAGAACTCTTTTATTATATAGCAATATTCAACCTTCCGTAAAATGTTAAATATCCTTCCTTGAAGCAGGGAGCTCTCCGATGCACCCTTCCAAATCATCGTCAACCAGACCACACAACAGTGGTACAGTCCGGGCGAATAACTCCTTCAGGGAAGGATCAAAAGAAGAACAGAACTTATTGTTGTGAATCTACCGACGTTTCGACACCGTTATTGGGTCTTCTTCAGGGCAACTATAATGAAAAAACAACATGGTTCAAATATAAACCCTCTCAGTGGTATCCTTAACAGCAACAAGAAAAAATGTATATGTAAATATAAAACAAATTACATGGGTATGAAAAGTATTGGATCAAAAACAATCGAAATGAATATTGATCAAAATTACTTACATTTAATACAAGTTACCAGTCTGAAAACTAATAAACACCGACAAAACATTACGTAAATGGCAAATTCATAATTTGAAATCGAAACAACAACACACACAGTCTGAAATCCGCAACGATACTGAAAAGAAATGAATGAACTCGAAAATCATGTCAGCCGTATGCATGAAAGCAATAGGTCAGGAAGGTACCAAAAAGGATTAGTTTGAATTTTATTTCGTTCTTAATTTTTCTATAATGTTAAAATAAGAACGGCTGAGAAAATCGATGTCAAATCGTCTGTTTACGGCGCTACCCTCATTCTTTTTTATTTCGAGCATTTCTTCAAAAATTCTTTTACCGAAGAAATTTTGTTTTTCCAAGATTTTTGCATTTGTAAGTTGAAATTATGTCCTTCATTTATTTTATGTTCAACCAAAGCGGTGGAGTGTGGTCTATTTCGAAAATTTTTGCAGTCTTCTATGTGTTCCTTCAATCTTTTTTTGTAAATATCTACCAGTTTGACCTATGTAGCAAGCCTCACAGGACTAACAGGGAATTTCATATAATACATTTGATTGTTGTTCAATCGGTACCGTTGTAAAAAGGAGATTTTAGAGAGTATTCTCACTTTTCAGACAAATTTTTATGTTGTCCGTGTTCTTGCGAAAATTTTTTGTATTCTCTCAGATAGACCTCTCACATATGGAATTTCGTAGAACTTAGTTGGATTGTTGCTATTAATAAATTCGGGTTTTGAAGTTGGTCTTGAATGTCTATGGAATATGAGGGAAATAGGGTTATTATTTTTTATCAGGATTTTTTCAATGTATCAAGATTGATATCTCTGGACGTTTTACTCGATAAGTTGATCGCTCTGTGTATGAGACAACATTGAGTTTCTGTTCGACTAGATGCTCGGATCGAGAACTGAGGAATCTCTCCGAAAATGTAGGTTTATGATACCAGTTAGTCAGTATATTACCGTTTTCCCTCCTAATGACGAGGACATCGAGAAATGTTATCTGCATTTCACTTTCAAACTCAATTGTAAACTGAAGTCTTTCATTAAAAGAATTAAAAATTTGAAGAACTCTATTATTATATAGCAATATTCAACCTTCCGTCAAATGTTAAATTTCCTTCCTTGAAGCAGGGAGCTCTCCGATGCACCCTTCCAAATCATCGTCAACCAGACCACACAACAGTGGTACAGTCCGGGCGAATAACTCCTTCAGGGAAGGATCAAAAGAAGAACAGAACTTATTGTTGTGAATCAGCCGACGTTTCGACACCGTTATTGGGTCTTCTTCAGGGCAACTATAATGAAAAAACAACATGGTTCAAATATAAACCCTCTCAGTGGTATCCTCAACAGCAACAAGAAAAAATGTATATGTAAATATAAAACAAATTACATGGGTATGAAAAGTATTAGATCAAAAACAATCGAAATGAATATTGATCAAAATTACTTACATTTAATACAAGTAACCAGTCTGAAAACTAATAAACACCGACAAAACATTACGTAAATGGCAAATTCATAATTTGAAATCGAAACAACAACACACACAGTCTGAAATCCGCAACGATACTGAAAAGAAATGAATGAACTCGAAAATCATGTCAGCCGTATGCATGAAAGCAATAGGTCAGGAAGGTACCAAAAAGGATTAGTTTGAATTTAATTTCGTTCTTAATTTTTCTATAATGTTAAAATAAGAACGGCTGAGAAAATCGATGTCAAATCGTCTGTTTACGGCGCTACCCTCATTCTTTTTTATTTCGAGCATTTCTTCAAAAATTCTTTTACCGAAGAAATTCTGTTTTTCCAAGATTTTTGCATTTGTAAGTTGAAATTATGTCCTTCATTTATTTTATGTTCAACCAAAGCGGTGGAGTGTGGTCTATTTCGAAAATTTTTGCAGTCTTCTATGTGTTCCTTCAATCTTTTTTTGTAAATATCTACCAGTTTGACCTATGTAGCAAGCCTCACAGGACTAACAGGGAATTTCATATAATACAATTGATTGTTGTTCAATTGGTACCGTTGTAAAAAGGAGATTTTAGAGAGTATTCTCACTTTTCAGACAAATTTTTATGTTGTCCGTGTTCTTGCGAAAATTTTTTGTATTCTCTCAGATAGACCTCTCACATATGGAATTTCGTAGAACTTAGTTGGATTGTTGCTATTAATAAATTCGGGTTTTGAAGTTGGTCTTGAATATCTATGGAATATGAGGGAAATAGGGTTATTATTTTTTATTAGGATTTTTTCAATGTACCAGTATAAAGAGCGTTAGCTTTTCGACATATCGTTTCTTGCAGACAGTGTTTAGCGTTGCGGTAAATACTCGAACAAGTATGGCTTCTTGAAGTTTTTTGTTTGATATCATTCCTTTGTTTTCATGGTTTTCTGGTATTAATGGTGAGTGGCACAAGTATCTGCTCGTTGGAGGATGCCCTTATATGTTCATGTATTGATGCGCTCTTATGAATTGAGTTGAGTAGCTGACAATCTAACCTGATGTTGTGCATGGATGTGCAATACAGACGAGCTCAGACGAGGAATTGCAGTCTATTGATTTAAGATTATACGAAAGGTTGAGTATTATTCCTGAGTAGATGTCATAAATATTGTCATTTGTGGAGATTTCAATGTTCATTTTTAGGTGCAAAATATACGGTCAGCGAATAAAAATTTGTCAGAAAATTTATAGAACGATTTTGAACAACACCGGGGGGCAAAATTACCTCGACAATGTATTCATAAATTTTTCTGATAAAAATTCAGTTCCCATTATTGTTGCATACAATTTCTCGAATCACAAGGCGCAACGTGTTCGTGTGAGTGTTCCTGATTTGTCTGCAACAATTATACGGAACAGATGTAGATGATGCTCCGCAAAATATTGATTGGAATTGTGTGATGGATGATAGCATGGATACCAATAACGCTTTCGATTTTTTTCGAGAGATTATTAGGGACTCTTTTCTGAAGTAAACATGAAGGGTATCAGAGAAGAATTCTGTGTAAAATGGTTCACGGAAAAGCTTCGACGTATAAAAAATCAAGTATCGATGGTGTCGTGAATGTAAAAATCTAATGGAGTGAACATTCTTCGCAAAAGTATGAGGATAAATAGTAAGCTATGAAATATGCCAATGATGAAACTATTTAAAAAACTGTGAAGATGCTACTTATAAGTAACATTTCATGAAATATCAATGAATTTTTTAAAATAAATTTTTAGAATTGTTGTTAAATTTCATGTTGTCAAAATGCATGTTCTCAGTCTACGACCTCAGCAAAGCCTTCGACAGGGGCCATTAAATTATGCTTAAACAGGTGAATTTCTATGGAGAAATAGATGTGGCACTAGAACTCATAAAAAGTTATTTAAGTAATCGATCACAAGTATGCTTTCAAAGTGAGAGCTCACGGTGGCAACCGATTTTCCATGGTGTGCCACAAGGGTCTATTTTGGGTCAGTTATTCTTTGTTTTCTATATGAATGACCTTCCAGATAATATGATATCATATAGCTCAGTTTTGTTTGCCGATAAAACCAGCTTTTTGAACGTGGAAGCAAACGTTGAGGAATTGAACCAAATGTCTTCGAATACTCTCCAGAAAGCGAAGCTCTGGTTGGACACCAACAAACTGAATATATGTCAATTTTAAACTCAACAATTATTAATTGAAACCAAACCAAGAACGAATACTCACATTAAGTTTCTAGGAATCACAATGGAACCAGATCTGAAACTCGAACTTCATGTTCAAGACTTAGGGAGCATGCTATCCATTCATTTTTACTATACGAAGAATGAAACAGATTGCAGGAAAATTACCAGCATGAGGGGCATACTTTGGGTACTTGCACAGTTTGATCAACTACGGCGTTGTTAGGGCAAACCAGCACGAGAATGCAAAAATCTTCCCGAAACGAAATTATGCTCTACGAACTATCTGCACACCGAAATCAGAGATAGCTGCAGAAATATATTCAAACTGGAATGCATTCTTACCATTCCATAGTTCTTCATGTGCAGGCATTTCCTCCATCCATTAAGACGGGCTCGAACTAACGAGAAATAACTCCAACCATATTTACTCTACCTAAAATGCCGACAAATAAATAATACTCCACCACCGAATAAACGCGTCCCAACTGAATATCAATAACATTGCAATGACGGTATATAACAGGCTCCCTGAAGAATATAAGGAAATAAAGATACCGACACTCCAAAACTCATATCGAAGTGCTATTTTGGGGATGAGTACCTTGAAGACAAAAACTTCTAAGAAGTTGAATGTGATAGTCAATTAGTGTAGTTGTATTGTCGATAGTGTTATTTGTTGGTCCAAATTGTTAAACATGTGTAACGTACTTATACTTATGATGATGTACATGATGTCTGACTTCCCATGTAATTTTATGTTAGTATGACGTGTGTGAAGTTATTACATATCCATTGTTGCCGTTCTTTATATATTTTCGAATTGTGATGTGATTGGCTTATTGTATACAGTTAAAACACGAATATACCTTACCTACTTACTTATTCACTTACTAACCCATCTGAATGGATCTATTTCTGAAGAAATCAGAAAAAATCAACTTCCTCAAGGGTACCTTGAAGCGACTAAAACTCATTTTTCTAATTTCAAATGGCAAAAGGTTTTAAAATGTAAATACTCTGACAGAATACTCCATATCTAGTACCGTAAGTATCAACATTACAAGCTTGAGTTAAAATGATACATGAATGGATAAAGGAGCCATTCCGAAAAACACATGTCATATCAAGTGATCGAATATTGAGCATCTTGTTTGGAGAGTACAAATCTTAAGTTGATTAGAAATATGTCAAATTGAAAAATTCTTCATAGCTCTATTCCAGGGGTGCTCAAACTGGAACTGCTGGCGATCTATTCCCTCATGAAAATGCCAACACCTCCAACATAATAAGTAGTTTAACTATTCGATAGTATTGATGATTTATTTATTTTATGGAAATTAATTTTTCAAAGTAAAACGAAATGAGACATTTTTGTCACTTTTGCACAATTTATTCAATAATCACACCCGGTTTTGACCCTTGGGTAGATCTCATACATAAACTTTCATATCTCACAATCTCCCAAGATATTAAGTTAGTCTCTTTCGATGTCAAAAATATGTACCCGATAATTCCAACGAATGAGTGTCTTCCTCTTGTTACAGATATCTTATCCGAGTCCAACAGACCGCCATATATCACTAATGAATTTAGCAATCTTTCTCAAATATGCCTATCTCAAAGTTACTTTCAATTTCAATCTGAGTTCTTTGAACAAAATTCAGGTCTTCCAATGGGTTCACCTCTTTCACCTCTTAGCCCTCTACTAGCTAATATTTTCATGAATAATTTAAAGAAAAACTAAATATTAAACACAGATTTCGCTAAGAAACACTTTACTTTCTGGTACAGATATGTAGATGACATTTTAGTTGGTTTTTGTGGTTCAAACAGACAAATTCAACAATTTTTAAATTTCCTGAATAAAAGACATTGCCGCATCAGCTTCACTTCTGAATTAGATAATAATAACTCTATTAATTTCCTCGACTTAACCATTACAACTTCAAATAACCAACTCACTTATAAAATTTACAGAAAGGAAACATTCACAGACGCATCGATTCCAATGGACTCGTTCAGTCATTTAAGCCACAAACTAGCTGCATATAACTTCATGATTCATAGAGCTTACTCAGTTACCCTTTCGACAGAAAATTTTCAAACTGAACTTAATATTATCAGAAAAATTGCCATACTACAACATTTTCTAAATACAATCATTAAACGCAAAGAACAACGTATTACCTCTCAATTACTATATATCATCGTAAAAACCCCGGAAATGGATTCACTAGTCTCAGATACACCAGCGAACTCTCAGTAACTACTTTTCCAAATTGAACATAACTACTTCATTCTCAAGCGGCCCCAACTTAAGCAGATTATTCAATGCCAAATAAAAGAACGATAAATTCGAGCAATCACGAATTTATCAAATCAAATTCAATGAATGTCAGGTAGCCTATGTCGGACAAACAGGGAGAAATTTTGAAGCTAGATTCAAGAAACATATTTCCTCAAATAAAAATTCGCCAATATTTGTTCACATAAAATCAACTAACCACTCGATATCATTGAGCAATCTTAGAATCCTTCATAACTGTAACAAAGGGAAAGAGATGAATTTGTTGGAAAGTTTGGAGATTAACAAACTATGTAAAAACCCACAATTTATTACACTCAACAGCCAAATAGAGCACTACTGAATATCTAGGATAAATTTCATTCTGTACTTGTACTTGCCTACTCATGTATTATATTGTTATTCACTTGAAAATGACCGTAGGGTCCAAACCGGTCGTGATTGAATACATTGTGGAAAAGTGACAAACGTGTGTCATTTCTTGTTACTTTAAGTATAACTATTATTATTATTATCGAGAATATCGTGAAAGTTCACCACATCTCATATCAGGTGAACGAGGTTACCGTTCACCTGATTTATCCCTGCTAGATTTTTCTCTAGGTCTATGTCAAGGAGTCATCATATAGATAAACCCATAATAAAGAAGAAAAAAACTTTAATTCTTTTTACAGAAAAAGAATTTCAGAATACGTCTCTGCTTTCTACTCAAAAAAACTGACCGTAGAATGTTGAAACAATTTTGACTTAACGTTGATAGCAACCGAGATATTGGCACATGCCAAAATCTCGGAAAATGGAGAAACCAAAATAACTCGAAAGAAAAAGAAGCGATCTCTTTTCACCAATGAATTCTCTTCGGCGGTCAGTTTTATCTATCTGCAGTTTTCACATAGCTGCCGTACTGAATATCGAATATGGGACACCGTGTACATTGATTCTGATACGAAACCGTACGGAAATAAAGATTCGTGTCAACTGATTCATAACCAAAATTCCCGTAATTTGGACAAATCATACGAAAACTGCCCATCTCGACTTGCCACCAAAAAAAGAATCAAGAGCAGCAGTTCAACTTTCTCTGCACAATATCGGTTGTGACTCATCTAGCCACCAAATATCGTCTACCAGAATTGAATCTCAACAAATTGCTTTATTTTTTTTGCGCTGATCATATCACATAATGACTAAACAAAAAGATTGAAATATCAAACGTCACTTAGTACGTATCCAAATATCTAAAAAATATTTGCAGAACTCGCTCGAGCAAAAATGTCAACGTTCGGGAGGGACCACGCCTGCCAGGTGCGTTAGAATACAATAAAAGGAATTAATATGCAAAATTCAATTCTTGTAATCCATATACGTCTACTCGTGAATGACCATGGATATTTCAGTATTCTGTACTCGAAAGAACCAAAGCATACTCTCATCTATCTAAACACCAACTTCCTCAAGGGTACCTTGAAGCGACTAAAACTCATTTTTCTAATTTCAAATGGCAAAAGGTTTTAAAATGTAAATACTCTGACAGAATACTCCATATCTAGTACCGTAAGTATCAACATTACAAGCTTGAGTTAAAATGATACATGAATGGATAAAGGAGCCATTCCGAAAAACACATGTCATATCAAGTGATCGAATATTGAGCATCTTGTTTGGAGAGTACAAATCTTAAGTTGATTAGAAATATGTCAAATTGAAAAATTCTTCATAGCTCTATTCCAGGGGTGCTCAAACTGGAACTGCTGGCGATCTATTCCCTCATGAAAATGCCAACACCTCCAACATAATAAGTAGTTTAACTATTCGATAGTATTGATGATTTATTTATTTTATGGAAATTAATTTTTCAAAGTAAAACGAAATGAGACATTTTTGTCACTTTTGCACAATTTATTCAATAATCACACCCGGTTTTGACCCTTGGGTAGATCTCATACATAAACTTTCATATCTCACAATCTCCCAAGATATTAAGTTAGTCTCTTTCGATGTCAAAAATATGTACCCGATAATTCCAACGAATGAGTGTCTTCCTCTTGTTACAGATATCTTATCCGAGTCCAACAGACCGCCATATATCACTAATGAATTTAGCAATCTTTCTCAAATATGCCTATCTCAAAGTTACTTTCAATTTCAATCTGAGTTCTTTGAACAAAATTCAGGTCTTCCAATGGGTTCACCTCTTTCACCTCTTAGCCCTCTACTAGCTAATATTTTCATGAATAATTTAAAGAAAAACTAAATATTAAACACAGATTTCGCTAAGAAACACTTTACTTTCTGGTACAGATATGTAGATGACATTTTAGTTGGTTTTTGTGGTTCAAACAGACAAATTCAACAATTTTTAAATTTCCTGAATAAAAGACATTGCCGCATCAGCTTCACTTCTGAATTAGATAATAATAACTCTATTAATTTCCTCGACTTAACCATTACAACTTCAAATAACCAACTCACTTATAAAATTTACAGAAAGGAAACATTCACAGACGCATCGATTCCAATGGACTCGTTCAGTCATTTAAGCCACAAACTAGCTGCATATAACTTCATGATTCATAGAGCTTACTCAGTTACCCTTTCGACAGAAAATTTTCAAACTGAACTTAATATTATCAGAAAAATTGCCATACTACAACATTTTCTAAATACAATCATTAAACGCAAAGAACAACGTATTACCTCTCAATTACTATATATCATCGTAAAAACCCCGGAAATGGATTCACTAGTCTCAGATACACCAGCGAACTCTCAGTAACTACTTTTCCAAATTGAACATAACTACTTCATTCTCAAGCGGCCCCAACTTAAGCAGATTATTCAATGCCAAATAAAAGAACGATAAATTCGAGCAATCACGAATTTATCAAATCAAATTCAATGAATGTCAGGTAGCCTATGTCGGACAAACAGGGAGAAATTTTGAAGCTAGATTCAAGAAACATATTTCCTCAAATAAAAATTCGCCAATATTTGTTCACATAAAATCAACTAACCACTCGATATCATTGAGCAATCTTAGAATCCTTCATAACTGTAACAAAGGGAAAGAGATGAATTTGTTGGAAAGTTTGGAGATTAACAAACTATGTAAAAACCCACAATTTATTACACTCAACAGCCAAATAGAGCACTACTGAATATCTAGGATAAATTTCATTCTGTACTTGTACTTGCCTACTCATGTATTATATTGTTATTCACTTGAAAATGACCGTAGGGTCCAAACCGGTCGTGATTGAATACATTGTGGAAAAGTGACAAACGTGTGTCATTTCTTGTTACTTTAAGTATAACTATTATTATTATTATCGAGAATATCGTGAAAGTTCACCACATCTCATATCAGGTGAACGAGGTTACCGTTCACCTGATTTATCCCTGCTAGATTTTTCTCTAGGTCTATGTCAAGGAGTCATCATATAGATAAACCCATAATAAAGAAGAAAAAAACTTTAATTCTTTTTACAGAAAAAGAATTTCAGAATACGTCTCTGCTTTCTACTCAAAAAAACTGACCGTAGAATGTTGAAACAATTTTGACTTAACGTTGATAGCAACCGAGATATTGGCACATGCCAAAATCTCGGAAAATGGAGAAACCAAAATAACTCGAAAGAAAAAGAAGCGATCTCTTTTCACCAATGAATTCTCTTCGGCGGTCAGTTTTATCTATCTGCAGTTTTTCACATAGCTGCCGTACTGAATATCGAATATGGGACACCGTGTACATTGATTCTGATACGAAACCGTACGGAAATAAAGATTCGTGTCAACTGATTCATAACCAAAATTCCCGTAATTTGGACAAATCATACGAAAACTGCCCATCTCGACTTGCCACCAAAAAAAGAATCAAGAGCAGCAGTTCAACTTTCTCTGCACAATATCGGTTGTGACTCATCTAGCCACCAAATATCGTCTACCAGAATTGAATCTCAACAAATTGCTTTATTTTTTTTGCGCTGATCATATCACATAATGACTAAACAAAAAGATTGAAATATCAAACGTCACTTAGTACGTATCCAAATATCTAAAAAATATTTGCAGAACTCGCTCGAGCAAAAATGTCAACGTTCGGGAGGGACCACGCCTGCCAGGTGCGTTAGAATACAATAAAAAGGAATTAATATGCAAAATTCAATTCTTGTAATCCATATACGTCTACTCGTGAATGACCATGGATATTTCAGTATTCTGTACTCGAAAGAACCAAAGCATACTCTCATCTATCTAAACACCAACTTCCTCAAGGGTACCTTGAAGCGACTAAAACTCATTTTTCTAATTTCAAATGGCAAAAGGTTTTAAAATGTAAATACTCTGACAGAATACTCCATATCTAGTACCGTAAGTATCAACATTACAAGCTTGAGTTAAAATGATACATGAATGGATAAAGGAGCCATTCCGAAAAACACATGTCATATCAAGTGATCGAATATTGAGCATCTTGTTTGGAGAGTACAAATCTTAAGTTGATTAGAAATATGTCAAATTGAAAAATTCTTCATAGCTCTATTCCAGGGGTGCTCAAACTGGAACTGCTGGCGATCTATTCCCTCATGAAAATGCCAACACCTCCAACATAATAAGTAGTTTAACTATTCGATAGTATTGATGATTTATTTATTTTATGGAAATTAATTTTCAAAGTAAAACGAAATGAGACATTTTGTCACTTTTGCACAATTTATTCAATAATCACACCCGGTTTTGACCCTTGGGTAGATCTCATACATAAACTTTCATATCTCACAATCTCCCAAGATATTAAGTTAGTCTCTTTCGATGTCAAAAATATGTACCCGATAATTCCAACGAATGAGTGTCTTCCTCTTGTTACAGATATCTTATCCGAGTCCAACAGACCGCCATATATCACTAATGAATTTAGCAATCTTTCTCAAATATGCCTATCTCAAAGTTACTTTCAATTTCAATCTGAGTTCTTTGAACAAAATTCAGGTCTTCCAATGGGTTCACCTCTTTCACCTCTTAGCCCTCTACTAGCTAATATTTTCATGAATAATTTAAAGAAAAACTAAATATTAAACACAGATTTCGCTAAGAAACACTTTACTTTCTGGTACAGATATGTAGATGACATTTTAGTTGGTTTTTGTGGTTCAAACAGACAAATTCAACAATTTTTAAATTTCCTGAATAAAAGACATTGCCGCATCAGCTTCACTTCTGAATTAGATAATAATAACTCTATTAATTTCCTCGACTTAACCATTACAACTTCAAATAACCAACTCACTTATAAAATTTACAGAAAGGAAACATTCACAGACGCATCGATTCCAATGGACTCGTTCAGTCATTTAAGCCACAAACTAGCTGCATATAACTTCATGATTCATAGAGCTTACTCAGTTACCCTTTCGACAGAAAATTTTCAAACTGAACTTAATATTATCAGAAAAATTGCCATACTACAACATTTTCTAAATACAATCATTAAACGCAAAGAACAACGTATTACCTCTCAATTACTATATATCATCGTAAAAACCCCGGAAATGGATTCACTAGTCTCAGATACACCAGCGAACTCTCAGTAACTACTTTTCCAAATTGAACATAACTACTTCATTCTCAAGCGGCCCCAACTTAAGCAGATTATTCAATGCCAAATAAAGAACGATAAATTCGAGCAATCACGAATTTATCAAATCAAATTCAATGAATGTCAGGTAGCCTATGTCGGACAAACAGGGAGAAATTTTGAAGCTAGATTCAAGAAACATATTTCCTCAAATAAAAATTCGCCAATATTTGTTCACATAAAATCAACTAACCACTCGATATCATTGAGCAATCTTAGAATCCTTCATAACTGTAACAAAGGGAAAGAGATGAATTTGTTGGAAAGTTTGGAGATTAACAAACTATGTAAAAACCCACAATTTATTACACTCAACAGCCAAATAGAGCACTACTGAATATCTAGGATAAATTTCATTCTGTACTTGTACTTGCCTACTCATGTATTATATTGTTATTCACTTGAAAATGACCGTAGGGTCCAAACCGGTCGTGATTGAATACATTGTGGAAAAGTGACAAACGTGTGTCATTTCTTGTTACTTTAAGTATAACTATTATTATTATTATCGAGAATATCGTGAAAGTTCACCACATCTCATATCAGGTGAACGAGGTTACCGTTCACCTGATTTATCCCTGCTAGATTTTTCTCTAGGTCTATGTCAAGGAGTCATCATATAGATAAACCCATAATAAAGAAGAAAAAAACTTTAATTCTTTTTACAGAAAAAGAATTTCAGAATACGTCTCTGCTTTCTACTCAAAAAAACTGACCGTAGAATGTTGAAACAATTTTGACTTAACGTTGATAGCAACCGAGATATTGGCACATGCCAAAATCTCGGAAAATGGAGAAAACCAAAATAACTCGAAAGAAAAAGAAGCGATCTCTTTTCACCAATGAATTCTCTTCGGCGGTCAGTTTTATCTATCTGCAGTTTTTCACATAGCTGCCGTACTGAATATCGAATATGGGACACCGTGTACATTGATTCTGATACGAAACCGTACGGAAATAAAGATTCGTGTCAACTGATTCATAACCAAAATTCCCGTAATTTGGACAAATCATACGAAAACTGCCCATCTCGACTTGCCACCAAAAAAAGAATCAAGAGCAGCAGTTCAACTTTCTCTGCACAATATCGGTTGTGACTCATCTAGCCACCAAATATCGTCTACCAGAATTGAATCTCAACAAATTGCTTTATTTTTTTTGCGCTGATCATATCACATAATGACTAAACAAAAAGATTGAAATATCAAACGTCACTTAGTACGTATCCAAATATCTAAAAAATATTTGCAGAACTCGCTCGAGCAAAAATGTCAACGTTCGGGAGGGACCACGCCTGCCAGGTGCGTTAGAATACAATAAAAGGAATTAATATGCAAAATTCAATTCTTGTAATCCATATACGTCTACTCGTGAATGACCATGGATATTTCAGTATTCTGTACTCGAAAGAACCAAAGCATACTCTCATCTATCTAAACACCACCTTATTGAATCTATTTAATATTTCTTTTGTATTTGTACAAAATAGATGAGTCTAGTTCCAATCAATGAATCAAATATGACGTAAATAAATATCCGGTATGTTACGCCCACAGAATCGTAGAAATCTGTAAATGAGACAGAATTATACTACTTTACTAGGTTTAATATATTCAATCATATTAATATATTCCTAGCACTTGGTCAATGCGTACGATAATACATTATTGTATCGCCAGAATGTTATATTACATTAACGTAGAAAATACGTTGAGTCCATGTTAATGAGACAGTCTGTCTGCTCGGTCTTCCAAGGAACTCCAGGACACATTGGTTATACAGGGAGTCTAATTCTGAATGCATTAGGAATTTTAACCTTTAATATACACATATTCTAATGTTTTATTGAAGACTCTCCCATATCATAAAATTCGTTCATTTTCTGAAACTCAATATTCTGGTTTGAATGTTTAATTATGCAAAAGGGTTGTACGATATGAATGTAGTATTTTCTTCAAAAACAATACCTGATGAAATATTTGAGCTAGATAGAATATTAATTTCATTGGACCACATTTATTTCTTTTGTCGTCATTTCTAGATTTAATTTGATTGAGAAGGTCGTTACTTGATGAAAATCGATAAACATATTTTCAATGAAATAAAACTAAAGTATTTAGGTGTGGCTTCATCTGATGAAGCCACAGTGTGGTGAAACCGGTCATAGTTTTGTTAATATAGTAAAAATCTAAATACTTTAGTTTTATTTCATTGAAAATATTTCTAGATTTAATTATAAATTTATTTATTCATTCACACAAAATTTGAACACAACAGGTCAATAACACCCAGTAGAGTTCTTGATAGATACAAGAGAATATAAACCCTACATATAAAATAATCAAAAAATATACAATATATCCGCTCACAAAATGATATTTCGCGAACTAAGTCGACCGCTTGCAGAGCGCCACCCAGCAAGCAATGAGACACGCCCAGCCAGCGCATCAATTACCTACACAAAAAATAATTTCTAAACATAATCTCAGCATCAATCCTAACACAGAAATGTCTAGATTTTTAGACTGATTCTAGAATTTTAGACTGATTCTAGCTTCAAAAAATCTTTCTGGTTCAGCTCATTGCAAGTGTGGATCACGCTGTAAAGAAGGTAATATTGGGAGGATTCTATATTTAAAAACAATAAAAAATACACCTCTCTGCTGCGCAATTTGCTGGTAGCATAGAAGCCTGCCGTCCGCAGAGGAAATTCTTAGAATTCGTCAATTGTTTACATTGTCTTCTGATATATAGCCAGCAAAGCTCTATTACAGGAGGTTACAATAAAGTATATATGGCAGGAGTGCTCAAATTTGAACTGCTGGCGATCTACCTCAATATTTTCAGACTACTTACGGTCGACTCTGAGAGGCTGTAAGTATGTGTGATGCAGGGTTGTCACCCTACCTACCTACATACACCCTACCTACCTACCTACCTACCTAGGTAGGGTGTACCGTAGCATATATAGATATTAGCTTTCCGCACAATATACATTATTTTAGTCAAGGTTTGGGTTAGCATTAGTTAGGTTCTTCTCAATAATATCATTGTAAAAACTCATAGTTATTCAAAATTGCGAGTTTATTGGTTGTTACAAAACAAAAGAGTTACTTATGGTGTTAAATATAACTAAGGAGTGACTTTGGACGTTGAAGCGTGGCACTGCATGTCCTCAGCATACTTTTCATAAGATTGTTCAATTTACAGCAATTATAAAAACGCATTTCGAATTGTTCCAAAATATTTGATAATTCAGCCTCATACGTATTATAATTCAACTGAGGAAAATGATACAGATCCTTTCTTTTCAGTTGATCTATCATAAGTTGCAATTTACTTTTGAATGCGTTTACTGCGCTAATCATCTCAATAATAGTTTTTCTTTCACCTTGAAGCTCCAAGTTAATGGTGTTTGAGTGCATTGTGATGTTAGTCAAAAATGCCAAATCAATCAGCCATTTTTCGTTTTTCAACATCTGAGTGTCATCACCTCTTTCGTCTAGAAAAGCTGTTATTTCGGGCAATAATTCTTGAAACCTTTCTAGGAATTTTTCGCGACTCAACCACCTGACGTCCGTGTGAAGAACTAATTCAGTGTATTCAGCTGACTCCCTATCTTCCAACTGCAACTTAAAGAGCCGCTGTTGCAAGCTACGTGCACGGATTGAATTCACAATTTTTGTTGCAATGCCCATAATTTCCTCCGTGTTTAAAACTTTTGAATACAAAACTTGTTGATGTATAATGCTATGGAATGAAAAAAATGAAGGGAAATCTTCATTATCTCGACACAATGCCACAAAACCGTTTCTGTTTCCTGTCATTGCAGGTGCTCCATGGCTTGTAATGCATACTAATTTATATATTGGCAGCTTGTAGGTTTTTACAAAATTGAAGGAAACGTCATATATATCTTTGCCACGGGTCTTCCTCTTCAGAGGAATGAATGTCAAAACTTCTTCCTCAGTCAACATGTCACTGAATACCATCCGAATAAAAATACTTAACTGGGCAGGGTCTGTCATATCGGTGGCTTCGTCGAACTGTAAAGAAAATTATGTACATCTCATGAATCATGTTTCAGTTTATCTGCCATGTCCTGACTCATGACTTCAATACGCCTTGGGACAGTCGGACGAGGTAACTTTAACGCTTCAATTAATGCTTCCTTCAAAACCGATCCATCTTCGAATGGTTTCTTGTGTTTCGCCAATATATGAGATATTTTCAATGACGCGATCGTAGCAACTTTTGATTGTTTGGCGGTCTTGTGAACATGGTTTGTTCTTTTTTCAAGCAAAATATCAAATCACGTACTTTTCGTTTTCTTAATTCATTTTGTGGTGGCAATTCCTTTTCATAGTATTTATGAACCGTTTTATGATGACTCTCTGAGTTACTACGCTTAGATATAGCAACTAACGTACGACAAATAAGACAAATGCACTTATCCTCCACCATACAAAAGAAAAATTCTTCCTCCCAATCTTTATTAAAATGATACGTTTTGGATTTCTTCGCTGCACTCATTTTGTACTTTTTGTATTTTGCATTATTGCCTTCAAGTTACAATTCAGAATGACTCCAATTCCTGCAGGCGCTACATTTATATCGGCGTGAACGAGGGTCTCGAATATTTCCGTCAAACGCGCCGAAATTTCTAGAAAAGCTGCAAGAATGAAAAACGTGGTACAAGTACCGCGCGTTGGTACAAGTACCGCGCGTTCCTTTGATAAATCCGCCTTTGCCGCTAGCAGAGTGTTATTCTATTACGTAATAAATTTTTGTAGTTTAGTTACTTACTTATTAAAAAATGTTTTATTCTCGAGATTTACTCAAAAAGCACTCGCGATCGACCGTTTGAGCACACCTGATATATGGGCATCGAAGAAAAAATTTACTATCAAACATTACTCCCAAATCGTTAACAGAAGATTTTCTAGGTAGCAGGCTATCATCAATTTTGTATGAAAAATATTTGACCAATTTATTACGGATGAAATTTACAACTAGACACAGTTGGCAATAGGCAATTAGGCAGTCTGATTCATATTGAAGACCGAAGCAATCTTGTGGGCTGCGAATTTCATGAAAAAGCTTCAAGTCAACAGTAAAGGGTAAGAATTTACATTCCTAAAAACAACTGGTAATGAAGTTTATACGAATGATAAAGGATGAGGGCTGCAAGTGAGAGCCCTGGGGTACACAAGTACTGTTTTCGAAGCATCGATTTTTTTAAACAAGATTCAACCCATTGTATAGCATAGTACCACAAACACCTACATCCAGCAGTCTCGATAACGAAATGTCATCGCCGATCTTGTTGAATGGCTCTAGAAAATCCATTTATATTACGTCAATTTGATGGTGCTGGTAATGGCATTCATGAAGAATTCAATAAATAATATAAAGTTCGTCTCAAGAGACCTTCCTTTGAAAAAACCATGTAACTGTATCACTATTTCATGTTCAACAGCAAAAAGAGAGATACACAAAAATAATTGATCCAAACACTATACCAAAAACACAGCTTGCTTAAAGGTAGGTTATTTTTTACGACTCAATCTATGATAAAGGTACTATCTGTACTACAGGTAACTTTTATAAGAAACAGACACACATTTCAACAATAATTTCCACGAAAAAATGTGTCGTAATCCTCTAGAGTTGCTGTAAATGGCTAGTAAAATTGAGGTGACAATTTTAGTATAATCAAGTTGCAAATGGCTTCTACGCATATCATAATAAGATGAAAACGTCAGTGAGGTTACATCCTCTATCTCATCAATATGTGTTTCATATACCTCTCATTAAGCACACGTAGAAGTATCAAGTTGAAATTAATATCAGATACTACTATTCAAATCCCATAATTTAACAATTGTATGAAGAAAGAGTGTTTGGAATATTTCACATCTGCATCTGCAATTGCGAAGCCTGCGCATCGATTTGGAGATCTGTTTCCGCAGAAAATGAATAGTGCGGATGTTTTGAGGGATGAAGATACAGCATAGATCGTAACACGAAGAAAATTGGCAGTGCCATGTCGTAGGCCAATTGATTTATAGAAACGAAGATTTGGCAGCCTTGCTGAAAGAATGTTGAATTCGTAAAGGGAAGATTAATTGACGAATTTATAAATCATCTTGATTGTTAAGAATAGAAAATGATAGCGTTCAAGTATGCTTAAAAATTAATGGCTCTATTATCGTAATGAAAAATGGGTTTGTAATGATAAAAATCCTCATTATAGTGGATGGTTCATCGAAAGGAATTAAATATATAATCAGCAATAGAAAAAAGATTTTCATCGCCGCTACCGATATTAAACAGTCTACATTTGCAACGTCCCTAGGATATTTGATGATAACAATAGTAGTAAAATGCTCGTTCAATTGTTGTATTTAGTAATTTGATATTGATTTCAAAACCAGGCGGTCTCCAATATGCAATTTTAATTATACAAACAGAGGATGCAATTTCATGGGATTGTCAATTGTCTTCGTATCTTGTATTATGCTCAGCATAAACAGGTCAGTAAATATGTAGTCTATAAAATAAACTTTCATTTTGTTCATAATTACATCTTGATCTTGATGTTAATGTTCAAAAATACTACCGTGTACGTGATTAATGGCTTGGCATCTCGAAACTGAGAAATAGTAGCTACAAAAAATATTGTTACTTGTATATACAATTCATTATTGGTCGACGACAGTATTTATCTGTACAGTATAAAATACTCGTTTTGAGGAATTCCAAATATAGAAGTATAGGTAAGAATATCTTGCACCAATTTTTCTGGAAGCGGTAAGCAGTTAGTTTCTGTTTCTAAAGCTTCTGTGGTGTCGCAGATTGATGCCACTACCTAAACCCGCCTGGAAGCAGGCTACAATTGCATTCATATTTATTTTACAATGGTGGAGATCTGATCTACCACCATTAATAATACCACCACAAACCATTACAGAGCCATCTGCGAAATAAAGAATCTGATGCTTAGTCCTTTCGTGTCTTGCTAGCTTTTGTCTAGTCCTGATTCCTTCTTCAAGCCATTGCAGAAGTTCGCGTTCTTATGCCAATCTTTGATGTTTGTGTGCTGAGGTTGATGACTTCCCTCTTGACAATCGTCGTGGTACTATTTAAACGTCTCTTAATCTTTTTCCGATGGTTTGCAGTGATCAAAATACTTGTGCCAGTGTGATGTCTCCTGATACAGAACCCAAAAATTTGTGACTGTTGGAAATCAGCTGCCACTGCAACTAAGTAAGATCTTGAAATAGATTCGGCCGTGATTGTGTGATATGTAAATGACATTATGAGGATTGCGAATATTACTAAGTGAAAATATCATTGTTTAAAATGGAAAAGATTCAACAACGTTATAGCTAGACAAATATGAGTTTAAAACAAAATTTGCAATTTCCTTATATATAAGTACAGAGGAATGGATTACCAGAACAGGTAAAATACATATGAGATTAACATAGGGTACTAATAAATAATTTTAAATTACTCAAAATTGGGGAGTAACATAAATCAGCCAATGTTATTCCCCAATTTTTGTTAATTTAAAATTAATTATTAGTACCCTATGTTAATATTTTATATGTATTCTACCTGTTCTGGTAATCCATTTCTCTACCTATATAAAGAAAAATTGCTAACTCTGATCTTTAGTTTTGAACTCATACATTTTTATGATGAGCGAAAGCACGAAATAGCTATAACGTTGAATGAACTTTTCCATCTCCAGCAGTGATATTTTTAACGAAGTAATATTTGCAATCCTCATGAGTAAGATTATATTTATTGATAATATAGATATCACTGGCATGCGGATTCAACAGAACGGTGCCACAAGTCACACAGCCAACGAAACAATGAATTAATTGCAAACCAAATTTCGTGATCGCATAATTTCACGTAATTCAACTGATAAGTGACTAGGTCATATGATTTAACACCACTGAATTATTTCTCGTGAGGCTTTGTTAAAACAAAGTCTATACAGAGACAACCTCATCGATTCCAGCCGTAATTACGAAATATTTTCTACATTTTGCCAAGAATTTTCATAAAATAATCGGTGATGGACATTTGTCCTATATCATTTTTTATTTATAATTGTCAAAATTCAGTCTTCTGATACAATAAACCTGTGAATTATTTTCATCTAAATTTTTTCTTTCATTTCGTTTTAAAGAACACGTTCCTGATGAAAAAACTATTGACATGCTTGTTCCACAGTAGGCAACTTAATTCGTTCTGAAATTTCTCAATAAAATTGCATCTCTTAATTTCATTCGAAACAGAACTAGACAATAATAATTGCATCAATCTTTCTGTTCAATCATTAGTTGATCTATAAAAATGTTTTGAAGTTGAACTAGAGAGAAGCGTTCGAAATCAACAGATAAAGAGTTTGCACCAATATTATCAGTGATCGGTTAGACTCATATCATTCACCTTTACTCATTAAATGAATGGATCTTTCTAACTAGGTATATATTTCTTGGTACTTGTTATAGCTACCGTGTTACCGAAACGGACTAAGATTCTAAATCTTTTGATTTTATTGTTTTTCTTGCATATTAATTCAACTGCAAACTCGCTGAATACAAAAGCATACATACATTTTTTAAACCTTAGTCAGCAAGGAACATCTTTCGTTTTCATTGTTTTTTCCCCACAAAGGACGAAATTGATTTTTTTCATTCAGTGGAGGCAGCCGTGTGAATCTGAACAACAAACATTCAAATTTATGATCGATTCGGTAAATTCGTTGAAGAAATGTTAAAATTCAGGAGTGGTACAACAGTACAATTCAATATCCTGATTCTTCTTTATTACTATCAGTCCACCTATAGGTACATGAATCGTGTGATTCAGTGAGACACACTGTGAATATATTATGAGGTAGCACAAATAATTCTGCGCGCTTTTTCGATATTACCAGGGTTGGAAAAGTGGGGAGCCCAAGTTTTTCATATAAGACATTTTGAAACGTGTGCTTTTTCAGTTTCAAGAAGAATATTTCCAATATGTTGATGTCATTGTGTGTGTCTATCTTTACTCTAGTGGCAGCTACAAACTGTTTGCCTAGTCAGGGTAAGTACTTTTTAGTTTAAAAAAAATTATTCACCTCAGAAATTTCAAAAATCAAATTCCAAGAAAAAGGATTTATAGATTTCTTTATCATTGGAACAGAAAGAGAAATATTCGAGCTTATTCAACCACAATCCCCTTATTTTGTTAACTCTTCACACAATAATCAAATGTTGATAAATATTTTCCTCCTCATGAAATACCATTTCAAAAATGTCGGCTACCAGTTCTCAGTACTATTTTTCAAACAGATTTTCAATTTCAATTGAATATTTCATAAAATGTTTTATATAAACAGAAATTCTTCCTATATACAAACAGATTAACGGAAAATATTTTCTGGTTTTAATGTTAGATGAAAAAACTGCTTGCTTTTTCAAATACTTTAACATGAAATACTGAAATAGAAATAACAATTTTGTGCAAGAACTGTGATGTGTGTTATTCATATAGTCCTTCAATGATTTTCACTGATATATAGATGATTCGTGACGCGCTCCACTTCTTCAGGCGATTAAGCAAGCAACACGTATGGTAACTTATTAATGAGTGAACAAGAAACTTCATTGTAGAGATGATTCAATAAAGAAATTTAATATGTGGAACGAATTCAAGTATATTTGTTCAATTATAATATTACCCAGGTACTTGTGATTATTAATCTCTAAATTTGCCTTAGATCTTTTTTCCAATAACTATTATGTAAGTTAGATTCCGAACTGTTGGTACGAAAGAGAGATTATATTCTAAGAGATGATTTATGTATTTTGAATCCGATTTCTGATTTAGGAAACTTCGTTTGTGTTCTTCTATTTTAATGATGAAATTTCTATGAGTTCAACCAAAGTGAAATTTATAACAAGTGTATCTAGCTAACCTGACTTTTTCGGATTTAATTTTATTTTCATCAGAAAAAGATTTAAGTTTTTCACTTATACTGCTCATATAGCTTAATATATTGATTTTTTTTCATTTTAGGATACGACAAATTTGATTTGTAACGGCTTTAGTTTAATTGTTTCTTTGAAATATTATTTATAAATACAGGGTAATAACATATATTGGGAGTTATTCGTTTGATAATATTAAATTCCTTATTTTATGTCAACCTAACTATGAATAAAAGGTTGAAATCTTGAGTTAACGAGGATAATTCGCCAAGTTATATTTTATTGAATCTGTATGCAAAGGTATATGGAAAATAGCGACGTAATTTCATATTTGAATGGTGAATTTGAAGTATTGAATGAATGCTTCCTTTTAATCACTAATTTTTCCCTCAACTTTTACGTTTTGTTCACGCCAAATCTTTTCATTTGAAAAAACAAAAAAAAACATTTTTTGATAAGTTTCATACACATAGCAATCCTTTCATTGTTGAGCGAAACAAAAATCCCAAATATACATATTCAGCTGACTCCATTTAATCGTATTCAAAAACTTCAACGAAAACATTCAGATAAAAGTAGACGTAGACTTAAGATAGAGTACGTCTTTGAGGAATTTATTGAAAGTTGCAACAGAATTTCAAAATTCCTAAAGTAAGATGCGAAAACTGTTCAAATTACTAACAAAAATGATGCCTTTCACTAACATTGATTTTTGTTGAAATATATGAAACAATGCAATAGGAGCTGAAAGCAATTTAGAAACTATAACATAAATAACTTCGGCACTCCCCAACTTGAGAATTTCAGTCACAAAGAATATAATATGACATCTCATTTGAAAGGTCTCTTGATGCTATGAAAACATTTGGTTAATACTATGTTTTAGGTGTCTATACAGAGTGTGAACATTGTTTGTAAAACCAGACACTCCCTACAGATGATATAGAAAGTCTTCAGTTCGAAGAAGATCCAATTATTATTGAAAAGAATGACGAAACAGAAATCTAACCTAACCTAACCTAACCTACAGATGATATAGAAAGTCTTCAGTTCGAAGAAGATCCAATTATTATTAAAAAAAATTATAAAAATTATTGCAATCAATACATCGGTTACTTACACATGTTTCACAATTTTTCCTCGATTAATATTAACACAGGGTTGTACAGGAACCATCTCATTGGACCGCTCTTTAGCGAAGGTAATCTCAATGGACATAGGTATTTAAAATTATCGAGATTCTGGAAGATCCCACACTCTCAGAAGGTCAATTGTATTTCCAACAAGATGGTGCGCCCCTCATTTTGATATTCGAGTGTCCAGCATGGTCATCGGATTTGAATCCTCTCGTTTTTTCTATGAGGTTCTTTAGAATCAAAAATATGGTGAGGTGCTGATGAGAATTATAACAAAACGCTCACAATTAACACCGAATGTCGTTGAGAACATAAGAATGGAATTTGATAAACGTTTATACCATAGTATTGGGATAGTAGGGGATCATTTTGAACAGTTCCTTCAGTAACTTTCACCTCAACTGCTCAGTTCCCATTACATGCAGAAGTACGACATATTATAACGTTGAGTGCGGGAGGGTTATCGATTGGTTTTTCCCGCCGTGCGGTACATATTCCTGGGGATATGTAAGTCGACCTCCCAGCTGTGTCGTACATGCCTCCGGGGATATGTACTTTTTTTTAACAAAAAAAAATTATTCCACGAAATTAAACTTCAGGTAAGCCTTTGAGTGCCATAGCTTGGTTAGACTTGTGGCAAGAGACGCACACAGATCTCTAACTTTTAATTAATATATGATAGTAATTTATAGATATTCAGACTTTTACCTCATTGTATATTTATACCAATTATTATTGTGTATTTTTAACTTTTTTATGTTGAAGTAGATGCATCTGGAATATATAAACAGAAAAAATTACTGAACATTACATAAACTTTCAAGGCAATAACTTATTAAAATGGATTCGAATATAATATTCAATGTTATCTTAACAAATGTTTCTAGTTCGTTAATTTTACATACATTGTTATTGCTGCAGCTATTTGAACAAAAACATCAAGACAGTTAATGTAAAAATTATATTGAAAATAAAATAATCCATTTTGAAGGATCATAATAACGCTAAAACTAAGATTCATATCTAGTTTTGATTTTGATAGTTCAAATTCCGATATAAATTTTAATTTTTATTGTTGTATTGTTTCAATTTTTATTCCTAAGGAAAAGTCTGAACACTGAATAAAAAATTAATAAGATGATAGGTATAAAAAAAAGGATAAAGAAAATATTCACATACAACAACTAATTTTAAATAATTTATTTATGAAACTTATTAAAACAAGGGAGGAAATACCCAGTGTTGTTTAGGCAGTCCTTGCAGTAACTTATGACACCTTCCACTTTTTTGGCAGCTTCTCTGCTGGACAGCCCTTTAGCTCGACAATCATTGAAGCAGCCCTTGTAAACCTTAGTCTCCTTACGCCTTGCTCCGTCAGGTTTTTCGAATGCTTTTTTTTCCTGAAGGAGTTGACGCAGGTACTTTCCAGCCTCGATCGTCACCAGCTCTTCTGGAAGTTCGCGTCTAAACTGAGTTATTCTCATCTTAGTGTTGGAAACCATATTGTAAATGATCAACTCATTCACCACAGTTGTATAAGTATCAATCTAAAAGCATCTTTCCGATACCACTTGGGGGACTTTCTCACAGCAGTATGGTAAGAAGACATCTGATCACTGAGATCTACGCCTTTTTTAGCCTTGTTGTAGTGCATTACCCACTGGAGCTTGAAAATAACTTCCCCGTTTTTGTTTCTTCGGCCCGTAGGAAACAGCTATCTGCATGGGATGGATCCGTAGTGATCATGAGGACTGAACGTTCGTCCATCCATGTAATCATTTTAATATCATCTTTTTCTTTTCCTCAGATTTCGCATTTTCTTATTTTACCTTTAGACCCCTCAGGTATTCCTTTTCTGTTTTCTCACAAAGAACCGCAGTAGAATATTTTCATATTAAATAATTTGGATGCCAGTGTAATGCACTAATAAAAGTTATCTGCATACACGACTCCTCCTTCTTTCGGCTCAATAGAATCAAGGAGATCCAAAACTATAACCTCTGACTGGCCTACACTTTCCGACATCGTTCCTTTTCCCGGGTAAACCTTTACATTTGATGTGTATCCATTTGGAGAGCACAGCTGAAATAGTTTTAGCTCATATTTATTACTTTTATTAGGGATATATTGCCTCTAAATGTTATCATACTTTCATCTACGACAAGGCTTCTTTCCTGTTTCAGAAATTCGTCCTAATTTTCGACCAATAGAGAAACTAATTTTTCAATTTTATATAGTCTTTTTTCTATGCGCGCTTTCCAGGAATAGGCGAACCTGTTTAACCACATGAGTAGGTGCCTGAAAAAATTTGAGTTGTCTGTTTACTCGATTATTGAAGAGGGCCAAATTGTAAGATGTTGGGAAGATGTTGGACGGAAGCTAGTTCCACAGCTAACCGGCCCTGTAAACGAAGGAATTTTCATAGAGAGAAGTTCGAGGGGTCGTTAAATGTACCGCCATATAATGAGAATTCTGTTCCAGCATAGTGTTGCGGCAAAACATGAGTTTTCCCGGAATAAGGTCTTTCAGCTCCTTTTAGCATCTTCCGTGGAAGTATCTGTTAAACAGAGACAGGTCAGCAACTTGTCTTCTGAGAGCCATCGGTCGGAGATCGCGGATGATCTCCGGGTGGTCGATGAGGCGCACAGTCCATTTTTGCTCACTATCCAACATCCGCAACGAATGTTTGGGCGCAGATCCCCATACATGGGGACAATATTCCAAAGCAGTTCGAATCTGCGCCCTATATAGAAGCAACAGCTGAGATGACGTGTAGTATCGCCTGGCTCTGAAAAAAAAAACTAAGTTTAGCTGATGTCGGCTTAGCAATTGCTGTAACATGTTCATGCCAGCAAAACTTGGACTTGACCGTTATTCCGAGAAGATGCATCGAATCTTTGGATGCAATTTGTTTGCCTTGCATCATTAGAGGAGGTTCTCCAGCAGGGACCTTTCTAGAAAACGTAGTTGCTTCCGTCTTGCTCGCTTTGAAGCTCACCAGGTTTAACTGACCCCCCTTAGATATCCTTTGTAAGTCAGAGTTAAAGTTATCAATTTGTTGACTTCTCTGACAATGTGATTACGAAGCTGTAATCGGCCGTAGACGACTGAAAGACGAAACCAACTAGACAATTTGCCTTCTTGCAGTTCAGCTGCTCGAGAGTCCGTCTTACAGTGCGGACTCTGAACTTGATTTTTGCCATGGAAGAATTTGTAGGTGGAATGTTCGGTGGTATTGCGTTAGATGAATCCAGCACAGAATTCTTTGAGAACAAGAGAGCAAAGAAATCGGTTTTCTCCTTCGGAGATGTTGCAATACTTCCGTCTTCTCTAACAAGAGGCGGAAACGCAGAGATGCATAAATTGGCACTGACAGTCTTCACCAAAGTTCAAGGAGTTTATCAGTTACCCTTTCGTTGAAATTGGCCTTTGCGGCTTTCATTTCTGTCTGCTGTTTCATCATTTTCAAAATGTATAAACTTGTGTAGAAGTAAATATCTGTCACCATGTAGGGCTGACGAGATGAATTCATAGTGATGAAGAGGATCTTTTGACCAATAGTTATTTATATTTGGAGCAGGAGTCAAACCCATTGCCAAGAGAATACTCAAAAATTTAAACATTTCATTGGAGGTTGTTTCAGTCCAACACGTAGCCCTCAAATGTTAGTTTCTTCATTAATTTCTTGTTGGCCGTATTTATTCGTTTCAAGTACAATCAGGTTTATGATTTAATTATTGATTAATACTTCAAAAGCATCCAATGGCGTATTTATGTCTTCTATATTTTTCAGAGAACAGGAGTCTGAAATCATCTCAAATATAAGGTCATGTCGACATATTTCTGACCAACAACCAGCTGTGGTTACTGGGGTCACCTTCCCACTAACACTAACACGCTGCCTATCGGGTAGACTATTACGGATGAATTGCATGAGCTCTCAATTTGATGAGCATCATGATTCTGCAAGGGCGTACCTGGTGTTGGTGTTGATGGCTAATGGTCGTCAGCTTCCTCTGAGCAGCAAGCTCGAAGAGTTTCCGAGATCTCGCCATCGCCGAGAGTAAACGCAGGCCCAGATAAGTCACTCAAATCACAATGCACAACACAGTTCACAACAATTGCGCAATATAATTGCCGTTGAAACGACCCGGAGACCTACGAAGGGTCAGAAGAATGTGGGCTAAGGCGCTGGCGCGACAGGTCGCTATATATCCCGCCACAGCCCAGCCACTGTGACGGGACTTCCCCTGAACTAGGAATTTTTTCTCGAACATATTCGTGGGGATACATCTGATTACTCCTGTGTGGTACATATCCTCGGTAATATGTACTCTAAAATGGCCAATAATGATGATAATAGACTTCATTTCGTCAAGAAACTTATAGTATATTTCCGTGCTGATAGTGAAAACAAAAAAAACAAAATACAAAAAAATAACAAAATTTCTAAAAGATTTTCAAGAACTTTCGGAATTTAAACACCGCACGTACATGCAGACACGGTACATATCCCCGGGGATATGTAACGCAGCCAACGTGTCATAGAGTCATTTGAATCTTGAAATCATTTTTATTGAGTATTCTCGGCGTTCGTTAGACTCAACTGTTATCTTGAAAATGGATTGTAACAATTTCTTCTGTTGATATTACATTTTCGAGTTCTTTCCGCATCGAATACAACATTTGAAATAAAATTGATCGACCCGGGTTACCTAGCTAACAGAATGAATTCCTCGTATTGAACCTGTATGAACCTATAACACAAATTGTTGATCAAATTCGTTCGAGGCATGATGAGACCTTTCCCATATGATTTCAAACTTCTTTCCACCTATATTCTTCATTTTGTATGTAGGAGATTGTGGGGTTGATCTGACAAGATCATATATATATATATATATATATATATATATATATATATATATATATATATATATATATATATATATATATATATATATAGAAAAGAGAGGATTTACAATAAATGCTAGTATCTATAATTCTAGTGTGTGTGAGAAAAAACATAAGTGTGAGCTCAGGAAATGTAACAGGGGAACCATACTATCTTGTATATGATTCAATAATCGAGTGAAAAAAACTGAGGAAAAAACTCGTTTCCCTGTCGCTATTGCACTAGCAATAGCTTGTCTGTTCATGTTGTGTTAGTGTCGTGTGTACATAAAGAGTACCAAAGATTTTTCTGCTTAGCCGCTTCATTCTCTCTTGCATTCCATGATTTCCGAACGAAGACAAGGGAGAAAGGAATGGGGTTTGGGACAGGAATCTGTAACAATGGAAAAAGAAAAACAGCAGAAAAATATTTCAACAATCATACTTCTTATATGTCTAAACATATCTAAGGAAAGATTTCACATAACAAGCAAGGTCATGAAAAGGACTAAGGAGATAATAAAAAAATACATAACCTGCGATATTTCCTCAAATTCCCTCTCTGTTTGACCGAGAGAGCCCCGATGGCCAGGTTCAGTCTTCCAGTGATGCTGATTATGATCTATAGATGTTTTAGAATCATTATGGACCCAATAATTTGGGTTGACATCGCCCATATATTATTTCTTCGTGGAACTTGTTCAATTTAAAGAAAAATTTGCGAAAAAATTTTGACAGTCGTTCGAAAAATAAGACAAATGTCTCAGTAAGAGGGGAAGATCAAATATTCGTTGGAACACCGGGTATATATATTTTGTCCCGTCATAAAAATTCCTGAAACAATTTTCGACCTCAATGAAAATCAATACAATCAAAATTTCAGGAAAAAAGGGACGTTGACACAAATTTTAGCAATCGACTAAGGATTTAGAGTAAATATTCTAAAGAACCTATAATTTTCAGTTCAATTCGGTTCAAATGCCGAGAAATCAATTTAATCTTTCAAGACAATAAATACTTAATTTTAGTGAAATATGTTCACCAGGAATAGAATTACTGATGTATTAGGGTTTCAAACAATTTACAGATCACAAAAACAAATAATAAGTAAAAACTCAAAAACTAGTAGAAAGCAATATAACTTTTATATTCTTTAAACACACTGTTATCTTATATTTTCATTTTTTCAAGGTTACCAGTACTATCCTAGAACACTCATGATGGGAGGATACTATGGTATGCAGCCTATGAGATTTCCCCAATTAAATCCCCAAGACAACGAATACATCCCATCCGATTCCGAAGGAGAATTTAGTGATGAATCAGTTACTGTAAATTCCTCGGCTGCAGCAGAAGAAGGAAATGTATCAAATAATGAGAATTCTAGTAATACTCCAAATAAAAATGAAGTAGCTGTCCCGAAAAGAGTGGCTACCAAAAAACCAAAAAAACAACCAGAACCAGAAGATGATAATTCCAACTTTCCATTTGGTCAAGGTGGTTCTAGTCTCTTCAATACCTTCTTTCCAATCATGCTGGGAGGTACTTCTGGCAGGGGAAAATCAGGAGAAGACAACGACTCGCCTGGAGGAGCTACAGCCATTGCTAATAGCTTTAGTACTGGAAGGGGAGGAATCGCTAGTAGTCATGCCACTTCATTTGGGGACGTTTTTTTAAGTCCTGCTTCAAGGAACAGAAATAATAAAATAAGAGATGCTATATAGAACAATCCATGCATTTTAGTTTGTATTTATTAAAACTATTGAAAAATAAAATGTGATAGCATTTTACAAAAAAAGTGTTGCTCAAAACCTATGTTTTCACCTAAATATTTTATAAAGTACTAGGATTATCATAGATTCCTATTTTGTATATTGTTTGAATCTACAATAAAATTCGTATAATGGACTATGTTTCATTTTCCAACAAAATTCGCATATCCTCACTAGAAAATATTTCAAAAGTTACTGCAACTAATATATTCTGTTTTAGTATTGCAAGGTGTTACATTACAAACTCTTACAACAGGAACTCTCAAAAAATTCTCAAACAGGGTACATCATCCCAAACGATCCACCCTGTATATTTTTCCGCAAGTTCGTCGAAGTTCTTTACAACGGTATATGAGAAAAAAAATTCAAAAGAATCTTTCTTGAGAAAAATCAATTTCATTTCAAACGAACCATGAAAATTTAGGCTATTTTCAAGATTATTGAAGAAAGTGAAATCAAATCAAATTTTATTTCGAAGGGAAACCATTCGAGGGTATTTAGCGCTTGTGTGCATTAAACAATAAATTCACCTACTTTCAGATAATGATAGTAAGTTTTGTGATCATGTATTTTGAAAACCCGTTTTACAAATAATCCCGAGAGGATTTCAAATGTTCAATCGCCCTTCATTTTTTTTTCATTTTTTCAATACAAGCATATTTAGCGTAATTCCACGACACTTAACATCATTACACTGACGTAGATCATCCGAATCCTCAGACTAAGACGAAAAAGACTGCATTCAAGAGGTTACCAAAAAAAAAGAATCTAGCAGGTTCGAATTAGGTGATCGGGCAGACTACTCCATGAAACCACTTTTTCCAATCCAACGACCAGTTTTCCTATTATCGATGGATCAATCTCATTTTGAATTAGGTGGTTTCCCAAAATTCCAACTCAAATATACAACTTTTTCGGATATTGGGAGTGGGTTTTTCCGAACACATCAGGAATTGTTTCCGTCGAAAATTAACACTTATACCGGTAAAAGTCTTCATGCATCGCCAGAAAAAGAAACGTTGAACAAGGAATGTGGGTTATTGTCGATACACTTGGCCATGATTCCGCAAAATTCTTGCCTTCGATGCAAATCAGCATCTTAAATGATGATTCTTAAAACAGGGCTGATCAGCAATGATCTCAATTCATGATTCTTCACGTATTAATTTAATTTTGTAAGCATGGAACTTGTATTCATCCAAATTCTAGAAGTGTTGGATAAGACGGGAAGCTGCAGAAATTAGTCGTACAGATTGCGTGTTTGGCATAAGTTTGACGTGCCAGAATACCGAAACAGCTGCTGCTTCATCATTCACAATTCGAGTGAGCACCCTTTTTTTAATCATCACTAAACTCATTGTATTAAATTTGGATATGAAATCCATTATGGAGACCGTTACGTCAAGATGGTTTTGGATAAAATATCCTTGCAGGCTCTTATGACAATTATTTGGTAATGAAGGCTTATAAGCTCCGCACGCTCTTACAATGTACACACTAAAATTATTTTTAAAATTTCAACCAAATCACCAATCATTGTTTATCAATGCCTCGAATGAACAAACGAATTATAGAATAAAAATCTTGCTACTAAGAACAGAAATGCAAAGCAATTATTTTCATTTAGTTTTTTAAACATGGTTTGGGAGAAATTTCTTATGAAATGAGAAAAAATTACAATTCAAATAAAACAATTTAAACCTTTTACTGGTTGATGCACGCAGGCGCTGACTACCCACGAAAGTTTCCTCTTCAAAACAAAAATCGATTTGTTTTCCTTCTATTCAATAATCCTTTGAAAATAACCAAAATATTGAGGGTGGCGCAGCGTGTTGAAGAATAAAATTTTTATCGAAAAAGATTCTTCGAAATTACTTTTCTCATAGACCATTGTCGACATCATCGAAGAGCTTTCAAATGAGATATCGCTCGTCCCTTTGTCCTTTTCAATTTGAGGGGTTGAAGCGTCCCTTCTTAGAGGGATACTCGTTCAAACATCAAGTATACGTTAAAATAGGCCCCCCAAAGAAAATCATTCGACTTGATTCGTAAATTTTTCCAATCACTTCGGCATAAGAAATATATAGTGTGGCTCGTTTCAAATGAAACACCCAGTATTGATAAAATACTAATTCGACGTTTATTATTAAAGGAGACCATCATACTCACATTGTCATATATAGAAAACCTTCTACTCGCGAAGAAACTGCAATTTATCAAGAAATTGTGAATTATAATCCTGCCTGTGTTAGTATTAACTCAATAATTTCAAGCTTTGGGTAATATTTTATAAGAAAAAAACGAGTCATACTATCATCTAATTTTATTGAAGAAAACATGAAAATGATAGCACTGCATAATTTTTCAATCACTCGAGGATGGGCGTATCAATAACTCCTGAAACAAAAAGAGTACATCAGAAAATGTCTCCTCCTAGATGGAGATTAACTATAATTTCTTTGACTATTTAAGCATTTATGTTGTTATACAGGGTGTTAAATAAAAGTATGTCACAACTTGAGGAGGTAAATATACGTGCAATTTTAAGAAAAATTGTTCATATAAGCATATTTTCGAGATATTCAGCCCAAATTTGGAAGGCAAGCTATTTTTCACAGCCTCCATCATCACACGTCCTAAATTGTAACTAGAATCTACAACCTGTTTTCTTTTCTGGAGCCATGTCTTCTTTGGTCCGTTCAAACATTTTTGCAGTACACCACTGATCAGCGTAAGTACAATCAATTTCCGCCATCATCATTCAATTTAGAAACTTTTTTGACACCTGTAATTTTTTCGTATCTCCAACCGTTTTCGAGTGAAAAATTATTCAATTCGAATTATTTGAATTGTATGTACTCGATAGGTATGCCCAAAATTTGCTTTCATTTTGATAGCTCGTCTTCTGAGACTCAACTCATACTTATTAAATATTAAACTAAAGAAAAGAACAATTAAAAACTAAATAAATTGCTGAAAGTGTCCTCCTTCTGCCAGAATACAGGCATCTGTCCTCTTTGAAATATTCCTGGGGTATTTCTTATCTTGTCACAAGAGGTTATTATTCGATTTCTCAATTCTTAGCTTTTTACAATAATCATTATTGGGCTGAGGATAACTCCCATTGTATTGGGAAATCTCATCATCAAGAACAATTCTCACAAAATGTCCGGATCGGAATAGTTGGAAAGTATTTGATTGGGCATTTTTTTTGCCTAACAGACTAAACGGATCCGCTTATCGGCAATTTCTTGGGGAGGAATTACCTTTATCGCTCAAGGATGTGCCACTTTTGGTGAGAAACATAATGTGGTTCATGCATGACAACGCACCAGCACATTTCAGTGGAGAAGCTAGGGAATTCTTGAAAAATACTTTCAACAGGTCGGGGTGGGCCAGAATATATACACTCGGAGGCAAAATTAGCGGAACACTCGAAAATTTAACCAAATTCAAAGTCCGATATTTTTCCTAATTCTCAACCGATTTAGATGATTTTTTCGGCAAGTTATAGATCAACTCTTCTGCTTTGTAGAAATTATAAGAGAAAACAAAGAAATTTGAAGAAAAATTTTATACGGGGGCAAAACTAAAAGTGTTTTTTTTGTCAAAAATGCGTAACACCCTGTGGAATTTCTTGGTCCGAGTTGAAACGTACAATATCATGGTCTGTCAAGACACATCTTCCTACAGTATTGCACTTCTTGTTTTATGCATTTATCTCTATTTTTACAAGAGATATCCAATTTGAAGCGAAAAGTCACAAAATTCAAGAATTTATTTTTAATCTTGCGTAGGTCCATAACATTGGAGGTTAGCCAAAAAATAAAATCAAAATTAGAGAAGCGGAAATCTAACGAAATGAAAATTTTATAAATTCACTGGCCAATTTCACGCTCCGGGAGAACTCGAAGTACACTGGAAAAATCGTTGATTTTGCAGATTTATTTTTGAATTTTTTTGTGTGGCACTCTATAATAATTATCATTCCTGTCCAAAATTGAGAGCAGGTGTGTATCCTGGCGATACACTCGTGAAATGAAATGAACATGTTGAGAAAAATGTTCATGATGACCCACAAAAAAAAACATTTGATTTTAGTAGCAAGTATGACCCCCCCGAGCTCTTATTACAGCGCGCATACAATTTCGCATACTCCCAATGATGTTGTCTATCATCTGTTGAGGTATGTTGTCCCACTCTGCCACCAAAGCCAATGTCAGCTCTTCAACGTTGCCTGGATTCCGTTGTCGAACCCTTCTTCCAAGAATGTCCCAAACGTGTTCGATCGGGTTTAAATCCGGTGACCGCGACGGCCAGTCGATTCGTGTGATCCCAACTTCATTGAGATATTCTATCACGATGCGCGCAGTATGAGGGCGCGCGTTATCGTGCATAAAAAGGAATTTTTCCCTATGTAAGGAGCAAAAGGCACAACATGGGGCTCCAAGATTTCTTTTATATACCGATGGGCATTAAGTGATCCATTGCCAATAATCTCCAGTTCTGTTCGTACTCCCAAGCATATGCCACCCCATATCATAACTAACCCTCCACCGTATTGCTCAGTTCCTGTGAAGTTCGCTTGATTGTACCGTTCCCCTGGATGCCTCCATATTCTATCTCTACCATCCACGAAATTCACACAATATCGGCTCTCATCACTAAATAAAACTAGTCTCCACTGATTGATTGTCCATGCTACATGCTCCCTAGCAAACGCCAATCTTGCTACCCGATGGGCTCTATCGAGTCTTGGTGCTCTTGCTTGCGCGTATGATCGCAGACCAACTTCATTTAATCGTCTTCTGACTGTCCTCACACTGACATTAATGTTATCCATTGCTTGTAAAAGGTTAAGTGCCTGAACAGCAGTAAGACGAGGATTTCTTATAGTTTGATTGAAGATGAAACGGTCATGTATAGCGCGGGTTGCCCGATTTCTTCCTTGTCCTCGCCTCCTCACGTACAATCAAGTTTCCCTATAACGTCGGTAGATTCGATGGATAACCGACGTCGAGACACCCAACATGGTACCGACTGAGCGGTAGGTGCGCCCTTCCTCGATCAATGTAACTGCCCTTGCTACTGAGGTTGGTGGTAAATCTCTCATTCTGAATGAAAAATACCGTTTCGAATCGTAAACAGTAAAAAAATCACAAAACACCGCAACCGATCGAATTGGTATCAAATCAAAGAATGGAAAACTCCCATTCTTTAAACAAGTGCAAATGTGGTCATATACAAAAAAACGTGTGTTGTATTTCATATTTGATAAAAAAAGGTGTGCACATGTGTAAATGAAAAGTTTTATCAATGGTCCCAGAATCCGGTTGTGTATTTTAATACCTACCGACTGTTATCTCCTATGAATTCCTAATATTCACCAAATTAACCAAATTGTCATCAATAACTAATGCAATTCGAACATTAAAATCGCAAACGACAATTTCGACACGCCGAAGTGATAATAAGAAAATTCCAAATTGATAGACGAATTTTAATGACAATTTCTTGATTCAATGGAATTTCTCCAAAATAGTGATTTTCCACTTGAAATTAAATATATTTTGCAAAAAAAAGAGATAAACGCATGAAACAAGAAGGGCGTTACTGTAGGAAGATGTGTCTTGACAGACCATGATATTGTACGTTACAACTCGGACCACGAAATTCCACAGGGTGTTACGAATTTTTGACAAAAAAAAAACACTTTTAGTTTTGCCCCCGTATGAAATTTTTTTCAAATTTTTTTGTTTTCTCTTATAATTTGTACAAAGCAAAAGAGTTGATCTATAACTTGCCGAACAAATCATCTAAATCGGTTGAGAATTAGGAAAATATCGAACTTCGAGTTTGGTTGAATTTTCGAGTGATCCGCTAATTTTGCCTCCGAGTATATATATATATATATATATATATATATATATATATATATATATATATATATATATATATATATATATCACATACCTCATTATTTCATCATCGGCCTCTTTCATTCATTAATTGAAAATTCAAACCTATCCATTCGGAATATCGCAGATATTCACAATTCTATGGTGAAACAGGTTTGTCTATGTGCTCCAAAGATTTCATACATTCAATTTTTGCGTTATAAACAATAGAGTTCACTCCTTAGAATATAGATTGTCCTTCTTTTGTGACATTATTTCAACTATTCCATCTTATTGATGTGGATTCATTCAGTTCTGTGTTTGGATTATTCAATCAATAGCATTGATTTTGCTAGGATATCCTTTTTTCCTGAGAGCATTGTCGACATAAGGTAAAGTAGAAGGTTGACGAGATTATCCACGCAAGATTGGCCACTACGGAAACCACTGTGTGAGTTATGGTCTTTTTTTTCGCACCAGCGTTGTAATAAGGTGCGCCAGTGAAAACCGGATGATATTTTTTCCATTATAACTTTCGCAATTTTAGAGCTAAATCATTCGATCTTGCTTCATTGGAAAGCTCAAGGACTAGGTCTTTTAGGAATTGTATCGAAATTTCACTTTTTTACCTCATGGCGTTGGCACTCCTGAAGTTGTTGTGTTTTTCATTGATGTTCTAGGAAGACAAAAAACTATATTTCACTTGAAGCAACCTAAAAATTGATTTCAATGGCCGACTTTCTCAAATATCAACAATTTTTCCCGTGCATTAAAAAATTTTCGCCGTCTCAATGAATCAACTAGACTGAACCCTTCCCATCATTTTGAGGGATCGAACAGGAATATTGATTCAGAATTGTGCCAGTTCTTCTCACGAGTTTTTTGAGGTTTGGCATCTCTGACATATGGGAAACAGTCAACCTGGTTCCTGGAGTTCTGATAGGGCTGAGTGCTAATGCAGAAATTCGCTGAATGTTATCCTGACATTGTCAATTGTGTTTGTCATACAAAAAATGTAGAGTTGATGCTTGAAACAGATTATGAAAAAGGCGAGTACCTGTGTTCCAACCATTCTAGCTGCACCAGTACCTGGTCTTCTTCTTAATGGCCCTATTGTCCGAAATTTTTCCTCAAGATCACAGATTGTACTTCTTTTATAATTAAAGGCTGCAAATTGGCGTAATATTTGCCTAGCAGTATAGCCACGCACAAATAAACATTCAATGAAACGCTTATTCTCATTTGTAAAAGCCATTGTTAACAATTTCAAACGTCAAAAACAAGCACCACCAAGATAAAATTCGAGTTCAAACCAGATGTTGTCTAAAACTCGATGACATTTCATTATGTTTTGTTTATCATAGAGTTAATGCATGCAGTTTATGTTCAGAGGTTTCACAACGGGGGGTGCATATCATGGTGCAAAACAGAAACATTATTGACAACAACTGGCACAATTCTGAATCAATATTCAAGTTCGACTCCTCAAAATGATGGGAAAGGTTTAATCTAGTGATTGAATTACGCAGTTGATTCATTACGACACCGAAAAATGTTTTAATGCGCAGGGAAAATTGTTAATAGTCGGTCATTTTGAATTTGAACGGAAATCAAATTTTAGGTTGGTTTTAGTAAAATATGGTAATTTGTCTTCTTAGAACAACTATGAAAAACACAACTACTTTAAGAGTACCAACGCCATGAGGTGAAAAAAATATTTCGATTTCAGCTGAAAATCAGAAAGAAAAAGATTCTTCACGCTACGTTTTTACCAATTATTGGAATATTTTCAAGATCAATATGTTAAATTGTTCAGAGAAGACTTAATTATCAACTGAATTTTCCATACAAAATTTTTAGAAAAAAAAACGTCCCAGTGATTTTGAAATATTGTTCATTTTCAAATGAGTTAGCCATATTGGATTTCACCGTAAGTGAAATTTCGATACAATTTCTCTGGAGCACCCTATACTTTTTATAAGAATTTCGAAAAGCTTGAATACACAAGAGGTGATTGGAATAAATCTGAACGTTTTTCCATCAGATTTTTTAATGAAGTGAATAAGTGACTAATTGTAAGTGGGCAGAAAGATACTAAAGATGATGGTATTCGTTGAGTTTCTGGTCATAAATTCATTTTCAATGATAGCCTTGTGAGTAGGTGCATTATCGTGATGCAAAATCCATGAGTTTTGTTTCCACAAATCCGAGCTTTTTCCACGAGTCTACTCTATCAAACGCCACATAACGCTCAGGTAATATTCTTTATTTACTGTCTGACCTTCTTGCAAGAATTCTGAATGCACAACACCGCGATAATCAAAAAAAAAACAGTCAACAATACCTTGAATTTTGATCGCCTTTGATGTGGTTTCTTCGGTTTCGGTTAAGTTGGAAGGCGACATTCCGAAGCTTTTCTTACTGGTTTGCATGTCGAACTCATAAGCCTGTCTCTCATCACCAATTCCAATACGTTTCATGAATGTTAGGTCGGAATTGACTCGTTCTAGGACCGGGGTGCTCAAACGATCGATCGCGAGTGCTTTTTGAGTAAATCTCGAGAAGAAAAACATTTTTGATAACTAGGTAACTAAACTAGAAAAATTTATTACGTAATAAAATAACACTCTGCTAGAGGCAAATGGCGGCTTTATCAAAGGAACGCGCGGTACTTGTCAAAGAAAAGCCGCGTTTTTTATTCTTGCCGCTTTTCTAGAAATTTCGGGCGGCACGTTTGATAGGAACATTCGATACTTTCGTTCACGCCGATATAAATGTTGCGCCTGCAGGAATTGGAGTCATTCTGAATTCTAACTTGAAGGCAATACTACTTCGATACAAAGTTTATTATTAAATAGTACCAAATGAGTGCAGCGAAGAAATCTCAAACGTATCATTTTAATAATGATGTGGAGGAAGCATTTTTCTTTTGTATGTTGAAGGATAAGCGCATTTGTCTCATTTGTCGTGCGTCAGTTGCAATACCTAAGCGTGGTAACTTGGACAGGCATCATAAAACGGTTCATGAACTATGAAAAGGATTTTGCAATACAGAGTGAATTAAGAAAACGAAAAGTACATGATTTGATATTTTGTTTGAAAAGAGAACAAACCATGTTCACAAGACCAAACAAAGCTTCTACGATCACGTCATTTAAAATATCTCATATATTGGCGAAATACAAGGAACCATTCGAAGATGGATCTGTTGTGAAGGAAGCATTCATTGAAACGGGTGAGACATTATTTGCAGATTTTTAAAATAAAACATAAACCATGTCTGCTCTTAAAGAACTTCAGTTATCTCGTTCGACTGTCACAAGGCGTATTGAAGTCATGAGTCAGGACATGGCAGATAAACTAAAACATGATATAATAATCCACCGATATGACAGACACTGCCCAGCTGTGTATTTTTATTTGGATGGTATTCAATGACATATTGGCTGAGGAAAGATTTTTGACAATCATTCCTCTGAAGGGGAAGACCAGTGACGAAGATATATATGACGTTTTCACCAGCAATGGCTGGAAACAAAAACGGTTTTGTGGCATTGTGTCGAGCTGATGAAAATTTCCCTTCATTTTTTTCATTCCATTGCATTATACATCGACAAGTTTTGTGTTCAAAAGTTATAAACACGGAGGAAATTATGGGCATTGCAACAAAAATTGTGATTTTCATCCGTGCACGTAGCTTGCAACGGCGTTTTTTTGAGTCGCAGTTGGAAGATGGGGAAACAGCTGAACACAATGAATTAGTTTTTCACACGGACGTCAGGTGGTTGAGTCGAGGAAAATTCCTAGAAAGGTTTAAAGAATTATTGCCTGAAATAACAGCTTTTCTAGACGAAAGAGGTGATGACACTCAAATATTGAAAAACGAAAAATGGCTGACTGATTTGGCATTTTTGACTGACATCACAATGCACTTAAAACCATCAACTTATAGCTTCAAGGTAAAGAATAAGCTATCATTGAGATGATTAGCGCAGCAAACGCATTCAAAAGTAAATTGCAACTTATGATAGATCAACTGAAAAAAAACGATCTGAAACATTTTCCGTCTTTGAAATCAAGGATTCCTCAGTAAAATTATGATACGTATGAGGCTGAATTATCAAATATTTTGGGACAATTCGAAATGCGTTTTTATGATTGCAGTAAATTGGCAAATATAGCATCATTTATGAGTTATCCTTTTTCATGTAAAAACATTGAGGAATCAGCTACGAAAATAACAAGTCACTCATGTTCTGTTGAAAATGAGTTGGTGAAGATTATATTAGACATACATCTCAAAGCTACTGCCTCTGATATAAATTTCTGGTGTTTTATATCTGAAGATAAATATCCGAATCTAAGGTAAATCGGCCTTCAACTGATGGCAATATTTGGGTCAACTTATTTGTGCGAGTCTGCATTTTCTAAAATGAAGATATTGAAGTCAAAATATCGAAACCGACTAACTGACGATCATATGTCATCATGCTTGCGATTAGCACTCATTGGTTACGTACCATCTTATGAAGCGTATGCTGAGGACATGCAGTGCCACAACATCCAAAGTCACTCCTTAGTTAAGTTTAACACCATAAGTAACTCTTTTGGTTTGTAACAACCAATAAAATCGCAATTTCGAACAACTATGAGTTTTTCCCTTGATATTATAGAGAAGAACCTAACTTAACCTAACCCAAACCTTGACTAAAATAATGTATATTGTGCGGAAAGCTAATATTCAATATATTAAATTCTTTTTTCGAAGAGAAGTTGGGTCTTTTGGAACTAATCGAGCGGTAACACGTTTCATGCCCAATCAATCATTTAAAAAGGTTCGAATTGACTCGTGGGACACAGAAAGTTCATTGTCTATCTCTGTCCAACTTAGACGACGATTTTCAATAACCGTTTCCTTCACTTTATCGATGTTAACTTCATTTGAAGATGTTGATGGCCGACCAGATGCCGGCTGCTGTTGAATGCACTTTACTTTATGCAAGTGTTTTTGATGAGGTCGATAAACCGAAAGCCTTCTGTAACATTTTCAGCGATACAGCACACGAAATTTCATTTGCATTACAAAATTTGAGACAAATTCTTCATTCGATATTTTTATCCATTATAAAAATCGCAAAACAACTCTTGAGAACTGACAAAATCGATCTCAGTAAGCAAATTAAATAACAGATCGCGTTCAAACTCTGCGTCATTATAGAAAACAATTAAGCCAATTTAGCAACAGAAATAATTTTGACAATCGCTATAAGCAGATTTTTCAAATAATCGATTTCAGGTACTTTATTGACAAAACGTCTATACATTTGGAAGAAAAATTCTAATTTTATCCAAATTCACTTATGCTTTCACATTTACAACATTTACAAGTTTGATTATTATACGAAATCCATTAAAAAAATATTTTGAATACGTTCCTCCATTCTAGTCAAAAAAGTTTCCGTAGAATGTTGAAGTAGTTTTTTCACCTAACAATGAAAACAAACTAGATATTGATATATGCCAAAAAATCGGATAATCGAGAAATCCGGAAAAATTCGAATACAAAGGAAGATAGCCGCGGTCTGTTTTCACCAATGAATTTTCCTCAAGAATCGAGGACAGAGATGTGGGAATTATTTTCTCTATTTGCTGTATTTCACATAGCTGCCGTACTGAAACATCGAAAATGGAGCACTCTCACAGAGTGTTCAATAATAGAGGTCAAATTTTCCCTAGATTCAAAACTCATTATTTTTCATATTTCAAGTAGAACACCCTGTATATAATAACTGCAGAAGAAAGACAATTCCAATATTCATTGATATGTATAAGGAGTCTCTATACCTTTTTTCAATAGATTCGGAGTTAAGAATGAGTTTGCATTTTATGCTAGAGGTTTCACATAATTTTACAACAAAATTATGAAAGATGGTCTGAATAGGAATAATATCGGAAAAAAGATGTTCAAAATGGCGCACACAATTTTTTGTTTTTTATTGATGATCCTCAATTTGTTGCTGAAATATTCTTAATACCAATCATTACTTTCTTCAAGATAATATTTCAATAACACCTACTTCTTCTGTACAGAACTATCCGGATTTAAAGGCTAACACAAGTTGACATATTTATTACTAATTGGATCTACCTGAATGATCGTCATCGTCATAATCGGCAGTTTCGAACTCTGCTGTCCATCCTCTACCTCCATTATGAACGGAAGATTGATAAGTCACTGTTATTCTTCTATCAGAATATAAAGTAGCTGGGTCATCCTAAAAATCAATATTTTGTATTTATTGTTTCAATAGTACGTTAGCTTACCTGTTTGCAGAATTTATGAACATTTCCAAGACCGTTGTCATAAGTTGTGACATTGAGAAAGTTGATGTCACATGCAGCTTGAATGTCGAAAACTGAAAATCATTTAAAAAATTAAAAAATTTTCAAAATTCAACAAGAATAATATTACTTGGTAACTTTAACCGTAATCTGGATCCAACTGGGCCCGTTATTTCCCAAGTACACAATGTATCATTTCTATAATCATTAGGATACATTGGACTTGTGAATGAACCAGAAAAATCGTAGAAACTTCCTCCACATCCCCTTCCCTTATCTGTTGCTGCGTAACTCAGACGAATATTCAGTTGTGAGTAATCTTTAACAGAATGAATTTTCAGCCAAACCTTATTAGTTTTACTAAACCTTGAATTCATTAGCTCGTAACCGCACCATTTTCCTAGCTGATTATCTTTTGTCATGTCACCATCAAAAAGCTAGAAAAATTGTACATATTAATTCACACATCTTGAAAATTCTAACCTCACATTACCGTTAATGAATCACCATCACAGTCACGTGAATATGAACTGTAAAATTGTGAGAAATAAAGTGATATTGTCTTGTTGCTTGAAACAGTTATGCCAATTATGCAATCTTTATCTTCACCCATCGTCATAACTAGTTTTCCAAAATCTCTTGTGTAATTTCTGTTACATCCTGCAAAATCATTCATATTAGTTACTTATAATAAGATAATTACTATATAACTAAAACTATCATACGCCGCGTTTTGAACGGGACTGTCCCTTTTTTCGTTCAACTGTCCCATGGTCCCCAAACAATATTACAATTACAAACCGTCTCGTCGTCGACAATCGGTGATTCCCCGTGGTGCTGGTAATATTGAATAACATTTGAAAACTGATAAACATGAAATGCTGATCATGATGCTGCTTTCAGTTTTTCAATGTTGAACTTCTTCAAGAATTCATTAATTGTATTACAATTATAAACAGGACTTCAAACCACAGTAACAGGGAAAATATATCCTTTCGTAATTCGATTTTTTCAACTTTGCGAAGGTGTTCAAGTAAAAATTCAGAAATTAAAACAATGTGTCATAGTATCATAAGAGATTTTATTGAAAATCAGGATTGAAATCTCGGTCTCTCGACCATCTTCAGCTGACAAAAAGTATTGAACTAAAGTTGAAAATACATACATATCGGTAGGTACAAAATTAATAAGGTGCAAACAAGAGGCAATCAAATAATTATGATAAAAGCAGGTACTATTTAATGATTTCAAATTGAGACGAATAAGTCGGGCCACACTGGTCGTTCAGAACATTGTCTCTATGGGGGGTTTGTTGCAGTTTGAAAATTTCGAATGATTCCAAGAAGTCTAACTTTCGTCCTTTAGGTATCCTGTGAATAATTTTAAGTTGCTTGCTAATGTTCTCAGGTTATTGTAATCTGAGTGATCTCCATACATCTCGTTTTGAATGAACGAACAGTTTGACATATATAGACGCCTTCACAATCCATACAGGACAACTTATGGACTTCGGTATTGTCAAATTTATCAATTTTATGTGGGTCTTGAAAGCTACTTTTTCATTCTGTTTTGAAATAACATTTGCAATATTTTCGCTGATGTGAACTAAAAATTGATCTAGTGGTATATCGTCTACATATTGAAACACACCCAACTCCGGTTAATGAAAGACGAAGCAAAATACATCGCTTTTCTATAAATTGCAATACCTGAATTAATTTAGTTTCTTCCCCATATTAATTACACCTGAGACCGACTGAAATCGGTCAAATGAAAAGCCATGTGATCGTCTAGTACCTGAACTTGCCTTGAAGTTCTTGTTATAAAATAGGACCCTTTTCTTTGTTGTGTTGTGTGTTTGTAGTAATCTAATCAACAAGTTCTTTTATGTGAGGTTTGATGTGATACGACCAATTCTTGGTCGCTTATACCATAGGTAAGGAAATTAGAAAATCAAAAACAGATTCGGTAACAATATCTATTTAATCGCAGCATTGGTATTAAATTCTTATCCTTGCAATCTTTGGCGTCTTTGAATGAATTTAATTAAATATCAGATCATTAAGATAGAGGCCCAATTTGCCCTCACTCTTATTCTGAATGGAATTCCGATATAAGATTTTTAAAGACAGGCCTAACCAGCCCTTACCCATCTTATGAGTGGTAACTGACTCTATCTAAGGGTTTTGGTTTCTGAAGAGGTCGTTGTCCTGATACTCCAAACTCTGGAAGATTTGCTTTTAAAATTCTAAGGAACACGTCCACAGCTAACAACTTGCAAGCGTTAATTCGCTCGCGTATTTTCAATCGAATTCAGTAATTCGTATAGTATTAAAACGGTAAATATGGAAGTAGAGGTAAGCCCGTAAAGCCATACGTGGTTCTTTCTGTTCAAATTTTTGTTTTGTTTTGTTGCGCAATATTAATCATATTATGTCACTGACTGCGGATCATATTCTATTCCCATATCGCGGATTTGCCAACCAGGGAATCATGTCCTCTGATCATACACCTGTATGTACCACAAACGTCCCATACATTCCACCAACTCAGACATTCTTCAAAACTTTCATACCGACAACATACAAGCCTCAATGTCTGTGGGTTCCGACATGCGTATCGTCCCCAAAGCCATTTATTTATACTAATGAGTCATGATATAATTTGTAGGCAATTATTATACCTGTTTGCAGGGAAAGTTCCCTTATTGAGCTCAAGAGTATCGGACATCAAATCAATAACTTAAAAATAAGATCTTCCCCATAGTTGGATACAATGAAAATATAAATATCTTCGTTACAGTTTGAGTATGTTCTGCTCATAAAATGAGATAAATAGAAATACTGAATGAATGGATTATGATATTTCAAATAGATAATTGGCCCATTTATAGAAGTAAAGCTAAAATGAATATTAAATGTTCTCACATTCAAATGTATCATTCATCAGATTTTAAGCGAAAGATTTGGATAGGCTAAACGGTTTGGTAACATTTCAATAAGATCAATTTTTCTGAGTTATAAAATTAAAGTTTCAAATCAATTTTAAACTTCATAACATCTCATATTCAAATAGTTACCAAGTTATTGGAATCACTATACAATAGGTTAATTGCGTTTCAATAATGCTGCTAGTTAGATAAACGAAGATTGAAATCAATATTAACGTAACTGAGTACATTTCATATAGTTTTTCAAATTTGGAGAACAACTGTGAAAATCAATATCAAATAATTTCAGTACACTTCTAAATTTTGCCGAGTTATGAAAACAAATGTTTTAAATTAGTCTATGGAAATAACTTTTCAAATAAATATTAGAAAATGTCAGTGCAGTTCAAATAGATCATTTGCCAAGAAAAATTACATGAGAATAATTTGGAAATTGAGAAGTGATTATTTTAACTCGTCCTCAGTGCGTTTAGAAATAACGTAGCATATACAGAAGAAATTCGTAAAGATTAGATATTGGTCAGAAATTGTGAGAAAAGATTCGGAAAATATTTACCTGTGGGACACAACTGGAAGTGCAATTCCTCTTCCCCTGTCGGGCTTCACGGAGGAAATAATTCGCGTCTTCCATACTTCTAGACTTATGTTACGCACGATTAATGCACTTCAAATTTAATTCCGATTCACACGAGTGAGTTAATTCACAGAACTTCGAAAACTGAATAACTGAATAATAAAAGTAACTGCACATCTGAAGAAAAAAATAACTGAATATCTGAAGAGGAAAAATAAATGAATAAATTCCCTCAATGTCGCGATCGCGCCCCTTATATATGCGTGGCCCAGAAGCCCTTACACCCGCACTTCCCTCTGCCCTTAAGACTGAAGTACCTGTTACATAGTCACTTAGAAACGCGTTCCTTCGTCGCGACGTGGGAATTGGTGTTTTAGAAAATGCCAGATGTTGTCTGGAATCGTGGATACGAAAGGGTGTTTTGATGAATGTCGGTGATAACGTCGAATATCGCCTACGCGGGATTAGATAAATTCCTTCGTTACGATTGTTACGCTTTTGGGTGATTTTAAGCTGCCTTTAAAATACGTAATATTTTACTGTATTGAGAGTTTAAAATGAAATTATTGAATCATTCTGGAAAATGACCGTCTTTTCACTGTAATTTTGAATTAAGATAAACTATATGAAATGTTATGTAGTTAGATGTATAAAATACAGTTATCAAAGTTGAGAATGAAATTCAATTAGATGAAAATCAAGAAATATATGGATAGTTTTAGCCAATGAACGAAAAAAAATTGGCCCTGGTTCTGGGTCGTCTCAATATCTATACCTAAAATGTACTAATTTCGATTTGGAGGAATTTAATATGATTTCTTCAATATACGCCATGAAAATATCAGCTAGTGAATAATAATAATAATTTCTTTATTTCATTCACTCTACAGCATACGTATTTGTTTATATACAATATGGAACAACTGTGACAATGAAACAAAGACGAAAAATTGAACTTAATATTATTCTTTATACCTAATTAGGCAATAGAAAGCCATTGAAGGTAGCCCTTGTGCATGGTTTTGATATGCGGTAAGTATTTAACAAGAAAGACTTAGTAAGAGAAATTCAAAATTTAAGATTCAATCGATACAGAACACGAAAAAAGAAAACGAAGAGAAAGAAAAACAACCATTCCCAGTGAAAACAACATTATTATTTTTTTTGTAGGCGGTCGATTTTGATCGATCTATCTTATCGGGGCATTTTTAATGTCGACTATAGATAACATCAATGAGCGTTAATTCGATAGTAGCCATTTTTTAACATTTTTCTTGAACAAATTTATAGAAACTGAATTTTTTAATTCTAAAGGTAGCATATTAAATGCTCTGGGCGCCAGAAATATGAAACATCTCTGACCTATTGTCTTAGCCATTCTAGGAAGCAGATAGCTTCCTGTTGCATATCAGGTTCGAAAACCATGAGAAATTAAATGATCCTCATTTCTATTGCTTACAAAATACACAAGCATTCTACTACAAAAAAGCTACCTCAAATCTAGTAGCTCAGCTTCATGAAATAATTCGTCTGAGAGGTAAGTAGTACTTCTTCCTAATATACATTTAATGACTCTTTTATGTAATACTACTTTCTTTAGGTAGCAAGTATCTAGACCACCACATACAAGGATCCCATAAACCAACAAAGACTGAACTAAAGCCGAGTAGAGGACCTTCAATTGAGTTACATCACAGACTTCCCTACAGTATTTGAATAAAGGTAAGAGACCCCGTAGTTTCTTTGACACTAATAATACGTGAGAGTCCCATAAAAGATGAGAATCCAAACACCACCCCGAGATACTTGACTGATCTTGTCTGTCTTATTTGAATAATATCATTCTCCAATTGAATATTCAAATCATTGATAGCTGGCGATGAGGTTAGATACATATACAGTCTTTTCAGGATTATAGGTGAGACCCTTCTTCCTCAGAAAACTCAAGATCAATTCAAAGTCAACTTCACACTTTTCCTTGAGAGATTTCCAGGAAATATCCCGGTAAAGGATTGCTGTATCATCAGCAAAATATATTATTTCCCCAGAGGTATTCAAGACAAAGAGGTCATTAACAAAAATATAAAACAATATCGGTCCTAAGACTGTCCCCTGAGGGACTCCACATTGAACAATTGTCTCAGAGCTTTTGAGCTCAATAATGATCCCATCGGTAGACCGTGGCGTTGTTCATAGAGTTTATTATTGAATTTGAAATAATTCTGTTGTAGGCACACTGGAGCATAAACATGAACTCATCTTGAAAAAAAGGATTAACGTTTGATTTCTTTAAGATGTATGAGACCAATGTAAGGCATTCGTCTCCTGGGATGTTGTAAAACATGTTATCTACATCCAAACTGATTAAATATGATATGATTGGGGTTTGAACCATTTCAATTTTCGTGTTGATTGAATTGAGTTTTATAAAATATTTAGGTGTGAAACTACAACTATTTTTTATTATTTTGCCAATTCATATACTGGGCTATTCATGAATGATATTACTGGACGTATTGGGGCATTGTCGTTGTGATTTTTCATAAAACTGTGAAGTTTTGGAGGTCCGGAATTCATATTCATGAAAAAATTGATTGGTTTTGTTAGTATTATCGGTGAAATTTCTTTTAGAGCTGTTCTTAATGTTTTCTGGATATCTAAGGGTATTTCACTTATGTTCTTTTTTGAAGAAAGTCTGTGATGTTTGATATATATATATATATATATATATATATATATATATATATATATATATATATATATATATATATATATATATATATATATATATATATATATATATATATATATATATATATATATATATATATATATATATATATATATATATATATATATATATATATATATATATATATATATATATATATATATATATATATATATATATATATATATATATATATATATATATATATATATATATATATATATATATATATATATATATATATATATATATATATATTTATGGGAAAATGACTATGGCGTTTGATTTGTCAGCGTTGGTTGAATCTAAATCGTTGCTTTAAATTTTTCATTTCAAATTTGTTGCGGTATCTGTGATTTTTCGATTTGATGATCTTGCGGACGCGGTATTCTGAACATTATCTGACTTTTTCGTAAAACATGAATTCTATGCTTCTAGCAATTTTAATTTCTATAAAAAACTCAATACAATTAACACAAAAAATGAAACAGGTTCAAACTCCAATCAGATCATATTTAATCAGTTTGGATGTAGATAACAAACCCCGATAACAAACCCCGCATAGAGATAATCTTCTGAACGGCCAGCGTGGCCCGCCTTAGTCGTCTCTTTTTGAAATCTTTAAATAATACCTGCTTTTATCATAATTATTTTATTATCTCTTATTTGCACCCTTATTAATTTTGTACCTACCAATTTATATATGTATATATTTTCAACAAGTTCAATTCTTGTTGTCAGCTGAAGATGGTCGAGAGACCGGAATTGCAATCTTGATTTTCAATAAAATCGCTTGTGGTAGTATAATACACAGATTCAATTTCTTATCATCATCATAATTAACTATCACGTAGTACCGCGGAATCAATTAACTATTCAAAAATTTCAGACCACGGCTCAAATTCTGATATCATTATAGATCATTTACACCAAGTATTGATAGATAATAATTTCACAAAAAGATCGTAGCATTTTGATGCTGATATCAATTTTGGGGTTGTAGCTAAACCCGGAACTAATAACGTATTGGCATAATTATAATCATCTCTAAAAAAACCTTGGATAGATATTGGATGTTAAGTCCATATAATTCACAGTGCAATAAAATCTGTTGCAGATTTGATCTACATTCAGATGACGAGAGTAATATTGTAGAAATATATTCATTTCTGTATATTTACATCGTTCGAAATGAGGCTTTAAAGGAGTTTTGCACTGAAGCTGAAATACAATATTATCAAATGGTGAACTACATTAAAACCAGGTGACTTGCGCTTATGCTCGCCTTGGAGAGAGGTTTAAAAATGTACCAGCCTTTAAAAGACTATAAAATTGATTGAAAATGTTTTTAAAATATCCATATAATAAAATACAAACGTTCACTGAACAAGAACAACAACAACAACAAGAACATGGTCCGATTTCGTTCAGTGTACTCTATAGTTTATAAGATTTCGCACGCCCTCTGGTTATAATAACAAGTAGGGTAATTTTTCAAATGGGATTATATTCAAAGGAAATTTCAAAAAAGAACCTCGCCATGTTGATGCGGAACTGCTGAGTCACATAGAAATCAAAGGAAATTCAAAGTAAAACAAGAGCTCTTCAATTATTACACGTCATATGTCATGTCAGGAACTGCTATTAAGATAAATTCATGACGTGACAGAAGGCAAACAAAATTATCAAAATGTAGAAAAATGAGAAACATCGAATGAGAAAATCGACCTAATCGTTTCCAACATCCCAGGAAACGAATACCCTTCATTGATCTCATACATCTTAAAGAAATCAAACGTTAATCTGGTTTTTCAAAGATGATTTCATGTTTTTGCTCAAGTTGTGCCTACAACAGAATTATTTCAAATTCAATAATAAATTCCATGAACAACTTCACGGTCTACAGATGGGATCACTTGTACTAGCTGACATTTACATGGCGTATATTGAAGAAGTCATATTCGATTACTCCAAATAAGAATCATTACATTTTTGGTATAGATATGTAGGCGATATACTTGCATGTTTCATAGGAACCGCTAGACAATTAGATCAATTTTTACTTTACATCAATAGCATTCATCCCAAAATTAAATTCAGACCTAACAATCACTCATAAACACCTCAGAAAAGTGTAGGGAACACTTACCAATATCTTCAAAATATGAATTTGATGATTCGAATTTATAGAAATCTTTTGGTTTTTGTTAGGTTAGGTTAGATTGTATGTATTGTATATAATGTATTCTCAAGAAAACAAAATAATATCTGACTTCTCCAAAGCACCTATTATAAAAAAAAATTGAAATTTTAAAATGACGAAATTTGGTAAAATACAAAAAAAATCCTGAACTAAAATTTTCGAAACGATATATAAGCACTTATATTTTTCAGTACCCAGAAGGTCCACCTCTGTTATTAAGGACACTTTGGCATCGTCGCGGCATGCTCAATATTAAATTGTCTATTAAATTTTGGCCTAAGTCATTCCAAGCCCCCTGAACTGCTAATCGAAGCTCCTGTTCATGATGGAAGACGTTTTGACGCAGGAGATTTCTTTTTAGGGTGTCCCACACATGCTCGATGGGATTCAGATCTGGAGAGCAGGATGGCCACGGTAGAAGATCGATATCATCCTCTTCAAGAACGTTCGAGACAACTCTTGCACGAGGAGGAGGGGCATTATTTTGTTGGAAGAGTGGATTCTGACCCATTGTTTGGAGATGCGGTACCACAACAGGTAAAACTATCTCATTTGCGTAAGAATTCCCCATGAGGTTGTTCTGTATGAAAACGAGGTCAGTTCTTCCACCAAGGCGTATACCTCCCCAAAACATCACTGATCCGGCTCCCTGTCTAACAACTTCTCGAGCATGCAGGAGACGGTTTTGCTTTCCAGGTTCCCTCCATATTTGAATTCTTCCCGAATCGGGATAATAACTAAATCTAGATTCATCACTGAAGAGATTTGTGGCCCACCTCTCTTGATCCCAGTTTACGTGTTCTTGGCACCAAGCTAAACGAGCAGCGCGATTTCCATGGGTCAGTAGTGGAACTCTTAAAGGACGTCTGGAGTGGAGTTGACCTTCGTGCAGTTGATTTCTCACAGTTTGGTCGGAAATTTGTACATTATGAACTCGTGATACCTCTTGAGCTAATTGAGATGCTGTGGTAGTACGATCTCTTCTGGCTTGTAAAACGAAAAATCGGTCTTGGGCGACTGTAGTAATCCTGAAACGACCTGTATGGCGTTCTTCTACGCTACCTGTTTCATTGAAACGCGACCATAAACGGTTTATGACATTTGGGCTACTTCCCAGAGCCCTGGATACTTCCCGTTGTGAGCTCCCAGCTTGGAACATGCCAACGGCTCGTAACATTTCTTCTCTAGTCAAATGTCGTCTTTCCATGGTCGAATCACAAAACTTGAATCTTTTATTTGTGCTTACAACAGAAACAAAGTGCCAACTGACTGATTTCAAACACTGAATACATTAAATGATTATAAAGCAGCGTCGCATCTGCTGCATTTTTAGTTTTTTATAAAAAAAAAACTGAAATATGTTGCGGCACTCTACATAATTTGGTGAGAAATTGATGCAGGTGTTCATTTCTTTAAAAAAATTATACATATCGATCGTTCTGGATACGATATATCGATATTCAGAAGTGTTCCCTAGACTTTTTTGAGGTGTTTATAAATAACCCACTAAGTTTTGATATATATTGAAAACACACCTTTACTGATATCTGCATACCTTATGACTCAACTGACCCAAAATCTCATAAATATGCTGCCTTTAATTCAATGATTCATAGGGCTTTCTCTCTGCCATTATCCGCAGAAAATATGTCCAGGAAAGTGTCAACTATTAAAGAAATAGCTAAGAACAAAGGTTATCCCTCAAATATAATAAACAAAATGATTCGAAAAAAACAAACAGAAATAGCATATCATACTATTTACCCACGAATAGAATCAACTAATACAGATAAATATATTTCATTAACATATTTTGGCTCTATCAGCGCAAAATTTTGCAAATGTTATTTCAAAACAGAATAAAAAAGTCGCTTTCAAGACCCACATGAAACTCTCGCAGGAATTTTTCATTAGTAGAGATAAAACTGATAAATTTGACAATACTGGAGTCCATAAGTTGTCAAATATGTATTGTGAAGGCGTCTATATAGGTCAAAATTGTCGTTCATTCAATACGAGATATAAGGAGCATCAGTCAGATTACAATAACCAGAGAACAGACAAATCCGGTTTTGCTTCACATTGTATCGAAAATGACCATCATTTTCCGTCCATAGATCCACTTAAAATTATTCACAGAATACCTTAAGGACGAAAGTTAGATTTCTTGGAATCAATCGAAATTTTCAAACTACAACAAATCCCCATAAAGATAATCCTCTGAACGACCAGTGTGGCCTGGCTTATTCGTTTTGATGCTGATGTCAATTTCGGGATTGTAGCTGAACCCGGAACTAATAACGTATTAGCATGATTATAATCATCTCTGAAAAAACCTTGGATAGATATGGCATGTGAGGTCCATATACACAGTGCAATAAAATTTGCTGCAGATGATCTACATTCAGATGGCGAGAGCAATATTGTAGAAATATATACAGTTTTGTATATTTACATCGTTCGAGTTGAAGCTTTAAAGGAGTTTTGCGCTGAAGCTGAAATACAATTATCAAATGCTGAGCTAAAGTAAAACGAGGTGACTTGCGCTCATACTCGCCTTGGAGAGAGGTTCAAAAATTTACCGAGTATTTTTCGAGCATTGAACTAAAAAATCGATCAAACCCAGATTAAAAGAATATACAGAAGCTTTGCCCTACATGATTTCATGTAGAAGATTTTGAGAATGTAAAATTGATTAAAAATGTTTGAAAAATATCCTATAATGAAATACAAACGTTCACTGAACAAGAACGATAGTCCGATTTCGTTCAGTGTACTCTGCAGTGTATTAGATTTTAACTTCCTCTAATAGCGCGTTCGACCAATGCGGGCTATAATTCGTCGAAAGCATCAAGTAGCAGGAATAGATTAAGTATAAATGATAGGGCCATATAGTATTTGATTTGTTGTACTATCTTCTCCTGATGATGCCAAGTTAGTTCGCAAAATGCACATCAAGTTCAAAAGTGAAGTGATGTACAGTGTTTCCAGCATGATACAACGCTGAAGATTGCAGTCCCCAGATTTATCTTGTTGTATTCTTCCTTTAATACTCGCATATCATTCTTTACTAATATTGAACATAACAAGTAGGGTAATTTTTCAAATGGGATTACATTCAAAGGAAATTTCAAAAAAGAACCTCGCCATGTTGAGGGGAACTGCTGAGTCAGATAGAAATCAACGGAGATTCAGAGTAAAACAAAAGCTCTTCAATTATTACACGTCATATGTCATGTCATAAACTGCTATTTAGAAAAATGCGTGAAGTGACAAGGCGAAAAAAATTATCAAAAGATGAAAAAATGAGGAACATCAAATGAGAAAATCGACCTAATCGAGCATTCTACATGAAACCTGAAGGAAACCATAGTATTAAAATGAGTGCATTTCTTTCCACACTCTATAGTAAATTTTTGTGCTTTCATTGCCTTCTAGTGTGAAGTCTTCGCCTATACTAATTCAAGTGTTTTGTTAATTTTACCTAAAGATTTCCTCTCGATATTCTAGCTTATATAAGACTCTGAATAAAAGTTTTTATGAAGATGACATTCCGAATGAAACTATTACCTGCTTTCTGATATTCCAATTTGAATCCTTTTCCTCTATTCGAGCCGAATTTACTCTGGAAAATAACACTCACTGCACTTGTGGTAGTATAATATTCAAATGGTTTATTATTTCTTCCGCAGAAAGAATGTACACCCATCAACCATTCCTGAAAAAAACAACGGAAGCTTAGTAACTCTGATAGAAAACCAATATTTACAGTGAAGAAGGAGTAGAATCCAATACTTACATAACGTGAGGAACTTTTTCCTCTTCCAGAAAAAATAGTAGAAGGACCCAATCCTTGGCCATACACTGATTGTTGCTGAAACATTTCCATTCGTAGTATACTTTATCAACATATTTCAAGAAATACTAACATTTCCGTTTTCAATTTCTACGATATCGTTATTGCAACTCTTCATGGTAAGCTCCTCTGTGCCTTCATCGGATAACTCAAAATCTATGAACCTTAAAACGAACGTTTCATACTCGGTAGTTTCCAAAAGCCATCTACATCTTATATTTTCTGGATATTGATTGGGATAACCAGGCGAAGTTAAAATTTGGGCGTCTTTAGTGACATTCAATACTGATTTTCCACATACAGCTGTAAGAAGCAACTTAAAGCATGATAGACTGAATGAAGAAATAATACAGTGTGAAAATAAAATTGATTTACAATAATTATTAGATAACCTCCAAGTTTCATGCAAAACGCTTGAAGGGGTCAATTTGGATTTCATTTTACTACCTAACTCCGCTATACCAGTCTCAAGCCTCTGGTCCCATCGCAGATGGGAAAGGAGGAGGGGAAGGAATACCAACCGCGTAAAAAAACCAGGGTTCATCTGGGTCAGATGATAGCACCCTGTTAGGGCTGCTGCCAGGATACGGCAAACTTGCTGCAGTGCAAAGGACAACGACCCAAGCCACGAAATAGGAAAATAATATTTAGAACATGGAACGTACAATGATTGAAAGGAAAAATTGAACAAGTCAGCAAAGGATTAGAACACATGAAAGTAGACATAGCTGTACTCACAGAAACAAAAAGGGAGGGACATGCTGTTGAAGAAATGTCAGACTACATACACATATACGGTGGGTTATCGAAGGAAAAAAGAGCTTGCAGAGGGGTCTCTATCATTATGAATAGAAAACTCGAGAAGAGCATAACAAATTGGGCAACGATAAATGAAAGGATTGTAGTTACAAACCTCAATATTCATGGAAATAAAACGACTATTGTCGGCATATATGTTCCTAATCAAGATGCTCTGAACAAGGAGAAAGACGAGTTCTCCGATCAACTGAATGACGCATTCCCGAAAATTGGACAACAAAGGGAAATTATACTCCTGGGTCTTCAATGCCAGAGTTTGACGTAGAGAAAAAGATCAAATAGTAGGAAAGTCGGAGAGAAAATAATCAATAACAATGGCCAAAGGTTGATAGAGATTTGCCGATAATATAAACTGATTTTGAATGATTTCAAATAAAAATGCATAAAAAAATACATAAATACACATGGCATCAAGATACTAGAGGACAAAGAACGATAATTGACTATGTGATCGTGAAACAAACCACAAAGCTGATTGTAGAAGACACAAGGATACAAAGGGGTATGGAATGTGGCTCGGACCATTATCTCCTCTTAGCAAAAACCGTGATGCCATTTAACTTCTGTGAAAGAACAATGAGGAGCACTGAGGAAGATATATATATATATATATATATATATATATATATATATATATATATATATATATATATATATATATATATATATATATATATATATATATATATATATATATATATATATATATATATATATATATATATATATATATATATATATATATATATATATATATATATATATATATATATATATATATATATATAATGAAAATATATGGTGATAAAACTGATTAGACAGTTCTGGTTTTATTTTCTACATTCCTAGATTTTGTCCCTATGTGATTTGAATGAAGGAATTACTTAATTACTTTCCTTGTGATGTTAGAAAAGAAACATACACAGCGCCAAAAAATTAACGCACAAAATCAAAAATTCGAATTTATTCCGAAAATTTCAGATATGTTGAGAAATTATTTTTCCAGTAATCCACCAGTTTAAAGCTTTTGGGAAAAATTAAAAAGCCGAAAAATCTGTCTTTACCGGATATTTCTACTCCTGGTGAGAACTACTGCATTACAGCTACAAATCATACTGAAAATCAATGACATCATAGCATTCTGATCCATTTTGTTCCAAGTTTCGATCAGTCTGTTCCAGACCTTAAACACAATATCTGGCTGATTTTACTGGTCTCTTTATCTTTTATTGAGAATGTCCCAGTTATGACGATGGGATTGAGTTCTGTTCTTCGTGCAAGCCACTCCAATGAGGTGATTTTGTAATCTAGAAGCTAGCTCCTAATGATTGGTGAAGTCGCTATCAGGAATAAAAGAATAGTTTTCATCCATGTTTGCCATCAATAGTATTAGACGTTCTTCTAAAATTTCTGAAAAGTTCCTCTGAGCATTCAGGGTTCCATTATCCACGACGACCAGTTCAGTACGGGCGTTCAAAGAAATTCATCCCCACAATAACATTGAACCTCCACGAAAAGCGTAGGTAGGTAAAAAGTTGCACTGAACATCTCTCATTTCGATATCTGTACAATAGAAAACGTCTGTCGAAATGAAAAAGACAAAACCTCGATTCATGTGTAAACAAAACTCTCTCCCAGTCAGCTTCCAACCGAATGACATATTCCTTGGCCAAATTCAGTCGGGTTCTTCCATGTGCTGCGATTAGAGCTGGGCATCTAGCTGCGACATGAAGCCTCAAACTAAATTTCCTGAAACGTTTTCGTATCGTTTCAATGCTAATTTTGACTCGACTGTTCTGTCGAAGCTGCATTCGAAAGTGTCTTACAGTAGCGAACCGTTGTCTCAACGAGGAAATTCTCAAATAATGACCATGGATCGCCGTTGTTGTTCGAGGTCGTCCTTAAGCAGGTCTCCTTTCATGACTACCAGTCGCCCTGTATCTGCGGGTCATTCTGGAAACAGTTAAATGGGTCACCCCAATCCTTGTATAAGTGCCAACCTAGGTTATCTAATATCACTGATTCAATGTAAAATTTTCTAAAGAACAAACGTTACTTGCAAATATTGATCAACAACTGCTACTATCAATATGTGATGGTTTCTTGAGAAATCTCAATTTATTTCTTTTATTTTAATTCTCATGAGAGGAGCATGTATGCCAAGAAAAATCATCGAATTTTTTTTGCCCACCAAAAAGAAATTCAAAGATTGAAATTGTGAGTTCATGCCTTGGCACTGTGTTATGATGGTTTCATTACCAAAATATTAAACGAAAGAAGAACTCAACAAAAACAATTATCGAATGAGAATGATTTACTGAAATGAGATCTTGATATTTATCTACTTGTTTTCAACACATCATTCATATTTCATTATTGACTGTTCTTTGTTGTTTTCTTTTTGATCCTTCCATACTATCCGTTTGTACTATCAAAATCATATCGAAGGAAAAGAATAGATGATTTCTTTTCATTTAGGGGAAAAACAGTTGACCGATCGCCATTTTAAAATGGCACAACAGACTCGCACAAAAATCTGGGAACGTAGAGTGTGTGTGAAGCAAGAACTTTCCAATACTTTCAACTGAGTCATCAAAAAAGCAAATGAAAAAACAAAATCAACCTGTTGTTTTCCATAAAATTTGAAGATAATTAATTTTCAGGGTGAGCCCTGATCCTTTTTGACACTATACGCGTATCACATTCTAATAGGTTTCCTGGGCCATCTCGGTTATGAGTAGAGACAAAGAAATAGGCTTTTCACAACAGCAATGTACTTGTTGAAAAAATCAAAGATACCAGAAAAAGATCAGGTTTATTTGTCATAGTTCCAATGATACTAGGTGGTTTCGGAAACTTATCATTTTCAGACACCACCTATATTTCTGTTTTGGCGAAATGTATTGGGAAAGTCGATTCGGTATTTTTAGATATTTCTAAATATAACTCAGCTCCGAACTATTTTTAAATGAGTTACAGGTACGGAAATCCACATAGCTTGCCTATTTTTTTAATGCATTCAGCTTCACATCACCTACTGAGCCATGGATAACCAAAGCAACGAAAAAAAAAGCAACAATATTATGCATTAACAACAAAATTGAGAGATGAAAGTGAGGTAAGTAAAACATCATAAATATGTTTTAACCTGCCTACCATTATGTGTCTTACATATTTGGCATAGTTTTTGTCTTCCTTTCTTCTTTTGTTGAATATTTGCGTATTGCCTTCCATGAATTTGATTCAGCAAATTGTTCCGAAAAAAATCTGAAACTGTATCGAATAGGCCCAATTCATTTCTATCCATATCCTGTTGAAATATTTGTTGCGCCAGCTGAATATTATTTCAGCATTGAGGACTGGAGCCCCGTCTTACAAAGGAATATGTGGTTGAGTTGGATCAAGGAAGTATCTTCCAATTCTCATAGAATTTGCTTACAGAATTTTTTGTTCTTGCTGAGCATTTTGGTAAATAACCCCTCCATTCCAAAAGTAACCGACTTGTTTCAAAAAAACAGTACTAGTAGTGTCTTCTATTGTAATATTGTACCCGTCGAAAACTTAGTACTTCATTGACAGCTGTTAAAAACTTGATGATATTTGTATGTGAACAACTTGAGTTATTGCGTCATGTTTGTTAGTGCTGTAGCACATCGGTCGGAAAATGAGTTTTAAACAAAGAGCTGCAATCGAGTTGTGTGTCGAGTTAGAAAATATTTTACTGAAACGCACCAAAAGCTTATAGTAATGATTGTCTATCCCGTACGCGAATGTACAAACGGTTCAAGTGATTCGAATCGGGTGAAAAGACCCTGAATGATGACGAAGGATCAGGCCGTACCAAAACTGGATTGAGGAAGAAAACATCGAAAAAGTGTATGAATTATTCAAAAATAAGAAAAAATCATCGGTGAAATCTGGTGAAATGGAATTAGGCATTCCTCAAACAACTGTGTACCGTATGTTGACCGAAGTATTGCCTTACGAAGGTCAATTCGAGGGTTGTACCACATAAACTCACCGACAACCAAAAGTTCAATCGAAGTGAGCATAGCACAGAAATCATTTAACGATTGTGGCTGGTGACGAGACTGGTGGTGTTTCCAATATGATCCCGAACAAAGCAGCAAAGTGGATGAAGGAAAAAATGGAAAAATATGCTTGGAAAAATCAGAAGTGAAGGTTATGCTGAATTTTTTTCACGATTATAAAAATAAATCAGCAGGGGTGCTCAAGCTTGAACTGCTGGCGATCTACCCAAATATTTTTAGACTACTTACGATCGGCTCTGAGAGGCGGCAAGTATGTGTGATGCAGGGTTTCGTACCTACACGATACACCCTACCTACCTAGGTAGGGTGCACCGTAGCATATATAGATATTAGCTTTCCGCACAATATACATCATTTTACTCAAGGTTTGAGTTAGATTGGGTATAATATCACTGAAAAAACTCATAGTTTTTCAAAATTGCAAGTTAATTGGTTGTTACAAAACAAAAGAGTTACATATGGTGTTAAACTTAAATAAGGAGTGACTGGATGTTGAAGCGTGGCACTGCATGTCCTCAGCATACTTTTTATTAGATAGTATGCAACCACTGAGTGCTAACGCAAGCATGATGATATACGATCGTCAGTTAGTCGATTGCGATATTTTGACTTAATTATTTTTATTTCAGAAAATGCACACTCGCACAAGTAAGTTAACCCAAACATTGCCGTCAGTTGAAGGATGATATTTGCCTAAGATTCGGATATTCATCTTCAGAAATGTGTATCAGATGCTGCAGCTTTGAGATGTATATCTGATATAATCTGCACCAACTCATTTTCAACAGAACATGAGTTCTTATTAAACTGACTTGCTATTTCAGTAGCTAATTCCTCAATATTTTTACATGAAAAAGATAAATCATTAATGATGCTATATTTGTCAATTTACTGCAATCATAAAAACGCATTTTGAATTGTCCCAAAATATTCGATAACTCAGCCTCATACGTATCATAATTCAACTGAGGAATCCTTGCTTTCAAAGACGGAAAATGTTTCAAATCCTTTCTTTTCAGTTGATCTATCATAAGTTGCAATTTACTTTTGAATGCGTGAACTGCGCTAATCATCTCCATAATCGTTTTTCCTTCACTTTGAAGCTCCAAGTTAATGGTGTTTAAGTGCATTGTGATGTCAGTCAAAAATGCCATATCAGTCCCCCATTTTTCGTTTTTCAACATCTCATCACCTCTTTTGTCTAGAAAAGCTGTTATTTCGGGAAATAATTCTTGAAAGGTTTCTAGGAATTTTACGCGACTCAACCACCTGACATCCGTGTGAAGAACTAAATCAGTGTGTTCAGCTGAATCGCTATCTTCCAACTGCAACTTAAGGAGCCGCCGTTGCAAGCTACGTGCACATATGGAATTCACAATTTTTGTTACAATGCCCATAACTTCCTCCGTGTTTAAGACTTTTGAACATACAACTTGTTGATGTTTAATGCAATGGAATGAAAAAAATGAAGGAAAATCTTCATAAGCTTGACACAATGCCACAAAACTGTTTTTGTTTCCAGTCATTGCTGGTGCTCCATCGGTTGTAATGCTCACTAATTTATCTATAGGTAGCTTGTAGCTTTTTAGAACATTGAAGAAAACGTCATATATATCTGCGCCACGGGTCTTCCCCTTCAGAGGAATGATTGTCAAAAATTTTTGCTTAGCCAACATGTCATTCAGTACCATCCGAATGAAAATACACAGCTGGGCAGTGTTTGTCATATTGGTGGAATTATCGAACGGGAAAGAAAAGTATGTGCATTTCATGATTTCATGTTTTAGTTTACCTGCCATGTCCTTACTCATGACTCCAATACGCCTTGTGACAGTCGGACAAGATAACTGAAGTTCTCTAATAGCAGACATGATTTCTGTTTTATTTTTAAAATCTCCAGATAAGCTCACCCGCTTCAATTAATGCTTTCTTCACAACCGATCCATCTATGAACATTTTCTTTCGTTTCGCCAATATATGAGACGTACTTTTCGTTTTCTTAATTCACTCTGTGGCAGAACATCCTTTTCATAGTTTTTATAAACCGTTTCATGATGCCTCTCTAAGTTACCACGCTTAGGTATTGCAACTGACGCACGACAAATGAGACAAATGCACTTATCCCTCACCATATAAAAGAGAAATTCTTCCTCCTAATCGTTATTAAAATGATATGTTTCAAATTTCTTCGCAGCACCTATTTTGTACTATTTTTTAATAAACTTTGTATCGACGTAGTATGGCCTTCAAGTTACAATTCAGAATGACTCCAATTTCTGCAGGCGCAACATTTATATCGTCGTGAACAAAAGTTTCGATTGTTTCCGTCAAACGCACAGTCCGAAATTTCTAGAAAAGCGGCATTTCTTTGACAAGTACCGCACGTTCCTTTGATAAAGCCGCCTTTTGCCGATAGCAGAGTTTTATTTCATCACGTAATAAGTTTTTGTAGTTTAGTTATCTACTTATTGAAAATTTTCTTCTTCTCGAGATTTTCTCAAAAAGCACACGCGATCGACCGTTTGAGCAACCATGTCATAAAGGATTTGTTCCACCCGGCCAGACAGCAACAGGAGACTTCAATTCGGGCGTCATGAAGCGGTTGCTGGCAAGAATTCGTCGTATTTAGCCACAACATCGAGAAAACGGCAGTTTGACTCTTTTGCACGATAATGTCCCATCATATCGTTCAAGAATTGTAACTGAATTTTTGATAAAAAATCACATTATTGCCTATTCATCCTATTCACCTGATCTGGATTCTTACAACTACTATCTGTTCCCTAAGGTGCATTTGACGATGAAATAAAAACGGCACGATTCCAAGAAGGAGTTGAGAAGCCGTTTGACGACCTTTTGGCGTGTGCAAATTTGTGTATCAATGCAAAAAGCGAATATATTGATTTATAAAAAAGATTTGTATCAAAATTATTACTGGTTGTTTTTATTTTCAAAAAGTTCGATCACTTTTGGAATGGAGGGCGTATTTGTGAACTTTCACTTACCTTACTTACACCTCCCAATTTTTTTGCTAATGTTATATTTCTCGAATGGCTAAAAGCATTTCATAAGTTTATGTAAGGAGATAAATGAAGATTGTGGTATATTTTCGAATTGCTGCCTTTAAGAGGAAAAACACTGGGTGTTCCTCTTAAAAACAAGCAAGTTATGCTAATATTTCGAAAACTCTATCTCGTTGAAAAACTAAGTACGCCACTGGATTCTCCTCAAACGACCGTACCTAGGTTTTCAACATATTTCGCCATAACCGAAATCAGCGTTGTCTAAGAATAACAAATTTTCGAAATCACCCCTGCATCACATAAACTGTGACTTGATTCAATATTTTTATGGCATCTTAGATTTCTTGACAAAACAGCAGGATGTGCGAAAGCCGCATTGATTTCTACTCTCAACCGAGATACCCCACGAAATCAACGATGAGACACTGTAGATTTCAAAGAACTGAAATGAATTTCATAAATTTTACTCACATGGTATTGGCTTCACTGAAATTCTGAAACTGTTTCCTTCTTCTTTGTCTCTAAGAAACCTTAAAAACCCGTATCTACCGGAAGTTTTATATTTAGAAATGGTGGAATCAGTGTTGTTGCAGAACTTTCTTATCAAAGGTGAAAAAGAGCTTCCTCCATCCCTTATCTGAAATAATTTTTAAATGCCTACATAGAATTGAATCAAAAGAATATTCTACAATATATAACTTATTAACTAATTATCCATAAACTAAATACTGTTCACCGAAATTGTCGTCAATCAAGACCACAATAGTGCTGGTATAATTGAGTTGGATGTCAGAGAATGAAACGATAGATAGGGAAAACGCAAGTCGGCCTGAAAAGAATGAAACCAATAAAAATATTAATTACCTCACAAAAAAGTTTTCCTTAGGGATCGCAAATCTCACGAACACTACAACATCATTATATACAATATTAGACACAAATTTTCGATGCACTGATATAAGCTTAGGGAAATAAGTTAAACAGCTTCACCAACAAATTAAAAAAATTTCATTCAAACCTATTTTCCATTCCAGATCTTTCGATAACATGAAAAAAACTACATATTTAATAATGTACCTCAATGGCGCGTAATCTGAAAAACAATTCCTGATCTTCCTTTGGACGATATTACGGTTCACTTCATGATTTTCTTGGAAAATTTAAATTGGCAACTGTAGCTCATTTTGAGGGTTTTCTTTTTCCAAAACATAATTAACATTATTTGGCTCATATCATCGTTTTGATGATGCATATTGATGAAATCGAGGAGTTTTGGTAAGCATCTTTGTGTGAAAAGTTCAGAATCCACAGCTTCTCTTCGAAGGTGGCCAACATAAGGAGCTGAAACTCTAACCTCCAAAATCTCGCACCATACTAAAACTTTGTCAGCAAATTTTGCCTTTGTTTTGAATTTCTCTTCATTTGGACAGTTGCCAATATCAGAAGTGTAAAATCCATCATTATCTTTCATTTCAAGTATTCTTCATCATCCATTACGATGACACGATTTCTAACAAAACTCCTTCTCCTCAGAGCTCTGCAATAACTTGGTATCCTTTCCAGCTGATTCTGTGTATGCATGGGACACTTCCTTCTTTGTCCTTCTACATATTTTACACCAGTTTTGGACAAAATTCTTCGAACTGTCTTGTATGAAACCTCAAATTGGCAGCTTATCTTTTGACTGGAGGTTCCAATCCGGTTTTGGACCGCTTCTACGAGCCTGTTAACCCTGTTTCCAGACAAAATAGGAGGTCTTCCACCTTCATGCAAATTGATGCATCATTTAACCCTGCTCATTTGTTTATTGTTTTATGAACATTTTGGTTTCTGAACGAGTTAGCTGACACACGTTTTGACAATTGTCGAACTAGATTCTAGATACGCTATTTCAAACTTAACCATCGAATAAAATCTACATTTATCAACAACAACAAAATTTACGATGCAAGTTTTTTCCTAAAACTTATGTCCCATACGTTCGTTATTCAAAACAATTTGCAGATAACACAGTTCTAGTCAGTCCTGCTAACAATTCACAGGCGGCAGAGTATCTCCAGTGCTGTTAAACGTATTGGCCGATGACCTGCTGGCGATCGTTTGACTGTGGATGTTGAGGCCTTCACGAATGATCCAGTTATAACTATAGTGGGGACAACGATTTGAAACATCCTACAGACAGGACTATAGACGACTTTGATCCCTCAAAAGGTGATTATAGTACCGATCACCTGAAGGAAGAAATTGAATGGACTGAAACCATCAATTATCTGAGGTAAAACCATAGAGTTCATGAACGAAGCTGAAAATCTAGGGATAATCCTTGATAAGACACAGCTGGAATGCCTACCTAAAGGAAGCCTGTTGCAGAACCAAAATATCCTTCTGGGCCTGTAGGCGCATCAATAAACCCAAAATATATACACTAGCTAAACACTATAATCTAACCTTACCCAACTAGGTTGCTCTTTCATTTCGTCTGATCCCATCTCAAACCAGGAGAAGGCGAATAGTATGATCGTTATGATATCGCTTCTACACAAATCAATTTGTTTGTTAGATTTATTATTTACAGTTTTTTACTCTACATACAGGGTGTTTCCGAATAAGATGTCATAAATGAAGGATGCGAATCCCTGAATGATTTGAGCAAGAAAGTTCGAAGAACCAATGGTCAAAAAATGCTTCGTTGCCGAGATACAGGGTGTTGAAGTTGAGAAAATTTTTCGATTTTCTCTCGATAAAACCTAGACTTCTCAAGATTTCGGGCTCAAATTTTCCACATAAGCTATTAAACACAATCTGAATCACCAGGTGAGGCCAAATTTTGAAACAGTATACAGGGTGATACTTTTTCATGGGCCATGTTCCATTTTACCCTCGGAACTTTTTTGATACGCCACTGGCACTAACAAAAATAAAATCGAATAGATCATTCAATTTGAAATTTTTTGACTCCTGCATTTTGATCGTAACTATCACCGTTTCTGAGATATTAATTATTGAAAATAATCCAATAGTTTTCCCATATCGAAGCCATGGAGATATTATCTTAATAACTGATGCAATTTTTCAGGAATTGAGCTAAAATTTACATCAGATATCTCCTTATTGTATGTTTTTAATAAAATGAGGCAAAAATTCCTGACAGTATACAGGGTGTTATTTTTTCACGTGCATTTTCCTCTTTTTGCCCCCTGAACTTTTTTGTGGTGCGCTACTGGTATATTCTGAAAACAGAATCAAACAGATTATTTAAAGTGAAAACTTTTCTGTGTTCTGTGACTTGTATTTTTCCGTATCTGCCACCATTTTCGAGATATTAATCAAGAAAAGTAATCGTATAGTCCCTTCCGTATTGAAAGCTTGAAGATATTTTTCATGTTATTTCGGCAATTTGTGAAGACCTTGAGCTCGAATTTCAAACGAAGTTCACATTTTAAGATCTGCACCAATAGATTGGTAGGATTTATGAGAAAGTATAAAGGGTGATATCATTTCCCTGATCATTGAATTCGAATTCAAAAATGTGTTTTATTGAGTGTATAAATCGGAAGTAAATGAATAAACAACATAAATAATCGCGAATGATTTCAATAACAAAAACTCATAATGATGAAAACAAAAATTGATTCTGTTTTCAGAATATACCAGTAGCGCACCACAAAAAAGTTCAGGGGGCAAAAAGAGGAAAATGCACGTGAAAAAATAACACCCTGTATACTGTCAGGAATTTCTGCCTCATTTTGTTATAAACATACAATAAGGAGATATCTGATGTAAATTTTAGCTCAAGTCCTGAAAAATTGCATCAGTTATTAAGATAATATCTCCATGGCTTCGATATGGGAAAACTATTGGATTATTTTCAATGATTAATATCTCAGAAACGGTGATAGTTACGATCAAAATGCAGGAGTCAAAAAAAATTTCAAATTGAATGATCTATTCGATTTTATTTTTTGTTAGTGCCAGTGGCGTACCAAAAAAAAGTTCCGAGGGTAAAAATGGAACATGGCCCATGTAAAAGTATCACCCTGTATACTGTTTCAAAATTTGGCCCCACCTGGTGATTTAGATTGTGTTTAATAGCTTATGTGGAAAATTTGAGCCAGAAATCTTGAGAAGTCTAGGTTTTATCGAGAGAAAATCGAAAAATTTTCTCAACTTCAACACCCTGTATCTCAGCAACGAAGCATTTTTTGACCATTGGTTCTTCGAACTTTCTTGCTCAAATCATTCAGGGATTCGCATCCTTCATTTATGACATCTTATTCGGAAACACCCTGTATATCAGAATAGTAAATAGAACTGGTATATTTCGTACATAACTCCGTAGTTTTGAAAATTCAGTTTCATTTTAGTACCTGAATTGTTTCCTACGTATTAGAACGTTAGTTTTGCCGCCACTAACCGTAGATAACAGATTCACTGACCAGATGATACAAAAGAAAAGCTTGTGTAGGGAGAAAAGGAAAGGTTGAGAGTGTACTGGCAAGGACTGCGCTACGCTCTCGCTACCACACAAGTCGGCCTAATAAACCAATAGACTAAAGAGCAAGAATCTGATATCTAGTTTGCGTAGTTTATCCATAAGAGCGTTCTTACGACCTGAGTCGTTACCGAACTATCCAAGTCTCTCATCACACCTCAGGTCAGAGTTAACTTTGTATCAAGGTAGGAGAAAACAGCAAGCGATTGGCAAACAGATACTCACTCGGTTATGAAGTTTATCTGGCTATTACGAGGAAAGTTCGTACTATGCCAACCACAGCCATAGTATTCCTTCTCGATATGCCACCCCTTCATCTATCGATGAAACGCAAAGTAAAACTATAAACAGATTGCATCCAACGCCAATAAACATGCCGAAGGGCTTCAGGACATTTGACTGAGATACTCAGACATTTCTGACCTAACGCGTCGAAATGGGCTTCTGTTCCCAAAAAAGGATGAGTAAGCTCAACCGACTGCTACCTTCTTGGAGAACGATTTGGGTCTGTTGGCCGATGGTATCAAAACTGTTTAAGTCACACCAGGAATATATGGTAGCAATTATGGGTTCAGCACATTACAGAGCCTGGGGCTATATGCGACCATATTCCAACAGAAATCTATCTCATTGAAGCCGCAGCGCACTGCTGGTAGGATGGTCATCATCATTGTAATATTTAAATATGTACTGACGGTAAAACAGCAATAAGAGCTCTTGATTCCAATTGGTGTACTTCGGAAACGGTATGAAACTACCGAATTATTTAGACAAGAAAGTAGTGAACAGCAGACTCAACGAGTCATTCGAGAAACTCAGGTGACCTAGAGGAAGATCATTTGGAACAAATCGTTCATTTCTCTTGTTGGACCAGAACCTTAATTGATTATTCCACTCCAAACTGCTAAGCAAGCAATGACGGATCATAACAGTTAAACTCATTCAAAAACGCTCATCAAACGGTATCGAACCATAATACTAACCCATTACTAAGATTGTAGAAAATAAAACTGAAAATTCTTGTTGGTATCCTTATGGGTCATTTCAAACTAAGAGCATACATTAGCCAGACAAACGACTTGGCTGATGAGGATGAATGCAGACTCTTTATGCAAGTAAGCTAGACGGCAGAGTACATCGTCTCAGAATACCCAGGAGAGTAAAATCAGGTTCTAAGTTCTAGACAAAATTACCCTACCATACTTAATAACATGACAGATAACCGACTTCATTCAAGAGCTGGACTTATTTCAAAAAACTGAATCTAGGCATCGTGATGAGCCACAATAGTCCACCAAAACGTAGTACAAAATCGCCCATCACTATCAAAACAACAATAACTTGATGTTATTATAACTATTATTATTGAGGAGGATATTCCAAATATCATTCCTCAACTAAGAATCGTTATAATCCAATGAACATATAATGAAAATTATTCGAAGTTAGTAAAAGGATCCCAGTATGGAATTACAGAAGGCAGTTGCATCCTGTGATATTATAACGAAATTTGAGAAAACCTATATCGAATGGCAAAAAACTCATAAACAACAAGGTATCAAGAAAATTTGATACCACCTCTTTCTCAGAAGAAGGCAGTTGCAACAACAAACGCTGAAACGGGTCGATTTTTGTTTCGAAAGGAACGAGTGTTTATGCCAATTTTAACGTATCAGATGAACCATCTACCCCCACTATCACCTTCCAATTAAATCATCAAAAGGAATATGTGTCGAGTGGCACTTCGTTCAAAGAGTTTTTCAATTATCTATATGAATCAATAATTTGTTTTTGATTAAATGTTCGATACAAGGTGTTCCAACTTGGAAAAGATATTATCATTTAATAACTGAACAAGCCTTTAAACCAGATTCATTTTGAATAACCATTGAATCATTGTACAGGTTGATATTAATATTGTAGAAGGTATTTTACCATATCAATTGGGAAGTATAGTGATCAACGCTTCACTCTCAGTATCCCCAAACTTTCAATCGCCACGAGTATCATGTGACATCTCACTGAAAAGGTCTCTTGATGCTCTGGACCTTATGCTACGGGTCTATAGAGGATGCTCAAACCGGAAAAGTTATAGCGTTAGCTATCTGATTACTTCGGATCGATTAAATCAAATTCAAATATTGTATTTCATGCAAAAAGAACTCAAAAAGTTGTAATCAACAGAAGACAGAGTTAAACTTGTTACTTATTATTTTCAAAATAACAGTTGTGCCAAAAGAACAGAAAGAATATTCAATACAAATCATCAAGTGGAACAGATGAGTCTACAATATGTTGAACTTCCGCGTGTAGTGGGAGTGAAGCATTTCAGGTAGAAGGTACTAAAGGAATTGTTCAAAATGACCTCTCACCTCCACACAAAGGTATCAATCGTTCTCAAATTCCCTTCTTACATTCTCAAAGACATAAGGTGTTAACAGCCGGTAATTTGTCACAATTCACCTTCGCAGCTCGTCCAGAGTCTCTGGCTGCGTAGCATATATTACCGATTTTAAATGACCCCAAAAAGAAAATCGAGATGATTCAAATTCGGTAACCACTTAATTCGTCTTCTACCGATCCACTTCCCTAGAACACTATTATCCTGATATTCTCAATCTTGCTGGAAATGCAATTTTCTAAGCGAGTGGGATCGTTTTCTAGAATATCAACAATTCTGGGAAAAATCTATTCTTCTAGCAGTTGTAGATAACTATGTCCATTGAGATTAGCCTCGATAAAGAGCGGTCCAACAAGATGGATTCCGTACAACGCTGCCCTAACATTCAATCTATGTGAGGTTTGTGTATGTATTTTCCGGTACAAGTGCGGATTCTGGGTGTTCCAGATGGGCAATTGTTTCCGTTCACCTGTCGATTGAATACGAAGTTACTCTCGTCAGAGAAACAGATATTTCGAAGAAAGTTGCGATTATTATTCATATGTGATGGCTGATTGCAATGATTTCCATTATTTTCTCAAATAACAAGTATATCTTGTTCGAATTGAGTCCGTGTCAGTTTCTGGTTCCAGTAACAAAGCAAATTGAAGAATACCATCGCATTAATCAATCGACCCGATGTATCCAACTATCTTACGGAATGAATACCTCAATTGAAACACCCTGTATAAATCCCTTATACAAAGTGATAAAAAATTTGGTCGGAGCATCAAGAGACATTTGTGATGAGGTGTCAAATTATACTGTTCGCGATTGACATTCCCAATCCCAAATTCTGCATGAACAATGGTTCCCCTCAAAACGAAAATAGAGCTACCTTCTTCTGAGTTAAAGGGGAGGTCTAATGTTCAATGAAACACCCATATGTAGAGGTATAAGAGCTCTTTACGAGTCTAACCTAAACCTGCTGTAGTGCCAATCTATATGACGAAGTAAAGGGAAGTTTCATATAAAGTTCTTCCGCCAGTTTTTCTGGTACATTATGGTTTTATTCGTAGACTATTGGCAATTCACAAACCTCGATAAAGCTGCAATCACAATCCTTCTTTTTACAATTGGCGAAATTAATATCTCTTATTTCAAATTCAATATGAGTATCCATTGGTGCTATGAAATTCCAGTTGCAATCAATTCTTTCATTTATATTTGGAGACTGGATAGTTTTTGAAGATGTGAGATTGAATGTGCCTCCACAACCCTCAGAGGGCCCTAAAAATTGCAAAAAAATCATAACTTCAATTTCAGGAGTCTACAAGGTCAGAGATATGTTTTCATAGTTTCATTGGTTATGATGTTTAGCAAAAAAAACATGATACAGAATGGATATTTGAAGACCTCTAGCAGGCAAGGACCTTCTGTTAAGCGGTTATATTTTTTTCCATCTCTGATTTTAATACTATCTTCAACAAAATTTTTATGAAAACAACTGAGACTAACTACACTGGCAGTGTGGAAAAAATCAGATTCGCTCGTAGTGAAGTTTATAAGACGAAAAGACCTGAAGCCGTTATTCATATTTCCAAGAAGACCTACATGAATCACAGGTTTTGAGATGCATCACCGCAGATCATTCAAATTGATCATTCAGTGTATATTTCTCAAATTTCAAAAAAGAAGAATTACAACATTATAAGGTTCTAAGCTTATTATGATGATAATAAAATTATTAGATAATTTTGGATATGATGATGGAAAAAATAGTTGGTATATTTAAATCGTTTTTCGTGTACTGATCAAAAATTTTATTAATCTAAATTGAATAATAAGTAGTAATTTTCAATATTGATAGATAGTTTCTGTGTGGAAATTTCATTGAATGTTAACGTTATAAATGGTGATGGTTTTAGAGGCACGTAGAGAACCCCACAAAAGTATGTAATATATTTAATGCTAATTTTCTAGTGAAACTATTTCAAAATCAATAGCCTGATGAATTTCACAAAGGTTCGGTGAAATGGATGGTGTTAAAATTGGCCAAAATCCAGTCGACCCAAAACGGCAACAAAAATATGGTCTGGATGTTCTTACTAATCTTCAATAAGAACCAAAACACTTATAGTACTTTCTAGATTAAACTCAATTACCTGCAGTGAAGAAAATATCTAATACAAATCTCGCTTTGTGGTATGGATTTTCAGTGTAGACGACAGAGGCTGTATTGTTGAGAATTGGAATGGTGGGTAGACTCTTTTCCAGATTTCCACATAGACTTGCCACTTTGTTTTCATTTTTAGTGTCAAGGCTATTGTATATCAGCACATTATCATATGAACATGATGGGTTGTAAGGAGTACGGAAGGACTCAAACCTGTAAAAATAAATATTTTGAGAAATGTTATAACGAGTTTCCCGATAAGAATTTTCAGCGTTTTAGCGTGTCAATTACGTGACAATCGGCAAATTACCAGCCAACCCTTTTTGTCAGAGGAGTGGCTAATCGTCCGAGATCATCATCTGTCTCAGTAGGCAGAAGAATTTCTGATCAAACTAGAGAACACTGTTTTCCATAAACTTCCACTTGATTAAATTTTGCTTCACAATGTCTATAGACAATTCTGCTGGTTTCAGAACTGAGCTTTGGACCTCCTTAAAGAGAACCCTAACTGATGAGAAAATCATCTTATACGACTGCGTGCATTTTTAGATGATCAAGCAAAGAATGATTCATAACAACGCCGCCAAAGCACACAAGGTATTCACCTTGTATTCTGCAGGAACAATTTAAGATTATAGTATCCCTTGCGAAAACAATGTGAACATTTGAATTTGGGAGGCTTTTACTTGGTAAAATTCCATTATCAATAATAAAAAACAAGTACTGTGTTTTAAGGAATTTTACTTAATAATTGCGATTCGTAACGCGTTTCACTACACCGTAGCTTCTTCAGACGAATGATTATGCAGAAAAATGTAAATGAGAATATAACTATAAATGTTCTTGAGTAATTAAAAGCTTATTGGTCGCCTCCTCCTAAGTAGTTATTTATGACAGATTATCTCAATAAAATTTAAGTTATATTCTCATTTACATTTTTCTGCATAATCATTCGTCTTCAGAAGTTACTGTAGCGAAACGCGTTACGAATCGCAATTATTAAGTAAAATTCCTTAAAACACAGTACTTGTTTTTTACAATGTGAACAGAGCATAAAAATCAATTTGACGCCATTCCTCGTAGCTCTATGCCACATTGAGAAGCGCGGCAAATATTTAAATGATGTTATATTCTATATTTAATTGTATACAATTGCATATTGAATCGCATAAGAACAGCAAAAAGACCTTGTGACATTCCATTGTTGGAAAACTCGTTATATTGCTGGAGTTTGTTTTCTAAATTTCAATCAGAAACGAAATATGAAATTAATAAAGCATATGAACATTATGCACTAAACAGTTTCAGCTATACATTCATTCATTTCAACAGGAAATTCTGCATCGAAAACCATGAAAAAAATGCCCATGAACATAAATCCTCCATTCTCGAGATATATCGTGTTGAAAACCAAATAAAATTCGATAACACAGCTCCACAAAAAAAATCAATTTAATAATTAAAGTTGATTTTTGTCAATAATACATAGATTTTGGTATATTGAAAAATTAGAATGGAGTACACATTTCAAGAATTGGCTAATATTCATCTATTGTATCGCCGATCAGATGGTAGTGCTGCTAAAGCTCGAAGAATCTTACAGTTTCTGTTGATTACTCTTGTAGTTTTCAAGGAATCCAGCTTCACTTTGCAGAAAAGGAGTTTTTTTACCCATCAATTAATCAGATGTATCCAGTAGTAGCGAAAATATACGGAGTGATATTTTTTTCATGGTCATGCTACCTTTGACTCCATCAAAATTGTAGTATAGTAGGCAACTGGTCTTTTTAAGAATATTTATTGGGATAATATTTCAACTTTAAAACTCCTTCTCTTTCCACATTCTCGAAATTGCAACCGTTTTCGAGGAAAAAAGTGATTTACATGAAAAGGAAAACGTTTTTTGAATGAACTGAAGTGGGTGTCGATAATTTGTTATGCAAACGAGGAATCGGAACTGTTCTATTAATTTTCACAGTAACTTAATTTTATAATTAAAGTTAAGTTTTACTTGGAAGTATCCGTAATATGATGGCTCAAACAAATACAGGTCATTTGAATTTCCGCTAAATAAAATGAACACTTTGATAACACATGTCCACAAAAAAAATCAATTCCATAATTGAAGTTGATTTTTGTCAATAATACATAGTTTTTGGTATATTGAGAATCTAGAATGGAGTACACATTTCAAGAATAGGCTAATCTTCATCTATTCTATGGCCGATCAGATGGTAGTGCTGCTAAGGCTCGAAGAATCTTACAGTTTTTTCTAAAATAAATATTCCTTCACTGAAATTTCTCCTTTTCGCTAACCGTTAGGTGAAACCGGACGGCCTGGATCAGATTGGTTCTCAGGATACTGTTGAATGAAGTCCATGATAATTCGAGAATCAGCATTGAAAGGCTATCTCTACAAGTTTCCATATGTTTGGAGAATTTTGCATGAACAACTGTTATACCCTACCATATCCAGAAGACTTAAGCCCTCATTGCTGAACATCTACCCAGAAGGCTCGAATTATGACCATGGCTACTAGAAGTTGAGCTGAAAATGCCGATTTTAGTAGGAATATTTTGTAGCAGGGTTTACGCGAGGGGATATAATGAATTTCAATAATGATCACGTGTGGGCTGAAGAGAATCCTCATGAGACAATTGAGCGTAGCCAGCAAGAAAATATTGGGCGTGTTAGTCAAATGGCAGATTGTGGGGGCCTGTAATTCTACCTATTAGATTGAATTCTCTAACATCTCTTGACTTCCTGCAGAACACTCTAGTTGAATGTTGTGATGGCGTACCTTCTGCGAATAGAAGGCGAATTGAGCTTTTCCCATGGATTGGCGAAGGCGGTCCTGTAGCTTGGCCTCCACGATTTACCGATCTGAATCTCCTAGAATACTTCTTCTGGCTGTATTTGACAAGTCTAGTAAACTCATAGCCTCTTGCTGAAATACAGGGACTTGAGAAATATGCCAGGCATTTTCGTCCGGGTGTTGGCTTCAATAAATCTCCGCCTAACAATATGCGTTGGAATTAACGACGCTAATATCGAACGCTCACTTCAGTTCATTAGCTTAAAATATCAAGTTTTTTTCGTTTCTCGCTTCTGTTTTCATTAAATTTCTTCCATTTCGTTACAGTCATATATAATTCTTTATAACACAATCTTGTCTGAAGTAAGAATGCACTACAATACTGTGAGCTTCACCGGAGTGTTTTAATTTCCACTCTATAAAATGAACACTCTATATTCAAACTCAAAATGAAGCGAGTACTTCATCAAAAGGCTAATTTCCCAGTTTTTCTCCTACCTTTGAGTTACGGATTATTGACACTTATTTCAGTTGATTCAACAAACTCGTACCTTCTCATGTAAATCATTTTTTCATTCGAGAACGGCCACGACCAAAAAAAATTTCAAAGAAAGAAAATTTAAATTGGGAGGTCTTTTCAATTAATTTTTTTGAAAACAGCAATGGCGCACGACATTATGAGTTTGATAGATTCAAAGGTAGCATAACCCTGCAAAAATATGAGACCCTGTATCTTTCCGCTGCTACTGGACACATCTGATGAATTGATGAGTTGAAAAATTCCTTTACGGAGATTAGAGCTAGATCCCTTGAAAATTACAAGAGTTACTATCAGAATCGTGAAAAAAAATCTGAACTTCAACAACCTGTATCTCGAGAACGGAGGACTTTTGGAAATGTTCATGGGCATATTGTTTCATGTATTTTGATTAGGAATCTTCTTCCTGCATTTATGACTGCATACCTGAAACAACCTGTATAAAACTTGATTGTGGATACTGAAAAAATTCAATTATAGAGTCACCAACTTCACACGCGAAGTGAGATAAGGTTAGATTTTCGAAATTTCTCACACGCAACCATTTTTAATATCTTACAGACTACAAAAACCATTTTTCTACTATACATGGTGTTTAGCAAGCAAATTGTCATTCAAAGCAATGACTTTTTATGGAAAACACAGTTTTGGAGAATAAATAATAGCCACTTCATACATTATATATATATATATATATATATATATATATATATATATATATATATATATATATTCGATTCGATCGTTCATCACTTCACACAAAGGAAACTATTAATGAGTAACATTCAGTGTTACTTGACTAAGGTCCGTACACTGGATTTTTCCGGGGATAAAGCCTCTGACACTACTCGTTGGTACATTGATGTCATTGTCTGATGATGCTATAGTTTGTATATATTCTGGTAGATTGATATATTCTCATAACATTTAACGTTATCCTAATATATAATTATTCCAGGATATGTTTTGATTATAATCATAAATATATATATATATATATATATATATATATATATATATATATATATATATATATATATATATATATATATATATATATATATATATATATATTAGGTGGCCCATAAAAAAAATTTGAATTTTTTGGGACCCCTCTAGTTTGGTGCCACTTCATGAGAAAATAACGTAAAAATTTTGAGCACAATCGATACATATTAACCCGTCCCTCAAGCCCCCTTTTGAACCTCAACCATCAGGCGCGCGAGCTCTGTGTTACTCCGCCACGGCGCATGGCGAAGATGACGTGTTGTATCGTAAATATTACACACGCGAATAGCGTGAACGTGTTTCGACATGTTCATTATTTTAACGTGCATGAACGATGGATTGAACTTGTGAATCATTGCACCTACTCTTGAATTTGATATTATTTCACCCTCAGTCGAGTGTCTCTTATTTGATGAAAAACTACTGCTGTTGTGCGATCGCCAAATCAACATGTGATTTTTTTTTTCAATATCGATTGTTTTCAGTGTATTTTATTGATTTGCGTTTATTATTAAATACGTGACGAGTTATTTTCCTATTCGAATTTAATTTTTGAGTCATGGAAACGAGATCTGGAACGGCAGAAGTGATTTTCCTGGTTGGAAATACATCAAAAAATCGATGGAAATAAGCTACCCAGTAATCGTGAAGTATTAAAAGTATTTTTTCATGCTCTAAGAAGAGAAAAGGCAGTACTATACGTTCTAGTGCAACAAAAGCTATTCAACTCGTCGAAGAATTTTGGCAGAAAGCCAGAATACCAGTCAAGAGGACCCAGAAAAGCATTGAAAAACTTGAAAGTATATATCGTAACTGGGAAAAATTGCAAAAATGAAACTCGAAGAACACCACGCCAAATTGAAAAGAAAGACTATTTGTAGAACCGCTTGATAACTTATTCGATATTGCTCACAATGATGCTGACAAATTAATTACTATTGAGGAGGACAAACAATTTTGAAAGCTCAACGACAAAAAGGAAGAATTGGTTACATGGGCTCCGTCGATGTCTCGTTGGCACAAAAAGAAGCGAGAATTGAACTACGACGTCTTGAAGAAGAAAATCGACATGAAAAGGCTGTTGAAGAAATTGACACATTAGGTAAATATTGATTTTTTGTGAATGTTGTGCTGCATATTATTTTACCTAGTACCTACTTGCTAACCAAATTTATACCTATCAATTAGATTGAATGTATTGATAATTGATCCTAAATTTGATTTTTAAATAATACTTCAGATTGAATAATACCCTAAATCCAAATTAATGTCTAAATTTCTTTACAGAGGAAAAAGTTGTGTTGGCTTCGTCTGAATCGAGTGAAAATTCTAGTGAAGATTTTGATGCGGAACCGATACCTGGTACTAGTAGCAATGAACCTCCTCTGAAACGATTTAAACGGGCCAGAAATCAGTTTATTTCAACAGAATTAGTTGCTGCATTTGATAGGTGCAAAGTTAGCGATCGAAATGCAGTTATGTTACTCACTGCAACAGTGAAAGCGTTAAAACTCGATCCAGATGAGTTTGCGATCAATCGATCTTCAATTCAGCGTTGTAGACAAAAACACGTGAAGGACAATTCGAAAAAATTCGTAAAGTATTTGAAGACACCGAAATTACTTCCATCGTAATTCATTGGGATGGCAAGTTACTTCGAACATAGACAGTTCAAAAAGGATAACTTGGAACGTCTCCCAATAATTGCGTCGTATCAAGGACAAGAGCAAATACTTGGAGTTCCTATAATTGAATCTTCCAGTGGGCTAAATCAAGCTAATGCCATTTTTGACTTGTTATATGAGTGGGATATCGTGGATAAAGTTCAAGCACTATGTTCCGACACAACAGCTTCAAACACTGGAAGACTAAATGGAGCCTGCATCTTATTGGAACAAATGCTTGAAAGAGAGCTTCTATATCTACCTTGTCGTCATCATATTTTGGAAGTCATGTTACGCGGTGTATTTGAAAATCAGGTGGGCAATACGTCTGGACCATCTGTTCCAATTTTCAAGAAGTTCCAAGCTACTTGGATAAACATTAATCGAGAAAATATACAATCCGGTCTAGAAGATCCATACGTAAAAGAAATCATCACTGAATCTGAATCCACACAACTGATCGACTTTTGCAAAAGGAATTATTATTTAAAAACCAAGAGAAGATTACAGCGAATTGTGTCACTTAGTGATCATGTTTTTAGGAGGTGAAAAAAAAGCAATCAGGGCGCCTGGTGCATTTCACCATGCGCGCTGGATGGCAAAAGCGATATATTGTTTGAAAATTTTCTTATTCAGAGCACAATTCAAGTTGGATATTGCTGAAGAACGAGGAATTAGAAATGTGGGCATTTTGTAGCTAAAATTTATTCAAAACATTGGTTGCAAGCATCATCTGCTGAAAAAGCACCGAGATTGGACCTTGAATTGCTGAAAAGCTTAGAATTATTTAAAGAAATCGACAAAATGTTAGCAAATCTGCAATTGAAAAATACGAAATCACCTCTGGTACTTATCTATGGAAAACATTGCACTTTCATTTTTCGATGACCAGGTTTCAATTGAAGTGAAAAAAAGATGGTATCTGCTCTAAGCAAAGAAAATGATGAAGAAACATTATTCAAACGAATTTGGCTTCCTCCTGCAATCGAAAACGCTAGCTTGGAACACTTCGTGAGTAAAATACACTGCACTTTTTCACCAGATTTCAAATTGATCCAAGTTTCATGGAAGAAGTACCGAGTAAATGGGACTCGAATCCGAAATATATTAAAGGAAAAAGTGTAGCGAAGAGTTTGAAAGTAGTGAATGACACAGCAGAAAGGACGGTTAAGCTGATAACTGATTATAACAATCTAATTACAAAAATGAAGAACAAAAACAATTTTTATTGCAAGTCGTAGCACAGCACAGAAAAGAATATCCAGATGTAACACGAACGACGCTAAAAGGTGGCTGAATTTTTTACAAATCTTACTTTTTTTATGTGAATGTAAAATACATTATAATTCTTTTTGTTTTTGTTGTGAATGTAAAATATTAAACGTAGCCTTAAAAATATTTCATTGATTTGAAAACAAAAATCTTGTGTAAGTACTTCATGTTACAACATGATTGTATGTAGTACTGTGCAGTTATGTCGCCGCGTTCAAATGAGTTTCGTTTTGCACGCACCATGGTGGAGTAACACAGAGCTCGCGCGCCTGATGGTTGAGGTTCAAAAGGGGCTTGAGGACGGGTTAATATGCATCGATTGGGCTCAAAATTTTTATACGTTATTTTCTCATAAAGTGGCACCAAACTATGGGGGGTCCTGAAAAAAATTTCAATTTTTTTTTTTCACCAAGTATAAATAAGGGCCACCCTAATATATATATATATATATATATATTCACCACTGGCGCGGTGCTCTGTAGCTCGTACACTCTTGAAGATTTCATCATTTTTGTTAGAACAGTATTGTATTCAGAAAGTAACTTCAGCAACTTATATTGAAGTAAACAGGGTGTCCCAATTTTCATTTTCTATAGAAAAATCTTGGGAGGTTTTTTCAGATTGGAAGACCACTTTTTTGTTGAAGATTCATGAGCGACCTAACCTCTGCTATAATGTCTTTAAGTAATAAGTTTTTTTGGTGAGTAGTTTCGTCACAATATTTTTTTTCCGTAGAAATTCATGAAAATAGGATCTCACATCATCGCATGCTCCTTCGGCCAGAGAGGATGAATACTTTTTTCTTTTCGTTTTATTCCCACAGATAGCTTTATTGATCAATTGAAATAGATTATCCTCATTTCATACAGTTTATTAGTACATATCATTATACTTGATCAGAGAAATGGAGATATTTTAAGGTAGTCGTGTATAATATACGTAATAGATTGGTTTTTGGTGAGATGATCTACTAGGTGTTGAACTATTTCAATGTGTTCGAAATGTTTCCCGTTTCTTTGTAGACACAACTCAATCCTAAGGAAAGACCGTTGAACTCTCGACAACATTTGCGGATTAACTGACTGAAAGGCGTCGACTATTTTCTGTCTCATATCCAACTGTGTTGTAGAAGGAATCTGGTAAACGATGCCCTTAATATAACCCCACAAGAAATATCTAGACTTGTAAGGTCCTAGCTGGCCATCTAACAGGACCACCACAACCTATACATTTGTTTGGAAATACATGAATCAAATGCTCCCTAACCTGATGTGAGTAATGTGTTGGTGCTCCATCCTGTTGAAACCACAAATCTTGTCTCATATGCTCTGGTACATCGGCAAGTAACATTGGTAGATGGTTTTGCAGAAAATCTGAATACATTTCCCTATTGAGGTGCCCCTCGAAAAAGTACGGCCCCATACATTCAAGGACCAACGATGCTGGTGGTCTATTTGTCTCATGAGATGTGGATTTTCTGTGACGTAATAATGAAAGTTGTACCTGTAGACAATCCCATTCTTGTTGAAAGTTGCCTCGTCCGAGAAAAGAACTCGCTAAACATATTTGGATTTTCCGCTACTTTGTCACTTGCTAAAATTGATTCGATTCTCATAGTCTTGATTGTTCAGTTCCTGGTGCAGCTGTACATGATAAACATGAAATTGATTCACTTCGACAGAAGTTTGACTTATATCTGTTATCTGAGAAATCTCTCTTTGGCTTTTATATAAGTCCTCTGTCTCTGTCAACAAAAATGATAATTTTTACAAATAATCGAATATTTCGAAAATGATCGAAAATAAAGATGAGGGGACTTCTGCAAAAATATTGCACAATAGTTCATGCGTTGAAATGAATAATAAAATACCGGGTGTTCTATTTGAAAAAATCAAGATATGAATTTTTTAAATTACAATATTCAATAATTTTTTTGAGTCACTCCTGTATAAAAGGAGGATAATCTATTTCAATTCATCAATTGAGCTTTACTTGGGCAATACGAAAACGAAAGGAAAGAGTATACATCCTTCTCTGGCCGAAGGAGCATGCGATGATGTGAGAGACTATTTTCATGAATTTTTACGGAAAAAAAATATTGTGACAAAACTACTCACCAAAGAAACTTATTACCTAAAGACATTATAGCAGAGTTTAGGACACTTATGAATCTTCAACAAAAAACTGGTCTTGCAATCTGAAAAAACTCAAAACCTCCCAAGATTTTTTTATCAATTTCGGCATCTTTCAGAAATTCTGTAACTACTCTAGCTGCATGAGGCCGAGCGTTATCATACATATAAATGAAGTTTTCGTCAATCAATAGGCCAAAGGGTACAACATGGGGTTCAAGGATATCTGCGATGTATCTGGCCGCTGTCATTCTTTCATTATTCACTAGGACTAACTCAGTTCGACCATGGAAAGAAATGCCTTTCCACACCATTACCGAGCCCCTCCTGAAGTTTTCGGTTTGCCAGATATTGCATTGCTGATACCGTTCCCCAGGCCGTCTGTATACAGGCATGCATATATATATATATATATATATATATATATATATATATATATATATATATATATATATATATATATATATATATATAAGTCACAACACTGATATATAAATGGACAGCTACAGTTGAAGTTCTTTGATGCTGACACCCACCGATCATAAAATTCTGAGGTACTTCTAGAGGATACACAAACTACCAATTAAGAACAAGATAGTTCGAGTCGAGTATTAATAACTCAGCCACTGTTTTCTAAACGTAATGGCGGCTATTTTAATGAAATATTATTCATTAAATCAATAAAAACGATGAATGTTAACATGCATTAACGCTACAGCCTAGTTCATTTCTGTATCATGACTGACTCAATGTTTTCTTTCCTATAGAAATTCAGAATTAGATATAATGGTTGTTTTATCAAAAAAGGACAATGTTTGTCTCGTAACGTAATCTTTCCGCAGAAAGTTGTAAAATCTCATGTGAAACTAAGGCCGTTATTTGAGTAAGTATCAATGGAAACATCTCTTCAACAAATTTTTCATAAATTATTATCTGATAAGTTTCCTAACAGCATATATAGTGACTGGATCTGAATTAAACATTTTATTTTTACAATGAATATAACGACTTGGCACGACCACATTATGTCTGCTCCCGTTAGCCTTCTCTAGGTATCGAATACAAGCTTCCATAATCCGGTGGAAGTTTTCTCTCTACCAACATCGACAGCTTTAACCAGTATCCTCAACGCTAAATGTGAAGGGAGATTCATCCGAGAAAAGTATCTTTCGGAGTCAAAAAGTATTTTACATTGAAAATTTCTAAGACTGTCGTATTCGAAATGATATAGCTCGGTTAAGGATTTCGACAAAAATATGTATCAAAAAGATTTAGAGGTTGCAGATGTAGAATATCAAGATGATTTTCGCTTAGCTTCAATGGTTTTCTTGAACACCAAATTCAAATGGCACCTTTACATTATCATATCTTGAAGATGATCCCTATTATAACTTAGCATTGTAAAAGCAGATACATGCATAACAGCTTGTACCTGCTACTAAATAGATTTGAAGGACCTTGCAGATGGCAACCCCAAAGATTAGAATCGGCACAAAATCATGTGGCATGAGGACCTGATGGAGCGTGATTCATTGTTCAATCGTAAAATGAATCACGGTTTTCACTGGCCTCAGATTTCAGAGAAAAGTGAATATAGAGACAACTTGGTAATGCTCAAAGGCTTGAAGGAGTCTGCAAAACAAAATTATAGAGAAGGTACTATGATGATTCGAAAAAGAACTGCCTTCTATCGTAAAACTGTTATCGTTTGCCCTAGCATCTTGTTGATTGAACACTACTATAATAATCAGATTGCCTAACAGCAATTGCAAAAACTTTTTATTCATGCATGATAATGCCCCTTCTGCCACTGCAACGCAGAATACCAATTGACATTGGTAATGTGCGAAAATTCATTTTGAATAGCGATATACAAGAGTAAACAAAACATGCTTTTTTTCACTAATTTCGATTCGCCCTGTAGAATTTCTGAACTAAATTTTCTCATGAAGGTGCATTGTAAAGTGACAACCATTCTCAGCGACGTAGTCTTTTGATTCATGGCGCTTACTGATTCTTCGTAAGAGATGAAGTTTCATCTTTATTATCATCAGTAGGTGTAGCAAAAGTTTCTATTTACGGTCAAAATGAAGTGGTAAACATCAGAAAGTTATTGAATGAACACCCACCCAGTAGCCGGTGGTACCTTCTTGAGCTGTTACTCGACTTGAATCCATCTTGACATACCTTTGATGAGATTACGGATCTACTCTTGATGTATTCTTGCCACTCTTCTTTCAGGGCCTGACCGACTTCATTCAGATTCCGCGGAGCAGGGACGCGCTTTCTTAACCTTCCACCCATCGTATCTGACACATGACATCAATTCGATTGAGATCAGGGCTCCTTTCCGGCCAGTCTATTCTCAATATTTCAAGTCCATCAAAGGAATTACTCCCTACTCTTGCGGTACAAGGTGTTGCATTATCATGCAACCACATGATGTTTCAGCCCATATTATGAAGAAATGGGATAACAAGAGAACCTAAAACTCTCAGCAATCATGCTCATCTGTTGGCTGATATATTCTGGGACTCCCATTTGGAGATTCAAGACGAATTCTGGATTCGTCAGAAAGTGGAACGTTTCCCCAATCTTCATTGCCTCAATGCTGGTGTTCTCTGGCGAATTCAAAAGCCATGTTATATTTCATTCAATTCGGGATCGTTGCAGGTCGTCTTGCACGAAGGCCAATTTGTCTAAAACGCCTCCCTACTGTTGCCTTACTTCCTCCAACATATTTCGTTCCTGTAGAGCGGTACTAGATATGTCTCTCAAAACACCAAACTCGCGTGCAGTCGTTTTCCTTCTTTTTCTGGTTCCTCTTCACCTTGTGAAATCACCAGACTCTTAGAAATGATCCCAAGCCCTTTGTTCGCTGCTTCTTGAATCACCATTTTGTCTAACGATATAATTTTATGATCTTCCACTAATCATTTATTGTACTGCTCGAGCAGCATAAACTGGTAAAAGAACCATAGATGCAAATCTTCAACAATTGATTTTAACATTTACTAGTTGGTACCAGTGTTCGTCAAAATAACATCGTGTCGCTTTTTCCATAGCAGCCTCATTTGAATAATACTATCCACGTTAGGAATATATAGGGCTTCGTATATATCCTATAATGTTTTTACAGATGAAACGATAGCGCCATGAATTAAAAACTACGTCATTGACCTTAAATGTAATGACAAAATTCAGCTCAGAAATTCTAGGAACGTTTCAAAATAGGTGGAAAAAAGCATTTTAGGTTCACCCTCGTATATTGCTATTCAAAATATTCAAAATGCATTGTCACACAATACCAATATCAATTGTAATCATTTTATGTTGTGTAATCTGTAACATAACCAGAATTCGAGGATTTCGAACGGTAAATCACAGAGTTATGAGTCGAACTAGAGAATAATTTTTGCTTCATCGGATTTTCTACCGGTGAGTGTACTGTGATTTATCATTTACAGTAATTTTTTCATCATTTCATCATTCAGTACTAGTTGTAGAATAACGAATCAAGAAATACCGAATATTCCTTCATTTTGGCCATGTTTGTATTAAAGAACTGGAGCTTTATTCAACCTCATCAAAAACGAAACTAATTTAGAGTGTATAGTGCAAAATATTTTGATTAATATAAGATACGTCTACGCAAACAAAAATTGGAAAACCTGTAGTTTTCTTTGGCGTATCAAACTTCGTCACTTATTGATCTACTTCTCTACTTATCTCGTTCTTGAGGTAACACCATGTATCTTGCTAGAATTGATTACCTCATGACAATGATCTTCTTTTCTGGAGCTGTTATACTCCATTGACATCTCATTCTGTTGTCAAATGCTCCAGTTTGAGTTTGAGTCGAGTTTGGAGAAGTTATCTGCGTCGGTGTTGTAATATTACCACCACAACCTTGAAGAGTAAAAAAATTAAATAAAATAGATGATAATGTGATTGAGTTCGAAGATCAATTACATTATTTACAAAAAAATGAACAATATGCTTCGTTCTATGCAAAAATTGAAGTACCCTCCGAAACCTGTAGATACAAAATGGACCAATGTATGTTGAACAAACGTTTTTTCTATAATGGAATATATAATTGAGAAATTAATTTTTGTTGTTTGCGTGTAATAATACTTATATTAGGGAATATTATTATTTGATGAAATTTTCTTATTATAGTCTGTTATGGATAAAGGAATGGAAAAGGCTTTATGAATCTTGGATTATAAGTAGATAATTTATGTGTACTGTTGTTCACAGAATTAACAGATGTTTGAGCCGGTTTTTCCCTATACATGTTGTAGGTGAGATTATTATTGAGTGTATAAGGAGATTATCGAATTATTGCGTTCAATTTCAGCAGTGAAAGTTATTTGATTATGAATTTCATTTAAAAAATGTAAAGACTGGTCTATTTTTCTGTTTGAGCTTTGAAACCCACAAGTATATCATCAACGCAGCTGTATCAAAATATGGTATGTTTTGGTGCAAACTTAATCTTCATTATAAAATCTTCTAGATTAACCCGATGGAGAGTTTGAGACAAAAAAACGGTTCCTTAAAAATTACAAAATTCATCTAGGATGTATTACACAAAATTATTCTCGGTTCGACTAAATAATTTTCGAACAAACCTTTTTTTTTGTAAGGAGTAAATTGCGTTTGCGCACACCAAAGGTCTTAGCTGGTACTACCTTCGATAGTGTGGGACCCAGCGATTGCAATGCAATACCCACTAAAAACCTCCTTCACCGTGCCTTACCCTGTACTAGAACCGCTTTGATAGCATTACTCTAGTACAGGCCACGGGTTTAATCCCGCCGCCCAAGCTTCTTCACTTTACAACATCAGTCGAACAGTGTTATCGGGCGTGAGGACTTCTCCGACCGCCGCCCCTTCTGTCACGAGCTCCCGCTCCCTCCGCACACTATTGTAGATGGTATGCTCGACGGTGTCCACCTCTCCGCAATCTAAGCACTCGGGCGACTACCTGCAGTTTAAACGATGTAACTACTCACCGAAAGGTCCATGTTCCGTCAACAGTTGCGTCAGGTAATAATCCACCTACCCAGTTGCCCTTTCATACCTCATGATTAAGTCCGAAATAAGCCTTCTGGTCCACATGCCCCTTTCTTCTTCGTCCCATCGTCTCCGCCACACTGACATTGTGTCTTACCGCCACTCCAATGCCGATCTTTCGTCATAGCACCTTCTTTGCCTCCCCACCGCCAGCAGATACAGTGGCATTAATGACGTCACTACCATTGCTGCCGACCCCAATACTGTGCGATACGCGCTAGCTACCCGGAGAGCTGTTCGCCGCTGTACGCGATTCATCGCGTTACGATATTTGGCAAATCTAAGGATATCCGCCCAGAAACTGTCAGACTGTCCCCAAGATTCGCCGTGCACCAGCTGTTAGTCCACCAACATTTGGCACCAGTCGCGCTACTTTTTTGGCTGGCTCTTCCGCTCTTGGGTCCGTCTTCATAATGTGGACTCTCATATTATATCCCCGTCCAATCCACACTCCCAAGCATTTGATGGCGTTCTTAGACCTAATGACGTTCCCGTACACGTTGGTGGGCTTACGTAATTTCCCTACCAGCTCTACGGCCTCTGTTTTATGAGCCGCCAGCTCCAAACTAGTGTCATTTATCCACTGAGTTACGGCTGGGGTGGCGTCGTCCATCGCCCGACCAGCTCCTCCTGTTTGCGCCCTACCCCAACCATAGCCAGGTCATTCGCATAACCTATAAAGGTTTCTTCTCGGGTCCGACTACTATCAGATAGGTTCTCCTTAAACCTTTGTTGGTTTGTTGGGGATGCTCCCCATCCTGGGATTGATAGACTCTCCTTTGTCGGTTCTATCTACAAACGTTCTAGGCTTATATGAATATCCCTGTGATCGCTAAGGTTCTCCACCTAGGCCACACACCAAGCAATCTCCCTCGTACACAGCGAGTTGGTAATAGCTGTGACGCCGAAGAATGAGCTGCTGCTCTCGCGGAAAAAGGTAGGTACCCTACCGTCATTAAGCACATTCAAATTAAGGGACGCGAGAGTGTCAGCTGACAGGCATTCCCTCTAATCTTCAACGACTCCGCCCCACACAGCCGATTTCACGTTGAAGTCATCGCATATGACAGGGGTTGTTATTCGCCGTACGTATCAGGTGCTCTATACGGCTCAGGATGATCTAAAAGTTAGCAAGCGATTGCTAACCCGCTATCACCTCCTTTTTTCCTACACGTGCCCTCACGATGCCTGCCTCGTGCACTACGTCGTGGCAGTTATGGCCCCTGAGAGCAATAATTGCCACGTCCTCGCGTAGATCCAAAAAAGCTTCCATGCCATTTTCTCAGGCCCTGTTGGGTTAAGAGATCAACATGAGGTCGTTTTCCTCGAAGGCAACTGTTTGTTGCAAAATCCCAGGCGGCTCTGCTGCGATTTTGGTCTGCCTGCATGAGTCGCAGATCCGAGGTGCGACCTCTTCATGAGGCCCGCCACTAGGCCCTCTGTCGTGAGTTTGTCTATCTGCTGCTTAATAGCAAAAAATGTAGCCACCTGCGTATTTCCGTACGCCTTTCGCAGACGCATCTCCTTGATGTCAGCCTCCTGTTCCAGGGCCTCATTTAGTGCCGTAGTCACTCCACCGAGATCCACCAGGGCATCCAGGTTAACGGCCTCTTCCTGTCGAAAACTACCTGCCACCCAAGTACCAATGTTACCACCCCGTAATGCTTGAGCAAACTTTAGGGCCTGGTCACTCACTCCCTTCTCCTCAAGGATGACGTCTCCCTTCCTGCTTTCTTTTATCGTTTGTATTGGCTACTCGATTACCAGGTTCTTGACATTCTTATAATGTCTTAGCATAGCCTCCCTCTCTCTAGATAATTACAGCGCCCTTCCTTGATCGTGTTGTCTTAGCAGGAGGTAACGACTTTGCCTGCGACGCTATACGCTTCGGTTTATTTGTGGTGCCCGCAACGACATAGATCCACGATCTCACTGCTTCCTGCCCAAGTAGCCTCACCGAACCTTCAAAGTCTTTCCAGACCTTTCTAACATCCAAACTCTCAAAACTGTGGAAGCGCAATGTCTTAACATTAATTCCGCTTCAGTTTGTTGGCAAGTTCTTCCAAGCAATTCCGCTAAAACTCCCCAGTAGAGGACCCCTCTTTATACTAGTGAACGAGATACCACGTGGTATTCATGACCACATTCCTCTGGATTCCGTTCACTCTCGATATGGTCTGGTGATCAACCAGGACAGCCAGTCCAACCGTTGGCTCTGATCCTCCGGGAAAGTGCGTTCCAAAGCTTTCGGTAGTCATCCACTGGACCCTCACCACTCCCACCGATAACTTGTGGGAGATCGGGACGCAACTCACACATGGTTTGATCACCTTTCCACGGCATTGGCACCCTGGTCCCATTGCGATCGCCTTCTTGAGCTCGCAGATCTTCTTGTCACGAGCTTAGATGTTCCTCCTCAAGGCCTTGATGAGGTCTTCTTCAGTGCGTCTCTACAAGGCGACGTTTGAGTTTCTACTTCGTAAGTTGGCGTTACTAGAATGTCATACATATGACTCTTCAGTCACTTATAATTATGGGCATTTTTAACTGCTTAACCTGTCCGGCCAGCCTGCCTACCGCTTTCTTAATATCCCGTTGGGTATTGGGGTTCTTCTTGACCCTGTCGCCGAGTTCCTTAATATGATGATGCAGGGACTCCAAGGCCTCCGCCAAAACAGCATGCGCTGCATTTTCTGCCCGCTTGATCACCTCCGGCTCCTGCCTCACCTGGAAAGAAGTATCAGCAACTTTCCTATTCGTGCAGCCCTAGGTTCACTGGTTCGTCGTCGTCCACCCTGACCTTGTCGTACCTCACATTATTACCAGTAGTACATACCTGACGCTAGGGCTGGTTGTACAGGCGTAGGTTAACAATCGGATGGGGCCTGCACTGTCTCTACATCCGACCGGTACTGGGGTATCCCTACCCTGCATCGTAAACACTTTTTCTTTACGAGACTCCATGTTTGCTTTTTGAAATGGTTCCTTCCATTGCATTTTATTCCTACCGCCAGGCCGGATTTCTGTCAGGGTTTTCCTTCCATTAGCCTTTGGGATCCTGTCCCAGCTCATAAGACAGTGTGGATTCGGTCCGCTGCTACCGGGATGGGGTCACACACACGATGGAAACACTGATGGTTCACACAAACACTCTTTGTAAATGTTAATTTTAAAATGAAAAAACACGTGGTTCGTTGGTAAACACCGGCGGTTTGGCAAAATGGCGTAAGTACGGAAAGCCGGCTAGTGGCAACGCGTGCTGCAGCCGGTTTTCTGAGACAGTATGAATTCGAAGAGGCCGTTGAAGAGAAAAAGCGGAGTCTCCGAAATGCATCGATATTTAAACCCTCGGTTCAGTTAGGTCCAAAGTACGCTCTGTACCTAGCCTGGTCGAAGGGCCTACTCAGCGATCTGTGATTAGGGAAGCGTGGTTAACATGGTAACACGTATTCGGATCGCCTAGAGCAATCTATGGTGGACACGGTAACACCGCCTTAGTTTTTTATTTCCCCAGTACCACCCACATCTGGAAGGTATCCCCCTATCCACCACCTGAGGAGGCGCCCGATGGGAGTTTTCTCTCTTCGAACAAACCTGGGGAGTCCCCAAGGGATCCTCACTCAGCCTATAATCAGCAGATAGTTTTACGAATAAAACTCGGTGAATTTCCTAGTCATAACCATCACTAAACTCAATAATCATCTTACCCAGAATATATATAGGAAAGGAACATTTACGTATTTCACAATTCCAATGGATTCCTTCAACCGCATTGTACAAAAATTGGCCACTTGTAATGATTCAAAGAGCCTTTTCCATTCCCCTATCCATAACAGACTTTAATACGGAAACCAACATCATTAAGATAATTGATCCAAATAAAAGTATTCCATTCTCCCACATAAAAAATAGTATCGAACGCGAAATACAAAAATGAATTTCCCAAATACTATTCCACTTAAGTAAAACCAGTAAATAAATACGCATGTCTAAATTACATTACCCTCTTTCTAACATCATCAGCAATTACCTTTCCAAATTTCATTTAAGAACCACTTTTTCAAGTGGTTCCAACATTAACAAATTACTGTTCCAAGCCAAGCAAAGAAATAATAAATTCCAACAGTCTGGAATATACAAAACGGAATGCAATTAATTTCCAACAGCCCACGTAGGACAAACAGTTCGAAATTTTGAATCTAGATTCAAGGAACATATCTCTTCAGATAACACATCCGCAGTTTTTGAACATATTAAATCAACAAAACACGTAATTACATTAGATAATTTAAACATTTTCCACAAATACAATAAAGGAATGACAATAAATCTGTTGGAAAGTTTGGAAATTGACAAACTAGAATTAAATCAATCCCTACTACCCAACGTTTAAAGTAGGTATAGTAGTATACAATACTTCCTCTTGTTACTCTTAGCTCTAGAGACTTGAAAATAACTGTCGAAACCTGTCGTGTCTATTGAGGAGAATAAGCATTGTGGAAATCAGACGAAAGTGTTTCGTTTCATCTATATTGAAAAGAATTTCCATAAACTAAATCCACCTACAATATCATCAATTTCTGAATGATAAGATGAAAATTTCTGGATGATATGATGAAAATTTCTGGATGATATGATGAAAATATCTTTCATTATAGGATATCGCCACTTCTCTGTCCAACGATGTTATCAATAACTCCTGTTAAGTATTAGTAACTATTTTCACAACTTACAACCTCAAAACTTACCATCTGTGTTGAACGCAAATCTGAATCCCCTCCTCGCAACCCAAGAGTCAGTCAAAAATGTAATGGTTATATTTTCTCTGAAACGACTTTGGGGAGGTTTTGCGTCCCCACAAAAAATCGTCTTCATTCCTTGCACGTAAAATCTAGATACACTTTTAATGGTGACATTATCGAAAACACAGTGAGGCATACCTAAAAAAAGTGAAAACTAATATGCAAAAACACATAAATGGATTTAATACCCCTTTCCAACTCGAAATCAGTGAACTCGATATTAACAAACTCTTCTGTAGATGTTGATTGTAATTTATATTCACATTTTATTGCATCAGGATATTTTTTTGGATATCCAGGACTGACAATGTACTGAACTTGATGTGTGGCCTCAAAAACACCTCCACAATTAAATTCCCATTTAGCCTTAAATAATAAATATTCAATGAAGATATTCTGAGGATGAATTTTATCTTAATACTTTAAATCCACGAGCCTGTATCTTATTATTGCTTCTAAACATAATTTTCATTCTGATTCCAGTTGAATTTACTGATACTGGAATTTCTCTTCCACATAATGTCTTCATAAGATCCCATTTCTCGTCTTTCCAATTCCAAATCTTGAAACATGGTTCAATATAGTTGATTGTGAGAGTCAATAAAAAGTTTATTTACCTTCAGATAATCATTAATACAATCATCACTTTCTTCTAAATGAAATCGATCAATAAATGTGAGACCTATATGAAAACCTTCGCTTGCCCGGATTTCCCAGATGCATTCAGTATTATTAGGATAATCGCCAGGGTATCCTGGTGTTTGAATAACTCTACTCTTACCATGGAAAATGCCTCCACATCCTGAAAACAAACATAAAGGGGGGAGACATTTTATTCTCATCAAATATAAACATTATATTCGGGATTTTGTGGATTTTGTATCAAAATCGTAAATAGGTCCATTACAAGAATGAAACTACTGATTATTGTTCAATATTAAGATGAAATATTTCAGATGAAAGGGAAAAGAAGAAAGAAAAATATAAATGACAAAGGATGAAAGATGAAAGACCCTAGTTTTCTGCTGCTTTCAGCATTTTCAAGCAGAATTTGAAGAAGATTACGTTATCAAAATTACCTTTTATGATAGGTTCATATGTCAAGTTGAATCCTTTCCCTTTGCCATCTTTTTCAAAGTGATAATTAATCAACAAGGCATTTCGTTCTGATATAATTGTTCCAGGATTGTCCTTGCAGAATTTTCCAATTCTCGGTGATCTTAGTGTGAGTCCATTGAAGATTTCTATAAAACTCTTTTGGCAATTATCTCCTAAGTCGAAAGATGGAAACTTGATAGAAACTTGCTGTTCCTGTGGCAATTTCAACAACCAACTACATTCAAAGGATGACGATGGCTTATTCGGAAAATTTGGAGTCACTATAGATCCAATTTCGTCGGTTTTGATACCGCCACAATCATATGTGTCATAGTTCAACGAAAAGTTCATTTTCCTATTCGAACGCCATATCTGAAAATCAATTAATCTTTATTTTTAAGGGTATTTGAGACGAATTGATCTTAGTAGGAGAATGGTATTTTCTAAAGAAAAAATATAAGAAGAAAGGAATAAATGGTCAAATCGATTTCAAGACAATCTCCACAAGAATGGAGATGTGTCGGTGGAGCCTTTAAATAAATACAAATTACCTGAAGATCAAGCGTAGGAACGGGACTTAGAAAGATTACTGGAGTCGTTGTATTTCGACATAACGCAAACTGTAGCGTAGATCCTCCTAAAAAGCAATGAAATTAAATAAGCAGAAAAGGTGGGATGAGCATTACCTCACCAGTGAAAATCATTGCACCACAATCGCTACTGCGACAGTTTACAATCGAATACGGTTGAAAATTCAAATTCATCTGGAAGGCTGCTTTAAGTGTCTTATTGAGAACTTCTTGATTCCGTTTCCAAGAACAGACGAACGATGCTTCTTTTGGTGCAACTATACTACCACTTACTTCGTTGAATGATCCCTGACACACTGATAATTACAATTAATCGAGTATTTTCCTCATTAGTTCAACAGAAACCTACCTGTTTCTTCTTCAGAAGTATATCGAGCAGAAAATCCTCTACCATGAGAATTTGCAGCCCAATAATATATAAGTATTTGATTCGAACTCGATTTGAACATTTTTCTACCATCTGAGCTTCCATTGTTGCGTCGAATATATACGCTAGTCATCATTGCATTGTTATTGTCGAATAGTATAGCAATTGCTTGGTGATGAAACTCAACAGTTTCATCCAGATCTAAGTCTGTGAATTTCAATGTGATTCTTCTGCCTTCAGGCACCTTGATATACCATTTACAACTCTTAGATGTGTATGAATGTCTGGGATAACCAGGGGATTTGATGACTCCACTAGCAGTATTCAAATGGAAAGTACAGTCTAAAAATTGGCAAATATTTCAGCCCTTTCTTTAAAAAAGCGAACATTAGAATACATTTCAGAATTTGTTGCATTCCCCAAGAAATTTTAGTCAAATGCTTCATTTCGTATCATGCAGTTGATTATATAATAATAGTTAATGAACAAATACTAAACATATTTTCAATATAAAATTTAACTCACTTTGTTTAGTTGCATTATAAGAAATTGTAAAATCATTAACATGTGATATGGTTACTCGAGGTCCATGTACATATCGGATTATTGCTTCATTTCCATTTATAGATATATCATTTCTATCAGACATGTTACAAATTGTTTTCATAAGACTTTCTGCAAATGGTTTCAAGGAATAAAGCTTTCATATTGGTGCAAATTATAAATATGTTATTTTTCACACAAACACACACTTTTTCATCTAGAACATTTCTTGGCAGATAAAGAATTCTAAGAACTAGTATATTTTTCTGAAATAGTCATCATTCAAGATACTTGAAATAAGCTTACTATGTTCAATGACAAATACAAGATTTGGATACTGGGTAGTTTTTTTCTCTTAGATCCAAAGTTTCGTTTGTATCGTTATAATAATCAAAAAAAGGAATATACAATGAGCCAAGAAACCAGTATTTCAAATTTCTGTTTTGGTAGGCAAGTAACATAATTACTTACACCTGTTTTTTCGGATATAGCCGGACATCTGCCAAGAAAATCGATATTTTTTCTTGGCACACATGTTCCTCTCATGAGGAATAAAATGGAATAAATAATACAATATTTGAAACACAAGTTCAATAATAGTGTGGGAGGATTTTTTGAAAGCCCGAACCGATCTGTTAACCGTAAATAATAGAACTCTGAATGCTCAAAGGTACGTTACAGATATTTAAGAAAAACATGTTATATATATATATATATATATATATATATATATATATATATATATATATATATATACATAAATATATATACCATACTATCTTGTATATGATTCAATAAACGAGTGAAAAGAAAAACCTGAGGAAAAACTCGTTTCCCTGTCGCTATTGCACAAGCAATAGCTTGTCTGTTTATGTTGTGTTAGCGTCGTGTGCACATAAAGAGTACCAAAGGTTTTTCTGCTTAGCCGCTTCATTCTCTCTTGCATTCCATGATTTCCAACAAAAAGGGTGAAAGGAAGGGGGTTTGGGACAGGAATCTATAACAATGGAAAAGGAAAACCAGCAGAAAAATATTTTAACAATCAAACTTCTCATATATATAAACAAATCTAAGAAAATACTTTACACAGCAAGCAAGGTCATGAAAAGGACTAAGGAGATAATAAAAAAAATACATAACCTGGGATATTCCCTCAAATTCCCTCTCTGTTTGACCGAGAGAACCCCGATGGCCAGGTTCAGTCTTCCAAGTGATGCCGATTATGATCTCTAGATGTTTTACACTCATTATGGACCCAATAATCTGGGTTGACATTGCCCATATATTATTTCTTCGTGGAACTTGGTTAATTTAAAGAAAAATTTGCGAAAAAATTTTGATAGTCGTTCGAAAAATATGACAAATGTCATTCTAAATATAAGATGAACGAGTAAACCAGCAAGCTACTGTGAATGAGGTCCGGTTAAATTGAAATTTGGAACGATCAGAATGCTATAAGGTCATTAATTTTAAGTATGAATCATATATTCATGCAGTAATCCTCGCCAGAGGGGAAATATCTGGTTTTAACAGATTTTTGGAGACTTATTTTTTCCAAAAGTTTAACGTTTTCATTATTGGTTTTATTTCAATTTCTTTGAGTATCATTTTTCAGTGCTGGTGGATTACGGGAAATATAATTCTTCAACATATTTGAACTTTTTCTGAATGAATAAGAATTTTCAATTTTGTGCGTTAATTTCTTGGCGCAGTCTATATTCTTATATTCTTACCTGTTCTATCTACAGTACCAACACTATAAATCAAAATCATTTCTGGAGCCCTACTACATGTACGGAAAAATGAATGAAAATTAATGTCATCAAGTTTCAAAGTCAATGTATAGTCTTGTGGTGCAATGATACGCCAAGTGCAATTTTGATTCTTGATCATTCCTTTCACTGAAGACAGCAATCGTAGTTTTCCACTATTACCTCTCAGAGTACCACCACAAGAAGCTAAAATTAGAAAAATTATGAGTCAAAAACTGAAACGTTACTAGTTTTGATGTCTTCAAATTCAAATACCATTTATTCACAATTCCAAAATACAAATTCTTTACAAAAGATAACGTGACCAAGGCTACCAAAATAGCCGTATGTCATAGTTTATCAAAAAAAACAGAATAATGTTCACACAAACTGGAACATGCTTGGTTTTCATACACAGCCAGCAAGGGGACGAAGTGTAGCGCAAAAATGTGAAAATTCAGAAAAGAAAACTTACTACAGTTGATAGGATACCTGTTGTACGAGGAAAGTGTTAGTGCAATTTAAAATGCCAAAAAAAATACGAATCAACCCAGAATGCATTAAAATTACTGCAGATGAACAAACATTAATATAAGAATCTCAGGAAAGTGGTTATTGGAAATGATAAAATATTTTATCTTGTTTCTATGGTTTTTGTTTTTGATGTTAATATTCTTCAATTCTAACAGAACAACTCCATAAAATTTCGGCCCATGGTAAAATTAATTACGTTGAAGGCGTGATCCCTTGAAGAAAGGGACAACTATAGATTCATTTATTTTATACCTTGTTGGATAAGGGTGCTCAACTAGTTTTTTTTCATTCTTGAACGTTCATATTAAACATTGAAATACATATATTTGGCGCAAATTAAATCGCATGGAATCTTCGAAAAGTTTATCAGTGCTGTATAACCAATCCTTTCTCAGTGCTATTTTCAGAACTGTCTTTTGAATAACTTCCAATTTCTTCAACGGTGTACTATACATACCTGCACATATCGTTATACCGTACCTAAGCACCGACTTTATAATAGAATCATAAACCATCAATATATAACCAGGTCCCAAAACTTCCCGCAAGCTGTAAAATACATGAAACAGCCTAATCAGTCTACCAATGATATACTCAGTGTGCACTTTCCATCGCAAAAGTTGATCAATATAGAGACCCAAATATTTGACGGATTCTACTTTGACAATAACTAGACAGTCTCTTGGTTTCTTATTGCATTCTGGTTTATGCACACCGAGGTTAGTGTACCTTGGCTGACCTATTGCAGGGAGAGAGAAAACAAGAAATTTGTTTTTTTTTCGTATTCAAGCTGAGCATACTATCACTCAACCAAGCGAATATTGTTATCAATCCTTTTTCTGCAGCCCTACATGTTTCCTCCCAACTCTCGCCCTCAAACAATATCATCGTATCATCAGCATATGAAATGATATGTCCATTTTGAATATGTAAGTTAGGAAGCTGATTTATATACATCAAGAAGAGGACCGGGCCAAGTACCGTACCCTGAGTGACACCCATATTCACAACTTGCGGATCACTGAAAACTCCGCCTATTCTAACCCTTTGACACCTATCCCAAAGATAATTTTTCAAAACGTTATGTGTTTTACCTCGTATGCCCATATATTGAATTTATTCATGAAGTGTAATAAACGATTTTTCAAACTTTTTTCGAAGATTTTGGCGATATTATTGATGAGAGATATTGGTCTATAGTTAGTCATCTTTTTTTTCTCGTCGGACACACACACACACACACACACACACACACACACACTAAATATGATTCTTTCTATTCTCTTGGAACAGTACCAGTATCAAAAATCGAATTCATGATATGTGAAAAAGGTGCCACAATATATTGATGAATATTTTCCAAGGTGACCAAACTTATTTCATCAGGTCCGGATGACGAACCTGGGTGAGTGAATCAACTGGACTACCTCATTTTCCGTTACCAGATTGAGAAATAAAGATTTTTGAATAGAAACAATTTTTGAAACAATTTTTGGGAGATTGAAATTTCCGGGCTTTTTTATTTTTTTTTTGCCATTTTTTCACCTATATGCGTGAAAAAGTCGTTAAACTTATTCGCCTTACATTTATTATCTTTAATTAGATGTCCTTCCTCATCAACAATATCATGGTCCAAGGGATCATGTGTGTTTTTTTATTGTTTATCTCAATAAGTCAGAGTTCAGAACCAAATATCAGAATAAATATTCATAAATGTCTAACACGACAAATGTTGTCGTGTCTCAACTTCAATGACTTTTTGGATTCTTCACCAAATCTTTAAGATTCATTTTAATTGAATATGGTGCTATTGTCATCGGAGAAATATAACAATCAACTGAACAACACGTTTTTCCGAATATTTCGAACTTTTCTCTCCCGATTATTTTTCCAGACCATCAAGATCAAGAAATTAAACATTTTCAAATTCCGAATCGTAAATTGAGGTCTTGAATTCATAAGAAAGTGCGTTCAGCTTTCAATTGTTTCAATTTGCCAGACAGCTTTTCTAATGTTTCTTTTTAAGTGTTTCAGAATTTGGTTTTCATAGTAGAAGCGGGTGGCTAGCTGAGTGGATTCCTCGATTGACCGGATGGAGAATCGAGCGATAGTGCCCATTTCGGCGCACGACATGGGTATAAGAATTTTGATAGTGTCCATCTCGGCCCCAAGTAAATTATATAATCTGTAAGTCCATCCTTAATTTATTTATGATTATAACAATTTTCTGATTGTAGGTTCAGGGGGGAAAACACATCCAAAAATATTAGTGGTATTTATTGATTGTTCTAGTCTTTTCAAATTTTGATTGAAGTTTCAATACAATGTTACAACCTAACACTGAAATGATTCGAAACAATTTAAATGTTATCCATCCGGGATAAAGCATGTTTTTCTAAATTCGATAGTTTCAAATTTTGAGGAAGGTCAATACTATTATATTTCACATCAACCTCAGATTGAAGGCAGAGAATAATTTCGATAAATATGAAAAGCTAGGGTGTGTACAATACATAGATTTATTTTTTTATAATTTCATATATTTAAAATCTCATCAACCACTTGGGGTTATTAGAGACTTTTCTTAGGTAGACAAAATTTTCATTTTTATATATTGGCTAATATTTGTATGCTATCAAGCTACAGCTTCATATTATTCAAATGACAGTTTTCACCAAGAATATTGCACAATTCACCCTTTCTCTGATGACACTTCCGGTTTCTGATGTATTTCGGACACTGAATAAACACATGCTTCACTGTTAGAATAACATCACAGACATCACATTTCGGCTTTTCCTTTTGGGTCATCAAGTGTTCATGTGTGGCTCGAGTATGACCAATGCGTAGGCGGTTTATAAGGATTTGGACCTTTTTCTACTTGATTTCCAGCACTCAATGTTTGGCTTTACTTCGAAAAAAGATTGCCATTGTTCTTTTATCAGATTTTTGAAGACAACTTTCATATCGGCACCTATGAGAATGTTTGTGTCCGTATTTCTTAGTGAGTTGGCACAGGAGCGAGCCCTTGAGTCCGCTTGCATTTTCCTTTATTCCAACATGTGAGGGTACCCACAGAAACTCAACTATTTTGTTTTGTCGGTGGATGTTAAAAAGTCTTTTATTAAATTGAGAGTTGGGTACCTCGGGTACATCTGTTTTAGCCCGTCAATGCAACTAATGGAATCTGTAATGATTACGTAGCTTCTGCTGTCTTCAGTTATTATGTGATTCAGGGCTACAAAAATTGCATAAAGTTCTGCCGAATACACGGTAGTCTCTAACTTCAGTTTTCGCTAGATCACGGAATTTGGTGTTATCACTGCCACTCCTGATTTAGTTTTAGAGGCGTCGGTGTAGATATGAATGTAGTTAGTATATTGGTCTATTACTTCTTTGAACGCTACTTGTATGGCATTTTTTGATATGTTGCTTTTGCTGAATCTTGATAGGATATTGTTTCAAATGGGTGCTTCTATTATCCATGGAGTTGTTTGATTGATTGGTTCTTCTCAGATATTGAGATTTTACTAACTCCGAATTGGCTGATATCCATTACATGTACGGTCTGGCTGACGGAAACACAAATGAAGCTAGGCGATTATATCAGGTGCGCTTTCCAAATCGAGTAACACCAGACAGGCGAACATTTTAAAATATCCGCAGTTGGTTGAGGGAAACTGGTACTTTTACTGCAAATAATCATTTAAAAGGGGCAACTCAAACTATGAGAACTCCAGATATTGAGGAAGCAGTTTTGAATTGTATTCATTTGAATCCTCATGTGAGGATAAGAAAAATTGGACATCAGTTGAATATTTCACATGTTCTAGTGGAGGATTCTCCACGACTTTTTTTTGTACCCGTTTCATAGTCAACGCGTCCAAACTCTACTTCTTCGAGATTTTCCTTCAAGACTGAATTTCTGCCGATGGTTCTTAGATAAAATTAGAGAAAATGGTCATTTTTATAGTGAAATAATGTTCACAGACGAAGCTAACTTTTCGAGAACTGCTATCACAAATTTTCACAATAATCACTAATGGGCTGAGGAAAACCCCCATTTGATTGAAGAATCTCATCATCAAGAACAATTATCACTTAATGTCTGGGTCGGAATAATTGGAATTGATTGTGCCATTTTTTTCTGCCTAACAGACTTAACGGTCCCGCTTATCGGCAATTTCTTGAGGAGGAATTACCTTTATTGCTCGAGAATGTGACACTTTTGGTGAGAAACATAATGTGACTCATGGATGACGGGGCACCAGCACATTTTATTGGAGAAGCTAGGGAATTCTTGGATAATACATTCAACAACCGATGGATAGGTCGGCGTGGGCCTGAACCATGGCCTCCTAGGTCCCCAGACTTGAATTGTTTAGACTTTTTCTTATGGTGATATCTCAAAAGTTTAGTTTTTACTACTCCAGTGAACATCGTAATAGAATTAAGAAATCGAAATAATAACCTCTTGTGACACGATAAGAAATACCCTAGGAATATTTCAAAGAGTGCGTTATAATATGCGAAGAAGAACAGAGGCCTGTATTCTTGCAGGTAGAAGACACTTCCAGCAATTTATTTCGTTTTTAATTGTTCTTTTTTTTGTTTGAATAAGTGCAAGTTGAGTCTCACAAAACGAGCTATCAAAACGAAAGCAAATTGTGGGCGTACCTATCGAATATTTCTATAATTTTCTTTTATTCAGCGAATAACATACAATTCAAAAATTCAAATTCAATACTTTTTCACTCGAAAACGGTTGGAGATACGAAAAAATTCCTAGTGTCAAAAAAGTTTTTTAATTGAACGAAGATGACGAAAATTGATTGTACGCTGATCAAAGGTGTACTGCAAAAAAGTTTGAAAGGGCAAAAAGAGACATGTCCTCGGAAAAGAAAACACCTTGTGAATTTCAGTTAAACTCTAAAGCGTGTAATGATGGAGGCTGAAAAAACAGCTTGCATTCCAAATTTCGGCTGAATATCACAAAAACTGCAGAAGTTTTGAAGAAAAACCAATTTTTTCCTTAAATTTCAACACCCTGTAGCTTTCGCGGACCTATGTTTATATAAACTTTTTTCTTAAAATTGCACGTAGATTAACCCTCTTAAGCTGTGGCATACTATTATGTAACACCCTGTATAATAAAAATATGTAACAACAATGTATGTTGTTGAAATATACTCACCCAAAGATACTTCCGCTTTGAAGCCATTCTTGGGATCGTCAACGTTTGTGAAGAATTTTATGTACATCATATTATCAGTTGAAAATTGCGTGCTTGGCATTTTGTTACAGAATCGTCCGATTACAGGCGCAAATTCTGTTGCACCATTCCTTAATTCCACAACTTCTGACACACAACTGTGAAAATAATAATATCGTTAATAATAAGTAAATAACAATTAATCTGAAAAGTCCTAAGGCTAACATGGAAAAAATTTCTTTAATCAAGCAGTTGCCTTCGAAAGCATTCAGTTTTTCGATACCACTTTGATAGTATGATTTCTCTTCAGCCTCAAGATAGGCCTTATTTTCGGCAATTACCTAGTCATCGGTGCTGAATATTTTTTTCAGCGAACTTTCTCTTGAGGTCTGATGGGCAGATCATGAGAATACGGTGAATGAGGAACTCATTCGAAATCCTATTCATACTTCTTTGCCATCGTTTTTATTATTTTTGTGACACAGCGTATTATCTTAATTAAACAACACTTTTTTCTTTCTGAAATGTGAGCTATCAACTATCAATGTTGTAATGGTTGATAGTATGTCCCCTTTTGGGGTAATGGATGAGTATAATATATGTGCATTCCAGAATACTGAAGTCATAACCTTGACAAGCCGACTGTTGCATGTTTTCACGCTTTAGCTTTGGTTCTTCACGTCCACTCCACTCAGCTGACTCTCGATTAGATTCTGGAATGCAGTGATGAGTTTGAGATTCATGTATTATCGATATCGAGTGTCATACTGCTAGACACTCAGATATCTCAACGTACCTTACTTCACAATCATTCAAAGTTATTTTGTGAACTTTCTTGATGTTATCGTCGATAACAGCCTCTTTAAGTCGTCTGCTGCGTGCATCATCTTAGACGCTTATTCCGCCTTGTTTAAACCCAGAAAAATACTTCTCAACAGTGAATTTGCTTTGGATTCAACAGTTTTTGCTTCTAATAAAAAGCAAAGTTTTATAAACACGCGAAAACCTTCTTCATTCATCATTAAAAAAAAACAACAAACAAATCTTATTTATACACATATATCTTTAATGACAGTACTAACAGGAAATCATATGGGTGTTATCCTGATCATGCCTACCATGTGTTAGCCGACGGACTTCTCAGTGCAACTGTTAGAAGTTATTGTCGTGACCAAGACTTCAAATTCTACAGCTATTCCGAATCTAACTTTAAAGAGCCATATTATATTGATGAATTTATAGTCTTTTCATAAAAGTGTTTGATATGTTAGTAATTTTATGTAAGACTAATCGTCACTTCAGCCGAAATACCTTCAAGAAGACAAATTCAACGAACCCTAACATGAGAGAATAATGTTCCATGGATGTGAAATTTCACCACCTCCTGGGGATATCATGATAGACTCGATAAGAGCTCAGATACGAATCTAATATATTGTATAGATTAGTTTCTATAACTACCAACTGGTTTCAAGGTGATACCGTAAACCAGGGGTGCTCAAACGGTCTATCGCGAGTGCTTTTTGAGTGGATCTCGAGAAAAAGAAAATTTTTAATAAGTAGGTAACTAAACAACGAAAATTTATCACGTAATAAAATAGCACTCTGCAAGCGGCAAAAGACGGCTTTATCAAAGGAATGCGCGGTACTAGTCAGAGAAAAGCAGCGCGTTTGACGGGAACATTCGAGACTTTCTTTCACGCCGATATAAATGTTGCGCCTGCAGGAATTGGAGTCATTCTGAATTGTAACTTGAAGGCAATACTACGTCGATACAAACTTTATGATTAAATAGCACAAAATGAGTGCAGCGAAGAAATCTAAAACGTATCATTTTAATAACAATTGGGAGGAAGAATGTTTCTTTCGTATGGTGAAGGATAAGTGCATTTGTCTTATTTGTCGTGTGTCAGTTGCAATACCTAAGCATGGTAGCTTAGAGAAGCATCATAAAACTGTTCATAAAAACTATGAAAAGGATTTTCCGACACAGAGTGAAGTAAGAAAACGAAAAGCACGTGATTTGATATCCTGTTCGAAAAAAGAACAAACCATGTTCACAAGACCAGCTAAACAATCAAAAGCTGCTACGATCGCGTCGTTTAAAATATCTCATGTATTGGAGAAACACTAGAAAACATTCGAAGATGGATCGGTTGTGGAGGAAGCATTTATTGAAGTGGGCGAGACTTTATTTGGAGATTCTAAAAATAATTACCATATTATACCAATATATAAATTAGTGTGCATTACAACCGATGGAGCACCAGCAATGTCTGGAAACAAAACCGGTTTTGTGGCATTGTGTCGAGCCAATGAAGATTTCCCTTCCTTTCCTCATTCCATTGCATTAAACATCAACAAGTTTTGTGTTCAAAAGTTTTAAACACGGAGAAAATTATGGGTATTGCAACAAAAGTTGTGAATTCCATCCGTGCACATAGCTTGCAATGGAGGCTCTTCAAGTTGCAGTTGGAACATAGGAGTCCGCTGAATACACTGAGTTAGTTCTTCACACGGACGTCAGGTAGTTGAGTCGCGGAAAATTCCTAGGAAGGTTTCAAGAATTATTTTCCGAAATAACAGCTTTTCTAGACGAAAGGTAATGACACTCATATGTTCAAAAACGAAAAATGGCTGATTGATTTGGCATTTTTGACTGACATCACAATGCACTCAAACACCATTAACTTGGAGCTTCAAGGTAAAGGAAAAACTATCATTGAGATGATTAGCGCAGTAAACGCATTCAAAAGTAAATTGCAACTTTTGATAGATCAACTGAGAAGAAAGGCAAGGATACCTCAGTTGAATTATGGTACGTATAAGGCTGAATTATCAAATATTTTGGGACAATTCGAAATGCGTTTTTATGATTGCAGTAAATTGGCAAATATAGCATCATTTATGAGTTATCCTTTTTCATGTAAAAACATTGAGGAATTAGCTACTGTAATAGCAAGTCAGTTCAATATGAACTCATTTTCAGTTGAAAATGAGTTGGTGTAGATTATATCAGATATACATCTCAAACCTACAGCAGCTGATACTAATTTCTGGTGTTTCATATCTGAAGATGAATATCCGAATCTAAGGCAAATCGCCCTTCAACTGATCGGCAATGTTTGGGTCGCAATCGACCAACTGACGATCATATGTCATCCTGCTTGCGATTAGCACTCAGTGGTTACGTACCATCCTTTGAAAGGTATGCTGAGGACATGCAGTCAACTTCCAAAGTCACTCCTTAGTTAAGTTTGACACCATCTGTAAGTCTTTTTTTTGTAACAACCAATAAATTCGCAACTTTGAAAAACTATGTGTTTTTTCATTGATATTATAGAGAAGAACCTAATCAAACCTAACTCAAACCTTGACTAAATTATGTATATTGTGCGGAAAGCTAATATCTATATATATATATATATATATATATATATATATATATATATATATATATATATATATATATATATATATATATATATATATATACAGTATACCCTACCTAGGTGGGTAGGTAGGTAGGGTGTATCGTGTATGTAAGACATCACACATACTTGCAGCCTCTCAGAGTCGATCGTACGTAGTCTTAAAATATTGAGGTAGATCACCCGCAATTCAAGTTTGAGCACCCCTGCCGTAAACTATGCAGGGTCCAGAGGGAGACAGCTATATTATGAGACCTATTTAAATTTATAATAATAGACATGATGATCCGCAAAGCTCAAAAACGAGATGCTTTTGTCGAATTATCCTTTTATATAACCTTGTACTGGTCCCAACAACCACCATGGTACGATATTGTCACCATTCTCAATTGCAGCTCAATCGTTGAACTGTCTACTGAATTTCTGTAGAAAAATTTGACCACATGAAATAAAATTTGAAGATGACATATTCCGTTTATTATCAAACATCAGGGCATCAAACTAAAATTCAACTATACTTACTCAGTACTTTGAGTCAAATCAAATCTCTCTTTAAAATCGAGTTGTATAGCCGTTCCAGGAGGTGATCTTACTACCCAAATACAATCTATATGCGGTGACGGTATATTCGGATAATTAGGTGAACTGATTATAGTAGAATTCTCAAATGTTGTCAGCTCTATATTTCCACCGCAGGCATATGTAACTTCTGTGAAAACCAATGTAAATCCCTGCAATTCAGAAAGCGTTATTTTAACTCTACGTTGTCATACATCACTACTGGAAGATAATTAGGAAAGAAATCTTCTATTTTTGGAATCATAAACACGAAAATATTTCAACTGATTTCAGATTTTAAATAACATTCCCGATAGTGCATGCTATTTGACTGAGTTTGTAGTATACGCATCATCATGTTCTAGTTCAAAAACACAGCTTAACTGCATTTAGAAATCCAAATCTTTTTTAGCCAAACGACAACGAATAGACGATGATTGTACACCAGCTGCTCTGTCACCTTCTACACTCGAAACAAAAAACTATTCTTAACAAATACGTCGTATGAGCTTTCCTTTCAGATAATAAACCGATTAAGGCCAATTAGGTGTTGACACTTCTAAACATTTACATTGAAATGAAAGAAGAAACTAAAGTCTAAATTGACATTTATTAACTACACAACTATATTTGTTAAGCATTTCGATAACACAGTACTCACATCAGGCAGATCAAAAATGAAAACAAAACTAAGGTACAATAATAATTTATATATGATCTACAACATTGGATTGAAAGTAAGTAAAACTACCCAAGGCAATTCACAGAAATATTATCTATATGATTTATCAGGCAGAAAATTGAGTAAAGGGGAGTTATGTGTTTAGTTCTCAGTAGAACCAGTTGGATTATTGCAACCTTTCGGCAGCAGTGCTCCTTCTACCATTATCAAGTGGTGTGAACTGACACAATACAAGCAAGCGAGTACGAGATACTTAGCACTACAGGGTTACGAATGCGTTCGAGATCACAGAAATTTTGGTACTTGCTTAGGTGTTTCAGCTGGTCCGAAACTCTATTTCCGAAATATTCTCACCGTGTAATTGAGAGTAACGGGATTATTTCGCTCGTTTTGTACCGTTGATGTGAGTCACTGACCGGCGATGTCTCCAAGTGTTGGAATTTCTAAAGTTCTCACATCTGTTTGTTATTGCTCGTATCTTTCTCGAAGTCCGGTAGCGGGTTTACCATCTCGATCCATAGATGGCGACTTTCGTACGTATGTACGAGGTGCGTCCTTTCTGGAATCGATAGCGTACCCCGATGTGGCTTGATAGGATGCTGAGAAGCGATATGTGGCACTGATGATCTCCTAATAAGGGCGAAACTACAGTCTGCCGCTTCATTTCTCGGCATCCTTCTTAGTTGCACTATTATGGCTCTTGGGGGCTGCGTGCATGGCAGGCAGATTTGGGAACTAGCTCTCGTCAGAAAGGATGATTCATATATATGGCTTATGAGGTCAAGGAAGGACGGACGTGGGATAAGATACCTAGTTCTTAGATAAAAATATCTATTGATGGTCTAGTCTATATATATTGATTGTCTAGTCTATATCTATTGATTGTTGATTTCAGGGGATTCCCAAAGTTGTATATCAAGATTTTCATTAGCTGAATGTAAGAATGCAACATTTTGGTTGAAATTATGATTTTCTCAATTGAATGGTTCCTGTAATTGAAATTAGTTTTTCATTGATTAATCTACGATAATCTTAATTGACTCTTATATTCAAATTTCTATAGATTCTACCAATATACATCTAACTACCACTATCGTAGCTAAGTTTGTATAAAGCAGATTTTTTCCCTTATCTATTTTATTTTTATTATTTTCAATGTGTAACTGGAACTTTTCAGTAAATGTTCTAAATTTTGAGCACTATATCTGTGTTAATCTTTGGATTTTGGGTACTCAATGCTATTGCCTGGAGTTTCCGTTTTTGTAATTCAGTTATGATATTTGGATTGTACCTTTATTAAGAGCTATTTGTTCAATTATACAAAGTTCGAAATTATGTGAAGATAAATGAACATTTAATAATATTGAATCATGCTGTGGAGAGCTGCTATTTTTGTTAAACAGGATGAAACAACGTATTGTGATCTATACTAAACAGTTTATGAAAGATGAAGAAGTCATGTCTATTATTTAATTTAGTAGTGGTTAGATCTAAAAGTTGATTGAATCATTTTATTCAAGCTCAGTATTGAATACCATTTTTGATGAATTGAATTTATAAACTTTCCAAAAGATGTATTTGACGGCAGTATAAATGAAAAATACATCGATAGCATTCACACACCGAAACCAATATATTGTTATATATTGTAGTTTTCAAGTTATCTATGAACATTTCCGCAAATGGGGACTGACTGTATTTTTGTAATAAAGCCCTCGCCAAAACGGTAAAATAATGACAAAAATAAAGTAATTTTGTTTTACACACATAACCAATAAGAATGGTCTGGTTGAATAAGAGGGTTTGCTTTATGAAGTTAAGGTGAGAAGGAAAAGTATTTGGGTTTTTCGAATCGATTGACAAATGAGACAGCAGGAGCTGAAATATAAGAAACAACTGATCTAATAGGTTGAATGGGTTATTTACTATTATTTCGATTGGTAGCGTCATACAGTAAAAATTTAATATCTTTTGATAAATTTTTAATTTTATTATGAAAAACCTATTCAGTTTTGTTCCATGCTACTGTATTACCGTTATCTGCTTCGGTAAAAACTATCTCATCCTTAATTACTTTGTTTTTTATGATATTGTAATCTGCATTTAATCTTTCAAAGCTCTTGAGTTCATTTCAAGTAATTTGGCTGTTTGAAATTTAAAACGCTGTTTACGATCCTGAACATTTCTGAAGGGGATTTCGTTATCTACATGAAGTTGATCTAAATTTTTACATGTACTAGGTATGTCAATTAAGTTCGCGGCAGTTGGCAATGCTGCGGCAGTAGGTAACTCTGTATCGTTTGCATTGATTTCATTTGAAACAGAATTTATTTCTGCTTCAGCCTGTGCAAGTTTCGTGTTGATCGGTTGTATACTTCGTGTTTTATTGTACTTTGAACATCAACCTGTTTTGACCCACCGTCGTGAAGATGAGTGATAAAATAACTAAGCAAAGAATAGTAATTAAATTTTTGGTTAAACGCGGCGAACCTTCCGTGGAGATTATGAAACAGTTAACCGACGTGTATAAGGAAGATTGTCTGAAAAAATCAGCTATCTACGATTGGGCAAAGCGGTTCAGAAGCCCCAGAAATTCAGTGGAGGATGATCCGCGCGAGGGGGGTCCCTCCACCTCTCGAACCGCACAAAACCTCGATTGGCTACGATCCCGAGTGCTCGGGGGCCGTCGGGTGAGCCTTAGAATGTAGGAAGAGTTGGGCATTAACAAGGAGACGATCCGACAGATGTTACACGAAGATTTAGGGATGCGTAAGCTGTGTGCGAAAATGGTTCCCAAAGTGCTCACAGTTGAGCAGAAAGAGCTCCGATTGTCCATCTGTCAAGACATCGTTTCTCGATTTGACGAATGCTATCACTGGTGACGAGTTGTTATCGATACGACCCTGAGACCAAAATGCAGAGCATGCATTGGGTAGAGAAGGGGGATAAGCGCCCCACGAAAGCCAGAATATCAAAATCGAAAGTGAAGTCTCTAATCATCGCATTTTTCGATATTGATGAAGCTGTACAGCACAAATACGTTCCAGCAGGTCAGACAGTCAACGCAGTATTCTACATTGAAGATTTGAAACGTCTGAAAGCCCGTGTGTTTCGTGTACGACCCGAAATGGCGGAGCGCGGATGGGTGCTTCATCATGACAACGCTCCGGTCCTCTCGTCATTTGCAGTTCGTGATTTTTTAACCAAAAACAAAATGCCAACACTTCCACCACCACCCCCACCACCCTTCAGTCCAGATCTGCCCCCCTGTGACTTTCATCTGTTCCCACAGCTGAAGTCGTACCTCAAAAGAAACAGGTATGCAAAGTTTCGGAAGTCCAAAGCATCACGACGACGGTTCTGAGGGGGGTTCAGCGTGTGGTTTCAACAGTGGGTTCAACGGTGGTGCGGGTGCATTGAACTCGAGGGAGACTATGGCGAAGGAATATAAGGTATTTTCAAGTATTTATGTACCTTCCGGACCGTCAGGGCACTTTTCCGCGAACTTAATTGACATACCTCGTATGATGTGGTTGAAAGTTGTAATTGTCTGTAACCAAATCAAATAATAGGCATGATTTCTCTATCTTTATAAACCGTTTCATACGGACATCGTAATTCACAATACGTCATTTCATCCCGGCTTTCCACAGCATAATCCAAGATTATTAAATATCCTTTATCTTCACATAATTTCGATAAAGAACTTTGTATTATTGAACAAATATCTCTCAAGAATGGTAACAATCCAAATATCGCTGAATTAGGAAAAACGGAAACTCGAGTCAATAGCATTGGTTTACCCAAAATCTAAGCATGTACTGGGAAAGTTCTTTGACACATCTGATTCCGAACCAATAATAATCTATCCTAACATCGAAAATAATAAAAGTAAAATGGATAATGAAATCTGATGCATGTAAACTCAGCTAGGGAGGTTAAAGTTAGATGTATATTTGTAGAACCTACAGAAATTTCAGAATTAGAGTCAATGGACATTATCGTAGTTTCATCAATAATATAAGAATAAAATCATAATTTCAACCGAAATTTCAAAATCCTACATTCATCTAATAATAAACTTGATATTAGTTTTTGGGAATCCGTTGAAATCAATAAATATGAACTCTCTAACATATTATTGAATGAACAGGTGAATTTTGACAATTGCCCTTTTCCTTATTCATTTCGGATGAGTTATCCAAATAATAGTTTTGTAAAAAGATAGTTTTACTCACTTTTAATCCAATGTTAGAGATCATATCTAAATTGTTGTACCTTTGTTTAATTTCCATTTTGTATCTGTCTGATCTGTGACGTCGAAATGAGTTATAATTATAGTAAATGAGTGTAAATCAAACTTTCTTTTGTTTATAATTTGAAATGGATTTGCATCAAGTAACAGCCACTAGAATCCAAGATTTGAGCTAAATTAAAGTTGAACTCTAGTTACCCATCAAAGGGAGACAATTAAAAAGTACACATTTTAGGAGAGTAATATTTTATGTTGTTTTTCTTCTTGTGGCTATCTATACCAACAAATCTGTTTGCTGCCAGATTAGAATTCGAAACTTGAAAGGTTGCAAACCTGAAAGATATCAAGTCCTACTTGGGAAAAGATTATCTTTGATTTTCCTCAATAAGTCTATTTTCCCAGAATTCTAAAACTCGGGGTTTGCAAGTAGGTGCCAGTAGGAGTTTCTTTGCTTACGCAATTCGTGTAGATTAAATCATCATCTACCAGTTAGATTCTAACCCCGATGTTTAGTAGACTTAAACGGAAATTCTTCATAGACGATTACCTCGGCTTCACAAACTCGATGGAAATTTCTTTCACGGGAGTAAATACTGTTTTGGGTATAGACCAGAACTGATCAACGCTATGGAGAGTTCAAAAAGCTACATGAATATCACGATGAATTCTACATTTCAAGTTGGAGCTTTTAAACTAAAATTGCAGGACTTAATATTTTCGTTGATACTTTTCATTCTTAAACATTTCAGCAACCACAAATAGGAAATAGTAACCCTGTAAAAGTGCAACAGGATTTGCTGATACAAAAAAGAACAGAAGTTGTTTGAGACGGTAAAAATATTTAACGAGTATCGTTACGAATTTCCTGACTATGTCCTCAAGGATTTATGACTATCTATTCTTGGAGAACTTAAAACTGAATTACAGTTTGGTTACAAACGGATTGACTCAAAACTCATTTCTGGAGCATTTGTCATTTCAAAACTTCTTTCACAAGTAGAAATGCTCGATTGATTTCAAGAAACACTCAAGCTTCTGAGAGTGTTAGTTACTATACTCATGCCGACATGCGAAGCTGACATTAATGTAGAAAAACAACGGAGCGCGTTTGAGATGCTCCAAGTGGAAGAAACTTTTTGACTAAAATGACAATTTAAATGGAATAGTCACCTATTAGCGAACAAAAAAGAACATCAAATGGACTTCAAGGGGTCAATTTCAGAATTCCGTGTGTTTTTCGATGAAGATTTTTTTCTTTGTCGAACTAACCCCTAGAATATGGAATAGCAATATTCTTGAATCTCGGTGAGTAACAACATAACTTCTCCACAAATTGCTTTTTTTTCATGAAGTTGCGCTCCTTTACAAAGCTACGTTCTTCATTAATAACGTAGTGTTTGACTTATGGCGCTATCGCTTCATTTGTAAAAAATATGCCAGGATTCGTACGAAACCCCATAAATTTTCAAAGCACCGATAATATTAATAATTTTCAAATGAGGGTGCTATGTCATTTTGACGAACACTGGAACATTTGAACTAATAAGTAAATCTTAAAATCAATTGTTGAAAATTTTCAATTATCGTTCCTTCACTCGTTGATGCTGCTCGAACAGTATCAATCAATTATTGATGGATGTAAATACAAAATCATACCCTTAGACAAATAGGTGCTTCAAGAAGCAGCGTACAAACGGCATGGGAGCGTTTCCAGGAGACTGGTGAATTAACGAGGCAAAAAAGATCAGGAAGAAGAAGGAAAACGACTACTCGCGATGATCGTTTTTCAAGGTTTGGTGTTTCGAGAGACAGCTCTTGTACCGCTGTACAGGAAAGAAAATAGTTGAAGGAAGTAAAGCAAATGACAGTAAGCAGGCGTTTCAAAGCAATTGGCTTTTGTGCCAGAAGACTTGCAATTTTCCAAAGAACACCAGCATTGGGACAGTGACGAATCTAGGTATTGCACTGAATCTTCTAATGGCCGTCTCATAACTGGTAAGCGTTTCAAACAAAACAATTTTGCTGCAAGAATCGGTTATGGAGGCGGTCCGTTTTACAATTGAAAGGAGATCCATGACTGTTGAGGGGTAATTGCTGCAAGTTTTGGTCCTCAACTTATCTTATTCACTCATAATAGGGGCGAAAACTGCATGCTGATCCATGAAAATTCCACTACTCATACCGCAAGAATATAACTCGAAATATTTAGAGTAGACTAGCCGACAAGAAACCCTGAACTCAATCAGAATGAGCATGTTTGAGACACGATAAATAGAAGGTTCTGTCCCGCAGAATCTAAATGAGGTAGGTCGGATTCTGCACGAAGAGTGGGAAAGAATAGACGTAATTTTATCTAAACTCTGCCGCAATCAAGCCGTGATGAGAGTTCGAGGGGGTAATACCTGCTACTAAGTAGGTATTTATTCAATAACTTTCTGTTCCTATTCTTTTGCATGTTCAACACTTCATTTTTTCCGTAAATAAAAAACTTCTACTCGACGTACTGACAATGCTAATGAAAAATGTATCTCTGACAAAAAAACATCTATCTATCAAAGACAACGTCATTGAGAATGATTGTTGTTTGTAATGAAGTGTATCTTGATGACAAAATTTAGCTAAAATATTCTACAAGGCCATTCAAAATTAGTGTGAGAAAATATTTTTGATTTACCATCGTATATCGAGCTTTAAAATGCATTTTTACATAATACCAATGTCTACGTTAAATAATCTGCAACGTATCCTAAACCAGGGGTATCTAACGATAAATCAGAGAGTTATAGAGTTTCAAATTAGAAGATTATCTTTGCTCGATGAAAGTTTCTGCCGGTGAGTGTATTAATAACCAAAATCGAAATTAATGGATGAGGGTTTCACATTAGGCAACTGAAAGTATTATACTCAAAAGTAAATATGTTTCATCGATGAATATAACCTTTATATTTGGATTTCCTATATATTTGACACCCAGCTGATTTCCTGTAGTGTTGAGAACAGGCGATCGTGTTCCACAATAATGTCCATCGCCCAATAAAGGAGAATCTGGAAGTAGACCATTTCTCAACTGAAATGAATACAAGTTAAGAATTATGTTGAAATTTCATATCGTCAAATCACCGTTATGAAGTTTTTACATCCACTATCCTGACCAGGGGATATATTGAACTTCGCGAAATGAATCTTTATAGTTCTTCCAGCCTTGACAGTTACATTCCATTCACACTGAAACAAAGAAAAATTTAGGACTTGTTACCTGGTAAGTGCGATAAATTGTTCAATTTGATGATACAGTAAAGAGCCACAACATATTTGGTCACGTGATGACTCAAAGTTTCCTTCTTTTATCCTCCCACGACCTGTCTCAGGTAATAATGACGCTTTGTGCATCAGTGACAGTCGTTTGCGATGATCAATTTATCAGAGGCCACAGAGATGAGCAGAAATAAATGTTTTCACAGATGTAAACAACGGCGAAGATGTAATTCTAGATAAAGGGAATTTATGCTGTGTATGCAACAGATAGATAAATTCAAACAATGCTTAACCAAATCTGAACCTAAAGCACCCCCTGTACATTCATTTTGAGGTGCATCATTTCGAATATGGTGAATAAAATCCAATTATGGCTGTAAGTACATGAAATTCCTGAGGATGTAGGCATCGCAGCTCAATGAGTACTACTGACTAGATTGATCTGCAGATCTTTTGGCAAGTCTGGATTGGTATATAGAATAGAATCGCTTTCTCAAAAAGGTATCACACTACCCCTTTTCTCATTAAGAATAAGAGTTAGAAGCAAGGGTAGTAGGTTGATAGGGGAAGAACGAAACATGTTACTAAAATTGTCCCCCTCCAATCAGAAAACATTTTGTTTTAGGAAATTCACAGAAAAATCTAACAAGCCGATTTCACTAGAACGCACTGTTGATTCTCTCAAACTAATTCAGTCTCAACGAGAGATGACTTTTGAAACTCAAGCGAACGTCGTTGTTTCTCCTAGTTAAGATTTATGCTGAACGAAAATTATATTACACAACGAAACGACATGTTTTAGCTTTCGTAATATCCTACATACTTTTCAAATGATTCGTAACTTATCACTTACTTTTCTACGTCGTACATGTTTATCATCGAATATAATGAATCCTTCCGATTGGCGAATGTCTCCACCACACTCTAAAAGTATATTTCAAATAATTAAATATCATAAATTTTTCTAAGAGCATCTTCTTACCTTCTCGAACATCTGCCGAAAATCCTGAACCATTCGAGTAGAAATTACTTACAAATTTAACTTTCATTAGATTGCTGGTAGAAAAAATCAAATCAGACTCATTGTATGTACAAATTTTTTTAATCAGCTTCCAATCTTGCACTCCATCCTTTCCAGAATGAACCTCCACATAATCTGAATAACAATTGTCAAGGTATCCTACGGTATTATCCAAATCAATAGCTCCAAAAATGATTCGCAAATGATTCATGGGTGTTGTTGAAAATATCCATTCGCAATTTAAATCATTGCTATAACCATTCGGAAATCCGGGAGATGTCAAAGAATAGTTTTTCAAAGTATTTACGTCTATTATTTCCTTCGAACCACAACCTTCAACTAAAAATATAAGGAGAATAATACACAAAAGAAATTATCCCACAAATCGAAAAAATATCTTCATTTGTATAGCCTCTAATGAAATCATGGAGAGTATTAATAAAACAAAGTATGAAAATAATTTACCGAAAAACAACTTCTTCCTCGAATCAGAAACAAAATATCTTCATATATGTAATCTGTTAGGAAAATATAGAGAGTAATATAGAAAATGAGGAAAATATTTCACAGAAGAAAAATTATTCTGCTCCCGATCAAAAAAAATATATCTTCATATGTATAGTCTATTGGGAAATTATGGAGAGTAATATAGGCTCAATTAGTATCCATATTTCTAGAGAATGTGACAAATTTGCAAACCTAATAGTTTCTCATGCTTTCAGCAAGAAGAAAACTTGATAGAAACACCCATTTATTGGATAATAACCAATGGCTGCTTGACTTACAAATCGCTTCCGGATATTATTCTCACAATACAAATTTACCTTATCCTTTCAGAATAGTCACTTAGCAGCGTAGACGAATACGTGTTTTGGGGAATACCATAGTACCCAATTCTTCAATCAGAAATACTAATTTCCATTTTTTGAATATTAAAACGTTCGGTATTATTTGGGAACGATTAATTTGAACAGAGACGAAACGTGGAAAGGAAAAATAAAATTTTATTGAATGACAATAATTCCACTACCGACATCAATTGATAAATTCAAATCACAATGTGAACATACCAATAATGTAGAATCACATCTTTTATGACTAGTATCTACATTTTATTTTCTTCTTCGAGTGGTTTATATGTTTACTACTTTCGTATGTGGCTTCATTACTTTATTCAAAAGCAAGTTAACGGTATCTTGATATATACACTCCCCACAAAAATTGTCACCCTACTTTTATAATACTATATAAACTTTTAGGTTGGTTATTCAAAAGTTGCTTAGTAACTTTCAGAAGTGTGAACTAAGAAGATATCATTCAAAAGAGAAGAGTTTATGATGGAAAATATCAACAATTTTCGAGTTAATGAAAAATTAAAAAATTCTACCGTCTTCAAACATTCGCGAAAAGACCAATCAACTAGCATCGAATGGTTACTAATCATTTTCAAAATCGAGTGTTTCCCCTCCGAGCCCTAAATACTGCCAGTATACGTCTCGGAAGCATCTCAAACAAAAGTTGGATGTACTCTTGAGTCACTGATTTCTAAATTTCAGGAAGCAGATTTTCTAGTTGTTGGAGTGTTCTACAAGGCATTCTACGTTGCTGAATTTGCCACCTCATGTTGTCCCAAACATGTTCTATGGGATTCAAGTCGGGACTTCTGGCTGGCCATCTTAAAATATTAATTTCGGCATTTTGCAGAAATTCTGTAACTACTCTTGCTGCATGAGGCCGAGCATGATCATGCATATAAATGAAGTTTTCGCTAATCAATGGACCAAAGGGTACAACATGGGGTTCAAGGATAACTGCGATGTATCTGAGCTTTGTCATTCTTCCATTATTCACTAGGACTAACTCAGTTCGACCATGGAAAGAAATGCCTCCCCACATCATTACTGAGTCCCCTCCGAAGTTTTCGATTTGCCGGATATTGCATTGCTGATACCGCTCCCCAGGTGGTCTGTATACAGGCATGGGTCTATCATTTTATACTAGACAGAACCTGGACTCGTCGGAAAAGAGAACATTCGACCATTCTGGAATACCCAAATTTGTATGTTCCCTCGCAAACTGAAGTCTTGCAACTCGATGCTCTCTGGTGAGACGCGGGACGGTAGAACCAACCCTTGGTCTGATATCGTCTTCTCAGAGCCTATTCCTAATAGTTTGAAATGAAATATGCAAATTTCTAGAAAATGCAAGTTCATTTTGTAGCATTCTAGCCGTACAGTTCCGAACTCCTAGTGCAGTTAAACGAAGCCAACGATTATCAACTGGTGTTGTTATCCGATTTCTTCCTTGTCCGGCCCTTCTTCCATAATCCCCTGTTTCGTTGTACCGATTAAGTACTCTCGAAATAGTGTGATGGTTACCATTCAACAAGTTAGCCACGTAACGTTGGCTTCGCCCCTCCTCTAGAAGTGTTACAATTCTTACCACTTCATGATCACTGAAATAGCGTACAGAACGTTCAGCAGCCATTACAATAAATTCAAAGATTCAAAAATCAACACGAAACACAGAAAACTTGCATTAATTTAGCGTGAAAACTGAAGAGAAATTGAATGAATACTGATAGTCAAATAAACTCATTCTTGTTTCAGACGTGTTTGAGATCATATGGAAACAAATGTTACTACATAGATAAGATTTCTTTTCCCCTCATATGTCCAAAAACATATGTTGACAAAGAAACTGCGATCGAGCTGCTTAATCGATTGTGAAATTCAGAATACCAGGTGATGTGACAATTTTTGTGGCGTTTGTATTATTTTGCAGCTTGATTTGTGCCAATATCAGCAAAAAAGAACTTATTTTGCATTGGTTACGTGGAAACTCGACATCAGTTACTTTCGGTTCATTTGACATTTTGTCTATTCTTTTTTTTTGTATAAGCCTATATGTATTGTGACGTTTACCAATAGTTCTTTCCATATATCTTCGAGATGAAAGCTTTTATTGGTCGAAGATCTGATTATATTTGCTAGCAAAAAACTGCGATATTCATTCTTGTAGCATTGAATCCAGCATCTGATCAAAATATTTCTAGAACACATTTGCATTTATATTTTCCTGGTAATCTCCAGTATTAGTTCTTTAGAATAGAGAAAGCCTTAATCCAGAAAACCTTCATCCCTATTTTTTCGAGTATTTACAACATATAAAATTCTGTTGACACTCCCGCGAGGAACGCTTGTTGGATATGTCCTACATTTTTATTAGTTCAAAGCTTCGGAACCCTTTATCCTTGATTAACCAAAGTCTCGTTCTGAAAGTTATGCAATTGAATTCCCCACACTGCTCCAATTGGTCGGAGTGGGATCGGTCTACTTGGAATAGGTGGGGGGAGAACCCTAAGCTTTGCCGCGAAACCAATGTTCAAGCTGTGGAAGCGGTAGAACATCAATTATTGTGAACCTTTGCACGCCGACCGTATCACAGAAAGAATGGAATCAATTATCGAGCCACGTTGTTACATGATTAAGTTTTGTGCTAAGCTGACAAAAATTATTGGCATTTGTCCGGAAAAAAACATACGTTAATATTAGTTGCTCCCCAAGAAAAATTTGAAATTGTGCGTTAACTTCTTGACGCAGTGTACTTTGAGCAAACAGATGTTTGCCTGATACGCAATTCTTTCTGTGTTTCAAAGAAATTAGATAAAACAGATAGAAAAATGACCTATAGCTCGAGGCGTCTTATGAGTATTACAGTCCGAGACAAGCACGTACAGGCTTTCCTATTTTCGATGTTATAGTACGACAGCTAAGTTAATTACTATGAATAGAGAAAACTGACCATCATTCACACAATTTTACAGGAAAATTCATTGATGAAAAAAGATCTCAGCAATCTTCTTTTGTTTTCGAGTTATTCCAGATTTCTCGATCTTCAGGGATTTCCGCATATGCCAATATATCGGTTGCTATCAAAATTAGGTTAAAATTATTCTGAATTATAACATAAACTTGTGATTTTTCTAACATAACGTATTGGGATCGAATTTGGAGAATAGTTTTCCTTCTTTCCAAATAAATATATAACATGTTTAAAAACAAAATGATTGTTTTTTAAAATAAAATTCATTTGAAATTTTGTCTCATCTATTATACTGGTGCGAATTTACATGAAACATCCCAAATGTTTTTGATTCTAAGCTCACAACAATGAAACAAGCATACCTATTATAAGGAGGAAAGAAAGTTATTTATATTCATGACAAAGTAAATATCAAAAATAATTAGTAACAAAAAAAACAAATGAAAACTCAAATAGTCAAAAGTATTTGCATTATTCAAAAAGCAAGATTGAGACGCCCTGAAACACTTCTGCTTATATTTTGAATCTGAATATTGCTTTATTTTGTGTGGTGTCAATTTAGGAAGTAAAATAATATTTTCTGTGAAATTCCGAGTCTGGTTTATAGTTTTATGAGTTCATTTATGGTAGCCTCGGAAAGGGACAATACGATAGGAATTGATACGAATATCGGTAGTGCACTGAAGGAGAAGGAAATAACCATACCGAGCTTCCTTTAAAATATTTGCTTGTAGTCTTAAGCAAATGTTCAGCTTATTCTTGAAAAAACCGGTTGTGAATCGTTATTGTAATTTTGTAACGTCTCTATATTTTATTACTTTCGAATAAACAATTTCACTATTTACTAATCCCACTTTATGATCTTGTTTATATAATAAATCCTTCACATTGTCTCAAAGAAAATATCTAACGGGATTGAATCTGGTGAATGAGGTGGAGAGCACCGTCGTGCAGGAATTATATTTAAATTCTTTGAGCCAAGGGAACCATTTAATATATCGCTATACAGTTCCCCACGACGATTTTCTTTAAAAGTGACGTACGCCAAAACACGGTGTTTCATTAACGCGCATCAATAAATTGAAATCTAATCGCTCTTCGTGTTGTACATTTACTTCCAGATGGGGATTTACATCGGACCAGTGATGTTCATTCTTGCGATTTAATAATCCGTCAACGCTCATTCACTTCATCAGTCCATGTGGTATATTGGTAGAATTCGAGATTTTCTCCAGATATCATCAGAAAAAATTCTAGCAGTCGTTGATACTTTCCTAGCTGTAGAAACTGAGATCTCCTCATTTTATGAAACTGGGAGCTTTTTTTTCTGAGAATTCGCGAAACCTTTGATTTTGGAATCGCTCTGTCTGCTTAAAGTTGCCTGTATGAAATTGACGGATTCGTAGTTACAGCTCCCAAAACATCCATTTCAACTTCTTTCGTAGGGAAAACAGAAATCTAGCGGGCCCAATCTTCACCCTAGATAGGGTGAAGTGGGCCACCAAAAGTTTCAAATCCTACAAATCACCAGGGGCGGAGGGAAACTATCTGGTCATGTTGCAAAAAGGCAACACATATACAGCCCCATGTCTGAGAGCTATATACAAAGCCAGCTACTCACTGGGATACATACCCCATTCATGGAGGAAAGTCAAAGTATTATTTATTCCGAAAATGGGCAAGAGGTATTCAGATGAGCCTAAATCATATCGCCCGATAAGCTTAACCTCCTTTCTCCTAAACTCAATGGAGAAAATTCTCGACAACCACTCGAGAAGTTTCATAACACTTCATTAAAAACAATTTGCCTACCAACTGGGCCAGTCTACAATTGATCCCCTTCACGCTCTAGTCAAAGAAGGAAGCACTAGAGGCTAAGGAAATAGCCTTAGTTCTATTTGGAGACATTGAAGGAGCCTTCGACAATACCTCCGATACATCCATTAACAAGGGTGTCGAAACAGCCTCCATCAAATGGATCAAATAAATGCTCAAGGGCCGGATCATAACGGCCACTTCTGGAGACACTGAAATATCGGCGTCAGCAGTGAAAGGATGCCCTCAAGGAGGTGTCCTATCGCCGCTACTATGGTCAGTATTTGCTGATGGCCTCTTAGAAAGACTGAACAACGCTGGCTTTAACTCACAAGGCTATGTTGATGATCTAGTCATCATCATTAGGGGAAAGCATGACTATCTTATCGAACCTGATGCAAAAAGCCCCTAACATCGTAAATGAATGGTATTTTGAAGAGGGGCTCAGCATCCATCCACAAGACGTAGAAAGTCGAACTTTAAGCACCCCTTTCTGAATGGACATCCTCTGAGACTAAGTATCTAGGGTTAACCCTAGATAAGTGACTCATCTGGAATTTACACATAGCCAACACTCTTTACAGGGCTACATTGTGCCTATGGGCATGCCGTAGACTCTTCGGAAAGACCTGAGGGCTACAGCTAAAAAACCTACTGGTTATACACAGCGGTTATAAGACCCATTGTCACATATGCATCGTTCGTATGGTGGACGAAAACATCAGAAATAACTACTCAAAACAAGCTGCAAAAACTGCAGCGGTTAGCGTGCGTGGGCATAACAGGGGCTATGAGAAGCACCCCGACTACTACCTTGGAAGTAATCCTAAATCTCCCTCTTCATATAAAATTGAAAAAGGAGGCGTTGATGGCGGCATTACAACTCCAAGACTGAGGTACATAGTGCCAGAAATCTTATCACAACCATCGGATATAATGCCGCATAAGTTTGATTTGCATACACCCTTTGAAGTGGCCATAGAAGAACGCACCATCGTTAAGGGAAAAATAAATCAATTAGACCAAAAATCCTCCATTTGGTACACAGACGGATTCAAAACGATTGATGGAACAGGAGCAGGCATATATGGACCCAAGCACTCGTCATCAGTGCCTCTGGGCTCTACTCCCATAATCATGCAAGCAGAAACACTTGCAGTAAACCTATGCTGCGAGGAGAAACTACGAAGGAGACTCAAAGGTGCACAGATTTACATTTTAACGGACAGTCAGGCAGTAATTAAAGCTCTAAACTCTTACAGTTATAGGAGCATCTCTGTCTGAGGATTCCGTCAATCCTTGAAGTAACTTGCTGAGGGGAACAAATTTTTCCTGTGGTGGGTGCCTGCCACGAAGGCATACAAGGAAATGAAGCCGCTGACGAACTGGCTAGATCAGCTGTTGGAATCCCACTCATCGGACCTGAACCGTTCTGCGGTCTAAGCAAGCTGCACAGAACAGACCTCCTTACTAGACACTGCATACAACGAGAACACAAAAAGAGAAACACCAGCAAAGCACTCTTGAAGATTTCAATTTTGTTCGAATGGTATTGTATTCAGAAAGTAGGAATCTACTTCAGCAATTTATTTTGGAGTGAACAGGGTGTCCCAATTTTCTATAGAAAAATTTTGGGAGGTTTTTCCAGATTGGAAGACCACTATTCGTTGAAGATTCAAGAGCGTCCTAAACTCTGCAATAATGTCTATGAGTAATAAGTTTTTTTGGTCACAATATTTTCTTTTCGTGAAAATTTATGAAAATAAAAATAATAAAATATCACAGCATGCTTCTTCGACCAGAGAGGATAAATACTTTTTTTCCTTTCGTTTCTTATTTCCCAATGATAGCTTTATTGATGAATTGAAATAGATTATCCTCATTTTATACAGGATTTCGAGAAAAAAACAAACTAAAATAATAAAAGCAGAGGTTGCGAAAGAAGAGCTTATTAGTACATATCATTATACTTGATCAGAGAAATGGAGATTTTTGAAGTAGTCGTGTATGAAGTACGTAGTAGATTGGATTTTGGTGAGATGATCTACAAGGTGTTGAAATATTTCAATAAGTGTTCGAAATGTTGCCTGTTTCTTTGTGGACACAACTCAATCCTTGGGATTGAGTTGTGTCCACAAAGAAACTTCAACGGTCTTCAACGGTCTTTCCCTGAGGAAAGACCGTTGAAGTCTCGACAACATTTGAGTATTAACTGACTGAAGGCATCGCTGTTCTCTGTCTCATGTCCAACTGTGTTGTAAAAGGAATCTGACAAACGATGCCCTTAGTATAACCCCACAAGAAAAAATCTAGACTTGTAAGGTCCGGAGACCTAGCTGGCCATCTAACAGGACCACCACGTCCTATCCATTTGTTTGGAAATACATGATTCAAATGTTCCCTAACCTGATGTGAGTAATGTGCCGGTGCTCATCCTGTTGAAAGCACAAATCTGGTAAATCGGCAAGTAACATTGCAAGTAGATGATTTTGCAGAAAATCTAAATACATTTCACTATTGAGGTGCCCGTCGAAAAATATATATCTACTATAGCGGCCCATACATTCAATGGTCAACGATGCTGGTGTTCTATTTGTCTCATCAGGTGTGGATTTTACGTGGCGTAATGATGAGAGTTGTGCCTTTCAACAGGCCCATTTTTGTGGAAAGTTACCTAGTCCGAGAAGAGAACTCTGCTGAACATATTTGGATTTTCCGCTACTTTGTCACTTGCCCAATTGCAAAAATGGATTCGATTTTCATAGTCTTGATTGTTCAGTTCCTGGTGCAGCTGTACATGATATGCATGAAATTTATTCACTTTCAAGATTCTCTGGACGGAAGTTTGACTTATACCTGTTAACTGAGAAACCTCTCTTTGGATTTTATATAGGGTCCTCTGTCACTGTCAACAAAACTGATAACTGGTTGTCTTCAGCTGTAGCAGTTTTTGGTTTTTCATGTTTTTTGTAAGCGATATTACCCGTTTCGATAAATCTCATTACAAGTTTTTCAAAGCATCTTGCATCAGGATGCCTCTTATCAGGAAACCTTTGTGCACAAACTCTACTTTCCAACGAAGAATTTCTATCACACTCACCCAGAATAAAAATCATATCAACCATTTCTTTGGAGAACTTCATGGCAGTCAATTGAGAAAATTGGGTTCAAACCACACTTTAACAATGCTTAATAACGAAACACTGATAAGTTCACCATGTGAAATGCAGAATATGATATGTCCGGAAACCTGACAGAGGGCACAAATAAAAAAAAATGTCAACACATACCTCGATTTACGTTTTAATCATCTTGATTATTAAAATTCGTTAAAAGAATTATTTTATTTAGGTTTCATTTTTTACTACTTGAACCATTACAGAAAAAAAACTTCTGTGCGAATAGTGACGCATGTTGATGAGTTTGATACGGTTTGTAGAATTTCCATCAAAAATTTTACAAATAATCGAATATTTCGAAAATGATCGAAAATAAAGATAAGGTTACTTCTTCAAAAATATAGCACAATATTTTATGCGTTGACATGAATAATAAAATACAGGGTTTTCCATTTGAAAAAATCAAGATATGATATTTTCAGAATTACAATATTCAATAATTTCTCAGTCACTCCTGTATAAAATAAGGATAATCTATTTCTATTCATCAATAAGCTATCCTTGGGCAATAAGAAAACGAAAGGAGAAAAGTATTCATCTTCTCTGGCCAAAGCAGCATGTGATGATGTGAGAGCCCATTTTCATGAATTTTTACAGAAAAAAAAATTGTGACGAAACTACTCACCTAAAAACCTTATTAGCTGAAGACATTATAGCAGAGTTTAGGCCGCTCCTGAATCTTGAACAAAAAAATGGTCTTCCAATCTGCAAAAACCCCACAAAATTTTTTTATAGAAAATTGGGACACCCTGTTAACTGCAAAATAAATTGCTGAAGTAGATTCTTGCTTTCTAAATACAATACCGTTCGAACAAAAATGAAATCTCCAAGAGTGTACGAGCTACACAGCACCGGCCACTGGTGAATCACCCAGTATATATATATATATATATATATATATATATATATATATATATATATATATATATATATATATATTTATATATATATATATATATATATATATATATATATATATATATATATATATATATATATATATATATATATATATATATATATATATATATATATATATATAAATATTAAAGAAAACATAACGCTATATTACAATTCGAGAACCAATATTGAAATAAATTTTTAATACATTTCTCCATTTTCCATAAAATTACCCATAGAATGTGAATAGAAACTGAGATATTCGCATAAACCGAAATTCTGCAGAAGATAGTTGTGATTTGTTTTCAGCAACGAATTTCCATTGAAAATAGGGAACAGAGATGGGGTGTCATTTTTCTTTCTATTTGCGCATTGCACATAGCTGTCGTACTAAAACATCGAAAATGGAATCCTGTTTACCCTTTACTGAATTCTATGGCTATTTGCGAAAGAGCTCAAGAAAATTTTCATAAGGCATAGAGCTACCTTTTAATATATGTAAAAAAAACTTTTTAAATAAGGAATGTGATTCTGGAGTTCTTTGACACTCTGTAAATGAATATTCCTTTGAACTAGCCATGTTCATGTGTCCATGTAGAGCGCTAGAAAAATATTACTGAAACATAGATCGACCCCAATATAAAATTCCTGTCGGTATTTCAAAAACTGGTAATACGATTTTATTGCAACCAAGAAGGGAAAATTCAAATTTCTGCTAATCGATGACTTCAACATAAATATTGACTAGAACTTATAATGTATACTTACTCAATGTTGTATTTTTTGGTGTTTCAACATAGCTTGAAATTTCCTGCCAATCAATAAGGAACTTCGTTCCCGTTCTGACAGACTTTATATCTGCTTCAATAAAAGCTACATTCGATGTAGTTTTCAATGGTTCGGGAATTGTAAATCCGCAAAAATCTTTCAACAACGGAGCAGACGCGTCGATACCATCATAAATCTGAAAAAGACTTCATAGAATATAGTCCCTTTTGTTTGAAAAGCTTACCTTCAAGTCAGAAAAACTGCAATCTACGTCAGTATAAGATTCCAAACTCATTTCTTTGAAAGTAAAAGATATTATTTTCCCAAATGTCACAGAAACTTTCCAAGAAAATTGACCATATGACCAGAAAGAATTAGGATAAAGAGGATTACCGATTTGACCTGATGGTCCATCCAACACATTAGTGTGATCTGAGATGAAAATATGTTATATATTTCAAAAGACCTATCAGTTTCATTCTTACCAAGAACATATTCTGCAAAGAAACCTTTAGCTTGCACAACGGAGGAATCTTCAGTCAACTTTGAGCTTTTGAAATAAATCCATAAGCTTCCAGTATTTGTAATATTGTCCGGTGATTCATTTCCACAAAAAATTCCCAAAATTTTTCCACTAGAGTTGTTCTGACGTATTTCCAAGAAGTCTGTCTCACATTTCGGTGAAGATGGTAAATCGAACACTTGGAAACTTAGTGAAATGTGATTTCCTAAAACAATATTATATCAATCATGGAGATATGTTCCTATGAAAAAATTATTCAAACTTCTATATCATAGTATATAATTAGAAGCGACTATTGTAGATATTTTTTCCTACTTGCAAGGTGATTTCAAGAAAAAATTTCGATTGCTCAGTTTCGAGTCTAACAACATTCACTGAATCAGTATTTTTGTATGAAATGAAAACAATGATAGTTTTCCACTGTGATCTATTACAGCACCGCTATTAGCTTTGTCTGCCGAAAATGAGATCGAGTTCTTCAGTGAGTCGTTTATGCTCTAATCCCTCAAAAACAAAAAAATCATATTTTCATCTGGATAAACATCAAATGGAGGGGAATCTTCAATCATTCTTCTCTGAATCATAATTCACATATCAAAGATCTTGGTGTCACATTCGGCCCTTCATAGATTTTAAAATCTCACATCAAAAGTAGAAAACATGGAACAATATTCTGCAAAAATTAGCACTTCCACTTAGGGTGCCAATGTTCATGCTCTTTGAACTGTTGCTCTCGCTCTAGTCAACTAAAAATGGTTATTTCTGATTTAATAGTGTTCATGTAAGTTTATTTGATTCCATTTGAATTATGCCATAAGAGTTACTAGTGGTACTATACGCTCAACCGCAATTCCGTTGGTTCGAGACATATTCGCAGATAATCAAAAGCAAATAAATGCGAAAGAATTATCGTCTGGAGCTTTTTCCAATCACTCTCGAAGTTGTTTTCAGATTGGAATCTCGAAAACCCAATTGGTAACTTGGTTTTCTGCGGCTTCAAGTCCTCTCCATATAATTTCTTCAGTTATTCGCAGAGAATCAAAAGCAAATAAATGTGAAAGAGCTCTCTTCTGAAACTTTTTCCAACCATTCACAAAATTGAAATCCCGGAAACCGACTTTCGATTTTGCAGAGAGTTCAAATGGCGAATCTGTAAAGAGACTCAGGAAACTGTCAGTTTTTAACGGTTCTATTTTTCGAATCATTACGGCTTCCAGCATAAACATATAGAATAAGAATGTTTTCTCATCTGCAATGAAACTATCAAAGTCGTTTAGTATTACAGGCACGTGGTTGTTAAGGAAGAACTTTGTATTAAGTTAAGTTAGATAAGAAGGTTGTGGAATCAAATCAGTTGTTGAAAACAGGTACAGTTACATAGACCTAAAAGTCCACGTCCACATAGTTCACGAAATTGTTTTAAGGGTCTCAAAAACTAACATTGAATGAAATGAAGTTGTTGTATTAAATTCAATATCCGACTTGAAAAACTCCTGGTTTTGATCTCTGTACACATATTTGGTGTATTTTTAATCGTTTGAAGTTATGGGTTTTATAATACTATGCTGCCTAAATGGGATTTTATAGAGCGTTTGAATTAACACTACGTTTGGTAAGAAGGTTGTGAAATCGAATCATTTCTCGAGAATAAGTACAGTTACCCACAAAACTCAGAAGTCGACGTCCACATAGTTTAACAATTCAAAACATTCGCTACCTTTTCCTATCAGTTATAACAAATTCCTTTATTAAGGTTTTTCAACGTATTCATGTCCAAAGGAGAAAGAAGTAGAGGAATGGATGCATTTCATGGAGACTCCACTAATGGTTTATGTTGGTATTAGGAGAACGTAGAGATTTGGTTATTTGTAGAGGAGCTGACTTCTCTAAAGCATTTTTCACGATGAATATTAATATTTTGGTGATACATCTCGAGGCGTTTGGTATTAGTGTTCACTTTTGTCCAGGATCAGTAGCTTCTTATATTATATTAGTTCGGTATAACTCATCGTATAAACTTTTTATCGAAATCTCTGATTCATCAGGCGTACCTCAGGGTTCATATCTAGGTCTTATCTTGTTCAACTTATTCATAAATTTTGTGAAATAGGTAGTGTCAAGCAAGTTCTTATTATTTGCTGACGACATGAAGATCTACTGCATAATTAGGAGCTCATCTGAAGCAAATCAGTTGCAGATACAATTGGGCAGATTCCACCTGTAGATTGAAATAATCTGTTTGTATCTAAACAATTGATAAATACAATATAATAGCATTTCACGGCTCCTTCATTTCATAATTACACATTGAGGGAATGTGTCCGGCGAGTACGATTGATAAGAGACCAGAAAATTTTGTTTGATTACAAGCTCATTTTCAAAGAACATATACAGAATATCATCTCAAAATCTTCTCAAAATCTCGGCTTCATTCTCCAAATTGTTCAGGAGTTTCTTCTTCCACCATTATAATATTGTTTCGCTCCCTTATGAGATCTCATTTAGCATATGCAACGACTGTATGGTCACCCTGAACAACTAACCTAACCTAACCTTATAAGGTTCCCAGATTTGCAGGCTCTGATTAATTTTAACGTTCCAGGTAGATTAACAAAGCACTCTCCCTTGTTTCGACCCCATATTTGTTGGTACAATAGCTCTAGTGCGAGCATGATTTTTTTTCTATTTCCCTCGCTGCTTTTGAAATAGAAGTAACTGGGCTGCTCAAAACCATTACTCAGTGGTATCGGTTTTGGGCTGTTGATGTTGTGCTTAACTTACAGGACGTGCTCCTTCTCGATAGAATTCAAAAGTATCGAGCAACTGTTTTTCTATTTTATATATTTTTGTACTGTTATTTGAATATCAGAATTAATTTGTGAAAAGGTGTATCCCGTAAACTTATTAAATGAATAGATAGATATTGGTTATTAAGTGTATACAGGGTGTTACATAATAGTATGTCACAACTTGAGGGGTTGAATCTACGTGCAATTTTAAGAAAAAAGTTTATAATACCATAGGTCCGCAAAAAGCTTCGTTACGGAGCTACAGGGTGTTGAAATTTCCGGAAAAAAAATTGTTTTTTTCTTCAAAACTGCTGCAGTTTTTGAGATATTCATCCCAAATTTGGAATGCAATATATTTTTTTACAGCCTCCATTATTACACGTCCTAAATTTTAAGTAGAATCTGCAAGGTGTTTTCTTTTCTGAAGCCATGTCTTGATTTGCCCTTTCAAAATTTTGGAACTTGTAATTTTTTCGTATCTCCGACCGTCCTCGAGCAAAAAATTATTAACGATTGTATGCATTCGCTGAATTGAAAGCACTTACAATTTAAAAAAAAATGACTAGTAGACTTTGATTTTATTTATTCATTTATTTATTTTGACAGTTGCTAAAGTTGAACCAGTGTGTGTTCGAATTGTTTATTGAATTAACGATTAGTTTTAAGACTTTTGCAGTTATTGCTGTAAGAAAAAATGGCTAATTTTAATAACGCCGAATTGGCTAATATTCATTACATGTACGGTCTGACTGACGGTAACACAACAGAAGCTAGGCGATTATATCAGGTGCGCTTTCCAAATCGAGTAACACCAGACAAGCGAACTATTTCAAATATTCAAAGAAGGTTGAGGAAAACGGGTACTTTTACTGCAAATAATCATTTAAAAGGTGCAACTCAAACTATGAGAATTCCAGATATTGAGGAAGCAGTTTTGTATTGTATTGATTTGAATCCTCATGTGAGTACAAGAAAAATTGGAAATCAGTTAAATATTTCACATGTTCAAGGTTGGAAAATTCTCCACGACTCTTTATTGTACCCGTTTCATATTCAACGCGTCCAAACTCTACTTCCTCGAGATTTCCTGAATTTCTGCCGATGGTTCTTAGATAAAATTAGATAAAATGCTCATTTTGATAGTGAAATAATGTTCACCGACGAAGCTAACTTTTCGAGAACTCCTATCACAAATTTTTACAATTATCATTAGTGGGCTGAGGAAAACCCCCATTTGATTGAAGAATCTCATCATCAAAAACAATTCTCACTGAATGTCTGGGTTGGAATAATTGGAAATAAACGGTCCCACTTATCGCCAATTTCTTGAGGAGAAGTTACCTTCATTGCACTTTTGGTGAGAAAGGTAATGTGGTTCATACATGGCGGGGCACCAGCACATTTTAGTGGAGAAACTAGAAAATTTTGAATAATACATTCAACAACCGATGGATAGGTCGGGGTGCGCCAAAACCATGGCCTCCTAGGTCCCCAGACTTGAATATTTTAGACTTTTCCTTATGGGGATATCTCAAAAGTTCAGTTTATACCACTCCAGTGAACACTGTAGAAGAGTTGAGAAATCGAATAGTAACCTCTTTTGACACTATAAGAAATACCCCAGGAATATTTCAAAGAGTGCGTGATAATATGCTGGACAGAGACCTGTATTCTTGCAGGTGGAGGACACTTCCAGCAATTTATTTAGTTTTTAATTGTTCTACTTTTTAGTTCGATATGGAATAAGTATAAGTTGAGTCTTAGAAGACGAGCTATCAAGATAAAAGCAAATTTTGTACCTATAGAGTATTTGTATTATTTTTTTTATTTAGCCAATAACATACAATTCAAATAATTCAAATTCAATAATCTTTCACTCGAAAACGGTTGGAGATACGAGAAAATTCTTCTTCTTTCACAGCCTCATCTCGTCCACTGCTGGACATAGGCCTCTCTTAACCTTTTCCAATTTGACCGGTCTTGGGCATCCTGAATCCAATTTGTGGAGATCCTTCTTATGTCGTCCGTCCATCTTGTTGGCGGTCTGCCTCTGCTTCTGAAGGCTACGTGTCTAGGGCGCCACTCCAATATCCTTTTTGACCATCTGTTGTCTGACATTCTTGCGACATGGCCTGCCCAGTTCCATTTTAAATGTGTGACCCTATCTACAGCATTTGTAACCTTACTTCTTCTTCGTATCTCCTCATTTGAAATCCGATCTCTCAGGCTTATTCCCAACATGGATCTTTCCATGGCTCGTTGGGTCACTTTTATTCTGTTGACAGTCCTTTGGGTAAGTGTTAGTGTTTCGGAGCCATATGTCAGTACCGGAAGGACACATTGATCATAAACTTTGCGTTTAAGACTTATTGGAATATCAGACTTGAAAATGTGTCGTAATTTTCCGAAGGCAGCCCAGGTCAGTCCTATTCGTCTGCTTAGTTCACAGGTCTGGTTGTCTCTTCCAATTCGTATTTCGTGCCCTAGATATTTATATGAGGTTACAAATTGGATTTCTTTTTCCCTTAGTTTTAAGTTACAGCTGGGGACTAAGTTAGTCATGAATTCTGTTTTAGCGGTTTCGATCTTTAATCCAACTTGTTGGGAAATACTTGACAACTCTGAGAGCATTTCGTATGCCTCATCTAGGCTATCTGAGATCAACACAATATCGTCGGCGAAACGCAGGTGATTTAGCATTACTTCATCCACACGTATGCCTCTATTTCCCATTTCGAGCTTTTTAAACATATACTCTAATAAAGTTGTGAAGAGCTTGGGAGATATTGTATCGCCCTGACGGACACCCCTTTCGATTTTAAACTGGTTTGTTTCTTCGTGAAGTCTCACTTTTGCTGTTGCGTGTTCGTAGATATGTCGTAGTAGGGAGATATATCGATGATCTATACGACAGTCGGCAAGAGCTTTAAGCATTTCGTAGTGATTTATGGAATCGAACGCTTTTTCATAATCTACAAACGCGAGTACAAGAGGTTTATTGTATTCCACACATTTTCTATCAGTGACTTTATAACCTGTAAGAGGTCGTTTGTTCCATATCCAGCTCTAAAGCCCACTTGTTCTCTTGGCTGATATAAATCCAGTTTGTTCGTAAGTCTCGCTGTTATGATTTTAGTAAAAAGCTTATAAAGATGTGTAAGCAGACTAATTGGTCTGTAGTTTTGTAGGTCGGTGATATTACCCTTTTTGTGCATAATAACAATGATGGCGTTGTTCCACTTCTCTGGGGTTGTTGCTTCATCTAGACATTTGTTGAAAAGTCGAGTTATGGACTTAAGTAGTTGTTTTCCTCCCATTTTTATAGCTTCTGCAACGATGCCATCTTCACCTGGTGCTTTATTGTTCTTCATTTCGTTAAGCGATCTTAAAACTTCATTTTCAGTTATTGCTGGAATATCCTCTGATCCCTGGTTTACTATATGAGGTAAAGGAGGTGCATTTTTTAATATTCCGGCTTGGTGTTAGTCACTGTATAAGCTGGTATAGAAATTTTCGACAATTGTGATTATCTCCCTTCTGTCGTTTGTTACTTCTCCCCTTTCATTTTGTAATTTAACTAATTCTGTTTTTCCCAAACTCAGTTTGTTTTGAAGTATTTTCATGTTTTTATTTTCTTCTATGGTTTTGGTTATCCATTTTTTATTGTATTTTCTGACATCGGCTCTTACAGCTTTTGTTATATCTTTGCTTAGTTGTCTTATTTGGTCTCTATGATGTTAATGTCTTCCTAGCAATTCTCTTCTTTGTTTCATTAATTGTTTAGTATACGTCGTTAACTTCCCCTCGTTGTTCATTGATTTCGAGCAATGTTTTTTCTGAGCTTCGTTGATTGATTTGACTATGTTGTCGTTTAATTTTTCAATGCTCATTTCATCAGGGTTTTCAAGATTCTCTCCTATTGTCTTCTGATATTCTTCGATGTCAGCTACATTCGTCCACTTTTTATTATTTTGTTTGTTAATCAATTTCGATCGCTCCTTTTTTAGATTCAGTGACACGATTGCTCTTACCATTCTATGATCACTTCCTACAGATAATCTATTTAGTACAGTTACATCAGTAATTATTGCTTTTTTATCTGTAATAATAAAGTCGATTTCGTTTTTCGTCTTTTCATCTGGACTGCTCCATGTCCACTTGCGATGTTCTGCTTTTTGGAAGAATGTATTCATTGCTGTTAGTTGATTGTGTTGCAAGAACTGCAATAGAAGGTTTCCTCTGTCGTTTCTTTCTCCAATTCCATGGCAGCCCAAAGACGTTTCTGTTTCGTCTTGCTTCTTACCAAGTTTGGCATTGAAGTCACCGGCTAGTATAGTGAAATATGTTAAGGAGTTTGACATTGCCTTAGTTACATCCTCGTAGAAGGCCTCAACTTCCTCATCTGAGTGAGTGGATGTGGGTGCATAGGCTTGTATAATTTTGATACTATATCGATCATTTAGTTTTAGTACCACATAGCAGACTCTGGAACTTATGCTGCTAATTTGAAGTATATTCTGGATGTGACGTTCATGTATCAAGAATCCTACCCCTCCCACGGAGCTGTCTTCCTCACATTTGTGATAATAGAGGTTTCCCGACTTTAGTAAGGTTTGCTGTTCTCCTCTCTTACGTATTTCGCTCATTCCGACTATATCGCAATGTATTTGTTTCAGTTCCTCTTCAAATTCAAGGATTTTCTCTTCAGATGAAAGGGTTCTCGTATTATATGTCGCAATATACAGTTTTCGAAGGTAGCCTGGTCCAACCCGGGGATTCTTAGCACCCTCTGATCGTAGTCTATGCCAACCGCTACCGTAGTCGGGGACTAGCGATCTGCCGGGCACTGAGGGCCTTGTATAGTTTTTGCTTGTCATTTTGGTTAGAGGTTTTTTAGCCGTTACCTATCACGCTGGCCAGTGCGGGTTGATAGGGGATCTTTTTAGGAATAACATTTCCTTAATTCCTGTAGTAACTGTTATCCCGCCGTGACTCGGCCGTCAGAGCCTTCGTTGGTTGTTTAGCAGGGTATACCACGTGCAGGTGAAGGTTGACATTTGGGCTAGTTTTGATCCTGTACTACCATCGCCCCTTATACCCCCCGAGAAAATTACAAGTGTCAAAAAAGTTCCTAAATTCAACGAAGATGACGAAAATTGATTGTACGCTGACAGTGGCATACTGCAAAAAAGTTTGAAAGGGCAAAAGAAGACGTGGCCTCGGAAAAGAAAACACTTTGTGAATTTCAGTTGGAATCTAGGACGTGTAATGATGTAGGCTGTAAAAAATAGCTTGCATTCCAGATTTGGGCTGAATATTTCACAAACTGCAGGAGTTTTGAAGAAAAATCCAATTTTTTCCGGAAATTTCAACACCCTTTAGCTCCGTAAAGAAGCTTTTGCGGACCTATGTTTATATAAACTTTTTTCTTAAAATTTCACGTAGATTTACCCCCTCAAGTTGTGACATAGTATTATGTATCACCTTGTATTTAAGAAATTTTCAAGTCGCTCCTGGTTCATTTATTTAGAGGACTACAGCACACAGAAAATCTAGATAACGGAATTGATCATGATCGGCTCTCTCCGTTCTCCAGATCTAAATCCGCTTACCGCTATTTAACTGTAGCGGCAATCGTTGGACCCTTGTGCTTTGACTCACATCAAAATTCTTTAATTGTATAATTCATGCAGTCCTTCAATTTTTCGTTACTCTCTTCTTCATTCGTTCGAATAAATAAATAAACTAGTACGTGCAAAATCCAAAAACATAGAGACGTTGACAGAGGTACAGGAAAGCATAAAGTCACAACTCTCAATATTTCAGAAAGAATTAATGCTTTTATTTTGAAAAAGACTTATACGAAGTGATATTTGAAATGACTGAATAATTTGTTGAACATACCTGGAGCTACATGGAGCGTCCATTCGCAATCAGTTCCGAACGGGTACGATTCCTTATATCCAGGACTAGCAAAATTGCCTTCGAATGATGTGAGTGTTCCTCCACATCCTTAAAAAATGGTTTAATTTGAGAGAATGAAAGAACATAATTAATTAACATCTTACTTGAACTATATACAGTATAGGTTGCAAAAAAATAAGTATCAGTAAGTACTCGAACATGAAGAGCATTTCCGGCACTAGTTATAGTTGGAGGAACCTTAGTACCACAGTAACCACCTATTCGTGTACCGTTGCTTGTTTCTCCACTGTAGACATTTATTGGAGCGGACGCTTCTGAACAGTCATAGTCCGGAGAGTTCATATAATTTATGGTCAAGAACACATGTTCATCTAAAAAAGGATAGTTATTACAAATTTCATTTACAACTATGACAATTCACCTAGCTCAGGTGCTATGATAGTCCAAGTGCAATTTTCTAGACGAGTTGTGTCCACAACATCAGGATGCATTTGTATATTTCCAGTATCAGAAGCTACTATACGAGCTCCACATGCCTTGAAAATTTATTCAAATCAATTACTTATAAATACAAAATATTTAATGAAATTTGCTCAAATTGACAATAACAAAAGTTGAATAATGTTTCTACCAATATCCACAAGTATTGTAATTTTCGAGATATCTAAACAAGTAGCACATAGGTGTTCAACAAAAAAACTCAATGTAGAGTAGGCCCTTTCTGATTGCCTTTGTAGCAAAATAGATTTTGGAAATATGACTCTGACATGGGAAAAATAAAATTTCACAATTGAAAAACTAATTGGATTTTAATGCAGCTCTGCAACTAGGAGACGAGTTTGGATCACCTCCATAACTCTACCGCTGACTCAACCATAGTACTTATATACCGAAGCTATAGCTTCGAAGTGCATCTTGAGTGATATTCTGACAGCCTAAAACATTTTCATTAGTTCGTCACTTCCGGAAATATCGGAAGTTGACCTTCTTATTGGCTTTTTAAATGGTAACCCCATATTTCGAACTTTCAGATTACCAATTCCTCTATGAAATTCGTAAAATAGGCGACTGTTCGAGTTCATGATAAAATTTTTGCTGTCCTGGAAAGTGTTCGGTTTGTTATTTCATTTCGTATAACTCACATTATTTCGTATATTAGTTAAAAAAGCTCGACACAACGGCGATTCCAATAAATCGTAACGTGAGTTCTGTGAAGGAATAGCAATGAAAATCACAGATCAATCTTCAATTATAATCGATGTCATTCGCTAATATTAACGATAAATTATAACAAATTAGATCCCACTAATTCTTGTTATTGTTTCGTCCCGAGGCGTTTCCACGGAAAATTAATAAGAATGGAAGACAAAAGTCCAGTGATTACAGAAATAGTGCTCAAGAATTTCGACTATATCGGAAACAATTTGCGGATCGTAATGAACAAAAGCGCTGCAAGCTTACCGTACTAGAAAAAATTAAGGAAGTGAAGGCATCTGCTTCAATAATCGGAAAACATTGAAACAACTCCACTTATTTGAAAAAAATCTTCATAAAAATTGTTGAAAATGTGCTCTATGCTGTCGAATACACAATTTCGGAGGAATTTCTGGACAGGCGCTGCTTATTCTTTCTGCAACACGTCCAAATTTTCTTGGTGGAGTGCGGTTATCTCGTTCAAAAGCCAAAAATCAGGAGGCGTCAAATTTGGGGAGAAGGTTGGCCACATAACAGGATCGTTCGTTTCTATCAATGGATCACCAAAATTATTGTCTAGCCAGTTCACATTCAAAGTTGTGTTGTGGGGAGCAGTATCATATTATTGAAAATAGATTTGGCTTCGTTTCTTAGGAGAAAGATCATCGAGAAAATTTTGTGATGCTCGAATGAGAATCTCATTATAATTGTTCTGATTCAAGCCTCCTGCAATGAAAGCTGGTCCAATCCAGAGATTTGAATAAATAGCACACCAGGCGTTCACAACGAATCTACGCTGAAAATTATGGTGACTCCAATATCTAAGATTATTTCTATTGAAATGACGATTGTTGTGAGAAGTAGACTCATCCGACCAAATGTGGTTCTGAAAAGAATTATCTAAAAGCATTTTAGCAGTAAAAATTCGAAAACTCGAAACGTCTAACACTGTCACGTTCTTCAAGAACATTGTAAAATATATAAGGCTTGTATTTATGTTTTCGTTAAACGGATTGAGCCGTCATCACTGACGTCCCTGCAGAAATTTACCGAACAGAGGATTCTGGGTATGCTTCTACGCTCAACAAGACATTCAATTCCACTCGATTCATTCAATACTCCTTCTGGGAGCGCAGAACTTGCAGGGTTCTGGTTCATCAAACTGAATATTCTCTAGTTTATCAATCTGGAAATCGTTCCCGATAGAGTCGTAATACTCGAACACTAATTCTGATAAAATTAAAATAGGCTTGTTTCATGTCTGTATTAATATTATTTTCGTGTTTGATTGTTATTAGTTCTCCTTGAAAACGAAACAACAATAAACACTAGCTAGGACAGAGATCTCACACTCGAAAAGTCGCTTGTTCTACGAAGAACATTGATGAATTGGAAATATGAATTTTCTTCCGGAAGTTTTCGATGAGTTTTTTTTCTTGCAAATGGAACATTTTTTGCAGCAAGTACTCAAATTCAGTGAGAAATCGTAAGAAAAAAATATGGGGTTGCAATGTGAAAGGTTCACTTCCGCTATTTTTGGTTCTAACAGGATGGTGCCACGGCACATACAGCCAGAGCCTCAATTGAACTTGTGCGTCGCATTTTTCCTTGTCATGTAATCTCTTGTTTTGGTGGTGTTCCGTGGCCGTTCTACGGATCTCACTGCTTATGATTATTTTTTGTGGGGAAAAAGGAATGACTAATCTACTTCCGCTTCACATTGTATTAAAAATGGCCAACATTTTCCACCAATAGATCAAATTCAAATTATTCACAGAAAGTTAGATTTCTTAGTATCCATAACAATTTTCCAACTCCAACAGACTCACAATAAAGATAATCTTATTCGTTTATATTCAAGATCTTCAAATAATACCTGCTTTTATCATACTTCTTATAACCTCTTGTTTCACGCTTATTAATTTTATATCTACCTGTTTATGTATTCATGTATTCTCAACATATGTTCAGTACTTGTTGTCAGCTGAAGATTGTAGAGACAGAAATCGTAATTCTGATTTTCAATAAATCTCTTGTGAAAGCATAATACATAGTTCAATTCTTATTATCATCAAAGCATGTTGAGATTTACAAAACGCTTCTTGGAGATACAGCAGAGCAGGACTAGCTAACCCCTGCTGCTAGCACTTCTGGGAGCTCTTCAAGTTGGCTGAATGCCTAAAGCATTAACGAAGAGGTAAAACAAGAGTCATTCGAAAATATGTTCCTTTCAAAAAACGTTAATATCTCGAAATTACATACAACTTTTCCATTTTCTCTCCCAAAACGACCAAAAATATTTTTGATCATCATGTTACTCCTCATCATTTCGAAGGTGTTTCTTGAGATCAAATGTGTGAATAATCAATGGCTTCAATGATAAACACAAATAGAAATTATTATAGAACATGCTTACTGACAATTCATAAGTGATACAATTCTCAGACTGAAACTACGAATTGAATTCCTCTCATCTTAATGAATGTGTGCTTCAGTTTCTCCAATATAGAACGGGGACTTTGCTTTAGACAAGGTATTCTAGTTATTAACCTGATGAACAAGAAATTCATCAGAATTGGGAGACTTTCCACAACTATTAATTCTTTATACTACTTTAACTGACATAAATCTTAAACAGGTCAATTTTTGTTTTAAACAGAGTTTTACCTGATACATATTCATCAAGATACTCAATTTTTTTTTCGAGCGATGAGCAATGTCGCAATTCTTTTATTTTGAATGATTCACGATTCGTAACAGTTTTCAATTTTCATTCTTGATAACCCCGTGAGTACAGTGATGCACTCGTCTGCATCATACGTAAGTGTTCGCTGCGAACGGTGATTCTTACGTTGAATTTCATTTAAATATTTCTCAGTCAAATATTCAGTATTATTTAAACCTTTATTTTCACTCTTATTAAATATAAGTTTTGCGATTCAAGAAACTTGAATTTCAAGCTTTTGTGAAAAAAAGAGCTTGTCTTGATTTTAATTCTGATAACAAATGCCTGACTCTAGCCCAACTTGATTTCAAGTCAAGTCAAGTAGCTTGATTTTTAAGTCAAGACATTAGGTCGTCTAATGAACAGATGATTTGGATTATACTAATGCTCTTCAGTTAGTGGTAGAGCTTTCATCATCTACATAGTTTAATAGGTGAAGAAAATGCCAGCATCATTACACGCTCAAAATGGATTTCAGAAAAGCATCTCTGTTATGGTTGTAGTACAATAATCAAATTGAACAGCCAATACCTGCAGTCCAGCCACAGACAAGAAGCATTAATATATTGAGTCATTCCCTAACAAACACCAAACCTTCAAGACTTGATTAACGAATTTTGTCATCAAAACGATCTAAATTCGACTACATTTGTATACATACCTTGTGGAAATTTGCTTTGAATCCCTTGCTTGTCGCGTACTTGTTATTACTGAATACGACTGTTAGAGTGTTGTGAGACGATGTTATCGTTTTATTTGGCTTATTTGAGCCACATATAGTTGCTAACAGGGGGTATGCAGTAGTGGGTCCATCATAAACCTTGAAAGAAAATAAATTGCCAAGATTATTGCACTTATTTGCCACACATATAACACATTTTCTACTTAAGCTTAAAAGAAATAAATATTTCGATTTTCTTCGAATAGATTCTCAAAGTTGACGTTTTAAGGAGTTTCATATCTAGCGAATATGATAGGCAAAGGATCCCGTTAATAAAAATAAACATCCTATTTCGTCACTTCACGGAACGACGTCAACTCTGGGCGTACCCTCTGCCACAGGGTGCCAGCGCTAAAGGGCCTATTACATGTATCTGGGGATCGGGTTTATCGATCCATTTCAAATTTGTGATTGGAGTAAATGATATTGATATACAATCGTTTTCAGGGCAGTACCATTTCCGGTTATACCGGACAGCGACCATCTATTTGGAATAACATGTTGTAATTTTTATTTTTTTTTTATTTAATGACATCCTTTTTCCTACCTAAGATTAACTAGCATCAACCTATGATCTTTTTATTAAAATTTTCGGAATAATAATGTTATATTCTTTACCCAAAAAATTGACACAGATTTCAGTAAGGTTATAACTTTTCTCAGTTTAACAAGAACAGTGTTATTCTTGAGGCAACGTTCTTTCCTATACTATTTCATATACATCCCCTCGAAAAATCACTTGTCAACTCAATAGAATCGAATTGTCAAAAACACGTTTCTTCAAATACTAGTATCTATTTTTTTTCAATTTATCAGAACCGTATTTTAAATTAGTACTTTTTGGAATTAGCTTTCTTACAGTTTGCGTACACCTGTGGTCCAGTGAGGTTGATTTAATATTTATCGACTAATTCACAGATGCTTTAATTACCAATCTTTCGTTTGATTCATAATTTCAAATTCGGTCTTCCACAATGTCTAATAACGATCCCCCTGATCGAAGGGAATCTTTTTCAACCGCGGAGACTATTGCGAGTGCTTCAAACACTCTCATCAACGATGATGTCGATATGGATCATCAAGAAATCAAAAATGAAGTTAAGGTGAGTTTAGACGAAGCGCACCCACTCGCGCATAAAACCTCGGCACTCACTAGCGCATCAAACTTATCCTCGCCCCACTGTTAACTCGACGCGCATTTCCTCTCCAGAGAGAGTGAGCCGCAGGACCGGCGAGTCAGAAATCAGTCACGTTTGGGAGTTCAACGTGGATACACCTTGAGTTGCTCGTTCAAATGACACGAGGGAACACGGTGAGTTTCGTTTGAAGCGCGACTGACAACTGACTGGCGCCGGCTCACCCGGAGTTTCCTCGGGGTGAGGGGACTCACGGCGGGGGGTTCGGCAAAATTCTCGGGTTAGTGAGGTGACAGAATGCCCCGGCGTGTCATTGGCCGAAAGGCGGAACTAGATCAAGTTAAGGGAATAACAAACAATCAACAATAGTCAACAACAAAAGCAAAGACTTATCTCTACGTTATGATACCTCGGACATAGGTCATTTTTATGTGTATATTGATTCCACAAATGAAAATTTAAAGAGTATCTCCCAACATCAAGCAAGGAAACTCTTATTCAGGAGCAAAAAAAACTCAACCGATAACATAATCAACATTGAAAAATCCGGTTCTAAACGCATAATAATTGAAATGAGAACGTATTTGAGTGCAAACTCGTTAATTTCCTCCGGAATTCTTCAAATTAATGGATTAGAAGCCTTCATTCCGTCGTTTTTAGTTCGACGTTTCGGAGTCATAAAAGGCCTTGATCTCGACATTACTGACGAGGAACTGAAAGATTCACTAAATCCAGTAAAGGGTGAATCCTTCAAGATTATGTATATTCGCAGATTGAAAAGAAAAGTGATCAATGAAGATAAAACAATCAGTTATCCAAAAACCACCTCGATTCTTATAACCTCAAAGGGCCAAAAGATTCCAACATACATTGGACTTTCGGATGCATCCGCGAGGTGCATTTTTTTGTTCAGAAGCCTGTTTTATGTGGGAGATGCGGTCGTTACAGCCACGGCGACGGGGTCTTCAAAAGCAGAATTAGGTGCCTAAAATGCGGTGATAATCACGAGTCAAAAGCCTGCAAGAGTAATGAAACGAAATGCATTCATTGTCAGGGAGAACATATGTCAAATAACACGAAAAATGCCCCGTATATAAGTCGCAATAAAAAATTAAACACAAAATGGCTGAAGATAATATTTCTTTCCGGGGAGCAGCCTTCAAACTCAACATGAGTTATGCTGATATCGTTTCTCAAAATCCCAATAATAATGTGGTTCCTACTGCTTCCCGACAGAAAAATGTTTCCACGACTGACCAAGCAGGCAGAAAAGATAGTTGAATTCCTTGTCAGCTAAACAATTCGAAACTGCTCGAAAACACCAAGAAATAATAAAATTCTGTCGTTCGCTTTCAGGTAATGGAGTTTTTCTATCCAGCAACTTTAAGTCAACCGACACCCAAAACTTCTGAGAACACTGAACTCAAGTCACTCAGTATATTAGACTTTTCAGATATTATTTCGAATATTGCTATTTAACGCCTGACCATCATACATGGTCCAGAAAAACTACTAAAAAAGGTATCGTATGAAAACCTGCATTTCAAAATAATATACAAATATTTATAGCAATATGACAGTCCTACGAATCCTACAGTGGAATGCTAGACTTATCCTATCCAATGAAGGTGCCTTAGAGATGTACCTGAACAGTAATGATATAGATATTCGTTTCTTAAGCGAAACTTGGTTAAAAATTCATAATAAAATCTCTTTCTCCAAATATAACATTTTCAGACAAGACAGAATACTCGGCAAAGGTAGTGGAGTCCTAATCCTTTTGGAAAAGTCAATTCCCTTTGCTGACTTCACCGTCACACCAATACCAAACGGTTTGGAAATCATAGGTATCAATATAAATCCCTAGAAAGGAAAAACCATTTCAATTTTCTCGATGTTCGTCTATAAACGAACGTCAATGGACACAACTGATCAACAGTCTAGGCCAGCTATACTCTGTGTGTGTAACCCTGTAGGGATTCCGCAAGAATTTAAAAAAAAAATCACCCACCGCTCTGGTCGAATGTTTCGACTCTGCCCGCCGCGCGTATACTTGTGAGCGCGCAGTCCCTTTGATAAAAGCCGCCTCTGAATTAGACGCTATAATTCTGAACAAGCGACTCTTGGCTCTAACTTCGAAACATAAAGTCGAGATTGTTTACAACGCATTGTTTGTATTTCTATTTTTATCCCCGCTTTTTGTTTATCAAAGGCGCCGGCTCGAGTATTTTTGAGAATGTTCGAGATCGAGTCTTGTACTAAATATAAAAGCGGCGATCGCGCGTCGCGCCTCGTCAATCAGTTGACGATTAGCGTTCGGAGCGATAAGTTCCTACCTACCTACTTACAAGCTGCTAACGAATTGCGGAGTTCGAACGTGTATGAAACTAGTGTTCATTGTTCTACTGCCTGTTGTATTCTGATTGTATCAGTTTTGTACATTTCTTCTTTGGACTAATCTTAGTCTCTTATACGCATTAACGATTGTGCATTATTTTGACCCCACCATCCTGACGTGTAACATTATTAATAAAGAAGAATGGAACGTTGGCTTGAAGGCGTTAAACGTGTTGCAACAACATCTTCTAATGACGCTGAATGTTGTTCAAAAGCAGTACGCGCGGAGAATACAGCAGTTACCGATCCAGACGATGTTGCCACAACATCAAGCTCCACGGTTTCAAAGACGAAAAAAAGGAAGTATGATGAATCATATATCTTAAGATAAGAATAAAAAATTTTTTGTTCGTAAAAACGAACAGTTATTGGAAAGTCGAAAAAATATGATGCATGTAACACAAACTATTAATGAAAAGGCCACGGAGACATCATATTGACTTCGTTATCACATTGCACAAGCAGGTAAAGCACACACTATCGCTGAGAATTTAATGAATCCATGTGTGTTAGACATAACAAAATGTATGCTCGATGAAGAATCTGCAAACCATCTTTCTACTATCAAACGATACTATTTCACGGCGAATCCATGATCTGGCAAGCTACGTTAAACAAGAACTAGTTACACGTCTACAAAAAACGAGTCGCCTTGCCAATGGGTGAGTCAACTGATGTCGCTGGTCTGGCTAGCTTGCTGGTTATCGTGAAATATTCATATGAAGAAGACATGCTTTTGTGTTTAGCGCTGCCCACAAACACTACAGATGGGGCCAAGGCGATGACAAGTAAAATATCCGTAGCAGTGTCACGAATAAAAAATTAAGCGCCTAATTGTAGTCCAGCTATTGTATTCTGCATAGACAAGTACTTTCAATGAAGCAGATGCCGTCAAATCTGAAATTAGTTATGGACGAAGCGGTGAAAATAATTAATTTTATCAAATGATGACCACTACAATCCCTATGGTTCTCATTATTGTGTGAAGATCATGGCAGCAATCATACAACACTGCTGCTCCATACAGAAGTGCTATGGCTGTCTCGGGGTAAAACTTTAACAAGGCTATTTGAACTTAGAGCCGAGTTACAAATGTTTCTTTCAGCAGATACTTCTTTTAATTTGAAAGACCGTTTGTATGATAAAACTTGGTTGTTGCGATTGTCATTTATGGCGGATATCTTTCAAGAACTGAACGAATTGAATTTATCATTGCAAGACTTATAACAAAATAACTGCCTTCAAAGGAAAAATTTAGATTTTTGGATTATTGACGTTGGTAAGAGAGAAATAGGAAGCTTAACGTCACTCAGTGAGTTTGTTAGCGATAACAACTCAGAAATGTTTCTAGATGGTTTTTTGAAGAATTAGTTCAATAAACCACTTCGCGCATCTTTTGAAAATTATTTTTCCGAGGTACAGAATACAAGAATAAAACACTACATGGATTCATAATCCTTTTTTACCCAACTTGCAAAAGACCGAAAGTATGTCAAACGAGATATATGAATCTCTTTTATACATGTCATCACAAGTATGGAGTCACAGTTCAAAACAACGCCTCTCAATGATTTTTGGGGCAGAATCCCCAGTGAATATTCAATGCTTGGCAAAATGGCTCTGAATATTCTTCTACCGTTCCCAACAACATATTTGTGCGAAACAGGATTCTCAACCTATACAGCCACGAAAACAAAATATCGCAATAGACTGGACGCCGAACCTGATATGAGTCTTCAACTGTCTTCTATCAAACCTGATATCAACCAATCGATGAAAAATGAAGAACAGTTTCATACCTCCCATTAGTTAGATTTTTACTTTTTTAATATCTTCTAATATTGTACTTGCCATGCGGTAAAGTAATTAATAATGAGTAACTGTTTCATTGTACTTTTATTTTACTTATTAATAAAGAATGCACGATTAAAAACTATTGTTTTATTGTAGGGTTCCGTCCAATATTTTGCTTTCCAAAAGGGTTCCGTCACCAAGAAAGTTTGAGAACCGCTGGTCTAGGCAGCAATAATTTTATTCTATCAGGAGATTTCAATATCAATCACACTCCTGGGGCTCAACTTCGAATAGCCGTTTCGGTATTGAATTATCAAACACCATTCAGGAAAAAAATCTACTTATTTGAAATGATGGTTCTGCAACCAGAATCTCTATCCATGACTCGGCCAAATCGGCTATAGACTTGACCATTTGAAATTGGTTTGTAGATAAATTCCCCTTAGGATCTGATCGTAATCTAATCTGATAGAATCTTATCACATCAGGTACACCAAATACAATATCTTCTTCCTTCGACGGAAAATTTAATACAAAATCGGCTGACTGGACTTGATTCTTAGAAACTTTGGGAGAAAAATTTCACATCTCGAGTTTGAAGTATCCATAAACTATGACAACTTTCTAGAAATTTTAAATGAGTCTTGCATCGAAAGCATCCCTGTGAGTAAATCTAACGCAAATAACAAAGGCAAGTCATGGTATAATGATAACTGTGAGAATGCTATGAGAGCAAAACTGATAGCCTTCAGAATTCATAGAAAAACTACAAATCTCGAAAACTCTTCTAACTATCAAAATAAAGAAGCGGTTGATAGAAGAGTCATAGTAAAAGCCTTAATAGCAATATCACTTCAATTTAGAATAACGTGAAAAGAACCAGACATATAAATTACACTTCGGTTCACCCTACCGCCATAGGGCCATGGACTGAGGCATTTTATGACAAAATTTGCCCTCCTCTCACTTATGAGCAAATAGAACCTCTACCGGAGGATGATAACGGTAATATTATGGATCTGCCTTTCGAATCTCACGAATTAGACAGTGCACTAAAATCAAACTCTAATACGTCCCAGTTCTTGACAAAATACAATATAAAATGATGGCGAAGATGCCTAATAATTCGAAATCGATCTTACAAAGAATCTTTAATGAAAAAAGAACTTCTGGTTTTATACCAGATGATTGGAAAAACTATATTGTCGTTACTATACTCAAACTTAACAAAAACCCCTCTAATGCAGACACATACAGGCATATCTCTGTGAGTACCTGTATATTGAAAATTTTCGAAAGGATGATTAAATTCCGTTTGGACTGGTGGCTCGAACATAACAATAAGTTGCCGAATATATATATATATATATATATATATATATATATATATATATATATATATATATATATATATATATATATATATATATATATAATATTCTTTTGAAAGAGAGGATTTTCAAAATTTGAATAATTGTATTTACAATCATATGCTCCAACATAATCGGAGCATATGATAAAGTCTTATTATCCGTTATGATTGAGATTGGTTTGCCTCGAAATTTCACTACGTTAATTCATATTTTTTTTTTTAAGCGCGCTTCCCAGGAATATGCGAACCTGTTACACCACATGAGTGGGCGCCTGGGAAGAATTGAGGTGTCTGTTTACTCGCTGCTTGAAAAATGCCAAATTGTAGGATGTTGGACGGAAGCGAGTTCCCCACCTCTTCGGCCCTGTAAACGCAGGGATTCTTATAGAGAGAGATTCGAGGGGTCGTTGAATATACCGCCATATGATGAGAACTCCTAGCTAGCCTAGTGTTGCGGCTAAACATGAGTTTTCCCGGAACAAGGTCTTTCAGCTCCTTGGAGCATTTTCCGTGGAAGTATCTGTAAAACAGCGAAAGGTCAGCAACTTGTCTTCTGAGAGCCAGCGGTTGGAGATCGCGGGTGATCTCCGGGTGGTCGATGAGGCGCACAGCCCATTTTTGAACACTATCCAACATCCGCAACGAATGTTTGAGCGTAAATTCTCATACTTTGAAACAATATTTCAAAGCAGGTCGAATCTGCGCCTTATATAGAAGCAACAGCTGAGATGACGTGAAGGGATACTTTACGTCATCTCAGCTCTGAAAAGAAAACTAAGTTTAGATAATGCCGACTTAGCTATTGCTGATACATGTTTATGCCAGCAAAACCCAGAGTTGACCGTTATTCCGAGAAGGTGCATCGAATCTTTGGATACCATTTGTTGGCCTTGCGTCATTAGAGAAGGTTCTCCATCGGGGACCAACTGGAAACAATCAGATGTTATATCGTCGACCACAACTTGTATTGATCTATCTGAAAGAAAGCTACATATCCAACCCCGCAATTTTTTGGGAAGCCCATATGCAGCAAGTTTATTCAACAAGGCGGCATTCCAAACCCTATCGAAGGCTTTAGAGATGTCGAGGGCTATTGCTCTAGATTCCCCATGCTTTTCCATCGTTGATGTAAATACATAAGTGACGTAGGCGAGCAGATCTTCTGTTGACCTTTGCCCGCAAAAACCATACTGACAGTCGTTAATAATTCCCTGCAACTCAAGATATTTGATGAGTTCATCATTCATGACTCTCTCTGTCGCTTTGGACATAATGGAGCGAAAGGCAACAGGGCGGTAGTTTTGGGGTAAGGACTTCTTTTCTTTCTTTGGAATCGGTTGAATTCTCGCTATTTTCCAGCTGCTCGGAAAATTCTGGTTTTCATAAGAAATCTGAAACAGACAACTAAGAATGGGTGCCAGTTCGGGAGCACACTTTCTCAGGACAATTGGCGGTATTTCGTCTAGACCAACTTCCTTCTTGCAGTTCAGCTGCTTGAGAGCCCGTCTCATAGTGCGGACTCTGAATATGATTTCTGCCAGGGAAGAATTTGAAGGTGGAATGTTTGGTAGTATTGCGTTGGATGAATCAAGCAAAGATTTCTTTGAGAACAAGAGAGCATCAAGATCGGCTTTCTCTTTTGAAGATTATGCTATACTTCCGTCTTCTCTAACAAGGAGAAAACGCAGATTTGAAGAAACTGACACTGACAGTCTTCGCCATATACCAGAATTGTGTAGTCCAATAGAAGAATATTTCTGAGAATTGGTCATGAGTTGATTGGTCAAAGATTAACTGGCATGGAATTACCTCAAGGCAATATTCTGTCACCTCTTTTATATATAATATTGTATCACAAGTTGGAGACTACCTTCTCTAGCCCAGCAGTGAATGTTCTGCAATTTACAGAGGATATTTGCATATACTGCTCAAACAAAGACCTGAATGAAGCTCAACAGATTCTAGATACTGCGATCAGAGAATTCAACCAATTCCTGAACACAAATGTCACCGTCTAAGTCATCAGTTCGTACAATCACTAGGAAACGCACCCAACTACCAGATAACTTGAATTTTAGAGAATTGTCACTTCCTCCTAAGACTTCCGTGAAATTGGCTTCAAAAGTTGGATACTCTACAACACAAGGTTCTGACAATCCGTTTAGGCTACCTCAGAAGCACACCTAATGATGTCGCAGAATCAAACGAAACGCCTCCCAAACAACGCAGAGATTTGCTGACTCTCAAATTCCCCTTGAAAAAACACGCATTTTCTTCCCCACTTATGATCGAGATTCACAGCTTATATATTCTCACATCAAAATATTGGACTATCAAAAAAGATCCACTCTTGATAGCGAATTACGACCTATTCATGGAATATAAGAAGAGGACGACTACATCGGATAAACTATTCATGTACAAAATGGATTTCTTCAAATTACGAAGACTTGACGGCAAATACCGATTTTCACCGATTGACAGACTCACGTTTCAGAAATTTTTATCACCTGTACACAGGCGCCTCCAAACAAGATGATAACATCGGTTGTGCTATTTTCGATCCCTTGCTCACCTCTCATTCAATGCGTCGACTCAGAAACAACTTAACTATTTTCTCGGGAGAACTTCTTGCGTTAAGAGGAGCATTAGATTACATTTTATCGAACATTGATATATTTTCCTCAGAAAGTTTCCTGATGATATCAGATAGCCTGAGCAGCCTGATGAGCTTGAAGAAGTTGAAATATAACACAAACTTCAGTCCGACTAATAAAAATATATTGAAGCGTTATCCACGCTTTCTGCAGCAGATTATATAATCGAGTTTCTCTGGGATAAGGCCCATTCAGGAATAGTGGGCAATGAAAATGTTGATTCCTTGGCCAAAGAAGCGGCATTTCTCGTCTATCCACCTTCCCTTTGCCATGTACAACGATTTTTCCCACTCACAACTTCAAGATGGAAAGAAATTTTTAAATCCAACCCAAGCAGAGAATTCTATTAATCAATCCAACCCTCCCCGCAAGTCTGATTCCATTAGCAATTTTAAACGAGATTTCATTAGAACCACGTTTAAAATGAGAAGTGGTCATGCTATTTTTCCGAAATATCTTCACAGAATGAAATTGAAAGATAACCCTCTTTGCTCACGTGGAAAAATAGTAACTTTAAACTACCTTCTGTTTCAATGTATTAAATATGCTCGAAATATTCAATCGCTATCCTAAACCTTGAGCAAAATCGCCAAACTTCATCAGCCATATCAGGCTGAACAATATTCGAACACATTTTCAAAGAAATCTGATATTCACTCATAAGGAAACACAGGTCGGGTGGCCGGGCGGTCTAAGTTTTCAGATGGCTGGGCCGAGAGGGTGTGTGTGTATTCGAATACTTAACAGTCAAAGTTTTACCATAAAATGTATCGTATAAACAATTATCCTTCTGAACTTATGTTTAACGACAGTACAAACCCGGAGGGTCGGGGATATGCGGATAAATGGCATGTCCACCTCGTTCTTCCTTCAAATTAAAAAATAAAGAAAAAAGCTTTCTTACACTCATTTCGTTTTCATTTTATTTGCGATTATATCAAAAATCTTCAGTTCCTTCGGAAAATTAAATCATCAAGCCGTGGAACATATAAACAGAGTGGATTCAACTTCGATACCAGTTTTGCTTTGCTAGCATCTTTTAACAATGTGCTCGGGAACTTAGCCCATTTACACAGCTGGGCCTACAGTTCATAGTGGATTCCGAACCACTCTCCTAGACCGTGCAATGATAACTGCCACCACAAGGATTACAAGTTATCTGGTCGTCGGAAGTTTATGCCCTCTTTAGGCGACTCTTTCAAATTCAGTACTTTTTTGTTCAAGGACCACATCCATAACCTGACCCCGGATTCGAACCAGGAGCCTCGACTAAGCGGTTCCAATATGATTGCGCACTAACTATGCAGCTACCGAGGCGGTTCCCGATACCAGTTTCTATATGATGATATTCTATGTAGAGTTCCATGGATTTCGGCCTCACTTTGAAGTTTGAGAATAATTTTTAAATAGAAATAACACTATATTTGTTTTTGTATAGTTTTTTTTGTCAAATGAAATTGCAAATAAATTCTCAAATGAGGATATTATTCATCATTGATGTCAATCTCACGATTAATACTATGAATTTGAAGAACTTTCAACCGGAATTACAATCAAATTTTGTCACTTAAGTAAAACAGACAGCGGAAAGTAGAGTTAGTTTCATTACCAACGATTAAGACTTTGTTTTGATTATTTTCATGCCAGTTCTAATGCGTATGTACGTGCTGTTGTTCAGAAATTTTGGACAAGAATAATTTCCTCCCCTATAACTTCTCATTAACATCATGGATGAAGCCAAGAGATGTGACGGTTAAGATAAATTTTTCCGAAATATTGCTGGTTCACTTTCAAGAAAACCTAGACTTCTCACAAAACATTAGATGGATCCATGAGTTCGAATTTAATATATATATATATATATATATAATGATATTTTCAATCGACATAATTCTCGCAAATATTCAGAGATTTTAACTATATTTGTTTCGAAATTCCTGGACAATCCTTTGTCAAATGCACGTATCTCATGTTGGTACCAATGAGATGTGCTCAGGCCCATTGAACGCCTCAGGTATCGGAATAATTGACCAGCTTGTTTGACGATAGATGGATGAGAAGATCTTAATCCTTTAGGTTTTGATATACAGGAGAACCTAAAGAACAGAGTTTATATCCCACCGATAAATTACGGAACGATCTCGAATTAAAAGTGAGACATGCTTTTGACAGCCTCGATCCCAATCAATTGCAAGAAGCAGCTATGAAGTGAAATGTTAGGAAAACAATCGAGGACGATTTGAATATTTCATTTGTTTTCAGTTCTACTACGTTGGTCATATTTGAGGTGATTTTTTAAATGTTATTTTTCATGATTCATAACTATACACACACAAAACCAGTGCTGTTCCTATGATTTCCTGGTGTGCAGTAGAGTTCGTTCAGGATCTCATGAGCTGTGTGACGTCATGCGCCAAGCAATTAAATTGAGTTTATCTCATCCTGTCTTACCCTCCCTAAAAATAAATCCATTCCACAATTTTTGTGGGCCGACTGCTTAGTGTGATATTAGGTATACTAGGTAATTCGTATTGAACGGTTAATATAAGATATCGCTAGGTTGAATTAGATCTATTCTTCGAAAAAACTTATTAAATTATTCATCTACACACATTTCAATCCTCAATCTTGAAGTGAATCACGTTCCTATTATACTTAATTATTGTTACACATCATACTCACTTTTATTCAATGGTATGAATTTTTATCGACCGGAATAGAACAGAACATGGGATTTCCCCCCTCTAAAATTATTATTTTATTGCGAATGGCGATTTTGAATCTGTATTCGATTTCTTTACTTTTTCGTATATTTTACTGGAGAACAATGTGACCGATAGAAAGAAGTACCTAGATGGCACTAAAGTACAATGGTTAAACAGCTTGCATTCGTTTGGATGAGGATAAGCCTCTGATTATATAAGTAAAGTTTAACTTTTCAAGTAAAGAATTCAAAGAATTGAATTTATGGTCCAGGAACATTTGGTTGTATTGTAACCGAGTGAAACTCTTTCTTTGACTTTCGAATGCTCCCATCACTCAAATGTTATATCTTTTTTTGTATATGTTCATGCATATTCTTCATTCAACAATTTTGCTTTGATATTTTTTGTTTATTGTAATTTCGCTTATTGTTCCCGAACTTCTGACTGACGAATGTTTTATTTCATTACGGTTAAAAATTGTTTGTTTCATTAATTTAGTTTAAAGGTTTTGAGAATTGATATTGCACGAATTATATGTTATTTATATCAAAAAAATCTTTAGGATCTAATTCGATGAGTAAAGATCTAAATATTGATGTTATGAATCCGTCCAAGAGATGAGTCCAAACCTGCACTAGCATTCGCATTCACCTGAAGTTTTTAAAATGTCGGAATTTCCCTACGGATGTCACGCGAGCACGGTCGCGATTCTCCTCATTTTGTACTACCTCCTTCTTCCTAGTTTCACGCTAACGTACGTTTCAGAAGTTTCCCTGTAAATTCTAGCACCTTCCTTTGCCGATAAAAGCTATTATGAGAAATTAATGTATGGGAATGGAGTACCTTCACATAATTATCCTTGCAGTATGACGGAATCTTCATTAATTCAACATCTTCAAATTCGAGGTCGATTAAATGATTTTCATCTACTTCCAGAAGCCATTCGCATGTTACATTTCTGTCATAATCTTGTGGATAATTTGGAGAGAAAATTGTACCTTTACGTAGCGACATTGGACCACCACATTCTAAAGAAAAATTTAGTAGTCACATTAAATCTTCAAAAATATGATTGAATATATACATACTTGCTTTTACCGATTGGAATGTAGCGTGGAATCCTCTTCCAATAAAGGAGGCATCTGAAGTGAAATAAATACTCATTTTGTTTCCAATACTGCTGAGTTTTATTGGCTTATCTTGATGGCAGAAATGTCCTAGTAAATGATATGTGTCATCAGGTCCGTTGAATACCTAGAATAATTGAATGAAAACGCAACAAATAATAATCCTTTACGAGTTAGTTTTCACAGTATACAAGGGCTATTATCAATATTTTTTGGGAAATTCAACTCAAATGATTTTCACCAATATTCTATACTAGTTGGTACAAGAGTATACCTTGACAGAATCATACTCGCAGGAATTTATCCTTTCAGTATCTAAATCGACAAACGATAATTCAATGGTATTGCCAAAATCTGTTTCCAACTCCCATTTACATTGCAATGACTTAGGGTAACCTTTGGGGTAATTTGGAGTTTTTATAACTCCTTCATTGTACAGTCTTCCTCCACAACCTGAAGAAAAGGATAACATTAATGAAGTACAAATATAAATATAATTTTGCATCAAACTGGTTTTGCTTTTGAATGAGGTTATTTTGGTTCACTAAATTTTTGTGTGAAAGATATGATTGCCACTACTTCGCATACACCTATTTATCTTCCCCTATTAATTTCTTAAGATATCTTAGTATAATTAATCCTCAATCTCACGAAAATTATAAGTTACTCTTACGTTAGTTGAAGTCAATACTTGGACAAGGCTGTTATAGAGTATCAATTTCTTACCCTCCAAAGCCCATTCCAGTCTAAACCCTGCTCCCACCATAAGCGTATCTGTGACATAACGAATTTGAGCATGGTCATGATTCAGCATTATCATCTTGGGCACTTGCCTTCCACAATATTTTCCATAGCTTTCATAACTTGGTTTTTCATCATCAGAATCCACTAAATATTTGATCTATAAATCATAACAGCCAAATAAAGAGATGTATTATTCCATGAAGACTTCCACACTAACCTCCAAATATTCGTTACTGCAGTTTTTATTGAGAATACCGTAACGCTTTCGTACATCAAAATTCGAAAATGTAATATTGATTTTATTTTTAGTCTGAACATTTATATTCCAAGTGCAATCGAGAGATGCTGGATATTCATTTGGATAATTGGGGCTCTCGATAACACCATAAAAACCTGTTATATTCCTTTTACAAACTGAAAAAATACAATATTAGAACTGTACGATATGCCTAACGCTGTTAGTTCGCACTTGTGGAATACTGAAGCTGAAATCCTCTGCCTTGATAACTAATGTCTGACCTAAAGTGAACGTAGACGTGATTTTGTGTGGAAATTATCACTGGAGAATGCGATGGACTACAATATCGTCCAAGAGATTTCGCTGTAACTTCACTTCCGTCAAACAACTGAAACAATTACCCATACTATAGAATAAGTATTTCTACGGAAACTATATGTATTAATATTCAGAGTATGGATAAATTCTCATGCCATAAAACCTAACCTAACCCAAATTTTTTTTTCAAATCCCATAATACCATGTTAAATATCGTTGAAACTATGCCTTCATACATTTGTAATTTTATAATATCAAAATTCATAATTCCAAATTAATACATTGCGTCAGGAAATTAACACACAAAATCGATAAGTTATTCAAAAGAACCTCAGATATATTGAAGAATCATTTTTCAAGTAGTCCACTAACACCAATGATGCTCGAAAACAATCCAGAATAACTGCATTACCTACTTTACTCACCTCTCATTCACAATTTCGACAACTTCTCTATTTTTTCGGCAGAACTTCTAGCTCTAAGTAGAGCATTAGATTACAGAACAGATGTTACTCGGAAAATTTGATCAATTGCTGTTAACAATATGTGGTAATTTCTTGCGAAATCTCAATTTATTTCTGATGAGAGGAACATGTGTGCCAAGAAGAAACATGTGCTAATAATTAGTTTCCTACCAGAAAAAGTGTTTGAAATATAGAAATTGAGCGTCAATGTCTTGGCGCAGTGTAGATATTTAATTTTCCTGAAAGTTTACTTGATTTCAACTATTTCAACAGACAAATCAAATTGTCTCATATGATAAGTCTGGCGTCAAAAAGTCCCAGAACAAATTGAAATACAATTTTTCCTCAAAATTTACAATGATATTATCATTCCAACGCTTCTCCAACATTTCGATGTCTCATCTTTGGCCTCAAAGTGGGCATCATTAATTTCGACAATAACCTCTTCCTACGAGCCAAATCTCTTTCCTTTTCTTTTCTTACACCACATGAGTGGGCGCCTCGAAAGAATTGAAGTGTTTACTCGCTTCTTGAAGAAGGCAAAATTGTAGGATGTTGGGAATATGTTGGACGAAAGCGAGTTCCACAGCTCATTGGCCATGTAAACGAAGGACTTTTTATAGCGAGAGGTTCGAGGGGTCGTTAAATGTACCGCCATATGATGAGAACTCCTTGCCAGCCTAGTGTTGCGGCAAAACATGAGTTTTCCCGGAACAAAGTCTTTCAGCTTCCTGGAGCATCTGCCGTGGAAGTCTCTGTAAAATAGAGAAAGGTCAGCAACTTGTCTTCTGAGAGCTAGCGGTTGGAGATCGCGGGTGATCTCCGGGTAGTCGATGAGGCGCACAGCCCGTTTTTGCACATTATCCAACATCCGCAACGAATGTTCGGGTGTAGATTCCCATACATTGGAACAATAACGCAAAGCATTTCGAATCTGCGCCTTATAAACAAGAAACAGCTGATATGACGTGAAGTATCGCTTGGCTCTGAAAAAGAAAACTAAGTTTAGCTGATGCCGACCTAGCTATTGCTGATACATGTTCATGCCAGCAAAATTCGGAGTTGACCGTTATTCCGATAAGGTGCATCGGATCGTTGGATGCAATTTGTTGTCCTTGCATCATTAGAGGAGGTTCTCCATCGGGGACCTTTCTAGAAAACTTAGTTGCTTCCGTCTTGCTCGCGTTGAAACTCACCAGGTTCAACTGACCCCACTCAGATATCCTCTGTAAAACAGAGTTTAAGTAATTAATTTGTTGACATCTCTGACGCTGAGATTCCGCGACTGTAATCGGCCGCAGACTACGGAAAGAAGAAACCAGGGTACCATCGTCTGCAAAACCGAAAATGTTGTTTTCTGTAGATGACAGAAGATCGTTTATCTGCAACAGAAACAAGGTTGGCGGAAGAATGGATCCCTGAGGTACTCCTGATTGCAACCAGAAACAATCAGATACTATACCGTCGACCAAAACTTTCTTTGATCTATTTGAGAGAAAGCTATTTATCCAACCCCGCAATTTCTCGGGAAACCCATATGCAGCACGTTTATTCCACAAGGCAGCATGCCAAACCCTATCAAAGGCTTTAGCGATGTCGAGGGCTATTGCTCTAGATTCCCCATGCTTTTCCATCAATGATGCACAAACATGAGTGACGTAGGCGACCAGATCTCCTGTCGATATTTGATGAGTTCATCATTTATGACTCTTTCCATCACTTTGGACATAATGGAAGGAACTGCAACAGGGCGGTAGTTTTGGGGTAAAGACTTATTTCCTTTCTTTGGGATCGGTTGAATTCTCGCTATTTTCCAGCTACTCAGAAAAGTCTTGTTTCCATAAGAAATCTGAAACAGACGGTTAAGAATGGGGCCAGTTCGGGATCACACTCTCTCAGGACGATTGGCGGTATTTCGTCTAGACCAACTGCCCCCTTGCAGTTCAGCTGCTCGAGAGCCCGTCTCACAGTGCGGACTCTGAACTTGATTTCTGCCATGGAAGAATTTGTAGGTGGAATGTTTGGTGGTATTGCGTTAGATGAATCTAGCACAGAATTCTTCGAGAACAAGAGAGCAAAGAAATCGGCTTTCTCTTTTGGAGATGATACTATACTTTCCCCTTCTCTAAAAAGAGGCGGAAACGCAGATTTGCAGAAATTGGCACTGACAGTCTACGCCATAGACCAGAATTATCTAGTCCCGCTTGCCTGTTCAAGGAGTTCATTAGTTACCCCGTCGTTGAAATTGGTCTTTGCTCTTGCAGTTGTCAGGTTGCATACGTTCCGTATTCGTACTGTTAGCGTTTCCCACTACGGTATCTCACCACAGATCGCTCTAGGCCCCTCCGAATAAGCGTGTTACCGTGTTAACCACGCTTTCTTAATCACAGATCGCCAAGTTGGCCCATCGACCAGGCGAGGCACAGAACGTACTCTGGGCCTACCTGAACCGAGGGTTTAAATATCCGTGCATTTCGGAGACTCTCTCACTTCCTCTTCAACGACCTCTTCGACTTCACATTGTCTCAGAACACCGGCTGCAGCACGCGCTGCCACGAGTCGGCTTTCCGTACCCACGCCATATTGCCAAACCGCCGTTGTTTGCCAACGAACCACGTGTTTTATTTCATTTTAAATTTACGTTTATGAAAAGTGTTTGTGTTAACCATCAGTGTTTCCATCGTGTGTATGACCCCATCTCGGTAGCAGTACGAAGGTTGTTCTTATTTCTTCTGTTGGATTTATCTTCCATGACTTGTAAGCTCTGCTCTTTGCAGCAGAGGATTTTTGATGTCAGGATCTGAAAGGCAAACAGCACTGAATGGGAAGCACGGAAAGAATTCACGCAGCTAATCCCAATTACCACGATTATAGTGCCAAATGCATCTGGGTGGATTAGATTCTTGGTTAAGCGACAGCACAATGGTTCCAGTAGCAGATATAAGGTTGCAGTCTGAGTTGCCTGGCGGTGCTGAGACCTTCACTCCAAAATCATCTGGATCTGAAATTAAAAAGAGATCCAAGATGTTCGGGAAGTCAGTTGGGTGATCAGGTATTCTTGTCGGTTCTTCGACTAGCTGCGTTATATTGTGGCTGATTGTGAAAGTTTCAACCTGTCTTCCCGCTTCATCTGTTCTATTAGAGTGGCGGAGCCAGTTGGTGTTGTGAACGTTGAAGTCACCCAATACAATCACCTCAGCTGCCGGAGGATGTGTCTGAATCCAATCCACCTCATCACCTAAATACTGAAACAGTCTAGGGAAGTGAATATCGTTTGGCGAGCGATATAGACTGCATAAGAACAGTTTTTTACCCTGCAAACAGATGTTAAACTATGCACGGTCGAAAGCGTCGTTCTCCATCGTGTCCTCTCTCTGGCATGCAACATCCGATCTGGCGAAAACACAGAGACCCCCTTCAAACCTGAATCTCGTATGTAACTCATACCCATTAAGACGTTGTGTCGGTTGTTTGAATTATTCGGTTAGGGCCAGCAAATGGGGTTGTGCATTTCGCTGATACTGGTTGACTGCATCGACATTCACGTTGTTGTGCCTCAGTCCTCTGATATTGCAGAACTCTATCAAGAGTTTGCTTTTTTTTCTAGAACGTGAATGAATCAGTGAATTCTCCGGAGGAGTGCTCGACTTACCCGCATCATGATATGATACCCTCCAGACAATCCCTCCAGGAGATCCGAATGGGAAACTATTTTAACTCCGGATGATTTTGTCCCAGGAGAGCTCATCATGCTTCGTTGCCAATTCTTCCCACCCTGGAAACTGGACCATCTGCCATATCCTGAAACTTAGTCACACAAGTGACCAATTCACGGGACCTATAGCTGGATGTGGTGGTGTCACAACGAGCAACGGGAGTGAGGCCGCCTACCACCTTATACCCCCTGGAGAATCTTTTTGAAATAAGAAAAGTAACAGTAATTACTGGGTAGCAAATCTGGAGGATAGGGTGGGTGCGGCAACAGCGTAAGTAGCTGATTTTTGCAATGGTTTTTACCGACTTAAGAATTGGTGCCTTGTCTTGATGAAAAAAGCTTTTTTCTTTGCCATATGAGGTCTCGTAGAGTGGAGTGGTGGACTAAAGCTATATAATAGGCACTGTTGATCGTCTGGCCTTTCTTAAAATAGTCGATGAATAATATTCCATGGAAACCCCAAAATACTGACTTGCCAGCCAATTGTTTGATTCTTGGATGCTCTGAGCGGTTTTCGCCCCATGCTCTCTACTCAGCAGGAGCTCTTTTCAACTTTTGCGTGTAGTGGTCCATCCATGTTTCATCCATGGTCATATATCGATGAGAAAATCATTTCTAAAGCGCTCTAGATGCTCCAAACAACGCCCAGATTCATCATTCCGTTGTTGTTTCTGTTTCACTGTGAGCAAATTTTTTCATGCCTAAATTTTCTTGTGAAATGTTGAATACAGTGTCTTCTGATATCTTTAGAATGTCAACCAACTCTTGCAATTTCAGTTTGCAATCACGCATAATAATTTTCAATACTCTACTGATATTTTCCTGAGCTTTCCGCGTCTTCGGTGCTCGAACAACTTTGAAATCAACGTAGCATCGGCAAATGGTTGTTTTCGAGGGAAAAATTTCTTGCTAACACTTTTCAAGCCTTTCCTGAGATTGTACGGTATTTTTACCCATCAAAGCGATACGAAATTTTTCAACCTCGTTACCTTGAAAACTATTGAATGCAATGTCAAGAAATGTTCATACATTTCATTTGAATATGGTACTACCTGAAACAATAACGCATACACGGGACTTTTTGACCCATATATTACCATTCTTCAGTGAGATTTTCATTGAAGAATTTTGAACCTATAACCCGGTCATATGACTTTCCATGATCCATGACTTTTCTTCAGACCAATTTCCACAATGTTGACACATTTTCAGCTAATGGTAGATACAACCGAGAAAAATATGTTGTTTCGATTGAAGAAATCCTTCATATATTTACATAATTCAACTCACGGGTCTGAATCATCTTCAAATACTATTGTACAAATGGTATTTTAGGATGCATTAGGTTCATGAATTTTTCTTAATATCGTTTTATCGCAATTAATATGGTCACAAGCTATTTGCTGAGCAAAATTTATTGGATTTTCCTGAATCGTCAACAGAGTATTCAGTCTAGTGTCGTTGCCAACAACGGATTGTTCTCTTCTAGGTGCATGCCCTAGTTCTCTTTATTCTCTAAATTTTGTTTATAGTACCTTGCATGCTTGAAGGTAAATCTGGATGTTTTTTCCCGAAATAACTAGCAACCACAGCTTTACTTCAGATTCTATCGTCCTAACAATCATCATCTAAATTTCAATTTTACGCAATTGGGTTAGATGCATTACTACCCTAAGAGATACGGTCAAAATTAAGGATACTTCGCTATCAAAATATCATTTGGTGCAAAGAAATTATCTATAGAAGTAATTGAAGAAAACCGTCAAATTTAAGTTTTGCCTTAGACAATAAAATGTTTTTTTCGAATATTACACTGCCAAGAAGTAATCTCAAAGCGATTAATTTGTTGATTTTTAAATGAGATAAAAAACACAAGGTTTAACTTTAATCTACACTTTATTTGAAAAAATTCGACGACGTTTCGCTGACACAGCAGTTTTATCAAGAATGAAAAACAGAATGAAGAGTATGGTATTATAAACAAATCGTAGAACAAGTTGGATGAATAAAAGGAAAATCCACACCGAGCCATTGTACAGTTAGTATGAAAGGTAATTAAAACTAATTAAACAAGTTAAGTAGGGGTGAGTAATTCACATCTACCTGTTCATTCAAAAGCTTGTCCGAATGTTTGTATCTATTTATTTCTAATGCTTCTAGGAGATCTAATTTTGAACTTTTTGATTTTATATGTAATATGTCAAAGTTTTTAATGAATGAATGGTTTTCTTTTATTAGGTGGTTTGAATAATTTGACTCAGATTTATTTTTATCGAAGCTACGTTTATGTTCAGATGTTCTTATTTTTGTTTGTTTTGAAAGTTATATTAAGATTTTGTTTGAGGAGAAAGGATTTAATATTTGTACTGGCAGAACCGCAGAATGTTAAACTGTTGAATGTTTTATAGTCTTTATGAATAAGATATACTTCATTTATTGCTTTCTGATACAGTTTTTACGAATGATTAGATCTATCATATCCGGATTATATGAATTATTAATGGCTATCTGTTTGATGATGTTTAACTCTTTATTATAATCTTCTACTGATAAAGGTAAATTGAGTAACCGATATACCATGCTGTTTAAAGCTGCAACTTTGTGTTGAATTAGATGTAATGAGTAGTTATGTATAATTGTATCAGTATGTGTTGGTTTACGAAAGACCGAAAAACATGATTATTATTTTGTTTAGTGATTCTTAAGTCCAAAAATTAATGGAATCGTTCTGTTCAATTTCTATCGTGAATTTAATGTTCAAATGGATGGAATTAATGAAATTAAGAAATAAGTCTAATTGACGAGTAGTTCCAATGAAACATACTAAGATGTCGTCAACATATCTATACCAATAAAGAAATTTGGAAATGAGTGGATGTGTATGAATTGTCTGTTCAATATTATTCATAAAATCTCTGCTAAAAGTGGACTCAAAGGATTTCCCATGATCAAACCATTTTCACTATTGTAATAGATGTTGTTGAAAGAAAAATAATTTTGTTCAATGCAAACGTCCAACAGATTCAATATTTCTGATTTAATTATGTGGTTAACATGATTCGAATTCAACATGTTTTCGATTAATATTTTAATAATATCACCTGGAGGAACACTTGGGTATAAATTCTCAACATCAAACGAAATAAGTTTTGCGTTAGGTGGTAGGTTAACGTTTTTTATGTTATTTATCAATTCGAAAGAATTTTTTATAGAAAATTTTGATTTGAATGAACAATAATTTTTAATGATATCTATAAGGTAGTGCGACAATTTTACGGCTGGAGCTATAACGTAAAATACGACTGGTCTAACTTTATGCAATTTAATGAGTGAATACAGTTGAGGTGGTTGAGGGTTGGTAAAATTAATTTGTATTTATCTATTGCTTTAATTAAAGATTTTGCGTCATTTATTGCAATTTCAATATTTTTCTGGAATTTAATAGTTGGATCTTTGTTTAAAATTGTATAGTTTCGGACGAAATGAAATTTAGAGTTTTAAATAGGTAGTCATTTTTATTTAACGCAATAACAGTATTTTTTTTGTTGATTTTATTCATTTCAAGAATTTACGTTTTCGGAATGTTCAAAATAAAATTATGAAGAAGAATAATTCTTTATATTTTTCTTGCAGAAACCTCTGCAACATGATGACATATCTATGCTAATGAAGATGAAGTAAAATATATTCTATACTTTCCACAATTTAATTAATACAGGAAACAAATCTACTCATGTAGCTACTAGCCTAATTGCAAATTAAGTAGTGGAGAGGTCTAGCTCTCTATTACTTGGGTTTTATGAAGTTTATTGATTTCCAAACATTCCAATAGATTCATTTACTTTCCTTTGTCGCAATTATGAAGAATGTTGATATTATCTAATGATTGGATGTTTTGTGGTTTTTATATATTCACAAATTGGAGAATTAGTATCAGAGGATAAGTGTTCTATAAATCTGGTTTCGAAATTCCTACAACTCTGCCCAACATAAGCTACCGTACACTCAATTACTATTTTTTGAATTTGTCTGCTTTTTGTTTAGCATTGAATACTAATTTACTCAAGTTTGTAGTAGTAGAAAGTTTTTCTAGGTTCGAAAGCACACAGAATCTCAAATTAGTTTCATTTGATACAAAGAACATATATCCAAATATTCCAACAGATGAATGCCCTCCGATAGTCAGAGAAATATTTACCAAAAATAAGACGCTGCCACACGTTGCTGATGACTTTTGTAGCCTTCTAAAAACCTGCCTATCCCAAAATAATTTTCAATTTCAATCAAAATTTCACCAACAAACGCCTGGACTTCCCATAGGATCACCCATCTTAGCCCCGTTTTAGCATATATATATTCATGGATAACATAGAGAGAATAGTAATATTGAATAACCATTCAACAGAGAAACATATAGTGTTCTGGTACCGATACGTAGATGATATTTTAGTAGGTTTTAATGGCTTACACAGGCAAATTGATAAATTTCTATAATTTCTGAATGACGTTAAGTTTACAGCAGAAATAAAATTTAATAACTCAATAAATTTCTCAGACTCAACAATGAAAAAATTAAATAATAATTTCATTTTTAACATCTATTGAAAAGAATGCTTCACAGACTCAATATTCCCATGGACTCATTCAATCACTCAAATCACAAATAAGCAGCTTGTATTTCATTGAACCATAGAGCCTTTTCCATTCAACTGTCACCGACGAACTTTAAAAATGAAATAAATACTATCAGAAAAATTACCTCAAATAACAAAATTCCTCTGGTTTTCATAGACAAAATTATCCAACGTAAAGAAAAACATCAAATCACTCATTTATTATTTTTCATAATAGATACTTGTTTGAAAAAATACGCTAGTTTCAATTACACTGGTCCTTTCGCCAATAACTTGAGGAACTATTTTTCTAAACTTAAAATAACCACCTCTTTCTTAAGTGGTCAGAACTTGAGCAAATTATTATTCAATGCTTAACAAAAAGCAGACAAATTAAAAAAATCAGGAGTTTACAAAGGTGTTCGCAATTGAGTGTACGGTAGCTTGAGTTGGGCAGACTGGTATGAATTTCGAAACCAGATTTAAAGAACACTTATCCTCTGATAATGATTATCCAATATGTCGACATACAAAAACCATCAATATCATTAGATAATATCAAAATTCTTCATAATTGCGAAAGAGGAAAGAAAATTAATCTGTTGGAATGTTTGGAAATCAATGAACTTCATAAAAACCTAAGTGAAATCACCCTTAATAGCCAGCTATACTGGATGATTCACCAGTGGCACGGTGCTCTGTAGCTCGTACACTCTTGAAGATTTCATTTTTTTTCGAACGGTATTGTATTTAGAAAGTACAAATCTACTTCAGCAATTAATTTTGAAGTAAACAAGGTGTCCCAATTTTCTATAAAAAAAAATCTTGGAGGGTTTTTTCAGATTGGAGGACCACGTTTTTGTTGAAGATTCAAGAGCGTCCTAAACTCTGCTATAATGTCTTTAAGTTATAAGTTTTTTGGTGAGTAGTTTCGTCACAATATTTTTTTTCCGTAGAAATTCATGAAAATAGGCTCTCACATCATCGGATAGCTTTATTGATGAATTGAAATTGATTATCCTCATTTTATACAGGAGTGACTCCAAAATATTATTGAATATTGTAATTTTAAAATATCTTATCTTGATTTTTTCAAATAGAACATCCTGTATTTTATTATTCATGTCAACGCATAAAATATTGTGCCATATTTTTGCAGAAGTAACCTTATCCTCATCTTCGAGCATTTTTGAAATAAAATAAATAAACTATAATAATAAAATCAAAGGTTTCGAAAGAAGAGTTTATTAGTCCATACCATTATACTTGATCAGAGAAATGGAGATATTTTAAGATAGTCGTGTATGATATACGTAATAGATTGGTTTTTGGTGTGATGATCTACAAGTTGTTGAACTATTTCAATAAGTGTTAGAAATGTTGCCCGTTTCTTTGTAGACACAACTCAATCCTTCTGAGGAAAGACCGTTGAACTCTCGACAACATTTGCGGATTAACTGACTGACAGGTGTCGACTATTCTCTGTCTCGTATTCAACTGTGTTGTAGAAGAAATCTGGTAAACGATGCCCTTAGTATAACCCCACAAGAAAAAAATCTAGACTTGTAAGGTCCAGAGACCTAGATGGCCATCTATCAAGACCACCACGTCCTATCCATTCATTTGGAAATACATGATTCAAATGCTCCCTAACCCGATGTGAGTAATGTGCCGGTGCTCCATCCTGCTGAAACCACAAATCTCTTCTTATATGTTCTGGTACATCGGCAAGTAATATTGGTCGATGATTTTGCAGAAAATCTAAATATATTTCACTATTGAGGTGCCCGTCGAAAAAGTGCGGTCCAATTAGATATCCATCTACTATAGCGGCCCATACATTCAAGGACCAACGATGCTGGTGATCTATTTGTGTGGTGTGGATTTTTCGTGGCGTAATAATGAAAGTCGTGCCTGTTAACAAGCCTATTCTTGTGGAAAGTTGCCTCGTCCGAGAAAAGAACTCTGCTAAACATATTTGGGTTTTCCACTTCTTTCTCATTTGCCCAATTGCAAAAATGGATTCGATTTTCATAGTCTGGATTGTTCAGTTCCTGGTGCAGCTGTACATGATATGCTTGAAATTTATTCACTTCCAAGATTCTCTGGACGGAAGTTTGACTTATATCTGTTAACTGAGAAATCTCTCTTTGGCTTTTATATAGGGTCCTCTGTCACTGTCAACAAAACTGATAACTGGTTGTCTTCAGCTGTAGCAGTTTTTGGTTTTTCATGTTTTTTGTAAGCGATATTACCCGTTTCGATAAATCTAATTAGAAGTTTGTCAAAGCATCTTGCATCAGAATGCGTCTTATCAGGAAACCTTTGTGCACAAACTCTACTTTCCAACGAAGAATTTCTATCACACTCACCCAGAATAAAAATCATATCAACCATTTCTTTGGAGAACTTCATGGCAGTCAATTGAGAAAATTGGGTTCAAACCACACTTTAACAATGTTTAATAACGAAACACTGATAAGTTCACCATGTGAAATGCAGAATATGATATGTCCGGAAACCTGACAGAGGGCACAAATAAAAATAAATGTCAACACATACCTCGATTGATTATTAAAATTCGTTAAAAGAATTATCTTATTTAGGTTTCATTTTTACAAGAATTATCTTATTTAGGTTTCATTTTTACTACTTGAACCATTACAGAAAAAAACTTCTGTGCGAATAATGACGCATGTTGATGAGTTTCATACGGTTTGTAGAATTTTCATCAAAAATTTTTACAAATAATCGAATATTTAAAAAAGATCGAAGATGAAGCTAAGGTTACTTCTACAAAAATATAGCACAATATTTTATGCGTTGACATGAATAACAAAATACAGGGTGTTCCATTTGTAATAATCAAGATATGATATTTTTAAAATTACAATATTCAATATTTCTTTTTGAGTCACTCCTGTATAAAAGGAGGATAATCTATTTCAATTCATCAATGAAGCTATCCTTGGGCAATAAGAAAACGAAAGGAGAAAAGTATTCATCCTCTCTGGCCGAAGGAGCGTGCGATGATGTGAGAGCCTATTTTTATGAATTTTTACGGAAAAAAAAATATTGTGACGAAACTACTCACCAAAAAACTTATTAGTTAAAGACATTATAGCAGAGTTTAGGCCGCTCCTGAATCTTGAACAAAAAAGTGGTCTTCCAATCTGAAAAAAACCGCTCAAGATTTTTTATAGAAAATTGGGACACCTTGTTTACTGCATAATAAATTGCTGAAGTAGATTCTTACTTTCTAAATATAATACCGTTCGAACAAAAATGAAATCTTCAAGAGTGTACGAGCTACTGATCACCGCGCCACTTGTGAATCACCCAGTATATTAATATCTCTTCACTACTTAATTTGTAATTAGACTAGTATCTATGTGAAAAAGTTCGTTTCCTGTAGTTGATATACAGCAGCGAGCAGCCGTCCAGAGAAGTCGTCCCAGGAGCTCCAGCGGATACCCGACTGCGGAGAGCATCGCGAGGAGGGACTTAGGCATCTGTACCCGCGCAGGCACATTTCCATGCGCTGCAGATGCACTCCTCGTTGGAAGCCTTCCTGAGAAGACCGTCCACCAGCGTAAGCGGATTCCTATTCAGCATGGCTTGGACTCCCAGTTCAGCAAGACTTGAGAGGACTTTGGCACAGGTTACCGTCGCGGCCACTTTTGCGTCTGTCTGTGCACCACCGCTGACGTCGGCTGAATGAAGTGGACCACACCCTCGATTGAGGAAATTTGCACTATATATATAATTAGATGTGAACCTGGATGTACTGGGGCATTCGCCCAGCCGAATCGGGCACCCGCCCAGCTAAAGTCATTACTCCACGAGTTCCGGAATATCGGGTTTCCACGCCCAGCCCACTATAGCCTTCGGGCTGGAACCCCAAGAGGAGGTTTTTAGTCGGTAAAAATCCGACAAAAAAAACGAAACAGGTCCTGTTTGTGAAAATAGAATTGAGGAAAGTATAAAATATAATTCACTTCATCTTCGTTAAAAATGTCCATAAAATAATTAAAACATCAATATTACTCAATATCCATGCTATTTGAGAAGAAAAAAGGGGTTGTTCCACCTGATTTATTGCCCAAGTGAAAGAAAAAAGTACCGTTTACTTCAAGACTTGCGTGGAGTTTAAAATTTTCGTTTCTTTGAATAAATTTATTCATCGAACATTGATGGTCATTTTTGCTTCACCCGAAAGAGTAATGAACACGGTTAATTCTGGTAAAACCCAAAACGTGTATAATTCATTCATATTTAGGACTTAGGGTTATTTCAGTTTACTAGGATAATCTTTGGTTCATCCAGCTTTACCCTTAAAATAGAATGGAGAAAAGTAGACTTACTCTAAAAGGCAATCCCCTAGTTTTATCAACAGATCGAAATTATTTTTCATTTTTTTTTATCTTTTAATGAAATTTGTTTGCTGTTTTGATCAAATCTTTGAAAATATGGCGTCATCGGAATATTTCGCAGAATTACACTCGTCGATCGAAATCATCCTCATATACTTCTTATATAAAATTGATTTTGTAAGGATCAAATTATTCTGTCAAATACGAATTTTCTTCAACAGTCAAGACGTCAAGGTGCTCTTCCACTCTTAGATGAATTTTTAACATTACCGTGTTCTTCATATATTTTCAACATCTTGTGAACGGTGTATTGCGAAATCGGTGTTCGGTCTAGATGAAGTTAAAAAAAAAGTCACTGAACTGAGTTTCAGGCTCACAGTGTCATCAAAATTGCAGCCAAATTTTATTAAAAATTAAGAAAATGAAAAACAAAATCGCTTTACTCGAGCATTCTCCATAAAACTTGAAGACTACATAAATATTATGTCCATATTTTTTCGACGCTGGATACAACCACACAGCCAACAACATACGCTACAGGTTGATTTTATGGGCAAAGTTATAAATTTTTTGTTGTTTTGCCGAAGGTTAAACTGTTAAACAAAATAATTAACTAATTAACCCAAAAATGCATAGCGTTAAAATTTTAAACCATCAAAATGTTTATTTTATCTTAAGAAAGTATTACCTCTACATTATCCAATGAACAATGACTGTTAGGTTCCAAGTCCAAATCTGTAAATATTATTTGGACTAAAGAACCCGCACTAACAGATATTTTCCAATAGCAATCTGTGAATTTGCTATATGATTCTGGATACATTGGAGAAATTATTGATCCTATAGGTGATGAAAGTATGCCACCACATCCTAAAAAACGAAAAAAATTAAAATAAAATTGTTCTTTTTCCAAGTGCTCTGACCTGTAGCAGCAGATTCCCATATTATCTCAAAACCATTTCCAAATCCATGAATGTCGGATTTAAAGTGGAGGTACAACTGATTAGCATGTGATGTTATTGTCTTAGGTATATTTTTTCCACAGAATCTACCAATAAGAGGCGAAGATGCAGATTTTCCATTTCTGTAATTCGCAAAAGTCTCGCATGAGAAATAATTTGAACATCACACTATCAACACCAAAATCTTACCTGATTTCCAAAGAATCATATCTGCATTTAGATACTCCCTCGATTTCAAATTTGGAAAAGTTTAGCATAATTTGTTGACCTGAAGGTACTGATATTGTCCAGGTACAATCAGAATTTGTTGGATATTTGTCAGGATATCCGGGAGATCTGATCACACCGCCAGGGGAAAGGTAATTTCCTCCGCATACTTCAATAAAAGAATAAATAACGTAAGAAGCAATGATAAAAATACGAATTTTATCAGAAAAAAAACATTCCCCTATAATTCCACACTCAAATCTCTAGCTAACAAGTTCAAATCGGCATTGACACTTGATGAGGTTCCTAGAATTATGATCAATAACTCATAGGATTTGGAATGTACAGGATTGACCAAATTCGATGTTTCAGTACGGCAGCTATTTGAAATATTGTAGATAGAGAAAAATGACCCCCCCTCCATCTTGCTTTCATTTGTGAGAACGGATTTCAGATACCTTTTTCAGTTTTCAAGTTATTTCGGAATTCTAAATTTTACGTGGTATTTCGAATCCCACCAGTAGAGTGTCTTTCTGAGTAAAATGCAGGGACGTATTCGAAAAAAAAAACAGCCGATCGATAAGTTATAAAGCAAACTTGTGTTTTTTCAAATACGAACTGTAGGTGATTTTGGTTTCAATAGAGAGGATTATTTTTCTTCCTTCCAAATATATCCACTAGGACCATAGCAGATATTCACAATTCTATGGTGGCAGAGGTTCATCTGTGTGCCAAAGATCCCATTATTTCAATTCTGTGTTCAGATCTTGCAATATAGTGTTTTTTGTTGAGAAAATTACTTTTGGTCTTGAAAGAAAATATGTTTTGACAAGAAGTCATAACTGTTAACACGATAAATTGAATCAACAAACAATTCATCTCTTGGATTCGAAAGCATTTCCATCATTTGAGATACAAGAGTTGCAACGTCTGGCAACACCTCTGCATGCGTTACTCGCATTCTTCAAATCTTCTTCTTAATGTGCCCTATCCGTTGCGGACATTGGCAATCAGCATGACAATCTTCACTTTGCTAACGGCACTTCTGAAAAGCTCTACTAAACTGAGCCCGAATAATTGACGCAGATTATGTAGTCACGAGTGTCCTCTTCTCCCAGGGCCTCTTCTGCTGTTCACTTTACCTTCTATAATCAGTTGCAGTAATCGATATTTGCGGTGCCTCATCAGGTGACGAAGATATTCTAGTTTCCGCTTTTTTATTGTATTCACGACTTCTTTTTCTTCATCAACTCTTCCTAAAATTTCCACATTGGTACATGGTCTGTCCAAGACACCCACAGCATGCGTCTGTACACCCACATCTCAAATGCTTGAGTGAGTCTTACTCACCATGCAGGCCTCCACTCCATACAGTAATATAAAAAATAAATCCTAAAATTCTCTTTCAGCTCATCTGTGTTACTCGTTTTTCTATATACACTAAATTCTCAGCATGCCACCAGAGGAAGAAATCTAGGGGACCCAGATCTGAGGAACGGACTGGCCATTCCACAGATCCCCTAGTTCATATCCAGTGATTATCGAAAATCCAGCCCAGCAGTTGAGATACGCTTCATTTCTGATGTGAAAATATATATTTCCTATTTGCCCTAATGGCAATTCATTTAAAAAAAATAAAATTCCGTCACTTGTAATGCGAACTTCATCGGTCTATATAACGCATCGATAAAATTCTGGGTTTCTTCTGTTCTCTGTAACTGAAATTGAGTCGCCGTTAATTATTTCTCATCCTGAAGGATCTGAACTCATTCTCCTTTAGGATTCTGAGAGCCCTTGACTTCGAAATGCCATTTGACGGCTTCCAGGTTGGGCTGCAACTACTCCTAAAACGTCGATGATAGCATCTTCTGTATCTTCAATTTTATATGTTGTACTCCATTGTACTTCGAAAAACCCTCCAGCAATTCAATCGTCCTTTAGTCTTTTGAAAACAGACTTATGCGGCTGTCTCTTTTCAGGGAATCAAGAGAAATAAAATTCTTCCACGGCATCCGATTCATACTCTTTTGTGATTTTAGAGTTGAAGAGCCATAACGATTGAGTTAAAAGTGGAAATTTTGAAAGCAGACAGAGAAAAACTACATAAACTTATGACATATATAATTGTTTTCACAGAATTACTGCTATTGATTAAATATTATAATTGTTTGATACAGAGAATTGAATTAATCCATATTAATAAGATTGAAGAGTTGAAGAAGTGTCAGGAAAGAAACAAAATCTAAAAATGTTCTGAGGGGTGAACTCTTTTTTTTTAACACCACAATGAAAGAATGGGATCTTTCACGCACATAAACAAGCCTCTTCTACTATAGAGTTGTGAATATCATCTACACTCGGAGGCAAAATTAGCGGAACACTCGAAAATTTAACCAAATTCGAAGTTTGATATTTTTCCTAATTCTCAACCGATTTAGATGATTTGTTCGGCAAGTTATAGATCAACTCTTCTGCTTTGTAGAAATTATAAGAGAAAACAAAAAAAATTTGAAAAAAATTTTATACGGGAGCAAAACTAAAAGTGTTTTTTTTGTCAAAAATTCGTAACACCCTGTGGAATTTCGTGGTCCGAGTTGAAACGTACAATATCATGGTCTGTCAAGACACATCTTCCTACAGTAACGCCCTTCTTGTTTCATGCGTTTATCTCTATTTTTGCAAAATATATTTAATTTCAAGTGGAAAATCACCATTTTGGAGAAATTCCATTGAATCAAGAAATTGTCATTAAAATTCGTCTATCAAATTGGAATTTTCTTATTATCACTCTGGCGTGTCGAAATAGTCGTTTGCGATTTTTATGTTCGAATTGCATTAGTTATTGATGACAATTTGGTTAATTTGGTGAAAATTAGGAATTCATAGGAGATAACAGTCGGTAGGTATTAACATACACAACCGAATTCTGGGACCATTGATAAAACTTTTCATTTACACATGTGCACACCTTTTTTTATCAAATATGAAATACAACACACGTTTTTTTGTATATGACCACATTTGCACTTTTTTAAAGAATGAGAGTTTTCCATTCTTTGATTTCATACAAATTCGATCGGTTGCGGTGTTTTGTGATTCTTTTACTGTTTACGATTCTAAACGGTATTTTTCATTCAGAATGAGAGATGTACCACCAACCTCAGTAGCAAGGGCAGTTACATTGATCGAGGAAGGGCGCACCTACCGCTCAGTCGGTACCATGTTGGGTGTCCCGACGTCGGTTATCCATCGAATCTACCGACGTTACAGGGAAACTGGATTGTACGTGAGGAGGCGAGGACAAGGAAGAAATCGGGCAACCCGCGCTATACATGACCGTTTCATCGTCAATCAAACCATAAGAAATCCTCGTCTTACTACTGTTCAGGCACGTAACCTTTTACAAGCAGTGGATAACATTAACGTCAGTGTGAGGACAGTCAGGAGACGATTAAATGAAGTTGGTCTGAGATCATACGCGCAAGCAAGAGCACCAAGAGTCGATAGAGTCCATCGGGTAGCAAGATTGGCGTTTGCTAGGGAGCATGTAGCATGGAGACGAGTTTAATTTAGTGATGAGAGCCGATATTGTGTGAATTTCGTGGATGGTAGAGATACAATATGGAGGCATCGAGGGGAACGGTACAATCAAGCGAACTTCGCAGGAACTGAGCAATACGGTGGAGGGTCAGTTATGATATGGGGTGGCATATGCTTGGGAGTACGAACAGAACTGGAGATTATTGGCAATGGATCACTTAATGCCCATCGGTATATAACAGAAATCTTGGAGCCCCATGTTGTGCCTTTTGCTCCTTACATAGGGGAAAATTTCCTTTTTATGCACGATAACGCGCGCCCTCATACTGCGCGCATAGTGATAGAATATCTCAATGAAATTGGGATCACACGAATGGACTGGCCGTCGCGGTCACCGGATTTAAACCCGATCGAACACGTTTGGGACATTCTTGGAAGAAGGGTTCGACAACGGAATTCAGGCAACGTTGAAGAGCCTACATTGGCTTTGGTGGAAGAGTGGGACAACATACCTCAACAGATGATAGACAACATCATTGGGAGTATGCGAAATCGTATGCGCGCTGTAATAAGAGCTCGGGGGGGTCATACTCGCTACTAAAATCAAATGTTTTTTTCTGTGGGTCATCATGAACATTTTTCTCAACATGTTCATTTCATTTCACGAGTGTATCGCCAGGATACACACCTGCTCTCAATTTTGGACAGGAATGATAATTATTATAGTGTCACACAAAAAAATTCAAAAAAAATGTGCAAAATCAACGATTTTTCCAGTGTACTTCGAGTTCTCCCGGAGCGTGAAATTGGCCAGTGAATTTCAAAAATTTTCATTTCGTTAGATTTCCGCTCTTCTTATTTTGATTTCATTTTTTGGCTAACCTCCGATGTTATGCACCTACGCAAGATTAAAAATAAATTCTTGAAATTTGTGACTTTTCGCTTCAAATTGGATATCTCTTGTAAAAATAGAGATAAATGCATAAAACAAGAAAGGTGTTACTGTAGGAAGATGTGTCTTGACAGACCATGATATTGTACGTTTCAACTCGGACCACGAAATTCCACAGGGTGTTACGAATTTTTGACAAAAAAAACACTTTTAGTTTTGCCCCCGTATAAAATTGTTTCAAATTTTTTTTTCGTTTTCTCTTATAATTTCTACAAAGCAGAAGAGTTGATCTATAACTTGCCGAAAAAATCATCTAAATCGGTTGAGAATTAGGAAAAATATCGGACTTCGAATTTGGTTAAATTTTCGAGTGTTCCGCTAATTTTGCCTCCGAGTGTATGTTCGGAGTGGATAGATTCAAGGCATTAGTTGAAGGAAGAAATAATCCTATCTATCAATTCCAAAATCACCTATAGTTCATATTTGAAAAAATACAAGTTTGCTTCACAACTCAGAAACCGAACAGCAGAAAAATTGTTCCAATACGTCCCTGTATTTTACTCAGGAAAATGCCTGTAGAATGTTGAAATATTGTTAACCTAACTTGATTAGGGTTTGAGATATCGTCACATGTCGATATCCCGAAAATTCCAGAATTCCGGAATAACTCGAAAACTGAAAAAGATAGCTGAAATCCGTTTCCACCAATGAGTTTTTCTCGAAAATCGAGCTCGATAAAGGGGGGAACAATTTTTCTATCTACAATATATCATATAGCTGCCGTACTAAAACATAGAATTTGGTTTACCCTGTACAATAATATATAAAAATATTCCACTAGAGCACAATAACTTGCTAAAGTTATTAAGAAATTAAGAGGATCAAAATAACGCATTCAATTTATCAAAAGTCCCGTGTCCATATGTACACTACTGAAAACAATATTTCTCCAATGTATAGATTTAGTAGAAATTTCCTCATTTGAAAAAAACGTTTTTCCACCCAATAGATTTCATTTATGACGCAAACGAGAAAATTGTACAGGTTGTTTGTAGTTTCTCATTTCCTCAGATAGAATTTCTATCGCAGTGGGGAGCGCCTTTCAATGATTAGTTCATCAAAGCTCTCGCGGAGTAAACATCGTGAACTACAGTACGTGCAACAAATGTTTGGTATTAGGTATTCGAAAATGGAATTCAAAACGAAAGTGACGAATAAAGTGTCGTCGGGCCAGTCTAGGGAAGTGATAGTAAATGTGATTCATTTCATGCAGCAAGAGGTAAGAAATAATGGACCATTAATGAAAATTGAAAAGAATCAGGAGCGTGCTGCAAAGGCAACAGAGGTAAGTTTGAGACAATTTCTGCAGAAATGAGATCTGTTGAAGAGAGAGAGTCGTCCTCATTCTCCACACTGAACAAGAAACGAGAAAGAGTTGCTCCGACCACTGATTTTGATCAGTTCGACAAAGGTTTTCATCGTCGTGTGATAATAAACTATTATATAACAGAAAAGAAAATTCCAACTCTAAGACGTATTCATTAGAAATTTGTGGATGGCAATGGGTATTCTGGATCATATGAATCTCTGAGGAAAGTGATGAGAGAAATTGGATTTCGATGGAAAAAAACGAACGTCTCCCTTCTGGAAGAAAGAAATAGGCTCCGTCTGATATGGGTGCCGAGACACTCGGGTATAGAGGCAATGAGAAGGTGGACTCATCGGCCGCTCGAGGAACAGCCTTGGGATTCACTGTGCAGAGCCTAGTCCTGCAATTCCCCTGGAGATCACAAAGATGGAAAACAACCTGTGGTTGGACCTAGGGGAATGGAAGCAATGGCATAGCCTCACAGATCTGGGACACTGTCGGCTTGCTATCAGTGGACCTTCCTCTGTGAGGGCCAAAGCTTATCTTAAACTCTCTAGGGTATATCTGAGAGTTCCAATTACCATGTTAACTGTGGCTTCAGAAATCACCTTAATATGTTACGTGAAGGACCCTTTATGCAGAATATGTGAGGTGGAGGTAGAATTAATAGAACACGTCATGCGCAGATGCCCAACATACATGCAGGAAAGAGAACATCTACCAAGTTCTGCTAGATAAACCCTCATTTTAAATTAGTTGACTTTATTTGAAAATTATTTTCGTTAAGCTCAAGAAGACATACTAACAATAATATCTTAAACAATGCTTCAGCTTTTAGCCAAATTTTCGGCATATTCTTCAATACCAGGTCTTTTCGTGCTAGAAACTTAGTCTCGCACTTGACATTATCATATTTTTCTAAAAATAAATGATCTACATATTATATACCTATCTCCTAGAGGTTTTTAACTCAATAATGTACCTGAAACCCGTAAATACAAAATTAACCCTCACTTAACAACAGATATAGTTCGTGCCCTTTCCCAGAATTTTGAATTTTCGAGTAAGTTTCAATGAAACTTCTGAATGCATTTTTGTTCTTAGTTTTTTGAAAGAACGTTGTAACTTTTGAAGATGATCACATGATCGAAATAGCTATCAAATACATACACATTAAATGAATATTTTCCTATCCTCAATATGATTTTTCCTTCATAGTAAAATACCAATTATATAATCAAGATTGAATATATGATAAATCTCAAATCAGTGTCATTAATCTGTAAACTTTGGAACTGAGTGAAAAACCAAGAATCTTCTGTAAGACATTCCACATAAAGCAGTATACTCACATTTAGCTTCTTGTATAAAGTTATAAGATAGAGTAAATCCCCCAGTGTTTGGAGTTGTATCAGAAACAAAGGTAATAGTTACAATATTGGAGGTACTTATAAGAGATGGTGGTAACATATTTCCACAATATTTTCCAACAAAACCTCCCCTTCCTGGAATTGTATTATTGTCGTAAATGGTGACATAATCGTAATCACAAGTAAATCTTTTTTCAATTTGGAAAGTTATCCAAGTTAATTGTATAATATTGCCTAAAGGAGCTCTGATAACCCAGTTGCATCTCATATCTGATTGGTACTCTCCACTCGAGCCTGGAGAAGTAATGGTACCAACTTTGTCTTTTAGAATACCACCACATTCTGAAATTGAAATATCATCAATTTAGTTTGAATTATTCAGACCTAGAAACATCAACTATATAAGGAGTTTTTCTCACCTATATTATATGTTGTATAGTTTGCTTTAAATCCTTTGCCACCTACACTTTCATCAGAGATAAACCTGATCCATAGGTAGTTCAAGCTAGATGTTATGAGTGGTGGCTTATATTCGCAATATTTCCCTAATAATGTAGCATTTTCATAATCTCCATCTCTTATCTGAAAATATATATTTATTTTTCATAATATCTCTAGTCACTTTTACCATAAACTATGAAAAAAGGTTGAAAGGAATGGAAGATTAAGAATTAGAGCATAAGATCATTAAAATCAAATCGTCAACAAAATAGTGCTTTTCAGTTAACTGCTTGCTAATGACGTGAATACTATTGAATATTCGATTCATTCGACCTTCTTAACATTCATGAATTCTCAAAAGATTACATCGTAACTAGCTATATTTATCGAATAAGGGGACTTTTGTAGGGGGTATGATAAAATTGTAGTTGATTCCCTGGCAGATTTTTTTTGAAGAATAAAGTGAAAATGCAACTCTACCAAAGAAAATTAATATGATAAGTCTTCAAATATTAGCACCTGCCAGTTCTTACCCACCGACGTTCTTGAAGCTATAAGCAACAACCGAGATTGGTTGGTTTCGACAAAATGAGCTTTTGTACTCATACTTCCAATTTCTGATTCATTCAACGAATTCTTAGATAGCGAATTTTCTGCACACTGGTAGCAGAGCCACATAATTCCTTTGCTAAGAAACGGTTCAAGATCTGTCACATTAAATTATACGGGAATTAGTTTTCTATTGTATCCAAATTATAAAACTGCTTGGTTTGCCACTACCTTACTTCGAAATGCTGCTATTCTACTAGATGGGGTGAAAAGTAGTCTCCTTGACCGTCAGAATGCCATGCCACTGCAAAAAAGTTTATGGTTCCTTGTTGTCCGTTCATATATAGGAAGTCATGCCAAATTTCATTGCGATACTAGTCTTAGTTTTGTTTTGATAGCTGATTGTTGTTGAAGTGTTGCCCACCATGTTGGGTATTGACAAAAACGATTTTCGTTCTCTCATAAAACATTATTTTTTGAGAGGCAAAACGGCGAAGAAAACGAGAGAAAAGTTGGATAAATATTATGGGGGTAATGCTCCTTCACTATAGATGGAGTCTGCAGCGGCAGGCCCCCCGATGTGGTTACAGAGGACAATGTCACAACAATACATGAAATGGTGTTGGCTGACCGGAAAGTGAAGGTACGCGAGCTATCAGATGCCACAAAGCTTAGTACTGAGCGCACACGCCATATTTTGGACGAGATTCTGCATACGAAAAAGTTAGCCTGCCACGCATGCTGATCTAACCAAAAACACGAACTCGTGAGCATTTTGAAGGAGTGTTTGGACTAGCTAATGCGGAATCGGGTGTACTTTTGGCGTTGATTGATAACTGTTAAGGAAACCTGGATCCACTATTACATACCAGAAAACAGAATGAGTGCCCGGAAATGGAGTGAAGCCGGTACGGGGGCTCCGAAGTGGCCGAGTGAAGCTCAATGGGTCGGAAAGGTTATAGCGTCAGTTTTCTTGGCTACTATTTGTGGACCACCTCGAAAAAGAAAAAACCATCAACAGCGAGTATTGCTGTGCACTATTGAAACAATTGAAGGCCGAAATTGTTGCAAAATGGCCTTACATAAAGCGGAAAAAACATTGTTTTTGCAAGACAATGCGCCGGCGCACAGGAGCATCGCAGCCATGACTGAAATCAATTATTTAGGGCTCCAGTTGCTTCCGCATCCAACGTATTCGCCCGATTTGACTCCCTCGGACCATTATCTCTTCCCGAACGTCAAAAGATGGCACATCAATGGAAAAATCCAGCTCACGCGAGAAAATCATTGATGCAGCGGAGGAGTATTTTGCAGACCTTCAGGAAAATGACTCTTCAGAAGGGATCAAAAAGTTGAAAATCGCTGTAATAAGTGTATCGAGCTTGTAGGAGACTACATTGAATAAAAAAAAACATTTGAAAAAATTTTCTTTTTCTTTCACAAGGAGGTTACTTTTCACCTCACTTAGCATTATCATCATGCAACAATAAAAATCTTGCGCTCTATATGAAAGACATCATCAATCGCTTTCAGTAGGGATTCCAGTTTGGCTAAATGTACACAGATTTCTCTAATGAGCTATGTGAAATACTGCAAACACACAACAGTGAATGCACTTATAATAATAACAAACAACAGTTATTACTCATGAGATAGGTAGAATAAAAACGGGCCGAGGAGAGATCCTTGAGGCACACACAAATTTTTGTACTTTACAATGTCTGTTCTACCACATAGAAAACCCCAAATTCACTCAAGCACAGAACCTGATACTCCCAAAAACATTCTTGTTTGAACAGAATGCAGGGACGTATTCAATTCTTTTTTTCGTTGAATGTTTTTCGAATTATAATATGATCTTGTGTTGTTTTGTATTGTAAATCATAGATGAATTTCGATGAGTAGTAAGAGTATTTTTCTTTTCTTTCCTAATATAGATAACATGCCAGACAAATTCCCTCAATAATGTGAATTTTTTCAGAAATGAAAATTTTTTGAAATCCTGTGGTTTCTTCTTATATGAGGGTGCGAATTTACACACAACAATAAATAAACGTTTTGATTGAAAACTGTTCGTGAATTTAGAAAACTTTCAAAAATTCGACAGGTAAGCACGTTACATTCAGAATGGGTATAATTTTGATGCAGCTTCAGAAGAAGAATTTATAATTCTTTTAGAGTTATGCAGACAATTTAATTATTTTCAATTTAATGAAAATATATATGAACAATCAAGCGGTCTTGCAATGTAATCATCACTAAGCTCCCTTCCAACAAATATAGTTATGTCTAGCATAACCAAATTTTGACTTGTTTATTAAAATTCATTCTTGGTATAGAGACGTCGATGACATACTTATTTGCTCAAATGGTACTCCTAGACCAATAAAAATTCTAAAAGAGGAAAACCATCTAATACCATTTTTAAATCACAAATATATGTATTCCAAAAGATTCCCACCACTCATATTCACATAAAATTTTAGCTAAAAATTCAATAATCCACAGATCATTTTCGCTACCTTTTTCATTGGAAAATCTTGAAATAGAAATTGAAACCATTGAAACTATAACTCAAAACAACGGTTTTGATCGTAATGAAACAGTGAAAGGAAAACAATTACGTAAAGATATTAGCCGAATATATCTAATTTTAAGTGCCAACGAATACAAAAAATGAATCCCTTTTACATATTTTTGACAGATAAGTGAAAATGTTGAAAATATCTTTTCCAAAATTGAAAACTGACATCGCATTAAGACCTCAAAATAAATTGTCTTCTCTCATATTCAATGCTAAATATCCTATAGAGCAGTGATTCCCAAAGTGGTCTATGTCGACCCCCAGGGGTCTGTGACAACTTGCAAGAGGTCTACGTCAGCGAAAAAAAATTTGGTAGTCTACGAAATGGAAAATGGGGGTCCACGATAGTGGATCTCAACACATATACACTGAAAGTACCTATTTACTTACATCATACTATCTTATAAAGACATATACATTATTTATAATAGTACCTATGAAGTAAAAGTTTATTATTTTCAATGAAATAAAACTAAAGTATTTAGATTTTCACTATATTAACAAAACTATGACCGGTTTTACCACACTGTGGCTTCATCTGATAGATAGAAACCTAATGAACAGAGTTATTCCTTATATATTAGTCTTATTTCCTACTTAATATTACAATAGGTACAAGAGGTATGTTGGAAAACCCATTGCAGTTGCTTACTTTATGAATTGAAAAGATTGAGTAAAGGAGAAGGATTTAGATCTAATTGACTATTAAGTAACCTACCTGAATTCTTTTATTTGTTGATCTCTAAAACTTCCAATTGATTGAGTTTTTCTCTGTTATTTTCATTGTGTAAAATTTTGAAATTATCATTAATGTTATTGTTTTCTTCGAGTAAGTGATTAGAATAATGGGAATCTGATTTATGATAATTAAAACTACGTTTGTGCTCGGCTAATCTAACTTTGAAATTTCTGAAAGTTCTACCAATATAAATTTTATTACAATCCCCGCAAGACAGTTTATAAACACCCGATTTATTACTTTTATCAATTTTAGATTTGCAGTTTTTGATATGTCGGCCTAAAGAATTATCAATTCGGAATGCTATATTGAAATTATAATGCGAGAGGAATGATTTTAATTTTAGATTAGGATTACCAATATAAATTAAGCTGATGTATTTTGTGTCTGTACTTTTTATATTTGGAAATACTTCCTGGATTGCTATTTGAAATTTTTTGCTTGAAATCATATTCTCAATCATAGTTGGACTGTAACCGTTATTGACTGCTATTTATTTAATTATATTTAGCTCTTTTATGAAATTATTTTGTGACATTGGGATATTAATGAGTCTATGTACCATACTATTGTAAGCTGCTAATTTATGTGGATAAGGATGTGTAGATGAGCTGTGAATAGTAATATCTGTATGCGAATGCTTATGAAAAATAGAAAAATCATGTTTGCCGTTAATTTTAGTAATAGTTAAATTCAGAAAGTTAATGGAGTTTTCTGTTTCTATCTCTAAAGTGAATTTAATATTATCGTGAATTTTGTGAATGAATGTTTTGAATGACTCTAATTGTCTGTTTGTGCCTGTGAAACAACAAATGATATCGTCGACATATCTGAACCAATAAATAAAGTGTTTGAATAACGGATGTTCTTGGATAGTTTTTTCAATTTTATCGATTAAAATTTCAGCGAGCAGAGGGCTCAGAGGATTACCCATGATTAAACCTTTTTTACTATTATATAATACTCCATTGAAGTTAAAATAATTTTGTTCTAAACAAATTTCTAAAAGGTGTAAGATTTCTGATTGAATTATCGGATTGACTTTATCAATTTGAAGGGCGTTCTTGATTAGTTTCACTGTATCACTAGGTGGAACACTAGGGAAGAGATTTACTACATCCCATGACATAAGTTTGGCGTTCGGTGGTAGTATCGTGTGCTGAATTTTATTTATTAGGAGTGAAGAGTTTTTTATTGAGAATTTGGGTTAGCAGCTTACAATAGTATGGTACATAGACTCATTAATATCCCAATGTGACAAAATAATTTCATAAAAGAGCTAAATATAATTAAACAAATAGCAGTCAATAACGGTTACAGTCCAACTATGATTGAGAACATGATTTCACACAAAAAATTTCAAATAGCAATCAAGGAAGTATTTCCAAATATAAAAAAACAGACACAAAATACAACAGCTTAACTTATATTGGTAATCCTAGTCTAAAATTAAAATCATTCCTCTCGCATTATAATTTCAATATAGCATTCCGAACTGATAATTCTTTAGGCCGACATATCAAAAACTGCAAATCTAAAATTGATAAAAGTAATAAATCCGGTGTTTATAAACTGTCTTGCGGGGATTGTAATAAAATTTATATTGGTAGAACTTTCAGATATTTCAAAGTTAGATTATCCGAGCACAAACGTAGTTTTAATTATCATAAATCAGATTCCCATTATTCTAATCACTTACTCGAAGAAAACAATAACATTAATGATAATTTCAAAATTTTACACAATGAAAATAACAGACAAAACTCAATCTATTGGAAATTTTAGAGATCAACAAATAAAAGAATTCAGGTAGGTTACTTAATAGTCAATTAGATCTAAATCCTTCTCCTCAATCTTTTCAATTCATAAAGTAAGCAACTCCGATGAGTTTTCCAACATACCTCTTGTACCTATTGTAATATTAAGTAGGAAATAAGACTAATATATAAGGAATAACTCTGTTCATTAATTTGTATCTATCTGATGAAGCTACAGTGTGATGAAACCGGTCATAGTTTTTTAATATAGTGAAAATCTAAATACTTTAGTTTTATTTCATTGAAAATATGTATATCGATTTTCATCAAGTAACGACCTCCTCAATCAAATTATTAAAAAATTTATTATATATGTTTATAAAATTGTGTAAGTTGTGGGATTCAGGTATTCGCTTTGTGGCCGCAATACATTTTGGACTTGTAAAAACCTCCACATAATGAAATACCAGTATCATCTAGTACAAGCAGTATCAGAGCTTCGCTAACTTGCACTGACTTGTTCAATTCGTCACTCTATAAATACGAATGTGGGACAAATACGTTTGTTCTTTTCCTGAATCTTGATAAGTAAAGTGCTGGGAAAATAATTAAAAAAATATAAACAGGTAGTTTATCACACAAACTACGGTCAATCAGTGTTATTTTGTTTGAGAGCGCCGTAGAAAAGTAAGTACATTATTTTTTATTAAATTTTAGTTTTGTACTCGTAGTTAGAAAAGATTGATAAATTACGCGAATCATGCCTACAGTTATTAGTACTTTAATATTCAATCAGAATTACACGAGTAGTCCTCAATAATTTCTTTCTGAAAGTTTTAGCAATCGGGTATTATAATTACAGTGCAATCTCCGTAATCCGAACGAATTGCTGCAAGGAGATTATGAAATGTTTTCGGAAAAATCTAAAAAAATTTTAAGTATACAGCTGCTGGTGTTTATGTCTTATTCAAATAATGTAATTTTGTCCACAGATGACTGATGCCATGTCCGAATCTAAAAAGAAATGTAGACAGTACAGTGTTGAGTATTTGAAATTTGGCTTCATTCCATCATTGTCGGACAAACAATTGCCTATGTGCCTTTTATGCAACAAAGTTTTAGACAATGACGCTATGAAACCATCTAAGCTGCAGGATCCGAAGATGTCACCCTGATAAAACAGATAAAGGTTTGAAATACTTTCAAATACTCAAAGATACACTTCAGAAGAGACCCACACTAGACTGAATGTTTGCTTCGACGTCACAAAGAAACGATGATCGTTTACGGGCGTCTTTCAATATCTCGCTACTTATAGCAAAATCCGGAAAACAGCATACTATCGGAGAGAAGTTAATTTTGCCAGCCGTTGAAGAGGTTTTAAAAACTGTTCTACACAAACCTGCATCTGATATCATTGAAAGAATTCCCCTGAGCAATAATACTGTTGAAAGACGTATTGTTGAGATGAGTTCTGATATTGAAAGCTTCTTGTGTAACTATTTGCAAACGACCCATTTCTCTATACAACTGGACGAGTCAACTTTACTTGGTAATATAGCATTATTATTGGCATATGTTCGTTTTGTTATGAATTGAGAACTCTACGACTTTGATAACCGACCCTAAAGGTGAATAAATATTTCATGTTTTGAAGGATTACTTCATTGAAAAAGCAATCCCTTTATCAAATATAATATCAGTTGCTACAGATGGAGCTCATGCCATTGTTGAACGTTATCGTGGATTTATAAGCTATTTAAAACAAAATGAGTCAGGGATGTTATCAATACATTGCGTCATCCATCGACAACATTTAGTTGCGCAAAAATTTTAGTGTTAGATGAATCTCTTCAATAAGTCCTTGATGCAGTTAACTGAATCCGAAGCAACGCGTTGAATACGCGGTTATTAGCACAGTTGTGTGAAGAAAATGACGAACACTTTCATCAATTACTCCTTCACACTGAAGTACGCTGGTTGTCGAAAGGCTTATGTTTGACAAGATTTTTTCTCCTATGGAGGTTATTTTAGAATTTCTGGATACTGAAGATAAAATTTTAAAAGAAAATTTAATGAAGTGGAAAACAGACATCGCCTATTTAACAGATTTGTTTTCAAAATTTAATATGTTTAATTTGCAGTTACAAGAAGACAGTTTAAATTTAATTAAAACAAAGTCCATCTTATCAGAGTTTTTTGCCAGAGTTAGACTAATGAACCAAAATATTGGACTGGGCGAATTTTCTCAATTGCCCAGTTTTTCACAGACAAACTGCCAGGAAGACGACGTTTCAACCTACTGTCAACATTTAAATGCCCTCCATTCAGATTTTGATACTAGGTTTGATAATTTATTATTAAAGCATCATGTTCATCCTTCTCACTAAAAATATTCACTTATTTTATGTTAGGTATATTTTATATAACAGATACAAAATTTCAATTTGACTATTTTAATTAAAATTCAATTAATGAATGTATAAATTAACATGTGTTTTTACTTCACTACAGTTAAAAATTTACAAAAAATTAATATCAGGTAAGTAAGGGGTCTACCCAAACCCGAAGAACATGGCAAGGGGTCTCAATAATTTCTATATAGGTCAGACTTCAAAATTAGATATAAAGAATATCACACTTCATTCTTTAAAAATGAAGAAGATTCAACAGTTGCTAACCACTGCTACTAAAAAGGCCACTCTTTTCCAAGTTTTGATAAATATAAAGTTCTACCCATTACCCCAAAGGGTGGAAACACAATTACCCAGTATCAGTGAAAGTTTTCAAATCTTTTTTTGATGACAACTTTCAGATAATGAACGACCAGACCGATCTATGTAAATCTCCAATTTTCGATGTATTCAAATGATAACTCCCTACCAATAGGTCTTAAAAACAGTTCTAACAGCTGGTTTTTCCAAATAGAAATAACGAACTATTCATATACATTTCATGCCACTTTGTACCTGGTTGTCATACTATGCGACGATGAACTAGGGTTCGAGACCGTGGTAACAGTGATTTACAAATTTAATTCATTTGTTTATATTAAAAACCTAGTAAGAAATTCCATTTGGGCTATTTTGTGTAAATTCACACTAGCATTCTAAATGAGATCTGTGAATGTTCAAAAATGTTTATCTCTGGAAAAATCCACATTTTTTAAATATCTCAGGCTTGTAGGCTTCTTGTATATATTTGAAAGGGGAAAAAAGCTCTGCCTATTTTATCCAAAATCATCTTTGGTTTACATTCAAAAGAACACAAGTTCATATTATAATTCGAAAACCATTCAAGAATTCTTTTTTTGCAAACGTCTCTGCATTCCACTCGAAAAAGTGCCTCAAAAATATCAAACTAGTTTTCACCTAAGTGAAAATAAGAAGAATTTCGGCATTTGCGGGATATGCCGAAATTCCGGAAAATCGAGAAATCCTGAATAACCCGAAAATAAAGAAACATAGCTGCGATTAATTTTCACGAATAAATTTTCCTCGAAAATCAAGATCAGAGATTAGGGGGTCATTTTTCTCTATTTGCAGTATTTCACATAGCTGCCGCACTAAAACATCGAAAATTAATATGTGTAAACTCGAGACTTCTGGAATAGGTTCTGTGCTTGCGTGACTTGGAGGATTTCGGTATACTAGAACACAAATTGTGTGCCTCAAGAATCTGGCTTTGGCCCGCTACTATTCTACGTTTTTGCAATTCTTGCGTTTTAAATAATGCGAATACTTTTGGGTGTTCATTTTTTTCTTACGTATTTTTCTGTCATTTAAATACACTTGAGTAATAAATAACTTTTGGTGTTCCCTATTATAAGTGGGCTTCCTAATTATGAGCATAAAATTGAACCTTCCAAAGGAAACCTTTTCATGCGATTCAAATACTATAAAGTACTTTTGCATAAGTTTCAAATTATCTGTTTCTGTTTCCTTTCCACGTGTGTTCTTCTTTAGTTATGCTTGATAGCCATGTTGATTTTAAAATTGGATTTTTTGTTCAATGGGTTTTCTCAACTATACTATTTTGTTCACATTGTGTACTTAAATGTAATCATTAAATGAATAGACGAATAGACAGCATGAATGGATAAACATTTTTATAAATCGATTGAATTTTGTACTGACCTCGACATAATCATAGCACCCATCTGCAATCTCATTGGTACCAGTTTCTAATTCAAAATCTATAAATGACAACTTTATGATATAACCAGCAGGTTGTATAATTTCGTAGACACAAGAAAGCCCAGTTGTGTAATGTAACGGGTATCCATCTGATTCTATAATTCCTGAAGGAGCTGTCAATTTACCTCCACATACTACAATTTAAATTTTTTCATATAATTATTATTATGCTATAATCATCATCATATTCCTTACCAGTTTCATATCGTAAAAGAAAACCTGTATACCCTGTAGCCCAGTCACTCTTGAAGTGAACTGTAATTTCATTTCCATTCGACGTATAAGGAGCTGGAATAGTATTTCCGCAGTATGTACCAATGAGAGGAGCATTGGTATCTGGCCCTTCATATATCTGAAACACATTGTGAGTCAAATTAATTGTATCGAATGTACTATTTTTTTTAAGGTAGACGTAGAAGTAATACCGAGATATCTGTACAAACTCATCACATTTTCGACGTTTTTCTTGCAAAATACAAACCAACATATTAATATCTGAAGATTTGCATGATCCACAACCACAACCACCATAAAGTGGCCTACTGGTTTTGAACTTAAACGGCAGAAAGATGTTGTTGCGAACAACCAATGATTATTTGAAACAATACTGCGTTCTTCAAATACAATAGACCGTAAGGTCGCAATGCCATAGCTAAACCAACCCCATTATCGCCAAGGATGTGAGCATAACCTCATATTAATAGAAGAGGTTCAACTTGCCAGGCTTTTTTTCGGATAACGAAAAGTTTCTCGAACCATTAATTACCTATCAGGAAAATAGAATAATTATCTTCTCAATTAATTCTTTCGAATCTATTCAGAATAATGTTTTTCTAAGATAAACTTGCATACCCAAATTATTCTAAAAGAAAAGAAGCGCATTCTCATAGGATATTTTATATTACCTCCAACTGTGTATTAAGACTTAAACTAAATTATTACCTTAACGTAGTCGAATTTACACCCATGGTCAAACTCGAGATCGAAAGTAATAAATTCCAATTTTACTCTAAGTCTATCAGCTAATTTGATCTTATATTCGCAACTCAAATCTGATAGATATTTTCCTTGGAAACTAGGCGACTGAATTTCTCCATGGATGTTTGTGAAAGTTCCTCCGCAACCAGGAACTCCTTAAATCAAAATGAGTTATATTGTATGAGCCAAATATTACACGTATTCTTACCTTCAACTACTGAATAACTTATCTGGAACCCCGAATGACGATCTTTTTCATTCGAGTGAAAATGTACTAGTAATTCTGGTCCAGGTGAATGCAATGGAGCTGGAAGTACACTACTATTGCAGTATTTTGCGAATGGAGTTTCCTTTGAATTTAACGAAGGTAAAAACTGAAAGATATACGTATTAGACAATTTTACTTATTTGGTGCATTCACTTACTTCCAAATAATCTTCAGTACAGTTAAATGAACTCCCTACATCAAAACTAAAGAAATGAAATAGAAGTCGCTTTCCTGTAGGAGCAACTAGTGACCAAAAGCAGTCCCTAAGAGAAAATATAACAATAATAATAAACTGATATCAATAATCTTCAGAATTTTGATTTGAAAATGGACATTTTGCTCGTGCAACCTAACATCGAATGTTCGGTGCTTTCAATAATTAACTAGCTAGACTGAACATCATCCAAGAACAACCTTCGGATTTTACGTGGTTCTCAGAAAGCTGAAGTACATTGATGAACCGTCAAATATGATAAACTTTCATCTGCTTTTATACGGAATGTTCTGCTAGTATCATTATTGTAGCCCTCGTTCAGTGGCAATCTTGTTGATCTAGTTTAACAGGCCCTAGTACTTAGCTATGATGGATTTTGGACTGAAGATGTCCTCACATAAAATATTCTTGAGGACTCAGGTCAAGAGATCCGGCAGGCCACTACATAAGATCTCTTCTTCCAATACAATGACCAGAAAATTAGTAAACTAGTACGGAGTATTGAGACAGTATTACAATTGTTGTTTAAGTAATAAGGGATCGGTTTTCTAATTTTTCTGTTATCAATGAATCAATCGTATTTCGTATAAACTCAGATCCAATTTGGTGGTCTCCCAAAATTTAGCTTTTCCGGATATTGAGTGAGAGTTTCTCGAAATACATGATGATTTGAAGCTCTCGCTGCAAAATCTACAATAATGCAAGTTAACCACTTCATGAAATGAGAAAGTGCTTTCGTCAGAAACACAAACTCTGTTTTGAAAATGAAATTTTGCTCGTGCAGTGATTAGCTAGGTAGGCTGTCATCGAAAATAGCTACATTGATGGTAATTTATCTGAATATTTCAGCGAGGAATTTCATCCAAGAACATTGGTGTTTTGAGTCATTCGCTATTGCTTAGGATGGTTCTGTTCGAATATCGCAGTATACTAGAACACATTAATGAACCAACAAATAGAATGAACTTTAGTCTGTTTTTTATACTGGAATATTTTACTTGCATCATTATTGTAGCCCTTGTTGTTTGGGAATCTTGGTAATCTTGGTTAACAGGCTCTAGTACGAGCTGAGTTAATTATTCAATGTTGACTATTTTGATGAGAAACACGCAACTAGTTCAACTAAAAGAACAAACCTGTCGTTAGGGTACATTCCAGGTGAGCCTGGTGACTCTATTGATCCATGACTTGTAACTGAGATATTATAGTTGCAAACTAGAAAAAAGTGTCATTAAAATAGGAAGTAATTGAAATTGTCCCTTACTTGGTTCCACTGAACTCCAGATTAGTTCAAAACCAGAATTCACAGAGGAGCTATCTGATCTGTACCACATATATACAACGTTATGTGCTGTGATTAAAGTACCATTCCTGGGTAAACTGTTACCACAAAATCTTCCCAACATATGCGCAGCTGTATTCCTCCCATCGTGAATCTGAAATAAGCAACAACATGTCATTCAAATCATTTGTATATTAATGTTATACCTACTTGCAGCCAATCTTCGTCACAATTGGGGGTATATTTCAAAGAGAACTGTTTGAAAGTTATATTCAGTACTTTATCATTACTTGTTTCAATGTTCCATGCACATCTTTGATTGCCAGATTTCGCAGGAAAGTTGTTGGGAGGGTATTTCAAAACACCTTTTTCATTTGTCAAAAGACCTCCACACGCTAGGAACATATTACAGAATCAATATCATACATATATTCGCAATCGTTCTCTGAACATACCACTTCTTTCTATAGCGCATGTTGGACCCGTCCAAGAGTTCGTACAAATACACTTGAAAGTGAAACCAACATTGGTACACACTCCACCATTTTTACATGGATTATTAGAGCATGCATTGAAAGTTTTATCACAGTTTTCACCTGTGAAAATATTATCAATTAATATCTCTCTATTAGTCTCTTCTTTATTCTACCTACCAAAAAATGGATATTGGCATTTACACAAGTAACCTCGGGTTAAATTATTCGATACTACACATTCTCCATTTTTACATAAATTAAGTGAACATGGTGATGTTGAGGAAACGAGACAACCGTTCAAACCAATACCATTACCTACATAACCATTTGGACATGTACATTCCACAAAAGTGGAACTGATCCCTGAAAAACGTCATTTTCAAATTTTGTGTTTAAGGAGGATTTATGAACATACTTGGATAATCTTTGCACGTTGCTAATGGATTACAACCTCCATTGTTTACGTTGCATATACCCCTGTAGGAACATGTTATACCATCCCCCATATAACCAGGAGGGCAGCTACTACATTTTCTAGAACCCTTGTAAATGAAAAATTATACTATTAATGCTAAACACGTTAATATGTAGAATATAGTTTATTTATATGCATCGCAGAATGAACTTGTATATAGGTATTTCATTTTAAACAACTCTTTATATTTCTTATCCCGTAGTAATTGAAAAATTGGACGAAACAAATCGAATTATTCATTTTTGGGGACATCTTTCAACATATCACGCTTTCACGAGAAACCGCCTGGGATAAGGCGCTTCAGCCTCTACTTGAATAGGGCAAAGGGGTCGAGCAGTAATTTATTTGAGAGCTCTTTGGAGCATCTTTAGAACTAGCGCGGTCAAATTAGCTTCAAAAATTAAGGTAAGGTTACAATAATTCGCACTAAGCTGAAAATTGGCATGAATGTTGGGAACACTGTTACAAACAATTTGTCGAAAATCGACAAATTTTTTGTAACAGTGTTCCCAACAATTTGTCGAAAATCCCTATCGATCCGAAGTGTGCAAAAAAATTTATTGAAGGTCAAATATTGTTTTTGCATTCTTCAACTAAACGGCAAGTTTTATCATTAAAACAGTTGACATAAACATTATTCGTTACCGGCTCGGTGGCGTAGGGGATGTGATACTTGTCTCCTGCGCAGAGTTACCTGGGTTTAATCCCCACAAAGTCGGTGCGATTTTTCGGATTCTGGGAATCGCTTGAGTATCCATCTTTCGGAGGAGATGTCTAACAGAGATGTGTTGGACATTAAAGATCCCTTCCCTCGACACGAGAGGGGTCCGGCAAAATTGCCAGGTTAGTGAGGTGACAGAATTGCCCGGCGTGTCATTGGCCGAAAGGCGGAAATAGAGCACGTTAAAGGAATAACAAACAACATTATTCGTTAAAGGATATATAGCGATGCAAAAAGTTGAAAATGTGTTCTTCATAATATGTATGTCAATGACCGTTCCATACGGTTACAGAACGGTACAAGTGAAAATATTAGTTTTCGTGGCGTATACATACATTTTATACAGTTTTAAGAATATAAACTCCAAAAAAAATCCAGACCCTCATTTTCTATGACCATACGGCCTTGAGCAACATCTGTTTAATATTCAATGGTCCGTGGGGTTACGCTGAATATCTGCTCTTTTTGTAAGGGCCTTAATAAAATAGTATTAGTCTCGAGCGTTCCTTTGTGGTAAGGACACCTAGTTATTGCTTATATTTCCAAAAAATTATTCGTGCAGTTTTTTGTTCGTAAAAGAAATGTCGCAATTTTGCTTTATTTGTAGTAAACATCTGTCCGAAAGTGAAAGTGTTACTGTTGAGCGTGGCCTAAAGACGTTAATCAATGCAAGTATTGATAGAGGTGATGAATTTCTGGAGTACCTGAAAGACCAGACTTCTGTGACAATTCATGTTCAGTGTCGAAAAAACTATACTCGCGGAAGAGTACCATTACAGCAGTTAAAAGACAACACGAACAACAAGCTGTTACATCAATAATAAGTCCTCCTCGCACTAGAGCATGCGCAACTGAATCAGTTTTTTGTAACAGTTTTAACAGTGTTACTTATTTTGTGACAATGAATTGAATAAAGAATTCGAAGAAAAAAGCACTGAAATATCGGCTTCAAATTTGTAGGGTAACTGCAATACTTACAGAAGAAACGAGTACCAGTTAGTTTGTCTTCCTTCAACCTCAGCTTCTTCTCATCAACACCTATTTCGGGTATATTATCAAGTTTAAGTGTGGCTTGTTAATAAACTAGACCCCGAAGACTGGGGTTGGGAGTTAATTAACAATACATTGGAACCATTTCAAACTTTACTCCCTCTTGCACCGGGAAAACTCTTCAATACAATTTTTTGCAATTGCAAAACAGTTTTCATTAGCTTCTATTAGTTCTCGAGGCCAATCGTGTTCCAATGTGTCATCGCCCCCATAGAAGAGGATTGTTACGATATATGCGAGGAGATATCTGATGCATCGCTCGTTGAACAATTTACTTGTATCCAGCAGGAAGAAGAATAAGACGGCATGGTTAAAGTTCCATTAGATAATTATCAATCAGATGAATAATTTTTCCAAATTAATTATAACTTATACAACTTTCATCATTTCCAATAGTACTTTTTTAAATAGAATACAATATTTTTAACTCAATAGGACAACAATAGACTGTGGAATAAACCTACCGGGGAAACCACGTTGAAAACAAGTGCACTACCTCACGAATAGTGCTGAAACGTGTATATATTATGAAGAACACAACATTTTCTGCATCTCTATATCTTCGAAATGGTGATTCTTAGAAAAAAAAGTGGGGAGACAGTTTTTATAGATAATTGCATAACAAATAATTTTTATTCAAATTATTTTCATGAAAAAACTTTACGTTAACCAAAAAAATGCAAAAAACAAAATTTTGCGACATTTGACCTTCAATTAATATTTTTGCACACGTCGGACCAATGAAGATTTTTGATAAATTGTTTGTAACAGTGTTCCCAACATTCATGCCCATTTTCAGGTTTGTGCGAATCAATGTAACCTTGAATGTCCATTTTGACCAGGCTAAACGGTGCATGAGAAAAGTATTTTCGACCAATTTTTCATAGCAAAAAATCATTTTTTTATCTCAAACTAGCCGCCTCGGCTATTTTCAAGGTTATTGAAAAAGGGAGAACAAATCATTTTCTTCTGGAGGGAAACCTTTCGAGCGTAGTTAGCGCCTGTGTGCATTTGGCACTATAACCGTGCCAACTGGGATCAGCTGTGTGAATTCTTTTCGTACTTTCCAGATCCTGACATCAATGTGTGCACTGAATCTGTTACAGTAATCATTCATGCAGGAATGGATCTCTACATCCCTCATTCCATGGAAAGAACAACTGCACAAAAGCCATGGTTCAACCAAGACTGCGAAAGAGCCTCTGCAGCCAAGAACAGAACTTACAAGTTATGGAAGATAAATTCAACAGAGGAAGCAAGAACAAATTTTGTACGAATACGGAACGTATGCAACCTAACAACTGCAAGAGCAAAGGCACAGTTCAACGAAGGAGTAACTAATAAACTCCTTGAAAAGGCAGGCAAGTGGGACTAGATAGTTCTGGTCTATGGCGAAGACTGTCAGTGCCGATTTCTGCAAATCTACGTTTCCGCCTCTTGTTAGAGAAGACGGAACTATAGCATCATCTCCAAAAGAGAAAGCCGATCTCTTTGCTCTCTTGTTCTCAAAAAATTCTGCGCTAAATTCATCTAAGTTCAGAGTTCGTACTGTGAAACGGGCTCTCGAGCAGCTGAACTGCAAGAAGGCAGTTGGTCTAGATGAAATACCACCAATCGTCTTGACAAAGTGTGCTCCCGAACTGGCAGACTAGCACCCATTCTTAACCGTCTGTGTCAGATGCCAGACTCTTCCGAGCAGCTGAAAAATAGCGAAAATTCAACCGATCCCAAAGAAAGGAAAAAAAGTCCTTACCTGCAGGGAATTATTAACGACCGTCAGTATGGTTTTTGCAGACAAAGATCTGCTCGCCTACGTCATTTTTGTGCATCAACGATGGAAAAGTATGGGGAACCTAGAGCAATATCCCTCGACATCTCTAAAGCGTTCGATAGGGTTTGGCATGCAGCCTTGTTGAATAAACTTGCTGCATATGGGATTCCTGAAAATTTTCGGGGTTGGATAAGTAGCTTTCTTTCAAATAGATTAATACAAGTTGTGGTCGACGGTATAGCATCTGATTGTTTCCGGTTGCAAGCAGCAGTACCTCAGGGATCCATTCTTTCGCCAACCTTGTTTCTGTTGCAGATAAACGATCTTCTGTCATCTACAGAAAACAAAATCTTTGTTGTTGCAGACGATTGTACCTGGTTTCGTCTTTCAGTAGTTTGCGACCGATTACAGCTGCGGAATCTCTGGTAAGCTTCAACGCGAGCAAGATGCAAGCAACCACGTTTTCTAAAGGTCCCCGCTGGAGAACCTCCTCTAACGATGCAAGGCGAATAAATTGCATCCAAAGATTCGATGCACCTTCTCGGAATTACTTCACGTCATCTCTGCTGTTGCTTCTATATAAAGCGCAGATACGACCTGCTTTGGAATATTGTTTCCATGTATAGGGATCTGCGCCCGTCGGATAGTGTACAAAAACGGGCTGTGCGCCTCATCGACCACCCAGAGACCACCCGCGATCTCCTACCGCTGGGTCTCAGAAGACAAGTTACTGACCCTTCGCTGTTTTACAGATACTTTCACGAAAGATCTCCAAGGAGCTGAAAGATCTTGTTCTGGGAAAACACATATTTTGCCGCAACACTAGGCTGGCAAGGAGTTCACATCATATGACGGTACATTTAGCGACCCCTCGAACCTCTCTCTATAAGAAATCCTTTGTCTACAGGGCCGGTGAGCTGTGGAACCCGCTTCCATCCAACATCTTCCCAACATCCTACAACTTGGCCCTCTTCAAAAAGCTAGTAAACCGACACCTCACTCAGGTGGTGTAACAGGTTCGCCTATTCCTGGGAAATACGCTTAAAAAACGAACTACATTTTCGAGTTTAATGAGAAAAAATCCCCTAAACTATGTATAAATAAACAAAATAAATGAAAAAATAAAAGTATTTAGATTTGTTCCAAAACAGACTCGAATTCCTTCAGAGCTGGGAAAGTCATAGCCTATCATAACTACTAGTTGCAACAAATCTCTAAATCTGATAATACTTCTATTCGATCATTTGATGCATAGCAAATCAATCTTTGAGTTACTACTTTGCTGATGCCGTTGAAATTCTTTTAAATAATTATGGTATGCACAAAGTTTACTGAGACGCGTTCAGTAATTGATAAAAACAAGGGCTCCCATTGAAATGGTGAATAAAGCAACTGTAATGTTGGCTGCAAACCGTCTCTAACAGGATATTTGGAGTTGCTTGACGACACTCATCAATAATTCGCTGAAGTAAATCGTCCTAATTCTCTGGAGTCACAAATATCCCAACTAGGAGAAGAGGCTTTAGGCCAGAAGTAGCTCTTCTTCCAATCCAACGTCAAGATTATACAAATTGATATATTGTCAAACTTGTCCGGCGTAGAGAGGAGGAGCTCCATTTTGTTGGAAATTTTTTACAGTTAACCTCACCATGAAGTGAAAAGTTGTATTCGTCATAAAAGCAAAGGGTGTTCAAGAAATGCGGATTATTGTTGATACACTCTGCCATAATTTAGCAAAATTCTTGCCTTCGATTTGAATCATTATTATTTAATTCAAGAATTAATTCAATTTTGAACTAATGGAACTTGTATTTATATGAATTCCCAAATCGTTAGATTGGCCTACACTGGAAGCTGCAGAAATTTGTCGTACAGATTGTGTGTTTGGAATAAGTTGGACATGTCCCAATACCGTCAAAGATGAGCAACTTCAATGTGCTCGCTGTTTCATTCATTACTGAACCCGTCACACATTTTGATATCAATTCCGGTACGTACTTATAGCAAACGTTACGTTCAAAATGGTTTTGGTTGAATATATTTGCTGCCACTCGGGCAAAATTTAGATTTTGGTAATGGTGGTTTACCAGGTGAGACGTTTTTGTAATGTATACACCATAATCATTTTTAGAATTTTAAACATGTCAGCAAAGAACATAAAATTAATTTAAAACAAATGTTTTCATTGATTTCTTCATTTATACAAAGTTTCGGAGAATTTTTTATTAGATGAGAAAATTGCATTTCAAATATAACAACAAAATCTTTTGGAGATTGTTATAATTTGTGAGAAAGGCTTTTAAAAGACATTACAACGAAACCTACTTTCCTCATGTAAAACCTCAAGGTAAGAGCGCTAACTAATTTTTCAACAATCTTGAAAATTGCAATAATATTCAAAGTAACTCGTTTGAGTTAAAAATTGATTTTTTGAGAAAAAAAATTCATCACAATTACTCGGCGAAAATCTATGTGAATCTCATTTTTCCTGTAACCTTGAACAGGGCGACTCTTCAAAGACTAAGTTTACAGACACTTTCAACCATCTTGAGAAACCACTCAGGTAGTTTAACATTCTCAAGCCACTCCTGAGAATCGTAAATGAAAAATATTGATTAATGGAAAGTTTGCGTTAAGTTGACATAGAAATTATCAAAGTGCTACAAATAGTCAGCTTAGTGAGCTGTATTACGTATTTGTAGGTGATGGATGCCAGTCTCTTCTCGAACGTTTATACAGTAATGAACCCGTTGCCTTTCCAAAAATGCACTTCTATAGCATCCTCTTGATCTCTCTCTTGGTTCAGATCCAGATGATTTCGGTCAACAGGTTTCAGCACCCGTAGGCAACTCCGACCACAACCTTCTTTATACAACTGGTAACTTTGTACAGACAAGCAATAAAAACCCAACGCCTTCCAGAAAGATATGGTATTACAATCAAACAAGCTGGAAGGAGCTACGTGAGTTTTTCTCGAGTATTTCTTTTACTGATGTCTATTAATTCCAATCCTTACATCAAGGTCAGCACCGAGTCTGTCACTGAAGTTACTCTTGAAGGAATGGACTTTTACATTCCACACTGTACGAAAAAACAACAGCACAAAAGCCTTGATTCACTGAAAACTGTCAGAAAGCTACCACAATTAGAACAGACCTTATAAGAACTGGAAAAAAAATCCAACACATGAAATTAATGCTGGATATGTACCTCTTAGGAACATTTTTATCTGAACAATTGATGAAGCGAGAACCATCTTCAATGAAAGAACTACGAATAGACTCTTACAGCAGACCAGTGAGTTAGTTTTGGTTTATAGCGAAGGAAGTCAGCAACAACTTTTGGAAGTAATCCTTCCCACCTTTGATTAGAGAAAACGGTTCAATTGCATCATCATCTCGTTTTCGTAAATTCTGTTTTAGATACATCATACGCAGTGCCGCCAAGCATTCCCGATGTTCACTCTAATATGTCAGAAGTGAAGTTCAGAGTGCATACGGTGAGGCGCGCTCTTCAACAACTCAACTGTAAGAAAGCAGTGGGTTTTGATGGAATTTTACCATATGTTTTGAGGAAATGTGCTTCAGAGTTAGCACCTGTTCTTAATCGTCTGATACTGTTATCGTATAAGAGCCAGCCGTTTTCGCAGAATACAACCGATTACAAAGAAAGGAAAGAAATGCCTACCACAAAATTGCATTGTTGCCAATTCTGCCAAAAGTCAAAGGAAGAGTGCTAAACGATGAGCTCATAAAATAACTCGAGTTATTGGGCACCATCAGTGATCAAACGAAGACACACATGAATGTGCTGACGTGTTATCATTAAACAGTAAATAATTTCTATCTCAAAGCTGTATCTCTTCTCTTCTTGCTGCATCACGCAATATTTTCAGAACTTTGAGGCAATATTTCTTGTTGATTGTCTGACTTTCAGAAGGTTGGTAGATAGGATATTTTTGAAACATTCATCTTACTAACCCTTGGTGGAGTAGAGAGTTTTGCTGACAATCCGTCTCCTTATCGAATCCCTTTGTTTTTATGAATTTGAAATGATCCCCCAATTAGTTATCTTCATTTTCTATATGATATTTTTCTAACCTTGACAAAATATCAACATACAGTAACGCCTCACTAATCCGGACCCTCGGTACTTCAATGCAGGTTGTAAACCGAATAAGCGTGAGGATCCCAATGGGGGGGGGGGCGTTCGCGGGGGTAGGTTGCAATGTGTCTAAAATTTTTCTATAATTGCTCACATTTGTGACTTGTGCAAATGCGTCTGCAGCCTATAAACTTCAATTGCTTGTTTTCGGAAAATTGAAAAACCCGTAGGCTATCAAATCAACACGTCTCCCAGTTTGTTACCGTGCATAGAAAAAATTTTGGGTTACCAAAGATTTATTTCTTGAATGGTTTAATACAGAATTTGTTCTCGAGGCCCATGGCCATCTGTCATTCGTCAATTTACCTCCTCGTTCAGTGATACTGTTGAATAAATGTCCTGACCATCTGTGAGGAGACGAACTTATATCCGCAGACGGCTATATTTTTTCAATGTTCCTGCCGGCTAACACCATGGTGTGGCACAACCAATAGATCACAACGTTGTAAAAAGTGTGAAGATAAATTACCGCAAATCACCTTCGATGAAATGTCTTCCATCAGATAGTGAAAACCTTGTGAATTCATTAAAATCAATAATTTTTAATTTAACTACTGATGATGACTTTGAACCAAAAGATGCCTTTAGCTAATAGGTTGAAGGAGTCGAATGCTCCACAAAAAAGTGAAGCAGAAAGTCAATAGTCGGTTGCTGGAGGTACAGACAGAAAATTACAAAATTATGAGTTGTTAACTGATGAGGAATTTGTGTAAGTGGCAGTCTGTGAGGACACGAGCGAGATGATGATGATAATGTTGACGTTTTCGTCTCCGAGAAAAATTTGAAATTTCGAAGCGCTGAAAGCTTCCAACACTGCTTCAAAATGAATTAAAGATGACGAATTTGATTGCAAAGAATACATTCTTTGTTTGTTTCTTCGTCAACTTAGAAACTGTGCTTTTAAAATGACTCACGAAAATTATAAACAGAAGCATATTACAGACTCTTTCAAAAAGAATTAATTACGAGTGCATTTGTACGTACATATTCTTGTCTAAATTGACTTTGAATGTCTTTAATAAATGAAAACTAAATTAAGAATGTATTTCATTCTGATCAAAATATTGCATATAACACAGTGCGTGAAAATGACACTTCAAACTTCTAACACGCGGGAGACATACCTAGTAAACCTATATCGGGTACGCTGAATCCAGTGGTAACCGCCTTTGAAGTTAGCTGATTTTAGTAGGGTTCGTCGCTCATGACTTCAGTACATTATATACTTGTAATTCCCAAACCGTTCGGAAAATCGCTTTACTGTCGTCGGCAAAGTTTTAGATATTGTCATGGCCAATAACTTTTCTGAATATATCAACATAAAAAAACCTCATTCAAACACCGTTTCTTAACAAAATGTCCAAAAAACTCCATTTTTTCGTTAATTTTCGTCTAAATAATAAAAAATCAAGGGAATTTCGCTATAAAATCTTAAAATAAGAAAAGAAAACACATTTCCTATAGTTAAATCAAAATTTTAAACGCACAATCATGATTTTAACTCAAATTTCTCACAGATGTCACTGTTAATACGTATTTATTAGTATTGTCACTGATGTTACTACGTATTTTGCTATGTATTTGTGTGCCATTTTTCATACTCTTAGTTCTGATATTTCTTAATTTGACATTTCTTGTTGAAGTTCCTTTGTTTACACAAGTTATATATTTGTTAAAAATATCAAAATGAATTCGTGCAGTAAATTTAATCAATTTTGCTACATTTGTAGAAAGTTTACTATAATGACAAGTAAGAGTTCAATTTCTGAAGAAATTGCTGAATCGTACACACAATATTTCAACCAAACTGTAATCAAAGATGTGAACTGGGCTCCAAAAATCGTTTATACTGGTTGTGTCATAAGATTGAGTAGATGGAAATGAGGTAAAATGAAATGATTTATCATTTATTTCAAAATTATATCAATTGAAGCTATTTTTATTACTAGTGAATTCCAATCTATGCCTTTTGGCATTTCAGTAATTTGGACAAATCCTCAAGAACCTAATCCAGATGACTGTTTTGCTTGTGTTAATGAAATTGTCGGATTGAATAGAGCTAAAAAAACGTAAAGTTGAACTCAGAGGAACTCGGTTTGTTCAGTTGCCGTTACCACATTCGGAATCCATTCCAATACCGAAAAGACCCAGTCCGACAGAAGAGTACATTCCATCTACTTTTGATACTATTGGCGAAACGTCTGCATCGGTTTATGTACCATCAAATGTATCTCCACAATGTAATCATGCCGAATATTCTCAAAAAGATCTGGATAAAATTATTCGTCGATTGAAATTATCGCAGCGTCAGTCCATTATTTTGACTCAGGAATTGAAAGAAAATAATGTCTTAGCACCTGATGTGAAAGTATATGGAGCAATCGGCCGTCATAGACAGTTCACTGCTTTATTCAAATCCGTCGAAGACAATTCATTCGCGTACTGCTCTGATATCAAGGAATTGGTATTAAAAATGAGTATAAACCAGAAGACTGGCGTCTTTTCATCGATTCGTCCAAAAGTAGTCTCAAGGCGGTTTTGCTTCATGTCACAAACTCAAAAAACAGTGTCCCGATGCCATCAGCACAAAAACAAAAGAAAATTACGAATCATTGAAAAAAGTCCTTGATTTGGTGAAATAGGAAGACCATCGTTGGAAGATTCGTGTAGATTTGAAGGTGATAACTCTTTTGAGAGGAATGCAGGCGGGATATACGAAAAACATGTGTTTTATATGTTTATGGGATACTCGATATGCCGGCGACCAATATGCCAATAAAAGCTGGCCCATGAGACAAGGGTTTAGATTGCGTCGAGAAAACGTCGTTGAAATTCCACTTGTGCCAATCGAAAAAGAGTTGCTTCCACCTCTGCATATCAAGCTTGGGATTGTTAAAAATTTCATCAAGGCCCTAGATCCTGAAGGCAATGCATTCAATGAGTTGAAGCGAATTTTCCCAAGATTGAGTGGAATGAAAATAAAATAAGGTTTATGTGAAACTATATACGTACCAATCAACCTTATTCAATATTAAGCACATATTTTTTCGAATTATTTTATTACAGGCATACTCAATGGACCTGATATTCGACGCTTGATGAGAGACCAACAATTTAAAAACAGTTTGTCGAATTTGCAGCTCGTTGCTTGGGATTGCGTCAAAGGAGTCATCGAAAATGTACTCGGAATTCATCGTGACGAAAACTGGCGCATACACGTTGAAAATATGATCGTTGCTTTCCGTAACATCGGAGTGAAAATGTCTCTGAAAATTCATTTTTTGCATTACCATGCAGACAAGTTTGCCGAACAATCACCATGTGAATCAGATGAGCATGGTGAACGGTTTCATCAGGTGACGGATAGGCTTGAGCACTGGTATAGTGGAAAAAACTTGATTCTCTATAAGGAGACATTTGCTGGAAATTCACAGCAAGATGAAGATGGAGAAAAAGAAGAATAAAAATGAATTTATATGTTTATTTGTTGAAAATTGTTGGAATTGGAATAAAAATTTGAGTTAAAATCATGATTGTGCGTTTAAATTTTTTGATTTAACTATAGGAAATGTGTTTTCTTTTCTTATTTTGAGATTTTAAAGCGAAATTCCCTTGATTTCTCTAGTATTCAGACGAAAATTAACGAAAAACTGGCAAAGAAATGGAGTTTTTCGGACATTTTGTCAAGAAACGGTGTTTGAATGAGGTTTTGCTATGTTGGTATATTCAGAAAAGTTGTTGGCCATGACAATAACTAAAACTTTGCCGAATACAGTAAAGCGATATTCCGAACGGTTTGGGAGTTACAAGCATATAATCTACTGAAGTCATAAGCCACGAACTCTACTAAAATCAGCTAACTTCAAAGGCGAATATCTCCTAAACAAGAGCTAACTTTCAAAAACGGTGGTTACCACTGGATTCAGCGTACCCGATATAGGTTTACTAGGTATGTCTCCCGTGTGATAGAATTTTGAACTAGCACAGTGTAATTATCCGACGCCACGATAATTCCGGAAGGGATCTTGTTTTTCCCTGTTCAGATAACGAGGTTCTACTGTATGTCTAACCTCATAAAAGAATCAATGCGCTTAAATGAATTTGAATTACATTTGAGCTCTATCTGATGAAGCAAAATTATTTCAGTTTGAATAAATCAGTCATCAATTTTCACAAATCAACTTACAACAGTATTTATACAATCCACCTTCGGATTTGTACTACAACCTCCATTAAACATTTCACATTCGTTAATATCTGTACAATAATATCCATTACCAGTGTATCCTGCAAAATTCATAAAATTTTATTTCGACTTGAAATAAAGGATATTATCCAATATACCAGGCGGACAGTTCCCACAACGAAATGATCCTGGGATATTTTCACATGTAACCAGGGGATTCACAGAACACGGTGGTCTATTTGTTTTACATTCATCCACATCCTTGGAACACTCTGGTGATGATCCATCTGTCGTCCAGCCCTAAAAGATGAAGGAATGCAAATTTTGTTCTCTCTTTATTCGGACAAATGTAACAATAATCACACATAAACTAGAAATTATGATTTCATCACTTCTTTTATGAAGTATTGATCTTGCATTCCAACTCTCAAATCGATTGTTCCGTTAGCTTAATCGTGAGTATATTTACCTGGTCGCATATACACTTGTAGCCAAGATCTGTATTCTGCGAAATACAAGTGCCATGACCACAAAGATCTGAAGATGATCCAGAATTACAATCTTTGGATCTTCTGGTGCAGTGTATACCGTACCATCCATGTGGGCATAAACATCTAAAAATTGTGACAGTCAACAAAAAGTTCGTTCAAGTTTCATCGGTTAACTCACTGATATGATCCACGCTTATCTATGCAAGTAGCACCATTTTGACATCCCAAGTCTGTTCCTACAAATCTAGCACATTCGTTGACGTCAACATCACAAAGTCGACCCTAAAATTTTAAGTGTAATAATGGTTACTATATCTGAGTATTATGTATCTTACCTCCCATTCATCGGGACAATGGCATATGAAATCATTGAAAAGATCTTGACAGATTCCTCCATTTGCGCAAGGGTTACTTTGACATTCATCTTTGGTCAGAAGTGAAGTAATAGATTTTAGACTGTCTTGCGCTGTCTTCAATTGTCTAGTTAACCTCATTATTTTTGAATTCGACTAGAAATAATATTTCAGTCAAAAAATTACAATAAATTACAAAATAGTTCAAGAAAAATTTAAATATTTGCAGATATCTCAGAAAATATTTAGAAAACTGGTCTTTGGAGAATGTGCAGATTAAAAAAGTGTGTTGAGCTTCTTTGGATATTTACAGAAAACTGCATTTTTCCCTGCAAGAATTTAAAGACTACGTTTTTTGATGTTTTATGTAAAAATATGAAAGAGGAAACGGTTTTGTCAGTTTTCCACGTTTATTTGTTAATACACGAGCGGTTTGGACCCTTCGGTCACTATCATGAGCTGAATACTAACTGGAATAAAAAGATGATTACAAAATACAGCTTTCTTTATTAAATGTTAAGTAGGGGAGAATTATTGAGTTCTAATTGGCTATTGATTTTAGTATTATGTGCGATTTTCCTGAATTCATTATTTTATATGATTGAATATGCTAAAATATTGAGGATTTCTCATCTGAAGATATATGTTCTTTGAACCTGTATTCAAGTTTTCTACCTGTTTGACCTAGATAAGCTGAATTTTGAAAAATAACGTATTTTTTTGTGAGAAAGTGGGCCAACATAATTATATCTAGCATATATTTTGTCTGGTTTCGCTTGAATGCAATATAATAATTCTGATGTTTGATTTTGTTCTTTGTGTCTAATGATTTTATTTATGAAAGAGGTTGGTATATTGATGTATGAGGCTATTCTCTTTATGATATTTATTTCCGAAATCTTGAATTGCTCTGTGGATCAAAGAATTGTAGACGGTGAGTGTATGATTTAAATTATTGAATGATTCAATGATGATTGTTGCGTCGGTAAACGATTGTATATATATATATATATATATATATATATATATATATATATATATATATATATATATATATATATATAGGGTTTTACCTCGACGAGTTGCCCGTATATCTGTTCATGCAATCAAACTGATTTCATGAAAGATATAAATCCACCACCCGGTAATTAATACCATTGCCAGGCAATGATTATAATCAAAACATATCCTGGAATAATTATATATTAGGATAACGTTAAATGTTATGAGAATATATCAATCTACCAGAATATATACATACTATAGCATCATCAGACAATGATATCAATGTACCAACGAGTAATGTCAGAGGCTTTCTCCCCGGAAAAATCCAGTGTACGGACCTTAGTCAAGTGACACTGAATGTTACTCATTAATAGTTTCCTTTGTGTGAAGTGGTGAACGATCGAATAGAATACTGCACTAGGGTGCTAAGTTGCGATCCCATAGGAAGTCCTATTTTTTTTTGTTCGAAGAATTCATTTTGAAACTGAAAATAATTTCATGTAAACATGTTTTCAATAGGTTAGATTAGCAAAATTCAAAGAAGAAAAAAAACTAAAGGTAGACATTCATCTCTTGGAATGTTTGGGTACATGTTTTTTACATCAAAGGAAAAAAGCTTAAAGTTATGACTTATTTTAGATGAGGAGAGTTTTTGTATAAGGTCGTTGGAATTTAAAATGGTATATTGTGAGCAAAAGTTCGTGGGTTCTATAAACTTATGGTTTGAAAGAATGAAAATTACAGAACTTTCGCTCACAACACACCCTTTCGAATTCCAACGACCTCATACAAAAACTCTCCTTACTCAAAATCAGTCATAATTTTGAGCTTATTTCCTTTGATGTAAAAACATGTACCCCACATTTAACTACTCTCAATAGCCAACTTGAAATCAATTATTCCCCATACTCATCATCTAAAAAAAATATTTATAATATGTATATATGTAATAGTCTTTGTACCTTAGCATTCAGCACTTGAAAATGACCTTAGGGTCGAAATCGGTCGTGTATTAACAAATAAACGTAGAATACTGACAAAAGTGTTTTCTCTTTCATATTTTGAAATGGATTTATACGAAATAAATGTTACTAGTTAATGATATTTTATGTCACTTATTCTCTACTTACCAATGCATTTGTTGCAGAAATTGAGAAATTTTTTGTTTCTGACTCAAGATAAGTCAATTTATCCAAAATGCCATTTTTTCCCTTAATAATGGTTTCGAGTCTATCTATCTTAGTGAATGATCCTTTGAAGTTAGTAGTATACTTGTTCAGGATATCCGTAGCTGAGAGAACCTACCATCAAAAGAATTCATTCGTATTTTGTAGAATAAAGTTTTATGTGCAAATTTAGAGAAAAATACTAACAAAGTATACTTATTGCAAGTCAACATAATACCTATCAATTTTATAAAGTAAGACTAATAGTCTTTCCAGTACTGAAAATTCCATTAATACATAATATTCGTACGAAAAAAACATTTGAAAAGTGTCTCATACGGACAGCCCACGTCGGACGCTATATAGGCAAAAGGGATGAAAATTATACCGTTTACAGTCGACGGCGACCAATCATAATTAATTATATATTGTTGCAAATACAAATCATCCATAAACAAACGGTCGACATTGTTTCATGGAGTTTGAAGCAAGATTATCCGATCATTCGTCCTTATATTTTAGTCCTTTTTTACAACCATTCCCGAGCATTTGATAGTTTGCCTGTTTATGTGACTAACCTAACTTTGACTTTGATCACTAACCTAACCTAACCCTTAAGCGAATCTCTTTTTGCTATTTATGAGAAGACGGTTAGGTAATATTGTTGTCAATAAGTAAGTTATAATCAATTCAACTAAACTTATTAAATGAAATGCGCAATTTGAAATATTTAACAGATTTATTGATAATGCTAGATATAGAAACTGGTGATCAAATGAAAGTTATTCAATATTAAAATGACAGCTTATATTTAAATCATTACTGCAATGGAACTAAGCTACCTGGAAGATGAATATCAATCTGTCAGACTCAATGGCTTTATATCCACCGAGTACAATGTCAATTTGGGAATACCACAAGGATTTTGGCATCCATCTTGATCAAGGTTAGAAGTGGTATACCCATATAGACTCTTTATGCACGAGATTGAACAATTCTTAGTTCGCTATAAGCTGGGTAATAAATACAGTCCCTATTGAACCTATCTTGAACATCTACTACAACTTGGTCTATAGCCACCAACATCTATTCAAAATACGAAAGGGTAAGTGGTTGTGGAAAGAAGTGTTTATTTTATATTTTTTTCTTCTTTGACGGTGATTTGAATTGGACAGGTGGAGGAGGAGGAGTAACCTACTTAGTACATTCGCATGAAAGAGCCAAGTATCATGAAAGCTCAAAGCAGCATTCAATCTAACCTAACCTAACCCAAGAACAACTGGATATTGGCAGAGCATTGCTAAAAAAAAACTACATGTTCGTACTGTCAATAATTATATATTGTATAATATTTTGGGAAACATTTGAGATCGCACTTAGGAGGCAAAAGGATCTAATAAACCAGGAATATTTCAGGAATTGAATGAATTACATAGCTGAATTAGACGAGACATTAACACCTTAACCGGTATCTCTTCAACACTCAAATCACAGGGTTCAACACAGACGCCTTGGTCTGTTCCAGTATTTTTCTAAGTGCTTTAAACAGGATATCTTTTCTGGCCCAATACATGGACACAATCGATCGCGTCTTGTGATGACACCGTGACATTCTTGTTGTAATAAAGCTGTGGTCATTTATCAACCTCATTTATCTGATAAAATGAGTAATACAGTCAATATTAACGAAATAGACAAGAGAAAATCAAAAAACCTACACTATGAAATTCCCATTGAAAATGGCACAATAAGCAACACAAAGTAAAAAATTAAGTTAAATTATAAACCTTATTGAACAGTCCAAACTATCTCGCTTTATCATCGCAATATATTGTAATTTTGCGTGTTTTGATTCTGGGAATGAGTCCATCTCCTTTTTGTGTATAATTCTTGCAATATTTTCTTTGCACTCGAGCACTGCCTAACAGTTTTTTAAAATAGTGATGACGCATCGGTCGCGTTGCATCGCCTTCAAAGCTGGTGGTATTTCGATATACCTTTCCTCCTTCAACAACTTTTTCATGATTGATTCCTGAATTTGAACAAAGATTTTGATTTTCTTGTAACATTTTGTAATAGTAATGGACATTCATCATAGTTTCGAGAATTATTTCCGTGGTAATATTTTATTCCGTTTTATGGTTTTTCGTTTTCTGGAACCCCAATCATAAAAATGCACAGAAGTTCTTCCTTTCCTATATTCTATTACAATTTTTTGTTTCTCGTCCCCTTGCGTTTTCTCACTTAAATATTTTTTATGAACAGCATCAACACATCATTTTCTCTACAGTAACCTCTCCTATTTTGAGCTTCTTTCCAAAATCACTGTTCGGCATTTCTTTTCTGATTTTGCGGAGTGTCCCCAGTATATGAGTATTTAGCTTTGTCGGTTTATCAGAAGATCAAAACTAAACTGTCGGTTACTTCAGTGCAACTTAAACCCAATTACTCTTCGATTGAAAATGTATTCTGATTGTTTAATTTTAAAACAATCTGGACCAAAAAGACGTTATGGTTGGCAATCGCACTAATCCCATATAACCGAGAAACCCAAATAATTTTTTGATTTTTTCCTTTGTGGTCGCTTTATGTTATCTTTAGAAAGACGACTGATCCATTCATAAGGCATTGTGTCGCATACAAGTTTATTTCGTATACAATTTTCTTCCATATTTCGTTACTGATGAAAACGGAATAAAAATCATATGATGATCCACTTTGTAGGAATGCAGTAAAATTTTCATTGGCCCCCTAACCAGTATAAGGCATAATTAGATTTCCTTAGACTAATCCAAAATCATTTGTAAAATTTATTGGCTCAGGTTTTTGTGTGATTTGTTTCATAATTTGTCGTTTCCTCAAGTTTCATCACGCCATGATCATTTTTTTAAGCGCGCTTCCCAGGAATAGGCGAACCTGTTACACCCCATGAGTGGGCGCCTAGGAAGAATTGAGGTGTCTGTTTACTCACTTCTTGAAGAGAGCGTAATTGTAGGATGTAGGGAAGATGTTGGACGGAAGCGAGTTCCACAGCTCACCGGCCCTGTAAACGAAGGAATTCTTATAGAGAGATTCGAGGGGTCGTTAAATGTACCGCCATATGATGAGAACTCCTTGCCAGCCTAGTGTTGCGGCAAAACATGAGTTTTTCTGGTACAAGGTCTTTCAACTCCTTGGAGCATTTTCCGTGGAAGTATCTGTAAAACAGAGAAAGGTCAGCAACTTGTCTTTTGAGAGCCAGCGGTTGGAGATCGCGGGTGATCTCCGGGTGGTCGATGAGGCGCACAGCCCGTTTTTGCACTCTATCCAACATCTGCAACAAATGTTCAGGCGCAGATCCCCATACATGGGAACAATATTCCAAGGCAAGTATCGCTTGGCTCTGAAAACAAAACTAAGTTTAGCTGATTCCGACTTAGCTAGCTGATATATGTTCACGCCAGCAAATCCCGGAGTTGACCGTTATTCCGAGAAGGTGCATCGAATCTTTGGATGCAATTTGTTGGCCTTGCATTATTAGGGGAGGTTCTCCAGCGGAGACCTTTCCAGAAAACGTAGTTGCTTGCGTCTTGCTCGCGTTGAAGCTCACCAGGTTCAACTGAACCCACTCAGATATCCTCTGTAAGTCAGAGTTCAAGTTATTAATTTGTTGATATCTCTGACGCTGAGATTCCGTAGTTGTAATCAGCCGCAGACTACTGAAAGACGAAACCAGGGTACAATTGTCTGCAAAACCGAAGATCTTGTTCTCTGTAGCTGACAGAAGATAGTTTATCTGCAACAGAAACAAAGTTGGCGAAAGAATGGATCCCTGAGGTACTCCTGCTTGCAACGGGAAACAATCAGATGTTTTAGCGTCAACCACAACTTATATTGATCTATCTGAAAGAAAGCTACTTATCCAACTTTTTCAGGAAGCTCATATGCAGCAAGTTTATTCAACAAGGCTAACAGTGCGGACTATACTTGATTTCTGCCCTGGAAGAATTTGTAGGTGGAATGTTCGGTGGTGTTGCGTTCGATGAATCTAGCACAGAATTCTTTGAGAACAAGAGAGCAAAGAGATCGGCTTTCTCTTTCGGAGATGATGCTATACTTCCGTCTCCTCTAACAAGAGACGGAAACGCAGATTTGCAGAAATTGGCACTGACAGTTTTCGCCATAGACCAGAATTGTCTAGTCCTGCTTGCCTGTTCAAAGAATTTATTAGTTACCTCTTCGTTGAAATTGGCCTTTGCTAGCAGTTGTTAGGTTGCATACGTTCAGTATTCGTATGAAGGTTGTTCTTGTTTCCTCTGTTTGATTTATCTTCCATGACTTGAAAGCTCTGCTCTTGGCTGCAGAGGCTCTTTCACAGTCTTTGTTGAACTATGGTTTTGTGCTGTTGTTCTTTTCATGGAATGAGGGATGTAGAGATCCATAATCCATAATCATAATCTTGATTTAAATTATTGGATGAAATTTCAGCAGTATCATTCTCATGATTGGTAAAGGATTGCACCTCTGAATTCGTTGGAATCAAGAATTGATTCTAGAAAAATTGATTCTAAAAACAAATGACATTCCGTATCGAACTTACCGGCGGTATTGACGCCTTATTAACTCAATTTTTATTTATTTTTGCACAGCTAATTTTCCAATCTTGTACGTCTATCGCTCATCGTGATTTTCTTAAATTGTTCAGCGAATTTGTGTATCACGACCCGCGCAGAAACCGATGTCCATTTTATATTTCTATAAAATATATATCTGTTCGGTAAAAAACGCCCTGTAGGAGCTGTAGCTTCCTACAATTGTTGATCGATTTCAATGAAATGAAAACCGAATTACATCTTGAATGATATTCAACCTGAAACATTTTCATTGGTCTACACTTCCGAAGATACCGGAGTGGAGAATGATGGCCATTTTCGATACAACGTGAAGCGAATCTATATAGACGCCTTCACAATCCATACAGGACAACTTTTAAACTCCAGTATTGTCAAATTTATCAGTTTTATCTTCACTTTTAAAAAATTCTTGGGAAAGTTTCATGTGGGTCTTGAAAGCTACTTTTTTATGCTGTTTTAAAATGACATTTGCAGTTTTCTCGCTGATAGGGCTGCAATATGTTAATATAATATATCTACCTGTATTAGTTGATTCTATACGTGGGTAAATATTATGATATGCTATTTGTGTTTGTTTTTTTCTGATAATTCCATTTATTCTATTTGAGGAATAACCATTTTTGTTAGGTATTTCTTCAATAGTTGACGCTTCCCTAGACATATTTTCTTCGGATATCGACAAAGAGGAAGCCCTATGAATCATTGAACTAAACGCAGCGTATTTATGAGATTTTGGGTGTGTTGAATCATAAGAGATGCAAATATCAGTAAACCAGAGAACCGACGAATCTACTTTCGCTTCACATTGTATCGAAAATGGCCAACATTTTTACCCATAGATCAACTTAAAATCATTCACAGCATACCTAAGGGACGAAAATTAGATTTCGTGGAATCCATCGAAATTTTCAAACTGCAACAAACCCATCAAAGAGATAATCTTCTGAAGGTCCAGTATGGCCTGGCTTATTCGTCCTTATCTGATATCTTTAAATATAATGCCTACTTTTATCATAATTAGTTTACTACCTCTTGTTTGCACCCTTATTAATTTTGTATCTAGCTGTTTATGTATGTATGTATGTATTTTCAACTTTAGTTCAATACTTGTCAGCTGAAGATGGTCGAGAAACCGAAATTGAAATCCTGATTTTCACTGAATCTCTTGTGATAGTATAATACATAGTTTAATTTCTTATTATCATCATGATTAACTATCACGTAGTAACGGCGGAATCTGCTGAGAAAGTATCAGGTAAAATTGTATTTTCCGAGAAGAAAAAAACTATCGAAAAGTTTCTGGAGAAAACTCAAATTCTTAATTAATCGATGTAATTCGTAGAATGGGCGACTGTGAGAGTTTGAGATAAAAGTTTTCTATCCTAGAAAGTATTTTGGTCGTCATTATTTCAGTTCAGATAACTCACAATATTTGGAATTTTGGGTAAAAATTAACTCAAGAATTAACAATTAACAGAAGATTCTAATGAATCGTGAAATAAGCTCCGTAGAAGAATACTATTGAAAACTAACGAAAATCAAGTGAAAACAGGGTTGATGCAAGTTTACTTTCAGCTAACATAAATAGTACTCAAGCATTTCGACAATATCGGGAAGGATTTTCTGCTCGTGATGAACCAGAATGCTGCAAGTTTTCCAGACTCGAACAAAATTACGCGAATACGGTTCATTCAAGAAACCGAAAGTTCTCAAAAAGAATATTAATGGAGAAGCTGAATTGAATATTTTGTTCAGTGTAGAAACGAACACAGAAACATCTGTTCGACGAATTTCTGCAAAAACCGAGACGTCAGCGACGATTGTTCAATCTGTTTTCGAAAACATATACACAAGCCTTACGTTCTTAAAATACCTAAGCTCAGTAAACACCACATTGTCAGAAACCAAATAGACTTTATTATCATTAATCAAAGGTTTAGAAATCTCATCACTAAAGTAACAACAATGCCAGGTGCCTATATTGATTCTGACCACATTCCGCTGCGTGCCGACATAATATTGTCTGTCCAGACCCAAAGAAAAAACCGTTAGAAAGACATTAGAACCAAAAGTACTTAAAGACGAGGAAAGAAGATCACTATACGAAGAACATCTTAATATATAATTGGAAAGTATACGCAGTATAAATGATACGAACGAACACTGGCTCAAACTCAAAGAAGCTTTTACGGAAACCAATGAAATCTTCCTTACAAACACCGGAAGGCGAACGAGGAACAAATGGATGACCGAAAACATTCTAGATTTAATGGAGAAACGAAGGCAATGTAGAGTCAACAGAAAATACACAGAATATAAAAGTCTCCAAAGAAAAATTCGAAGAGCAGCAAAGGAAAGTTGGCTGACTGAAAGATGTCTGGAAGCAGAAAATCTGAGCAAGCTGGGAGACAGTTTCCATCTCCATAAAAAAGTCAAAGAAATCGCTGGAATATATAACAATAAGAGTGTAAGTTTCATCAGGGATGAAGACAATAAAATAATATTGGACACCGAAAAACTACTACTAACATGGAGGGAATACACCACTGGTCTGTTCCTAGATGACAGACCAGGAAACCCCGAAAACGAAATAACAACGCTATCAGGACCAAATATACTAAAGAGTGAAATCAAACATGCTATAACTCTGATGAAATGCAACAAAGCTCCGGGCCCTGATGATATGTACTCGGAAACATTTCATTTAGTTAGCGAACAAAACCTCGATATCATAGTCCAACTCTTTAACAATATTTACGACACTGGACAAATTCCCGAGGACTAGCTCCGTTCTACATTTGTCACACTTCCGAAAACAAACAACGCAACAGCGTGTAAATATTACCGCCTCATTAGTCTAATGAGTCATTTCCTCAAACTCTTCCTTCGAGTTCTACACACGAAACTATACAGGAGGTGCGAGGAAGTGGGTGGTGCCAGTCGGTTTGGATTTAAGAACGGTTTTGGAACAAGAGAAGCCATATTTAGTCTCCAAACATTAGTGCAGAATTGCCAAGACCAAAGAAAAAACGTTTTTCTGTGCTTTATCGACTACGAGAAGGCATTTGATAATGTAAAGCACGACCTCCTCATATCATATCTTAGAGACTTGGGGCTGAATGGAAAGGATATCAGACTTATAGGTAATCTATACTGGAACCAAAAAGCAGAAATCCGAATTCAAAATGCAGGAACAACTGAGGATTTTGAAATAAAAAAAAGGCATCCGCCAGGGGTGTATCTTATCTCCGATGTTGTTCAACTTATATGTGGAAAGAGCTTTCATCGAGTCAATCTCCGACAGTCCCATGGGTATTAAAGTAAACGGAATTCCCATCAACAATATTCGATACGCGGATGATACCGTGATACTGGCAGATAGTGCAAATGACCTGCAAGCTCTACTAGATCAAGTAGTCAACTAGGTCAATCAAGAAAGCCAGAGATTGGGTTTGAAAATTAACATCCGTAAAACCAAATGTATGGCCATTAGCAGAAACGATGCCCCAAATGCCATAATATCCATAAACGGAGAAAAGATTGAACAAGTCACTCAATTTAAATACTTGGGATGCATGATCAACCAAAAAATGGGACCCAGATCAAGAAATAAAATGCAGAATCGAGCATGCTCGAACAACGTTTATAAAACTTAAAAAATTCTTAACAGACAAAAACCTTAATCTCAATCTCAGATATAGAATGGTAAAATGTTACGTCTGGCCCGTTCTCTTGTACGGAGTCGAGGCATGGACGTTGAAAACAGCAATAATAAATAAAATTGGGGCCTTCGAGATGTGGACCCTACGACGGATGCTGAGGGTATCGTTGGTTGAACATGTAACGAATGAGGATATACTGAGAAGAACTGGTTTGATAGACCGTAAACTTTTCGAAAACATCAAAAGAAGAAAAATTGGCTACCTTGGACATGTACTGCGCGGAGAACGCTATCACTTCCAGCGTCTTATCCTCCAGGGTAAAATAGAAGGAGGAAAAAGAGGAGTAGGTAGGAGAAAACTATCCTGGCTACGAAACATATGACAGTGGACAGGAATACAGGACTTCCAGACATTACAAAATGCTGCAATCAATATAATCATATGATGAGTGAAAGGATGGACGCCTACGCAGGAATCTGCATGGCACTTGAAGAAGAAGAAGAAGCTCTTGAAGAACAGGACAGTGCTAGACGCATCGAGTTTTCGAATTTTTTTTCTGATAGGAAACACTTTTTTTAAACCATCATTTTGTCTGATGAGTGTGCTTTTCGCAAGCAATCGTCATTTCAAGAGAATAATTTCAGATATTGGAGCCAGCAGAATTCGCATAGTATAATGAACAATAATTTTCAGCATAGATCCGGTGTGAATGTCGATTTAATCGAATCGCTGGATAATTAGACCAGCTTTTAATGAAGGAAACTTCAATCAGAGCAACCATAATGAAATTCTCATCTGTACATCACAATATTTCGTCGATGCTCCTCCTCTGGAAGAGCAAAGAAAAATATACTTCAAACAAGATGATGCTGCTAGATAGCCAGCACGCTCCCCAGATTCGATCCCTCCTGATTTTTGGCTCTGGAGTTACCTACAGGATCGAGTTTATTGCACTCCAACAGAAAATTTGGACATGTTGAAATAAATAATAAGAACTGCTTATCTAGACATTCCTGCATATGCCGTTCAGAATTCAACACGTACCATATTCAGAAGACACCAGTTTGAGGTTCACCAGCTTGAAGAACATATTCAACAATTTTTATGAAAAATGTTCAATATCAGTTAAGTTTTCTTATCGATGATTTCGGTCCATTGAAACAGTCTCCACTTTCTTTTCGAGTATGGTATACTTGCAGCGATCTGGTTTATCACGATACGAAAATCATTCTAGTTATAGTCGAAATGCTAGAGCAATATTTCTATTAGATTGAAAATAAGATTGCATCAAGGCTATATTCACTTAATTTTCGTCTTCCATACTTATTAATTCTCCGTGAAAAATACTAGAAACGAATCAATATTAAGAATTAGAGGATAGGTACTTAATCTGTCATAATTTCTCATAAATAATTGTGAATGATATCCATTAAAATTCTATGAAGATTGTTCGGTGATTTCAATGGTATTCCATCACAGAGCTTACTTCAAGTTTCATCAGAATGTTCTGTAACGTTTCAAGTGTTTATTTATCCAAATTTGAGATAATGTGAGCTATCTGGACTGAAATAATGATCGAAACCATTCAGAAAAATTTTTTCACCCATTCTACGAATTACTTCGATGAATTGGAAATGTCAATATCCTTCCAGAATTTTTCGATAATTTTTTAAGTGATACTCTTGGACATAAGGTATTGAAAATCAAATGAGTATTGGAAAAAATTGAAAATGTGAGGTTACCATTCAAAAGTCCAAGTGAAGGTCAAATTCAGGTATTTTCACAAGTGACAGACCAATGAAAATATTTCAGGCTTTTAGAAAATCATTCAACATGCAATTTGGTTTTTGTTTCATTGAAATCAATCAACAATTGTTTTTATTATTTATCAACGTATTAAGTCAACAAAACATGAAATCGACTTACTCTCATCAAAATCGGATGCATATATAGAAAATTCACAACAGCGATTAATTCGAGAGGCAATAGAAACACAAAATGAACAATTTCAACAAATGAGTTTCCTGGAAAATCATTCTCGAATAGGAGAAGCAAAACGCGAATTTATTCCGTCATTATACCTCTGGCGAACTCCTCATACAACCAAAGACCGCGTATAAATAGACAAGTCAGCGCATAAATATCTCATTGTGATCTCGAACGTACTTGTTTGTGAGCTTGTTTTTCTTGGTATCTGGTACTCGCAGTTCCATATGGTGTTTGAAGAAAAAGAGAATACTCATAGTATACTTTTGAGATAGTAGAATTAAATTTTCGATAAAATAATTTGCTTCAAAAACGATCTGGTGGTAAATCACTACAAATAACTCACCGTCGTTCTGTTACTTTCTCAAATATTTCACTTTCCTTTATCTATTAATTAGCCTACGAACATACAGAATGTTTTATGAAACCTAAATTTCATAGGTTGTTTCCCATCCTTCTGAGAGGATTATACTGGGTATGTAAAACCACATGGACTTTATTAGAACTTGAGAGATTTTTACCTTATCGACATCCCTAATCAGATAAATCAATCAATAAATTGAAGGAATTTCACTGAAATGTTCAATAAAGATCCCTAAACTTACCTTATTAATTGTTTTATTGCGTCAGCATTAGATATAACTCCGTTAAATTCAAGTTATTATTATAAGGGGATAACTTTCTCGACATTTTTGTATGTATCGAAATTTTTATCCCATGAAAATTTTAACTAGTGTCATTAAGATAAATAGTGTAATAAATTTTGAATAACCTCTCTTTTTCACAATTTTTATGGAGAACCATTCCAACAAGCATAGCAGGAAGACTCTGTTTAAGCAATTAGAGATAACAAGTATTTTTGGAAATAAATTTTTTGTTTTTCACTTTTTTTATGTTTTCTTACCATTTGTGCCGCTTTTGAAAGATCCATACCGTTAAGGTGCACTTTTCCTCTTCCTTTAGTGACAAGGGTGATGTTTCTGTGTTCTGCTGCCCGAAATATAAGATTTCCATCTTCAGCCACAATTTTTGGTCTAGATAAAATTGAGAATGTTAAAAAAATATTTTAACTGCAGTTCGAGAATACAAACTTATAAGAAGTATTAACTTATAACTAATATCGGATACTTTTAATAACCTCAGTTCCATGCATAACAGAGGATGCTTCTTCTAGTCTACACTTTAAGAAAATTAGTATTTTAGTATATTTGGTCTTCGAACTATACAGGTATTCTCAAATTTCCATTACTCATTCGCTTTCTTATTTTTTTTCTCGAAAATTTCAAGTTTTGGTATTTATCGAAAATAAATTTTGATAATATACAGAGGGTTCAATTAGGTTTTCTAAAATCCACCATCCCGTGCTGGGTTGCTAGACCTCTATCGGGTGCCTCCCCAGGTGGCGGATAGGGGAACGCCTCTCAGATATGAGTGGTATCGAGGAAATCAAATACTCGGGGCGGACCAAAACTAGCAACTGAGCTACGACAGCTGGTAGGCTCAGAACTGATCACAAGCAGAAAACGTGTGGATTGGAATAGTTGTGAATCAGACAACAAGCAGCGTGGTGAAAATCACTGTAGCGGTGCTTGCACAGCAGTGTAGAAGGCAAAGGAAGACCACTACACTAGTTTCACTTCCCAGGAAAACTCATGGAATGGCTGCGAATAAAACTAATGGCCCCATGTACGGGCGCCCCTTGAATGGGGCAGGGGTGCTAAAAATCTCCCGGACGGCCACTATGAAAGTTGGGAAAAACTTTCGAACTAGAATAGGAACCTGGAATATTAGGAGTATGTTCCAAGCCGGCAAAATTCACAACACAATTAAAGAAATGCAAAGATTAAATATTTCAATATTGGGAATTAGTGAAATGCGATGGCCAAATTCAGACAAGTGCACAAAAGACAACAATACTATATATTACTCAGCAGAAGATGGACCACAGCACAGAAACGGCGTAGCAATAATAGTTTCAGAAGAAGTTTATAAAGCAGTACAAAACGTTGTCACTTTTTCAACAGGAACTATGCTTTTACAAATCCGAGCTCATCCAGTGAACATCAACTTCATTCAAATATATGCACCAACATCAAATAGTGAAGATGAAGAGGTCGAACAATTATACACAGAAATAAATCAGCTACTAAAATTAATAAAGAGAAATGAAACGGTGATCGTAATGGGAGACTTTCAGGTGCAAGTGGGATCAGAGAAAGTAGACGATGTGGTAGGCAGTTATGGACTGGGGGAAAGAAACGAGAAGGGGATAGATTCGTCCAGTTCTGTCTAGAAGAAGACATGACAGTTGTGAACACTTACTTCAAACTCCCTAAAAGACGCTTATATACTTGGCAGTCGCCTGCAGACAATCAAGACAATATTATCCGTAACCAAATTGATTACATCACCATCAATAAAAGATATAAAAACTCAACTTCAAACCACAGTCTCCTTATTGCAGAATTACAAATTCAGTTCAAGAAACTAAATACTAAGGCAACAGAGAGAAAATTAGATTTCCTGGATAGCCTTAAAAACTTAGATCTGAAAGAAAGGGTTGCAGAACAAATGGAGCAAAAAATGGAAAACTTACTGAACACAAAAGAAAGTAACAAGGGTGTAAATGTAGAAGAACTTTGGGACAAATTTCAAACAACTGTAAAAGATGTCACAAGATCTGTTATACCAAAAGCCAGACCACAAAAGAAAAAATGTTGGATGACGGAAAAAATTCTTAACCTTATGGAAATAAGACGTGGATATAGAAATAAAAACGAGCGAAGATATAAAGAAATACAAACAACAATAATAAAAGAAATAAGAACAGCTAAAACTGCTTGGTATACGCAGGAATGTTTAGTAATTGAAGACTTAGAGAAGAATTATGATACTTTTCATATGCATAAGAAAGGAAAAGAAGCTGCTGGATTAAATAACAATAGAATCTATGGGAAACTCGTAGATGAGAACGGAGATCTGGTACTGGACATAGAACGGAAGCTGGAAACGTGGAAAACCTATATCGAAAAACTATTCAAAGACCAAAGATTAGAAACCCACGGAATAGTACATGCATCATTTGGACCTTGTATTATAATGGAAGAAGTAGAAAGAGCATTACGTACTGCTAAAAATGAAAAAGCAACCGGTCCAGACGAAATTCTAGTAGAAGTATTGAAGCTGTTAGAGAACAACGGAAAGAAAATATTACTTAAACTCTTCAACGTAATATACGAGACAGGAATCATTCCAAAAAATTGGCTTAACTCCACGTTTATTATGATACCCAAAAAAGTCAACTCTGTGCAATGCAAAGATTACCGCTCTATATGTTCAATGAGCCACGTTTTCAAAAATTTTTCTTAAAACAATACACCAAAGAATCCACCGAAAGATTGAAGCGCATATAGGCGATACTCAGTTTGGCTTCCGTAATGGACTGGGTACTAGAGAAGCCCTTTTCAGCCTGCAGGCTCTGATACAAAGGAGTAGAGACGTTAACTGTGATGTCCACTTGTGCTTCATCGATTTCGAGAAAGCATTTGATCGAGTACAACACAACAAAATGATCCAAATTTTAAAAGATACCGAAATTGATGAAAAAGACATGGAAATCATAGGATACTTATACTGGCAGCAGAAGGCAACAATAAGAATTGAAAACCAAACTACAGAAGACATAGAAATGACAGGGGAGTAAGGCAAGGATGCGTCCTATCACCACTAATCTTTAACTTGTATTCAGAGCGGATGTTTGCAGAGGCCCTAGGCGAGAGCGATGAAGGCATAACCATCAATGGAATAGTCATAAACAATTTCCGCTATGCAGATGACACTGTCTCTATGGCCAGTAATGCAGAGGGTCTCCAACAGCTCATGGACACCATTATGGATTCATGCGGACGTTACGGTTTAACTTTGAATATCAACAAACCCAAGTACATGATTATATCGAAACAGCCACAACCTAATGAAGTAATACAATTAAATAACACACAGTTGGATAAACTTGACAGGATGACATACCTGGGAAGTACGATCAATAGCAAGTGGGATCATTCAGTAGAAATAAAGCATCGTATTGAATGTGCACGAAATTCATTTATTCATTAATTTAGAAGAGTATTATGTAGCCACAATATCAATTTGCTTCTAAGTACTCGACTTCTACGATGCTACGTATTTTCAGTACTCCTATATGGTGTTGAATCTCGGACACTTACAGAAAGCTCCATTAAAAAGCTGGAGGCTTTCGAATTGTGAACCTACAGGAGGATGTTGAAGATCAGCTGGGTGGACTGAGTAAGAAACGATGAGGTTTTAAGAAGAATGAGAAAACAAACGGAAATAGTAAAAGCAATAAAAACAAAGAAACTAGAGTATTTTGGCCGTGTGGTAAAACACCCTGATAAATACTGCATTCTCCAACTTATAATGCAAGGAAAAATTGCCGGTAGACATAGTTTTGGAAGAAGGAGAACATCCTGGCTGAAAAATCTACGTGAATGGTTCAACATGACAACAACATCTCTATTTAGAACAGCAGTGAATAAAGTAATGATAGCCAGCATGATAGCCAACATTCGATAGTTGGGCAAGGCACTCTAAGAAGAAAAAAATCCACCATGATTCAAAGCTAGTTACGCGCTTTTCATAATACGTGAAACTTCCCAATGACTTCACGACATTCATTCATTGAATGACAGTAAATTTCTAAGCCAATATTCGAATAATGGCTCACATCAAATGCTCGAAAGCACCACCGTATTGTTACGTTATTTTGCTTCGAATGATCTCATCTTATTCTATTCTTCATATCTCCCTGCATACCCTCGGAATTTTAGAATTTACATTAAGATTTACCTACACTATAGATATATATTCTCCAATTTTAAAAACATTTACGATAAAATTATTCATCATTTATTCAATTATACTCTGTTCTTATGCTGCACAAAGAACTAAGGGATATTTTTAGCGTCTAATTCACATTCACAAAACTCTTCATTCACACATAAGAAAAAAAGTGTCTGAGTTATACATTTTTAATGAATAAAAGTATTTCAAAACTTTTAGGCAATGTATTACAAAAGTCATTGTTTGCTTTTCATTCATCATTTTCATAAAATTTCTTAGCGTCCGAAGGAATCAGATGTTACAATGATTTTATGCCATTTAGCTTAGGTTTTGAAATCGGTTTTCCATCAGGCCATAAAAGAATAGTAGGTTTGAAGCAAAGAAAAATATTTTATTATTTGCCTTTCCTCCATGTCTTCTGAGAATGTGGACTATTTGTACATTTTCTCCATGATACCTTACACTGGAACTAATTTTTAGGGGCTTTTTTTGTAAATATGTATTTCTTCAGTATTCATTCAATTAATTGACACGGCATTGATATCCTTTCTGTTTACTATGCTTTTTGAATTGTCTCGAACTCCAACAAATTCGTCTTCATCCATTGAGGATACTACTAGTTTGTTTCGTCTTCGCATTTTTTCATTACTTCAATATAATCTGTTGGTGTATAAAGACTTCTCTGAAATTTTGAAGCTGATTCAATATCTCCTAATTCCGAATCATTCGGCATTAAACTGTGACCAGACACTAGAAACCTCATAGTGATTTTTCTCAAATGATGAATTTCTTCCTTGATTGCCATGAGCAGCAATACTATTTTGACATTACGATTTTGTCCTCCGCATGTGTCCGACCAAAGAATGAGTTCTTTTACTTCGGAGCTCAAATTTTCTTTTAAATGCTTTCTTGTAACAGATCTGACCTGTTGTGCACTTTTTCCCGCATCTCCTTCAATCCAAACATAGCAAAACCCGTTTCCAGTTTTTCATGAATGCACTCCACAGTTGTATAACCATAGTTGATGTTTGTAAAATACTAAATTAGTTGGTATTCTAGGCAAAGGTAGCGTTTTCTCCAAATCAAAACTTAATACACAGAATCACATATTCTTACATCAAAATTGTCACATTTATTGCAGGTATCTTTTTTAGGTTTATTCCTTCCGTAAGTTAAACTCGCTAGAAAGTATTTTTTCATAATATAAAAACGAAGCCGGGTCATGGATATTTTCAGATTTAAATAAATCGTACATTACTACTAACGTTGTATCAGACGTAAGATAAACTGTCGTTTTTGTTTCTGCAGTAGTGAGAATGATACTTGGGAAATCGATTTATATGTGAAAAAATTTGTTTTTCCTCTTCAGAAATTTTCTTGGGCTTACTTTCAGTTCCTCTTTTATCCCGTATCATTATTTTGGTGCTAATTCTTTCAAATACCGATCAACTTTTGCTGGAAATATTCCTAAACATTTTACCGCGTACTAGTTTTCCTGCCAGTTGATAGAATCTTGAGTGTAATATCTTTGTTGAATTTTTCTTTCTCTTTCTCTTTATATCTATGACCTTTACTGACGAAGCTATAAAAAGACTTCAAGCTTGATAATTACGTAAATTCCAAAATTTAATTTTTCAAACTCATTTTGCCTTTTAATCACATTTACTTTTTTATGGAATAAACCTTTACACTGATAATCTTTAAATAAAAAGTTGCGGCTTTACCACCTTTAACTTATGTATTCTTCATTTGTTTAACACCGTAATTTTCGTGAATCCCTAGACTAATTTTTGATCGTCTTCTGCGGCCCTTCTTGGGTCTTCCTTTCGACCTACTTTCATGTATTGCCATATCTGGTTCGCCATTGATGTAGTCAATAATTTCATCTATAGCTTCACCTTCAACATTCACAACATTAATAATTGTGTTATTTTGAATATTGTCACGTGTAGCCCCTGCCATTCCATCATTATTTTGATTGGTGTTTCATTGCATATGACCATTATTGAAAAAGTAAATCTTAGTTAACTTAAGTTGTTGTTATATGCTGCCCTATCTGGCTCACTAGTAATAATAAATTATGTATGTTAATAATAATTTCTTCCGTAGCTCCACCCCAATCATTATTCACAATATTGATTGCGTAATTTTGACTATTGTCACTAGTTCCGGTCGTTTCTATTTTGTCTATTGGTGTTGCATTATCTATGACAATTGAAAAAGTTTTCGCATCAGTAATTGTAAGTTTGCTTAAGTTGTTGTCATATGTTGTTCTATCTGATTCGCCAGTAATCACCATTTCCGGGGTAGATTCACTTTCATCATTATTAACAACATCAATAATTGTTGTCATTTTCACTAATACCACTTTCAGTTCCGGCCGTTTCATTATTTTCTATTGGCGTTGCATTATCTATGATAATTGAAAAATTTTTCGTCAGTATTAGACAATATACTTGAGTTGTTTTCATCAGAATAACAATAATAAGAAACAAGTACTGTGTTTTGAGGAATTTTACTTAATAATTGCGATTCGTAACGCGTTTCACTACACCGTAGCTTCTTCAGACGAATGAATGTACAGAAAATAAGAATTAGAATATAAATATAAATGTTCTTGAGTAATTAAAAGCTTATTGGGTTGCTTCTTCTTAAGTGGTTATTTATGACAGGTATATTCAATAAAAATATATGTTCCGATATTCTAATATTAAAATTCTATGTGTTCTACCAATGTAGAAATTATCACAGGCATTGCAATTCAATCTATAAACACCTGATTTATTGTTTTTACCTGATTTGGTTTTATTATTTTTATATATTTGCCTAAATTATTATTAGTTTGGAAAGCTATGTTGAAATTATTGCTACTCAAGAATGATTTCAGTTTCTCACTTGTAATGCCAACGTAGGTTAAGGTGTTGAATTTTTGTTTCAATTTATCGACAGGGTAAACTTCATTCAATGCGATTCTACTTTCTTTTTATTTAAAATATTATTTATTAGTTTAGGATCGTAGCCATTATTTTTACTATTTGTTTAATCAAATTCAATTCTTTGTTGAAATTTTCTGGTGATAACGGGATGTTAATCAATCTATGAATAAAACTATTGAATGCTGACATTTTATGTTGATACGGATGACACGACGAGTTATGTATTGTAATATCTGTATGTGACGGCTTATGGTAAATTGCGAAAACATGTTTTCCATTTTCATTCGAAATTGTTAAGTCTAAGAAATTTATCGAATTATTGCTTTATTTATTTATATGATTTTCGAAAATTTTTAACTGTCTATCTGTTCCTGTGAAGCAAATAATGATATCGTCTACATAGCGATACCAGTATAAACAATATTTACTGAGTGGATGATTATGAATTAATTTCTCTAAATTATTCATGAATATTTCTGCTAACAAAGGACTTAACGGATTGCCCATAATCAAGCCGTCTTCAATTGTATAATATTTGTTATTGAAGTGGAAATAATTTTGATCTAAACAAATTTGTAATAATGAAAGAATATCTGATTTTATGATAGTATTGACATGATTCTTTTCTTATAATTCTTCAACTAAGTAATACGTATCTTTCGGAGGAATGTTGGGAAATAGATTCTTTCTTTCGATGTCAAAATTTTTTCGCAAATTTTTCTTTAAATTCAACAAGATCCACCAAGAAATAATATATGGGCGATATCAACCCAAATTATTGGGTTTATAATGATTCTAGAACATCTGTAGATCATAATCGGCATCACTTAGAAGACCGAACCTGGCCATCGGGGCTCTCTTGGTCAAACAGAGAGGGAATTGTTTTTGTTGAGTTTGAATAATTGGAAAGCAAGAACAAGGAAGTGATTATGTTTCAGCAGACTCACACTGCGACGGAAGAACATCTCCGCGAAAGAGGAATTATCGCAGGTTATGTACTTTTTGATTATCTCCTTAGTAGTTTTTTTTTTGGCCTTGCTTGCTATGTAAAATCTTTTCTTAGATTCAAGTGAGTTTAGAGATATTAGAGTCAGGTATGATTGTTGAAATATTTTTCTGCTGTTTTTCTTTTTCCATTGTTACAGATTTCCTGTCCCAAACCCCCTTCTTTAACACTTGTACACTTGTCTTCGTCCGGAAATCATGGAGTGCAAGATGAGAATGAGAGAATGAAGCTGCTAAGCAGAAAAATCTTTGGTACTCTTTATGTACACAATATGCCAGATATCACTATAACGGCAGAAGATATCTCGGGAACACTTAAGAGATCCAACAACTGGGCAGCACCCGGCCCGGACATACTTCACAATTTTTGGTGGAAGTATTTCAAAAGCACTCATAACACTATTCCAACGTGCCCTTGAAGACCCTACTAGTGTGAGTGCACAACTCATCCTCGGAGTAACACACTTGCTTCCAAAGAGTGGTGCCTCCCAGGACCCTAGGAATTAACGGCCTATAACATGCTTGCCTACTTTATATAAGCTGATGACGGCAATCCTGACAGTGCACATTAATAAGCACATTAAAGCGCATAACATTCTCGCCTATGAGCAGAATGGATGTCGAAGCGGAGCCAGAGGATGTAAAGAAATTTTAGTTACAGAAACTTATGTATCGCGTGGATTGACTATCGAAAATCTTTCGACTCCGTTCAACATTCATGGTTACTAAAGGTTATGGAGTTGTATGGGGTTCCTGGTTCGGTGGCGGGCTTGCTGAGATAACTAATGAGTACATGTCAAACCTCTCTTTGTCTAAGAATGCAAGGAGCAGAAATTTCTGCAGGTGAAATCAGGATAAAAAGGGGAATTTTTCAGGGGGACTCTCTAAGTCCACTCTGGTTCTGTCTAGCTTTGAACCCCCTGAGCTGCCTTCTTAACAACAGCACGGACAGCTACGTTTATGACACCACCAATTATACTTAGATGAGCTTAAACTATATACAGGTACAGTAGATCAAATGAAAAGGCAGCTGGAAACTGTGGCAGCCTTTAGCGAGGGTGTTCGCATGCAACTCGGAGTGGAAAAATGTGCGGCAGTTTGTGTCAGGAGAGGCAAGATGGTTGATATGGGGCCTGGAACTTAGATGAAGAAGTTAGAGGGATGCTGACAAAATATGGCATGCACCACCCTCATGCGTCTGTGAACCGACTCTACCTTAGAAGAGACCAGGGAGGCAGAGGAATATCAAACATAGAAAGCGCCCACGATAAAATTATCCTTAGCCTAAGAAAGCACTTCTCTGCAAGTAACACGTCGTTTCACAGATCCATCCGTGCATTCGATGATGTGACTCCTCTGAAACTTATGAGGGCCGAAGTAACACTAGGAAGCCGCACTCCTGAAGGTCCACTCCAATGAGTGGAAGGCGATGAAATTACATGGCCGCTATACCAGGGTCCTTGAGAGTGATAACGTTGACAGGCGTGAGTCGGTGAACTTTATTATGGCTGGATATTTACACCCGGAAGCTGAAGGCAGGCTGCTGGCCATACAAGATCTGGTTGTGCCAACAAGGGCCTATAACAAGCATATCGCTAAGCTTAGTACCCCTTCAGACCAATGTCGCCGCTGATCCAGGGGCCTGGAATCAATCCAGCATGTCACGTCCTCATGCCCGATCTTGGCCTCCAAGGATTACCTCAACAGGCACAACAGCATGGCCAAAATATACCACCAGGAGATAGCGTTGAAGCTCGGACTTCTGAATAACTGAGTACCGAATTACAACTATACGCCTGAAACTGTCCTTGAAGAAGAGCACAAAGTATACTGGGATAATACTATAATCTGTGATCAGCCCATAACGCACAATAGGCCGGATATCGTTGTATTCTATAAGCAAGAGTACTCTTGGATGTGACGATACCGGCTGATGATAATATACCGAGGACGTATTCGGAGAAGATCGATAAGTACAGAGATCTGGCCATTGAAATGAAGCAAATTCACGATCTGAGCACCACTGCAATTATGCCTATGATTATATCCGTCAACGGCCTCGTGGAAGGGCACCTATTGCAAAACACCCAAAGATTGGGTCTCGATAGAGCAGTTGTCACTGGATCGCAGCCAGAAGTTGTTCTCAGCACCACCAGAATTGTACGCGGTTTTCTCAACAATGAATGAGCCGCAAGATGTTAAGATGACTTCCTTGGCCACAAAGCCCGGTAGTCATTGGAGTTACCCGCAACTGTGGGTGAAAAAAAAAAAAAATATATATATATATATATATATATATATATATATATATATATATATATATATATATATATATATATATATATATATATATATATATATATATCCATATATAAATTTTTTTCACTTTAAGAGAAGTCACAAGATTTGTTTTGATCGAAGCCGGACCATGCGATAATCTCCTTAAGGTATCGTTAATCTTTGTTCAGATTTACTGATATTAACACTTGTTCATTACTTGTACTCGACGTTTGATTCGAAGACGCATCTTCAATTGTTATACTTATTGATGATTCCTTTACCACCTCGTTGTCAAAAGCATAATTATCCGTTTTTTCAAAAGCAGATTTTTCACCAGGTGACAGAGTTCAAATCCATTTAATTTTTTTTCAATGGGTTATATCAGAGCATGTGTTTGAAGTTCCTGGTCTTACAACACTGCCTTTAATTCCACTCGTAAGAAAACTGTCAATTTACGGATAAAGCTCCGCGAGGGAATTTGGTTAATTCAAAGGAAAAGGGAAGAAATCAATAAGCAGTCATTTTAGAAATGCGAGAAATTTCTGTATTCAAAAACAACACCAACAAAATATTGATGTCGCCTACAACCCACAATAGATTTCTATATAATATAGAAGAGATTCAAATGAAATGATTCTTTTAGAGGTTATTCGTATCTTTCATTAAAAACTCAATATTTCTTGTAAGCATATATAGAAAACTGAAAGAAATGTATGTAGTGTCATCAACTAGCGGCCAGAAGTGTAAGTATAATAATCTATCGATTAAGATTTACTACATGTGATGAGTCGAGGGACTCCCTCGAAACTCGTATATACGAGGATGGATTGATAAGTTTCCGGCCTGATCAAGAAAAACAACGTTTTTAAGAACTTTTTTTTGTTATTTCTAAACAAAATCTCCTTTAAGGACGATACATTTCTCATAGCGGTGTTCTAGTCTAGTAATGTCATCTGTATAGGCTGATTCGTCAAGTTCTTTAAAATACCCATTCACTTCTTCATTGCCCGCAAATCCCTCACCGCCAAACCATGTTTTGAGGTTAGGAAACAGATAATAGTCACTCGGGGTAGGTCTGGAGAGTACTGAGGGTGCGGCATCGATTCGAACTTCAGATCATAAATTTTAGCCATAGCAACGTGCGGAGAATTCGCTGGTGCGTTATCGTGGTGAAACAAAATTTTTTTCTTCGCGAAATGAGGTCATTTAATTTTCATCTTCGTGGCTTAAACGTTGCAATAAGTTTGCGTAGTATTGACCAGTGATAGTTTTACCCTTTTCAAGGTAATCAATGTATATAATAACTCTTGCATCCCAAAAAACAGTAACCATAACCTTGTTTGCCGATGAAATTGTTTTTGCCTTCTTTGAAGTTGGTTCCCCTGTTCCAATCCAGTGTTTCCACTGTTGTTTGGTTTCAGAAGTGTAGTCGTGGACCCAAGTTTCGTCAACAGTAACGAATCGACGCAAGAATTCGCTTGGATTATGCTTATACAACGCCAAATTGTCCGTAGAAATGGTTTTTCGAATCAATTCTTACTAAACGCGGCACCATTCTTGCACAGAGCTTTTCCATATGCAAATGTTGGTGCAAAATATTTTGCACACGTTCATATGACATCTTACAGGTCTCAGCTATCTCACGCACTTTTAATCTGAGGTCTTCCAGCACTATTTTATGAATTTTTTCGATCATATCTGGAGTTGTGATATCAAAGGGGCGTCCTGAGCGTGGCTCATCAAAGGTGCTCACACGACCCGTTTTAAACTCGAAAACCCACTGCTTAACGGTTGAATATGATGGGGAAGATGTCCCCAGTGTGGAATCAATCTCTTCTTTAATTTCCTTCGGCGTTAACCCCTTCAAATAAAAGTATTTGATGACAGCACGCTTTTCCACTTTTTCCATTTTCACAAACAACACAGAGGGTCTTGTTCAGCGTGCTCTCAAACTTAAACTAAAATGGTGATCGGACTGAAACTATACCTACAAGCTATCTAAGGATGGTACTGTAGAAAGCCACCTCCGAAGTAGGCCTAGTGGCGCCATCTCTTGGTCAGGCCGGAGAGTTATCAATCCAGCCTCGTAAGATACAATATATGATTATATTAAAAAAAAGAGTGAAATATATATAAATGAAAATTATCTTGGTACCAAACAGTGAACTATCTGATGAAGTGGAAATATAGTTTCGCTCATTTTTATTCTTTCTTACTTAAGTTTCAATCTAGGTATTTCTTTCATTTGCAGTTCAATTCAGTTCTTTCTGATTTCACGGGAGTTTATTTCAGTTGTTTCATAAAAAATTATTTATGTTGTTTTTGTGATGCCATAGCTGTGTTTTATTTGAAAATATATATTTCACTATCACTCTCGTTCTTGTTCTGTATTTGTGTTTCCTTCAACAATTCTTTTCAGATTCTTACGTTGAATTTTATTTAAATATTTCCTGATCAAATATTCAGTATAGTATAAACCTTTATTCTGGCTCCTATTGAAGCTGAGTGTTTTATTGCAATTTTGTTCTGATACAAGCTTTCGAGTTTAGCAATTCAATAAGCTTGAATTTTGTGGAAAAAGAAGCTTTAGTTGACTTGACTTTCAGAAACGAAAGCTTGACTTCATTTCAAGTCAAGCCATGAATCCCTCCTTACTTGGCTATAAGTTCCTGAGGGGTTAGGGATACAGATCCACAAACTACGTAATGGATCAGTGTCAAATCATGGCAACCTGCCATGTGTTGATTATACCACCGAAATAACAGTACACCAAATTTATAAGAATTAAAAAATTAGAAAATGAGCTGATAGTCTTCAAACGTCCTAAGAGATATTTATAGATTTAAGCTAAAAACCATATCGACGACATCCGTTCTCACACTGAAGAGATCGGTTCATTCGTTTGGCAGCCACGATGCAACAACCATATACACATATACACCTTCGGGATTGAAAAACCTTAACATCGTCAAACAGATTACAATAAACAACGGTTATAACAAAAACCTACTGGATCATATTTTGAATTAAAACAGTAGAAATTAGTAGTTCAACAAGCATATCCACTCAAATTGAATAAATAAAAAGAACGAAAGTATGGCTTCTTTCAAAATGGAAAGAGAAATTTTGGGGAAATTTCTCGCAAACCTAAACATCAAATTATCCTTAGTATCTAAATCAGTTTAGGAAGGCATATTAAAAATTGAAAATCGAAAACCGAAAAAGAAAACTGATCAGGTGTATACAGGTTAAATAAGGCAGATTGTGATAAATTTAATATTGGACGATGCCAAAAGATCACAACATAAAAGAAGTTGTGATAATCATAAACAGATTCCAATTTCCCAAATGATTTATTAGAAACAACTAGATCATGCAACCACGATTTTGTAGTGTTACATTCCAAGAACAGAGGTTTCAAATTAATTTACCTAGAAGCATTGGATATCAGCTGTAATAAAAACTCCACCAATATTTTAACGGTCAGTTAGACTTTCATTCACCTTTAGTAAACTTATTTCGTCAAGAGCCCAAAAGTCCTCAAATGGATTTTTCATATTAGGGTCTCAACTTTACCATAGATATATATTTCTCCGTAATACTTGCACTTGCATAAGGCACAGTGTTACCGAAACGCTTTGCTCGATTCAATAAATAAGTAGGATTCTAAATCACTTGATTTATTTTTTGTTCAATCAAGTACATACTAAATGACGCCGAATTATCTCTTTTTATAATTCTTGCTGATAGTAAAATCGATATTTAATATTTACTACACAAAACCAAACATCTTTATTCGTTTCGTTTAACAAGTACAAAAAATTTAGAATCCACACCAAAAAGCGTATAAAAAACTTACTGTGGTCCAAAAATATTCAAACTAATTGCACAACAAATGTTCAGTATGAACCACACAAAAGAATATGGAACAGCCATTCTTTTATTAGCACCACATTTTCACTTACATTCATTAATTGATACTACGCTAATGTGTAATATTGTTAGAGACTCCAGCATTAACATTTTCGAAAAGGGGCGTTCAACCAGTCCTATTATATTTCATTCCGAGTAGTTGTCTTTGTGGGCGGCTTATTTTCCATATTGCATCCAAATATATTGATTAACTCATGAAAAAGATTTTGATAAAAAATTTCGTCGAGATTCATTTTCTTTTTTAGAGAACTTGCACTCTTCTCAACTTTCGATTCGATCGATGATTAAAATAGAATAAAATCTTTACCCTAATATCAAACAAGTTTCTTATTTTCTTATTTAATTCGAAGGATGAAATAGTTAAACTTAAATGCTTGGCTATAATACTATTTTCTTTAAGGATGGAGAAACCCTTGCAATTCGGCCCACGTTTGGAATATTTATAAACTTCTATGTAATCTATCCACCACCCGGTAATTAATGAAATTACCAGACAATAACTATATATATATATATATATATATATATATATATATATATATATATATATATATATATATATATATATATATATATATATATATATATATATATATATAGATATGCAACTCTGATGAGCTCCTAATAAGGACGAAACTGTAGTCGGCGGATTTGGGAACTATCTCTTGTCAGGAAGTATTATTCATTGTTCTACTGATTTTTGAATAATTCTTCTTGTCTCAAGTTTACATATGTAGTCTCCTCGCGAAGTTTATCGCGGAAGATATTTGTCTCATCAAGTATTTACCGACAGGAGGTTATCCCGGAAACAGCGGGATTATTTCGCTCGTTTTGTACCGTTGATATGATTCACGGACCGGCGAAAAATGTTTCCCAAGTGTTGGAATTTTTAACGTTATCACATCTGTTTTTTATTGTTCGTATCTTTCATGAAGTCCGGTAGCGGGTTCACCGTCTCGATCCATAGAGAGCGACTCTCGTACGTATGTACGAGATGCGTACTTTCTGGAATCGATAGGGTACCCCGATGTAGCTTGTTAGGATGCTGAGGAGAGATATGCGACACTGATTACCTGCAGTCTGCCGCTTCGTTTCTCGGCATCCTGCTTAGTTCCACTATTGTGAATCTTGGGGGCTGCGTGCATGGCGGGCAGATTTGGGACTAGCGCTTGTCAGGAAGAATTATTCATTGATCTACTGATTTTTGAATAACTCGATATTTTGAATATTAACCTTACCTCAGGGATTTTGAAAATTTCGAAGGATTGTTAGAATTGATCCTTTTTGAGATATTTCAGTTCAAAAAAGAAATGAATTAAGGTTTATTTTAAGAAGCAAACAAATAAAATAAAATAAGAGACTCTTTCCGCATGTAGTGAAAATATTGAAAATTGTTTTCCCGCGGAGTAGGTGTATTTTTCCTGATCTCCTCTTGCCCTGATGCAAACCTGAATCCGTCTAGGTATGCTTTGGTTTAGGTTTTCGACCTCCTCTGAGGTGATATTCTGCCACTCTTCTGTGAAGGCTTGGATGAGCTGTTGTGTAGTTCTTGGATTATCCTGGAGCGATCTAATTTTTCTTTTGAGATTATCCCTTAAATGTTTAATAGGATTTAGGTCTGGAGAGCAAGCTGGCCTGTCCGAAATAGCCATTCCCTCTGTTTCTAGATAATGTCGCGCGATGTTTGTTTGTTTTTCCTTTAACGTACTCTATTTCTGCCTTTCGGCTATTGACACGCCGGGGTATTCTGTCACCCCACTGTCAGGGAAGGGATCTTTAATATCCAACACATCTCTGTTAGACAGGACTGATAGCTTTACATCTCCTCCGAAAGATGAACACTTCAGCGATTCTCAGAATCCGAAAAATCGCACCGACTTTGTGGGGATTGAACCCAGGTAACTCTGCGCAGGGAACAAGTATCATATCCCCTACGCCACCGAGCCGGCGTGGCGCGATGTCGCTGGTATGCGGAGGAGCATAATCTTGCATAAAGTGAAATTTTCACCGTGGGCACCTCGCCAGAGTCTCACTATGGGCTCCAGCACTAGGTCCACGTAATTTTTTGCCGTTACACTCGCAGGAAACGAAATCAAATCTGTTTTGAAGCATATTGCTTCTCAGCAATAAAAGCAAAGAAACTATTCCCAACCGAAATGTACTGACCCCATTCAAAACAATGATTCTCTTGAAAGAAGCGATTCTCCTCTTCTTTGATCTCAAATATCACCTAAGCTATGAGTCGTACAAGAAAAACACAATAATACTTTTTTCCAAAATAAACGAAATATCCGAAAATAAGATCAAATTTGTGAAAAAGGCAGGGGCGTAGCAGTTAAACCGAAAAAATTGGTCGTTAAACAGCGTGTTACGACATTGGCTTATTTTTCATGACCTCCAGTGTCAAATGATAACCCAATTATTATTAGCCGATGTGCCAAATTTCAGTTTTTTGCTATGTGCAGAGGGGTCGAATAATTGCTCTCGTTGAAGAAGGGGTGACACAGAGGGATATAGCTGCCACAATGGGGTATCACAGGGGGTGATTTAAAAACCTACGCCCGATACGTGGAGCTACAATCCCTGCAAAATAGGCCTAGAAGAAGTCGTAGGAAGATCACTTCTGAAGAACAAAACCGCTTTTTGTGCCAAATTGCAAGAGATCCTAGTGCGTCGTACCCTATATTCCAATTGCAATTTCTAGAAGCAACAGGCATCAGTGTATCAGTCGAAACTCAATAACCTTATTAAAAATAAACCAAACATTAAAGAAATTAACACCAACTTGTCAAATCTTCAATTTTTCAAAAGATTCATAAATTTAACCAAAACAAATTCTACCATTAATGAAACGGCGTTATTGGAGAAAGGATTCAAAGACAATATTTATCGTAAACATCATACATCAAATTTTGAACAATTAGCAACAGATACTGAAATTTGCCTGAGAAATATTGAAAATAATAGCCCCCTGAAACAACAAACTGCGTCCGTCATTAAGAAAGAATACTTAAAAAAGCTTAATAGACCAATTAGAGATCACATATTAATCAAAAATATAAAAGTTAAATCAACATCGAATGACATTATTTTCACAAAAGCAGATAAAGGCAATACAGTTATAGTGATAAATAAACAAGATTATATTTCAATACATTAGATTTATTCAGTTATATCCGAGATCCAACTAATAAATTCAATAAGGAAGTGAAGACAGTCATTGAGAATTCAAAATACATCATTACAGATAGCGAAGAATTTAAGCTTATATTACCGAATCCTTTACCACCTCAACTTTATTCCTTAGTTAAATTGCACAAAAATGGTTATCCAATAAGACCAGTGGTATCATTCACACATGCCCCAGCATTCAAGATTTCCAAATTTTTAATACACATTCTGGAAAAATTTTGTAATTTTGAACCTTCTTTTTCAATTCGTAATTCAAATGATTTGATAAGAAAAATAGAAAATATTGTCATTCCAAGTAATGCAAAATTAGTCTCTTTTGATATCAAGAATTTGTTTCCAAGTATTCCACCGAAAGATCCGTATAATATAATCAATAATTTGTTGACACAAAATATGACGAATCCACGAATTTAATACGACATTATGGCTTCATTAGATGTTTGCATATCTCAAAATTATTTTTTATTTAACGATTGTTTTTATAAAAGTGATGAGGGACTTATAATGGGAAACCCCTTAAGCCCTCTTTCAGCAGAAATCTTCATGGATAACATAGAAAAAACTATTCATAAACACCCCCTTAGTAAACATTTCCTATATTGGTATCGATATGTCGATGACATTATTGTGTGTTTCACAGGAACAAACAGACAGTTCACTGTATTCGAAAATATCACCAACAACCTGCACCCAAAAATAAAATTCACTTCTGAAATAGAACAGAACAATTCGATCAATTTCCTAGACCTAACAATAACAAGATCAAATAATAACCACCAGTTTTCAATTTTTCATAAGCCTTCTCATACAGATATCACAATTCATTATACATCGGCACATCCTTACCAACATAAAGTTGCAGCATTTAATAGCTATATACATAGACTCTTGAGCACACCGATGTCTAATGATAATTATTTCAGATCACAATAAATAATGGTTATGATGCAAATTTAGTTAGCAGCATATTATATAAGAAAAACAAAAATTAGCTTTACAACATGTATATCCAATCGGTGAACACCAAGACAAGAAATTCAATAGTTGAACTTATATAGGCAATATTAGCAATAATGTGAAATACCTTCTTAAAAATTCAAATTTAAATATAGCGTTCAAAACATCAACAAATTTAGGTTCATTTATCAGTAATGATATGCAAAAACCGATTCAAAATATTCAAATCATCTTAGGAAAGTAATCACTCTTTCAATTCAAATTTAAAATCCTACATTCTGAGAATAGAGGTTAAAAACTCAACCTTCTGGAAGTACTTGAAATTAACAGATTTAGGTATTCACCGGAAATTCTTAAAGATCAGGTAGACATAAATAACTCACCCTTATTGAATTTATGTCCCAAACACTAGTTCAAATACGGATAGCTCCGAGTGGATTGCCTTTTTAGTATATATAAGTATTTGTTAGTAAGATATATTTGTAATATTCATTCGCTCTTGACAAAGATACTGTGTATGGAAACGCGTCGAGCATTTAATAGTATATTTCAGTAGAAATCATCGTTTACTTGTATTTGTATAGTAAGCAGTCACTGTGTATGAGCAATGTTGAAAACTTGTGGGATAGTTTTTAAAGTTTTTCGATTTTTGTTTGCCATTCTTTAAATTATTTTCAATTAAATCGAACATGGAATACATTGCTATGTTAGGTTTTGAATAAAGTGTAAATACATTCAACATATTAGCAGAAGAGGAATACCTAGAAGCCATTAGTCTAAAATAAGAATGAAAACAACATTTTTAAATATGTATATTTCTAATCAGATTTTGGTACATAATTCTTCGTCTATATATAAATAATTTTATAACTAGATACTCTGACCACACACTTCGAATATAGATAGAAAATTTCAACAACAAAAATAATAAAATTGCAATAAAATGATAAGGGACTAATTACGCATTTCAAAAATAATTCAGGTGTAACAAATCACAATAACAAAAAATATAATATTCTTGAAATGAGTGAGGATGGAGACTAAACATGTGAACCATGATTAATGAGCATGCAGAATATATTTCACAGTCTTTCTTTGTGCTAAAAAACATCACAAGGGATAACAAAACTTAGTGGGGAATTAAATCATGCATAGCATATTTGACTGTCCATTTTCGTGCTTGTTCTTCAAAAGCTTTTCTATTAGTTATATACAATTTACATATTTCTGGCTCCATACACACCTGCAAAAGAAACAGGTTTTATTATCATAATTCCTTTATATTAATGAGGGCAGTTCAACCAATTTACAACTCCTTCCTCTATAACCATAGACTCCTTGAATTCTCCACTTTTGAGAATGTTCTTTTTGGCAACAAATTTCATAATTGAAGATTAATTTAAATAACTATTTCAAGAATAATATTCAATTTATCATATCATTAATTTTTGTTTCTCAATGGTAGGTGTTCTTCATTTGTTGGAGTCAATTTTTCTTCTTTTCAGGTATTTCGGTTTGTAATGTAAGATTCATCTAGTATTTAAACAAATTTGTATACAATTCCAGTTTGTAAACCGTGGGCACCTTATGGGAATTTCATTTTCCTGTCCAAATATAAATAAATGAATAAATCAATTCTCTATTTAAATTAACATGTATGTTGACTCTTGAGGCGAAAGATTTTTTATAAACAGGTTGTCACAACCTAGAAAGTTGAGGAAGTAGTTTAGGAAAGTCAGTCAAACTAAAAAGTCAGGGAAAAATTAATATTTCAGTTTTACAAAATTTCCCATTGATTAAAAAATGCAAAATATATTTTACTCACTAGTATAACCCTTAATTCAGTATACTCAAAAGTAAATCTTTGATCCCTTCTGTATGAAGCTGACGAAGAAGATTTCAATTGTTGAAAGAGGAAAACAAAAGAAGAAAATATTGTGGAACACAAAATGGACAAAGAACTGATGGTATTGGAAATGTTGAAAAAAGATAGTGAAGAAAAGGAATAGATAATTATTATACTTTTTGTCCTCGTTCTTGCTCTAGTACTTACTAAAGCTAAACTATCATTTGTTTTTTCTCCATTCCATACTCCAAAAGGTGAAAGGATCCCTTATATGATCAACATCGATGTTCGTTTGTCAGCCGGTCACGACTCTTTTATTAGGAACACGTGTGGGTATAGCAATCGAAAAATACGACCACTTATATTGCGTTTGCGACATATTTTACACTCTCAAAAAATCAAAATCTGTTAGGTACTTCACGTTGACATAGAAACATGAAATTTGGGCGGGAAGCAATGTTTCATAGCACAATTAGAGGAAAAAACTTTGTGAACTATAAACGTTAGTTATATCACGATTTTTTTTCGCGATATTGAACTTATTCACCTTTTCTCAGAAACGCGTGAAAATATAGAGTAGAGAGTGATAGCCAAATACTCAGATACACAATTCCTAGGAGCTATCAAAAAAATTAAACCTTTCAGAAGCACAAGCAGCAAAATATTGCAATTTATGTAGCATTTTGCTGTATATTTTGACACTCAAGGGAATCAAAACACAAAGGGTGCATTCCCTTGAAATAAAAACATGAAATTCGGCGAAAAGCAATGTCTTTTAGCACATATACAGGAAAAAAGTTATAGTGAACCCTCAAAGCGCGAGTCCTACTCGCATTTGGCAAATTTTTTAAACGGTTAACTGTTTCTCGTTGGATATTTCTTTCATATTCATAAATATGACTGTAACTTTCATATTTTTTTGTTATTTGCATAGTTCCTCTAAATGTTAAATTTTCTTTCAGAAATAATGAGCTTAAACTAGAACGATGCGAGATTAGTAACATTATATTTCATAATGTATCGTATAACTCATCTTTCTTCAAAATATTGTTAGCCATGGAAATTTGGCAAAATGTTAAGGGAAAGTCACGAATATACATACGTTGTCAAAAATGTTCATATAATTTGTTACCCTTGTTAAGGGGGTCTTCTACCGTCACGGTTTCAAAATATCGATTTTTTTATATAATCCTGAAGTAGCGATACTAGGAATACGCCATTGAAAGTATTTCGTGGAAAAAGGGTTCCTTCATAGGTATTGGGTTCTAGCGACACACGCACACGCGGCATGCTACGGAACCGTCCGTTTTTCAGATAATAAGTTCTTATCGGGAGCAGGTGACGGCCAATCGTAAACATATTTGGTATGTGTGTGAATATGTGTGTATCTGTTGGTTCTTTTCGTGTAAAATTTAGGGACAAGCTCAGTTCTATCAATCGAATCCTGAGTAGAAAGCATCTCGATCGTTGGAAACGTTGAAAATCGCTGTTTCGGCGCTTTTTCCATTCAAAATGGATTGAAAAAGAAGGGGAAGTAAGGGCTATTCTCGTGCCACCGGTCGTTGTAAAAAAAGCAAGAAGAATTGTCCTCATTTGGCGAGGGTGAGACGGAAACTGAGTGGCAAAGGGTCGTTTGGAGCTACAATAAATCCTGCCTTCAGTTACTGCATAATTGATGTCATCACTGTCTTCGCTGCTATTTCTGGGGACGTGGTTTGTAAAAAGTGCAATGGGAAAGTTGCAGTTATTCTTAAAAATAACAATCGTGGGGGCGGACTTCCAAGTGATTATTCGGTGCGATAATTGTAAAGAAAGAAAATAACAACTTCCCCAGCAATTGAATGCGCTTGAGAAGTAAACCGTCGACTGACATTCGTATTCCGTTTGCTTGGTATCGGACATGAAGGTGTAAATAAATTTCTTGGACTTATGGACATTAGTACCGGTATTGCGAACAATACTATTACGCATGCCAGAAAAACATTGAGACCGCCGCATCTGCTATTTATGACGCCATGTCGAGAATGAAGAAAAAGAACTAAATGCAATGCATGGGAATGAGACTGTACGAGAGCCGGCTCGGTGGCGTGTGGGATATGATGCTCGTCTCCTACGCAGAGTTACCTGGGTTCAATCCCCACAAAGTCGGTGCGATTTTTCGGATTCTGGGAATCGCTTGAGTGTCCATCTTTCGGAGGAGATGTAAAGCTGTCGGTCCTGTCTAACAGAGATGTGTTGGACATTAAAGATCCCTTCCCTCGACACGAGAGGGGTTCGGCAAAATTCCCGGGTTAGTGAGGTGACAGAATTCCCCGGCGTGTCATTAGCCGAAAGGCAGAAATAGAGCACGTTAAAGGAAAAGCAAACAAACAAACAAACGAGACTATACGAGACGGCTCGATGAAAAAAAGGGGCTTTACTCCTCTGTTTGGCGTTGCAACACTTATCGGGAATCTTCGCGGGAAAGTGCTCAATACTGAATTAAAATATAACTTTTGCCAATTATGCAGCTCTCAAAAATCTTTGCGAGAGGAAAAGAAGAATATGAAGAATGGTACGAAAAACACAAAGAAAACTGTTCTGTAAATCTATTATTATAACCTAATGGTTTGAAAATTTTACACTAAACAACATACTTTAATGGTAATACAATTGATATATCAACTGTGTACAGACCACACTGTGTTGCCACTCAGCCATTCAGTGAAGAGATAGATCGGTATTTATCTCATATAAGCAGTGATATTAGCATATTTGTTGGGATATTAATATAGATATCTTACCAAACTAGGAAAACAATAGTGATGAGTATCTGAATGAACATGTCTGGATCACATTTATGTTAAGTCTCAAATCTTCAGAGTCATTCTTTGTGTCTGTTGTATATGAATTAGACATAACAGATCATTTTCGGTTATCCTCAAATTGAAGAATTTTTATTCAAGGAACAATATTCAATGTTCCGTAGAATATTAAATACCCCTCCTTGAAAGAGTTTACCGATCATAATCTCCTTCAGCTCCTTCAAGGAGGTATACTTAACATTCTACGGAAGGTTGAATATTGTACCTTGAATAAAAATTCTTCAATGTGTCTACACATTGCGACAATCTCGCAAGCAGTAATTTTCAGAGATTTCATTGTAAAGTTCTCTCCCAATGTAGAGTTTAACATTCCAAGTTAAGATACGATGAGAAATCGGATCATAAAATTCATTAATTATGAAGGCTTAAATAGCCATTTGCAGGGTTACGATTGGAGTGAAGTGTATAAAGCTAAAAGCGTCTCTGAAGCTACGGAACTTTTCACTCGTACCACCTCAAATCTTATCGAATGGAATACGAAAGAGTAGAAAATTAAAAAAACGGATGGGAAGAGAAAAGATTGGATAACTAAAGAAATAATAAAATCGGTGAATTACAAAAATGATCTATACCATCAACTTCTAAGGAATCCGACAAACAGGCAGATTTCTGAAAACTATAAAAGATATAAAAACTAAATAGACTTACTTATAAAAGCGGCCAATAGTAATTATTACAAAAAGCAATCAGACGCATGTACAGGAAATGCCAAAAAGCTATGGAATATTATCAACAATAACAAAAGGAGAAAACTAATGTCAGTGTTCTGAGACTTGACTTGGGGGAGGTTGTCATTAGTGGTTCTAAAATTTCGGAGTCATTCAATAAATTTTTCTCTGAAATAGGTTGGCCACCAATATAAAAAGTAAAAATAAGAAAATTGAGTATAATACCATCTATAATCCGTTATCTATATTTTTGGAGCCAATTACTGAAGCTGAGACTCTTGAAACAATTCGAAGATTGAAGCCTGGAAAATCTGGTGGTTTGTATTGTTGAGGTACAGATGTCTTGAGGAATACTATGTATAAGATAGTGCACCCAATAACCTTTCTTGTAACTATGTCCATGAAGACTGCGGTTTTTCTTGATTCCCTGAAGACGGCGCTGGTTTTACCAAGATTGAAATCGGGAAGCAAAGTACGTGTTTCCAACTACAGACCTTTGCTTTCTAACATTTCTAATATATTAGAAAAAGCTGTTCGTTCTAGAGCTGTCACATTCCTTGAGAGTTGCAAAATGTTATCGCCTCAACAATTTAGTTTCCGCAAAGGTAGATCAACAGAAGATGCGTTGACGTATTTGATATCGAAGATATATGAACGCCAAGACTTATCAAAACCTTGCCTAGCTATTTTTGTAGATCTTGCAAAGGTCTTCGAGGTGTTGGAAAATGCTGGTATTCGCGTTCATGCCCTAACCTGACTTAGGAGCCATCTCAGCAGGAGAATTAAGTGTGTTAAAATAGGAAAAAATGTTGAGTACTAAAGTACAGGTGCTCTATCTTGTTCCGCAGGGGACTGTTCTGGGTCCTTTATTGTTCCTAGTATATTTAAATGCGTTTTTCTCTCCCTACAAGGGGTGACCTTATCAGTTTCGCAGATGATACTATGGTATTTTATAAGGGTGACTCTTAGGCCGTCCTAAGGGAATTAGTCGAAGGGACTTCCACCTTATTGTGGATTTTTTCGATAGCAGGCTTATGACGATAAACACTGATACGACTGAGTTCATAGCGTTTTCTAATCATGCAGCTCACCTTCCTGGTTGTTATTCTCTCTATGATAGGGATGGCACTAACTCGTTCTCAATAAGACCAGCTGATAGAGTAAAGTGCCTGGGTGTCTACATTGATAGAGACTTAAGGGGGAACTCATATGGCTTGTATAACTGAGAGACTAAGAAATTTGGTTTCTAAATTCAGGAGACTCTCTACTTTCCGTTCTTCAAACATATTGAAAAAAGTATATTGTGCGTTGGTTTTACCTCACTTGACCTATGGTATTCTATCATGGGGTGGAGTTACTAATTATAATATTAAAAAGTTAGAAATTGCGCAAAAGTGGCTACTGAGAATTATTTGGAAAAAACCTCATCGTTATCCTTACAACGATCTTTTCAGAGTATCGGAGTTACTCGACATTAGGCAACTATTTTTCAAATCTCTGGCTGTGAATAAGAAACGCAGTCGAAATGAAGCGATGTATAATAACCGTGCGTACAACACAAGGTGTAGAGGTAATTTAGTTAAATGGTTCCGAATACAAAACGATTGGGCAGAGATGCCACAATTTTCTTGCCCCCAAAGTCTTCAACCACTTACCACAAAATATGAAAACCTCTAGGACTCCAGGCAATTTTCCGCGACAACTTGAAGCATGGTTTTTAGAACAACCTCGATCATTGGTACACCAAGTTATTGATATGAAAAACTCGTATTTTCATGCATAGAGCGGTATATATGCCTATTGGATCGGATACTCACCATATTTGTTTTAAGAATTTAACATTCTACTGCAGCTTCATTTATTTATTTGTTTAAAAACTATTATAGTTTGTTAGTATGCTATTATACTTTTGAAATTTTTTCATTCAAAACCCTTCTCGTACAAGTTATCACTACATTAGTAGTTATACCTTCGAGGTTTCGCTAGTTTATTCGACCTATCATTTTTGCTTCATCTTTCATTTGAACTTTACAATGTAATAATCCGATTTTTATAAAACGTGTATGCGTGTATGTAAAATTAGGTCAATTTCAAGAATAAACTCATTATTATTATTAGTTATTATAATCACGCAGGAAGCGCAGAAAAGATGGAGATCAACGCCATTACGGAAATGTTTCCGAGGTCATTTTCAAAGCACGGTGCCAAATACGTTCAATATGTTGGTGACGAAGACAGTAGCCCTTCAAAGGAATCATCGATACCCAACCTTATGGAGACGGGATGATTGTACGAAAAAAAGAATGTGTGGGACACGTCGAGAAACGAATGGGGACACGTCTCAGGAAACTCAAAAAAGATAATAAAAATATTGGCGGTAAGGGAAGAGAGAAGCGCGCTGACAAACTCATTGGAGAGCCGACGAAATTTTATGGACTAGCGATTGGAGGAAATTCAAATTCGATTGAGGACATGAAAAATGCGATTTTGGCTTCCTGGAACATTGCGTGTCATCGAAGGAGAATTCCCAGCACTCAAAATGTTCTCGTGGAGAAAAGAGTTGATGCAAGTGGCGTCAGGCCGAGGCTTGGGACTTTAACCAGTTTTGAGCACGAAAGAGTGGGTCCATTGATCCCAAGATCGTGGAGTTGATAAAGCCTCTATGAAAATCTATCTTCTGATCATCTATTGAAAAGATGCTTAGGTGCGTATACTCAGAACAACAACGAGTCCTTGAATTGCTGCATTTGGATTTTGACTCCGAAACATTTGCACTCGGGCAAGCAGGTTGTTCAAATTGCGAGCTATCTTTCAGTTATCATCTTCAATAAAGGATTTTCACCAATTTTGTAAGTCATGAAAGTAATGGGGATAACTTTGGGACCTAAAGCGCCGATGTACGCGGCTCATCTCGACAAGGATCGCATCGACCGCTTCGAGAATAAGTTCAGTGAAGCGACATAAATGGCGCGAATTCTATAACGAGAAGAGAATATCGCCAACCAAGAGCTATTCCACAATCAGGAAGAACAACTCTACGGCCCTGGCATTGCAGATTTAAAAGTGTGTTTCTGCAATCATGGTTTCAACTATACTTCATCTTCAAACGCGATTCCGCAAAACTGAACTTTTTAAAAGTTTTGGTAAGACTTCTAATAGAAATATTCATCGGATTCAGTTCACTTTTTGCACAACTATTCAGTAAACATGTCGCTATGTTTTCCAGATCCGGATTTTCGAAATTTTAATTTTTCACATTTTTACAGCTTCTAAAATATGAAAAAAATGGTTAAAATTTTATTCTTTCGTAAAATATTTTTAACAAATTTGAGATAAACGAAATCCCGATCGGGAAATCAAAGCCACCGCAACAATACTTAATGTCAAATTCCACTTTCCTCATTTCAGACGACATGGCTGAAGCCTTGCCACAAAGTCTGGTATGCAGATTCGACAAGGACACAGTCAAGTTCATTTTAAGGACAACGCACCGAGTATGATTATTAAAGACATGGTTTTAAAGACGAAGGATGTACCAATTGAATAAAAAAAAGTTTATCAAATTATATTGAGTAGTTTTCACAATTAATTTTTTAAAATACGCTCGAAGTTTAAGGCCCCCCTTAATTCCATTCTATTGCCTCCCTTGTATTTTCAATATAAACGTATCAGTAGAATTGATACTTACATCACAAAATGGATCCGTTAGTAGTGACTGTATAGATATAAGTAATTTACTCATTGTCAATGCTAAAGACCAGTTTTGATGAATCGAATCTATACCGATATCTCCATGACGTGAAACATTCGGATGGAATATTTTGGTTATAAATCGCACAATAGGCGGTGTCAGTGGATAGGAGACAGGTACTTGAATGTAGAGAAAAAACAGCCCTCCCTCATAGGAACTGCCGGCTGGACCTTCCAATGTTGCCTGCCAATGACAACATGCAGGATCTAATGGAGTGGCTTCTATTCCATCCAAAGGGTCAGTTCTCATTACTCTCAGTTCAGTTCGAAGTCTATGTGCTCTCCATGAATTGTTATCCCAATTTGATGGTAATTCCTGTGCCGCCATCTGTTGAACACATTTGAAACAGCAAGCACTTTTCATCATTGCTGTATAAAGCTGAAAATAAGAGATATTTTTGAGATAAAACAATAATCTTTCGGTTTGTTTATCATTTATAGTTTGCATTCTCCACATTAACATTGAAATGTTAGCAAAATATAACTTATCGGTCTTTTTATATGAAAATTAACTTGAAAATCATACTGATAGGAATCCTCATAAGGGTTAGAATGATGGCATCATCCATACCACAAGAAAAACATGGCTTTGAGAAGCGTAAATCCACCAGGTCCAGGTCCCTTACTTCTGCAAACGATGTGATTTACCTAGACTTTGTGGAGGCCTTTTATCGTACATTTCCGTGCCGACTTTTCTTCAAAGTCGAATACTGCGTTATCCGAGGAATACTACAGCTGTGGATTAAAGATTATTTGACCAACAGAGAGTTTGTGGTTAGAGCTGACAGCATCTGTACTCAGTAGTGTCCATAAGATCAATACTTCTCTTTCTTTTTGTTTCTTACAACACTGATCTTTCCCTTAACTTTATGTGAATCCTCGAAATCAACATAATATCCTTTAACCTGATTTAAATACTATCGGTAGTTGGCTGATAGGGAAACGACCAATACGTGGATGATCGCTTGTGACACTATTGGTCAGCTAGGCTATAAGGAGGCTCCTCTCACTTAAAACTGAAACTGGTAGCCTTCGAAAACCTGGCCGCGGACCAACTTCTCCTTACTGTCGTGTCGTGGCTAAGGGCCTGCACAAGGGTATTACGGCGCCGACCGTCTGTACTGGCTATGCTAGTCACAGCGGCCGTTAGTGCCAGGCTTATGTCGGTGGCTGAGTGAGGGGCCTTGGCTTAACCGCCCGGGCCAAGAGGAGTAAACCTGATGATCAAAAATTCCCAAGTTCATGGTGGAACTTCCTATGCCTAGGAACCTGCCCCTTGCGGGGTGGCCTATTGGGAAAGATGGGTCGCGAATAGGCGAACTCCGGATACCAGCCAGCATCCGGTTTTAGTTTTGGCTTGCCAGGGTAAGGGAGCACTGCCCTGGTGGACGTTTTATTTCCCCCCAACTCGTGGGAATATTATGGACCATAAGATTTCAAAACCTGACGAGGGGGCTAACGTCGATCTTCATACAGAGGAAGACATGCAGGTGAAGGTACAACTTCCCCCTACCACCCTGTCACCGCCGACAGACTTGGTGGATAGCGAGCTCTTACAGCGCGTGATTCCTACCAAACCTGAAGCGGCGACAGGGGAGGCAGTGGCAAGATGGCATCCTTGAGGTATATAGTGTGATTGCTCCGGGGGAGGAACCGATCAGTTTTCTGGGAAGTTCCGCTCTCCCGGGGTGGTTGCAGATCACGTGTATAAACGAGCACAGTGTGGCGTGGCTTCGGAGCTACATAGCTGATCTGAAGCCATGAGAGGGTGCTGGTCTGCGCGTTGTGAACGGTATTGAGTTACCAAAGCAGCACATATGTGTTGCTTATATTCCTGATCGGGCGCCTGATAACAAGTGTAAGGCCGATATTGTTCTACATAACCTGTCGGTGGGCAACCGAGGCCTCAATACTCAAGAGTGAAGGGTGCTCCGCCATGAGGTCAGTGGGCCAGGACAGACGAAGGTTCAAAAACTGCCCTGGAAAAGATGCAGACCGTTCTTCTGGTTCGTAAGGGTAACCTTCCGGGTTGTGAAAGGGAATGCGCCCAAGGTGCCGCAGGGTGGCGCGGCTGACGTGGGTGGTGTAGAGAAGATTCGAGCGAAGTCTCAGCAGCCAGCAACCAAAACTGGGAGTGACGCCTTGAGTCCCAAAAGGGCTCAGACTGCAGCTCCCAAAGGAAGACCCGTAGGAGGTTCCTGGGGGTCTTCCAGGGCAAGTCGCCCAAACAAGGCTGAAGGCAGAGGTAAACAGCCTGCCAACGGCCAGCCTGTGCCACAGGACGGGGTGAAAAAAGCACCTCCTGGCAAGGCGCCTGATCGTCAGTCGACATCAAAATGATGGGGAGGTGCCTTCAGGCTAATTCACAGCATTCTAAGGCGGGTTCCTTCCTCTTTGGTAAATGCATCTTAAATGAGAGCCTTGATTTGGCATCCATTCATGAGCCATAGTTGACCAACCGAGGATGTTTATGGTCTCGGAAATCTACCAGGCCAGATACTGTACCACTGCCCTAGGGGCAACCCCAGGACGTGTATACGTATCAATAACAGAATCGATAACTTTTTACTTACCGAATTCTGTAACACAGACACTACCTTTGTACTTGTGAGTGTCCCGGGAGACTTGACTTAGTGGTCTGCTCAGCATATTTCCAGGGAGATTCTGCTGAATGACCTCCTGAGATGATTCGTAACCTGGTGAGTCATTGCAGGAGGAAAAAGCACCAACTTGTCGTTGCGTGTGACGCTAATGCACACCACTAGGTGTGAGGCAGCACGAACATCAACACAAACGGTGAAAGTCTTTTCGACTTTCTCATGGCAGCAGCCCTCATTCTATTGAATAGGGGGGATGAACCAACCTTTGTGACGCGAAACCAGGTTGAGGTGTAGGACATTATGTTCTGCTCGAGTTCCCTGAGCAATAAAATCTCGAGGTGGGGTGTGTCAAGCGAACCCTCGGGATCTGATCACAGAAACATTCAATTTACTATTGAATCTGGGATCAGACCAGTGGTCCAATACAGAAACCCGAGGAGTACTGATTGGGACGATTATAGGGCCTCCCTTAGTGTTCATTTGGGAGGTATTGCCACATCTACTAACAGTCGTGAAGATGGTGAGCGTATGGATAAGGAGATATCCCGGTCGATCGAATCAGCGTATCACGATAACTGTCCACTAAGGAGAAAGCCTGAGAATGGCACAACTTCATGGTGGAATCCTTCCCCTGGCAAAACGTAGAAGAGAAGTTCGGAAACAGTTTAATCGAGTTAAAAATACCGGCAATTGAGACCACTTCGTTCTACTCGTTGTATAATAAAGAAAATAGGAGGGCAAAACGGGAGTCCTGTCGCAGGTTCTGCGGGGAGGTGGAAAGTACCCCCGTTACTGCAAGGCTGCATAGGGTTGTCGCCAGAGGCCCGGTGCCCCATCGGATCTGTGGATGCGCGGTATACGGGCTCTGGAAGGGAGACGTTGGGGATTCTTGCGAGAAAACACTTCCCAGATTGTCGGTTTCTTGATATCAGTGACAGCTGTGACACCGTCGCCCTAAAAGGCCTTGCCAAAAGGCCAAAAAAGGACGATTGGAAGAATGCAAGAACGATCATCAAGCCCGGATCAGTCAGGTGAGAGACTCGCTCATTTAAGCCATTTAAAGCTTTTGGAAAGGATGATGTCATGCTTGCCTTGTTACAACAGGAGGTGGATGTCCTCCTCCCATACCTCATTAGGCTCTTCCGTTTGAGTCTTGCCTGGAATGTTGTCCCGGCCTGCTGGTGACAAGAGTCAGGGTTGTTTTCACCCCTAAGGTGGGTAAATGGAACTCACAACCTAAGTCATTTAGACCGATAAGTCTTACGTCTTTTGTTTTGAAAACCCTGGAAAAAGTGTTAGATGGATACATCAGGACCGAGGTGTTATCGCCGAGGCCTCTAAGTGAACATCAATACGCCTTTCAAAAAGATAAATCAACCGATCTGGCACTTAACAACTTAGTCGGGAGGATTAGTCAGTCTCTGGACTGCAAGGAGACTACAGCTGCAGCCTTCATGAACATTGAAGGTGCGTTTAATGAGGCCCCCACTAGCTCACTGTGTAAGGCTGCGAGAGCCAGAAGAGTACCAAATATTATTGCGGAATGGACTAGCAACATGCTAAATGCCAGAGTGATCAACACTTCCCTCAAAGGCAAAGTAGTCACTTTTGTGGCTGGCAAGGGCAGCTCGCAGAGGAGTATTATCCCCTCTGTTGTGGTCTCTGCTAATTGATGACCTTTTGACAATAATTAGTGCACTTGATGTTTATGTACAAGCGTACGCTGATGATATAGTCATTCTGGCTGTCGGAGATGACAGCGATGTCTCCGTCAGACTTCAGGAGGCTATGTCAGCTATTGAGGGGTGGTGTGAGAGAGAGACAATTAGAATAAACTTCCATAAAACCCTTATGGTACCATTCACCAAGAAAATGAGGATATTTGTTTCCCCCCGAACCTGATTGGGTTGTTAATTCCAGTTGTGGAGGAAGCAAAGTATCTGGTGATTACATTGGACAGTAAACTCACGTAGAATTCGCACCTGACAACACAATACACAAGGCTAGACATTCCTTATGGGCATGTCAAATGACATGTGGAAAGAAATGGGGTCTTGCCCCAAAACAACTTCAGTGGTTATATGTGATGGTGGTTAGACCACGTATTACTTACGGCTGCATTGCTTGGTGGGAGTGCAATCTTAAGAAGCAGTCTGACATAGCAACACCTAAAACCAACATGGAGCGACCATTCCAGATCATTATTCCCGATAGACGGGAATGGACCACCTCCAAGGACCATCTACTTGAGAGTCCTGATGGTACACGGACGGCTCAAAAACTGAAAAAGGTGGTGGAGCTGGTGTCTACGGTCGAGGTGCTGCCAAGGAACAGTCGATCTGTCTTTCAAGCAGAAATATTCGCCATTGATCACTGTGCTAACCTCTTGCTTGTAGGGGGGATTAACGAATAAATCAATAAAAATCTTCACCGATAGCCAATCTGCACAGAAGGCATTGGCATCCGATACCTGTACATCACTTATGATGCAGGAATGTCGCTCTACCCTTGCCAAACTAGGAGAGCAGAGCAGGCTCCGTCTAATATGGGTACCTGGTCACTCCGGCATTGAGTGGAATGAGAAGGCGGACTCATTGGCTGCTCGAGGAACTGGCCTGGAATTCATCGGACCGGAACCTAGGCTCGGAATTCCCCTGGAGACTGCAAGGATGGAAAACAAACAATGGTTGGACCTGACGGTACGTGACCACTGTATGAGTCTCTCAGGTCTCGGCCACCATCGACGTACTATCAGTGGACCTTCCACTGGCTTAAACTCTCTAGGTTGGACCTGAGAGTTTTAACCGCCATACTAACGGGGCACTGTCGCCTCAGAAAAAGTGCCCAGCTGGGGACAGAGTCAGGATGGAAGAACTTGGATCTAGCAAACTAAAGCTGACTGAGCTTATTAAGCTCTCACCCACGAAACTCGTATCCTTTACGAGAAGGATGGAGCTCGTAGATGAAATTTAGGACAGAGTGTGCCACAATAGGCCACTGGATCACTGCTAGGCAGCCCTCACTCATTTGATATCTATCTAGTTGGCTGCTTACGGTGAACACTAGCGAAATTGATGTTTTACATATGGGAAAGAATAATTCAATGCTGACGTACACCTTATAAGCCACACCAATAAAAAGTCATCACACATGGATATGAGAGTAGTTACTATCGAGGATTATGCAATCGTTACTCGAGTACGCTTTTCAAACTTGTTGTCTAAATTTTGTTTACGATCGAGATATACTGGAAATTGTGCAACTTCGTGCAACGAGATTCTCCTACGACCGAATGAATCCGGAAATTATACTGGTTTGGACCCTATATTTTAATGGAATACCGGCATCTGTTTTCTACGTAATCCAATGAAGGCTGAAGCGTTCACTCATTGACGACAATTTTTCAATAACTGAATTTTCAACACAGAATGGTTAGAGTGAAGTTAATTCTGTGTCCTCAAATGTTTTCGAGAATGGTTTGGATGCAAATTATTTTTGTGAGAAATTTTTCATTTATTTAATTCTTTTTTCAGGTTGCTATGTTTGCTTCATTTGTTTATTTAGTGGTATTGTCTTGATATTATACATACGAGGGCTACGCTGTATATTTTAAGATGCCACAAAACTACAGGAGTGAGGGCTGGCAACATTGCATTGTGAAAAAACCCCATCCTTCATGAATAAAGGACTTACTTCAGTTAAGTCGCTGCTACCACAAACTGAACGTTATAAAGACTATTTCTTAGCAAAACATGTTGTTGTCACGAGAACATGTGCGTGTGATGATCTATTACGATTACAATTGGTTTAACTGAAGAACAAAGTCTGGAATGGTTGCTGCGCGCATTTGGTGATCAAACTCCATCACGGGCAACTGTGTTTCAGTGGTATCGTGAATTTAAAAGAGGACGGACGTCACTTCACGATGACTCAAGAGCTGGTCGGCCCTGTTCCAAAATACATCTATCAAGTGATTGAGGCAACCCTTGGTGTTAGATCCTTCAATTCAATTTTACATGAGCATCTCCATACCATATGGAAAAAAAAATGTTAGCCAATGGGTGCCCCATATGCCAAAAATTTCCAGAAAGCAAAGCGAGTCAGAATCTTGCGAGAAATGTTATAAATGTTGAATAATAGTGGTCATCGCATTCTGTCATAACAGGTGACGAAACAGACATTCCATTTTTCGAGGTTCCCAGCCGTTAGGCGAGCCGTTTGTGGATTCACGAAGATGACTCAACCACAATCTTTGCGAAAAAGCAAAGAACTATCCAAAAAGTTATGTACAGTTTTCTTTCAGAGTACAGGATTAGTGAAATCAATTGAGCTTGAAAATCTACATACAATGACAGCTAACTAATACACCCCAAAATAGTTAATTGCAGTGCTTGAATTAGTATTCGCGGGATAATGTTGCATCATGACAATGCATCGTCACACACAGCTCAGCAAACGGTCGATTTTTCACGTGAACATTAGGTGAAAATCATTCCTTTCCGCTCTATTCGCCTGATTTGATCATACGGGAACATTCTCATAGTTGACGTTTCACGACAGGGGAGATCGATGAAGCAATTCATCACTTTTTGAGAACATTCCCAAAGATTACTGGCTTCGTCTTTCAGTTGTGGAAGCTTTGGTTACAAAAGTGCACTGATGTAGGTGGAGATTACTTTGAACATAAATAAACACAATATACGCCGCGTGTATTTCTCATTTCTCAAAATATAGAGCGCAGCTCTCAGGCTTCTATAAAAATTTATCATAAGTCCTCCTTTTGGAATAATAATAATAATTTGATAGTTACGAGCCAATGGAGAATTTCTGACTTGTTCCTTCAAGAATCATAAGAGATTTCTTTTGATCTTTTGATTTCTTAGAATTGAAAATATTGTTTTACCTCATACCAGCCCTGCTCCCCATTATTTAAACCTAATAAAGGCCATCGTTTCAAGGTGAATGCTTTCCATTTTTCTGATTTCATATACATGAAAAGGATTGAACGCCATCTACTGCATACCTGGCCAATACTCCATAATGAAATTTCATCTAGATATTGAAAAGTATGTATTAATACTGAAACAAAAAATAATAACAAATAAGAAATATTGTACAGAATAGTAAGTTTTTGTTAAAAATATTTATAGAAGAGGTTATAAAAAAATTGTGAGGTTGATGGAATCAACTCAAATACATTGGATAATTTTCCATCTTCACCTTTATTTTGGGTTGATAGTCAAATGGAAGAAATTACTCCTCAGTTTTCCAAAACATTCCATCTTCATTTCTGTTCTCAATGTTACCTTATGGAACCAAAATTTTGTGTATTCCTTATATATAAAGCGACCCATACACAATCAACATTATACGGCAATATTTAGGTTTGTCCAGTATAATTGATCATATGTAGACGATATGTATTGAAATGTTGTAAGATATATTATACGACATTAAATCGTAAAATAAATACGGGAAAATGTTGTCCTGTTTGTTCATAACATTGCGCTATATTCAGCAGACAATTGTTTGAGTACGCATCGTCACGTGAGACAAGCAAGTGACAGTTTATTTTTTATTTTGCTCAATCGTTCTCAGATCATTCAGTTATGTACATTTTTTTTCAACAAATCACTGTTTCACACATTTCGTACTTTCTTGCATCTTTTTTTTCTAGCTCGCACTTAGGCCCATCGTTCTGAACACACTTCAGATATCAGTATGTCATAACTCAAATTTATGAAACTGTGGCAGAGACTGATTTTTGCCTTAACTTGCACAACATACTGTCAATCTATTTGTATGTCTGCGCTAATGATTGCGCAATATATTGCAATATGGCCTCCACACTAATCAATTCTTTACATAAATTCGAATATTGTACAATAATATTGACCGTCTATGGGCAACCGTTAAAATATTGTGCAACCCACATTTCAGTGGGTCTTCATTCAGCAAATAACACATATGCAAACATTTCTCACATAAACTCACCTTCGGGTGGAAAAAGATCAAAATTAATATCTTCAAATTGATTGGGTGAAGGAACACTTAGCTTCTGCAGCTGTACTGTTAAGTTATCCACACGAACAGGTGGCGTTTTTACACGGGGACGATTGGGAGAAATGGTAGAACAACAAGGTACAGAGAATTCATTTAATTTGGGCGATGTTACGTTAGGCATAACACGTATCCGCAGTGGACCATATTTCAGTACAATATCATTATTCTCAGTAGCAGCTCCTTTCGGTGATGAACATGAAGAATCGTGACGGTGAGCTACTGATAAAACTAAGCGTTGAGCAGCTTCTTCAGAATTATCTATTCCATTTATTCTGAAGGAAGGTTCAATCGGCTCATCATTACCAGAATCACTGTCGCCATTTTCCTGAAGTGAAATGAACATTCAGGACAGAATAAAAAATGTATTATTCTTTTGTATAATTGAATACTTTGTCTTACATTTAACACAACCTAGCCTAACTCAAAATTGAGATCAAATTTTCCTCAAGATATATCACAGAATTCAACAATTATGAACATAAAACTCAACCCAGCTTACCTCTGGTATACGTGTTGGAACATCTGACGATTGAGAAATAGGATATAGAAATAAGTGACATGTGGCACACAGGGGATCACCAAAGCAAGGTCCATAATAACCATTACATTGATAACAAGTGTTATTCTGAAATTTGATAGGATTCAATTAATTTTGATATGATCTAGAAAGTGCTATAATGTTATTAACGTTAGATTACACAAATATTTCCATTAAAAAATGTCACGTTCGAATATAATACTTAGGAACATATAAAAATTTTCTTACTTCATAACAGCAACAAATAATATAAACTTTCACATACTAGACTTACTCGTATTAAACTACTGTGCTGACAATTGAATTTAGCAGCATTAAAAGTATTTATGAAAAACATTTCACATCGAAAGCCTACCTTGACATCAATTCAAGAATGGATTTGAATTATTTTCAACTAGAGTTTGCAAAATGACAATGCTGTATTAAAGGGGTATCAAATTTCACAAAATTAGAATTTCTTTATCTGAGAATTTACCAATCCTAATCACCTAGTTCTAAGATATGCACTAATTGAAATGCATCTTGAATAGCTTCATGAAAATGAGTGAATTCCAGCTGAAAACAAAAAACCCATGCATGAAATCAAGAATTAATCAACTACCCATTGAGATTTTAATAGCCAGCATACCTGTACAAGCTATCAGGACTGCAGGGGGTCATACGTGCACATGCTATTTATTAAGGAAAAAGTAGTTTCTTTGGGAATAAAGGTCCTTTCGAAACAGGGCCATCCTTTTTTGTTTGAAGATCAGAAAGTTGTCCAAAATTTCATAATGTGGCTCAATCTGTTAATAATGTTAATACCCGCTTTTGGAATAATCGCCAATCCACCACCTGATGTCTAAATCTAGAAAAACGTACCACGAAAATAATTTCGGGTTCCTCTGTGTCCATTGATTCCCTTTCTCCATCTCCTCGAAAATTAGACACGGTGAATGTATCTTCTTTTTCGGAATATTCCTCACTTGGCACATTTAATTCATCTTTAAGCCTGAGAATACTTTCAACTATTTTGTTGAAGTCCACACTCATTTTAATAATAAAATATTATTCATATCATGAGATTCTACTTCTAAAGGTCAAGAATACATATAAATATATCACGAAGCACATGAAATCAAAGTTCAACATCACAGTGATGCCATTGCAACTTTTTTTATCATTTTCATTTTTTCAGTAGTTCATTTTTTTATGAAACATCTCCTATTTTTTGTAAATTCTCAATATTGACATGATGAAGTGAAGTGAGGTTATTCGCAGAATGACCAACCGACCAATAATCTTCGACCAATACCAATCAAAATTAACAAATATGGAACAGGGTCCGATTGCGTATTCCAGAATTCTGATGAGAATGACGGGACATACCAAAATATATATTCAGTATTTACTGATTTACTAACGAGATTACTCTGAATTGAAGATAGTACCTCAAATTTTATATCAATTGTCTCAATTTATTAATAGAAAAGCAATACAAGAAGGATTACGATTCGAGGAGATAAATACCATTACAAATATTAAATGTATCTTGGATAATTTATTTATTTTTATTTATTTATTCATTGAAACCACAAATCAGCGTGTTAGCTGTTACCGTGGAGTTTCTTTTCACGAGTTGCTGATAAAAAAATTATTAATTTATAGTTATAATTGAATAATATATATCACGTTGAATTTAACAAGTTATTTTTTACTTTTTTCACGAAAGTTCGATAGTTAACTGAGTTCTTTATTTCCTGAGGCAAGTTGTTGTATGCACTTATGGCTTGGTAAGTTGGTGAAAGTCTTCCCTTTTCCGTCGTAATATTTATGTGACATAGGTTGTTAGCTGTTCTTGTATTATAATGGTGGATTTCATTGTTGGATATGAGATTGGTAATTGATTTCATAAGGTTGTGTTTAATTTTATAAGCCAATTTTACACTTTCTAATATTTTCATTTTTTTCTTAGAGGCAACACTTTCATTATTTTATAAAGTTCTATAGACGGAGTTTCATAAGCTAGGTCATATATGTATTTGATAGCCCTGTTTTATAACCCTTCGATCCTCTTCATATTTTTATCACTTGTATTTGCCCAAATGGTAATTCGATAAGATAAACGAGACTGGACATGGGCACTGTATAGAAAATTTCTGCTCTCTTTAGACAAATAACAGTTAACGCATTTTATTGGTCCAATTAGAGAACGTAAAGAGTCAATATGGTTTGACCAAGTGAGTTTATTATCGATAATAATAACGAGGTATTTGTACGAGTCCACTCTCTTCAGTGGTTTGTTGTTTATGTTGATTTTGATGTGATGATTCATTCTTTTGTTTTTTTTTGGTTCAAACACATAAAAACACTTCTATTTTCATTTAAAATCAGACCGTTTGCGTTCAACCACTCGTTAAATTTAGCCAAATTTCTATTAACTAGGTTATTTAGTTTTTCTAGGTCGTGTCCAGAATAGATCAGTGCCGTGTCGTCACAAAACATATATACGTCTCCGCTCAGCTTTGCAAGTCTAATTCTTTCAACATACAACAGGTACAGTAAGGGACCCAAAACGGAGCCCTGCACAACACCCACATCCAATCTCTGGCACAAGCTTTAGATGCCTCCCAACTCAGTACACAGTTTCCTATTTTCCAAAAAAGATTTCAGCAGTTGCAATGTACTACCCTGGAATCCAGCCATTTTGAGTTTTCTCAAGAGTATAGAGTGCACACAGTGTCGAATGCCTTTTGTAGCACATCTCTGCTGGAACCCATAAGATATTCAGATATATCTAGGAACGATAATCGTTTCTTTTTACTTTCGCGACTATTTTGAAAAATATAGATCTAATTGATATGGGTCTATAGTTTCCTGGATCATGTTTGCACCCTTCCTTGTATATTGGTATTATATTTGACTTCTTGAAACCTTCGGAGAATTCTTCAGTTTTCAGAGCTTGGTTTACCTCATCCAAAAGTGTGAATTTGATCGTTTGATAAGTTTGCTTTATATCTCTAGCGCTCAGACCACAACGTCAGCAGAGGTCGCGTTCTTTAATGAATTCATAATCGAGTTCATCTCCTTTAAGTCTGTTTTATACAAAAATGATTCAAAAATACAAGCTACATAATATTGATCGCTTAGTATTATGTAACCGACCACCCACAAATTCTTTGACATTATTTAAATGAAAAATATAATCATACTTATGACCATATTCATTATTCATCCCATTTCCTAATAAGCAGAATTTTTTGAAGAAAACGAATTACCTTGCTCTGTGATCAAATCTAACCTCACAGAAGAGTTCCCAAAAAAGATATCAAAATTAAGTAATTTTAAACTCAAGACTAGTAGTTAAATTGCCAAGATTAAATTAATGAATAATTACAACTTTACGATAATAACTTATATTATCATTCAACATACAGTGGCTTTATTATATTTTCATTAGCGTATTTTAGATACTCTCATTTCAATCTTGATAGAGAAGTCACGTCTTGCAATTGAGATTTGGACTTTGTGCAACTAATTAGAAATAAGGTGTAGCTAAGTCATCTTTGCCGTTGTTTTTCAACTATTTAATAAAAATGTCCGTTTTCTGGCAGAGACTGAGAGTGAAACCATATCAAATTCAAACCTTCAAGGTTGGTTCAGTTGAGATTCATAGTTTTTGATAATAATTAGATATTTATGTTTTCAGAATTTCGTACGACATTTGAATCTATTAGAATATCAGAGTAAAAATCTTCTCAGGGAAAATGGGGTGGCTATTCAAAATTTCTGCCTTCTGGATGAAAAAGACAAATCAGAATTGGAACAATTCAGTAAGTAACGCACAGTCTTATTTAATGAATAATTGCTATCAGGGTGAAAGGTTAGTTTATATAATAGCGAAAATTGTTCTAATCAAAACAGTTTTTGAATGTAGTATGGTATGCTTTCTAGATGTTGAGGAATATGTTATCAAAGCCCAAATATTAGCTGGAGGAAGAGGTAAAGGCCATTTCAATAATGGTTTCAAAGGAGGAGTTCATTTTACAAAAGAGTAAGTATCTGTATTTCTAAACTTTTATGAACTTGAACAAGATTACTTTAATTTGTCATAACATTTCTTGGAGGTTAATAGAATTCCTCTAGCTACAGAAGTATCAAAGTAATTTTTTTATTTAAGGAAGAAACAAATTAATGATGTCATCGATAAAATGCTTGGCTACAACCTGATTACGAAACAAACGCCAAAAGACGGAATTCCAGTGAAGAAAATAATGATAGCTGAAAGTGTTAATATAATTAGAGAAACTTACTTATGTATAGCAATGGATCGAAGTTCAAATGGACCTGTAATTATAGCATCCCCAGCTGGTGGAGTTGACATTGAAGCAGTAGCAGAAAAGACTCCAAATCTCATCAAAAATACACCTGTAGATATATTTGAAGGTATTTTTTTCTCAAAACACACATCTACAGGTTTTGTTTGACCGTTTTTTTATCTTTTCCAGGGCTTACAAACAAGAAAGCTGCGGAAATAGCAGAATTTCTCGAATTCAAAGGAGAACTAAAAGAAGCAGCAGCTAAGGAAATTCAGAAACTTTACAAAATGTTTTTAGATTTAGATTGCACACAACTTGAAATCAATCCACTTGTAGAAACAGATAAGAAAAAAGTTATATCAGTAGACGCAAAATTGAATTTTGATGATAACGCCAAATTTAGACAGAAAAAAGTTTTTGCTTTGGAAGATGTTACCGAAAGTGATCCTCGAGAAGTTGAAGCTGCCAAACATAACCTTAATTATATTGGAATGGGTGGGAATATTGGGTAGGTCACATGTCAATTTCTTTCTAAAATACGTTAGCATTGGAGAGCTGAAAGCTGAAAAGTGTCTTCCACCTTGCTACTACCTCTTTCCACTTTTATATGCTGTAACATACTATGTCTTGGCATTGAGATACATCAATGGTCCAAGTCTTTTTTTCAAGCATGCGTTTATGGGTCTTACTTAATGATTGTTGTTCATGATTTTTCTGAAGCAGTGTGATTTAGCTCTGGTAGAGGCTTTGTATTTCTCATATGATCTCTCCCTACAATCAGGAATCTTTCCTAAGTGTTAGAAATCTAGCTACGTTATCCCAATTCACAAAAGCGGTAATAAGGGAGATATTTCGAATTATAGTCCCATAGCCAAGTGCTCATATATTCCGAAGATATTGGATTCAATCGTAACTGACCACCATTGATGAAGCACCTGATTCTGGATGAACAACATGGATTCACTGCTAAATGCTCTGTAACATCAAATCTCCTTGTCTATCTTCAGGACTTAAATTACGGGATGTTGGAAAAATACCAAGGTGAATCACCCTACTCAGATTTCACTAAAGCTTTCGATAGAATTCCTCACAAACGACTTAACATGAAAGTTGACCCCAGGGGTCTCATCTGTCACCGCTTCTTTTCAATCTTTACATGAATGATATAAAAAATTATATTGTAAATTCATCATTTCTCCTTTTTGCGGATGACCTGAAGCTATATCGAACAATCAGAGATATAAGTGATTCTGAACTCTTACAAAAAGACATTGATAATGTGTCGCGATGGTGTGAGGGAAATGGTATGGAAATAAACATATCAAATTGTTTCAGCATCAGCTTTTCTCGTTCTCCATCACCAACATCATTTCAATATCAAATAAATCAACAACCCGTGGAATCTGTATCTTCCATCAAGGACCTTGGGGATTCAAAGTTGACTTTTGCCCCTCACATGGATTATATAGTATTTAAGAGTTTGAGTTGTCTCGGATTTATCAAGAGGAATATGTCTGAATTTAACAACATAAAAGCTATAAGGACGGTTTATTTTGCAAATGTCAGGAGCATATTAGATTATTGTTCTGTAGTTTGGTCGTCTTTCTATAAAATTCATATAGAACCAGTCCAAAATAAATTCCTCCGTTTTATAGCATTCAAAATGAATATAAACTCTGAGAATATCAATTATAAAAATATACGCTCCTTTTTGGACATGTGTTCCTTGGAAAATCGGCGCAATAATTTCGACATCATGCTAGTATATAAATTAATTAATGGATTTCCCCGTCTTCTGGAACTGATTAGGTTTAACGTACCCCCGCGAAACCTACGATCTAACGAAACCTTTAATTTGTGCGTTCAAACTACAAATTACGTATTTTACGCTCCAATCACCATAGCCATGCGGGCGGTAAATGCAATCAGTTTAGATGTATTTAGTGAATCGAAATTTTGTTCCAAAAAGTCCCTGAGTATTGACCAGTGACCATTATCGTTTCATGTTAATGTTACTGTCTCAATTTGTGTTGTTCTTATACATTATCTCTTGTATTCTTGATTAAAAAGAAGAAATGTAAATTTCAAAGTTTGCTTTTATAAGATACTGTTTTTATATTTAAGTTTGTTTGTATGAAATGAAATGTGCTATGCATTCTTTTAAACAAAATTGTCATATTATAGCTCAACATTTTCATGCTTTTCAATAACACAATAAAATGTATAGTTAAATCAAGGATATTTATGTTTTCCGCAGATGCCTAGTAAATGGTGCTGGCTTAGCCATGGCTACCATGGATATCATCAAACTTCATGGGGGAGATCCAGCTAATTTCCTAGATGTTGGTGGTAGTGTGAAAGAAGAACAAGTGACAGCTGCTTTCAAAATATTGACAGCAGATGAATCTGTTAAGTCAGTTCTTGTTAATGTTTTTGGTGGAATTGTGAATTGTGCAACAATAGCGAACGGTATTGTTAGTGCAATGAAGTCGATGAAACTCAATATACCACTCATAGTACGTTTGGAAGGAACCAATGCACAAGAAGCCAGAAATATAATTAATAACTCTGGTTTGAATATACAGGCGGCCCAAGATTTAGATAATGCTGCTCAGTTAGCTGTGAAAAGTGTTTAAGGTAGATGATGAAGTTGTAAATTCCTGTACATAATACATGCCTCTTTTATCATGTGAGATATAGGGATTGCAATTGCCATTCAGTTTTGCATTTAGATTATGTAAGTTGCATTTTGTAGTTTGGGAAAACCATCAAAGTGGGCAATTTCAATTTCTATTTATTTTGGATAACAGTGTTTTCATATTTTTATAATCATTAAATTGTTGATTATGATGAGGTTTTTTTTATGATGCAATTTTATTTAGTTATTATAAATATCTGTTTTTGATTTATTTACTCTAGGTAAATATCTCTTACAATTTGATTGTGAGCTGATTGATTGGGACCCATTGGTCTATTGTGCCACATCTTACCTTGAATTTCATCTAGTTGATTTCTGAACCAACAGTGCCCTGGTACTATAGCAATTAGAACTCTCAATTCTAGCATGAAGAGTTTAATTCAAGCTTTGCCTCTCTCAGTGGTAGGTTTACTGATGACAAACCAAGCATGTATGAAACTCTAGAGGTTCAGCCAGTGCTCCCATACCTTCAGGTCCAACCATTGGTTATTTTCTATCTTAGCTACCCACATCAGGCAGAACCTATTCCTTTCTCCCAGTCTGAAAAGAGTTGTGGATACCAGCACCATAAGTGATGTGCAGTTGTCGGATGCCATTGCCTTTATTGCAGGTTGTCTATTGGTAATGATTTTTATTGACCTACTTTTCAATTTCCTGCAATCACAAGCTCAGCACAGTGGCCCATTGCGATTATTTCTATTTGAAAAACAGTCGCAAGACTGATAGACCATTCCTTGGCACCACCTTGACCATATACACCAGCTTTGATATCTTGAGCAGGTTTGGAACTGTCTGTGAATCAACAGGGACCCTTGAGTATATGGTCCTTGGAGCTGGCCCATTCCTGTCTACTAGAAAACATGATCTGAAATAGCAACTCCATGCCGGTTTTGGGTATTGCTATGTCAGACTTCATACTCAGCATCTTGTCCTCAATTTCAGCCAAAAACTAACTAAACTAACCATTTTTGTCCTATTCCGTGGAAGGTAATGGGATGTAGCCATTCCAGTTGGTTTAATCACAAAAAAAAAAGAAAAAGAGTATGGCCCTTTATCAGTTCCATGGCTGCAGTAGGTGTAAAGTGAAATTTCTAGTGATCATAATGCAGGCCATTCTATGCAATATAGCCATTGAAGTTGATTTGGGGCAAGTCCTCATGTCTTTCCACAGGTCGTTGCCCACAAGGAATGTCTAGCCTTGGGTATTATGTTTTCCAGATGTGCATTCCACGTATCCAAGCTAACCCCCAGATATTTTGCTTCCTCCACAACCGGAATGAACACCACTCAGGATTGAGGGTGATACAGATATCCTTTTCCTAGTGAATGGCACCATGAGAGTTTTTTGGGGATTCATACTAAGTTTTCCACACTCACACCGCCCTGAAATAGCCTTCTGAAGTCTGTCGGAGACATCGTCCTCATCTCGGCCAAACAGCCATATCGTCAGCGTACGCTTGTTATTATTATTGCCAGTATGCCGTCAACCAGTAGAGGCCACAGCAAATTGGATAGGACTCCTCTCTGGAGGCAGCCTTAACCATACAAAATACCGACTATTACTGTTGCTCTCTCTGGCATTCAGCATGTTGCTAATCTATTCCGCAATAGTATTTGGTACTTCTTTGGCTCTAGCAGCCCCACATTGTGAACTAGTGTAGCCGCATTAAATGCACTCTCTATGTCTATGAAGGTTGCAGCTACAGTATCTTTGCAAACCATAGACTGAGTGATCCTTCCAACTAGATCTTATATTTGGAATTAAATCTTTCTCTAAATTGAGGCGTTTGTTCTCCACTTGAGTTTTGTTTGGGCCATTCACGAAAACATCAAATAGCACAAGACGGTAAATAGAATCAAAGACTTTAAAGTTTCTGTGATTTATTCTTTCTTTCTAACCAAAACATATCCAAATAGACAGGCTTCAATTCTAAGTACTACATCCAATCTGGATATAATTCTAGAAGATTGTCTCTTAGATAAGTTACCAAATTTTTCTCATCTGCATTTTTTGCTCAGAGAAATTATGTCAAAATTTTTTATTTCAACTTCTGACAATTCCAATACAGTATTTTATTTTATTTCTGTGAAGTTATTGTAAGTAACTGTTGGTACAGTGGTAAACCATATCTTCACAAATAGTTCGGAATAATCCTATCTATTAGAATTTTTTAAATTACTCTGAGAAATTCATTTTATTCCTGTTGCAAGGTTTTGGCCTCAAGGGCCTTGCGATGAAAGAACATTGTATCAAACAAGCATTTGGCATCAGTTTACTTTTTTTCCAACTGATCGTGGCTTTTGCTCCGTCACTACAAATAGCAATAGATTTCTTCCCCATTCGACATTGAAATCTTCGTTTAGTTTCAAGACAAATTCCATAATAAGTGACCTGTTAAATTCATGGAAAGAGTTTTAGAAAACAGTATTTCATTCAATCAATCTCTATTTGAATTCAAAACGTAAAAAGTCCTGTTCACTAAACATAATCTCTGCTATATCCAAAGTCGATGGTAAAATCAAGTTTTCAGTTTACCTACCTGCTTTAGCCCCACGAAAAAGTACTTGATAACTAGCACAACACTTTCCTATTTACGTTGGACATCTGTACTCCAAACATTATTTTGATTTTAAAGGACTTTTAATTTCGTTTGAACCATTTCCTGTGTCGTATTTTTTCAGTTGGATGTTTTATGTTGACGTGGCGTATTAGTGCTGATAAGTTTATGCTTCTTCATGATAAAAGTTTTGAAGCAAACAACACATTGCGGTGTATGAATAAAAATCATAATTATTTGAAAGATTTACTTATCAATTTATTCATATGAAAGAGGTTCAAAAGTACGTACTCAATGATACGTCATAATGTCGACGGAAAGTTTAATATGTAGAATGCATAAAGGTTCAAGCACACTCTCACGTACACCCCTAAAGTGTAAGATGAAACTAAAAATGTAGTTTGAAAGCAGCGAAGAGTACGGGATGGCGAAATATTTCAACGTACTAAGGAAGGAGGTCGTATCATGTAGGAAAGTACGGATTTTAATGATATTGATGACATATTTATTTTGTGGAAATCCGTTTCAAAATATGAAAGCAAAAAATGGTCGAAACCAGTCATGTATTTATAAATGAACATGGAAAACTGACGTGTTTTTCTCTTTCATATTTTTGAATACGGAGATGGATCAACGACGTAGTTTAGTGCATATAACACTCAGAGGACACCTTTATGGAGTGTTCTGTAAGCCTCACCTTCTGATGATGCAATGTACCCTACATCCGTGTTGTGGGCACTTCTATGGGAATGAAAGAGTGAAAACATCAGTTTTGCTTGCTAATATATAATTTATTCTGTCATAGGTTAGTATAGGTAGATATAAATATTACATATAAAATAATTGCTAAAAGATAATTGAATGATTTATTCATCAGACCCCACAAATAGGTGTTGGCTAAGTATTGTCAGTATTTTTCATTCATCACAGAATGTGTATACGCCTTATTAATTCAGGGTAGAATTCCTTAAAGGATAACCGATGTTGTTTGCTCAAAATCAGACATTTGGAATATGAAACCTGTACAACGAAATATCTATTTCAATTTTTGAATCAACAATTTCCAAACCTTACGAATCCTATGACTATTCAACTTTTTACACTTAGGATGTGTTCATATCGTCCAAGTATTGGCCCTACGATCTTCCGATACAAATACATCAAACTTTAAACATTTGTAAATTTTTCAAATTGACTATCCATATATATGATTTTTATGAAAATGATAATCGGAATACCAACCAACAGTGAATAACCTAAAATATTGCCATTGTATTAAAGATTTATTTTGGCTTATCACTATAAGAATAATCAGATCATTGAATATTTTTACAGGGTCTTGATGTTTATACATAGTAAGGAACAGAAAATTGGTGACTGTTGGATATAACTTTTATTCCTCATTGCGTATTTCTGCAGGTATGGACTATCAAGAATTTGCGGAACTATTTTCATAAACTCTAAATTGTTTCCTTCTAAGTATCACGTATTCTTTTTCAGCAAATGTGTAAGCAATCACAATATCTGTTCAAAATTGTTGTCCTAAGAAACTCATACTCATTTTATATTAATGATGAACTTAATGACATTGTTTAGAAAAATTCAAATTATGTCAGTACTAGGAAATGCTTTTAGGAACTAAGGCAATATTTTGGTTTACACTTAATTGACATACATTTGACCTATACACAAAGAATTAGGTATATGGAAAGAATATTTCAAGAGATTCGCCAAAAAGAATGTACAGTATTTTGTAGGTTATGTAGGAATGTATTAAATTGAATAAAGTTATAAATTAGCAGGGATGATCTAATTCGATTGTCATCAATCAGTAATAATTGTTTTTAAAATCACTATAGCTGTATCAAACATCATTATAAAATCACCATAGTAATTTATAATCAACAAAATAGGGCTTAAAACTTTCAAACATCAATGTCGCCAGTCATCAATTTCCAATGAATGTTTAAGTTTATACAGAATGTTCAATTCCATGAAAACGCATAGAAAGAAACTGCGCTCTTCTCTATTGTCTCGAAATTACAATGAATTTACCCCAAGATCTGGAGCAGATTTTTTCCTGAGTCACAACATTTTTTAAAGTAAATAATACAACACCAATCTCATTTATAAGTTTAGGTAGATTTACTCTACTTCAAATATTTTTTATATTAGGAACGATTGAGAAGGTACAGTTACAGGTCAACTTGTGGACGAATTTATTTCTCTTCAGAAAATGACTAATATATAGACAAGTTTTCCTAACTGTAAATATTGTCACAATTCAAGATTTTATTGTCTATCATCACAATATTGGTGCTTCAGGAATATTCTTTCCAAATGCCTGATTATGGCCAAAACACTTTGTACTCATAGTCCCATTCATTCTTTTCTTTACATACATTTCATTTCAAAGGAAGACTTGCAAACCTCTAGTTTAGTTTGACGTTTTAACGTTTGTCTCGAATTAAGACCTTCAAATTTTTATTTTATATATCTTAACACTTATTCAACAAGTTGATTGCATGTAGCGCAAAATCAGTCTAACTAAAATGCTCTATTTATAAAGTCCATATACACTACATTACGTTATTCAAGCTTGTAAATTTTTGGGTGCCATTTTGATTTTCTCAATCTATTCAGATATGTTGTTCGGATGATATTCTTCGTTTAAATATCAAACAACAATTAGTTGAAAATGTTTAAAATATGTTTCCTAATATATATTTGTATATATAGGTTTATGGGTCCTCTTTTTGATATTGTGAGACTTCTAGGATATGTCAAATCAAATGCATTAGATTTCATCATCTTAGAGAACACTATAGTTTCCGAATCTTTTCCAATCTGAAAATTGCTTGCCATGGTTTGTGTGAGGATGGGATGATTTCATATCAATATCTACATCATAATTAGTCTTGACAAAATTGATCCTGTTTCTTGCATAATTTTCATATGATATTGCATATATAATTTATATAATATTCAAAATATAATGTGATAACATCATATGTTCTTGATTCATTTCAGAAAATGCGTGAAGTATTTTTTTCTTCGTAACATGAACTTAGAATTTTAATTCACAAACCAATGGCGAATCAAATTTCAGAACAGTTGAAAACATACATACTTGTACCATCCTGTAATGTTGGAAAAGAATATGTAACTGCCAATTCACTCAATTCAATATCTGTGAAATAATTTTTATAGCAGTTTAGAATATTTCCTGTTGATGCACATTTTATATAAATCCTCATTTGATTTTATCTTCTTTCTGATATAATATGTGTTACTTGATCCCAGGAGAGCTTGAAATGTATTTGGTTTCACTCTGTAGGAGATGTTTCTCACTTCGATTGTTACAGTTTTATGTTAGACATGAAATCAATATAAAATAGCTGAGAGTTTAATGTAGGTATATCGAGAAAATTTAATTCATTAAGTTCTGTTATAGAAATTTAATTGAACTAATTTAGTTAGGCTTTGACTTTTCGGATTTCAAATTTTGCATGGGCGAATGCAATATCAGCATTTTGCTTGGAAAACCATAGCAAGATAGTTTCAGTTAGCTTTTAGACGTTTTTAGTACTTTAATACCTTAAAGACAAAATTGAACTGGATTCCTAGTAATTATTTGCTTCAGGAAGACGATGATAATGATCACACCAGCCTTTAGATCTTAAATCATCCCCTTTCTCTCCTACAGAAAGACATATTAACTATAAAGTAAACAAATTATTCACATTTCATCTTACGCTTTTTCGAATACTCACTACTTTTTTTTGAAATCTTCAATGCAAAGCAGTAAATATTTGAGAAATAACAAATTAGCGTTCATACAAATAAGAGTGTGATGTTTCTAGAAATATTGAACGGTACACCCTATAAGTATTTACGATCTAAATAAGTTTTTGTTGTCACATTTTCAAGTTCAGGCTCAGAAGTTGAGAAATGTATAAAATTCAATAAAAACCTCAATTGATATTTAGGAAAAATAATAAAAATACTATTGTTTCAAAACCTCGTCAAGTTATCAATCTTTAGCATTTAATCCACTAATCATATTAGGTATGAACCGCGAACAGTAAATAATCAAAATTAGAAATTAACCACAAAACAATTTCATCACAGCCATCATGAAGTTAATGTTATAACATTTTCTTCCGGATTTAACACAGATACACAAATATATATATATATATATATATATATATATATATATATATATATATATATATATATATATATATATATATATATATATATATATATATATGTATGTATGTATGTATTTAACAAATTCGGCATAAAAGAAAATCAATGGTGTATGTAACAACACTTCATATTCTTAAGAATACATAATAGAAATATTAAGTTTTTGGTTAAAACAATCTCCTATTATGAATCTCAGAAAGTATCAAATGATTTATCTTTTTCACGTGTTGAGATAATTACTGTACAGGCAGTAAATTATTGGAAGTCATCAATTATCTACCATTCAATAGCTCTAAAAACAGTATATATCAGATCAAAACAGCATCCAAGTGAAGTACACATCATTATAGAAAATCAGTCAATTTCTGTTAGACTAATATAAACATTTTCTACAATTAGAATTCAACAATAATTTCCGGCAAATGTACACATCTTCAAAGTCTTTTCTCATGTCTCTGATCTTAAAAGATTTTTTACTCACTGTAATATTTCTTCTTAATTGGATATTAGGATTAATGGTATAAGATGAATTTCAAAATATTCAAGCAAATTCTCAAGGGCCTTTCATGGATAAAACATTGAATGAAATAAACATGAATCAATATTTCTTGCCTGCAGTTGACTATCTAGATATAGAATCCATCGTAGTCACTCTGAAAATCAAGAATGAAAAAGTATAAGAATATCATAACCTACTATCATCTATGGAATGAATGACTTCATTTTGTGAAAGATTCTTCGTCGTTTCTATAAATACTAGAACACTAGGGGAATCGGACGCAGTTTATCTATATTGAAATCTATGTCGAATTTGAATTTAAGGGTAGACAAATAAATGAGCTGAATAAACTGATAGTTTATTCACCAATAATCAAAATAATATATGAATCATCGACATATTAATGATGAATATCCATTAGGAATTCGATTTCTTCTTAAAAGAAATCTCTACAGGAAATAGGAAATAGACAAAAGATTTTTTTGGGAGCTGCGATTTCTCAAATTTGGTGAAAGACAATTTCAGATAACGATTATAGTGGATATAGTGTGCACAACTATCAGACACAAGTTCATTAGAATTCATTTCATACTTACGTAGGCAAAGGAACTGGGGCTAAATAAACTATCAGGCGCTTTGGATCTGACTCTTGGATAGTCAAAGTTTTCCATGTACTGATCCACTGGTTCGTGACGAGAAGAAGGTGCTAATAAATCAGGAAATCGAATTATGCCTTGGCGACCCATATAATGATCTGGTTCAGGCTCTTGCTGCTGTTCATAATCATACACGTCTGGGTAGCTGGAATGAAATATACACAGCTTCATCAGTAAATCTGCAGAGCATTTGAGTTTGTTAATAGTTACACACAATCATTAGATCATTTGCTTCGCTGGTTATTTGATTTCAAGTTTCACAGGTAAATACGAAAGGAGATAGAGCTTTTATTTCGTTGTTTTCCAACAATTTTTCAGTGATTTCTTTGTCCTATCGTTACTCAGTTATAAGTATACATATACTGCATTTCGTCTAGGATAACTCTACAGTTAGATTCAGATAATCTGGTATGAAAATAGCAATGACACAGGCCTGATGAGCCTATAAAAGGATAAAACTGTAGTTAGTTGTTGCATGTATCCCATTAAATCTAGTATATGTTATGTTGTTCTTTTCGACGGTGAACTTAGGTAGTATTCAAATCTAACCAGCAAACCTTGGAGATTCGGTAATTTACGAGATATGTCAAAGAACAAGAATACGTATAAGTCGAAAGGTTAGATTATTTTCACATAAAAACCCTTATTAACCTCATTCATTTTTTCAATTATCCATTTGAATAAGATAAATGAATCACGAATACATTAAAGCGAAATAAATTGAATCCAATAGGTAAACAACTTCACAAGTCAATTACCAAGAAAATAGAAAACGTGATCATTGACGGGAGCAAAAGATTGGTTTTGAATGCCTGGAAAACTTTGGAAGTGTTCTTCGTTCTGCTTTTGTGTTCGTCCGTGAGAAAATAATATCCGAATGGAAAGCAAAAAAGTTCACTTGTTTGAATCGTTAATGAATAAAATCGTATTAATACTGAAAATGAATAATATTGGCGACGGCACTATGTCTTCCCAAATAATCTGTTGATGCAAATATTAAAAAACAGGATACTATATGAAAAACTCTTCCTGAAGAAGAAAAACGCCGCAAGAATCTTCTATATTTTGCTTGATGATTTATTTTCTACAATTTCTTGTGAAGACAACATGATTTTGGATAGCAATTGTTTCAGTTATGTTTGTGTTAACTCGCTTCTATTATCCAATATATCAAAATCAAGCTGTTATATTGTCAAATTTATAAGAGTAGGATTATGATCTGTAGTAACAACAATACCATGCAATTCAAACCTTCTCCGTTTTCTGTGAAAATGAAAACGTAGTAGAAAAATTTGTTTACTATGAAGATGGTTCAAGTCAGTTAGTCCACTACCTCAAAGATGTCTAGGTAGTGTAACTTTCTGAATTGCTGATTATGAGAGTTGCTCATGATATTTACAAGGCATTTTCCTTGTTTCACATTGTAGTTCATCTTGATCTGTTTTAGACGATTTAATTATATCAAAAGAGTTGAATGTTTTGGCAGGGTAGTACAGAAATCATCTTGTTGGACCGTTCTCTATTGAGGGTAATCACAATTGAGATAGTTATCTACGACTGCAAGCAGCATTGATCTATTCCAGAACTACCGAGATTTTGGAAAACGATCTCACTCTATCAGAAAATCAATTGCATCTGGCAACAAGATTGTACCCCCCCGTGCTTTGATATTTGTGTGTGAGAATATGTAGATATTAATTTTTTGGGAACTGGATCGGTGAAAGGGGACCAATCAAGTGGCCATCAAGGTCACCGGATTTGAATCGTCTCCATTTTTTTATGGGGTCATTTAAAAACGATAATATACGCCACGCAGTTTGACTTCGAACGAGCTGCGGAGGAGAATTGTGATTGCCGATCATTAACATTTAATGCCTTTGAGAACATGAGAAGGGAATTTGAGAACCGTTTATACCATTGTATGGAGGTGCGAGGTGTTCAGTTTGAATAGTTTCTTCAATAACTTTCACCTCAATTGCTTCACTCCCTAAACATGCAGGAGTTTAACATATTGTAGACCCATTTGTATCTCTGAATGATTTATGTTAAATATTCTTGCTGTTCTTTTGGTAAAATTGTTATTTGAAAATGGATATTAACAATTTCTACTTTTTCTTCTGTTGATTACATGAGTTCTTTTTGCATCGAATACAATATTTTTAATATACAATTTGCATTTGAATTTTTCCTTTCGATGTTTCCAGCTAGCTAACGAAATGAATTCCTCTGTCTGAATAGGCATGTATATAGACTTCTAACACACAGCCTGATCAAATTCGATCAGAGCATCAAGAGACCTCTCCAATGAGGTGTCACATATGGTACTCTTTGCCATTGAAATTCTCAAGTTTGGGGATACTGAGGGTAGGGATCTGATTTTTACACTTACAAATTGACCTGTGAAACACCTGCAATACTGATCTCAATATGTATTACAATTCATTTAAAATACATCGTGTTCAAAGAGATGTTCAATAATTATATGATAGTATTTTTTTTTGTAGTTGGAACACACTGTATCGAAAATTTAATCTCACTGATTCATTGTAACATTAAAAGAAATCGATTTCTTTTAGTGTTACTTTTCGAACGTAGTGCCGTTCGACCCATATTCTCTATGATGATTTCATTGGTAGGGGAAATCTGACATGCTTGAAAATTCCATAAACAATTTTTCCTGGAAACAAAAATCGACCTGTTTCAGTGTTTTCTGCTGACACTTCTGAGATAAAGGGGGTGGGGTAAAGATTTCGCAAGTGTTTCGTCGAATAATTTCAGGTTCTATCAGGAGCTAATAACAATCGGAAGGTATTATTCGCCTTGTCATAATATAATTATAAAGCACAACTAACAGTAACATGCAATTAGGGTTGCATATACACAAAATCAGTATATACTGTGGTACGTATACACAGATCAGTGGTGTATATAATGACTGGAACATTTCTTTTAAGCAGCGGCATCTGCTGCACATTCTATTAACTGCTCCATAACGCTGCTATACTATATCTTTGTCAGTAATTTGTTAGCAGCTATTCGTAAAAGAAAATAATATTTAATTAGAATGCTTTAATAACATATCAATTTCACCATGATTTACTTATTTTACTAGTTGATTGGACCATCTAGTGCGAAGCAGTTATAATGGCTACTATGTAGCAGAAATCTACAAGAGGGAAAATATGTATTGCAATAATGGAAAACTCTTAATGTAAAGGAATACAAAATTCTCGCAGAAAAAGAAATCTACAGTTGGATGTAAATTCCTCTTGTAAATTTAAAACAAATTTTCATGTAAAGGCGTTCTTTAAAGATTTGTCCTTACATTCTGACTAAGACTACGTATGAAAAAAAGCTATAGAAAATTAATAAATACTTCCACTTGTTATGAATTAAATAAACTTGAATAGCAATATGAAGTCGTCCTTTTCGAAAGTCATAAGTTCAATCCTGGTGTTCCCAATTCTCATAATCACTCTGCACATAAAAAGACTTTTAATCAATTGTTCCCAACAGCAAGTGGCTTCAACAACAGAGCCTGTTCTGAATAATTCATGTGAATAGTAAAATGGAGATTCCGAGAAATTAAAATACGGTTTCGTCACTTTCCTTGAACTACTGAATATTCTTTCTTTCTGATTTATTCTACGTTATATATAAATATGTTCTTCTACTATTTTAGTGGTATATTTATATTGTGTGTCTCATACTTTAATTTACATTAATTTCTAAATAAAGCTGATATAATCGTTCACAGCAACTGTTTCCTGTTTCCATAATATATGATAGTAGTTTAAAAATTAAGCAGTCTTTCTAGATGTCTTTTCATAGATCAAAAACAACACAACAATCTAATTTCAATTAATCTGTCTTAGTTTACGAGTAATTTAAACATTTTTTTGACTTTTTGACTGGGATTCAATGACTCATAAAATTTCTTTGCTTCAGCGATTTTGAGTTGTACAACAGTTCGCTAACATGACATAACGGTAACCATACATTCTCAAAAAAAAGTTATTGAGATAAATGCGATAATTTTACTTCTTAACGAAACCACTCGTCCCTGTCGAAATATTTTTCTTTTTGCAAATTTGCATCACAGGTGTAGTGAAAATTTGAATAATTTTCTTTTTGGAGTATCCCGAAATGCTCGGAGCTTTCAGTTCAAGAAATTAGATTGAGATTGGCGAATACCTGACAATCAATTAGAGTGGGTTCAGACCAACAAGTGAAACAAACCGAATTTGGCGAATCCTTACACAAATATTCCTTTTCATCAATTCTGTTTGAATGATCTCCGGATTAGACCTCAAATTGCGTTTAGGTCTTTTATTTCTCTATTCTGTGGGATGGATTAAATAACTGCGTAGGTTGCCTTTTGAATTTTGCGCCTGTCAAAAAAAAAACGAGTAACTCAGGGAAAAATAGCTTTTTTATTGGTTTTTGAAGTATTCTCCATGCAGATCGATACACTTTTGCGCTTGAACTAATTTCCGAAACACTTTTGCCAGTTCGAATGAGTTACCTCCAAAACATGGATTTGAAAGGCTTCAACTGTGCGCAAACAAAAAGAAGTCGTTAGGTGCCAAATCGGGACTATAAGGTGGGCTGCATAATAATTCCATGTTTTGGGTGTTCAAATACTCCATCGTATGTACTAATGAGTGTGAGCTTGCATTTTCATGATGCAGAATAATTTTAGTTCATCGATTTGATTTCCTCAACTCATCGAACACTTGCGGCTAACAAATGGTTATATACCATTAAGAATTGACTGTTCTATGTTGCTCTAATACTATGGTGTCACATGTCAGGTTTTCCTGAAAAAACTGGCGACTATTTGCTCCAAGTGCTTCGTGCACGAACAACTTTGGTTGGGTTTGGCTCGTCTTGAAAGACCCATACTGTCGATTGTTGTTTAGTTTCAGGCTCGTACGCATATATCCAAAATTTGTCGCCTGTAACGATATTGTAAACGTATTTTGAACAACCGCGGACGAATTTCTTCAACATTTCTTTGCAACAAACGACACGAGCCTTCTTTTGAGCAATTGTTAAGTTGTGTGGGATCCAACGCGAACAAATCTTTTTGACAGCCAAAGACTCATGCAATATTGAATGTACGCTGGTTTAATGTTAAGGGTTGTCCCCATCTAACAGTAAGTTACATGGCGACCATCCTGTATGATTTCGCGGGACAACCTTCACGAAGTCCGAAGCAAGTTGATCGCAACACTGTTGTCGAGTTAATCCACGTCGAAAACCGTTAAAAAATATTCACGTGTTAATTTCATTTTTTGTTCAAGTTGAATTTTTCAAATAACTATAACAAAAACAAAACTCATTCGAACGTTAATGTGTTATAAGTGAGTTTAGGTTAAAAAATTACGAAATACAGGACGCAGTTGTCGGATCAACAGTAAAAGTGCCAGAGGCGCAAAATTTAAAAGGCAACCTACGTAACCAAATCCACTTAAACACATTAATACGAATCCATGAAATCGTATTATAAAGCCGTCGGTGAAATATTAGGATGCATTAGGCACCTGGCTACCTATAAAAATTCGATCAAATCTACAATGCAATCAGTATCAAACGGGCGAAAAAACACGCTCAACATAAAGTGTGAATTATCTTGATAATTTTTCAATCGTATCGCATTCGAGAAGACAATTTTATTTAAGATGAACCTCGTAATACGAGGGTTTGTCAATAAGGCCTCTCAAAAAATAATAAAATAAATTAATTTTTGATAAATTTCATTTTATTTCTGAGAATAATCTTCCGTTCCAGACTATCACATGGATGTTTTTAGGTATATGCTTATTTACCAGGATATTGGTTCAACTCTTTTTCAAGTTTGTTGAAATAGGGTGAAATAATCAATAGAATCGTTTCGAAAATGATATAAGGCATACAAGTGTAATGAATAAATGATAGACGAAAACGTTCGTGTTTAGACTGAAATGTCTGATGGGGGATTGATTTTGTGTGCATGGAATATTTTGATGATTTTTGCTATCTGTTTTCTTGTAGTGAAACATTTTCGGAGCTTTTGTTATAAAATAATCTTTCTGAAATGTATTTTTACTAAGAAAGTGATTGGGAGTTTAAGATTTCTGACGAACAGAGTGAAGATGAAACTTATTATTCTGCAACGGACAAAGGTGAAGTTATGAAGAGTATAGACTTCAATGGCTGGAAAACTATCGTGAACCCATTTGCAGATTGCTAACCAAGACCCGTGCTATAATATAACAGTGAATTCGATTTCCATCCAGCTATCGATTCCGAAGAGAGCAAACATCCAGTGGTATGTTTCGAGTCTATTATAACTCCTCTTACCATTGGCATACTGAGTGAATTCACTTATAGAATAACTGAAAATTATTTCGGTACTGACAATGTCAACATTTTTTTCCGTCTGAAATGGACAAATATAGCAATGGAAGAAATATACACTTTTATTTCCCTCAATTTACTAACAGGTTCGGTGAAATGCCTGCAAATATCAGACTACTGAAGCACAGATATTTTGTGTTCTTGCTTTAAAGTATTCCGCGAGTCAATTATGAGTCGAAATCGGTTTCTATTCTTGCTAAAATTTCTTCAGTTCTCACCTCCAGACTGAATGAGACAGTCAGCGTTTTCATATTAATGGTAAAAGAATATTGCATGACACTGGTTGATCCAGGATCCGCTTTTGAGTTTGACGAACAACTTATGGTATACTACACAAAGAGCGGCTTAATTTTTGCCAATATATTGTCCAAGTAATCCAGAATTTCGAGGATATACCTGGAATTTTTGCATTCATTATGGGAAGACTCCTACGACTTACTGCATATACCTAGCACCGGCAATTTATAATTTTCTGAGAAAAAAAGGTGGTTCATCTGCGCAAAACTTAATAGCCACTCATCGAAAAATAACTGTCGACAACTCTGTCAATCTCTGTGAATTTTTACTCGAGAAGAATATATACAGCTGAATTCTGTTCACAACTTTGAAGAAATAGAGCATATAGAGTTCCTTAATGACAAAATAGGATCGGTAGATGCTATTTACCAAGAAGCGGAGCCATACACAACATTTAGAGAAACTTATACTTGTTTTCAATGTAATAAAACTATGGTATTTAGATTTTCACTATATTAACGAAACTATGACCGGTTTAACCACACTGTGGCTTCATCAGATAGATACAAACTAATGAACAGAGTAATTCCTTATATATTAGTCTAATTTCCTACTTAATAATACAATAGGTACAAGTACAAGAGGTATGTTGGAAAACCCATCAGAGTTGCTTATTTTAGGAATTGAAAAGATTGAGTAAAGAAGAAGGATTTAGATCTAATTGATTATTAAGTAACCTACCTGAATTCTTTTCTTTGTTAATCTCTAAAATTTCCATAGATTGAGTTTTTGTCTATTATTTTCATTGTGTAAATATAATAGACAAAATCAATCTATGTTTTTCAATCTATTATTTTCATTGTCAACTCTGATGGGTTTTCCAACATGGGTTTTCCAACCCCTTGTACTTGTACCTATTGTAATATTAAGTAGGAAATTAGACTAATATATAAGGAATTACTCTGTTCATTAGTTTGTATCTATCTGATGAAGCCACAGTGTGGTTAAACCGGTCATAGTTTCGTTAATATAGTGAAAATCTAAATACCATAGTTTTATTACATTGAAAACAAGTATAAGTTTCTCTAAATGTTGTGTATGGCTCCGCTTCTTGGTAAATAGCATCTACCGATTCTATTTTGTCATTAAAAAACTCTATATGCTCTATTTCTTCAAAGTTGTGGACAGAATTCAGCTGTATATATTCTTCTCGAGTAAAAATTCACAGATATGGACGGAGTTGTCGACAGTTATTTTTCGATGAGTGGCTAATAAGTTTTGCGCAGATGAACCACCTTTTTTCTCATCAACTCTGATGGGTTTTCCAACATACCCCTTGTACTTGTACCTATTGTAATATTAAGTAGGAAATTAGACTAATATATAAGGAATTACTCTGTTCATTAGTTTGTATCTATCTGATGAAGCCACAGTGTGGTGAAACCGGTCATATTTTTTTTTAAAATAGTGAAAATCTAAATACCATAGTTTTATTTCATTGGAAATATGTATATCGATTTTCATCAAGTAACGAACTCCTCAATCAAAATTACTTATACTTGGTTCACCAAGGTTGAATTTCATATAACTCATCAAATGCTCTTGAATTCGAGAGTTTTGTGGAGTAAAAGAAAAAAAATCATCATTTGAAAGCTCCAACAAACATATTATACGCTAGTATAAAATCCCCTAAAAACTTCGTAAGGAGACAGTCCTTCGGAAGGTTTGCGTTATATGGAAAAAAGATGGAGTACACAAATTGACAACAGGGTTGCATGGAATATGACGATCATCCCGGATTATGCTCAGCTGCACATTTTCAATGTTATCATAAAAAATGGTTTAATTTCATTTTATCTTTAATACCTGTAGTATTTTTTTTTTTGAATTGTGTTCACCTAATTTTCATTATAAAAATACGGACTTGGATTTTTATGGAGGAGAACGGTTGGTATTCCATAATTCAACCTACAGCTATCCAGATGTGGATATTCTGGTATTGCCATATATCAAAATCTGGATAATCTGGTATTGAATGGAAGTTATATTCACAATATTCTTGTGTATGAGTAGACTTTAGATCAAAATACAAAACTGAAATGTCTGCCTATAAGCAAGTCTAGTGAGCCTAGAGTGGAAGTAATATTTGGGAAGGTTCTTGAAATAGCAGTATGTTAGGGGAGTAATCTTCTCGTTTGATGAAAACTGAGGGCTAGATCTCGGTGTATAGTAACTTTCAGTTATTTCTCCTCTTCCTAAGAAATTAGTGCAGACTATTCTGCGTGCATCTCAAAAAAGCAAAATGTAGCCTTGCAAATGTCTTTCTTCAAGAGAAGAATTCATTATTACTTCGGGAGCCACCTCTTGCACTTTGCACCTTGTGATTCCCGATAAATTTTGAATTTTGAAAAATGAGTAACAACGTCAAGAATGCTAACTTCTAAACTAATAAAGATATGAGGATTCAGTTTTCACAAAATGGTGCTACTTTTTAATGCAACCGTAGATGCAGTCAACAAAACTTTCATAGCCCCCTTCGCTTTCGAGATACAGGATGATTTTCAAAATCTTCAATTTTGGGCACAATGGTGAAAACGGCATCTTACAGAACTTTTTACAAGGAATACAGTAGTCTAACCCGATTTTTATAAGAGATAAAGTTTTCGAGTTGAATGCATAGCTCACATCTAACAAGGAGTAACTACAGAACTATATGATAGACATTGTCATTTCTGATTGTTTCGGCGGCTTGCTTATCCGTTTTTTAACTGCTCGAAATTTGTTATCTCTACACTGTGTGCCAAAACATTCATTCAGCCATTCAATTACTGATGTTCCTTGATGTGGAGGTGCCCGTAATGTTGATAATACATATTCTGAATAAGTAATAGCATTCAATCTGTTATTTGAAGTATTAATGAACAAGAAGCTATTATTTTAAAGGCAATTATTATATAAATGTTGATAATGAACTTCTTTGGAAACGTCTTTGTCTAACCGCATTTGGATTCTGCAGAGCCCATAAATTTTCATCATGGAAATTATTTATAACATCTCTTGTGAAGCATGATTCATCAGACCATGAGATGTTGGAAATGAAATCTGAATCTTTACAATGTTGCTGCAGAATCCAGTGACAAAATTTGAGTCGATGCTGCTCGTCCCCTGCATTTAATGCCTGCACTCCTGGTCGTTGATAAGGGCGCAGTTCCTCTCTTTTCAAAACAAGCCACACGACAATTTTGGGCATTTGCAACTGATTTGCAATGCGCCGAATACTTAACGAATGATTATTTTCAACATAGTCTATTTTGTATGTTGACTCAACAAGGTCGTACATGTTTTGGCTCACGTGTTCCCGTTTATCTGAGTTTCTAAATACCTAAGTAGAAACTGTACGAACAGAAAGATGTCTTTGAGGAAAGGTATTCTCAAGCAGTTTCTCGTTCATTTCCATTGCAAAAAAACATTGATTGAATGCCATTACAATTTTCTTCAGAACACGTCGTTAAATTCTATTCAGAATATGTATTATCAACATGACGAAGCACCTCCACATCAACAAAGAATGTTAATGTATGGCTGAATGAATATTTTCCTAATAGGTGGATTGGCAGGGGAGTTCCATTTGCTTTTTCACCATGGTCGATCTTAACTAGCTGGACTTCTATGTATGGAAATAGATGAAACAACTCAACAAGGTTTTCAACCTTTTTGATCGAAAACTTATCGTGCTTTTCTATCACAAAAACCATAAACATAGATCATATCTGCATATTCTTCATTACTGAAGGAATACCTTTTCAGTTCGAGAAATTTGAGGTTTCAAAAAAAGAATTATCTATCGATATTCTGACATTAATACATCAAGAGTAACTCAATATCCTTGATAATCTTTTAAGTATGGTTACGAGTATCATATTCTGTACAACAACATATGTATTTCATTCCCTCGATGGTAACACCACAGAATCGCTCTTGTATGTTGAAAATTGTGTTCAGGTCTCGTGAGGATCAAATTTTTGAAGCTGAATATCTCCGAATAAAAAATGCTAGGACCGTGCTGTTTTCACAAATTTGCCTTCGTACTTCTTCAGGACACACCTCTCAAAGTTTGTAATAGAGCTTGGGGGACCTGTATTACACTAGCGGCAATACTATTGACAGATTTGAGGGGACAATGCCATATTGTGCAATAGAATGTCAGTTAGATTTCAGTACAAGTTTCTCCAGTATAGTGAAAAAAAGGAAATCTTCCGAACAACTACTTCCTAATTATGATTAGTCGGCACATCAGAGTCAATTGATTGAACACTTCTCCTGGGTTCAATCATTCGATAACTCTATCTAAACCGGAAAACAATAGCTCTTCAAATTACCTTTCATCTTCTTCTGTGGAAGACATTATTTATATAACTAAAGAAAAATTGAATAATGGTAAAAATAATGATTCAGCCAAGAATCTCCGAGATGTGCTTTTTGAAAATCGTAATTATAAAAGGGTCCAAAATCATAGTTTTGAGGGTTTGGATCTTGAAGAGGACGAGTTTATGGGTTTTTCAGGTTTTCGGCCTCAACTATGAACAATACAGAACTTCTCCCATTTCTTATATTGCAATGGAATATAAGGTTTATTTAATCTAATCTTGATAATCTGAAAATTGAGGTAATGGAAAAAAATCCCTAGGTCATTTACTCTAAATAAAACCTGGTTGGTAAGGGAAGGGATAATAGAGGGGTGGGTTAGCTATATTAATTAAAAAAAATTTAAGTTACAAGGAAATTGTTTTTCCTTATTTGGATCTTCCAGATGGATTGGAAATTATGTCCATCAGAATCAACAACATCCTCATTGTAAATTTATATTGTCCTCCAGACCTGACTTTGAGCGAGGAAATCTTAAATTAAATCAATATCTATCCACTGTTCCTTTTATTATTTGTGGGGATTTTAATGCCCAGAATATTTTATGGGGATTAGATATAAATAATCCTAGTGGTGTGGCTTTTTCAGCTTTTCTTTTATATAATGATTGGATTATCCTCAACAATGGATCACCTACCAGAGTGACTTCTCCAAACAACAACAGTAGTTCTCCAGACTGAACTCTATGTTCCCCTGATCTGACTCTTAATATTGGGTGGTCTATCTCCAATAATCCCGGAAATAGTGACCATTCCCCAGTAAATATTTGACTCAGAACGAAATTCATTTCCCATGAGGGTTCTCTGGCATTTTCTTGTAATAGATTCAAAATCAAAGACGCGAATTGAGGAAGGTTCTGGATTTCCATCAATATCTATATGACCAACAGGGGTATCAGGAATGTATTTCTATCTCTTTTTACGAAATATCTCACTTCATTCACAAGAAAAAGACAGACTCTTCCCCTGAAAAAGATGGAATAACGTATTCCATGATTAAAAATCTTCCCAGCTCAGCTAAGATCAAAATGCTGGAACTTTTCAATCGAGGTTTAATAACTGGTAACGTCCCTAATTAATTAAAATAAACTATAACGATCCCTATTCTGAAACCAAATAAATTAACGGATGCTCCCAGTAGATCGGTCGCTCTTACCTCTTATCTTACTAAAATATTAGAAGCAATAATTGCTTACAGACTGGAAAATATGTATGAAAATTCCACAAAAAATGAAAATTCACAATTTGGTTTTTGTAGGGACAGGTCTGTCTATGACAATCTATCTTTTTTAATTTCGACAATATATGTTTCTCTAGCTAGAAAAGAGGTTATATTGATAGTTTTCCTATGATAATGTTATAATTCAAGTTTTAGAAAGAATCCTTATCGAAGGAAATATTCCCCATAAATTATCCATTTAAAAAAAAAATCTTATGTCTCGAAGAGATTTGTTCGTGATAGATCCATATAATAGGCAATTTATAGGTCCCCAACAATCAAATATTGGCCTAGCTCAGGGCTACAACAAGTCCTATTTTATTCAATTTCTACGTGAAGAACATGTTGGAGCATATGAATGAAAAAGGAGTTCAAGTTTTGAATTTTGCGAATGACACTACAATAATTGTACCTCATCTTCTTAAGAGTCATTTGTGAAAATGAAAAATTCCCTTTCCCGATTAGAGTTATGGGCTAAAAACAGAAGACTTTCCATATCCCCATCCAAATCCAAAGCTCTCATTATTCAGAAATCGAAAAATAATATCAATTTTCCAATTCTAAAAATGAATGATTCCCAAATTCCCTGGGAAAAAAAATAAAATGGACTGGTCCCTTCAAATCAGTGATATGTGTCTAAAAGACTCGAAAGGCATTAATATCATGAAAGCCCTTTGTAGAACATGGTGGGGTTCTCATCCTTCTGTTCTTATCAAAATCTATAAAGCTATATTTCGATCCAATTTAGATTATGAGAGTATATTTGTGGGGAAATGCTCAAAAACTACTCTCGAAAAATTGGACAGAAAACAGTATGGACCAATGAGAATAACCCTAGGTTTTATGAAATCCACGCCTATTGATATGCTGCTTTCTGAGAGTGGAGAAATTCCATTGGAACTGAGAAGATCTTGGTTTGTCTTAAAATTCATTACAGAAGCTCTTCGTATTACGGATAATATAGTTGTCAAAAAATGAGAAGTCCAGATATTTTAAAGCTTATCAATCCACCATTGTTGACCACAATCTTATTATGTTTCAAATCTCCTCTTTTTCTTTCACACTATTTTTCCATCTATATGCGGAACTTCCTGCAATTCTTAGAGCAACTGTATATGTTAGAGATGATGATATAAGGAGATCTATAATTTTTTCTGACTCAAAAAGCGCCTTGGAAAAAATTCCAACAAGTCATTACATTATAGTAATGATCATATTACTTTCCAAATTAGAAAAGAGCTTTGTGATCTAAAAAATCAGGGTTTCCATGTGGTTTTGATCTGGGTTCCTGGGCAGACAGGTATCTTGGGTAATGAAAAAGCTGACTCTTTAGCAGAAAAAGGAAGCTTGTTACCGATAGAAGATTTCCCCAAAGCTGATCCTAAAGATTTGTGGCTTTTCCTTAAAAAAAGACACAGAACGATTGGGATGAATTGAGATTGGAAATGGGCATCAACAAGGGAACATGATGAGAAAAAAATTTTCATCTCAACCTTGATTCATAGGATGTGACTCACTGTTCCTCTCCAAATCATTTATATAAAATTCATATAAGACCAAATGATCGTTGTGAATGTGAAGAAAAACGATCAGTTTCACATATTTTCTCATATTGCCCTAACAATGTACAGAACTGCTCGATATTCTATTCCAACTTAATAAATCTTCTTAAAAATAAAATTCAATTTCCTATTAATTTTCAAGAAGTAATATTCAGCATTGAAGTCTCTGTTATTAAATTATTGATTAATTTTCTATCAGTATCTAATATCAAACTATAATTTATGATACAAGCAATTTTCAGCAAAATTTAAATGAGTTTCCTTTTTTCCTTTTTGTTTGAACTCCCATTAACATTTTATTGAAAAAAACCCCTCCCTATTTTTTCCTGATTTCCTTTCAATGTGTTATCGTTTGAGTTACCTAATCAATAACATAACTAACATCACTAAAGTAACCTGGGATCTGGAAAGCGAAGAGAAATACTTACCTCCCTGATGAATAAAAGATCTAGCTAGATGGACGTGGTGATCTACAAGTCCAAAAATCCAGCTTGAAGGAGTTTACCACTTGCCTAAATGGTCATAGTAACCAAGAGCAAAAAAAAAAAAAAAAAGAAGAAGAACAGAAGCCATCATTGAAATATGCAACGTAAGTTACGATTCGTCACTCATATCTGTTCTAAATATAGAACTTCTCATTCTGAAATTAATTCAACTGGTGCAAAAGGTTCTGGATATAATTGCTCAACGTAGGATGAGATAGTTTCTGATGAGACGTTAATGAATTTTCGTGAAATCGTTCTGACATATGACACTCTGAGACTTGAATGAAACTTACCAAATTTGTGTAGTTCGTGGCACAAATATTCCGAATATGTTGTTTCATATTTAACCAATTGTTCCTTGAAGAAAATTTAACTTAGAACACAAATGGAATCTATCAGTATGTTTTTACAACCAACAAATAAATTAAATTCATTGATCACAGTTACCTCGAACCTCTTTCATCGTTAGACAGTATGAAAACCAAGTATAAAGTGACATGAAATTTATATTAGAGGGTCATTATTTGGATTTGGAAAAACCAGATATTAGGACTGTATCTATCAACTGGGTTATCATTTGTATATATCGAAAATTTGAGATTTACGTCCTATATCAGTCTGGTCATTCAATATCTGAAAGTTGGCATCAAAACGTTATTTGAAAATTTCCACTGATTCTAGGTAATTGACGTTTCTACCCTTTGGGGCAATACTAGGAAAAGATTGCTCATTTTAAATGCAGTGATTAGTTAATGTTGAATTTTTATTTCCCAGTAATGAAGTTTGATGTCCTTTATATCTAATTTAGAAGGAAAAACCAGTCTGACCTATGTAGAAATTATTGCAATCTGGACAAGAAAACTTATAAGCTACTAATTTATCTAAACACTCTACATGATTTTAAGCATTAAATGAGAGTGATGACTATTTATTTTGAGGTCAGAGTGCGGTTTTAGTTTTCAATTTGGAAGTGTTATTTGCGACATTTTCACTTATCTGTTCAAAATATATTGAAGGGGTGAATTTTTCGGCTTCGTTGGTACTTATGATTGGATATATTTGATTAATAGCTATATGTTATTCATATTGGTTCACTATTTTGTCAATTAAACCACGATCGAAAATTTTCAAAATTCGAACCGATGATCTTACGATGACCAAAGCCGATAGATTAGATGCCACAGTTATATTGAAAAATCAGAATACATAATCAAAATAAATGAGTTTGTTGAAAAAGAACAATTTATAGAAATTTCTGATGATATCACAGCTTAAATTCAGAAATCACTAAAATGCGCTGCATTAGTTATCTAATACACACACCAAAAAATTGTCGCATCGCCTGGTATTCTGAATTCCACAATCGATTAAGCAGCTCGATCGCAGTTTCTTTGTCAACATATGTTTTTGGACATATGAGGGGAAACAAATCTTATCTATGTAGTAACATTTGTTTCCATATGATCTCAAACACGTCTGAAACAAGAATGAGTTTATTTGACTATCAGTATTCATTCAATTTCTCTTCAGTTTTCAAGTTAAATTAATGCAAGTTTTCTCTGTTTCTTGTTGATTTTTGAATCTTTGAATTTATTGTAATGGCTGCTGAACGTCCTGGACGCTGTTTCAGTGATCATAAAGTGGTAAGAATTGTAACACTTCTAGAGGAGGAGCGAAGCCAACGTTACGTGGCTAACTTGTTGAATGTTAACCAAAGCACTTTTTCAAGAGCAATTAATCGGCATCAGCAATGCAATATCCGGCAAACCGAAAACTTCGGAGGGGGGTCAGTTGTGGTGTGGGAAGGCATTTCTTTCCATGGTCGAACTGAGTTAGTCCTAGTGAATAATGGAAGAATGACAGCGGCCAGATACATCGCAGATATCCTTGAACCGCATGTTGTACCCTTTGGCCCATTGATTGGCGAAAACTTCATTTATATGCATGATAATGCTCTGCCTCATGCAGCTAGAGTAGTTACAGAATTTCTGCAAAATGCCGAAATCGATAATTTGAGATGGCCAGCCAGAAGTCCCGACTCGAATCCCATAGAACATGTTTGGGACAACATGGGGTGGCAAATTCAGCAACGTAGGATGCCTGTAGAACACTCCAACAACTAGAAAATCTGCTTCCTGAAATTTGGAACCCAATGACTCAAGAGTACATCCAAAATTTGTTTGAGGGGCTTCGGAGACGTATACTGGCAGTAATTAGGGCCCGGAGAGGAAACACTCGATTTTGAAAATGATTAGTAACCATTCGATGCTAGTTGATTGGTCTCTTCGCGAATGTTTGAAGAAGGTAGAATTTTTTAATTTTTCATTAACTCGAAAATTGTTGATATTTTCCATCATAAACTCTTCTCTTTTGAATGATATCTTCTTATTTCACACTTCTGAAAGTTACCAAGCGACTCTTGAATGACCAATCTATTTGTGTATTTTAACTAAGCCTACTGATTATTATACAATGAATGAATCCAAGCCCATCACCACTATATGATATAAATAAAAAATAAAAATAAAATTCCTCATAGATCCCCGATCCGTGCAGTGGTTTCATTAGTTAATATACTATTTACATTCAAAGTAAGGACAAACTTCGCTCCTAAACATAAAATTAAAATTTCAATTGAATATACCTAAAAATTAGAGAACTTTACTTTACATATGTTCAAATCCGAGAGATGAAATATCTGATATTTTAGAACGATCACATATTAAGCCCTTGATAAAACGTGCATTTATAATAGTTTTGGATTTATGGATAGAGCTTAATTATTTTCAGTTTAATGAAAAGATATATGAACAACGAAGCGGTTTTCTGATGGGTTCACCACTAAGCCCCACTAGCAGATATATTCATGTTTACCATGGAAAACAAAGTACTAAAGTCTAACTTGCCTGTTAAAATTAATTTTTGGTATAGATACGTCATGACATACTTCTTTGACTAAACGGTACACCAAAACAATTTGATCACTTTCTCAAGTTCATAAAAGAGTATCCATCCGAAAATCAAACTAAAATTCGAAAAAGAGGGGAACCATAAAATATCATTTTTAGATCTGTCATTTTCTCACTTGAATAGCAAAATTAACAATCTAAATCTAACCAAACCTACTAGCACGGATATAAACACCTCAAAAAAGTCTAGGGAACACTTCTGAATATCGATATATTGTATCCAGAACGATCAATATGGATGATTTTTTTTAAGAAATGAACACCTGCATCAATTTCTCACCAAATTATGTAGAGTGCCGTAACAGATTTCAGTTTTTGAAATCAGTTAGTTGGCACTTTGTTTCTGTTGTAAGCACAAATAAAAGATTCAAGTTTTGTGATTCGACCATGGAAAGACGACATTCGACTAGAGAAGAGATGTTACGAGCCGTTGGCATGCTCCAAGCTGGGAGCTCACAACGGGAAGTATCTAGGGTTCTGGGAAGTAGCCCAAGTGTCATAAACCGTTTATGGTCGCGTTTCAATGAAACAGGTAGCGTAGAAGAACGCCATACAGGTCGTTTCAGGATTACTACATTCGCCCAAGACCGATTTTTGGTTTTACGAGCCAGAAGATATCGTACTACCGCAGCAACTCAATTAGCTCAAGAGCTATCACGAGTTCATAATGTACAAATTTCCGACCAAATTGTGAGAAATCGACTGCACGAAGGTCAACTCCACTCCAGACGTCCTTTAAGAGTTCCATAACTGACCCATGGAAATCGCGCTGCTCGTTTAGATTGGTGCCAAGAACACGTAAACTGGGATCAAGAGAGGTGGGCCACAAATCTCTTCAGTGATGAATCTAGATTTAGTTATTATCCCGATTCGGGAAGAATTCGAATATGAAGGGAACCTGGAAAGCAAAACCGTCTCCAGCATGCTCGAGAAGTTGTTAGACAGGGAGGCGGATCAGTGATGTTTTGGGGAGGTATACGCCTTGGTGGAAGAACTGACCTCGTTTTCATACAGAACAACCTCACGGGAAATTCTTACGCAAATGGGATAGTTTTACCAGTAGTGGTACCGTATCTCCAAACAATGTGTCAAAATCCACTCTTCCAACAAGATAATGCCCCTCCTCATCTTGCAAGAGTTGTCTTGAACGTTCTTGAAGAGAATATCATCGAACATATGTGGGACACCCTAAAAAGAAATCTCCTGCGTCAAAACGTCTTCCATCATGTACAGGAGCTTCGATTAGCAGTTCAGGGGGCTTGGAATGACTTAGGCCAAAATGTAATAGACAATTCAATATTGAGCATGCCGCAATGATGCCAAAGTGCCATTCATAACAGAGGTGGACCTTCTGGGTACTGAAAAATATAAGTGCTTCCATATCGTTTCGAAAATATTAGTTCAGGATTTTTTTTTGTGTTTTACCAAATTTCGTCATTTTCAAATTTCAAATTTTTTTTTATAATAGGTGCTTTGGGGAAGTCAAATATTATTTTGTTTTCTTGAGAATACATTATATACAATACGTCCTAACAAAAACCGAAAGATTTCTATAAATTCGAATCATCAAACTCATATTTTAAAGATATTGGTAAGTGTTCCTAGACTTTTTGAGGTGTTTATGTTCCTAAGGATTTCAACTACCCATATTCTTATAAAATTTTGGTTCACAATTCAATGATCCACATTACGTTTTCGGTACCTTCACCATTAGAAAATCTTGAAAAAGAAATTGAAACTATTAAAACTATAGCTTAATTGACAGAATAGTTTAATGAAAACAATGACATATACCTATCAGCCAAATATATCCAATTATAAGTACCAACAAATCCGAAAAACCCATCTCTTTAATATATTTTGGACGGATAAGTGGATAAGGATAAATGTTACAAATTACCTTTCCAAATTAAAAACTAAAATCGTATTTACACCTCAAAATTATCATTACTTTTATTTAATGCTAAAAATCCTATAGAGAATTTACAAATCAGGAGTTTATAAGTAGTCCAGATTGCAAGAATTTCTACATAGGTCAGACTGGTCGTTTCTTTAAAATTAGATATAAAAAACATCAAACTTCATCCCTTAAAATAAACAAGGTTCAACATTTACTAACCCATGTATTCAAAACGACCACGCTTTTCCTAGTATAGTTCTACACTTCGCCCCAAAGGGTAGAGAAGTCGATTACGTAGAATCAATGAAAATTTTCAAATCACTTTTTGATAACAACGTTCGGAAAATGAACAACCAGACTGATCTATGTAAATCCCAAATTTTCGATGCATTCGAATAATAATTCCCACTCAACAACATACACACAATGGTGTTTGATCAATATAGTAAACATTTCTGTTATCAACAAAGATAATTTATCTCTATATCGAACAAAAATTTGACGCGTCTCTCATTCTGGAAAGAGTGGTACTACCGAAAAACGCTGAAACAGGTTTCAAAAAATTTTTGATTTGAGAGGGTCCGATTTCAAGATTGATTTGGAGTATGTGAAATCATCCACCTACCCTCAACATCCCGGAACTCAAAGATCAATATATGGCAAAGATGGCACTTCTTCGAAAAGGAATTTAAATTATCTACTCGCATATTTAATTTTTGAAAAGTTGAATTATTACACAGGGTGTCTCGTCGCAGGTAAATTATTATTCATTGCAATTGAAATACGAAAAACTAATTTGTTCAATACAGAGTATTGAAATTGTATTGTATTGAAAATTATTTATTACATACAGCCCTGTATATCATCTCACGAATATCTCAATGGTCGCACACCTGATTCATTGCAATTCTGCTAACTTTATTTATTAATTTATTAACCCATCTGTTCAATAACTTCTCCAAATCTTGAGTGATGAACAAGATAAACAAACATTAACAAGAAAACGACTAAAAGGGTTAGAAGCAAAATTCAAGTCAAACTCGGAATTAAGCGTCCAATACAGAAATATTTTTCAGGAATATTTGCATCTAGAACCTATGTCTATAGTTGAAAAAAATGAGGAACTAGAAAATGGGTTCTATTTACCGCATCACGCAGTCTTTAAAAGGACAAGTCTCACAACAGCAGTCCGGATAGTTTGGGTCAACTAAAACTAGTAAAGGGATTTCACTCAACGATGCACTCATGGTTAGTCCCACTATACAGGCAGATTTTATTACACTACTACTTAGATTTCGAAAATTTCAAGTAGCCATCACCTGTGATATAGAGACAATGTACAGAGAAGTGATATAGAGAAAATGTACAGAGAATTTCTTGTCCACAAACAAAACCGTAAATATCAAAGGGTCTGTTGGTATAACTCCGAACTCAAAGAAAACAAACCCTTGAATAGTAAAAGTCGGCTACTACCATTAAATCCATTCTTAGATGATAATGTCTGAGGAAGACAAGCATTCCTCTATGAAATATACACAGTGCCATCGTGCACTTCTCCCTAAGTCACATTATATCACGAAGCCAATAACAGAAAACGAACATCGTGTTAATCTTCATCCTGAAATACAAGCAACTTTATATTCTATTAGATGGAGATTTTGGATCCTTGACGGCAATAGTATACGAAAAATAATTCGAGCTTGTGTTATTTGTTCTATGCTAAATTAAAACCTCCATCGATCGAACATCTTATGGGAGACTTACCCTCATCTCGAGTCACACCAGCCAGGCCATTCAGTCGAGTTGGGATCGATTATTGTGGTCCATTTTTCATTAAAGAAAAGAAACATCGTAACACGAAAAGTATCAAAGTGTATGAAGTCATATTCATGTGCCTATGTGTCAAAGCTGTACACTTGGAAGTAACCAGTAATCTTTCCACTGAAACCTTTCTTTCTTGTCTTCGTCGCTTTATCGCGAGAAGGGGTGTATGCACAGGTATATACTCCGATAACGGCACAAACTTTGTAGGAGGACGTAATGAATTGAGTGAAATGTATTGCCTGATGAAAAAATTCTGATACTCAAAAAAAAATTTAAGATTTTACCACTAAAAGAAAAATCAGATGACATTTTATTCCGATCAGAGCTCCAAATTTCGGTGGACTTTGGGAGGCTGCGGTCAAATCCTTTAAACATCACCTCTATCGTATAATTGGAAACACACCACTAACATTCGAAGAATTAAATACTTTCGTGATAGAGCTTGAAGCTATATTAAACTCACGCCCTTTAACTCACATTTCCTCAGACCCAAATGATCTCCTTGTACTTACTCTTAGTCATTTTTTAATTGGTGATTCAATAACGAGCTTGCCAACGCCAGATTTGTCTCTCACTTCTAAATAGACTCTCAAATTGGCAACATATTCAACAAATGCAGCAATATTTCTGGAATCGTTGGTCCAGAGAATATTTAAACGAGTTAAATGTCAGACACAAATGGAGTCAGCATCAACCCTCAATCAAGGAAGGCACGGTTGTGCTTGTCAAGAAGGAGATAATCTTCGCCCAATGGGAACAATGGGAACTTGGACTGGTCGTGAAAGTCTATCCTGGTCCGGATGGAATAGTGCGCGTTGTGCGAGTGAAAACGAATCGCGGAAGTTTTGATCGTAGCGTTAAGAAACTTGCTCCTTTGCCCGTTGATCCAACTTGTGAGTGAAAACTCTTTGTAAACTGTTTCCTGTGGAAGTGAATTTCGAAAGGATTACAAATTAAGACTTTAATCTTAGAATAATAATTTAGTTTTATTTTCTCTTTTTCTGATCGGCTCGATCCTCTCAGTAGGGGGAGTATGTTCAATACAGAGTATTGAAATTGTATTGTGTTGAAAATTATTTATTATTTATGTACAGCCCTGTACATCATCTCACGAATATCTCAATGGTCGCACACCTGATTCATTGCAATTCTGGTAACTCCATTTATTAATTCATTAACCCATCTGTTCAATAACTTCTCCGAATCTTGAGTGATGAACAAGATAAATCCTTTATGATTATTTACTTAGCCTATCGTAAACTGACCCTCTCAACATTGTGTGTACTATGTATTCAAAAGAATCTGTTTTTCATTTGAATTTATCTGGGTAATGACGTTGCATCGCATAAAAATGTATTCATTGTTAATTTCTTGGAATAATCCTTACTAAATTTCGGAGGAAAACCAGATCTTTCGAGAACTAGAGAATTCTCAACAATTCTTGCCGACCAATGAGATGTTTTCTCTACCCCCAACTTTTGGGTAAGGGCCAATGATTTGCATTCAAAAATATCTTCCCACTCTGTCACTGTATTTTTGTTTAAAACCATTTTACCAAGTTTTTTGTATAGCCAGTATTTCGTATTATTTTAATAAACTAAGATATGTTAAATTGTTCAACAATATTTTCAAGTGTTACAATCCATATCTAGTGTACGCAAGAAAAGTCGCATACTCCGCGAGTCTCAGACACCTACGTCTCTCGCGTCATAATTTTACCGACCTATTGTGTTTTTCTTCCACGAAATATACCAATAGTGTCAACAAAATAGAAACACTTACGATTCCTTAATAGGCCTAGTAGGAGTTCACGAGACGTACAAGTTCAGTGAACAGATTAATTTCTGTGAAAATATCAGAATAGATTCAAACCAGAATCAAAATAGGTATTCTTACATGTAAATTCCGAATTATGGAACCAAGTGACTCACAAGTGCCACTTCAATTGCCCCGATTCATACTGGAGTGCAACTTCATAACTTTTATTAGCCACGTTTTTTTATTAGTCGCCGAACCAGTTAATGAACAATTATCAATTGAAAATTTTACATACTGGTGACTGACTGGTCTATCTGAACGATTCACATTGAATATTCTTGCCGTTGCTTTGCGTTTCAATTCTTTCATCAATCGACAAACCATTTTCGGATTGATATTCCAACAAACGATTATTGCATCGCAAATATTAAAAAGAGATAGATGATTGTGGGAAGAAGATAATGAAAATAATTCCGCACATAGAAACTAGGTGTTGATCTGGTTATAATAATAATAATAATAATAAGGTTTATTCAGTATTGCATAATGTATACAACAGTTATCCAAATTAACGTAAATCGCAGAGATAATTATAAACAATAATTTTCTGTACGCGATATGAAACCTGAACAATTTTATTTTTCTTTCCCTTAGCAGATTCAAAAATTTTAAATGAAAATAATATGAATTCTTTGTTTTGTTGTTGCTCTTATTTGTCGAAAATAAGGTGCCTTGTCATGTCCGGGTAATTTTTGTCGTATTTAGGTTGTATTGTCGCATTCGGGTTGAGTCATTAATCGGGTTATAACTTTTTTCTCTACGTTTGGTTCAATAAATCACAAAATGTTTTCTTCTCAGTAATTAGGATCCAGCTCTTAATCTCTTTCATAAAACGTTTCGAATTTGTTATGTTTCCCACAGGCTCAGGAATTATTGAATATATTCTAGGTGCCACATACATAAAACACCTTTGCCCTATTGTTTCATTTGCTCTCGAATCTGGAAGATTTATTTCTTGTTCAATAATCGTTTTTCAAAATGCCAATTTCCATTTTGTGTTGAGAGATTTGTGAGAGTATCTTCAATGAACATATTTGATGGACGTCCATGACACCAGATATTCTGTATAATTCGTCACTTGAAAAGGTAAGTTTTTTGTTATATATGATTCTTAATAACCATTTTTACATTACATTCATACTCTTCAGATAGCAATTATATGCATCCCCTCAACCCAATATTCCATATGATATTTGTGATTGAGCCAGTGCATAATACAGAATTTTCATTTCCTCTATGTCAAGAGACTTCCTCATATTCCTGAACGTTCCAAGAAGCCCCCTCAATTTTTTGGCTAATAGTTCAATGTGTTTGTCCCATTTCATATTTCTGGCGATTATAACATCTAGATATTTTATGTTTTCTGTTTCAGGTATATGCGTATTCGTATCCAGTTGAAAACTGGAAGACTGGTCACGTAAGAAGCGAATGGTAAATATTTTGTTTTCTCCAGGTTCATTGTCAGTATATTGTACTCAAACCACTTTCGTACTTAAACGAGATCTTTTTCAGCTTCAGCTTTCAATTCCTGACATGAATTATGCTGATAAAACATAGCACCATCGTCAGCGAAACATACAATTTTACCTTTTCTCTCCATTAGTAGAAGACTGTTTATGTACAATATGAACAGAACAGGACCCAGTACTCTACCTTATGGTACACCAAAGGTTATATCTCTCACAGTACTCTTTTCATTTTCAATGTCTACGCATTGCTTCCGCTTCGATAAATAGTTCTTCAGTAAATCATGAGCTTTTCCTCGTATTCCATATCTGTACAGTTACTTCAGCAACTTTTCATGGGAGACGGTATCAAACGCTTTAGCAAGATCGATGAATACGCTCGTAGATCCTTGAATTTTGGTGAGGGTCGAATTTCTATCCTTTTTCCTCTTCATCTCGCTTGTTTTACATCTCCTTGGTTTGTCCTGGGGTTCTACTGGTTGGTTATTCTCCTTCTTTTATGTTGTGCAGCATCTATGCTGGCCTGTTGTTTTCTCTTCCATTGTACTAGGGATGAATACGCAGAGGGCTGGTCGTTTTATATCCATGGTGTTATAAATCAGAAGAATCATTATTGAATGAAAATTTTTGAAACCTTCTGGCAACTATTACCATTTCTTATGATTATTTAGAACTCTATAAAATTGGTACCCAAACAATTTTTGTTTGTTTATGAAAAATGAACGAATCTTTGTTGAAGTTTTTTCTGTTTAAATATCTAAAAAACGGAAAGAAAGATATTTTCTTCAATTTCAATCGCAGTGCATGTTCACATCGCAAACGAGCCACCATCTATACTTTTTATATCTTAGTGATTGAAAAAATGTTCCGAAACACGTCGAATGATTTTGGGGGAATCTTTCGACGTATATTTGAAGCTTAAATGACCAACCACCTGAGAAGGTGTGTTTTAAACCCTCGAAATTGAATAGCACAAAGGAGTCAAGTACCTCAATTGAAAGGTGTTCCAAGCCTCTTTACAACTGTGTATTAGAAAAGTAATTTTCATAATTTTTTTATCTTAAACACCTTGAATATTTTGGCTATTTTCCAAATTAATAAAAAAGGAAAACTAAATTTTCGTTTTGGAAGGAAACCTTTCGAATAAATTTACTAACCTTGAGGTTTTAGATAATTAGGAAAGTAGGTTTTGTTGTAATATCTTTTAAAAGCTCTTTTTACATACTATAAAATCTCAAAAAGAATTTATTTTTTATTTGACTTGCAATTCTTCCATTTAATAGGAAAAATTCTTCCAAACTATGTCTAAATAAGAAAAATTAAAATATTTATTTTATCCATAGAAAGAAGGCGTGTATTAGATAATACGTTTGTTCGATCAATTGAGGCATTGAAAATCAATCAATGAGTTACTACTCTGCTGATGAGGTTAGGTTAGATTTGAAAGCTGTTACAAGCCTTTTTACAACTATGTAATAGAAAAGTAATTTTCATAATTTTTTTATCTTAAGCACGTTGAATATTTTGGCTATTTCCAAGATTATTAAAAAGGGAATACTAAATTTTCGTTTTGGAAGGAAACCTTTCGAGTAAATTTACTAACCTTGAGGTTTTAGATGATTAGGAAAGTAGGTTTTCTTGTAATATCTTTTGAAAGCTCTTTTTACATACAATAAAATCTCAAAAAGAATTTATTGTTTTATTTGACTTGCAATTTTTCCATTTATTAAGAAAAATTCTCCCAAACTATGTCTAAATAAGAAAAATTAAAATATTTGTTTTATTCATAGAAAGAAGGCGTGTATTAGATAATACGTTTGTTCGATCAATTGAGGCATTAAAATCAATCAATGAGTTACTACTCTGCTGATGAGGTTAAAATTTTGAAAATAATTATACTATAAATCTAACCTAATCTAACCTTGAGGTTTTAGATGATTGGGAAAGTAGGTTTTGTTGTAATATCTTTTAAAAGCTCATTTTACATACTATAAAATCTCAAAAAGAATTTATTGTTTTATTTAACTTGCAATTTTTCCATTTAATTATAAAAATTCTCCCAAACTATGTCTAAATAAGAAAAATTAAAATATTCGTTTTATTCGTAGAAAGAAGGCGTGTATTAGATAATACGTTTGTTCGATCAATTGAGGCATGGAAAATCAATCAATGAGTTACTACTCTGCTGATGAGGTTAGGTCAGATTTGAAAGGTGTTCCAAGCCTCTTTACAACTGTGTATTAGAAAAGTAATTTTCATAATTCTTTTATCTTAAACACCTTGAATATTTTGGCTATTTTCAAGATTATTAAAAAGGGAATACTAAGTTTTCGTTTTGGAAGGAAACCTTTCGAGTAAATTTACTAACCTTGAGGTTTTAGATGATAAGGAAGTAGGTTTTCTTGTAATATCTTTTAAAAGCTCTTTTTACATACTATAAAATCTCAAAAAGAATTTATTGTTTTATTTGACTTGCAATTTTTCCATTTAATAAGAAAAATTCTCCCAAACTATGTCTAAATAAGAAAAATTAAAACATTTGTTTTATTCATAGAAAGAAGGCGTGTATTAGATAATACGTTTGTTCGATCAATTGAGGCATTGAAAATCAATCAATGAGTTACTACTCTGCTGATAAGGTTAAAATTTTGAAAATAATTATACTATAAATCTAACCTAACCTAACCTTGAGGTTTAAGATAATTAGGAAAGTAGGTTTTGTTGTAATATCTTTTAAAAGTTGTTTTACATACTATAAAATCTCAAAAAGAATTTATTGTTTTATTTGACTTGCAATTCTTCCATTTAATAGGAAAAATTCTTCCAAACTATGTCTAAATAAGAAAAATTAAAATATTTGTTTTATCCATAGAAAGAAGGCGTGTATTAGATAATACGTTTGTTCGATCAATTGAGGCATTGAAAATCAATCAATGAGTTACTACTCTGCTGATGAGGTTAGGTTAGATTTGAAAGCTGTTCCAAGCCTTTTTACAACTATGTAATAGAAAAGTAATTTTCATAATTTTTTTATCTTAAGCACGTTGAATATATTGGCTATTTCAAGATTATTAAAAAGGAATACTAAATTTTCGTTTTGGAAGGAAACCTTTCGAGTAAATTTACTAACCTTTAGGTTTTAGATGATTAGGAAAGTAGGTTTTCTTGTAATATCTTTTGAAAGCTCTTTCTACATACTATAAAATCTCAAAAAGAATTTATTGTTTTATTTGACTTGCAATTTTTCCATTTATTAAGAAAAATTCCCCAAACTATGTCTAAATAAGAAAAATTAAAATATTTGTTTTATCCATAGAAAGAAGGCGTGTATTAGATAATACGTTTGTTCGATCAATTGAGGCATTGAAAATCAATCAATGAGTTACTACTCTGCTGATGAGGTTAGGTTAGATTTGAAAGCTGTTCCAAGCCTTTTTACAACTATGTAATAGAAAAGTAATTTTCATAATTTTTTTATCTTAAGCACGTTGAATATTTTGGCTATCTCCAAGATTATTAAAAAGGAATACTAAATTTTCGTTTTGGAAGGAAACCTTTCGAGTAAATTTACTAACCTTGAGGTTTTAGATGATTAGGAAAGTAGGTTTTCTTGTAATATCTTTTGAAAGCTTTTTACATACTATAAAATCTCAAAAAGAATTTATTGTTTTATTTGACTTGCAATTTTTCCATTTATTAAGAAAAATTCTCCCAAACTATGTCTAAATAAGAAAAATTAAAATATTTGTTTTATTCATAGAAAGAAGGCGTGTATTAGATAATACGTTTGTTCGATCAATTGAGGCATTGAAAATGAATCAATGAGTTATTCTGCCGATGAGGTTGAAATTTGAAAATAATTATAGTGCACATATTGCAGGAATTTGTTGTGTTGGTAAGCCTTTGTTACTAAAATCAAAATTGTGCCTAGTGGCTGCAAGGATTTTTAATCAAACCTATTTTGAACTTAACGTTCGCCGTAATAGAATAAATTATAATAGAATAAATATATATTTATTATCAAAAGATGACATGATATGTCATAAATTGTATACACATATATCAGAAATTGTAAATAATAAGTTTGAGTGACTATAAACAAGTAAATATATAACGTAAAACATACAAGCAGAAACAAAGAAACTTCAATACAATTTTCATCCGAGCGTTACGTTCCCTGTGTCGCTTCCATAACTCCGCAACCGCGTAGTAAGTACTCTCAATCAGTGGTTCCTTGACTTTCTTATTAAAATTACTCTGTTTTAATTGTTTCAGATAACATGGCAGCTTATTGTACATTTTAATACCCCAGAAGACGAATGAATTCTGAGTGGCTTTTTTCTTGTGTATTGGAATGAGAATGTATATCACTATATGTAGGATAGTCCGCCTTATTTGTATGAGTCTGCTTCAATGCTGCATAAATGTACAAGCATGGAAGGGTGAGTACTGAATTAGTTTTAAAAACTGGTCTGCATGACTCTCTTGAGCCCAATTTAAATACAATATGTATCGCTTTTTTTGCGAAGACTCTTGTTGCTTCAGAGGCTGATCCCCATATTAAAATTCCTTAAGCCATTACCGCATGAAAATAGGCATAGTTAACCATTTTTCTGTTTCATATGTGCCAATAGTTATAATACAACGACCTAGACAGTCAATATGAGAAGTCCAGCTCAGTCTAGAGTCAATCCACAGTTTGATATCTTTCATAACCTCCCTCGTGCCAAATGCAAGTTCTTCTGTTTTTTCTTCATGCATTTTGAGCTGGCAATTTGAGAACCAGGTTTTGGTTTCATTTTCAACCATCCTTTTTTTCATGTTAAGTCTTCATCAGTTTTTGCTCTTATTATAGCTGATGTATCATCACAATACACAAAGATAACTTCTGCATTTGTTATGTCTATATCATTGATTGACAAAATGAAGAGGAGTGGTCCGAGTATTGAGCCCTGGGGAACTCCACATGTCTGGAAAAGTGACTCAGATTTTTCTTCACCAATCTGAACAATTTGTCTTCGTTCACGCAAAAAAGACCCAAGAAGTTTATGTATTCTTCCACGAAAGCAATTCTTGTACACTTTCTTAAGCAAAATTTCGTGTGACAGACTATCGAAAGCTTTGCCCAAATCGAAATTCACCATCGAAATCTTTGCGTTTTTATCCAAAGCCTCGAAAATTGCATTCAGTGCACTCTGAATAGCTGTTACAGTGCTTCTATTCCTTCTGTATCCGTGTTGTGCATTATTCAATAACTCCATTTTTTCTAGGAAATTCATCATTCTGTTCTGAACAGCAGTTTCAAATATTTTTGAAAAAACTGGTAATATCACTATCGGCCTGTAATTGTCACATTTATCTTTCTCGTTTTACTTGTGCACTTGAACAACTTTTGCAATTTTCAATTCTTTCGGGAAGTATCCATTTTCGAAACATTTATTTAATAGAATCGTTAACGGCCTGGCGAGCTCATCTTTGAATTTTCTAATTATTGAATTCAAAATGCCATATATATCTTCAGATGTTTTCGGTTTCAATTATGTAATTAGATTTTTCAGTTCTTGGACTGAGTAATCAGACAGATAGCATGTTTTTTCACTTCGCCGTTGACTCGCTCCAGACCTGACCGAATCACGATTTCCATGGGTTCCCTTCAATTAAGTAGCAATTTCCACGCCAACACTCGTAAAGAATTTATTGAACTCAGAAGCACTAGGAATCTTATCTAGGAGGGTCCCTCCCGAGGTTGGCTTCAACTCCATCCTAATGACCTCCCACGCAGTTTTCGATCTGTTTTGGGCGTTTTTAATATAATTTTCATTTTTCTTTCTACTTATTTGTTCCAAAGTACTAATGACGTTTGCAGAATCTATATGCTTCCGCAGATTGCTCAGTTTTCTCAACTCTGTTCACTGTTTGAAAGATATCCAATTTTCTTCTCAACTCATTCAGTTCAATATTTTCAGCTAACTTTTTCCGTTTCTTCTTAATTTTTTGTTTATCAGGATAGTACCTGTCGAACAACTCCATCTAAAGCTCATGAAACGCGGTGAAAGTACCTTCAGCATCCTCATCTTGAAGAAAATTGTCCCAGTCTATGTTTTGCAGCTCAGATTTGAACAGGTGAGTATTTTCCTTTGATATGTCTCTATATTTAATTAACTCTCTTTTTCCGACAGCAGGATTATTCCAGTCTAATTCAATTTCGAGAAACTGTGCCAAATGATCCGACAAGTGAAGCTCCTCAGTCTGAGATTTACATTGCTGCTTACACTCATTCGGAACGAAAATGTTGTCGATACATCTCTTGCCTCTAGATAGTACCTCGAATATATGTCATATTTCAAAAGCAAATTTTTAAGAACACCAAGATCCTGTGATACTGTCAAGAAATCGATATTGAAATCACCGGTTAAAATAATCTTTTGAGTTTTATATTTATCATAAAAAAAATCAGATAACTCACCCATTTGATAAATGCAATGGTCAAAGTTACCCTTGGGGGATCTATAGGTTGTTAAGATCACGAGTTTCAATTCAGGTAGATAAACACCAGCAACCTCCTAATCCTTCTCATGGTTGACAGACTCGAGATGTTCAACAGGCACAGAATTGTTTTCATTGCTCATTGCTATGAGTACTCCTGCATGCTGGTACTGTTTTCGGATATAAGCGTTAATTATTGAAATTTTTTTTAGATTTGTTAACGTCATTTGAGATTCCTTACGCCAATGTTCAGTCATACAAACGACATCTACCTCTCGAATGTTTGCATGGTATTGCAGAATATTCGATTTATCTGCCAGAGACTGTATATAGAAATTGAGTATTTTGAATAACTTTGAGTTAATCCCACTTCTGTGGCGAACTTCTCCGAAAGAACTCAAACTGTTTCACTAAAACTCCGCCTGGCCATGTTTTAGGTTTAGTCAATTCTTCCAATACGGTAATATCAACTCCAACCTTCAATGACACACTATTTGCATCATCTCATTTCGGCTGCAACCCAGCTTCGAATGTTTTAACAGAAAACTTCTCCTCGAGATAGTCAATAACATTTTTATCAGTCACATCTAAACCGACCCGGTCCACAAGTAACCATGCCCGTCGAACTGCTCCCGCAAAAGTCAATGTTGGATCGATTGATATCGAAATTTGATGCCAAAATTGATACCAACATTTATTGAGTTGGGCTCAGTAATGGACAAAAAAAGGCGCCAATTGGAATTGTGAATGAAGAAGCAGCAGCTGTGACGGTATTGAGACTTGTCAAACTTATACGAAACACACCATCAGTACGACTTATTTCGGCAGCTTCAGGTGTTAGCTAATCAAACGTTTTCAGTATTTTATATAAATACAAGTTCCATCCGTACATAACTAAATTGATTCATCAATGAATCAAAAGATGATCATTTGCATCGAAGACAAGAGTTTCGCTGAATAATGGCGAGCATATCAACTGTTCAGAATTGTTATAAATAATCTCAACATGTACAAAACCTATAGAAAGTATCAAATATATTATTATTCCAATATTTTTATTGATAGTTCAATATCTTTATTGTACCCTTTCTTAGAAAGGCTGTAAATAGTTGTTTAGGTAATATTCAAAATAGGGAATGACCAGTATTCACAATTCCTTAAAATTCCCAATATTCGTGGTATTAGAAAAACCCTTATTGTATGTAGCCATAAATTTATTACTGGATGTAAGGATATTTTCACTTTAGTTTTGTCCCAGCAGTATTAGAGTATCAGAGTAACCGTCATTGAGTTTAGTACTCATCAACATACTAATTTTTCATACAGAAAAATTCAAATTCATTTTATATATAGCCAAATAAATTTTGTACTGGTCCTTCGAGCAATCTTTATTTTCTACCATCAACTTCTTGTTGAGAAAATCACTCAACATCAACAATAACCCGCATTTCTTATACAACGTTTGATTTTCTGACGAATTCAATCTTTTATTTCAAGGAGACATAATTGTAGGTTCTGAAGTGATACAAATTCTCATGAACTTCGAAAAACCCACACTCAATATCCAGAATAGCTGAATGTTTGTGTAGGAATTTTAGGAGACCACCTAATTTGACATATGTTTATTCTTGGTAATTTAAACAGCGAAATTTGTCTCGATATGCTGGAAAATGCGATTGATCCATTGATAATAGAAAAACTAGAAAACGTGGCCCATTTGAGATAAAGAAGGATTTTTTGCGGGAAAGATTCGTCGAAATAACTTCTCTTATACACCGTTGTCAAGACGCTTCGAAAGGGTTTAAGATGAGGTATCGCTCGATCCTTTCGTCCTATTCAATTCTGAAGAGTTGAAGCACTCTCTCTTAGGGGGTTGCTTGTTAAAGCCTCAAATATAGGGTGAAAGGAGGTATTTTCGTGATATAGGTGAGTTCGTGATATTATATATATTTCACGCGTCATCACAGCCATACCTATTGCACCGAGACACAGAAATTCGAACGCTTGGTTCTGCAACCCTTCCTCTAGGTGGCGCTTCAAGTTTGAACCGAATCTAGCCGACCGTTTGCACGCTAGAAAATTTTGATTTATTTCGTTCACTTTTTCAGTCTGCATCTGATCCATAGCAAGGGGGTTTGTTGATGATTTTTTTCTAACGGAAGACGTATTCGAATTCTATGATGAATGATGTGAAATTTTTGCATGTGTGAAAATAATATAATTTTTCCTCATCGGTAATTCTATGAGCCTTAGACATTTCCCGCATTTTGAGGTTCTTTTCGGCACTTGTTTTATATGCTCGCATGTTGTGGTTCCGGTTGCGTCTGTAAATTTATTATTTGAAGAGAGCATAGTAATTTATCAAAATTTGTGTTTCAGAGAACATATTTATGGAAATATGATTTTGATTGAACATATCACGAAATTGCCTCGGGAAAATAACGCATATCAAAGTTATGGGATTGCCTCTTTGTTGGAAGCTGCTGGATTAGTTCGGGAAATTAACTAATCAATTCACAAAGCTAGCAAGCAGACAGGTGTTCAGTGGAGTACGCTGAAAAATTTCATGGTAAGAAACGAAAACCATCCAAATAACCAACAAATCGTTCCTAAACTTGTCAGGATGTTTGCTTTAACTATTGCCCTCGAAGGGCAGTTATTCAACTATATCATAAAGATGCAAGAGTTGGGATTCCGAGTAACAGTCCAAATGGTTTGAATAACTGCATATCGCTTGGCTGAACATAGAGGACGACAACATTTTTTTGGTCGTAATGATAAGCAAGTGGCTAGAAAATGGTGGTGGACTGAGTTCAAGAAGCGTTATAACTTATCTGCGTGTTCCAGAAAATCTCGCCGCATATCGAGCGTCCATGACAACTTCTGAAATCATTGAAGATTTTTTTGAAAAACTAGATTTGGTAACAAGACTTGAAATCAAATATATGCCTGACAGATTCTGGAATTGCGGCGAAACGAGTCTAGGTTATGTTGTCAAACCAACTTAAGTTGCTACCTCCATTGGAAAACGCTATATTTACAAAGCCTAGCAGACAGATAAGAAGCACAAACTCTGATAGGTTGTATTTGCGCTAATAGCTCGTGGATTTCTTCAATGATTATCTTCAAGGGAGTAAGATGGAATGACACTCTGAAAACTAACTGTCTGCCAGATGCTCAAGTTAAACTGTCGCCGAAAAGATGGATTAATAGTGAACTGTTTCTGGAGCGGTTCCAGTGTTTTACTGGATCAATTCCTGCTGCGCGTCCTGTTGTACTCTTCATGGATTCACATGCCTCACACATCAATCCTGAGGTAATTTTTCTGGCAAAGGCCAATGATATTTTCCTTTTCACTTTCCCGTCCCACAAAAGCCACATCCTACAGCCTCTCGACGTTTATAGATCTTTGAAATCATTGAAAAGCCTTAAAGATTATATGGAACACCATCCAGAAAAGTCCAACAGGACTAATTTCCATGAAATCCTAAATCCCGCATTTATATTGAGCTTCTATCACAACAACATAACGAATGCCCGCAGGAATATGCCCGCTCAACCGTAATGTGATCGCAAAAGAAGCTACAGACCCTTCTGCATTACCTGCTGCCCCTTTGGCAGCCCCTGATGCTAATGAAGCTCGGGTAGCTATAATTGGAAAAATATTAGAAATTCCATAGCCGCCCAAAGCACCAACCACTTCCAGAAAGAAGAGAGATTCCAGAGTAAAATGTTTGAAAGAATGAAAAACTGAGCATTAACCGTTAACTTCCGGAGATACTTCATCCAGACAAATGAAAACATCTGAAGACGACGATCATTGGGTATGCGGAAAGTGCAGAAAAAATTATTCTGAAGATGCACAGAAGAAAATGGAGCAGAGTGGGTGCAATGCTCCCACTGTATGGTGCCCTACCACGTGAAATGTCAGCAAGAAGATTCTGAGATAGAAGTCTTCATGTGCGACACATATGCCGAAAAAGAATCAGATTATGATGAAGATTAACATTTCTCAACCAATATACGCTATAAAAATTTGTTTATGAATGAATTTTCCAGGAATCTATTTTCCTAAGGTGTCACGAACTTGCCAACCCATATCACGAAATAACATATGAGTAAACAACTATTCTCCATTCCATTTCAAAAACTAATTTTTTTAGGAATATTTCGGTACTTAGGCAAATTCCACTATAACAAAATCGTTAACCGAATCTGTGTTCAGTCAAATTTCGATTTTTTCCTGTTCTTGAGGAAAAATAATAGACGAAAAATATAAGAAATCAAAATTATCACGAATTTATCTCCTTTAATCTTACGACAAAAGATGTCTCCCAAATAAGGATATTCGAGCTGTTTTGGTACAATTTTTCAATGACCTCGAGGTAATAAATACACAGAGTGATCCGTTATAGATGGAGCACCTTGTACCATACAAGGGATCTCACCCTTGTAATCTTAATATCACCTTTGTGATGGTTTTTTCATCATTGCATTTTGTCAAGTACAATTTAGGAAATAAAATCTTCAACAAATTTGAGCGTGAATTATAAAGAAATAAAAGTTCAACGCAATAAAGGTTATTCCAATTAGTACTACTGTGAAACCTCACTTGACCTGTTGAAACACCAACGGTCTGTCGTGAAAACGGGTCAACAGTCACAGCTGAAAGTGGATGAATTTATTATCTGTTTCAGGGAAGGTATTATCGGGTCAAATTTACTACCAGAAAATGTATTCAAAATTGATTGAAAAGAATATCTAACCTGTTTCAACAACTGCTATAGGAGAAGATGGACCACCTCCGCAATATGCGATTCCTGTTAAACACTTTCCACGTCTATGGATGGGAAGAAGAAGTTATACTGAAATCTCCTGATTGCCACCAATGAAATTTTTCCTATGGACATTTAAAATCAACAAGTGATAAAGTTTTTCATTCCACTCATTCTTATTTTTCGGGAAATACTCTATCAGAACGGACAGGATACCATCAGAAAAACAATGTAATCCCATTTGAATTAAGATGTTTTCGACTTCCCTTTCCTAATAAGATCACAAAGGTGAAAGCCACATTGTTGCAGATAATAGATCTGGGTAGATGAAAAATCGACCTGTACATTACAAGACTATGTTCGTTCATATGATGAACAGTATACTACGAATTTCGCAAAGCATTTCAATAATGGTCGAATTAATATGGGGAAGAGTCATACAATCACTGTTGAACGGCAATCTGAAAAAACAATGAACTCACATATGGGATCTCTGGTTTCCATAACTGGTCATATCTTTGAATGCTTCTGCTCTGGCTACATCTTCTTCTGCTAGCCGTTGATCTTGAAGTTCTCGAGCTCGCTCTGTCTTGATTAGTTCCTGCAAATAGTTGTATGTGAGAAGTGAACATTTTCATGGAACTTGAAGTTCAGGTGACATACTAATTATTTCATAGAATGAGGAAGCTTTTCTTGAATACTACAGGAAACTTCCTGGGTCGAGTATTTATGTCTTATGTTACTATGCTGATGCCATTATGCAATGATATCCAGAACTACTAATTCATAAATGGGTAAGTAAGCAATATTACAGAATTATTATGTAGATTCTAGAAATATTATGATATTCACAAATATTTTAACGATACTTTTGATCATTTCGACTAAACAGAATTATTTTCCTCAGATTCTACTAATAATTGACTGACAAGTGGAAACTGGTATTGGTTTGATTTTAGTAAGAGCTTTTTGTATGATTTGTCGAGTAGAAAAGAGTTACCTTCAAATGCTGAAAACTTCCGACATGTTGCGGATATCCCATGGCTGGTAGTTGCCTTGGATTTCCTCCTCCTGAAAACCTGAAAGCTGTAACTCTTCTTCTAGGTTCTCCTGAAGGTAACCTTCCGTAACTTTGAGCCAATTCCTCGAATGCTCTATTCTTCTCTGCAACATCTTGTATACGCAAAGAAGGTACTTTGTGGATTACCCTTCCGTAAACCGGTCGATTCCTATGTCTGTCCATCCGTCTTCTGAAAACAAAAACGATTTGTGAAAAACACATTGCCGTATCTTTCAATTACACAAGATGATTTTCATAATAGAAGTTAAAATGTCAACTACAACTACACCGGGTCATAAAATTAACGCACAATTTCAATATTTCAAATTTCTTTCTTGGTTGGCAACTAATTATCAACACATGGTTTTTTTTCGGATATATGCCAACAAAATTCGATATTTTTTCTTGGCGCAAATGTTCTCATGAGAAATAAAATTATTAGGAACTAATTGAGATTTTTCAAGAAACCACCACATTTTGATAACAGGAGTTGATGATCAATTTATGCGAACAACGTTTATTCTGATTATCGGTAATAATGTAACGTGAATCATGAAATGTGACCACGTCAGAATGTGCTGAAATCATGGTGTTAGACCCCTAGGTTGGTCTTATACAAGGATAGGCCAAAGGTTTGGCGTGTCCTATTCAACTATTTCTGAGAATGATTTGCTGGTATGAGGAGACTGGTAGTCATGAAAGGAGACCTGGGCAAGGACGACCGCAAGCAACAATGGCGAACCATGACCCTTATACAAGAATTTCTTCGCTGAGACAACGGTTCCCTACTACTAGGCACCTTCAAATACAGCTGAGACAAAATGATGGAGTGCAAATTAGTACTGATACGATACGACAACGTCCCAGGGAATTTGGTTTAAGGCTTCGTGGCTTCCACCACTATGTGTAGTGAAGGGACGCCCAAAAGACACTCCATAAAGGACATGGGTGTGGATCTCAAGGCTCTCGAGACTGATAGACATTCTTGCCTTTGGATCTTGTTCATTTTGTTCCGTTTTATCCCCGTATCCAGTGCAAGCCACCGTGCGATGGCCGCATAAGTCAGGAGTGGTCTTATCACTCTCGTCTATAACCATCATGTTTGGTTTGAGTCCCCATCTGGAACTCCGGCAGACCCAGAGTGTGTTTTACGCTCTTTTCCCTTGCCTTTAGATGTGATTTTTCCAATTTAGTTTGGCGTCAAGCATCAAACCTAGATATTTCACTTGTTTTAACAGTGTTAGTTCCTCTTTAAAAAGAATGGGTGCCTTGAAAGGTGGTAGTTTTCTTTTTTGAGTGAATAGAATCATGTATGTTTTGTTTGGATTAACAGACAGGTTGTTCTCTATGCACCAATGTTCAATCATTAGGAGAGTGTACTGCGCAACTTTGCATTTGGTGCTGACGTTTTTTCACGAACAAGGAGGACGATATCGTCGGCATAACCCACCGCAAAATGTTCAGCAATGGCAAGGGCTGCCAGGAGAACATCCAGTACAAGGTTCCAGAGGAGAGGAGATAGTTTTCCCCCCCTGAGAACATCTCCTGCTCATTGTCCCCCGGAAGGACAATTCGCCGAGGAGAGCCTCGATGCGCCTGGTCGACAGCAGATGCCCCACTTACCTTGCTATGGTGTTTTCTATTCCTCTATTCACGATAGCTTTTTCTATCGACTTATAAAATTATTTCTATTTCCTGGCAGTAGGATTCTATGCTTCTTTTTTGGATTTTTCATCAATCCTTTACATGCTTTTTCTGACTCTTTGTGGTTGTCGTAATCATTTTTTGTGCTAGTGCGCATCGCTTTATTTAGGAAGCTTTTCGTCTTTTGGGCAGTATGTTCTGCTGTCCACCATAGGGTTTTCTTCCTGCCTCTATTGTATTGTCTAGGGAAACTGTTATTGTACGCCAAGGTGATGCTGGTTTGTAGTTTCTCAACGACAGCTTTCAGATCCTTGATGTTTCTTGGTGTCTTAGCTGTCGGTTCCACCATTTCCGATAGTTGTTCCCAGTATCGGTTGCAATCGGTTTTTTTGGGGTTTTTGTAAGGCACTGGTCGTTGTTTCGGTACACTTTTGATGTCAATCCAAATATGTCTCTCAATGGGTTATGTTAAGTAAGATTAGGTTAGGTTTGTATTTTTCATTGTGATCCACGTTCTCAGGTGTACAGACGTCGAAATGAGAGATATGCATAATGCAATCTTTTACCTACATATGGATCTGGTGGAGGTTCAATAATGATGTGGGAAGAAATTTCTTTGAACTCCCGCACTAATGTGGTCATCGTAAATGATGGAAACATGATCGCTCAGAGGTTCGTTACAGACAATTCAGTAGAATATGTTGTACTATACCATTTGCGACAAACATGGGTAAAAAGTCTTAGGTTATGCATGTTAAGGCCACCAAGGTCCTATCTCCAAGGTCACGAAATAACTTCAATGGAGTCGCCTGCACGAATTCCAGACCACAACGCCATAGAACATGTCTCAGATATTATCAGTAGAAGATTAAGAAGCCAGCAAAATAGCCAGTACCGTAACAATAAATTGCTAGTAGACCATATGGATATATCACTTTATTTTGTTCCTGTTGTCGTTGTACCACTTGAGTAGGCTGTAGAATCGATTCTTGAGAACAGCTGCAGTTGTGCAAAGACCTAGAGGTGGTACTCCATGTTAGTGAACTTCTTGAATTGATGGTTACATTAGCTTTACACTTTGAGGAAATTCCTTTTTAGTTGTATTTGAAGTTAACAATGTCTTACATGCAGTCCAACGGCAATCGATAGGAGTCGAATCTACCCGCATTCATTTTCAGGAATGGGACTTGTCATCTTCTTACCTCCATCCTCCATATTCAACACTTAAAGGCTTCGTTCACATGGCAAGACAAGTCTTTGATGCCATTGTGTGATGTTTATGTCACAAACGCAAGTTGTACAAGTCGCGTTGCCAACCATCATTCGAACCTAGCAATCGTTGTGATCAAATAATTGTTGAAGAATTATTTTTTCAGTAATCGACCAGCACTAAGGAGTGCTCAAGAATAATCAAAATGAAAATGGTACTCATGAAAAATGAAATGAAGCTAATAATGAAAATATAAAACTTTTGGGAAAAGTCCCCAAAAATCTGTCAATATCGGATATTTCAAGCCCTGGGAGAATTATTGCATGACATCTACGATGTATACTTTGAATCAATGCTTTATTTATAGCTTTCTTATCCATTGCGTTTCAAATTTTGATCATAATCTTCAATTGAGAATGTCCCAGACATGTTCGATTGAATTTCACTCATATTTACCGGAAATGGTACAAAATGTTGTTCCAAAATGCTTATAACGCACATTTCAGCATTCGGGTTTTCATGATTCACGATGACCAGATCAGTGCGGGCGTTCCATAACCATAGATAGGTAGAAAGTAGCACTAGGCATGTCTCTCATTTCGATGACTGTACACTAAAGAACGTCGATTCCAGTCAACTTTCAATGCATCGATATATTCCTTGGCAAAATTATATCGGGCTCTTCGATGTGCTGCGGTTAGAGCTGGGCCTAGAGCTGCGACGCGAAGCCTCATACCAAATTCTCTGAGATGTTGTCGTATTGATTCAGTGCTAATTTGCACTCCACTGTTTTGTCGAAGCTTTATTTGAAGGTGCCTAGCAGTAGTTAGTCGTCTCAACGAGGAAATTCCTGTTGCTTGAGGTCATCCTTGCCCAGTTCTCCTTTCATGACTACTCTATGTACCTGCAGATTATTCTAGAAACAGTGAGCGGGATACACCATTCCTTTGGCCTTTTCTTGTAATTGCAATCTAGGCCATCTAACAACACTGCTCCAGCACATTCTGCCAGGGTCAAATTTCTCGATTCGCATTGCATTATTACCGACAATTGAAATGTTCAAGAAGAACAAACGCTACTCTCAAAAATGGATCCACAACTGCTGTTTCTTGCACAATCTCAATTTGTTTCTTTCGTTTCGTTTCTCGTGAGAGGAACATGCGCGCCAGGAAAAAAAACATTGCCTATTAGATGGACCAAAAGAAAGAGCATCTGGTGAACATCCTCGTATTTATCACACTACTTGGTGCGGTAAATACGAGAATCATTTGGAAAAAAATGCAGAGTCAAAGAGATGGCACTACTGTTGCATCTCTTGAAAGAACACACCAAGTTTTAGCCAGATCAATTCTCTCTTTCTGATTTGACATTCTTTTGAATCAAGAAATTCGAGTCAATTTGAAAAAATAGATGAAAAAGAATTTCGTGTATTGATTAAACATTACATCATGAAAGGCAAAATGCCTCGGAAGACTAGAGAGAAACTTGATAAACATTATGGTGATTGTGCACCTTCTCAAGAACAGTTTATAAGTGGTTTCAGAATTTTCGAAGTAGCCATATGGATACAACAGACGCTAAATGTACTGACGCCCTGTTGATGTCACTACTCCAGAAATCATTGATAAAATCCATGATATGGTGATGATTGAAAGATAAATCTGCGTGAAATAGCTATTGCCAGGGAATTTGGAATAAATGGAGGCATAATATTTTGCATCAATATTTGGAAATGAGAAAGCTATAAACACGATGGGTGTGGCGGTTGCAAACAATTGACCAAAAACGAATGAAGTGTTGCAAGGATGGTTTCAGTCGAATCCGCAGGAGTTTGAAGATCGTTTCTCCACTGTCGATGAGAGATGCATACATCATTATGCTCCTGAAACCAAAGCACATTCTGAGTAATGGAGATATCTGCACCAAAAAAGGCGAAAATCTTCGACCGAGAAAGATATGGCGACTGTTTTTTGGGATTCGCAAGAAATAACCCTCATAGACTATTTGGAAAGGGGCAAAATTATTACAGGTGCATATTAGTCATGGTTATTGGACCGTTTGAAAACCAAGTTGAAAGAATTGGCCCACGAAGAAGATATATCCTTCACAACAACGTTCAGCGCAGTCCTCAGTAGCTATGGCCACAAAATTAAAGGAAATAAGGTTTCAACTAGTTTTCCTTCACCCCGTTCTCCCGACTAGGCTCCCTTGGTCTATTATTAGTTTCCCAATCTGCCGAATCGGCTGACAGGAAAATTTCCTTTCCACGAGGAGATCATTGCAGAAACAAATGGCTATTCTACGGATTAGAACAAATCCTATTATGCGAAAGGGATCAGCAAACAAGAGCAGCGCTGGACGAAGTGTCTAAAGATAAAAAAATAATTTGTTGGTAAATTAAAAAGGTTTATTCCAAAGAATTAAGCTCTATTGGGTGAAGTGATAGTCAACGCAATCGTGTATGAATGTAGAAAAAAACATGTCCCATGCGTCCTCAAGACATGAATCAGATCAATCACAAATATACGTTTTTCATCTGTTTAATTACCGAACCATTTTAAAACTTAACACTGTTGCTGCAGATTCGAAATGTCGTTCATCTTCAGACAGGTATGAGGTACACAGAAGTACAAGATAAATGAGAGTTCGATACAGCAGTAAGAGTGTTAAATTTTATAATTTTTTGGTAAACACAGTAAATGCATAAACTTGTGTTTCCATAATGATCAAATACCAAGAAGAAATGGTCTTCAATATTATTCAGACTATTTTATCCAATGTTCAGGCTAGTCGTTAACCAATTTCGATTTTGAAGGTCGAAGAAATTTGATATACATTTTTCAATTCAATAAAAGTATGATGTTCATATTTTCATTACAATGAAAAATTATGACGCATTTACCAACATTGGAGCTTTTTTAGATAAGTAATAATTTTAAAAGGATAATGTGCCTTATATATTTCATTGCTGAAAGCACGTATTCAGCTCAATGGAAGGAAAATCCGAACTGGGTTGCTTATTTTAAGAACTGAAAATAATGAGTAATGATAACGGATTTAGGTCAAATTGACTTTAAAGTAAGTTTCCGGAATCGTTCTATTTATTGCTTTTCTATTGCTAGTGTGAATCTGGTTTCTGTTGGTCTAAACTGCGTTTATGCTCCGATATCCAAATATGAGATTTTGTGAAAGTTCTACCGATACAAATTTCATCACAACTCTCACAAGAGGGCTTATAAACACCTGATTTGTTTCTTTCAAGAATTTTATAAGTTCAATTGCAATATATCTGCCTAGAGAGTTATTCGTTTTATTATTATTATTTGAATTCAGAGTGGGTTTACCTATGGAAAATAATATATCATATTTTTATTGGTCACTTTTACTATTAGAAAAACTTCATGGCTTGCATGATGAAATTGTATAAGAGAAACCATACTATCAACCATACTAGAATTATAACCAATATTGACAGCTATTTGTTTCATAATATTGAGCTTTTTCGAGAAATTATTTTCTGACATTGGTGGTGGTGGTTTATGTAAGTTACTGTTGAGCAGCTATTTTATATTGATGTGGATGTGTGGAAGAATTGTGACTGATAATGTCTGTATATGATGGTTATGGAAAATAGAAAAATCATATCTGTGGTCAATTTTGGTTATTGTTGAATCTAAAAAGTTCATTGAAATTCGCAGTTTCCATTTCCGATTCCATTTATACACATATCGAAATCAGTGGATTCTTATTTTCCCAATGCTATTCATGAAAATTACATTTATTAAATAAAGGACTGAGAAAGAGGAAAATTGTGTGATCATAAAGAATATGAGATCTAGAATTTTTTTGACTAAAGAGGGAGTAAGACAAGGGGCAGGTTTGAGTCCTCCGCTTTTTATAACATTCATGTACGGAATCCTCAGACAAACTAAAGAAAGAATCAAGTCAACACATGTGGGATACAGGAAACTTGAAAGTGTGAACATTTCTGAGTGTATTTTCGGGGATGATGTGGCAATAATCGCTAAGAGTGAGGAAGATTTGTAGGACAATCTTAACGTGTGGAAGATAGATGACCTTGCAGAAAAACGGCATGGTAATGAATAAAACTAAGATGAAAATAATGACGATATCGAAAGAACCGAAAGACATAAGTATTCAGATTGAAATGAAACAAGTGGAAAAGTACAAATACCTGGCAACTAAAATCGATGAAAGTGGCACACAAAATTCAGAACTGAATCAAAGAATAGAGAAGACAAACAAAGTATATATATATGAAAACAGGGTTCATCAATAGAAAAGAAATCTCGAAAAAGACTAAAACGAAGGTTTTCCGATGTATACATAGTCCAATTTGCAGACATAAGACAGGAATTGGATATAAAACCAGTATCAGAGTTCTTCGTACAGAGGCAATTGGGATGGTTGGGACATCTGATGAGAATGAAAGACACTGCACAAGAAAGAAGAGTATGGGAGGCAGGAAATAAATTCAAAAGGAAAATAAGAAGACCGAAAAATACTTGGGATGGGGAAAAAGGAAAATTTTTGAAAAACAGAGGAATAACATGGAAGGAGGCGGAAAGAATGGCAGCATAGGACTGGAAGAAGCTGATACAATAGGAAATATGATTGACAAATAACCCTTACACCCTAAGGGTACACAAGGGGAAAATAGATTATATATATAATACTAACAGGCTCGAAGCCCTGGGACAGTATCAACAAATTAAAACCTACATTCATCGTGTGAAATAAGAGAAAAACAAAAAATCAGGATAAAGAAAGAAAAAACTAAAAATAACAAATAACAAACAATAGCAAAAACATAATTTTTTTTACAAAAACCTACGTTTGAGAATGAATTTAAGACTACCCAAAGATATGAAAAACATATCAACCTCGAAGAATTTTCATTGTAGCTGCACAAAATTCTGCAGATGGGTGAATTTTGAGAACTATTCGTCCGCCTCAACGGAGTATAGAATAAATCCATAGATCTTAAGCTTAAATCACAAACGCTCAGTGGAATACTTTGCAAAATCTCAGGCACCACCAAATAGTTATTCAATATTTTGTACAAAAACACAACATCACCAATTTTCCTACGTTCATTCAGAGTAATCAATTCGAATCTTTTTCGTGCCTCATCATGATCTTTAATAGTAATATTATTTCTATATGCTAAATATTTTATAAATTTATTTTGGACACTTTCCAATCTACGAATATAACAGTTATATTGTAGATTCCATATTATGGACGCAAAATTAAGTCTATTGTACACAAAGGAATAATAAAGATTCAAAAATGTTGCGTTATTTCTGAAAAGTCCACAATTCGAAGGATAAAGCCGAGCATTATGTTAGCGATGTTCAGAACCCCTTCGATATGCTGGTCAAATATAAGTTTAGAGTCAAATGTTACTCCGAGATCCTGAATGCTATCAATTCTATGGTGGCATTGACCACCGATTGAGTAAATGTTTTTAATTGCGTTAATGTTTCTGGTGAAAGTCATCCTATAGCACTTCCTGACTTGAGAAATAAGCTGTTCACAGAGCAAAATTTATAAAGCCTGTCAAGATCTCCCTGCATTCTCCTGCAATCATTTAGGTCCTGAACTCTTCCAAATATTTTCAAATCATCCGCATAGAATTGAAACATTTGCTTATATCATTGATATAAATTATGAAAAGGAGTGGACCCAAATGAGAACCCTAAGGGACACCCGACGTATTGTGAAATACTTGGGATAACGTTCCCTCAATCGAAACAAATTGCCACCTTCCTACCAGATAAGATCCAAGCCACCCCAGGAGTACACCACTCCCACCGACCTCTGCTAGTCCCCTGATCATAATGAAATGACTTATTTTGTCAAACGCCTTTTTGAAATCGGTGTAAACGGCATCCACCTGTATGCGGCCATCAAGAGCCAACTGGAGGTACTCTGTAAAACTCAACAAATTCGTCTCCAAATTTCTTCCTATGTAGAAACCGTGTTGCTACTCCATGATTATGTGTTTAACGTGATTTTATATGTAATTATATATAAGAGATTCAAATAATTTTGGACTTGATGATAGGATGCTTATTGGTCGGTAGTTCAGTATGTCGTCCTTTTTGCCGCTCTGAAATATATGAATAACCGAAGAAATCTTCCACTTTGCAGGGAAAATCCCGCTGCGAAGTGAGTTATTGAAAATAATGCACAAGGGGACAGAAAGACAATCTGCGCAGCTTTTAAGGAATATTGGCGGAATTTTTTCGGATCCAGGACCCTTAGAGGGGTCAACTGAGCTGAGAGCAATAGCTACTTCCCTTTCCGAGAGTCCAATCGTATTCAGATAGTTACGACTATATAAATTATAAACGTTATCATCATAATCATGATCATCCGCAGCAGGTTCAAGAACACTCAAAATACTCGGTGAACAAGCTCGAAAACTCGTGTGGAGATGACGCAACTTTATCATCTAGATGCATGATACTGGGGAAGCGACTAGTCTTCCTTTTGTAAGACACATACTTGAAAAACGATTTTGAATCCACCGGCAGTCGCTGCTCAACCTTATCTAAATAACTCCTATGGTCTGAGGCAATGACTCTTTTGGAAAGTGTCCTCAATTCCTTAAATCTATTCAGATTGCCCATATTATTGTACCTAATGTAAGTTAAATTAAAGTTGATCCAAACCTACTTTTATAAGATTCGTATGTTCTGATTTTATAATGAATCAACATTATCATTCTGCAGGGATTAGTTAATCAATTTCAATAAATAGTGAGATGAAACACTGGGGTAGAGAATAACTACATCACAGGACATAGTTAACCATTATATAGTATTACAGTATGTTGGATATTTTTATTAGATTTGAAGAATTCTTGGACTCGTTATCTTATAGACATCATTGAGCATTCATGTTATTTTAGTCCAAAATTTTCAATTCAGAATTTTAGAGAACTAATAGAAAAAATCACTTTTAAATAATGCAAAACTTTCTGGGACGTAGTTAATATCTCGTTCCATCTTACGATTCATTGAAATTGATTAATTAAGCTCTACACAATAATAATCCGAATCCCATTATACAATCAGACCTCATGAATCAGCAACTTATATGATGGAATTTACAATATCAACAATGGGTTATCCTCTCAGTCTTTTATTAGCAGAAATTCGTATGGATAACACCCAATAAATCATGATAATCTGCAGTCGAAACACTCCATTCTTTAGTTTAGATATGTAGATAACAAATATAGGTACAAATAGATAATTAGATTCCTCTAGTACCTACATAAATTCAGTTCACCCTAATATAGAGTTCATTTTGGAAATGGAAACTGAGAATTCCATTATCTCTTTACGCTTAACTAAAATGAAAATTGAGCACAAGTATGATTTTTACTTTTCATAAACCATCCCATACAGACATTACCATTCACAATTCTTCCGCGCATCCACATCGATATGTATAAATACCTGCTTATAACAATATGATACATATTCATCACGATACCAATGTAAGAAAAAGATTCTTGAAAGAGCTCAATATTATAAAACAAAAAGCTGTCAGTTATAATTCTAGTATGATTGATCCATGAAGTTCTTTCTAGTGTTAAAGAAACCAATCAAGAATATAATGATATTGACTGTATTCGTAAACCCCGTTTGAATTAAGATTCATTATTCCCATCTCATGATTTGAGTATAGGTTTCAGAACGGGTAACTCTCTAGGAGATATATTAAAACTGAACACCTAAAATTCTTAGAGGAAACAAATCAAGTGTTTAGAAACTCTCTTCTAAAAGTCGTGATTGAACTCATATCGGTAGAACTTTCAGAAATTCTAATATCAGGATATCCGAGCAGTTTTGACAAACAAAATCAGATTCTCATTATGCAAATCATCTACTAGAGCAAAACCCTACTTTTATAAATAATTTTGACATTTTTGATGATAAAATAACAGATTTAAACTGAACCTATGGGGAGCATTGGAAATCAATGAACAGAAAAATTGCGGAAATTTACTCAACAGTTAGTTAGAGCTAAAGTCGTCACAATTACTAGATATTTTCAGTTCTTAAAAGATTTTTTTTTGTTTGGATTTTGCTTTTATTGAGCTAAATACCTATTTTTACCAATGCAACATATAAGGTACATCATCCTTCAAAATATACTACTTATCTGAAGACGTCATACTAGTGTGGTGAAACGCGTATGAGTTTGTCAACATAGTGAAAATTTGATCGTCATAGGTTTATTTAATTGGAAAATATTTTTGAAAATTCATGAAGATGACAACCCACGACCCATTCGTAAGCAGCAAGTTGTGAATGCCCTGCAAGGTCACAGAGAAGATCATGGTCCGCTGACCACACCTTCATCAGATCTAAATCCTATCGAACATGCGTGAAGTTTATTGGGACCAGCTTTTCGGATCATCGGTCACGGCTGAAGAAAGTTGAATGGTTGGTAAAAGTACTTACTGTTTAAAATCTGCAGGTAAGCATAGACGTCTTTATTCGCATTATATCAAAAAGCACTAATACTGTACTAAACGTAGAAATATTCGATATTAATTAATTTTTTACCATTAATTCTTGATTTTCATTATGATTGCTAGTTTTAATAATAGTCTAGACTCTAATAAATAGACAATAAATTTTTCATCTAGAACATCTTAACTTTTATTTTTTCAGTAAGATTAAGCAAATTCACACCCTTGTATGAAATTAATGAATAAAGTTGAAGTAATATGCTCTACGACGGCAACAGATAACTCAGTTCACTCTAATAGGATTCTGTCCCCGTCTAATCCAAATAGATTGGGAGGAAAGGAAACCCTATTAAAATGAATAAACTCACCTGTTGACGTCTTTATCGATCCTGCGAGTTGTTGCTTGGTGAATAGCTCTCTTCAAGCCGATAAACTAGGAAATCTTTGTTGCAAATAGAAGCAAATGTGTTAATTCAGAGATACAGAACACATAGAGATGTTCGGTTAAATATTCAGATCATAGAATGGTGTGGAATTTCGGAAACATTCCGTGAATATCTCGAAATGTGTGAAATTATACAATTTGCGTTGGGAATATAGTTAATTAACATACAACACTCTGAATATTTATGAATGAATGAGTTGGAAAATACATTTATTGATTAATTAATATATGGTTACTCATTTTTATGACACTATCTCTATTATTCATAGAAATTATATTTCACACTTGATTTCATGTGAAATATTGTTGAAAGATTTTAGATTTTGCTTCTGAAAGCTAGGATAAGTGAGATCTAACTTGATCACGTCAATCATCTGGATGAATTTATAAAATCTAATGATAAATGAAAAATAATTTGATTTACACTAATTTACTATATAAACTAGAAGAGGGTACAAAATTTATGATCTACAACTTTGGATCGAAAGTGAGTAAAACTACCTTAGGTAATTCACATAATTATTGTCTAAATGACTTAGACGGAAACAAAATTAAGTAAAGGAAACTTCGAAAATGTTCATTCAGGTATAAATGATATTGTAATATTTTGATTTTCTCTTAGATCTCGAAAATGGGATTAAACCCGAAACATATGTCAAACATATTTTTATTCATAATCATTTGTGAAACTTAAGGTTAGTGTTTGTTTTTATTGTTTGAATATTTAAAATGGTATTTATCATTATGAGAAGGAAGGACTAGACGGTTATGTATTGTTTGATTATCTTCTAAGTCTTGTGTATGATCCCACAATCAATCGAACATCTGGTTAGGATGAAGGACTATGCGCAAAGCCAATAATTCTAATTACAATTCGTCCACAACTCACTTACAGACTAGCTGGTTTCGTACAGCCACGTAGTAAAATTCCAGGAAGATATGACATTACAACCTAACCAGCTAGGAGGAGCTAAGCGAGTTTTTTTCGTCTTTTCGCTCTAATGATCTTTGTTTTTCAGATCCTGACATAAATGTCTGCTCGGGGTCCATCACAGAAGTTATTCTTGCAGACATGGACTTCAGCAGTCCACACTCGAAGAAAATAACATTCAAACAAAAACCTTGGTTCACTGAAATTTGTCAAAGAGCAGCTACAGTTAAGAACTGAGTTTATGAGAACTGGAAGAACAACCCAACAGATTAATCTGAAGCGGAATATGTGATTTTCAGGAACAAGAACTGGTAAAGTGAAAACCTACAATAAAAGACTCAAGAGTGGACTCATGGAGCAGACCAGTGGAACTCGTAGGTTCGGGTCTATGGAGAAGGCAGTCAACAACAATTTTTGCAAGTCATTCTTCCCACCTTTGGTTAGAGAAGACGGTTCTATCGCATTTTCGTCTAAAGCAAAGGCAAATATCATTGCCAACATTTTTTCGTTTTAGATACATCGAATATAGTGCCACTAAGCATCCTAAATGTTCAATCGAATATGAACTGTAAGAAAGCAGTGGGTATTGATGGAATACCACCAACTGTTTCGAAGCAAGGTGCTTCAGTTTTGAATTGTCTGTTTCGGATTTGGTATGAGAGCCAAACATTTCTGGAGTATTGGAAAGTTGCGGAAGTACAACCCATTCCAAAGAAAAGGGAAGAAATGCTTACCCCAGAATTACTGTCCAATTGCTCTTTATATCTCAAAGGCCTTCGACAGGTTTTGGCATGCAGCCTTGATGAGTTTACTAATCGCATATGGACTTCCCGAGAAATTTCGTGGTTGGATAAGTAGCATGCTCAACAATAGATCGATTCAGGGGGTGGTGTAACGAGTGAATATTCTTAGGTTAATGCAGGAGTACCTCAGGGCTCCACACCCTCGACATCTCTTTTTTTATTGCAGATTTATGATTTGCTCCACTTCGTCTTAAACAGAATATTTGGGTTTGTGGTCCACTGGTGTCCTCATTTTCTAGTTAGCTTCCTATAACTGCTGAGGAGATTGCTGGCTCTACCATGTGCCAGCCATTGTTAAATCTGCTTCTGCTGAATTCAGGGCTAAGCAGTACTTCAAGCCATTACAGCTGGTATTTTGTGAACAAAGCACAATTGCGACCTGGCCTGGAATACTGTACCCATGTTTGGTGTTCTGCACCCAGACATTCATTTTATCTATTGGATAGTGTCCGGAGCAGTATGCCTTATGGCTGCAGTTTACTGATCTTTCTCTTCTTCACAGATACTTCCATGGTGAATTCTTTGAAGCACTAATAGGCTTGGTTCTGCAAAGAATCTAGTTCCAAAGAAAAACCAAGTTTGCGGAAAACTTTCCTCAGCGGACGGTCTAACAAACAAGCCACGTTCCTCTCTCTATAAAAATTATTTCGTTTACAGGGGTGGTGTGCTGTGGTACTCGTATTCATCGAATATCTTTCCGATAACTTAGAATTTCGCCCTTTTCAAGAATCGAGTGAACACAAGCTTAATTCTAGGTAGAGCATCTTGGGCGTCCACAGTTGTGGCATGACAGGTATCGCCTCCCCCCAAGAGTTGAGAATGAAAATCCCTTATTTTGTTTGTCTCTATTATAGGTAGAAATGTGTGAAAACTGAATATGGGTTGATAATGAGAAATATTTGCTGATAAGACTTTGTACGGCGTTTCCCAAATTCGATGCATTAGAGAAAAATCTCCTTTATTTTTGAAAAGAGAAGATTTTAGTTTCCATTATCCACTATGAGAATGAATAATCCGAGTCGGAATATTATAATTAGTTTTGGAGATACAGGGTCATTTTGAAATGTCCAGTTTTAAAGAACCTTTTCCATCTCCGTTGACATTGAAGCTATCGCATGGGAAAAGAACCGCGTTTTATAGAAAATTTTAAGATCAATTTAGCAGCCCACCTCAATTCTGTATTCACGTTGTAATTTTGGAAATATAAAGACTAGATGCAGTTTTTCTTATGTATATTTTTCACCATTCTATAAATTTTTCTCAGGAATACAAAAATATATAACACTTGACTATTTTATCCATGCTGAACCATTTTCGAAGCCAATTCAGAGAATTCACGATCTAATGAATAATAATAAATAAAGAAACAAAAATGATATCAATATGTTGATAATTGTATGCAATAAAGATATTATTATTATTAATAACTGAGTTGGCCATGGAAAATAGTGTTATACTACTTGAAGATTCACAGACAACCACAAGATTGAAAAAAGAGGAAAGACCATTTCGAACCTGCACTTACGTCCAGAAATATAATAATTGGTAATGTTAACTCTCCCAATCATATTCACGAAATCTTTATTACTTTTAAATTAACAGAAATGAAATAAAGTGGAATGAAATTTTGAGTAAAAAGAAACGAACAGAAAATTTCGTTCAATATTTTTTATATAAACTGTTGGAAATGATTGCCATTTTCTCTGACACACTCAACATCATTCTACGATTTCTCTAATTGCGTTTAAGATTACTTCGAAGTTGAGAAAAGCTTAATTCACAGGATTTTGTAGTTCTTCTCTAGTTGGATGTCTTGAGCCGTATACTTGGTCTTTAAGATATCCCCACAAGAAGAAATCCAGTACAGATAAGTCTGGTGATCGGGCCACCTTATAAACCCATTTGTACTGATCCATCTTCTAGGGAAATTGTTTTCATCCTGCTGAAAATATATATTGTTATATTGTGCCAAAGGAACATGATCCATCAATTTTGGTATGAAGCTTTCTAATATATGAACGTATTTGTTTGCCGAGAGACACATTTCGTACGTTCGATTTTAGTGCCCAAAATATAGAATGCCAAGCAAAATACAAATATTTTCTGATTCTCCCGTTCAAAAATCATATGAGGGTTCTCCTGCGACCAAAATCTTTTACTATGACTATAACATATTCTCGAACTTGAGAGATGCGCCTCATCATTTGATATGCCTGCCGAAACTCAAATCGGTGCCAATTGCAGATTTGCAATCGCCGTTTGGCATCGCCTGGATTAAGTTTTGAGCGATTGTCCATTTGTATGGCTTGAACTTATATTTTAAAAACATTCTCTGCACTGAGGATTTGCTCACACCAACTTCCTCTTCGATTTTTCTGCATGAACTCGAAGGTGTACTTTCGCAGAAGGGTAATACATTTAGTCCATTATAATCTTTATTTTCTTTTATGATTTTAAACGAGGCTTCTTCAACGAACCATAATTCTCTATGTTTCTTTCAATACGCCGGAATATGGATGAATAAGGTTGTCTTCTTTCGGAGTATCTATTAAGAACATATAAACACCTCAAAAAGTCTGGGGAACACTTACCAATATCTTTAAAATATGAATTTGATGATTCGAATTTATAGAAATCTTTCGGTTTTCGTTAGGATGTATTGTATATAATGTATTCTCAAGAAAACAAAATAATATTTGACTTCTCCAAAGCACCTATTATAAAAAAATATTTGAAATTTGAAAATGACGAAATTTGGTTAAACACAAAAAAAAATCACGAAGGATTTGATGGCATTTTTCCTGAATTTTTTAAACATCTAGCAAATAATGCTAAAAAGTGGTTACTATCCTTTTACAATGACATACTCAGCTCAGGTAGTATTCCCGTTGAATTTAGAAAGGCTAAATTTATTGCCATTCTCAAACCTGGGATAAATCCAGAACTTCCTAGTAGTTATCGACCTATCAGCTTACTTTCTATTTCTTTCAAAATTTTAGAAAGACTTCTTTATCATATGTTAGAACCAATCATTGACGGAGCTCTGTCCTCTTCTCAGGAAGGTTTTCGAAAAAACTGGAATTGTTCTTTTAGAGCTGTTCTTAATGTTTTCTGGATATCTAAGGGTATTTCACTTATGTTCTTTTTTGAAGAAAGTCTGTGATGTTTGATATATATATATATATATATATATATATATATATATATATATATATATATATATATATATATATATATATATATATATATATATATATATATATATATATATATATATATATATATTTTGGGAAAATGACTATGGCGTTTGATTTGTCAGCGTTGGTTGAATCTAAATCGTTGCTTTAAATTTTTCATTTCAAATTTGTTGCGGTATCTGTGATTTTTCGATTTGATGATCTTGCGGACGCGGTATTCTGAACATTACTGACTTTTTCGTAAAACATGAATTCTATGCTTCTAGCAATTTTAATTTCTATAAAAAACTCAATACAATTAACACAAAAAATGAAACAGGTTCAAACTCCAATCAGATCATATTTAATCAGTTTGGATGTAGATAACAAACCCCGCATAGAGATAATCTTCTGAACGGCCAGCGTGGCCCGCTTTAGTCGTCTCTATTTGAAATCTTTAAATAATACCTGCTTTTATCATAATTATTTTATTATCTCTTATTTGCACCCTTATTAATTTTGTACCTACCAATTTATATATGTATATATTTTCAACAAGTTCAATACTTGTTGTCAGCTAAAGATGGTCGAGAGACCGGAATTGCAATCTTGATTTTCAATAAAATCGCTTGTGGTAGTATAATACACAGATTCAATTTCTTATCATCATCATAATTAACTATCACGTAGTACCGCGGAATCAATTAACTATTCAAAAATTTCAGACCACGGCTCAAATTCTGATATCATTATAGATCATTTACACCAAGTATTGATAGATAATAATTTCACAAAAAAGTCGTAGCATTTTGATGCTGATATCAATTTTGGGGTTGTAGCTAAACCCGGAACTAATAACGTATTGGCATAATTATAATCATCTCTAAAAAAACCTTGGATAGATATTGGATGTTAAGTCCATATAATTCACAGTGCAATAAAATCTGTTGCAGATTTGATCTACATTCAGATGACGAGAGTAATATTGTAGAAATATATTCATTTCTGTATATTTACATCGTTCGAAATGAGGCTTTAAAGGAGTTTTGCACTGAAGCTGAAATACAATATTATCAAATGGTGAACTACATTAAAACCAGGTGACTTGCGCTTATGCTCGCCTTGGAGAGAGGTTTAAAAATGTACCAGCCTTTAAAAGACTATAAAATTGATTGAAAATGTTTTTAAAATATCCATATAATAAAATACAAACGTTCACTAAACAAGAACAACAACAACAACAAGAACATGGTCCGATTTCGTTCAGTGTACTCTATAGTTTATAAGATTTCGCACGCCCTCTGGTTATAATAACAAGTAGGGTAATTTTTCAAATGGGATTATATTCAAAGGAAATTTCAAAAAAGAACTTCGCCATGTTGATGCGGAACTGCTGAGTCACATAGAAATCAAAGGAAATTCAAAGTAAAACAAGAGCTCTTCAATTATTACACGTCATATGTCATGTCAGGAACTGCTATTAAGATAAATTCATGACGTGACAGAAGGCAAACAAAATTATCAAAATGTAGAAAAATGAGAAACATCAAATGAGAAAATCGACCCAATCGTTTCCAACATCCCAGGAAACGAATACCCTTCATTGATCTCATACATCTTAAAGAAATCAAACGTTAATCTGGTTTTTCAAAGATGATTTCATGTTTTTGCTCAAGTTGTGCCTACAACAGAATTATTTCAAATTCAATAATAAATTCTATGAACAACTTCACGGTCTACAGATGGGATCACTTGTACTAGCTGACATTTACATGGCGTATATTGAAGAAGTCATATTCGATTACTCCAAATAAGAATCATTACATTTTTGGTATAGATATGTAGGCGATATACTTGCATGTTTCATAGGAACCGCTAGACAATTAGATCAATTTTTACTTTACATCAATAGCATTCATCCCAAAATTAAATTCAGACCTAACAATCACTCATAAACACCTCAGAAAAGTGTAGGGAACACTTACCAATATCTTCAAAATATGAATTTGATGATTCGAATTTATAGAAATCTTTTGGTTTTTGTTAGGTTAGGTTAGATTGTATGTATTGTATATAATGTATTCTCAAGAACACAAAATAATATTTCACTTCTCCAAAGCACCTATTATAAAAAAAAATTGAAATTTAAAAATAACGAAATATGGTAAAATACAAAAAAAATCCTGAACTAATATTTTCGAAACGATATATAAGCACTTATATTTTTCAGTACCCAGAAGGTCCACCTCTGTTATTAAGGACACTTTGGCATCGTCGCGGCATGCTCAATATTAAATTGTCTATTACATTTTGACCTAAGTCATTCCAAGCCCCCTGAACTGCTAATCGAAGCTCCTGTTCATGATGGAAGACGTTTTGACGCAGAAGATTTCTTTTTAGGGTGTCCCACACATGCTCGATGGGATTCAGATCTGGGGAGCAGGATGGCCACGGTAGAAGATCGATATCATACTCTTCAAGAACGTTCAAGACAACTCTTGCACGATGAGGAGTGGCATTATCTTGTTGGAAGAGTGGATTTTGACACATTGTTTGGAGATACGGTGTCACTACAGGTAAAACTATCTCATTTGTGTAGGAATTTCCCGTGAGAATATTCTGTATGAAAACGAGGTTAGTTCTTCCACCAAGGCGTATACCTCCCCAAAACATCACTGATCCGCCTCCCTGACTAACAACTTCTCGAGCATGCTGGAGACGGTTTTGCTTTCTAGGTTCCCTCCATATTCGAATTCTTCCCGAATCGGGCTAATAACTAAATCTAGATTCATCACTGGAGAGAACTGTGGCCCACCTCTCTTGATCCCAGTTTATGTGTTTTTGGCACCAAGCTAAACGAGCAGCGCGATTTCCATGGGTCAGTTGTGGAATTCTTAAAGGACGGAATACATGAAATGATTATAAAGCAGCGTCGCATCTGCTGCATTTTTATAAAAAAAAACTGAAATCTGTTGCGGCACTCTACATAATTTGGTGAGAAATTGATGCAGGTGTTCATTTCTTAAAAAAATCATCCATATTGATCGTTCTAGATACAATATATAGATATTCAGAAGTGTACCCTAGACTTTTTTGAGGTGTTTAAGTTGAGTGAAACTATCGGAAAGTTGAAACCGAAATGATCGAACCTTTCCAAATATAAATCAGATGCAGCTCATGTCCTTTCAAACCACAAAATATAATAATCCAACATATCAAAATTTTCATTATACGGACTTAAATCCATTTACAAGAAAAAACTAGAACAAACACTCTACGCCTTGTTTGCTTTCCTGATATGTTAATTTTGACAAGCGGCCATTACAATCGGTTTATTGATTTATTTTACCCATGCTGAAATAATTGAGAAAAGATTTTGTTCTAAAGGATCCAAATAAACCACTTCTGGATCATTTGTGAACATTCTTTCAAATTTTTATTTCAGACAAGAACTCGAGAATTCGAAATATGGTTGTTATGAATAAACTTTTTGTTTATTTATGAATCTCCGTGTGATTATAAGTAGCTTTCCTGCATATCTCATTTGTATTCGTGTATATGTCTTCTCTGGAAAAAAGTATGCTGCAAAGAAAGGGCACTACCAATAGTTGGTATTTCTGGACGTAAGTGCAGGTTCTAAATGGTCTTTCCTTTTTTTTTCAGTCTTGTGCTTTTCTGTGAATCTTCAAGAAGTACTACTTTCCATTGCTTACTCAGTTATTAAATCGTGAATTCTCTGAATTGGCGTCGACAATGGTTTAAATAAAATAATCGAGTGTTATATATTGTTGTATCCCTGAGTAAAAATGTTATGGAATGGTGAAAAAATACACAGGGTATTCCATAAGAAAAACCGCATTTAGTCTTCATATTTCCAAAATTACAACGTGAATAAAGAATTGAGATTAGGTTTAGTATTGCGCTTGAAATTTTCTATGAAACTCGGTTTTTCCTATGCGACAGCTTCAAAGACTACGGAGATAGAAAGGGTACTTTAAAACTGGACATTTTCAAAATGACCTTGTATCTCGAAATTTAATTATAATATTCCGCTTCTGTTGTGTCCCACATTCGGTGTTTTTGAATGGTAACTTCTACACTAATAGAAAAAGATGTATGCGGTTTCCACGGAATGCTGTTACTTTTTGATGAAACAATAGCTACAGTCAACAAAACTTTCATAGCCTCCTCAGTTCTTGAGATACACGGTGATTTCCAGATTGTTCAATTGTCAAGTATCTCGTATTTCAGTTATTGCATGGCGAAAGGTGCACAGAATTTCTCAGGGAGAATCCGGTGATGTAACCAGATTCAAGGAATACAGTTTTTGAGTAAAGGCTTAGCTTGTAGTTTTCTTAATGTAAGACCTTTTATATTTTTACGTTATCAAATTTTATTTGTTAAAACCTTCATAACACTTAAGGGTTTGATTGCCATTTTGAATTCATAAATAGCATTTCTCATCAATTTTCAGAATGGCGGCCTTGAAAAATCTATCGAATCAGTAATGTGTCATGGATAATTCTCCTTCTTTGTTTATTTATTAAATTTTTCCTTGAAATTAATTCATTATGCTCTTTTGATATTAAAGAATTTACTCCGCTATAATAATTGGAAAATATCATAGTCGCCTTTGGAATAATTATTATCTGTCAGATTTCTATAGGTAGAAAAACATTTGATGTTTCGTTAAATCAGATCGCGAATAAAGATTTTGGCTTTAGAGAAACATATGATATTCTCAGCTGTTTTCTAGAAAGTAAAAAAATGTGAATGCTGCAATTGATTTATAGTTAGAAAGGTGTTACTTTAACTATACTATATTCCTGAACTCATTGATAATATAATTTCGTACATTTCCAGAACAAAGGCAACCACTTTATTCCGTAGAATGAAAAGAATCTGATTAATTATGGATCATTTAGGAAGCATCCTCAAAAAAAGTATAGAAAACCTCAATGGGAAATTGATGATAACACTTTTCTCGCTTTCAGGAAAGTTGAAGAAACACTTGGCGTTTACAAGAATTCTGTCCATAGAATATTGAGGAAACCTAAATATCAACCATGTAAGTTGAACTTGGTTCAGAATCTACACTGAGGTGATCTAGAGTGCAAGTCGTTGCCCAAAGTAGAAATCTTTATCGGAAAATTATATGGTCAGATGAATGTTACATCAGCAGTGCTGGAATTTTGAATATTCATAATAACAGGTATTGGTCACTACAGAACAAACATGTGATTCACCCAAGGGAGCGACAAGGCTGGTTCGGTTTCAACGTCGCTCGCTTTATTCTGAGTGGTAGCCTGAAATTTCATATTTTCGAGGGAACTGCAGAGAGATATATAGCCATGATTGAAGATATTCTGCGAGAAATAATGGGTGATTTTTCCGTTGGCCGAATTCAATACCGCATATTTCCAACAGGACGGTGCCCTTGACCATAATTCGAAAATGGTGGCGCAATATCTGAACGGGCATTTTCCAGAACGTTGGACCAGCACCTATGGTGCTCTACGTTGGCCTGCAAAGTCACTGGACCTGACAGTCCAGTCGAACCCAGTCGAACCCATCATCTTACGATAGAAGATTTACATACATCAACAGAAAGGGAACTATGTAATTTACAAGCGAGACCCATCATTTCACTCAATGAAACGAATCTTGCATAAAAAGAGGAGGGATGCTATCACGGTAGAGAATTTATCGAATCCTTTCGAGGAAGAAGAGCTCAAATCTGCAATGAAATCTACTAAAGTTCGTAAAGCTCCAGGATTTGATGGCATTTTTCCTGAATTTTTTAAACATCTAGCAAATAATGCTAAAAAGTGGTTACTATCCTTTTACAATGACATACTCAGCTCAGGTAGTATTCCCGTTGAATTTAGAAAGGCTAAATTTATTGCCATTCTCAAACCTGGGATAAATCCAGAACTTCCTAGTAGTTATCGACCTATCAGCTTACTTTCTATTTCTTTCAAAATTTTAGAAAGACTTCTTTATCATATGTTAGAACCAATCATTGACGGAGCTCTGTCCTCTTCTCAGGAAGGTTTTCGAAAAAACTGGAATTGTTCTGATTAGTTTTTAGGTTTATCCACTTTCATTGAGACAGGATTTCGGGCAAACTTAAAATAGGAGCTGTATTTGTAGATCTGTCTTCGGCATATGACACAGTTTGGAAGGATGGTTCAGTTTATAAACTCTTTAAAGTAGTTCAATGTGGAAAAATTGTGAAGTTTATTGAAATTATGTTATCTGATAGAAGACTTCGGAGTTTTTATCGGTGAGAAAAGCAGTAGATTTCACACTCTAAATGATGGCCTACCTCAGGGATCTGAAACTGCCTCTATAAAGTTTATTTATTCTGATGATATTGCTTTGGTTTCTTGACCAAACAAAACAATTGAGCAAACACTTACTCTGATTTAGAAATTCTGAAAATTTTCTTCAAAAAATGGCGTTTATGTCCAAATCCTTCGAAAATTGAGGTTTCTTGTTTTCATCTGAATAATCATGAGAAGGATAGGCAACTAAGAGTATTCTTCAATCAATCACTATTAACTCATAATTTCACTCCAATATATCTTGGTGTAGAGCTAGATCCTTCTTTGACTTTCAAATTTCATATTGATAAATCATCTCAGAAGTTGAAAACAAGAAACAATATACTACATAAACTAGCTGGATCTAATTGGGGCGCCGGAGTCTCTACTTTGCGAACTAATACTTTAGCTTTAGTATATTCAGCAGCAGAATATTGCTGTCGGGTGTGGTTGAATATTGCTTATGTCAATAAGATTGATTCTCAGTTGAATTGTTCTTTGAGAGTTATAAGTGGATGTACCAGTTCAACTGCTACCCCATGGCTTCCGGTTATTTGTAATATATTTCCTTCCCATATTCCCAAGAAACCATCTCTTAGATCCTCTTGGGATAAGTATCACTCATTTCCAGAAGTTTTTCCGATAATACACGATCTTCAAAATCCACCTAACTTGTGACTGAAATCTAGGAAATCTATTTGGTCGATTGAATTTTTGCTTACACGGGTGAAGGCTTTTGATCTTTGGAAAACTGAATGGCAAGAAGTTGATGTTTTTCATTGAATCATACGCAAGATAGTATGGTTCCCCTGTCACATTTCCTGTGCTCACACTTTAGGGGCAATCGTAGGAGGCATGATGCGAGTTTAGATGCCTGATTAAGGAACAGGCATGGTCTGTTTTTTTCCGCTGGTATTCTATTCATTCGCTTGTTTTTTACAATTCGCAACAGTTTCTGTAATATAAAACTGAGATTTATTTTGTTATTATCTTATATTTAGTCACCTAACTGTATTAATATTTTTGAGTAGGAATAAAATTTTCTGACAATATGAAAACTAGAATTGTGTTATTTTCATGTTTTCGAACATTAGAAAGCGGTTTTCAAATTTTTCAATGATTTTTAACTGTTTTTTATATTCTTTTATTCTTCTGGGAAACGAATTCTTCTCCACCAAAACACAAATGCTGTCAAATGATTTCCGAAGGACCTTTATTTATTGCTTCGAAAAAGCGAATTATCGAAAATAGCGAATTATCCGTAACATTCAATCAAGTTTTCAGGGCAACCTATCCAAAAACATATTAATAACATCAAATATCATTCTTGGTTTTCAAAAAATCATGACTAAGTGTTATATATATTTTTGAAGGCTTTATAGAATAGAATTCAATCACGTAAAATATACATTTCACTGAAAGTTTAGTCTATAACTCGAAAATTGTACCCCTTAAAAAATCATCCTTCCCTAAGGAAAATTCTGTAGGATGCACATTTCACTATTGCACCATGTTGAAGGATAACTGAGATACGAGTGATACTTCAAAATTGAAGATTTTAAAATCACCCTATATCTATAAAAGTTATAAAAGTTTCGTTGACTGTATCTAATGTTTCATCAAAAAGTAGTAGTTTAGAAGTTACTATTTTTAGCCAACGAATTTGGGGTACCCTGTACATACTTTGGACCAAAAGGATCCAGTTAAAAATGAAAATGAGAAAATATAGCGCCATATTTCAGCATTAGACTAAAAGAGTGAAATCTAATCATAAAGTTCATCTTAATGAATAGAAATTCAACTCAGTAATTTCCGTTTGACCAAAACATATTGTCCTAAACGCCCTTTCAGTTTCTTAACATTCTTTGAGGTTTGAGTTTTCAGTTCATTAAACATTTGAACTGCTCTGGAAACAGTACGCTGCAGGAATAATCAATTTATTTGGAGAATGGTAACATGATATTCATTGATTAATAGCCCTTCTGCAAACTAGGGAATAAATTCTGACATTGTGAGTCGTATAGCCTGGAATGATAAATGAATTCTTGTATAATTGGAATTCTTGCGAACGTCCATTTTCCGATTGAAATTTGATTACTCGACGAAAATTCAAAAATACATAGTTTCCACAACCGCAAAACTTAAAAAACAAAATTATGAATTAATGTGACTTTTAGAGCATTTTCTTCTACCAAATAATACGAAGGGAATATTGAATAAAAATAATTTAATATGAAAGGATTTTCATCAATCAATACCTCATGTCAAATTCTGGTTGCATTCGCCATTTAGTAAAAGAAAATCTTCGTACGAGAAATCCATTCATATTAGTAGAAGATTCGAACCTAAATCCACCTCCACCGAGCTAATAATAGAATGAAGCATATTTTATAATAAATTTACTATATTAGAAAATTCAATAAAAATGGATTTGCTAAAAAAATCCTGGACGGATTATTTTCAATTATTCTTTAAGAAATGATTTTTGATTGAATGTTGCAACATAAAGTAAATGAGAAAATGACATCCTGACGCTAATAATAAAACGTATAGAATGTGCGTTGGGTTGGGTACTGGGTTGCCAGGTATGAAAGTGCCAGTTACATAAATTTGTTTTGATAATAGAACAATTTTATATCAATCAACACGTTGACACAGTGTTGCTTGCAAAAATTTCGGTCCTATTGGGGTTTTGCAAATCTTGAAGATTTAAATTTTAACACGAATGGAATTGTGCAACAGAGAGATCTGATGTTAGTATACCGTGAAATATTAGAGGACCAAACATTGCAGTCGCAAGTGATGGAACCCCGAATATAAGAAAGTGTGCATGCTCAGTAATTATATGACAGCGATACTGTAGTGAGCAGTGAGCATTAATTTTGAATCTTGAACTGCGTTCCAAAATTTCATTACAGAACAGCATAAATGCATAAAATATTTATGAAGAAATTTAATTCCTATGAATATCTTCTATTCAATTTCTGATTCATCAGAACTATAATTGTGACTCTCGAATTCATGTGATTCATTAGATTCTTCTTCATTTTCTTCTATTTCAACAATGCCCTGGATTTTTGAAGGAGTTTGATCTCTGATGAAACCTGTTGGTTTTAAAAAAATGATCTAAATGCCAACCGTTCTTTTCAGGGTTTAACTACGCACAAATAGAATCAGTTGCATTAAGCCATAGAATTGATATAGATTGTTCTCTAAATTTGTATTAGGGTAATTCAACGTTGCGATGTAGAGTTGGAGTCAAAGACAATGTTAACTTCATGTTATTTGAAGTTTTTTTTCACGAAAGCTAACAATCTTTAAAAGTTTTATCAGTTAAATCAATTAAAGAATCGTCCGATCCACACAAAAACACCTTTTATTCATTTTTTTATCATTAGCTACCCCAAAATTTGAATTTTTAAAATTGCAGACAACCTTGTGTCAACGTGTCCGCAATACAACAGGGCTAATGTTGATATAATTTTTTTTCTATTATCCAATCGAGTGAAAGTAACTGGCATCGGCATAGCGGTTTATACCTGTTTACCCAGTAGTTTGTCCAGGCATATTCTATACGTTTTATACTTTGAGTCAGTTTTTCAATTTTCTTAATATCTCGATGTTGCAACAGTTAATTAAACATCCTTTTTCTTAAATAATAAATATACACTCTCCACAAAAATTATCGCATCAACCTACTTTTACGACAATATTATATAAACATTCAAGAGTCGCTTGGTAACTTTCAGAAGTGTAAAATAAGAAGATGTCATTCAAAAGAAATGAGTTCATGATGGAAAATATCAACAATTTTTGAGTTAATGAAAAATTAAAAAATTCTACCATCTTCAAACATTCGCGAAGAGATCAATCAACTAGCATCGTGTTACTAATGATTTTCAAAATCGAGTGTTTCCAGCCCGGGCCCTAATTACTGCCAGTATACGTCTCGGAAGCCCCTCAAACAAATTTTGACGTACTCTTGAGTCACTGAGTTCCAAATTTCAGGAACGAGATTTTCTAGTTGTTGGAGTGTTCTACAAGGCATTCTACGTTGTTGAATTTGCCACCCCATGTAGTCCCAAACATGTTCTATGGGATTCAAGTCGGGACTTCTGGCTGGCCATCTTAAAATATCAATTTCGGCATTTTGCATAAATTCTATAACTACTCTAGCTGCATGAGGCCGAGCATTATCATGGATATAAATGAAGTTTTCGCCAATCAATGGACCAAAGGGAACATGAGGTTCAAGGATAACTGCGATGTATCTGAGCTTTGTCATTCTTCCATTATACACTAGGACTAAATCAGTTCAACCATAGAAAGAAATACCTCCCTACACTATTACTGAGTCCCCTCCGAAGTTTTTGGTTTGCCGGATATTGCATTGCTGATACCGTTCCCCAGGTCGTCCCAGGCTTGCGTCTATCATTTGATACTAGAGAGAATCTGGACTCGTCGCAAAAGAGAACATTCGACCATTCTGGAATACCCCAATTTGCATGTTCCCTAGCAAACTGAAGTCTTGCAACTCCATGCTCTCTGACACGGGCCGGAAGAAGCCACCCTTGGTCTGATATCGTCTTCTCTGTACCTGTTCCTAACAGTTTTCAATGAAATAAGCACATTTCTGAAAAGTGCAAATTCATTTTGTAGCATTCGAGCCGTACACTGCCAAACTCTTAGTGCAGTTAAACGAAGCCAACTGGTGTTGTTATCCGAATTCTTCCCTGTCCGGCCCTTCTTCCATATTCCCCTGTTTCGTGGTACCGATTAATTGCTCTTGAAATAGTACTTTAGTTAACATTCAACAAGTTAGCCACGTAACGTTGGCTTCGCCCCTCCTCTAGAAGTGTTACAATTCTTACCACTTCATGATCATTCAAATAGCGTCCAGGACGTTCAGCAGCCATTACAATAAATTCAAAGATTGTAAAATCAACAGGAAACGCAGAAAACTTTGCATTAATTTAGCGTGAAAACTGAACAGAAATTGAATGAATACTGATAGTCAAATAAACTCATTCGTGTTTCAGACGTGTTTGAGATCAAATGGAATCAAATGTTAGTACATAGATAAGTTTTTGTTCTCCTCGTATATCCAAAAACAGATGTAGTTAAAGAAACTGCGATCGAGCTACTTAATCGACCATGGAATTCAGAATACCAGGTGATGCGACAATTTTTGTGGTGTGTGTATTTTCAAATATACTAAATTTATCATCAAATATGTTTCATTCTATTATCAGCTCGGTGAAGCTTGACTTAGGTTTCGATCTCAGACTATAATATACTTGATTCCTTCATAAAAAATTAATTCAGAATTTCTTCATGAATTTCGGAAATATTAGGTTCAAGACTGTTGAATTATTCTTTCAATACAAAATTCATATTGTATGGACCTCAAGTTGTACCAAAGATGATTTTTGAATTATTAGAATATTTGCATGGTGTGTAGATACAGGTAACCACTTGCTGATTTTTGAAATGAAAAATGTTGTCACAGACGAAATATAATTTGAATGATGCACGTGATAATCGAGGATCACTTGAAGTTACACCAATTTGCACAAAAATCTAGGATGATCATTTGATTAGATTTTTAAATTGTGGAAAATTCAGTCCTGTAGCACTTATGATTACAAAATCAACAAGTTGGTGTCCATATGTACATCTACGGATAAGTTAAAATTATTTTGATCCTTTGGAAATAGGTATTGGATAGCTCACAAAGTATGCAAAGGTACAATCCATCAGTAGATAAAAGAGATTGTCGGATACAAAGCCTACGAAATTTTTCACTGAATTTACTGATTTGATGAGGTTTGGCTGCATAACTGATGATCAAAAATAAAAGACTGTAGAATACAAATTTGCATTGGTTTTCTGCAAGGTTGAGTTAGATATGGGATTAATATATCGAGACTTCTATATGACACCTATAACAGACGAAATAATATAACGATCAAACGTGGAAATCTGATTAAATATTTTCAATAATAGATTTTGAATTTTAACTCCGAAGTCTGGCATCCCTATCTGCATGTATCTGTCTGGTTGAAATAACTTGGTCTTGTATCGCCAAAAGGAACCCTTTCGTCCCAGGAAACATCTGTCCGGAGGTCAGCCAGTAGTTCGACGCAAATTTGTCGGCATGTGCCCTGATGGTCAGTTTTTCCTTCCACATCTGTAGTTTTCTATCGTCGGTCTTATGACGAATCCTATGTTCGTGTTCGTTGAATGTAAATGAGTTGAGTCGTCTACTTCGCAGATAGTTCTATCGAAAATTGAAGTATTCGCATTTTGTTGGAAATAGTTTCGCAAGTTCGAAATCTGCTGATCCAACTGCTTCGTGATACCGGCTAGTCCTCTGACTCCTCAATGTCTCGGCAATGTCGTTCTTTCGATATCACTCCTTCGGTGGTCTTTGTGTACCTTCGTCAACAGTGTTTTCACATTTCGTTGTAGATTTTCGATATAGGTGTGGCCCCAGGAAATTATTTCAAAGGAATAATTCAGGATTCAGCAAGCGTAAGCGTTGATTGCCTTTAACATATTCTTGCTGTTAATATTTGTGGGAAGCAATTGTCTAACTCTCCTGAATTCGATGGTCAAGTATTTTTTCATTCTTCCTATTCGTAGTGCTTGTTTCATGCCAAGATCTGTGTAGGTCTCCCCGTCGATCATTGAGGCAATATTTTGATCATCTCCGATCTCATCTGCATATTCCTGTGTTTTTCCTCTAATTGTACTGAGGGTGCGACATTTATTCAGTCTGAAACGCATTCCTATGTCATATAAGAACTCTTCTACAATTTTCAGCATTTGCTCCAGTAGGTTCTTCGTGGCAGCCATCAATTCTAAGTCGTCCATGTGGAGAAGGTGGTTCACTCTCATTATTTCTGCGTTGTTCTTCTTTACGCTGAATCCGTATCTTGTCGAGTTCAAACGGTGCGGCAGTGGATTCATCGCAATACAAAACCGTAGTGGACTCAAGGTGCCTCCTTGAAACATTCCTCTTATCATGGGAATAGTTGATGTTTTCAAACTGACAGTGGCCGCGTTGAGCCGGATCTTAGTTCGCCATAAAGACATGCAGTATTCTAAAAATGACACTAGATTAGGTTTGATTTTCTGGACTAAGTAGGGTTCATTAACCAAGATAATGAGTCCTTCGTGTGTGCACCAAAGTTTCTTCAACCAGTAGTTCTGTAAGTGGTCGGGCCCGGTGCTTTTCAATTTTGAACTTAATGATGGTAACTTCTTCAGTTGTTCAGGGTGTGTATTCCATGTTGTTGTAGTGCTGACATATTTTGCCTTCCTCGTAAATCCAGCTAGCCTTCGTATTGTAGTTGACTGGTGTATGTAACTGTCCTGTCCAGAATTCTTCGATTTGTTGCTTGGTGGGATAGCCATTGTTATTAGCAGTTTTCATGTAACTAAGTCTTCGGTAGAATGCCTTTTCTGATTTTTCAAAAGTTGCGTTGTCCCGTTTTCGGCTGTTGCTAGTTTTATATCTTCTTATTATTGTTATTCGATATTCACTTTGAGGTATTTTGCACTCCTTCTAAGGAGAACATTCACTGATCCCAGGTATCTTCGATATCAAAAGGATTCAGCTCTGATGTGACCCCTTCAAGGTTATCAGGTCATAGAGGCGTAGTTTGGTGTTATTGTGTTTTCCATATACTTCCTAACGATTGTCGCCTCTGATGTGACCCCTTCAAGGTTATCAGGTCATAGAGGCGTAGTTTGGTGTTATTGTGTTTTCCATATACTTCCTAACGATTGTCGCCAACAGTATTGCTTTCTGAATGGGTTTGTACACATATTCGTTCAGTCCCAGTTTCTTGATCATTTCCGTATTGTTCTTCTTTACGCTGAATCCGGATCTTGTCGGGTTTAAACGGTGCGACAGTGGATTCATAGCAATACAGAACCATATGTGTTGATGCATTCACTATAAATAGAGGAAGATAATTGTTCAGATTATATATCATGAATTTGTTAGATAGGTGCTTTCGTATATTCTACCTAAATAACTGACTTGATTTTACAAGGAGATATCCCCACTTTTGCGCTACAAGAATATATTCAAGGGAACGTTTAGATGAAATAGTTTTTCTAAGACTGAGGGCTTCAGAGTCCCGGTAAGTTTAAGCAAGTGGCGAAAAATAAACGTTTTATTTTGTTGAATGAATTGGCTCTGGAAAGACAGGGACTACCTTATGAGACTTCTTTTACGTTTTATAATTTTCGTGGGATTTTAATTATTTCTATAAGAGCTTAAGGATTAAAACAATTTCATATATTTATTTCTTTCGAATATATAATCAAAACTCGATCATAATGAGATAATATACTTCTAAATAAACCTATACAATGCTTTCTCAACTATTAGAAAAATTTCACTAATGCATTTTTATTTGAGGGGTTAATAATCTGATAATTTACGTAAGGGTATATATTAGCATCCTAGATGAAACCGCAATTTCAACTCGAAATTAGATAGCCCTTGAATGCTGAGGGTTCAGAGAAATTGCGAATACCGTGCCGTAATGCATTTCAAGTGCGTGGGTGGAGTTTTACCTCTCAGTTATTAAATTGTTCCACCTCGCTTATTTTGAATCACATTCAAGGCTCTTCTGATGATAATTATGCCATGACTTCCTCCTTACCTTAATTTAAAATTCATTCATTCAAAAACATTGTTTTTGCCGAAAAGAAATTCTTATTCTTCGAATAATGAAATCTGTGTGTATATATTTACTTTGAACAGAATGAAACAATGAAAACAGGAATTTTTCAATAATTACTGATTTGGTTATGAGTCTGTTCCGCTATGATACTCGTATAGCTCATTCAACAGTTTCTGAATATACATGAAGGCCCAAATTCGATGTTCGTAAAGTACAGCTCGGTAATCGTGAGAAGAAGCATATTTTCGACCTATTTTTCTGAGAAACTGTCATGGGCAAGGATTGCTTCCAGGATATTTCAGAAAAATCGATATTTGTTCATGAATATAATTTGTATTGACATCTCTATGTAGAATAAGATGCTTGTACCAGACTTTAATCGATCTTCGTTTTTTAAATATCATCGTCAATTTTTTCATTTCGAATATAAATCATAGATGATGAAATAAAATGAGCTGGGAGGAAATACCACATAGTGTATTAATAAAACCTGATTTTAAGAGGAGATCAGTCAACTCAACATAAGTATAGTCGCAATTTCCGTCAGAATAATTCCGAAAATGCTTCAAGAATATTCATATTCAATTCCATCCTCAAACGAAACTACTGACCAGAATAGTTTTAAACTCTGTTGCAAAATATGGTGATAGATCACATTCCAATTACTGTCAATAAATGGACGTACTACCTAGAAACGGATTCGTTCGATGCGAATCGTCCGATGCGGATCTATTGGCGCTTACCTTCATCCGCATCGTACGGATCGGAAGTTGAGGACAAGCTGATTCGTTTAAAGCTGCGTTGAAAGCAAGTATCCTTGTTATGTTTCTTGAGGCATATAGTATATTCCAAAAGCTTACTATTCTTCCGCTTTTTATAGATTTAATACTAATCTAATCTAAAAGTCTGGTGATATTGCTGACCAATTTACGGGACCGTCAGTTTCAATCTAATTATCCACGAAATTAACTTATCAAGTTACGAATTGCGTTTAAAACATGTATGCTTGTTATACTTCTTAAGGCAGTCTTGATAAATACAAATATATTCCGCAAGTTCTTTTCTATTATTCTTCCGATTTCTTCAGATTTAACGTATAATGTGAAGATCTGGTGGTATAGCTGACCAACTCATGGGACCGTCAGTACCAATCCAATTATCCACGAAATAAATTTTCACGAATACTATTCATATATATTAAAAAATAGTTTATTAATAAATGCAAGTTTTTTCAATCTTGTTAATTTTTACATCATAATCTCTGATTGGATTAGTCACTTTTAGCTAATGTTCGCCCCTCCTCATTATTTCTTTCTCTTGATGGATATTATGAGGTAATTACATACATTCATGTATTCAAAGTATTCGAAAAAGCTATTTATAGCCAAATGACGTCACGTGAAGTTATTCATTCAAATTCGAATCTAGATTCCCAACATGTATCGGAGAGATCTATTCAATAGAAAGAATAGTCCTGAAAATTTTATTGACATTGCCCAGAGAGCTTTGGCAAACAAGTTACCGTTTCTTTCTAGGGAAATGTTCTGTATGACAAAAATCTTTGTATGCATAAGTTGAAATTGACAGAGTGAAGCTTCATATCTTTCAGTTCGCTTAAAGGGTACTGCCGGAATCAGAATTGTTCCATATATGTATCTCTAGCGAAGCACTTGATTTCTTCAGGGAAATATACCGGACTTTCTAGTTTCAGCTTCAATAAATAGCAGAATAAACCGAAAAATTTGTGGCTATTCACTGAACTTCATACAGAAAGTAATAAGAATTTATTCATGTCCATGGATTGGCAAATATGTCGAAACATTTTAATTCTGGTTAGGTTAGAAGTACAGGGTGTCTCATTTTCGATGTTGAAGTACGGCTGCTATGTGAAATTCTGTAATTAGAGAAAAATGACCCGCTACATCTTCGTCCTCGTTTTTCGGAGAAATTTCAAGGGTGAAAACAAATCGCAGGCATCTTTTTTTTTTCGAGTAATTCCTCATTTCTCATTCATAGGACACTGTCGCGGTTGCTATGGGATCCTGTATTTTCTTAATATAAACCATTGGTGAATTTGGATAAAATAGGAAGAGCTCTTTTTCTCTTTCGAAATATATACATATAACATGTCTGACGAATTTCCTGAAAAAAATTGATTATTTTACAAATATGAAAATTCTTTGATCATTCTGGTGATGTAGTATGCTGGTGCGAATTTGCATAATACATTCCTGACTTTTTTGAAACATGATAAAACCGATATTGTTTGTGCGAATGAGAAAAAACTATGATAATTCTTGGTCGATAAGAGAGATATACTTGATACAGGTGTTCTGCTTTGTATGTGGGTCAAGCTGGTCTTTCCATCAATATTATAGTAGACGAGCATAAATAATAAATTAACAGATGATTTTCAGAATATGGTTTACACGAACATCATTTTTTAGATTTCATAAAAATCCTAATTCTGCATACAGTAATGAAAAGCATGATATAAGATTCATTGAAGTTTGTAGAAATTTCATCAGCTCACAAAAATAATTTTCCAATAAATAACGAGCAGTCTGATTTCCGTTTGTCCCCACTTCTCTCATCTGTTTCTCAGCTATAAATGACATGGTAATAGTTTAATTTATTCTTAGCTTTTCAAAATAAGATGAACCCTAAACCTATATCAAACATATTCATTATATCCTGTAAAACTTGAGCCTAGTGTTTTTTTCTTCAATTGTTCAAATATTTCTGATTATTTCTTGAGTTTTATATCTACACTGAATAGTGAATACCTGTAAGTAACAGCTATTAGTTCTTTTGCAACTGAATATCATTGACATAATTACGTTCATTTGTACTTGGTTATTGATTCACTTCAAGCAATTTTTTCCTAATGGAGAAATAGCACCTATGAGAAAACGATACCGATTGATTCGGAATAGGATCATTTGGGTGCTGATTTCGACATGAAAATCAAAGTTAAAGTTATAGATGACCGTGAACGCGCTATCAACTTCCTTGAAACCAGGCATTCGATTGAGATTTCACCTCGTTCAATAATTTTGGAGCCAGGAATACACACTTCAGATGGTTCGATTTCATCAAAAAAACTAACTTCATTTCAATTCGATCGGAGAGGAGTTTCTATAAAGAGTGGAGTTTTTGAGCTGTTCTGTCTGGCTTTTTATACTTTAATTTTCGGTCATTTTTTTGAGAATATTTCGATCGGATTGATAGCGTCGTTCTTATAGAAAAAGAATGAGCTTTTGGTTATAAAAAGGAAGCAATTAATTACTAACAATTCATTGATTGATTGCTATTTCAATCCTCATCGAAGAATTCATAACTGTTAGGATAAATATCAAATCGAATATTGATGCAATTTTCTTTTCTTAGGGTTATCATTGCCAACATAGCATACTTCTTCTTGGCTTATTATTTAACTAATGATATCCATTGATGAAACAATTATTGTAAATGATATGCCACTAAAAGATATCTGTAAAAAACTTGCCAAGTCTCGATGGAGCTGCTTGTTTATCTCTTAAAAGTGATGGAATCTAAACAAAGTCGTGGCAAGTCTAAGGATCCTTACTGCGATTTCTTCATTATTATTGTTAATGTTGTGTGACTTGGCCGTTGAACATTCTTTATACGTTAGTGGGTAGGTACAAGTCAATTTTGTTTACACGTAATGTTATATCTGTTGTAACTACCTATGTTTGTTACGCGAGATAATAGCCCATACTGGTATTAGTAATTAGACGCAAGTGTCTTATTTTAGGCTTTGGTTGATTGTGCAACACATGCATTCAGCATTGACAATTCTGACTTCTGCTCTCTTCTTTTTGAAGCGTCAAATCGACCACCGATCTAAAATAAAATAGACGTACAGACTATCAATGATTAGAAGTCCGTCTGTACTGGAAATATTTTTTTATACTGTTTGTTTCAGGGTCCCCTATATACACTCGGAGGCAAAATTAGCGGAACACTCGAAAATTTAACCAAATTCGAAGTCCGATATTTTTCCTAATTCTCAACCGATTTAGATGATTTTTTCGGCAAGTTATAGATCAACTCTTCTGCTTTGTAGAAATTATAAGAGAAAACAAAAAAATTCGAAAAAAAAATTTATACGGGGGCAAAACTAAAAGTGTTTTTTTTGTCAAAAATTCGTAACACCCTGTGGAATTTCGTGGTCCGAGTTGAAACGTACAATATCATGGTCTGTCAAGACACATCTTCCTACAGTAACGCGCTTCTTGTTTTATGCATTTATCTCTATTTTTACAAGAGAGCGAAAAGTCACAAATTTCAAGAATTTATTTTTAATCTTGCGTAGGTGCATAACATCGGAGGTTAGCCAAAAAATAAAACAAAATTAGAGAAGCGGAAATCTAACGAAATGAAAATTTTTGAAATTCACTGGCCAATTTCACGCTCCGGGAGAACTCGAAGTACACTGGATAAATCGTTGATTTTGCACATTTATTTTTGAATTTTTTTGTGTGACACTCTATAATAATTATCATTCCTGTCCAAAATTGAGAGCATACTCCCACTCTTCCATCAAAGCCAATGTCAGCTCTTCAACGTTGCCTGGATTCTGTTGTCGAACCCTTCTTCCAAGAATGTCCCAAACGTGTTCGATCGGGTTTAAATCCGGTGACCGCGACGGCCAGTCCATTCGTGTGATCCCAACTTCATTGAGATATTCTATCACTATGTGCGCAGTATGAGGGCGCCCCTATATAAGGAGCAAAAGGCACAACATGGGGCTCCAAGATTTCTGTTATATACCGATGGGCATTAAGTGATCCATTGCCAATAATCTCCAGTTCTGTTCATACTCCCAAGCATATGCCACCCCATATCATAACTGAGCCTCCACCGTATTGCTCAGTTCCTGCGAAGTTCGCTTGATTGTACCATTCCCTTCGGTGCCTCCATATTCTATCTCTACCATCCACGAAATTCACACAGTATCGGCTCTCACACTAAATAAAACTCGTCTCCACTGATTGATTGTCCATGCTACATGCTCCCTAGCAAACGCCAATCTTGCTACTCGATGGGCTCTATCGAGTCTTGGTGCTCTTGCTTGCGCGTATGATCTCAGACCAACTTCATTCAATCTCGTCTTCTGACTTTCCTCACACTGACGTTAATGTTATCCACAGCTTGTGAAAGGTTACGTGCCTGAACAGCAGTAAGACGAGGATTTCTTATGGTTTGATTGACGATGAAACGGTCATGTATAGCGCGGGTTGCCCGATTTCTTCCTTGTCCTTGCCTCCTCACGTACAATCCAGTTTCCCTGTAACGTCGGTAGATTCGATGGATAACCGACGTCGAGACACTCAACATGGTACCTACTGAGCGGTAGGTGCGCCCTTCCTCGATCAATGTAACTGCCCTTGCTACTGAGGTTGGTGGTAAATCTCTCATTCTGAATGAAAAATACCGTTTTGAATCGTAAACAGTAAAAGAATCACAAAACACCGCAACCGATTGAATTTGTATCAAATCAAAGAATGGAAAACTCTCATTCTTTAAACAAGTGCAAATGTTGTCATATACAAAAAAACGTGTGTTGTATTTCATATTTGATCAAAAAAGGTGTGCACATGTGTAAATGAAAATTTTCATCAATGGTCCCAGAATTCGGTTGTGTATTTTAATACCTATGTTATGTTATCTCTTATGAATTCATAATTTTCACCAAATTAACCAAATTGTCATCAATAACTAATGCAATTCGAACATAAAAATTGCAAACGACAATATCGACACGCCTGAGTGATTATAAGAAAATTCCAAATTGATAGACGAATTTTAATGACAATTTCTTGATTCAATGGAATTTTTCCAAAATGGTGATTTTCCACTTGAAATTAAATATATTTTGCAAAAATAGAGATAAACGCATGAAACAAGAAGGGCGTTACTGTAGGAAGATGTGTCTTGACAGACCATGATATTGTACGTTTCAACTCGGACCACGAAATTCCACAGGGTGAATTTTTGACAAAAAAAACACTTTTAGTTTTGCCCCCGTATAAATTTTTTTTTGTTTTCTCTTATAATTTCTACAAACCAGAAGAATTGATCTATAACTTGCCGAACAAATCATCTAAATCGGTTGAGAATTAGGAAAAATATCGAACTTCGAATTTGGTTAAATTTTCGAGTGTTCCGCTAATTTTTCCTCCGAGTGTATAAGTATCATTGAAATAAGCAGTTTTATCAAACCAACAATTGACTGTTCATTTAATCAACGTTTTCCAAGTGTCAATTTTCCATCGTCAATATGTAGCGGTTCAGAGGACAGTTTGGTGCAATGGTGTCATGGAGCACCTGGTTTTGTACCCTTGTGTACCTTTCAACGGACAAGTCACACAACATTAACTATAATAAAGAAAGCGTAGTAAGGAACCTTAGAGTTGGCACGACTTTGTCTAGATTTCATTACTTTTTAGAGATAAACAAGCAGGTCCATCGAGACTTGGCTAGTTTTTTACAGAATGTATTTGCTGGATTTCACTTCTTTTTGTTGAAACGTGGGTATATTGATTCATTTTATTAAATTTTCTTATTTGACAACTTTTTTCTTTTTAGGAGTAGTTTTTTTATTGTTACAAATCTCTATTTTCTTTTTTCCGGTTCCGATTCTTGTACATTGGCAACAGTTTTTCGTATTGCCCATACGCGTTCATTATTTATTCTTTTAGACGGTTTGATTTCTGAAAGATCGTTGTATTCGGTGATCGCTAAAGCTTGAGCTTTCATACTCTTGAAGTCAACATTTATGAGGTGCACCCCATGAAGATCGCTTAATTTTATTTATATGCGTATTGAAAGCAGAAGGGGAGGCATTCGCCCAGGAGTGACTGTGGAACGCTATAGGCTATATTAAATTAGAAGATGTGTCCCACTACGCTGGATTTTTGCAATAACAGTAGATTTTTTTCAGGTGAGACCAGCTAAGGGTTCTTCATCAGATGCTTCAGACTTTCGGTTTTTGACATCAAATGAAGCGGTCCACCAAGTTGAATATTATTTGTAAAGGCGGTACGTCGATCTCTAATAGTTTGGTTGGGCTCTTGTGTTCTAATCAGGGTCACCAGGTACTTCAGGTCTTCGACTATCCTAGTTTTTATAGTTTTGCCTTTATGTTACCATTAAACCCTATCTCTGTACCAAATTTCAGCTCTCTGATTTTTGGGAAGTACTAGTTCTATTCTGATGATCATGAGTTAGTGTCATAAATGCGAAACTTTGCTTTCGCTTAATTCGGAACTAAATGAGCTACAGATTTGAAATTTTGGATTTCAACTATGTGAATGGTACGGCAGTGTTTGCTTGCGCTTCGTCATACTGTAATGGGGGTATGGAAACTCTAGGCCTTTCGGAAATGGTGTATAAAAGTCGTCAAAGATTCCAGGTTCTCAAGATTCAAAGCGATTACTTGTTTTTAATCCAATATTCCATCTAATCTAACCTAACCAAAATTGATGAAATTTCACACATTCATCAGGCTCGTTTTCATAAATCAATGGAGAAACAAAATGCAGGTCCGCACTCAGCCCAAACTTCATATTCTCAGAAAACGGAAAATATAGACACCCTGTATATATAATCTGAATTTTTTCGTACTCCGAAGCTTTGATTCATAGTGGTCTATTTTTACTGTCAATGAAATATGATAGTTGGAAGGTTTTAGGTCATACAGGAGAACTAATGTGAAATACGTTGTTTGATTTTCTTTTCAATTTTTTTTTTCAGGTGAGACCAGCTGAGGGTTCTTCATCAGATGCTTCAGACTTTCGGTTTTTGACATCAAATGAAGCGGTCCACCAAGTTGAATATTATTTGTAAAGGCGGTACGTCGATCTCTAATAGTTTGGTTGGGCTCTTGTGTTCTAATCAGGGTCACCAGGTACTTCAGGTCTTCGACTATCCTAGTTTTTATAGTTTTGCCTTTATGTTACCATTAAACCCTATCTCTGTACCAAATTTCAGCTCTCTGATTTTTGGGAAGTACTAGTTCTATTCTGATGATCATGAGTTAGTGTCATAAATGCGAAACTTTGCTTTCGCTTAATTCGGAACTAAATGAGCTACAGATTTGAAATTTTGGATTTCAACTGTGTGAATGGTACGGCAGTGTTTGCTTGCGCTTCGTCATACTGTAATGGGGGTATGGAAACTCTAGGCCTTTCGGAAATGGTGTATAAAAGTCGTCAAAGATTCCAGGTTCTCAAGATTCAAAGCGATTACTTGTTTTTAATCCAATATTTCATCTAATCTAACCTAACCAAAATTGATGAAATTTCACACATTCATTAGGCTCGTTTTCATAAATCAATGGAGAAACAAAATGCAGGTCCGCACTCAGCCCAAACTTCATATTCTCAGAAAACGGAAAATATAGACACCCTGTATATATAATCTGAATTTTTTCGTACTCCGAAGCTTTGATTCATAGTGGTCTATTTTTACTGTCAATGAAATATGATAGTTGGAAGGTTTTAGGTCATACAGGAGAACTAATGTGAAATACGTTGTTTGATTTTCTTTTCAATACGATTTATTAGTTCTTTTTCTAGAAGAATTTAAGTTAAAATGTACCGGTGTTCAAATAATCACACAAGGAAACATACAAACAACGTAAAACCACGAAATATTTCTTTAACATAAAAGAAAAATAGAAAAGAATAATATGGAGCACAAATTGTAGACTCATTAAAGTCTATTTTCAAAATGACCATTGTCATGTTCCAAACATTTCCTCGATCGTAGAAAATTATCACTGATGATTCTACAAATCATTTGCTCGTCATTTTGTATATCCGTACATGTTTTTTTGTTATGCGATTTACTAGTTGTGGTCTACAAGCAATATCTACTCCATACACTGTGAACTTCAGGAACCCTACAGAAAGATCTAGAAGAATGAGATCTGGTTACCTTGGGGGCCATGCAATAGGTCTAACTCGACAAATCCACTTATTGTCATATTTTCGGCACAGAAAACTTCTCGAATATATTTCACCCATGAATTCTTTTTCAAAAGAGTGAAGTTCTACTAGATAGTCACCTTACATACCACATCACACATTAACAGAAATTTTTTTTGATGCGATCGACTAGGCGTATATCTTACTTCATGAAGGTTTTCGATACTCCAAATGTGCTCAGTTCTGCTATTCTAGATTCCACTCCACGTCAATTGGGCCTCGTCGCTAAGTATTATCCGCTGAACAGTGCATCTATGAGGTATAACCCATCTGCTAAAATTCTGTCATGAAATTTCATCTCCTGGCTGTAAGCGTTGAACAGTTTGTTCATGGAATGCTTTCAAATTTCAATGTTTAAAGCGTTTTCCAAACTTTTCAAGTGGAACATTCAAACGGTGAATTACATTTCTTGTAGTGAGTTTTGGGATTTGTTCTATGATATTCAGGAAATTTTGTTCCTTCTGAATATTTTGCCTCATAGGAGATTCGTGTTTACAAGCACAAGGTAGAATCCCTGATTCCGATAGTTCATTAAACACCTTATAAAATGCTTTCTAATTTGGAATTTGCTGATTTCTGAAGCGTCGTTTTTTAATGCGAGCATCTCAGGAATAGGCGAACCTATTACACCACATGAGTGGGCGCTTGGGAAGAATTGAGGTGTATGTTTATTCGCGTCTTGAAGAGGACCAACTAGCAGGATGTTGGGAAGATGTTGGACGGAAGCGAGTTACGCAGCTTGCCAGCCCTTTAAACGAAATGATTCCTATATAGAGAGGTTCGAGGGGTTGCCATATGATGAGAACTCCTTGCCATCCTAGTGTTGCTGCAAAGCATGAGTTTCCCAGAGAAAGCTGAAAGACCAAGGTCTTTCAGCTGCGTGGAACATCTGCCGTGGAAATATCGGTAAAACAGAGAAACGTCAGCAACTTGTCTTCTGAGAGCCAGCGGTTGGAGATCGCTGGTGATCTCCGGGTGGTCTATGAGGCGCACAGCCCGTTTTTGTAAATTATTCAACATCCGCAACGAATGTTCGAGCGCAGATCCCCATACATGGGAACAATATTCCGAAGCAGGTTGAATTTGCGCCTTATATAGAAGCAACAGATGAGATGACGTGAAGTATCGCGTGGCTCTGAAAAGAAAACCCAGAGTTGACCGTTATTCCGAGAAGGTGCATCGAATCCTTGGATGCAGTTTGTTGGCCTCGCATCATTAGAGGAGGTTTTCCAGCGGGGATCTTTCTAGAAAAAGTAGTTGCTTGCGTCTTGCTCGCGTTGAAGCTCACCAAGTTCAACTGACCCCAATCAAATATCCTCTGTAATTCAGAGTTTGAGTTATTAATTTGTTGACATCTCTGACGCTGAGATTCCGCAGCTATAATCGGCCGCAGACGAAACCAGGGTACAATTGTCTGGAAAACCGGAGATTTGTTTCTCTGTAGATGATAGAAGATCTTTTATCTGCAACAGAAACAAGGTTGGAAAAGAATTGATCCCTGAGGTAGTCCTGCTTGCAACTGGAAACAATCAGATGTTATACCGGCGACCACGACTTGTATTGATCTATTTGAAAGAAAGCTACTTATCCAACCCCGCAAATTTTCGGGAAGCCCTTATGCAGCAAGTTTATTCAACAAGGTTGCATGCCAAACCCTATCTAAGGCTTTAGAGATTTCGAGGGCTATTGCTCTGGATTCCTCATGCTTTTCCATCGTTGATGTACAAACATGAGCGACGTAGACGAGCAGATTACCTATCGACCTTTGCCTGCGAAAACCATACTGACGGTCGTTAATAATTTCCTGCAACTCAAGATATTTGATGAGTTCATCATTTATGACTCTCTCCATCACTTTGGACATAATGGGAAGAAGTGCAACAGGGCGGTAGTTTTGGGGTAGGGACTTCTTTCCTTTCTATGGGATCGGTTGAATTCTCGCTATTTTCCAGATGCTCGGAAAAGTCTGGCTTTCATAAGAAATCTGAAACAGTCGGTTAAGAATGGGTGCCATTTCGGGAGCACAGGACGATCGGCGGTATTTCGTCTAGACCAGCTGCCTTCTTGCAGTTCAGCTGCTCTAGACCCCGTCTCACAGTGCGGACTCTGAACTTGATTTCTGCCATGGAAGAATTTGTAGGTGGAATGTTCGGTGGTATTGCGTTAGATGAATCTTGTACAGAATTTTTCGAGAACAAAATAGCAAAGAGATCGGCTTCATATTCTTGCCTAGCAGCTCGTGCATTATCATTGCAAAATCCATAACAAAACACCATATTGGCATATTCTCTATTTGTGTATAAGTGAGGAATTTCTTTGTGTCTCGATTACACTAAAATGATTTTGATACGACACTCGAATGGATTTCATCAGGTACTTTTCTGACAGATTATTGATCGGAATTATGTATAAGAAATGCACAAATGTAAAAAATAAAGATATCCATAATAGTGCAATTGATCAGAAAATAATATGCGGAGCCTTGTTTTAGTTTTCGTTCATTATTTATTTCATTAAGCAGTAGCAAATATGCTGAATAGCTTTTTTTATGAGAAAAACCGAAAAACTGTTTTTCTGTATGATCCGAAAACTGCCAACCATCATATTTTCATTGTTGATTTCATTGATAATAAAAATGGTGCAATAATTTCTTGTACACGTATTGGACCGCAATGAATCATAGCTTCGGAGTACAAAGAAAATTCAGATTATATACAGGGTGTATTTACTAACCGTCCTCCAAAAACATGAAGTTTGGGTTGAGTAGGGAGCTACATTTTGTTTTCCCTTCGTGTGTCGCTTTGGTAAGACGAGTCTATTAAATGCGAAAAATTTCATCATTTTTGGTGTACGGCTTCTGAAGTTATAAATGATTAAATATTCGACCAAAAGCAATAAATAACCCTGTATCTTGAAAAACCGTAAGCTTTGATGCCTTTCATAAACCATTTCTGAAAGGTCTGCAGTTGCTCCATCTCCTATTACAGTATGACCCGGAAACACCCAGTATATATAAAATTTGCAATAATAATAAGATCTGGATCCCCCTTCTTACAGAAAAAAGTTAAAAATTCAAATTCTTCCTGAAATAATATGGAAAAAGAAGAATCCAATTGGACCTTCTCGTGCATTAATTGCAGCTATATACGTAGACATGCTCAGAATTAAGTCATGGAGACATTTTTGAGGTATAGTATGTCAAGTCAATTGGAGATCAATAAATAATAGTTGACGATTTTGGAAATCATGTTGACCTTCTATTACGCCTCTTCACAGTATTTCCTAAGAATGCTAAATCTGATTCAGGTCATGTTTGGTTGACCAGACAAACGTAAAACCTTGATTCCATGCAGCTTTAAGAAATTTGACGTAATGATTGCACCGTGTAAGGAGAGGCATTATCAGGCACGAATAGGAAGTTTTACTTAACTCCTGCATGGGGGGTTGAAGAAGCTGATAAATGTAGAACTTTGCGTTCTTAACCATAACGAGATCACTTCTGCGATTGAAACAGATTCCATCCCAAAATATCGCAGTACCTCCTCGGCAGCTGAGTACTTCCTTGGCATCTCTTAGCCTCTGAACATAACCAGGTTGTCTTCACACTCGCTTAGGTTGTGACTATAGTCCAAATTGATATTCTTCGGAGGAAGGATTGACATAAAAAAGTCGTCAGATTCCTATTTTACGTGATTTTGGGCCCATTCCAATTGCGCTGCGAGATTTACTCTGGTTAGAGGTCTTCTAGAATGAAGATTTTGTGCAATCTATTGCCAGCAGTTCTTGAAATATGTATTTGATTCAGTTGATTTGATTACGTAATTTATTACAGATTATAGTACGATTCCGGCAGGTGGTTTGCTGAATAAAAAGAACAGAGCTTCATTTATATGGGCGGCCACACCAGTCGTATGACAGGCATCGCGTCCTCCCAAGAATAAAAAATAAAGATCATTGCTTTTTTCAATTAAATAAAACAATTGTGTTCAAATTTTTTCAAAGTATTGAATATAGTGACTGTTGAATGCTGTATATCAACTGCCATGAAGTAACGACCTCCTCTATAGAATATATCATTACATCTTTACGATGTGAGCATTTCTGCGAATTATTATTTCCTCGGCCCATTCGACAGGTTAGATTTCTTCCTCATAATTTTAAGGGAGGATGGTATCGTTTGATATCTTATGTTAGTAGAGACTGAATAACCTCGTTTGTCGTGTTGGGTTCTGTACTTTCCTAGTGGTTAACAATTACAATGGTTAACAATTTTTTGCAGAGATTATATGAAAATAAATGATAAATACGCAAAGAATACTAGTATTGTCAATAGTGAACTTGTTCCTCTGAAATACCGACCATCATTAGTCTTTCGCAAAGGTGAAATCCGCAATGAGCATTTTTGTTTTGTTAACCATTTTGCTTTGATCATAAATTACGGATATACCATCTAAAAAAGAGTTGCAATGATTTCATATTTTTTGAGAAAGAACTATTGTGATACATCTGCCACGTCATCTATAATACATTATATCACGATACACAGTTGTCACATAGTTATGTATAGGCCTTCAGGCAAAATTTCGTGAAACATGTAGTGTTGAGGAAGGAGAGATATACAGGAATTTTTTTAATAAATGAAGCTGCAAACTTGGAGTTTTGGGACATAACACAATTGATCCCACACTGAATACGAGAAAAGTAATCGAAATATCAGGTGTATGAAAAATATCGCGTAAAACCTTTCAAAGGCTTATAGTTCTCTAGTGACAGTTTCCTCTTCCTGTTCAGGAGGGGATATGAATATCTTTGCAGCTGCCTCGCTTTCTTTGCGTTTTCTATCATTTGGCTGTGGAATTTCAAGTTTCTGTCTATTAATACTCCTAGGTATTTTGCTTCGTTTTTCCATTCCACTTTCTGGTTGGCCAACTTTATTTCTTCCGGTTTCTCTGTATCCTTTTTTCAGTTTTTTTGATCAAAGTATACTGGAACTGACTTCTTTGCGTTGATTTTGATTCTCCAGTACTCTACCAGTTTATCGGTATCTTCTTGTAGTCTTTTTGTTATGCATTTTTTATTTCTGTGTGATGTATAGATTGTTGTGTCGTCAGCAAACTGTGCTATCTTTGAATGTTTCAATTCAGGTTTGTCCGAGATGTATATTTTGTACAATAGTGGTCCCAGGATTGATCCTTGTGGGAGTTCTGCCTCTATTGGTCTTTCTTCAGATTTGATATTTGATTTGACAAAATGAAAAGAACTTCGTTCTTTTCATTTTGTCAATCATTGCTTCGTGCCAGACTTTGTCGAAGGCCTTTTCTATGTCCATAAACGTTGCTGCTGTTGGTTTTCATAAGTTCATATTTACTTTTATGTTTTCCGTCAGCCTTGCCAGTTGATGGGTTATTGAGTGTTCGCTTCTGAATCCAAACTGGTGGCTCGGTATGATATTGTTCTGTTCTGCAAAGTTTCTCAGTCTTCTGTAGACTTGTTTTTCTATTACTTTGCTCATTGATGACAACTTATTGGTCTGTAGCTGCTAGGGTCGTTCTTTGGCTTCCCTGTTTTTGGTATCATTATTGCTTCTGCTGTTTTTCAATTGTTTGGGTAGTGTTCTGTTCTCATCACTCCTTTCTCGATTTCTATTATTTCTTCTATTGCTTCTTTTGGTAGGTTTCTATTTTCTCGTCCCACTTCTCTGGAGCAACTATCATTATGCTGTGTTTTTCTGATATCTGCCTCAGCTTTTTACCATTTGTATTCGGTATTCGATGGTTCCAATCTTCATGTTCGAAGTTGAGGTCTCCTGCAACTATTGTTGCTGTTTTTTCTCGAAAAAAATAATTTCACTTCCTCTTCTTCTAGAGTTTTTGTTGGTGATTAGTATACTGAGTATACTTTCAGTTCACCTCTTTTGGTTTTCATCTTAATTCCTATTTCTTCTATGTTCCTTGTTCCTGTTTCTTGTAGTTCGCCATGTTCTAGGCCTCTCTTTACCAGTATTGCTGTTCGTCCTCCTCTTCCTTCTTCTCTATCTCTTCGATAGACTGTATAATTTCTTATTTTAAGTTCCTTCGTTGTTTTCAGGTGCGTTTCATTTCTGAGCATTATATCTATTTTATGTTCCTCCAGGATTATAGTTAACTCTTGTTTCTCGTTCGTCAGCGAGTTGGCATTCCAAAACGCTAATCTCAGGTTCCTTTCGTTGTAGCCACCTTCTAGTGGCTAGGGCTAGATGCTCTTGTAGGTCCATCAACTCTTCCGATGGTGGGGTGATGCGGTCTCGAAAGTTCGGGGTGGCTAGCCTTGGTAGGACCGATTCGCAGGTGGCGCTCGGAGGGCGTTTTAGCGGAGCGCTTTTGTACTAGCATCCGTGTTACACTAGGAATAATACGACCTCTTAGTTAATGAAAACTGTCCGCTGGTTCAAGCTTTTCATAACGCATACGAACCCAACTCCAGAATCAAAGATGGCCACTTCAGCCATACCGTTAACATTGATGTGATTGACCTAGCAAGACAAAATAACATACAAATTATATTCAAGCCTCCACATACACCTCACTTTTATGGAACTACTGAAGGTACGATTATGTAGAAATGCGAAAGTGGGGCAGAAACAAGATAAGCTCTTTCGATGTAGTAGAACAATTCGGCAATGCTTACATGAGAGCATAAACAGGCAAAATTGCAGAAAATAGTTTCCGAATCACTGGCCTCTGGCCTTTGAGGGGAAATATATATAGCGATGAAGATATTGATGCCTAAGAACAAGACGCTGTAGAAGATGATTGTACAGACATTACCCCAACAAAATCAACATCCCAGTCTAATGAGAATTTAGCTTCTACTAATTTCAGATCACTTGAGAATTCAGCCTCTTCAGTCTCTCCATTTATATAAGAATCTATAGTAGAACCTTCACTTGGTATTCTCAACGCTGCGCCTTGATAGAAACATCAGTATCTGGATCTAATCGTGAAAGATCTGATAGTCCTATTAGACTGACGCTGGTATCCCCATATGGCGTAAATCTTGTACCAAAGAAAAAGGGAAAACTTCTAACAAAGATATATAATCGATTGTGGTAGCAGTGGTAACATCGTTTCCTCATATAATTATCTTAAAGCAAAATGAGAAGCAAATATACCTGATAATGAACCTATAGGCTCGAGACGAAATCTAGTCCGATAGAGGCAGTTTACCAGATGCATTACTAGGACAAAGGGCTCCTGATTCCATACATCAAGAGTGAACGACTTTTTTCAGAAGTTAATGGAGGATAAATGTGACTGAAATGTTCAATATGCAGCCTCTGCAAGTAAATTCAGTTCATTTTTAGTTTTATAAAATTCTAGGAGATAGGAAAATTGTGCGATATTAAAACTTTGAGACTGTTACCAAAGGATAACTAATTGAATGACTGATTGGAAGTACCATAAAGTAAAATGAAATTAAGATAATTTTTTGCCTCAGAGAAACAAAATGGTATTCAATATCTGGTTACTAAATGGCCTGCAGGGTCTCCTCGTTCGTCTTCATTATCTTAGAAAGACAATTTAATTACATTTGAAAGAAGGTTATGGGGATGAAAGCCACCTCTTCGGAAGGTTTTGAGATGAGAAGGTAGAAAAGTCGGAAAAAAGAGCCGAGGTTCACCTGTCCGAGCGAATTTTCATTTATTAATTTGCACCACCATTAATCTGTTTGGAAAGTCTCCAATGCGCCACCTGTATGTGAGATTAATACATTATAATTTCGAGACACACGGTTGAGCTCTTTCTATAATGAACAATACATAGACGTGATTATGACTTATTCGGAGTTGGTGAGGCTAATATATAATCAGCTTTTCATATTGACTGATTATAGTTGCTACACTTACTAGTTCGCAAACAGATTAAACTTCGTAACTTGAGCTATACCTTGGCTTCAACATGTTGATTTATTTTTCTATTGCGACATTTTCGTTTACTGTGAATAATTAGCTGGTTTTCCCAATATTTTGCTTTTTACGATTCCAAAAACTCTAGTATTAAGTACAAAATAAGTTTGAGAATGTATATTATTAGTTGGGAACTACTTACATTCAGTTTTGAAATTTTTATACATATACGTGTACCAGGTAAGTGGAAACTCCTATAATAAACTTGCCTCCTTCAAGTGAAGTACCTCAACTTTTAAAGGAACATGTGGGAGCTAGGTGAAACTTGATAACATTAGCCATCATGTTCATGTTTATCTACTTCGCATGATTTTATTAGCGTACAGCCAACTCCTTAGTTCAGTGAACCCTGTGATCGATTATAATTATTAGCCACATGCTTCAGGGGGCTGAAACCAGCGACTGAATGCATTTTCGTAGAATAGCCTGAGAGGCAAAGTTACATTTTTGCAAGTGATTGCTTCCCTCTTTTTTGTTCTGAAATATAGTATAAATGGGAAGACAATGCGAAAAACTACACCAGCACTATGCAGACCTACTTATTAGACCAGAAAATGGCAATCAAACGAGTTCGAAAAACTTTCAACACATTTTTCGAGTTTTCTATTGATAATTATTTAAATTCATGAATATGATCGAATATATTTAGTTACAAGGAGAAATTTAGGCCTTGTTTAATGTTATTTCATTATATCCAAGCACACCTGAACCACATGCCGTGAACTATTTGAAAGAATGACTTGATACGAACAATCTAGATCGCAAAATTATCAAAGAATGTTCAATTTTGGCCAAACTTTGCATGCATGAGAATTGGTATCAATACAAAAACTTTATAAACAATACGAACGCATAACCATGGGAAAGTAGGTACATTCCTTTCGTTGTCAACAAAAAAAATGGCCAGTTTTATATTTGTTAGTTCGTAGGTTAATTAGATTTGTTCTAAATGAAGAAAGGTTTCAGAGAGAAAAAGCTCCCGTAAATTTATAAGGTTAATATCTATTTTTTCTCGAGAATACTAAGTGCTCGACTCTCAGATACCTCTGCTTCCATTTCAATTTGCCTACTCGAAATCGCTTGGTTTCGCTTGGCAGATACACTACCTATAACATTAACTGTTGCATCTTCTCCATCAAGTACGCCATATTCCTATTTCAATAAGACATTGAATGTACTATGGTTCATGAGGTTTTCCCGTAAATTATCGTATATTATTTTATGAAGTTGTCGCCTCTCAGGCAAACGATCCAAATAAGCGGCTTCTTCAGCATCAACATCATAATTATTTTGAATATAAGATTCAATAAGATCAATATTTTCAAAATATTCGTACGACATGGTCGGTTCGTTATTACAAACGATTTTATATTCACACAATAGTCAATGCATGAATTAAATTTCGAACTATCATAATGGGTGTGCAGAACATACTTTGGCCATTTCAATTATTCCGTGTAAATTGGGTGACTGAACATAGAATTACTGAATAAAATTAGGAAAAAGTTATACAGTTTTCAGGTTTTCATTGAAACATGTTCTGAATGGAAAAATTGAGTCCGCGTGTGATATATTCCTGAGAAGGAAAAAACTCTATTCAATAAAATCAAAGGTGCCTATGGTTAACATTTGGAAATGTGTTTGTTTGTTTGCATTGTAAATCGTTGGGCAAACATTTCCGTACGTAGTACGATTCTACTTGAACGCGTGCCTGTAGAAAATTAGAATCATTTTACATAACTACAAAAACAATCGGGATATTGGTACTTGACTGATTTCGAAAACTTTCAAAATTTCTGAATAACTCGAAAACTTCTATTCACAATATTTCACATAGCTCAGTACTAAAACACCGACATATATCTGAACATCTAGTCAATGTTCAATGAAAACTGAGGTTTTTAGAATAAAACTGAGTACAAGGTTACGCGAGTAAGAAGTGATTAAAAAACGGGAAAATTTTACTCACCAAAATCACTGATTACCAGTGTAATTAAACTAAGTATCAGTTGTTTGCATTTGAGTTGAGCTGTATAAGATAAAATTGGAACTATGTCAAAAACATATTTTAATAGTCGCCACTCTTTGTTCACTTGTTATCTATCACTGTTGTTGTGTGATAATATTTACAAAAAGCCATGAATAGAAGTTTTTTTGTGTTTATTATATTCATAAACATTGTCACCAAAAATACACTATGAGAGTTTTTGACGAATATAAATAGAAATATAAAAACGTCAATATCTAGCAACTTAGGCTGTGCGATATGACACTATACAAATAGCAAAGGAATAAATTGCAAGCTGTTGCGACGGAATACAAATAAAGGGTGAAAGGGTGTAAGAATGGACAAGGTGAAGAATTTAAAAATACCGATGTTCCAGTTGAACGAGATGCGGAACAAGCTGTTTGAAATATATGCTCAGGATGAAAAACACCTGAACAGTGGAACTAATGTGGGCGGCAAGAACATATTAGGAAGGAGATGGAAAGACCGATATAAACATGGGGTGACACCATTATGGAAATATTAAAGGCAGAAGCAAGACAATGGATTTAGATGATATAGCATCCTACACCTATGTAAACGTACCTTTCATTTTCGATAGCTAGTGAAGTTTTATCTATAGAAATACTACTTACGAGGCATAATTTATTACTCTTTAAAATCTAATCTATCTTTAAACATAGTTTCACCTGTTTATCAACGAGAATCAGTGGAAAACTTTTGTGAAACAAGCTCAACGTTCAAAAAGAGAAAAACGCTGATAATTCAAATGAAGCTGTAGAATTGCCGATATATGAGGTTTTTCACGTGGAATTATTCGGCGAATCTTAGGAAAGCATGGGTTTCATTACCACAACATAAAACTGGTCGATGTCCCTAATGAAGGTGATCACACATTGCGAGTCAATGAGTGACAGAATCATCTGCAATCAACAACTCATTTCCAAGATTCGTTCCTCAAATGAATGCTCTTATTCCTTCATGGTGTTGCTGATGAATGTAATTGTAGTGTTACCGTGTTTACTTTGCTTTATAACCATAGATCGCTTTAGGCCTCTCCGACCAAGCGTGTTACCGTGTTCACTATGCTTTCTAACTATAGATCTTCTAGTAGGTCCCTCCGACCAAGCTAAGCACAGAACGTACTCTGCGCGTACCTAACCTAAGGGTTTGAATATCGGTGTATTTCTGAGATTCTCCCTATAACTTCCTCCGCCGGATTCATCGAGGTCACATCGTCTCCGCAGATTGTCTGCAGCACGCCTTACCACGAGTCGACTACAGTAGAAGAACCCACGCCGTCTGCCATTTTGCCAAACTTCTTCGCGCGTGTGACTCCATCCCGGAACAGTAGCTATTCGTCGGCTTTCAGAAGAATCGATCTACAAGGAAGTTCATACACAACATCCAGAAAAGTTGAATGTGCGGGCTGCAGTTCTTGGGCCATGTTTTCTATCAGAAATTTTGGCGGGAAAATGCAGCTAGAATTATTGGAAAACGATATTTACCCAACATCAAATGCTATGGAAGTTTGATGTTATCGGTAAGCAGGTATAATTTGTCATTAAAATGGAACACCCCTACACTCTGTGATTCCTGTGAAGTAGCTTCTGGATGAACACTGGATGGGGGGATTGAGGTAATACTGAAAGACTTGGAAGATCTTCTGATGAATTTGTTGCTACTAGATTTATGATGGGGACATTAACAGTCGAAAATTTAAGCTACTAACTTAATTCTTCAGAAGACTTGCGAAAAGAAATAGTATCGGCAAATAAATTCCGAGATACTCTGAACTGATTTCGATTTTGCCATAACCTCTCTAACTAGCCATGTTCAGTTGGGGAGGTCCGGATCTGAGAAGTCTGATCCGGAGATTGATGATTGATCGTTGGACGGCATTAGGACGTTTACTATTCGAGCAATTCGTGCCAAAGTAGTGGCTTCCCCCTCCTCAAATGATTTATGGTAAAATCTCATGATTTTATAATCAATCAAATGAAGGATTTCTTTAGTATTTTCGTTCACAATGATTCTCTGGGTAATCAAATAATGACAATGTATGGATGTATTCGTTACTATTTGAGAGTTGATCATGATGCCAACAAATAAATTGAATTGGTAGATCACTGTTACCGAAGTTCCCAATTCTCGTTCACCGTCGAACAGTATGAAAACCAAGTACAAAGTAACATGAATTATATACTCTGTGATGAAAAAAGTATCTGGAAATTCTCCTTTAAATTGCCGGCGTTGAGTATTTCTAAGTATTTTTTAGTTTCTGTGTGTTGGTGAGACTGTCCTTAATTACTATACCAACCATGAGGGCGATCTATCAAGTAGTTTGTTTACGACAGCTGTTGAAACCAGTCGACTTCAGTGGTACTCTGCGAGTTTAACAATGGAAAAAAGTATTGAACGAAGATTTTGTCTCAAATTTTGTGTTTTGAACGAAATTCCGTGTGCTGAATCATTGCAAATGCTGGAAAAGGCTTATGGAGACTGTTTTATTGGAAACCCAAGTGTACGAGTGGTACAGAGCCTTTAAAGATGGTTGGGAGATCGTCGAAGATTTTCCTCGTTTCGGACGACCTTCGACCTCTTCAACCGATGATAACATCAAAAAAATCAAGGAAATGATGCTCGAAAATTGTCATGGGAGTGTTAGAGAGATAGCTCGTGATCACAATATCTTTCGTGAAACCGTTCGCTTCATTTTGGTGAACCAATTGGGCATGCGGCGCGTCGCCGCTCGACTCGTTTCGATAGAGCTGAATTTTCTTTAAAAACAGTACCGGATGCAGGTAGCTGCAGACATGCTGGATCGTCTGAATTCTGAACCCATTATCATGGGATGGATCATAACTGGTGACGAGACATGGATTTATGAATACGACACATTAACGAGTCAACAATCATCAGAATTAGAGGGAAAAATCAGCTAAAACCGAAAAAAACCTCGCCAAAGTACTTCGAAAATCAAGACGATTCTGATTATTTGTTTCGATATTCGTGGTGTGGTTCATCATAAATTCGTTCCACAAGGTCTTTCGGTCGATAGGACTTCTATTTAACCGTTTTGAGACGTTTGCGTAAAAATATTCGCCGTAAACGGCTGGATTTATGGCAAAATAATTCATGGTTTTTACATGACGATAACGCACCATCTCATCGAGCTACGGTTATTAACGACTTCAAGACCAAACATTTGATAAATACCATCGAGCAGCAGCGTTATTCACCTGATCTATCTCCGTGCGACTTTTTTCTTTTCTGCAGACTGAAATTGCCGCTCCGGAGAACCAGATTTGATTACATAGACGTCATAAAAGAAAATTCGCAGAACTGAAGGCTATTCCTGAAAGCGCCTATAAAAAATGTTTCGATGATTGGAAAAAACGTCGGCACATATGTATCGCTTCAAATTGAGTAGGAGATACAATAAATATTGAAGTAGATTAAGATTTTTGCTTTTCATTTCAAATTATTCCAACTATGTCACAGTGTAGACTCTTAAGCACACCGATGCCTTGTGAAAATTATTTTGAAGAATTGAATCTGATAAAACAAATCGCAATCAATAACGGTTATGGTGCAAATTTAGTTAGTAGCATATTATATAAGAACAAACAAAAATTAGCTTTACAACATATATATCCAATCGGATTACACCAAGACAAAAAATTCAATAGTTTTACATATTCAGGGTGTTACATAATAGTATGTCTAAAAAATCTATGTGCAATTTTAAGAAAAAAAGTTTATAAACACATAGGTCCACAAAAGCTTCGTTACGGAGCTATTGGTTTTTTCTTCAAACTCCTGCAGTTTTTGAGAGATTCAGCCCAAATTTGGAATGCAAGCTATTTTTTGCAGCCTCCATTATCATTACACGTCCTAGATTTCAATTGAAATTCACAAGGTGTTTTCTTCTCCGAGGCCATGTCTCCTTTCGCCCTTTCAAACTTTTTTGCAGTACGCCACTGATCAGCGTGCAAACAATTTTCGTCATCGTCGTTCAATTTAGAAACTTTTTCGGCACTTGTAATTTTTTCGTATCTCCAACCGTTTTCGAGAGAAAAATCATTGAATTTGATTTGTATGTTATTCGCTAAATAAAGAAAAATAATAGAAATACTCGATAGGTATGCCCAAAATTTGCTTTTATTTTGAAAGCTCGTCTTCTGAGACTCAACTTATACTTATTCAATATCAAAAAAAAAGAGCAATTAAGAACTAAATAAATTGCTGGAAGTTTCCACCACCTGCAAGAAAACAGGCCTCTGTCCTCTGCATATTATCACGCACTCTCTGAAATATTCCTGGGGTATTCTTTATCGTGTCACAAGAGTTTATTATTCGATTTCTCAATTCTTCTACAGTGTTCACTGGAGTGGTATGAACTAAACTTTTGAGATATCCCCATAAGTAAAAGTCTAAACCATTTAAGTCTGGGGACCTAGGAGGCCATCGTTCTGGCCCACCCCAAAATATCCTTCGGTTGTTGAATGTATTATTCAAGAATTCCCTAGCTTCTCCACTAAAATGTGCTGGTGCCCCGTCATCCATGAACCACATTATGTTTCTCACCAAAAGTGGCACATCCTCGAGCAATAAAGGTAACTCCTCCTCAAGAAATTACCGATAAGCGGGACCGTTTACTCTGTTAGGCAGAGAAAATGGCCCACAAATAAGTTACAATTATTCCGACCCAGACATTCAGTGAGAATTGTTCTTGATGATGAGATTCTTCAATCAAACGGGGGTTTTCCTCAGCCCAATAATGATTATTGTAAAAATTTGTGATAGCAGTTCTCGAAAAGTTAGCTTCCTCTGTGAATATTATTTCACTACCAAAATGAGCATTTTCTCTAATTTTATCAAAGAACCCTCGGCAGAAATTCAGTCTTGAAGGAAAATCTCGAGGAAGAAGAGTTTGGACGCGTTGAATATGAAATGGGTACAATAAAAAGTCGTGAAGAATCCCCCAAACTAGAACATGTGAAATATTCAACTGATTTCGAATTTTTCTTGTACTCACATGAGGATTCAAACCAATACAATTCAAAACTGCTTCCTCAATATCTGGAGTTCTCAAAGTTTGAGTTGCACCTTTTTAATGATTATTTGCAGTAAAAATACCAGTTTGCCTCAACCTTCTGTGGATATTTGAAAATGTTCGCCTGTCTGGTGGTACTCAATTTGGAAAGCGCACCTGATAAAATCGCCTAGCTCCTGTTCTGTTTCCGTCAGCCAGACCGTACATGTAATGGATATCAGCCAATTCGGGATAGTAAAATTAGCCATTTTTTTCTCACAGCAATAATTTCAAAAGTCTTAAAACTAACTGTTAATTCAATAAACAATTCGAGTAGACACTGGTTCAATTGAAGCAACTGTCAAAATAAATAAATAAATGAAAAAATCAAAGCCTACTAGTCATTTTTTCAATTGAAAGTCCTTTCAATTCAGCGAATGCATACAATCGTTTAATAATTTTTTGCTGGAGAATGGTTAGAGATACGAAAAAATTACAAGTGTCAAAAAAGTTTCTAAATTGAACGATATGACGAAAATTGATTGTACGCTGATCAGTGATGTATTGCAAGAAAGTTTGAAAGGGCAAAAGAAGACATGGTTCCGGAAAAGAAAACACCTTGCAGATTCTAGTTGAAATTTAGGACGTGTAATGGATGGAGGCTGTAAGAAATAGCTTGCATTCCATTTTTCCGGAACACCCTGTAGCTTTGTAATGAAGCTTTTGCGGGCCTATGTTTATATGAACTTTTTTTCTTAGAATTGCACGTAGATTTACCCCCCAAAGTTGTGACATACTATTATGTAACACCCTGTACAGGCAATATTAGCAATAATGTGAAATCCCTTCTCAAGAATTCAAATTTAAATATAACGTTCAAAACATCAACTTTAGGTTTTTACAGATTGGAATGTGCAGATTGCCATTTTGTTTATATAAAAAGTACAACAGAAAGAAATTTCAATGTTGAATCTCAGAACATATACGCAGTTTCATTAATGGAAAAACCAATTCAATTCATTCAAATCATCTTAGGGAAAAAAGTCATTTTTTCAATTCAGAATTTAAAATCCTACATTCTGAGAATAGAGGTCTAAAACTCAACCTTCTGGAAGTACTTGAAATCATCAGATTTAGGTTTTCATCGGAAATGATCAGTTGGACATAAATAAGTCACCCTTATTAAACTTGTTTTTGTGATACTAGTTCAAATACAGATAGCTCTGAGTGGATAACCTTCTAGTTTTATAATTTTTATAAATGTTAAATATAATGTTAACAAGAAATATTTGTAGTATTCATACGCTCTTGATTCTGTATCTCGGAACGCGTCGAGCATTCATTAATATGTTTTAGTAGAAATCATAGTTTACTTGTATTTGTAAATTGAAAGTTCGTCACATTTCCCCAAAGGGTAGAAAACTGTATAGAATCAGTGAAAATTTCAAAATTATTTTTAATACCAACTTCCGGATGATGAACGACCAGACTGATCTATGCAAATTCCAATTTTTCGATGTATTCAAATAAAAATTCCTTTCCAATACTTATTAAATACAGTCCCAATGTCTGATTATTCCAAATTTCCAAATTAAAATAACGACCTATTCATATATATTTCATTTCACTTTGTACAGTGATCTATTAATTAAATTTACTGATTGGTAGAAAACATAGTAAAAAAATCCATTTGTGTTTTAATCAGTTAATACCCAGAAAAGGCCGGGATTATATTCTGTTTGCTAAGGCAAACTTATTGGCGCCAAAATTGCCTTATCGTTGTTGCGAACCTGGATGCAAATCCAATTAAGATTCATGTCTAAAGGATAAAAAACTCTAGACAAAATTGTCCCATCCGAAGAACGAAGGTCTCAAGAAAAAGTAAAAAGCTCTACCTTGACAAAGCATCGCCTTCTGTAGTTTATTGATTACATTTGAATGACGAAGAAATAATAACATATTTTTCTTCCCGCATCTGTTCTCAGAACGACAATAGCATATACAGAGTGCGTATTTGAATAGAAAAAACTCAGTACAGTGTGAGGCAATATTTTTTATAAAATTTCGGATTTACTATTTTAAGTTAATGATATTTCACATGACATTTCGTTTTTCTTACGTCATAAAGGCAGTCAAAATGAGTTTTTTCAGATGGCACGATATGTAATGTTATATTTGGTTGAAAAGATAAATGTAAAGTACTTTTTACTTTTAACATTAACAACTTTATCTCATAACTCCAAATAAATAGATATTTAAATTAAATAAAAGTAACCGGTTCGTAATTTTTTCAAATTTTCAATTATCAATAACTTTTTGTTTGAACACAGATCCTATTTTCTTGCTGTCATTCGAATAGAAAATAAAATTATCGTTCAAACAGAAATATTTCAAAATTAAAATACTTTAATCAAGTTAGTAGTTGTCAAGAAGACAAAAGTATAGAATAGTTTTGTCGTTATTAATTGATATTTCATTGTTACTTGATTTTCTGTATTTTTTCAGATAAACTTTGATTTCAAACCATTATGAAAGTTTCCTCTTTTCTAGGAAGAATTGACTGATTTTGGCAATTGATGAGTACCTCAAAAATTGATTCCTAGCTTCAGAAGTTAATGCACCAAAAAAGCCTGGCCGAGAGCATCTCCGAGAAGATGTGTACTAATGAGTATTAATTCCACTGCTAATGAAAATTCATGAAGTAATAGTAAACGGCGTTTCATTAAGAACTTGGCAATTACTTTAGATATCTCAATATTGGCTATGAGCTCCTTTCACGTTACCGGTTTGTTGGTATAGACCAATTATATAATGCGGTCCCATAAAAAAGTCTAGAGGCGATAAATCACACGCTCTCGGTGGCCAATCGACGGGGCTGCTTTTCGAGATATCACGTTCACCGAACTGAGACTTCAATAACTCGATTTTCACAACCGCCGTGTGGATTTTGGCACCGTCTTAATAGAACCACATATTGATGTCCAATTCATGCAATTGTTCAAAAAAATAACGTTCCAATATTATTATTATTATAACATTTTAATATGGGCGAAGAATTTCTATAAAGCCCATTTGAAAATTAAATTAATAACATGGTTACATAAATGAAGATAATAAAGAATAAATTCCTAAAAGTAGTTAAAAATACAAGGAAGCACTAAAATGTTAGAAGAGCAAAATATAACAAATAGAGACTGAAAATAATAATGCGAAGTGATTGTCTAATTATTGAAAAATTCGGTGATGAACCGAAACAATAGAATAGGAAAATATTACAAACTGAAGTTCGAAATGTTAGATACAAAGTGATTGGTTGAACTTGGTCATGGAAGGTGAGTGTACAGTTAAAGCTGAAAGGTTATTCCACTTGTCGAAAACGCGATTGACTAAAAAATTTTGCCGAACTCTTGTGTGAAATTTTCCTTCTTCAATTTATGAGGATGCCCTCGAAGACGCAGGTCTGTGTTAAGTGTGAACATATATTTAAAATCTTGCAGATCTCCGCACAGTACTCTATACACAAAGATTAGATCACCTCTCACAAGTCTATCCTCAACACTGTCCAATCCCAGGAGTCTAAGTCTGTCATTGTATAATGGTCGAATGTTGCCGTAGCCAGTTCTTGTAGCGCGTCGTAATACAGACTCTAGCAAGTTCCGGTCACGTATAAGGTCAGCATGCCAAACACGTCCTCCAAATTCCAATAAGGGTCGACCGTACGTTTGATACCGTTTTGCAAACACAGTGGGTGAGGCCTTAGGAAACACTTTTTTCAAAAGAAACAATTTGCTGTTCGCCTTTTTACAAATGCTAGAGATATGTGCAGACCAGCTCAAGTCGCTCGTTGCCAAAATTCCTAGATCGTTATGTTGGGTGACTTTCTTCATGTAGATTCCATCGATTGTTTAATTTAGCCCAGGGTCTGACCTGTCAATGTGAAGCACGACGCACTTATCAACATTCAAAGGAAGCATACATTATTTACACCATTTAAATATGAAGTTTGAATCGTTTTGTAGCTGGTTATGGTGTAAATTGGGGTTGCAGTAAAGCTCTGTGTCGTCCGCAGACGAAACAAACTGTGATTCCAAATTTTGTGAAAGATCTGACGTGTAAAAGAGGAACAGAATAGGTCCCGAAACAGAGCCTTGCGGCACACCACTAATTACAGGCTTCTTATCAGATATAGAGTCACCAATACGCACGAAAAAGACACTTTGCGATAGAAAGTCTTTGATCCATCCTAGTAGGTTACCCCGCACTCCATACTGATTGAACTTAAAGATGAGTCTTATTATAGGAACTTTAAGCACGAGAGAAATCTAAATATATTATGTCCAGAGGAGCGTCTTTGTCCAGTACATTACTCCAGCCATTTATGGATTGGAGCATGTAGGTCTCTACTGACCGCTTCTTCATGAAGCCGTGTTGACGGGGAGAAATTATAGAATGGATTATTAGGAATCTCACTAGTTCATCAGCTATAATTGACTCCATAATTTTTCCTATAGTAGATGTTAAGCTCACAGGACGATGTTAGATGGGTACAATTTGTCGCCTTTTTTATAAATGGGAGGCACTGATGCGGATTTCAAAGCGGATGGTAATTTATTTTCATTAAATGACTGACTGGGTCATAATTAGGCTCAGTGGGTAGATCAAGCTGTCGACACACTTCTTCAAACACAAAGCAGATATTCCATCAGGTCCGGTAGAGCAGGAGTTTTTGAGTTTACAAATTTTGAGTTTAATTTTTTCGGGAGTAAAGTGCACTTCTCTAATATTTTCCAAGTTTCTCTTAACTAGTCTTAACTAGATATGAATGTTTGCTGGAATCGGTGGCTCTTGAGTGTAACTATCTAAAAGACATTGTGCCATTACTTCAGCTGATTCACTTGGATCCTTACAAATGATTCCCGATCCATCTTTTAGTAAAGGAACAGAAACCTTGGAGCTTAGGTGAGATCTTTTATACTTATAAAATTTCTTACTATTTTTGAAATCTGTCAGATCACTTTCGTAATTATGCCTAGCTCTCAAAATATCCTGACTCAATTTATTTTTGAAAAGTTCCGATGTATATTATAATCTTCACTACCTCTGCTCCTGATATATTTTTTCCATAAATAGTGTTTTCGCCTTATACTTTTGATTAGGTTGTTAACTATCCATGGTTTTCATTTGTTAAAATATACTCTTTTCGTTGCATTTTGTCTTTGTGGCGAATACCATTCACCGTAACGTGACGGTCAGACTTCACCAACGAGTGTTTTTTTGCGGATGAAGTTGTTTTTCATGAAGTACATGTTCTCCTGTCTTGAGGTCCAATTCGAGAACATATGTCGCTTCATATGATCGAGATGATTCAGTTCTTGGGACAGCTTGATTTTTTTAAGGTGTAGAGCAAGATTCTCATGCGGAATTCGCCATAATTTGGTCTAGGAGACCAATTCTTTAGACTGCCATGAAATCGACTGATTTTGATGTGATGAATGCCTCTACAGCAGTAATATTTTCCACACTTCGGATGAAACGTAGTCTCACTGGTACGGCAAATCAAGAAGCAAACAAGCTGACTCAAATTTATCAGTGAAAATTTGAAGTCTCGCTAATGGAGGACCTTTTAGAAAAATGCTAATGAAACTGGCATCAGCTAAACTAGTGTTCGTACAGTACTGAAGAAACAGAATTACCATCCATATCATTCGGACCATAACTTGTACGACACAGATTTCTAAAATCATCTAGACTTCTGCTCACTGGCACTTGGAAAAAGTGAAGAGGTGAATTTTTTGATTCGGCACTTTTCACAGAAAAGAACACATTGAGAATCCTCATGTTTAGTTGATGATCATGTTTTCGGTCCACATTTTTTCAACTGACATATGAATGCTCAGAAATGTATATATTTTTAAAGAAGATTTATACTGCTTCACATTTATAAAGAAATCTGAATACAGCAAGATGGGGCTCTTGCTAAATTTGAACACGATGCGAGAATCTATTTCAACAGATTATTTCCTAATAAATGGATAAGGAGAGGTGAGCTTGACAACTAACCAAAAATATCACCAGACTTCAGACGCTTTGATTTTATTTTCTTAGGGCTACGTTGTTCCCACAACTTCTCCGGAAGATATGAAAAACAGAATAAGAAATGCAGTCACCTTAATTACACCAAACACTTAGAATGGCGTGAGAAGATCATTTGTACATCGAATTCACTGCTGCATAGAAAGATATCGACGTTAGTTTGAGCAAATGTCATCGTAATATATGTTAATTTTGTTGTAAATTTATAGTTATTATTTTCATTGTTTAATTAATCCTTAATGTAATTCTTTGTTCTTGACATCTACTTACCAGTGTTTTAATTCCAAAAATTGATATTATTCAGCTCAAATTACGAGAAAGCGTTCAGTAAATTTAGGTAATACTATAATTGGTTATAGTAAATGTGGTCATCAATAGTCCAAGGCATTTAGATTATGTGGTTGCAAAATGTATTACGAAATTCCAATAGTTTAGGTAATATTCTACTTTTTAGCAGCTTTGCATTTTGAAAACTTACGACAATACTTAAATATGGAGAAGTTTTGAGAAACAGCTGTAAATTATGGAATTCTATTAAAATAATATAATAATGATTTCGCACAAATTTTTAGAACTTCCTGTATAGTTGGAAATAATTTTAAATTGCAGCCCATAATAAACTACTTATATCTGCCTTTAAAAAAATCAGTACGGCTTAATAGGGAAAGACCGTCCCATAACTCGTGACTAATCCTGAATATTAACATGCAAATAGAATGGTACCGTCGAATGGAGCCTCTTTATTCTTTAAGGGTAACTTTGACAGATTTTGGTGCTAATTGAACAAGGCGGCAAAATGTGAGTCAAACGTTTCTGCAGCGGGTACATCGTTGTGTAGGTGACATTTTTGGGGTCGGCCAGAATGTGAGATGGTACGATTGGTAAGCTTCTCATCTGTGGCGGCCATTACTCGATTTAAAATAAGAACGTATTTTGCCGTTTGTATTTCTTGTGTAGTGCGTTAAACTGTTGTATTTTAAATTTGTGGTTAGTTACCAATATAATTTACATAAATTCTCTCTTATTAAGGTACAAATTAGTGTGCTTGCATCATTCACAATTTATAACAAGATTTACCACGAACATGGGGAGAAACCGTGGCATCCCACAGTGTTGACTCCTGAAAGTGAAAGAATAATAGTTGAATTCAAGTGCCCTAGCAGACTGGGGCTTTCCTTCTTCAAAACCGGAACCGTTGATAAAGTGGTTGTCGAGAAGGAAGGCAGAATCGTAGATCTGTGGAAGGACAACTTACCAAGTTATAACTTTGCTAACTATTATGCGGCTCGAAATAACAACTCAGAGACCTGCTACAAAAATTAAGACTTCAGAGGGGACAAATAACTTAGAAAATCGATGAGATAAACTCGCTGAAATAGTCCAAGACCATTCGAAACCGTCAGTCAGCATTATGTTCTGTGACACTCTGAGAAAAACTGATTCATGGATGTGTACAATTCAAAACTTTATGAAAATTGTTCAGAGGGTGACTATTTGAAACAGTGAACCTTTCCAAAATTTAGTTTTTTTAAATATTGTTACCTTACATCAAGAAAAACAGAGTAGCAAATGAAAAACCAGTTGTCAATTGCGATAATTTAGCTTTCACTTTTCACCTGAAGTTACCGACTCTGCTATTGAAAATAATACTAAAATTCTGGCAATCTCAACCCTGTCAGTATAGGTAAACTTTTATATAATAACTTTAGAGAGCAGTAAAAGGTGGTTAACATATCGCGTCATGGGTTAAAAATAATGGGTGTCGAGTTTGATTTGGCAGAAGAGGCAAATGAATTTATTGAATCTAAATGTCTTAGTGTAACGGATTTTAAGGTCTTTATTGGTCGAACGGCCACTGTTCTGGTAATTGTTCGGGACGTGGGTACAGACATTACTGATGGTGAGATATTTGAATTTGGCTGAGGTATGAATCCAGGTATTAAACCTGGAATATAAGGATTAGGCGGTTCCATAGACGAGTCACAGTGAATGACCTTAAGAATCTAGTACCTACACAAACCTGCGTTAAAACCTTTTGAGCGCAATATTTTGCCGAGATAATTCGAAGTTTCAGTATAAGAATGGAATTAGAAATAAATCTTCCACTTGTGGTTTAATGCAATAAATGCCTGCGTTATGGGCACATTCGGGAATTCTGTAGAGATGCTAAACATGTGGCGAGTCTCATGAAGATGAAGAACCCGGTGATAGAAAACCCTTCTGTATTCATGTATGCTAGGTAGTCAAGAATACGACAAATCATGGCATTATACAATTTATCTCTATATGAAGCTAACAAAAGTTGTAAGAAACTTGCTTTTAACGCAGTCTCAATTTCTTCACATTACTGTCCAACAATTGTTGACCTGTAGGTATCATTTGCTATGGTAGCACAAAATAATACCAGTCATAATAGTAATAATGATAGAATTAATAACCCACAAAACACTAGTCGGTTAACTCAAGGCTCTGAAGGCCGTGCTAAGAGAACTTACTCTTTAGCAGGCTATGACTGGGAGATACAACGTGTGCCTAGTGGGCAACAAGCCAACCTCCCCGAAAAATCAGAGAATAAATGACAGTCGGATACAGTCACTAGAGTAACAATTCACTGCCTTAGTGCACCTCACTAATGAACCTGAATCTGACAAAGATGATAAAATTAGAATTTGAATAAAAATAGTAGGAGAAAAGTCGCGTATGATAAAAGCTAACTCAAATATGCAGACATCAAGTTTGTGTAGTCCTGGGGAGGTAGTGCATTAGATATGCCTCCAGAGGGGACTCAGCAACAATCATAATGACTTTGACAGACGTTAATATTATTCAATGGAATATTCGTTCAGTACGAGATAATATTTTAGATTTGTATGCAATAATTGTAGAATATCAGCCGTGAATTATTGCCGTAGCAGACATTCAGTAACAGAAACTGATGAAATGTCTATTATAAACTACTCTATAGTTCGGAAAGATAGGGGAGATGGATGGCTGTCAAATCAAATATTCAGTATAAGAAGATAGAAATCGATATTGTTCTGCCAGATATAATTCAAATTATGGGTATTGAAGTGGAAAATATGAAAATATTCAATATTCACATTCCACCGAATTCTGCACTAAGAGACACACATCTTAGAGCAATTGCAGGACTGTTGATAGGATCATGGTTGTTGATTGGGGATGTGAATGCCCTGAATCCGTTATGGGTTTCCTCTAGGAATAACAACAAGGAAAGACTTTTCGACCTCTTATTAGAAGAAATTGATTGTGCTTTTATTAATGATGTTAATATTAAAGTAGGAAAGTATATTGGAAATTATACAATGATTGTGGGTCAAGTGACTATATCACCATAATTATTTCCACAGCAAACCATTTCACTAATCTGAAAACATATAAGCCACCCAATAGGGTCTTTAAGTCAACAAAAGCTGATTATATGTGGTCCAATCAATTAACGAAACCACATTATCCAGGATAAATCAGGTATAATTAATCTAATCAAATCGGCGGCAGACGTGGCTATATTGCTAGCATAAAAATTCTCATGTATTCAAATTCTCTCGTTATTGGTGGGACTATGAGTGCCGTTCAGTAATACGAGATCGTAAGGAAAAATATGGCGTATTCATACAAAACCCCTCACTTGATAATCTAATAGAACTCAAAAATACGATTGCCAGAACTAAAAGGCTATTATTAAAAAGAGGGAATCATTACGTAACTTTTGTGATAGCCTCAAAGATAGTAATTTTAGCAAAATGTGGAGGATTATTGAAAAATTCTCAAGTAGGCTACCACAAAACAGATTATACAGAGTGACGCTCAGACTTTACTCGACGAGGTGGGTAAGGGCAATAATAATACGACTGTGATGACCATTAAGGGGGTAGAAGCCCCACCATTTTCATTCAGAAAATTTGAGCTAGCCTTACGATACAATGAAGTTACTGCTCCAAGATTCGATGGGATTTCCTATGACATGTTATTCCATTTTCCTACTTGTAAAACTGTCAGTCCTTGAAAATTTTAATAACTTTCTAGAGAAGAGCGCAATACTGAATACCAGGAAAAATTATCTTAATTTTGCATTTCACAAAGGCACTTCTCATTAGGAAACTGTCAGAAATATCAGACCCTTTGCATTAGCCCCTTGTTGGAGCAAGGTACTCGAAAAGATAATTAATAAAATAGAATAGGATTAGGAATGTTTTTGGTTTTAGAAGAGGCAGATCTGTATTAGACTGCGTCCTGCTCTTGATATTGATAATAAATAAGGCATCTGCAAATAATGAATATGTTGTTATCATATGTATTGATATTACTGGTGCATATGAATGTGTAACCTTGAAACTCAATTCAATGATTATGCCTTGCAGGCGCTCAAGCGAAAAAAAATTAACATTTGAAACGGAAATGATGGAAATTTTGACAGGATGCCTGACTTCAGGAGTCAGCATTTGATTTCGCTTAACTGTGTTATTTGTGCTCTTTTCGGTGAACACTCCGCTCAGCTAATATCATCCCTTGCATATGTTTCATTCATGTTTATCACAGCCATTGCTTATGCACTCGTGTAACGTGCTAAAATCACGTCACAACAATTTGAATTGAAACACCTGATTCCAGGCAACCCTCTATCTGTGTCACGTCACTGGTTAACAGTCTAATGCGCATAATCCGGTTATCAGATGATATGTGCATGTGCTAACAGCTTCGCTTCAGATTCTTCATTTTGCTTTCTTTTCTTTGCCGACCTTTGGACTAATTAGTTGAACTTGAAAATCATCGTTGATTGAATTTGAAATAATTAAATCATATCAAAATTCTCTAGTGAAAATTAGAGATATACCTTTATTTTGAATACTGTGTAGTGACCTATATCAAAAATGCCGCACTTAACCTTGAAAATCTGATTTTCAATTTCTCCCTACAGCTTTTTTTCCATTAACTGCTCAAATGCCTTATAGTAGTTGTTGAAAATTCAAATTCTGCTCTTTTTCTCACGATGGATTTCATTATCGTATTCCTTTAGTTCCTATAATTTTTTTATAATGACCTTGATAGATTTCTCATTAATAAACTCGATCAAAAATTTTTTGAGTAGAAAACGATAAAAGTAATTCAAACTCCAAAATTCAATCATTATTTCCTTCATTTTCAAATAGTTTTCGTGAAATTATCATGTAAATGATGAAATTCTTTCAAATTTTCAAAATGGTTGCCAAACATCTGTGATTTTCTGTAAATAGTTTTGTAGATGCTTTCTCGCTTTTTATGTAACTTATCTCTTAATTCTATGACCTACCTGAACAGCTAGCATAAGTATACTTTTTAGAATCTCTGTAACTTTTCCTGTAAATTCTTATCTTCAAATAATACCCTAGAGCAAAGAATATTTTGGTGATATTTGTGAAATTCAGTGCTAGGTGAAGACTCGTAGATAGAGATTCCTAGGTGGAGAGATGTAGGTGGAGCTCAGAGGTTGATATGATATAACTTCTATTTGGAATCTAGAAATCCACATGAATCCGGAGCTGAAATAGAGGTATTCCCCATATGCAGTAGTAAAAACAAGAACGTTTTGGAATTTGACCTCCCTAGTGATTGGGGACTATATATATATATATATATATATATATATATATATATATATATATATATATATATATATATATATATATATATATATATATATATATATATATATATATATATATATATATATATATATATATATATATATATATATATATATATATATATATATATATATATATATATATATATATATATATATATATATATTATATACGTTATACCATAACGTTTCATTCTTATATAATCAATATAAGATAGTGGGATTAAAAGTTCTTGAATTTTGCATACATTTAATAGTCAAAGGACAGGTTGTTCTATCAATGCCAAAAAGATTGAATTTCAATTTCAATTTCAGAAAAATATATAACACACCCACACACACACACACAAAGTCGGTGAGATTTTTCGGATTCTGGGAATCGCTTGAGTATCCATCTTTCGGAAGAGATGTAAAGCCATTGTTCCTGTATAAAAGAGATGTGTTGGACATTAAAGATTCCTTCCCTCGACACGAGAGGGGTTTAGCAAAATTCCCAGGTTAGTGAGGTGACAGAATTTCCCGGCGTGTCATTGGCCGAAAGGCGGAAATAGTGCTCGTTGAAGGAATGACAAACAAACAAACAAATATTATTAATTTAATTTTATTTTTTTTATTATTTTTAAAATTTTTTTCCATTATTTTTGTTTCTCTTTATATTTTATTTTTTATGTTTGTAAATAGGCCTCTAATATATACTTCAGTTTCGCTGCTCCTGAAAATCAATTTATTGAGTCAGAGCTTCCTTGTAAACGATATTTGATGTTAATAATTCATTTTGTGACAGCGAAATAAATTGATTTCTAGGACCTCCGACCCAGTATAGACCAACATACAGTTGGCCATGAGTGAAATATTCTTTTCGTAGGTCAATCCCAACTAATTCGAAAGTTTGAAAAAACACTATTATGTGACATAACTATTAATAGTGAGACATATGCTGTCGCGATATTTTTTATAGATAATTATACGTTCTGCTAAATCGTAGTGCCTTATTTTGTTCTATAATCAATAGTTTGAGTATTTAGTATTTAATGTAAACTATGTTCACCGGAGATAGTGTAGCTTCTCAACAGTGAAAGAGTTTTTCAAATCGGTCAAGTAATTTTGGAGCCTATTCAATGCAAACAAACAAACAAATCTTTCCTCTTTATAATATTATTATAGATAAATAAATCAAGAAATAAACTCCTCTCAATATTTTGGAAAATGAAAACTTAGGACATCTGATCTACATAAATATGTTAAGGAAAAATTCTCTAAGAATATCACAAGATTTGAAGAGATTCATTCAAAATCATCACATCAATACAAACTCTTAGCGAAGGAAATTATAAGAATAAACCGCAAGTGAAAATTTATATTAGAATTCCATAGCGTAAGGGAGATTTGAAATTTTCTTCATTTTCTTAGTTTTAAGGTGGGCGGATTTCATTTCATTGAGAATCCAATAAGAGTTTAATTCAATCAAATCTTTGAGTACGGAATTTATCTTTAAACAATTTCTTTACAAGGTTTAGGTTCATTAATGTACTTCTCACAAAGTTCCTTCAATAAGCGATTTAAGAAAGGAGAAATTCTCGTTGAATACTTCAGAGGGTAAGGCAGGGAAAATCCGTACCTCTCTTTACGATAATTAATTTCTAGAAAAAAATTAGGTATTAGAACGAACTCAAAGAGGTGTCATTTGGGATGAACTAAATTTCTGAAATTGCACTTCTTTGTGAGAAATTTTCATTTTATTGATTCTCTGGGAATTTGCTCTACGTCCGAGTCCTCCATTTCCTAATTCTATCCACCGACACGAAATATTTTCTCGAGAGTTCCTAACGTTCACGAAATACTTTCTTTCCAAGTAGTTTTACAGAGCGAGAGACTGCCGATAAGCCTATAAAATCAATTAACATGAGATGGCACGGAATTAATTTGACAAACGAAATAAAAGAAGAAAAAATGAAAGGAGATATTTGGAAATCTGTGTCATTCAAGAACATTCTATATTTCTGACCACTCTAATCGATCGAACTATAATCTTTCGAAGGAAGCAAAAATGAGTATATATTATTCTTCCAAATTTAATTCATTTCCCTTCTCAATCCAATACACTTATTTGAACGCTTCTTTGAATCTTCGAAATATTTGTTGTACTCGATTTTCAGGAGAGTCTTGATCGCCCTTCTTGATGCCGCTTTCATTCTTCGTCGAGTCAAAATGATGGCGGTTAGAAGTCAGCCAGAGTCGAATCAGATGACAGAGCGGTTGCGGAACGATATGGGAGTTTTGATGACTTGCGAAAAAATGATCTTTTGAGATGGCCAATTATTTTGACGACAAAAAAGCATATGTTATTGTTTCATTCACAAGTGTTTGGCCGCATTAATCGTTTTTGGATCAATATACGGCTACATTTCATGAGTAATTTTTTATTTATCTTCAAATTGGTGTAGTAGGTTTGTGATTCCGAGGAAGTAAAGAATGTATGTAGGATGTTAGTACTTTCTGTGTTTCGTGGTTTGTTGGTGTTTTTACGTCGTTTTTCATATGTTGGGAAGTTTATATGTATGTGTTTTAAGTCACTTTTGTTAGGCAGGTGTTGCAGAAGGGTGGAATTACGTTTTGTGAGATATGTCTATGAGTGAGATTTGTATGTTCGGTTCTGAGTATATTTATTATAACTCGTTTTGATGTTAGACAATATATTTTTCAATACCTAGTGTTTTTTGGTTGTTCCAGTTCCTTTTCCATTTGCCATTTACAAATGGTATACCTTCAACATTAGATAATGTGGTTTGTCTCCGCCAAACGGAAACAAGTTTTGGTCTTAATTCTCAAGTAGTAGATTCATTGAAATTTTCTTCTTAAACTGAGAGTATATTTCACGATATTATTGCATTCTTCAATGATTTCAGAAAATTTCATTGAAAATATCAAAGGAAGATCTAATGAGTTGATAAAAATCAAATTGAAAGAACTTCTCAATGGAATATGAAATTAAAATTTTACAGTGGTTCGATTAATTCTAATAAGGGTGGTTTGAATTTTTCATCTATAAAATGATATAAAGTTATGTTAGTAAAACATAGCTAAAATCTCAGAGTCACTGATCTTGCTTTGGATATAATATTTTCCGATGTGATAGAATAGATTGCAAAGGTAGGTTTGTTCTTCAAAAAAAACTATTATTTTCGAAAATATTGATATTCCACCAATCAGTAACATCGAAGGTAAAGCAATTTCAATAAGTTTGCATGAGAAAACAATACCATGTGCTCATTCTAAAATATATTCCTCCAAGCTCAAAGATCGGGAAACATGAATGGGATACTTTTTTCAGTTTTCTAGGAATTATGGCAATCGTAGGTGAAGACTTCGTCCAACATTATTCAACCAAGGAGTCGTTTCATGACAGGTATATAATTACTCTCATCTATAGGACAAATACGTTTTTTGTACGAAAAGATGGTTCCCCTACCAGATTAACATTTCCGTCCCAAAACAGATCCTGCGTTGATATTACGATGGGTTCTAGTTTCTTGATTCCTCGCATTTTGCGGTATATAAAAGATGAAACTCTAGGGTCTGATCATTTTGTTTTGAGATATAACTTGAACTTAAATATTACCAAAAGATCGATCTAGTTTTTTTAATATGAAAATAGTCAATTTGTCGAAATTTTCTGAAGTTTCACTGAGATTTCGTATCGTGAAAATTTAGTTCGTTATAACACTTTCAGAAGCAATTAGTTTAGAGCATGGCAGGAAAGTATTCAATCATATATACACTGTGTCGAAAAAGTATCCGGAAATTTGAGATAAAATGAAAAAAACTTAATCTTCTTCAATATTTATTCAATCTTCTTCAAAATATGCTCAATTTGAAGCGATTCACATGTTCCGATGTTTTTTCTAATCATCGAAACATTTTTTTTAGGTGCTTTCAGGGGTGGTCTTCAGCTCCTTTTGCGAACTTTCTTTTATGACGTCTGTGGAATCAAATCTGGTTCCCCGGAGTGGTAATTTCAGTCTGGAGAAAAGAAAAAAGTCACACGGAGCTAGATGAGGCGAATAAGGCAGCTGCTCGATAGTATTCATCGAGTGTTTGGTCTTGAAGTCGCTAATAATCGTGGCTTGATGAGATAGTTCGTTATCGTCATGCAAAATCCACGAATTGTTTTGCCACAAATCCGGCCGTTTACGGCGAATATTTTCACGCAAATGTCTCAAAACGTTTGAATAGAAGTCCTTACCGTTCGTTTGACCTCGCGGAACGAATTCATGATGAACCACACCACGAATATCGAAGATAAAAATCAGCATCGTCTTGTTTTGAACGAGGTTTTTTCGGTTTTGGCTAATTTTCCCCCACCCATTCCGATATTTGGTGGCTCGTTAGTGTGTCGTATTCATAGACCTATGTCTCGTAAACATGATCCGTCCTATGAACGTGGGATCAGAATTCGCACGATCCAGCATGTCTGCAGCTACCTGAACCCGGTACTGTTTTTGAAGAAAATCCAGCTCTATCGGAACGAGACAAAATCTTTTCCATTGTAAAATTGGCAGAGTACCACTGAGGTCGACTGGTTTCAACAGCTGTCGTGAACAAACTAGTTGACAAATCGCGCTCATGTTTGGCAACTTGAAATACTTAAAAATACTCAAGGCGGGCAATTTAAATGATAATTTCCAAATAATTTTTAGTCACAGAGTAGATTATGTAAATCTAAATTCTAATATAACAATGGTGGAATGACTCCTATGACAACGCTATCAAAATAAAAAAAATCTACTTATCTTATTTAGAATAAGAGCAAGTGAGAAAACTGGAGTGCGTTTTGTACTTAATGATTAGAAACGCTTCCATCAGTTCAGTTTAGCACAACATAAAGCGCAATATTTCGTCTATTAATCAGCCAGTAGTCTCTGGTGACTGCATTCATGTTTTTTTTTCCAAACTCCCGCATCCTGGGACGTACGAGTTTTCATCGGACATGTACCTCAAACAGAAAGAGGATATATTGTGAAAACCTTTCAATATCGAACAGCTAGAAAGATCTTTGATGTCAATATATGCCATTATGAATATTCGATGATATTTCCAACACTAGAAATTTTCTTGGCCACTGAAACCGAATAAATGCCTAAATTCTAGTGAGTCTTATAGACCTCTTCTTTCAGTTATGTGTTATGTATTTCGATTAGTTGTGGTTGAAATCTTATGGTAAGTTTTCATCATCAGTAAATTAGTTACTGATATAAATCTGGCCTCCACCAATGTAATAATGAAATGTGTTATTATAGGAGCCTTTGATCCTTTTGTTTCAATTATTTTAAATAAAGAAATTATTGAAATTGGGTTGAGCGAGAGTTTGACAAATATAATTTTCATTCTTTATACCAAAAGAAAGCTGCTATTGAAAATTGATAGATCTCATGTGGAGCCTAGATCCACCAGTTTGGGATTGCCGAAGGGAGATATTCTATTCCGTATTGAGTATATTGTTCATTAGCACTGATTAGAAAAAATATCGAAATATTCAAATATCCGATTGTTACAATATGCTGATGATTGTTTCTATGCGACCAACTAAAATCTAATGAATACGCTTCACTACCCGAAGAATCAAAATTCCACAAGAAATCAGATATGCCAACTTTGATTTTTCTTATAAGACATCGGAGAAATTTTTGGGAGTTATTATAGATTTGAAATTATCATGGTAATAACGAATTACTCAATTCGATTCAATTCAATTTATTTTGTTCCGGAAGTCTACATTTCCATAAACAAATAGTTACCGATAAAAACACACACTCGGGCTCCAAGAGAAGCCCGCTTGTGTGAAAGTGTACAAAACATGATATAATGATATTATTTCCCCTATCAAGCATTACAAAAAAAAAAAAAAAAATTATTGATAACCTCAGTAGATACAATTCAAATGGAGTGCCCCCTACAATCGCCTATAATAATACCTACAAAACAACAATTCTGCCAGAAAACTAGAGCGAACAATGTGAGCACATGTGGCAAAAACTCAAAAAAAAACATAAATATTGTCGAATTTATTCATTTGAACAATATCAATAATCAAAATATTCAAAAAGGGCAATTCCATGAACTCCAAGACACCAACAAGGCTCATTCATATATTATAAAATATCTAGTTTTGAGCAGAGTGATTACGAGCCCACAAAACCTCCTGACTTGACAGGCATCCGAAAGACTTTTCAAAAATCGAATCAGCTCAGAAACATTATTCGCGTCACAAAAACTGCCGAATATTGCCCTCAATGGCGGGCTTTCAAAAAACAAATGATCAGACGCCAGAATCCTGTTCATGTTACATACCGTGCATATTTCACCGAACACTATTTTTATTTTCTCAAACATCTTCTGTCGTACAAACGGATTCGGACACCATCCGCGTGTAATCAAAAGGAACAGATAGATTCAAATAAACTTTTGACGGAATCGTATAACTGAAATGATTTGCCATCAGTGGATCACCTGAGTTAGTGGCTTGCAAAATATCTTGATTAAAACATAAATTCCTGAATTTCTCAATGAGAAAACTCTTAGAAGATGCCAGTGTTCTGTCGTTCACTTTCAAATATATATGCAGGCCATCCATGGCCTCAAAAAGCTCTTTTACCTGCATACACCAATTATACCTTGCTTCGAACTTACTATCACTCGAGAGGTGAAGCATTCGCTGAAAACAGAGCTTTGGGAGTCTGAATCTTTCCATTCTATGGGGTTTAATTGAAAATTTGTGGGCAAATATAGTACTGCGGACCTTTGTCGTACCACATTCCAGGCGCATTCAGTAATCCGTGTCGTTAGGCGGTGAATGTAGTAGTTTCTTATAGAACTGGGTCTGAGCTTTTTCAAGAATATCGTTTTACCGTAAGCTCCATACCGGAGCTGCGTAAAGTAGAATGCTAGGCACAAATGAATCAAAAAGTTGAGCTTTCATGCCAATCTGTCGATTTCAGTTCAGACAGAACAGAGATCATCGAACCGAAAGCCTGCTCTGCCTTAAGCAAAGAACTTTCCACCATTTCCCGAAATAGCGACGAGGACACGAAAGGAAGTTGAATTTACATCCCTGACCATTTCTACTGAAACACATTACCTTGGTTTCAAAAGTATTCACAGAAAGATTCTTTTTTTGTGTATATTCCTGAATTATTAAAATACACTCTTGTAAATTATAACAGCATAATGAGATCGTGCAACCCGTCGATATTAACACCCGTTACTCCCCTGTTCGAAAAACTTCTCGATTTCCGACATAAACATAGCAAACAATAAAGGACTCAGGGTTTCCCCTTGGAGTACCCCTTGAAATATATCGAAGCTTCGCGTGTGATTTCCACACGATTTAACTCTGAAGCTAGCGTTTTCATATAAATTTTTAATGATATTAATTATGTTCAAGAAGAAACAGAACCTGTCATAAAAGAAAATGAGAAACAAGATCGAACGCTCGCTTGAAATCCACGAAAAGTACGAATTCTTTCCGTTTTTTAAGGCGCAGTTGAAGCTGTATGATAGAGGTTAAAGTGAATATACTGTCCGAGTAGCGTCGGTATTTGCGGAAACCATTCTGGCATTCAGGAATAACGGCGTGTTCCTCACACTATGCTTCAAGCCGACCCAAGATTATTGTAGTGAATATCTTTACAACAGAGTTGATCAAAGCTATACTTCGGATATTATTTGGGTCCTTTGCATCTCCCTTCTTATACACCATGATCATTATCACACTGCCCCTTTTTTTGGGACTTCACTTATATCAATGATTCTATTAAAAAGGGCATTAAAATATAGCATCCAATTATAAGAGATATTTTTGAGAAACTCAAAGAGAATGTCGTCATCTCCCGGACATTTTGCATTTTTACATTTGAGTAATGCCGCACGTAGTTCATAAAACGAAATCTCTCTGTCTAGCCACGGATCCCGGGCGCCAAAAAAAAACTGATCAGTGATCAGATCGGTACGAAAAGCGCAAGCATCAGTAAAGAAATCATCCCAGATGTCGCAGTTCAATTGAATTACTCACACTAGGGAAACATCTGAAAAAAGAAAATAGAATGCGATATATTTGTTATAATAATTGAGGCGCTGATCAAAATATTTCTTTACTCATTTATCAAGGTTACATAACATATAATGATAATGGTATTTTTTCACGTAATTCCTCTAGCAGTGCATGGAAGTTTTTAGACGTTCTGCAAAGGAAAGCCATAAGAACTTGCATTGGTTATCTTAGGTGCACTCTCGAAGATATTATCTCATCAGAATCTGGAGAAATTCCATTACAACTTCGTCGAGAGCTCTTGGCCGCAAAATTTCTTTTAGAATGAATGTCAGTATCTATGAGGGTTGATATTCATAGATTATATTTAGCCACATTAACAAACAGATTTTGGATTGTGAGAAGAGGTCCGTTCTTTATCCCCTCTATTTGCTCATTGATCTCCATAAAGAGGAATTTCTTGGAGATAATTGTCTTATTATTTTTTCCCTGCATCATGAAAATCTAACCTCTTCTAGTGTTTTTATTTCTTGTTATTGTCATTCAACTGCCACAGATGACTTTATGAGACATGTTGATGAAATTATATAAGCTATTATGAAATATACACTGACTCCTTCAAAATATTGAACTCTCCTCTTTGTATTGTCATTTATGATTACACCAGGGAACGACCCAACAGAAAACTTTAAAGAAAAATTACTCAATTTTGTATGGTGACTTTTCGGCAATCTCACTAGCTCTCAATTACATCAAAAAACACCATCGCGAAAAAATTTTGATTTCGGCAGTCATTGCATTTAGCAGTTCTGGTAGAAATCGAATTCAGATTCGTCCTTTTCTACAATACACGAAAAAATAATATCGTTTCTTCAACATTTCAGAGCAATAATCAATGTTTATTTGTTTCAACTGGGTGGAGACTCACATAGGTTATTCATTTAATGAAAGACATGATAAAGTTGCGAAAATGGCATCTTTAAACGATGTGGAAACCAAAAAATGTGTTCCTTCTGATAAAAATCTGGTCGTCAAAGAGAAAATTTATGATAAATGGTATAGTTCATCTGAATCAAACAATAAGGGTTTAAATGATTCGTTAATCACTTGGCAAAGGTTTCACAAATATTTATTAAAAATACTCGACATATGTTTCGGGTTGTGAGCCCATTATCAAGAGTAATACAATACTAAATTCAAAATGAGTGATTTCACTTATGTATAACGGCATTCACAACAGGAGGTTAATTGAAGTCTAGTTGGTCGTTGCAAATTGGCTGGTTTTTCCCATGAGCGGACGTAATTTCAATAATCTCCGAGATGTCCATTCTTTTTCCTTTAATACCTGGATGCATGAGTTCGATATTCTCGAAATCTACGAAATGATTTTTGTTGATGCAGTGCTCCGAAAAACCCGTAGAATTTTTATTTTGGAGAATAGATCTTTTATGTTCTTCAATCCTCTTCTCGACTCTTCTTCCGGTTTGGCTTATATAGAATGTCTCACATTCACTGCAGTGTATTTTATATACTCCGATTTTATCCAATAATTTTGTTTTATCTTTATTATTAACCAATAATGAACCAAAATTCTTTCCATTAGTGCTGATGGTGTTAATATTATTTCTGTGTAATCTGTTACATATTTTGTTGCTAATATTAGGAATATAGTTAATTGGAAATTTTCTGTTAGATTTCTTAGTATGTAACGGATAAATGCTATGCAATAAAAGTTAATGTCGTTTTTGTCTTATTAAGGTATCAATTAATTTTGGTTCATAGCCGTTGTTCATAGCGATTAATTTTAAAAACTTGAACTTCATTCTCAAAATCGACAGCTGACAAAGGAATAGAAAGCAATCTGTACACAAATGAATGAAAATCACTCAATTTGATACCTTGTGATTGGGAACTACTGTTATGAATCAGGGTATCCGAATAGGTTGGTTTTCTGTATATTTTAATAGCGAGTGAGTCATGAGCCCTACTAATCGACAAGTCCAAGAAGTTCAAAGATTTTTAATTATTTTCATTTTCCATTGAATATTGAATCGATTCATGTCGATTTTCAGAATGAAGTTCCACTTTTAAAATTCATCGCTAAGAACAACGGCTATCAACCAAAATTAATGATACCTTAATAAGATAAAAACGACATAAACTTTCATTGCAGAGCATTTATCCGTTACATACTGAGAAATCTAACATACTAAAAAATTTCCAATTAACGATATTCCTAATATTAGCAACAAAATATGTAACAGATTACACAGAAATAATATCAACACCACTACTGAAAAGAATTTGGGTTCATTATTGGTTAAAAATAAAGATAAAACAAAATTATTAGATGAAAGCGGAGTATATAAAATACATTGCAGTGAATGTGAGGCATTCTATATAGGTCAAACCGGAAGATGCATCTAGAAGAGATTTGAAGAATATAAAAGATCTATTCTCCAAAATCAAAATTCTAAGGGTTTTTCGGAGGACTCGATCAACAAAAATTATTTCATAGATTTCGAGAATATCAAACTCATGCATCCAGGTAATAAAGGAAAAAGGATGGACATCTTGGAGAATATTGAAATTACGTCCGCCCATAGGAAAAACCAGATAATTTGCAACGACCAACTAGACTTCAATTTACCTAATAAGTGAAATCACTAATTTTGAATTTAGTATTGTATTATTCTTGATAATAGACTAACAACACGAAATATATGTCGAGTATTTTTAATAAATATTTGTGAAACCTTTGCCAAGTGATAAAAGAATCATTCATTCATTATGTTTCACCATGTGTTAAGCAAGAATTCCATACATATTAACAATAAGGGTTTGTTTAACAATTATTTTCAGTCTTTTCCACCAAGTCTAGTTTGAAAATAGAAGCAACAGTCGACGATTGGTCCACGCTTTAGAAGTGCACCTATCTTATGTCTGAAATATATTATGAATTAAATTCCTTGGTCATCTTCTGCTGAAATGCAGTAATTTTCGTTTTCTTCTTCTCAAATTATATAGATGTGTACGAAGCTAATTTTCATCATGTTGAAGCTCTTACCCTAAAAATTTTAAATTGAATAGGTCGACAATCTGTGTTTTGCAATCCCTGTGTAAATCCTTGAATGTACGTGGCTTCTGTAATCTGATAGACGAGCCCCTTGGCGTTGTTTTCCTGTCTAGGATCCTGCAGGCTTAGAATTTATGTTTCATCGTTTTAAAATTAGGTGGTTTAATAATTCTTGTTGCATAGTCAACAAAATTTCAATTTTCAAACTCTTTGATACTTCAGATTAACTAGTCAATAACTAAATGTCAAATCCATTTAGTCTAAATGTCAAATCCATTTAGTCTAGTGTATTAACTAAAACTCTAGTGAATCCATCGAATCAGATCATTCACCTGAAAAATTCTGTAGGAACCAGTTTCAAAAGCCTAGTCCACGCTGGAAATTGTCTGGCTGAAAAACTAAAATTAATTTTTTTTAAGAACATCAAGCACTTCGATTACAGTTTTTCTTGAAACTTTCCCCAGTATTCTTTCAATACTGAAAATTTTATGTACAGTTATGTTGTCCTGCTCTCAAGTATGTAAATACTTATATGCGGTACAAGAAGGAACAGAGTTAGGATATAAATGGAAATAAGATGTCTTAATCTTAATAAGATCTATATTTATCGATTAATTGAACCACAAATTACAGTCAGTTAGTTTCAACGGTTTATTAAAGGAGAAATTAAGATAATTATTTCCAATATCATTTATATTGTCTCTTCTCCTTCTTCTTACAGAATAACGACAAAATTATACATTTTCTTTCCGAGTGAATGTTCCCAAAGGATTAATCTGACTTGGAAATCTAAATAACTGTGCATTATTGAGAAATTTGGAGTTTTTATATTTATACGGTCAATTTTCGATGAATTTTAGTAGAAAAGAGTATGGAAAAATACAACTTTGTTTAATTTCAGTAACGGTAACATGATTCTGTAAGGTTAAATTTGTACCTTTATTTTACATCGAAACCTTTCAAAATACGAATATTTGAATAGGGAATCAGACATCACACTAGTGAACGCGAAGAAATCAGAAAATGAACCGAGATAAACTAATTCAGTCACAAATCCTCGTCTTGTATATTAGACTGATTCATTGAGATTATTTTTTAAATCGCCTGAATAGATTTAGGGAGTTGAGATGCGTGTTGAAGTTTTAGAGGTCGCGAACTTTTAATGTCCATTTAAGCATGTTACAAATTATTCTACACTTTCGGAATATTTTTTTAAATCAATGAATGTATTTTCTTGGGCAATATGTAATCATTTAGGGAACTGAAGGTTCTACAAAAAATCTTCCTTATTATTTTCTATGAACCAAGTCGTTCAATAGTTATAATAATTTCTGAATACTGAACATATCTATCAATATATCAATACTCCTGGAAGAGAAAGAAGAAACGATGAATTACAAGTGTGAAACAGAAAATATTGATAAACCGCAATACAAATAACAATTTAAATGATAGAGCACTCAAAACGATATCAGAAGATCAGAACAAACACATATACACGCGAAAATAGATAAAATGGAAATTTCAGAATATTTTAGCTTTCAGAAAGAATGTACCCTGGAAATTTGAAATGAAGCTACGAATGAACCTGTCATCTGATTACTTTCACAGTTTTCACTCAAGGAAATAAGAAACAACCAGAAGAAGGAGCTAGAAAGAAGGAACTCGTGGAATTGACAACAGAAGACCCATCTCTAGTGAAGAAGACGTCTGCACTGATAGAAAAGCGAACAAGAATCGATTATCCACACCTAAGGCATGAAGGAAAATATGCTATTGTTGACAATTACTGATCACCAGTTCAAGAACATCAGCAATGGAGATACACAATGAGGACGCAGATAACCTAGTTGAGCAAATAAAATTCTAGATTCTAGCAAACCTTATTTTCTTCAAGAGCGAGTTTTCGAATGAATATTAGGAATAGAAAGGAGAATACTAAACATGAAATGCTGGAAAATTGCAGAATCCATTATGATACCCAAGCAAGTGAAGCCAAAAAGTAGCTAAGCAATTACAAACCAATTAGCATACAACCAGTCATTACCAAATAATAGAGCAAGTGCTGTGCAGATGAATCAGTAGCTATGCAGGAGATGACAAAAATACCGACCCAATAATTTGAATTGAGAAAAAACCACTTTACGATATACCAAGTGGAAAAAAGTATTCATCTTCTCTGGTCGAAGGAGCCGGCTATGATGTGAGAGCTTATTTTCATGAATTTTTACGGAAAGAAAATATAATGACGAAACTACTCACCAAAAACTTATTACTTGAAGAGATTATAGCAGAGTCTACGCAGCTCCTGAATCTTGAACAAAAAAGTGGTGTTCCAATCTGCAAAAACCTCCCAAGATTTTTTTATAGAAAATTGGGACACCCTGTTTACTGCAAAATGAATTGCTGAAGTAGATTCTTACTTTCTAAATTGATTGAAAAAGGAGGCGTTGATGGCGGCATTACGGCTCCAAGACACAAAAAAACTATTACCTGGTGATCTGAAGGGGTACCTGGGGATTCTGGGTTACATAGCACCAGAAATCTTATCACAACCATCGGATATAATGCCGCTTAAGTTTGATTTTCACATACCCTTCGAAATGAACATAGAAGACCGCACTATTGTAAAGGGAAAAGTAAATCAATTAGACCAAAAATCCTCCATTTGGTACACGGACGGACCAAAAACGATTAATGGAACAGGAGCAGGCATATATGGACCCAAGTACTCTTCATCAGTGTCTCTGGGCTCTACTCCCACAATCATGCAAGCAGAAACACTTGCTGTAAACCTTTGCTGCCAGGAGGGACTACGAAGGAAACTCAAAGGGGCAAAGGTTTACATTTTAATGGATAGTCAGGCAGTAATGAAAGCTCTTATAGTTATCGGAGCATCTCTCTGGGAATGCCGTCAATCCTCGAAGCAACTTGCTGAGGCGAACAAACTTTTCCTGTGGTGGGTGCCTGGCCACGAAGGCATACAAGGAAATGAAGCCGCTGATGAACTGGCCAAATCAGCTGCTGGAATCCCACCCATCGGACCTGAACCATTCTGCGGTCTAAGTAAGCCACACAGACGACAGGAACTGGAACGATGGAAAGAATCTAGCAAAAAAGAATACTGGAGGAAAACTCCAGGCCAAATGCAAGCGAAAAAGTTCATTGACTATTCGCCGAAGAAGACAAAACAGCTTCCCGATCTCTCTAGGGACGAGCTGAGGATCATAACAGGCCTCCTTACTGGACACTGCCCACTGAGATACCATCTCAATAAAATGGGCAAATCGGAAACGGCAACATGCTAAATGTGTAAAGAGGGCGATGAAACTGCCGAACATATTCTTTGAAGTTTCATCGCAACTGTCCGTCAAAGACATATATATATATATATATATATATATATATATATATATATATATATATATATATATATATATATATATATATATATATATATATATATATATATACTTCGGTAGCGACAAACTAGAGCCGCACGAAGTAAACGCGAAAGCTCCCAGGGAGATTCTTAATTTTGTAAGGGATTTAGACCTACAGGAAAATGAATAAGAAGGGTTACGAACAAAAGACCAATTTGGTCGCAGTTCGGAAAGACTTGAAAAGCCAATCGTCCCCCACGAATGTAATGAACTTCCTAAATACAATACCGTTCGAACAAAAATGAAATCATCAAGAGTGTACGAGCTACAGAGCACCGCGCCACAGGTGAATCACCCAGTGTAACGCCATTTCTAAATTTTCAGGACGAAGCGAAAAACGTAATGTTTTATCATGAATGCATTTCCACATTTTGAAACATTAAACAAACGAATCCAGAGTATATACTTCCGACTCACACATTTCATGTATATTTCAATTTCCAAATAAAATAAAAATCAACACAGCTGGGTTTGTATTCACTTCTGGATAGCGAAATGTTGAATGCTGCATTTTAATTGAAAATATAGGCAGGTAAAGTGCAGGGTTCAGTGACACAAAGCATATCCTACTTCCGCGACCTATTTATTTCATGAATGAACCAGAACACGCAGCACGAATGTAGCGCAAGTTTTTAAACTACACAGGCATTCAATCCTCATACTTCGCTTCCATTACCCGAGCTTTTGCGAATGCTGAAAGTAACTCAACTGTCAACTTAGCTGGCGAGATGAAAGAAATCAGATTTGTTCGTGAAATTCCCTTCAGTGCACATCTTTAAATCCTCTAGTACATGTTTGGGAGGAAAGATAAGATGATTTTATTTCGAACTAGGTTGCTACTGGTTGCTTCACTCTCACTAGTATTAGTGCAGTGAGTAATAGAAAATAATTTGATTGGGGAGATCGTTACTTGATGAATATTGAAATACATATTTAATTAAATATAAATAATAAAAAACAAGTACTGTGTTTCAAGGAATTTTACTTAATAATTGCGATTCGCAACGCGTTTCACTACACCGTAGCTTCTTCAGACGAATGAATAAGGTACCGGTGGCAATTAAGGCCCACCTAACAAAAATTTGCTTTAAATCTGAGTATAATGCGTATAGGACGTCAAAAACATGTTGTCTACATAGCTTGTACATGTTGCTGTAATAAATTGTGAGAAACAATTCAGAAAAGCATATTTTTAAATACGAAAATACACTTTTTTTAAACTTCTCTCATGGGCCTTATTATACTACGGTAGTATATTAAAGCCCATATAAAAAATGCTTTATTTTTAAAGTAAATCGCCCTAAATTAACCTAGAAATAAGTTAAAATAAAAGTAAATTGTTGTTTTTACTTATTTAATCATTTTCCTTTATTTATTAAACGTGGGCCTTATTACCCTCTCAATAGTAATCGAAGACAATTCAGTTTCCAGGAACTAGTGGCCTTAACTAAAGTATTTGGTACAATCACAACATGTTCTCTAACTTAGAAAATTAAAATAATCAGTTCTTTTCTTATTAAACAAAACTATGTAATTAATCTTATATTAATTTTAAGACTTAAAATCAGACTTTAATTAAAAATACCTAACTTAGTTCTTTAGTATCACAAGCATATTCCTAGACTCAGAAAATAGACTCAAAACAAAACAAAATATCTTCTGCAAACAAAATAAAAATAAAAACGATTAACAAACATATTATTCATACTGACACGGTAAAATATAGTTAAGTATTTTTTTTTTTTTTTTTTATTTGAAAGAAACAATATTGTCGCATCAACCAATTTGGTTATTATTTTGTTTAAACACAGCAATAAAAAATATCTTTATCTTCGGTTGAAAGTCCGACACATTCTTCGTGGTACCATTTTAAACATTGGGCACATTGTCGCATGTCCGAAACACGACCTTCTTTGCAAGCATGACAGAACCATTCAGATTCAATTATTTTTGACTTCTTAACCTTACTGCTATCTTTTCCAGACTTATTCTTACGATCTTTAGTTTTCCGATTGGCTTTTTTCACCTTTATTACCTCATTTTCTTTTAGCTCCTCCGTTTCTTAAAAGGTCCCTAGTAATCCGTTGACCTCTATAATTGATGGCCTTTCTTCTTGGTTTGTTTTTGATAACAGCATAGTTTGGAGTTGGCATAAGTTCTTGAAACGGGGATTTAGTTTCCTTTGTTTTAAGACTGGCTAGCGGAGTATCATTGTCTGAGTCTTCTTCGGAGGTATATACATTGATTCTAGTGGGATTATTTATATTCAACATCTTCTGTATAGCATCAGGCTCAATATCCGTTTCTGAGTCTGAACTTAGAATAAGAGGACGTTTTGTCACAATACCAGATGTTGATGCTTTAGGCGATGGTGTTAAAGTTTGTGGTACTTTCACAGGAAGAGTTGATGTATCAATATCAGTTAAAGCCCTTACACCAATTTGCTTTTCTGGGGTAACAATGCCAGCAATAGTACATTCTTCGTTGTTTAGTATTGACGGTGAAACAGTGTCAGAACGTGACGTTACTTCAGGGTAGTCTATGTTTGCCTCAATAATAGTTGAAGTTTGTGGAGGAGGATGTTCGGTCAAGATCGCTGGTGCAAATGCTTCATCTGGTAATACATCAGGGTTGAATGGTAACAATCCAGTAGCCCTGAATCCATTTATTATATTTTCATGAGTCAGTGCCCTCGACCAAGCTTTTGAGAATATTTTGTTGAAGTTCGATTTTGTCAAGCGTCTGTCAGGATTTTGATACATATATGTCATAGCTTCTTGATCCCAGTGATGCTCAAAAGACTTATTGACAGATTTATCGAGGGTTGAAGTTCATGGGTTGTGTTACTAGGCAAACAATAAAGCACAATATCATGCTTGTCTGCTTCTTCAACAATTGTATAATCCAGGTGCGAGGATGCTCCATCAAAGATTAACAAGACTTTTCCCTGCGTTTTATTCTTTCCCAGATGCTTGATGAATTCAATAAATAGCTCCGTGGTCATACTTCCTTTTGGAGCCATCTTTATGAGAGATCCAGCTGGTAAGTTATCACTATATTCTGGTTTTTGCCTTTGGCCTTTGAAGATGATCATTGGTGGGATAGCAGTACCAACAGCATTAACACACATTGCTATCGTAACATTTTTCGCGTGCTCAGGTGCAATCAAATGGACTCGACGAGCTCCTTTTGCGCCAAAACAGTTTGTTGATGATGAATAGTGAGTCTACACCCTTTTCATCCATATTATAGAGTCGTTGAGGGTTCTGTAGAATATCTAATTCTTCATATAGGTCTTTCACTTCTTGGAAATGCTGAGCGACAATAGGACGGTTTAATTTCTGTGCTCTGCCTGGATTCATAAACTGGGCTTTTCTTTTGGAAATTTCTGGGTTCCTTTTCAAAAACGTTTTAAGCCAGTCTTTGCCCGCAATTCCAGAGTCTTTGTTGAAATCATGCTTAATATCATAACTCTCGCAAAATAAAATGCTTGTCTCCGTATGACTTTCGGAGTAACAGGTACACCAATGTTAGAAAATCGTATAATGCGTTGTACAAGATCTTTTTCTTGGTCAATTGTCAAAACGGAACGACGACCTAAGCGCTTAATAGTACTTTCGGACTTTATATGATTTCGGAGAGTTCGTCTTGGAATATTGTATCGTTCAGCTGCAGCTCGTTGCGTCAGATGCCCTCGTTTTATAGCTGCCATAGCAGCCCGTAAATTGTTTTCTGTCCACTGAGCTCTCTTTGGAGGCATTTTAATCAAAATCTGTAACAATATTACACATATATTGTCAAAATTCACATAGTACATTGACCTAGAAAATAACGAACAATACAATCTGATACTTTAATATTAAGAGGCTAATAAGGCCCAAGTATCGTTACAATGGGCCTTATTAACCGCATGCCACGTTTTACAAAATAATCCAAATAACCTACAAAATCATTCTCTGGTTAGGAAAAGCCATATCCTTTGTATTACGCGAGACATACTTAAGGTAATAAATACAGCGTTATTAGTCCATTATTAAATAAAACGTTAAATACTTACAGTTTCTTGGTATGAAAATTATAAAATTGCACAATAGCCAGTCACTTCATCAAAGCATCGCACTTGACTGACAAGATAGCGGCGCTAGCGTCTGCTGACCAATACGGAATCATTCACACCGACATTGTGCACGTGTGCGTAAACAGTGAAGTGTCATAGGTATATTTTCCCGCGAAATTTGAAATTTGGGCCTTATTACCCCTTGGGCCTTATTTACCTCAGGTACCTTATATGTATATTCATTCGTCTAAAGAAGCTACGGTGTAGTGAAACGCGTTACGAATCGCCATTATTAAGTAAAATTCCTTAAAACACAGTACTTGTTTTTTATTATTGATAATGGAATTTTACCAAGTGCAAGCCTCCCAAATTCAAATGTTAATTGAATATAACAACGATGTTCAAATTTTCACTATATTCATGAACTTATGACGCGTTTTATCACACTGTGTCTCCATCAGATAAGACGATGATGTACCTAATATACACACAACCAAATTCATATGAAATCTTCGATATTTTGAATATTACCTCAGGGATTTCGGAAATTTCGAAGTATTGTTGGAGTTGCTCCGTTTTGAGATATCTCAATTGAAAAAATAAATTAATTAAGGTTTATTTTAAGAAAGAAACGAATAAAAGAAAAAAAGAGATTCTTTCCGCATGTAGTAAAAAAATTGAAAATTGTTTTCTCACGGAGTAGGTGTTTTTTTCCCGATCTTCTCCAGCCCTGATACAAGCCTGAATCCGTCTAGGCATGCTCTGGATTAGGTTTTCGATCTCCTCTGGGGTGAAATTCTGCCATTCTTCTGTGGCGGCTTGGATGAGCTGTTGTGGGGTTCTTGGATTATCCTAGCGGGATCAAATTTTACTTTTGAGATTATCACATAAATGTTCAATAGGATTCAGGTCTGGAGAGCAGGCTGGCCAGTCCGAAATAGCGATTCCTTCTGTTTCAAGATAATGTTTCGCGAGGTTGCTGGTATGCGGAGGAGCATTACCTTGCATAAAAATGAAACTCTCACCGTGGACACCTCGCCAGAGTCTCACTTTGGGCTCCAGCACTAGGTAATTTCTAGCCGTTGCACTCGCAGGAAACGAAATCAAATCTGTTTGCCTCCCATCGTAATGCCACACCAAAATATCACACTGTCCCCTTGTTATTTCGGAATTTGTCTTTCTGCCCGCAATCTAGCTTGTCTTCCACGACCCCTTGAAACCCGAATCCGGCGGTCATCTGATCGAACACAAATACTGGTCTCATTTGAAAAAAGAGCATTTCGCCAATGCTCAATATTCCAGTCTGTTAATTTTTTGTTGGCTGGTTAGCTCTGAAACTCTTAAGGGCCTTCTGCTATATAAACCCCTTGTACGAAGACGTTTCGTTCCGTTTGATACAATGATGCCTGTTGCTTCAAGAAATTGCATTGGAAGGATGGGGTGCGACGCGCTAGGGTCTCTTCTAGGCACAAAAAGCGGTCTTGTTCTTCAGAGGTGATCTTCCTTCGACTTCTTCTAGGTCTATTTTGCAGAGACTGTAGCTCCACGTATCGAGCGTAGATTTTTGAAACCACCCCTGTGATACTCCCATTGTGGCCGCTATATTCCTCCGTGTCACTCCTTCTTCTACGAGAGCAATTATTCGACCCCTATGCACTACGGACAACCCAACGTAAGGCATTTTTAATTATGATTATAGGCTCTTTTGAATTTCGAAATCCACAGTTTCAAATCTCAGTGACTACTGAGTACAATATCCCCAACATGTGGTGATGATTCAACATTTCTTATCATACTATACTGATTTTTCACAACAAAAACTTTCTCCTTCACAAGTAGTCAAAGATCCATGGTTAAAAACAATCAATAGAGGGAAATACCGAGTGATTCCATATAAATTTGGTTGTGAGTATTACATTGGTGAAAGCTACTAACTCAATGAGAGCAAAATTCAAACGGGGTTGTTTATCTTCAGAACCGATAAGATTCAGTAATTGAGACAAATCTAGGTCTAATTGACAAGTGAATTTTCGGAATTTCTCCGATTCTCACTATGCAAATCATCTACTAAAAGAATAGCAAACTTTCAGTGATCATTTTGATATTTTACATAATGAAAATAAAAGATGGAAACTGAACCTATGAGAAGCATTGTAAATCAAAAAACAAAAAAGTTTCCGAAATTTACTTAGTTGTCAATTAGACATGAATTCGTCACAATTACTAAATCTTTTTCGTAAGAGAAAAGCTAAGTACCTGCTTTTACCGAAGTAATGTACAGTGTGTTCCATCGAAAATTCACCACCCCTCTATCTCAAGATTGACTGATTGTTGCGGAAAAAGCTGTCAATTTTTGATAGTTTTCTTCTGAGTTTTTTCAGAGCATGTAAAATCAACCCCTTACCCTCAGCAGCCCTTAAGTCAAAATTTATTATAGGGAAATTGGGTCGAGTTCCATATTTTTGCAAAAGATGTTTCAATTTCGATTCAATTCAATTCAATTATTCGAAAATAGTATCTTTAAAAACATTCCATATCACTCAGAAAATCCAAACACAACAAAACTTTGTATTCCAAGGAAAGTTTTCCACCCCCTCTATGTCGGGAAAGACTGATAGTAGCGGAAAAAGCTGAGACTGGTCGAATTTCAATTGGAGGGGTACCAATTGCTGAGTCGATTCGGGGCATGTAAATTCAACCCTCTACCCGTAGCAGCACTCAAGTCAAAATTCATTATAGGAAAAGTGTATCGATTGTATTGTATATTGGTGAACTACTGTAAAACACAAGACTAGTCATTCGTCGTTGGGAGTGATGCCAACGCTCACAATATAATATGGGAAAGCCGAGGCAACAACATCAGGGGAGAAAAGCTAGTTGAATATATCTACAGCCCAAACCTTATACTTCTGCACGAAGGAAATGAACTAACTTTCGTCACATCGAATAGAAAAGAAGTATTGGACCTGACTTTATGCAGTGAACAATCCACCCCAAAACTTCGAAACTGGAGAGTGGCCACAGAAGTAGTATACTTCTCCGACCATCGACATATCTGTTTCGACATCACAAGTATACCGAAACAATGACCAGTGCCTCACAGGTACCACAAACAAAACCGATTGCAACCCATACCGGGAACAATTATCCGAAATGGTGGAACCAACAGCTCAGACAACGAAAAACATCAAGGATCTGGGAACTTCCGTTGAGAAACTGCAAACCAGCATCACCTTGGCGTACAATAACAGTTGTCCTATACAATGCAACAAAGGCAGGAAGAAAATCCTATGGGGGACAGCAGAACGCACAACCCAAAGGAAGAAAAGCAGACGCCTCCTAAATGAAACGATGCGCACTAGCACAAAAACCGATTGGGACAACTACAAGGAAGCCCAAAGAGCATACAAAGGATTGATCAAAAGATCCAAAGAAGAACCATGGCATTACTACTGCAAGGAAATTGAGGGTGTACCGGAGGCAAACCGTGCTCGTTGCATCCTCTCTGCACCAGAACCGACTGACATCGAAAGTCTTGATACATCGGAAGGAGTAAAAACACAGACGAAGGACGAAACACTGAGAAACCTGGCGGAAGTTCACTTTCCGGGTTTTCTCATCGACAACACAGCAATCCAAAAATGTAATGGACATGCGGAAAAAGCAAACTGGAATACAGCCTCAATGATAGTTACAGTGGAAAAGGTTCGATGGGCAGTCACTACCTTTCAACCATATAAAGCACCAGGAGCAGATTGTATATACCCTACACACTTAATAAATGGTATGGACCAAATTGCTAAGGATTTAATCCACATCTTCAGATCATGCCTAGCTTTGGGATACATTCCGGACCCCTGAAAAAGGGTTCGGGTTGTCTTCATTCCCAAGCCACGCAAGATCGAACATAAAATCGCCAAAGATTTTAGACCAATTAGTCTCACCTCCTTCCTACTGAAAAGTATGGAGAGACTAGTAGAAAGATATCTTAGGGAGAACACCCTAGTGGAGCGCCCGCTACATGTCACTCAACTAGCCTACGAGCAAGGAAGATCAGTCTACTCCGCACTACACTCTGTAGTAGGGTATATCGAGAAAGGACTGAAAAAAGTCAAGTCACTCTAAGAATATTCCAAGATATAGAGGGAGCTTTCGACAACACACTATATATATATATCAATAGATGAAGCTATCGTAAATAGAAAAGTAGACAAAACCATAGCAAGGTGGGTGGGATGTCTGCTATCGACCAGGAGCATCGAGGCTCACCTCGGCGAGTCGACCGTCCGGGAGAACGCCAGCAGGGGATGTCCTCAGGGGGGCGTAATATCTTCTCTCCTCTGGAACCTCGTACTGGATGGACTCCTGGCGGCCCTTGCCGATGCTGGGCATTTTGCGGTGGGTTATGCCGACAATCTCGTCCTCCTTTTTCGAGGAAAAAACCTTAGCATCATATGCGAAGTTGCGCAGAACGCTCTGCAAATGACTGAACAATGGTGTAGAGAGAATGACTTGTCTGTTAATCCAAACAAAACAGACATGATTTTATTCACTCGAAAACGGAAAATACCGCCTTTCAAGGCACCCATTAATTTTAACGAGGAACTAACACTAGTAAAACAAGTGAAATATCTAGGCATGATGCTTGCGCTAAACTAAATTGAGACAATCACATCGAAAGACAAGCGCAAGGAGCGCAAAACACACTCTGGGCCTGCCGAAAATTATTCGGCCCAGTTGGGGACTCCAACCAAACATAATATATTGGCTATACACGACAGTGATAAGAACGCTCCTGACCTATGCGGCCATCGTATGGTGGCCTGCACTGGACAAAGAGTTAAAACGGAGCAGAATTAACAAGATCCAAAGGCAAGCATGCTTAGCGATCACGGAAGCCTTGAGATCCACACTCACGGCCTCTATGGAGTGTCTTCTGGGCACTACACATAGTGGTGGAGAAGGTGGCCATGAGGGCCTCTTTGAGAATGTAGGAAGGAGATATGTGGAGGGACAGCATTTCAATTAGCTATACACTGCAGTTTCTGTGCTTTTCCCCTTAATAAAACAATGCTGTTGTTGATTCAGTATATGATACTTTTGTAGGAAATCCATGTACCTACCATATAAAACTCTCTCGAAAATTTTTGAAAAGTTACTTAACAGGCTTATGGATCGATAATTGCTCAAATTGTTTGGATCTTCTTTCTTATATACTGGTTTGACAACGGTAATTTTGAGCAGGTTAGGAAAGACACCTTGAATGAAACTATTATTCATGTTGAAGTGCAGAAGTTTAACAATTGAACAAATGGATTTTTGTATAATTGTCGTTGAAACATCGTCAGGTCCACAACTTTTTTTGTTAGCTTTTTGACGACGTTAGTAATCTCTTCCTCAGTTACCTCAAACATAAAACGAATTAAGATTAGATGAAATTTTAGAACATAGAGACAATGAAGGAGGTGATTGAGATGTTGCCTGCGATACAGATCTGAAATGAAGATTGAAATTGTCTGCTGTGCTCTGAAGTGATCCAGGAATATCTACCTTTTTTGGTAACCTCCCAATCTTTTCATTGACTATTCACCATATAATTTTTGATTTATTTTTGGAGTTTGTGAATTTAGAGTGATACAAGTTCTGCTTACATTGTTTCAATCCTGATTCATACGACAATTTCAACTTTTTGTATATTACATTAAATGATGGGTTATGCTGTGTGATGACGTGGGCTACATGTAATTGGTTTTTCAAAGAAGATACAATTGGATCTATCAGATAATTTATTTTCTTCTTTTGAATCTTTTTGGTGCTCAAAGGTAAACATGCATCAAAAGTATTTTTGAATGTTTGAATACTTCCCATTGTGTATCAACTTCTGCAGCAGGAAGTTCGTAAAGATTTTCCCAACTTTGTTGTGCAAGAATGCCGTTAAAAAAGTGAACATTATCATCGTTAAAAGATCGAGTTTCAATAAACTGGGGCACAGATTTGTGGGCTTCATACATGAAAAAAAGGACTTGCGCCCTGTGATCTCGAAGGTGAGGTTCCTCACTTATATGCAGAGAAACTGTCTGTATGAGTTTTTATATTGTCTATGCAAGATGCTGTATTGGCAGTTACCCTTGTGGGCTCAGTGATCGTTAGTTAATTTGGCATTAAAAGTATCCAATATTGATACGAAAGTTTCCTTATGATTGATTATCTTTACTATTCGGATCAGTGTGTATATTAAAATCACCACATATAAAATAGGCTACATTCATATCAGTTACTCTTTGTAATAGAATCATCAACTTTTCGAGGAAGACATCATCAATCTTCGAGGCCGTCGATGACCTATATATAAAAACCAAAACATTTTGTTTTTTAAAAATATTCAACCTCATTGCTGAACATTCAAAAGAGTATGGAACACTCAGTTGAACGAATTCTTTGATTTCAGTAGCGGCAGAGCATAGGCTGGAGCTACAATATATTGCACTTCCTCCTCCCCTCTCACGCCCATTACGTCAAAAAGATTATATAAGTTTATAGTTACTCACAGCATGCACATTCAGTGCATCGGTTGATTTCCAGTGCTCGGTGGTAGCAAAAAACTGACAATTGTGTCCATTTACATATGTTTCAAGTCTACTTAGGCTATTGCCAATGGATTGGAGATTAATGTCTATCAACTTATAGGAAACAAAGGTTGATCTGCTACTTACATTCAAATTCATTCGACTAGTTTTGGCTTCACCAGTCGGAATAAAAAATTATTGATTCTCGTTCCTTCCGGCCACAAGTTGCTATCTTTGACTTTCTCAATTTTTTCAGAATACACTGATACCTTAAACGAGGAGTAATCATCTTGGCGTATGACAAACTGTATTTTAAATAGTTCTTAATGAAAAATCTAAGAGATTGCGATCGAACAATTTGGCTGGCCAGGGTTGGGGACCCAGTCACCCTATCCACCTGTTACGGTCAATGCTGAAATATTTCTAAGGTTAACGCATTGATATTGAAAGAAAGTATCCTCTTAGGTGGCCAGCCCGTTCTCTAGATTTGACCCCTCCTTATTTTTGGATCTGGAGATACCTACAGTATCAAGTTTATCACGCTACACCAGGAAATTTGGACGTGATAATGATTTAATAAGTTGAGTTTTTTCATTTCGATCGTTTCGGTTAGTTGAAACACTTGAGTTTCTTTCGGGTATGGTACACTTTCAGCGTTATGGTTCATCACGATTTCGAAATCGTTTCTGATATCGGCGAAATGCTCCAGTTCTATTTCTGTTACATTGAAAATAAATTTGCATTATGTCTGTATACACTTGATTTGCGTCTTTTATACTCATTAATTCTCCGTGAAAAAGATTCGAATCGAAACAACAACAAGATTTAGCAGTTCAATATATAATCTGTCCTAATCTGCCGTCAATAATTGCAAATGACATCCATCATAATTCTATGAAGATTGCTTTGTGATTTTCAATGGTTTTCTGCCACAATTTATTAGGATCTTCTGTTACTCTTTGAGTCTTTTTTTACACATAATATGAAAAAATGTGTTATCTGACCTGAAATATTGACCAAATCAATTACAATGGGAAAATTTCATCGCAATCAAAAATCAAAAACATTCGTTGATTCAACGAATTACATCGATGAAATGGAAATGTTAGTTTTTTCGGAAATTTTCGATATTTTTTTCCAGGAAAATTCAGCGTTTTAAGTGATACGTTTTTAGCAGAAGTACCCAAAATTATATGAGTGATCTGAAAAAATGAAAATATGTGGTATCCACTTCAAACGTCCAAGGGAAGGTCAACTTCCGGTATTTCCGGAAGTGACAGACCAATGAGAATAATTCAGGCTGTTAGAATATGAGTCAAGATGCAATTTGATTTCTGTTTCATTGAAATAGATCAACAGTTGTAGTAGCTATAACTTGTGGAGTTTTTAACGAATCACCCGATAGATTATCCTCCATCCACGAAGATTATTGTGCAAGTTTAATCAATGAAGAGAATTTTTCGGCTGAGTAGCACCACTTGAGCTAAAATCCTTTGGCAAAATGCCACTCTGGAAAGAAAATCCCACTATAAAAGAGCTTGTGGCAGAGGTATAACAGTTGTTCTTTCAGAATCATCCATACAGTTTTCACAAAATTTATAAAAGATATGCAATAAAAGTTCATGTCAAGACTTCTGAGGTTGACTTGACTCTTCTGTTTCCATTTATATCAAATATAATTGGCTGAATATTCTGCAGAAATCATAAATCATAACGATTGTAAAATAAATACACGAATGATATCTGACCCAATAATAAAAAACTTACCCGCCCATACTTCTTGACGTTGCATAATATGGTTGCCAGATATTATTTGCGAATGGATCCTGGAAAGTAGGTATTTCATTCGTGAGTTCAGAGGCTCGAGATTGCCTTTTCGAAAGTCGCCACATTGCCTTGAGTTCTTCGCAACTCGGCTCGGGGGTCACGCCATTTCTTGCAACTTCACCTGGACCCCTATAATGATTAGTAGGACGAGGTAAAGATAACGCAGCTGTATTTCCGTACCAGATCCACCAGATCAAAACACTTGTGAAACTTGGCGCTACTTGCATCTGAAAAACAGAAATTCTGAAGTTACCTAACATATTTCAATCGAAATGTAGAATCTTAGAAGATACTTCGGTTAAACATCATAGAAAGATTTGTATTTTTGTTCAGTTGAAGACTCTTAAATCCAGCCTACAACCTTACGGAATTTAACCAAACAAACTGTTGCGTGCCTTAAGATTAGGTTAAACAATTCTGGAAATAATATAACTTAAAATTTCATGACAAAACTCAAATATAATAATTCTCCTTTTATTGTAGAAATTCCCCACAATTTGAAATCGCATAATTTCGATTTATATCTACATGGAATATCGTAATCCTCTTGTCGGCCATTTCATTACGGTAAAGGTTATACCGTTCTTGTCCCTTTTATGTACGTTTCGGTCTTAAACAATACCTGCCCATTGATCCTATCTTAGTCTTAGAATCTTTAAATTTTACAATCCTAACTCTCTCCCCTTTTCTTTTTTTATCATCCAATTCTCATCAAAGAACTCTATCTATTCTGTTCATATCAATAGACCCTAATCATCAAATGGGACAAACGTCACCTATACGCAGTTTCCATGGTAGATTCGTGCCAACCAGTACAGTATTCAAGAAAATGCACAGACCTAAGAGACATCAGTTTTCTAACATCTATCTATCATCACTTATCTAACATCTATCATCATTCTTCTGTCATCTATCATTCAGTATCTAACATTCTCTATGTAACACACACAATGTAACTAAACTCTGTATCAGTCGTAACTAAGATCATTACATTGTATTCATTCAGTATTCCTCATCTTATTGTATCGTCAATACAGTCCATTTTCAGTACAACGTTATATGTATCGTCAAATGTATATATGTAACAGTATCAAACAAGGAAACAATCTCAATGAACAAAAATTACTAACAGTCAGGTAAAACTTACTGTAAGACAAATAACACAAACCCCATACTAAAGACATACAGAGAGACAAGCTTGCTACAGCACAAAGGTATGCCATTTATGAGCAATTGCTATTCAGCAGCATATCTAGGTAATTTGCTTGAAATATGACATTCATTTCGAGCATGCTCAAAAAACTATCGTAGTTCAATTTTCGAGTTTGCTACCTGCAGTATCTTCGGGTAGAGGACATTCTTTGAGTACTATACATTTGAGCTTTGTTAGTACCAATCAGGTATTCGTAATAAGTGTATATCGGGTGTCCAAGCGAGATGGGACATCAAAAGTTTATGGAGAAGTGAATGACTGATTGGAGCATTTTTGTTGTAGTCTTGATTGTTATTCGAATTAAGTTCCGAAAGTATTTTCAAAGCCTATGGCACTCAGGGTTATAACGGGAGTTGACACCATCTTTGTTATTTCAAATAGCATAATGTATGTTTCAATTCTTTGTTTTGTAGAAAATTGAATTCTGAACAATTTTTTTCAATCATTGCCACCTGCACCGAAAGGAAGAAACTAATTTTTCAATAGGAATTTTGCGATTTTTGGTTGTCTTTTAGAAGGCATCATAAAAATGCTAATGATCATTCAATATCGATTATTTCTAGCTCGTTGTAAGTAAATAGGCTCATTCAGCAGAATTCAATGCATTGAGAGGCTTCGTGGTATACATGATGTTTCCAAAGCATATGGCAAATCGTAGTACATTCAAAGATACTTAAGTCCGTTTTTCCAATTAGACTACATATTTTCGCACACACCAATTAACTTTTAATATTGATAGGCATCGATCTGTTATAGGTTTTCCTATTCCTAAAATGCATAGTTTCCGAGTTAGTCGCGATTTTATCCCAAAAGTTACGATTTTTCGCGCAAGGACCCTGAAATTCGCAGATTATATGACCGGAAATCTTACAAATACTGCATTTCGGTCGTCTCAATTTTTGGGATAAAATCTCGAATAACTCAGAAACGATGCATTTTAGGTATAGGGAAACCTATAACACATCGATGCCTATTAATATTACGAATTAAATGGTGTGTACAAAAAAAGGTAGAAGTGTTGATTTTCTTCTTTCATTCGAAGAAAACGGCGGTTGAAGCTCATAGAGAGCTCCAAAAAATTCACGGAGATGCTGCTCTAAGTGAAACAACTTGCCGGGATTGGTTCCGTTGCTTCAAAAACGGTGATTTTGATCTAGACGACCGTCCTCGTGAAGGAAGGCCAAAAATCTTCGAAGACGCTGAATTGAAGGCATTTCTCGATGAGGATCCGTGCCGAACACAAGAAAAGTTTGCTTCAGCCTTGGTAGCTACACGCCAGACCATTTTCAAGCTTTTGCACGCTGCGAAAGTTATGCTGTGTATTTGGTGGGACCAAGTCGGTCTTATTTATTATGAGCTGTTGAAACCGAACGAAAGCATCACTGGGGAATGGTATCGAACTCAATTGATGCGATTGAGTAAAGTACTGCGCGAAAAACGGCCACAATACGAGCAGAGGCACGAAAAAGTAATTCTACAGCATGACAACGATTAGCTTCACGTTGCCAAACCCGTTAAAACCTACTCGGAAACGCTGAAATGGGAAGTCCTACCCCACCCGCCATATTCCCTAGATATTGCACCATCCGATTATTACTTGTTCCGTTCGATGGCACACGGTCTGGCTGATCAGCAGTGCCGCTCATATGAAGAGCTCGAAAAATGGCTTGATTCGTGGATAACCTCAAAAGACGAACACTTCTACCGTCACTGTTTTCGGGCTCTGCCAGAAAGATGGGAAAAAGTTGTAGCTAGGGATGGGCAATATTTTGAATGATTCATTTGTAATCATTTTTCACAATGAAGTAATTTCAAAAAAAAAAACAGCGAGAACTTTGTTGCGGACCTAATACTTACAAAAACCTACGAATTCTAGCACCAAGTAGCAATCCATGAAATTGTATTGATATAAATATATTCATATGTTAATCTCACGAACTAATGAACTGATGAAGTAATTAGTCTTTCTTACTCTGTTTCCAAAGGTAGTGGATTCGGTGTTGCCGCAGACGCATTGCAACTTGAACAATCATTACGAACGAATGCTCCATGAACAGACTTGGGATCGGTCGGCTTCAGGTCCAAGCCTTGCATAAGGTTTATGGTTAGTGGGTTTCGAGAACGCCTGGATTTTGGTACAACTTTGGACGAAGAAGCATCATTTCTCAACTTCCTCAGTATACAAAGGCACAGATGTCAGCACCCTAAGGTAACTCAACTTACAACCTTGTTTCTGCCACAGGTAATTTCTAACCTCCAAAAACATTTCTAAATTAATTATTGAAATGAATGCTGAAGATTATTACGAAGAGATTACCAAAGAAATAAAAATAGCCATTTCTATTGATATTCTTGCTGCCGAAATCACGGATCCTCTTCATGCAATGCACAATCCGGCGATAGATGTTTTTTTCGGTCCATTTCTGCAGGTTTCGTAGTCAGGACATCCTCCTCCTCGTTCTTTCGTCAATATTTCCTTGAATTATAAGCAGCAGCAGATAATGTTTGGACTTCCATGCTGTGGATTAAATACTGCAACTTTTGGGTCTTAATGATGTTCATAATTCTCCTTCTCCATCCATCTTAACATTTTCGCCTTTGCTATGTGTTTTCTTTCATGGTATTCTCAGTATTCTATGATATAATCGCGTGGATATTTCCTGAGAATTTGAAGTTGTCTTATTTATGCCCTCCATTATTGATTCGTAGCAGGTAGAAAGATTCTGGAATCTCATGAATTCTTACTGTCATAATGCTGCAACTCAAAAAATGCCAATAACAGACTCTACCTACCTCTGTTACAGTGGATATGAGTTGCACTCAAGATTTCGGTTTAAACGAGGGCTTTGTGTTTTTGCCAGATCGGGTATCGCATTCCAAAGAGTGGATAATAATAATAATAATAATAATAAAATGTCTTTATTTGTAAGCAATTTATCTTGCTAACAGAATAATACTTAAGGCGAAGTCTAGCAGAGCTATTCCTATTCAACCTCATTATATAATATAATTATAGATTAAAATAAAAAGAATAAAAAAGAAATACCCTTGATTTACAAGAAAACTGCAAAAGCCATACAAGTTAACCGCGAAAAAAGGTAAAGGAAAAAACAAAGTGAAAACAAAGACCATCTAAGGGTAGCCAGCTATTTGAAACCTGATTATAAATATTCACAGAGATATATGTGAACGATCTCCTGAAAAAAGCCGAATTGAATCTAGGCAGAGAAAGTGTAAGGAAATTTCTCAGATAAGTAGTGCGCATATCACTTCTATATATTAATTTCTTACGAAGGTACGAAGGTTCACCTGAATGTAAAATCCGTTGTAGTAAAGTGAAATTCAAATAAGTGAATCTTCAGCCATTTCAATTCTTGAATTTAGGCAGAAACATGATCATATTTCCGCAAACGGCAGACAAATCGGCAGCATGCATTCTGGATACGCTGCAGTCTATTTTGCGTTAGCTTGTCCAAGCAAGGAAATACAACAACCAAAGCATAATTCAGAATAGGTAGCACTGATGACTCAACTAGTTTTTTTCTGATTTTGAAATTAAGAACTCTAACATTTATGTATAATGCTTTTAAGGCTGCATAACATTTTCTGATTATCTGGGAAATATATCCCTGAAAACGAAGGCCACAGTCAAAAATAACACCGAGGTTCTTCACAGAGCGCTTCACAGCTATAAATTCCCCCGAGATCTCAACAACATAATCCGAGTCAATAAGCTTTCTAGTAGATTCCGTACCAAACAGTATTAGATCACACCTACTAGTATTTAATTTAAGACCATGAGCAGCTGGAGCACGCAGAGCGTCAAAGCTGTAAAAAGGTGAGTGTCATCCGCAAAAGCACGAGCCTTACACGAATCAATTTTTTGAAAAATATCAGCAGTGTGAAGAATAAAAAGTATGAGCCCCAGCACAGATCCCTGCAGCATCCCAGACGGTACAGGAATGGCGTCAGAACGGTCATTGTCGATAACTACCACCTGGAAACGCTTGTCCAAATATGACTGTAACTCAGTCACATCGAAACCCAAATACTTCAATTTTGCACATAGTAATCGGTGATCAACTCAGTCGAAAGCATTTGCAAAATCTAAGAGGACAAGCGCCGCAATCATACCACAATCAACGGACCTAACAATATCATCAACCACATCCAGAAGCAAGGTTGCCGTGCTGTGCCCCCTACGTAATCCAGACTGCATCGGTGATATAATTTTATTTTCCAACAAATAATCATTTATCTGGACCACTATGAACTTCTCCAGAACTTCATACATTGAGGGAAGGATGCTGATCTGACGAAGATTGTGGGATCGTTCACCTTGGGCAGAGGCGTCACCAATGACAATTTCCAGCATTCAGGAAATGTCCCGGTATCCAAACAACAATTTATTATATGGGTCACATAGGGAGCAATCACAGGACAGCACAACTTTAACATTTCAGACGATATCCTATCCGAGCCAATAGCATTTGACTTTAGTTTCATGATCAACTGTGAAACTTCATCAACCGTCGCCAACCGAAAACGGAACTTCGAATTCGGATTGTATTCATGTGTGCTGTTGAACTCCGATGACGCCCCACAAGCATTTGTCTGTTCAAATACAGATGAGAAGTAAGAGTTAACTTCACAACAGTTCTTGAGAGAGTCAGGAATCTCTTTCTTGCCATGATTATTTTCAATGCCCATGTTCCTAACCGCCTACCATAGGAGCTCAGTATTTTGTGCTACCGCCTGATTTTCTAAATACCCAGTCTTCTCAGCGCGTACAGCATTTGTAACCATATTCCTTAGCCGCCTGTAATTTGCCAGATCTATTGGATCCTTTGTTCTCTTATATTTACGCATGAAATCGTTTCCCAATTTCATCATATATCGAAGATTCTTGGTTAACCATGGAGCATACATCTTACTAACTTTCACTGTTTTGAGAGGAGCATGCCTGTCGAATAGAATCAAGATAATGCTATTTAATAATTGAATTTTAATGTTGACATCATTTATATATAATATATCGGCCCAAGCAGCTTCATGAAGGTCGATAGCAAAGCTGTTGGAACCGAGATTCTTAAAGTCTCTATATGTAATGATGCGTAGCATAACAGAATGACACGCGAAATTTGCCAAACAGTGCACCAACTGGTGATCAGAACAAGCACTATCCAGGATACCAGAATCCACAACATGAACAACAACGTTAGTGAAAATCAAATCTATGATAGACTCGCTGGTCTTAGTGATACTCGTAGCTTCCGTTATCAATTGCTTAAAGTCATATGACTCTGCAATGGATCCCAATAAGATATCAACTAGCTGATCGATATAGAAATCACCTGTAATGAAGATATTTGGATACTGAGGCGACATAAATGAGAGGATATTTTCAAAGTATTCCCGAAAAACAGATGAGGGAGAAGAGGGATCTCTATAAAGTATACCAGCAAGATTCACATTTTTACCTAGTTGACTTTTGATCCACAGATGTTCTACAGAAGGCATACTTTCAAAATCAACAGCACCTGACAAACTCCCAAACTTCTTTTATAATAAGGTCTCATTCCTCCGCCTCGTCGACCAACTTTGTTTCATGCCATGAAATCATAATCTGGAAGTTGTATTGTATTTAGTGGAGATTCATTTTTCAACCAAGTCTCAGAAACACACATAATATCATAATTATTAAAGGCTACTAGATCGCGGAACTCATTCTTCAACCAAGTCTCAGAAACACACATAATATCATAATTATTAAAGGCTACTAGATCGCGGAACTCATCGAAGTTGGTAAATACTGAGCGAGTATTCAAATGACCTTTTTTTAATGTTTTATTGAGTCTATTATTCATAACTGATTCTTGAATTGAAAGATGTCAATTACTTAATTGCATATGCACAGTTTGGATTATTGACGTTATGATTTGTGTCATGCTTGAGGTCAGAATCTACGTTGTGCTCTTTGAAATTTATACAACATAGGGTTTCTGAATGACAATCCCGCTTTTCATGCGAACCAGAACACATAGGGCAAACAATATTTTTGCTCTTACATATCCTCTTTAGATGGCCATACTTCCAACATTTGAAACATTTTTTTAAGCTGAAATGCTCCTTCACCAAACACTTACCCCAAGGCACCCAGAGATAACTTTTCTCAATAATAACCTTGAAGCTTCAAATTTACATTCAATAACTATATTACAGGATTTTCTATATTTAAGTGTAGTAAGTTTTATATCAGAAGGAAATTTTTCCAACTGATTTTGTCTAATAATGTCAAGAATCAGTATACGTTGGAGGACGACGCTTTCGACCTGACATGGTTCGATATTTGTTCATATAACAAACCCATGTTTCTATGTTGTCTGGATAAATCTCCTAACGATAAAACTACCCTTGATTATTTCAGTATCTAGGCGACAAGGTAAACACAACCCAAATACAGCATTCCGTCAGCTGAGTTGATCATAGCGGGAGACTTCAACGTCCACACCATCAACGTCCGCAATATCAACTGCGTCCAACACCCAAATAGGATCGACGAAGCAGGAAGGCAATTGAAGGGCTTTGCGATCTGCCGCAACTTGTCGATGAGCCGCCAAGGATTCCTGACAATAAATCCGATTTTTCCAATATCTTCGATATCTTTCTTATTTTAGAAACTTATTCAACTGCAACAGCACCCTTGTTTCTGCTAATATTAACTTTGTACAGCCTATAAAGATCCAACGCCTTGCAGAAAGATATGGCATTTCAACCGAACCAGCTGGGAGAAGCTGCGCGAATTGCTCTCGTCTTCTGCTTTTAATGGTGTGTGTTTTTCAGATTCTGACATTAATGTCTGTACTGAGTCCGTTATTGAAGTTATTTTTGCAGATATGGACCTCTAAATTCCACCCGCACAAATGCCTTGGTTCACTAAAAACTGTCAAAAAGCTGCCGCAGTTGAAAATAGAGCTTAAAAGAAATGGAAGAAAAATCCTACAGATGCAACTAGGACTGGACAAGTGCGTTTCGTGAATATTTGTGACTCAAGAATTGATGAAGCGAAAACCCACTTCAATGAAAGAGCTACGAACAGACTCCTAAAGCAAACCAGTCGAAGACTTCAATTCTGGTCTATGGCGAAGGAAGTTAGCAACAATTTTTGCAAGTCATCCTTCGCACATTTGATTAGAGATGAAGGTACAATCGCATCATCACCTAGAGCAAAGGTAGATCTCTTTGCAAAAGAGTTTTCGCGAAAATCTGTTTCAAATACATCAAACGCAGTGTCATCAATCATCCAACATGTTCAATCGACTATATGTGAAGTAAAGTTCAGATTACGAACGGTAAGGCACGCTCTTCAACAACTGAACTGTAAGAAAACAGTTGGTCTTGATGGAATAATACCCACAGTTCTGAAGAAATGTGCTCCAGAGTTAGCACCTGTTCTAAGTCATCTGTTTCAGATTTCGTATAAGAGGCAGACGTTTTGTGGAGTGTTGGACAGTTGCGAGAGTAATACTGATTCCGAAGAACGAGAAAACAATGCCTACCCCAAAGTTATGTTCCAATTGTATTGTTGCCCATTATGTCGATAGTTATGGAATGGTTAACGATAAGCTGATAAAATATCTCGAGTTTTATCATCAGTAATTGACAATACGGTTTCCGTAAACAATGATCAACTGGTGACCTCCTTGCAAACATTACGCATATTTGATCATTAACAATCGAAGAGCATGGCGAATCAGGAGCCCTTGCTCTTGATATCTCGAAGACCTTGATGAATGAACTAATGGCTCCTGATATCTCAGAGGCCTTCGACAGGGTTTGGCTCGCAGCCTTGATGGAACAAGTAATAATATATGGACTTCCCGAAAAATTGCGTGGTTGGATTAATAGCTTTTACTTCAGTAGATCGACTCAGGTGGTAGTTAATAGTGTAACGAGTGAATCTTTTCAGGTTAATGCAGGAGTACCCCAAAGCTCCATACCTTCGCCCACCCTTTTTCTGTTACAGATTAATGATTTGCTCTACTCCACCGAGACCAAAGTGTTTGGGTTTGCCGACGACTGTATTCTAGTTTCCTCATTTTCTAGTCAACGCCCTATATTTGCTGAGGAGTCACACCGACGAAGATATCAACAGAGCATGTCACTGAATTCAGACTTGGATTTATTGAACTCGGCCAATTTTAACGCAAACAAAAAGCAATATACAACGTTCTCCACAAAAATCGCTGCTAGAGACTCTCCTTCAATCATGAAAGAACATCGAATTTCTTCCGAAATGAACATGCATCTACTCGGCATCACAGTCAATACTGGAGATTACTGGCTCAACCATGCGTCAGCCATTGCCAAATCTACTTGTGCTAAACTCAGTTTTCTTTTCAGGGCTAAGCAATACTTCGCGCCCTCACAGCTGATGTTTTCATACAAGGCACAGGTGCGACCCGATCTGGAATACTGTTTCCATATGTGGGGCTCCACACCCAAACATCCATTACATTTATTGGATGATGTCCAGTAGAGAGTAGTGTACCTCATCGACCACACGCGTGATCTACATCATCTTGCTCAAAAGCGGCAGGCTACTGATCTTTCTTTTTTCTACAGATACTTCCATGGTGAACGGTCTGAAAAACTGAAAAGCTTGGCCCGGAAAGAATTCAGTTCCAACGAAAATCAGGCTGGGACGGTTCGACTAACAACGCCACGTACTTCTGTCTATGAGAATTCTTCTGTGTACAGGGCTGTGGAACCTGCTTCCATCAATCATCTTTCCGATAACTAACAATCTGCCCTCTTCAAGAAACGAGTGGACACAACAAATTAAACCATATTGGGCAGCCACAGCAGTGGCATGACACGCATTGCCTCCTCTCAAGAATTCGGAATGAAAAAAATATTCAGCTTATATGTCAGAATACAGTCTCAGATAATTTGATCCTCTAATAAGTGACATACCAAATAAACTCATAGCACCGAGTTATGATATGAGTATACATAAGTAGGTACTTATGAACGCTATAGAGAGTTCACATGCTGACGAAATTCAAGATATATATATATATATATATATATATATATATATATATATATATATATATATATATATATATATATATATATATATATATATATATATATATATATATATATATATATATATATATATATATATATATATATATATATATATATATATATATATATATATATATATATATGTTCATCCTTTTCCAATCCTCACGTTGACATTATTTTCACACAAATACAACTACAAAGGCGAGTTGTTGACCTAATAGAAGTACAACACGATTTGAAGAATTTATGAAGTAAAATTCAAAAAATTCGAAATCAAGTAGTGGATGAGATGAGAAGTATCAACTTCCACGAATAAGTTCATGTTGTACGTAATTACGATTAGAAATATTTCATTCAACATGATGATTATGATTTGATTTCATAGGGTAATTATCGATCATGAAGTTGTTGAGATGGAAAATTTGATCAAATATCGTAATAACATTAGTGACAATCTCCCCAAGGATTTAATTGATAATTATCCATTTTTGGGGAAATATTGACTTAAAATTGAATTTCATGTTGCTTGCGAGCCAGAAGAATCTCGGTGTCATTTATTCCTCACCTTTCTCTTCACAAAAAAAAATACGTGATTCGTTTCAAGAAATAGTTAAGCTCAAGCGGCGCGAATTGAACACAAGTCACCTGTGCGGAATTCTGTGAAACAAAGTTTTGCTTGTGTTGATGCATATTGGACCCAATTCACAGCTATCCCACTCAGTTGCTCCATATGCGTGGACAAGTTTGAATAAAACACTTTTACTCCTCGTTTTCTTCATCTAGAAGCATACCAATTAAATATTTTTATAAATAAGGTCGTTGAATAGAGTGAGTTCCTGATACAAGAAAAAAAATCGGTATTTTGCTTCTGAATAAATAAAAAGAATTCATCGTTTGATTACTTTAAAAAATGTATTGGTTGGATGGATTGGAGACCCTCATTGCCAGACATAGATCTCTCTTGAACACAGATGGTCTAGATTTCAGAATTCTCTACTCGGTATTCTAAATCTCTGCTTTTTCTTTAGGCCTAGTGCTGCACGTATGAACTATTTCAATTTTGCATAACTTTCACAAGTTGTAAGTTTTCATAATGAAAATTAATTAAAACTACTTTTTAGCTTTAAGTTGAACTTGTATGTTTCAATGCATACAACACTACTTCTTCTCGCACGCAGCCAGTGTTGGTAGCACTCACTTTTGACCCATTGTGCCATAGTGGATTTGGTTTTCAATCCTGTAAAAACTTTTTTAAGAAACTCATAAAACTGCGGACAGGGCTTCCTGGATCATACGGACACTTGGTTCAGCCGTGCCTTTTGAGTAACATAATCCTGAAATGTTTACACTGTGCTTATGTTCCAGATTTGGAAAACAAAAGAGCAAGCGGATCCACGGAATTGATATTTGTGCCGAAGATTTTATAGACTGCCCTCTCATTCTCCTTAATGACTTGGTCGACTGGGCACCAGATAGCATTATTTTTCGAAATGCCTTTTTGAATTCATCAACTAGCTTGTATACGAGCCATGGGTTTCTTAGGTATTCTAGAGAATTTTGGCGGTCAGAACATAAATAAATGTAAATGTCTCTATAAATCCTGGAATTGTTTTCTTGTTGCATCGGAGAATATCCTATACTTCGCTGTGCGTAACAAAGATATTTTTCTCTACAGTGATGGGGCTATATCTACATTCTTCGTAGTTATGAATCCGTTTGTGATCCGTGCAGGGCCCTACAGGACGATTTGCATGAAAGATATTGACTTAAATTTCTGTGGGCGGCATGTAATTTTGAAACTTGACAAATTGTTGCGGTACCCTCTTGAAGGCAGTTCTCTTTTCTATAGAGGGATGCAGGGTATCCAAATTAAAGGTTTCTGTTCCTCCACATATCTCCTTCTTATAGCATCAATGAGGTCCCCATGACCGTTCACTCTATCGTTATTTGTAGAGAAGGGAGGCGAAGCAGATACTCCAAATAAGCCGGGTGGTGTCGACCTCAAGGCCCCGGTGACTTCAAGACACTCGCCTTTGGAACTTCTTGATTTTATCCTGCCTAGTCATTTCATCTAGCGTTGGTAACCATACGATGACCGCAAAGGTTAGAAGCGTTCTGATGTTAGCGAGTATATGATATTTGATAATTTCGTCTTTGTTTCAGTCCTCTCCCAGTTACTGCCGAGTCTATTGATTTGCCTTATTCTTAGGCATGCCGAGAGTTACGCAGGGGCGTTCCTCTAGGATGTTCTTCTTGAAATCTCTCTATGGTCCTGAGTAAAAACATGAGAGACTGATTAGTTTAAATCCCTCAGCCACTTGGTATGAGATACTGACTGGCTTAGAAAAGAAGACTCTGATCCATTTTCTATGTGTCCAGGATGAGTTTCGGTGCCTTTTAGGATCTACAAATGTGCAGAAGATGCTCAACTATTTGGTCCAGTTCTTTGAATAGGATTGCATGGTACATACCATCTTTGTAGGCTTGAAAGGTGTTTACTGCCGATTGTCGTTTTTTTATGTGGGGACCATTGGGGCAGTTTTCTATTGTCTTCAATCAGCATGATAATTTCGAATGTGAGATGTTCTTCCGCCGTGAAAGAAACTTGGAGGTTTACTTCTATGAGGTGCATCAGCATGATCATTTTGTATGTGAGACGCTCTTTCGCCATGAAAGAAAGTTGGAACTGAACTTCTATAAGGTGCATCAGCATATCATTTCTTGCCAGTGTTTATACTCTTTCGAGTGTTTTCACACTTTAGATATCAGTGGGTCCTAACGCAGAAAGGATGTGTCGAAGATGATTAACCAGCGGTGCGTTCTAAATCTTCGAAATAGAATTTCAGATATACTTTGACTTGACTTTTCGATCTTTTCTTTGTAGGTGCTTTGGGCATCTTCGTAGAAGACCCAGTCGTTTTGTGTGCCAGTAAGCATCATTTTGAAGGAGGCATTTACTTCTTCTTCACTACTTTCGAGAAGGATCATGAAAACAGACACCGAATGAATTAAAACTAAATATTCTATAAAGCTGGTATTTACGAGATGAATAAAATAGAAAACCAATAAATACCGATTCAGGATAGTTCCTAATTATAGATACAAGTTATTACTTCATACAGCTAACAAAATTACTAGTCAACTGAAAGAACATATGTAGGCGAATTGGTAATACCCGACAGATATAACCGATTTGGGAGAAATTGTATGAATCAACATAATGTGATATTAAATTCCTCACAAAACTATTTTAGCACGAAGTCGCAGGCAATTTATGTCAGATTGTCGAGGAATATGTGTAAAAAATGTATATTATGGAAAATATGCAGATTGCATACTAGCATAAGGGTAATAATTACACACATATTGTATGCCATGAATGGAATATGTTCTTTGATTATGTATAGTGGGTCTATCTTGTAAGATTATTTAATTCCTGATAATAGTTCTGCAGAAAGTTATTTGGAGATTATCAAACCATGGTTATTAAAGTTCGCCAATATATAGTTAGCTATACGAGGATTATCCCCGAAGCAGCTGAAAGCTAAAAAAAGACTTCTATGAACGGTTAACAAATGGCCACACATCTTTTGATAGAGATCCACGATCAGGGCGATGCTCTACAAAAAATCCAACGATAACATCGATATAAAATCAATGAAAATCATCGATTAACTGTACGTGAACTAGAATATTGAATGAAAATTCGCAGGCTTTTTGCAAGACTGAAATCACCGCTTCGAAGAATGCCAATAACCTAAAATAACACCGGAGAATAAATATGAACAAGAGTCGGATAATTTCGGGATAATCCTCGAATTACGAAAATTCGCTTCGCGTTCGAAAACCTGATAAAATCATTCTGCAACCATTATTTATTAAACCGCACGAAAATAAAAGGATAAAGGAAAATCTAAATCGGTTATATCAAACGGATTGAAAAACATAGTCAAATCAATGCTGAACTCAGACAACCGCAATAATTGCCGTTTCAAAGCAGGTGAACAAATATGCGGCAAACTTTCTGTTGCCACGTTCAGCTTTATTGCTTTTAAGTTCACGGTTGGTTTCACAGCAGAGGGCTCTTTATGGTTTTCCTTCATGCTATTGACAATATGGGTTATTATTGTTTTAATTATCCCGCTATCTAGATCTAGGCCACGTACAGAATAGAAATTCAATTTCCTCTTCAATCCGAAACGATATAAAACTGTTCGTCATAAATTTTCAAATTAGCAAGAACCATGTCAACAGTTTTGCATTAAAATCGGAATAACTTTATGTGAAATTGAAAGATCTCTAAATAACGTCGAAGAGAACTAGCATGATTTTCTCGTTCTAAAGATGAGGAATCGAAATTTGTAATAATAATAGTGGTTCTATTTGAAGAGAAAGTGAACTCTTTCAAATCACATATGAATCAAATTATGAACGAACCCAAATCTTTTGAAAACTCTTTTCTATTGTCAACATTTATACTCTTCAATGGAATATCGCCTTGAAAAATATATGAAGAAAATATGGTGAAATATATCACTTACACTGATATAGAAAAATATTTTCTGAATATTTCTATCATTTCATAAGTCTAATAATACTAATTTGGATTGAGGAAAACTCCGAGAAAAGTTTTTTGGCTCTAGTTTCTGTGTCTAACAATGGACCGACATATTTAGTATTAACAAATTTGAATAAAATTATAAATTTCATAAAGTCGATTTGAAATTACATCTTCAAAAAGTTTTAAATTGATGCAAAATACTTGGTAGGTTAGATCTAAAGACCATTATCTGATGGTTTTATAAGTTCGTTTACTTCTGGCTTGACTTTTGTGAATAAATTTTGGAGCATCCCTACACAAAGAACAACAGCAATCTGCAAGCATTACTTTATTCTAACGGCTCTGATATCTTTGCTCCGTTGAAGGAATATCCTGAAGGAATCGTCCTTCGTCTTCATCACTCTTCATCACTGACAGCTCCCCAACTAGGAGGGATAAATCTAGGTAGGAGTGGAGATGTTATTATCTCTTTTGTTCTTAAAAACAAATGAATTATTCTTTGGAGGCATTCCAAGCATCCTTTTCTGACCCCTCTACAGCTCGCTCACATATACGATCGTTTTTACAACTGGTCGAGTTTGTGGACCAACAAAAACACTTGTTACTATTACGTCACTTATTCTAAAAAAATTGTCTCTTGAGTATCTAAAGGCTTCTTCCCCTTAGTTCATACTATTTTTTTACACTTTTCATCAACCGTGTTTTATATGTAGTGGTAGCTGAAAAATATCTTTTGGATATTCCAAATTCTTCTTACAGACCAAATTGCTTGAATATAATGTGATTTCCTATCCTTACTGTACCTCCTACATTTAACCTACCGTTGTCAAGCTATACAGCTGCTTTTAAACTGAGCTTGGAAGAATCTATAAATAGCTTCCATTGTGATCGATCATGGTTCAAATCGAAACATTCTGTCAAGTCATGAACGTTGCAGTATACAAGAAGATCGTTTTTCCTCTCAAAAAAAAAGTAACAAAGGAAAAATTGGAGAAGATTCCATTGCTATAGTCTTGATGTAAGAATGAAATCATTCATTCCTCTTGACTCAGTGTGTGCGGTTTATCATCATCTGTGTCAAAATTAAGATAAGGACATGTATATGACTTACTAAGTTTTGCTTCACCCCTATCTTCATTTTCTACTTCAGACATTGATGAGATCTGATTGTGGAATTCGTCGAATAGCAGAAGGAATTTTCGGGCATTAACAGTTTTTCTTTTCTTCATAGACAGTCACAGTAGACTACAGGCCAGGTGCCAACTCAAATTTTAAATTTTATGCTCTGCTCTTTAAATCCTCAACAAATAACGTTTTTTCAGTTTATTGTTAATTACTGACAGAACAATCGAGTTGGAAAATGAAGTATTGTGTAATTTGACTGAGGATGTTGTTACTTGATGTGAATTAATATACAGGGTGATTCACGAGTGAGTATACATAACTTAACTGTAGTTAGAGAACATCTCGGAAAGTCCGAATCGGAGTAACCAGGTAACCATATTTGTTTTCGATATACAGGCTGTATTATGGATTTTGAATGAATCTTCTAATCCCAATAACTCTTGAACGCATAGACAGTTACTTGAAACTTCGTAATAAACTATATATATATATATATATATATATATATATATATATATATATATATATATATATATATATATATATATATATATATATATATATATATATATATATATATATATATATATACACCTCAACATCTCAAAAAGTCTAGGAACACTTCTGAATATCGATATATCGTATCCAGAACGATTAATATGGATGATTTTTTTTTGGAAATGAACACCTGCATCAATTTCTCACCAAATTATGTAGAGTGCCGCAACAGATTTCAGTTTTTCTTTATAAAAAACTAAAAATGCAGCAGATGCGACCCACTTTGTTTCTGTTGTAAGCACAAATAAAAGATTCAAGTTTTGTGATTCGACCATGGAAAGACGACATTTGACTAAAGAGATGTTACGAGCCGTTGGCATGCTGCAAGCTGGGAGCTCACAACGGGAAGTAACCAGGGTTCTGGGAAGTAGCTCAAGTGTCATAAACCGTTTATGGTCGCGTTTCAATGAAACAGGTAGCGTAGAAGAACGCCATACAGGTCGTTTCAGGATTACTACAGTCGCCCAAGATCGTACTACCACAGCATCTCAATTAGCTCAAGAGCTATCACGAGTTCATAATGTACAAATTTCCGACCAAACTGTGAGAAATCGACTGCACGAAGGTCAACTCCACTCCAGACGTCCTTTAAGAGTTCCACAACTGAACTGACTGGAAATCGCGCTGCTTGGTGGAAGAACTGACCTCATTTTCATACAGAACAACCTCACGGGAAATTCTTACGCAAATGAGATAGTTTTACCTGTAGTGGTACCGTATCTCCAAACAATGGGTCAAAATCCACTCTTCCAACAAGATAATGCCCCTCCCCATCCTGCAAGAGTTGTCTTGAACGTTCTTAAAGAGAATGATATCGATCTTCTACCGTGGCCATCCTGCTCCCCAGATCTGAATCCCATCGAACATGTGTGGGACACACTAAAAAGAAATCTCCTGCGTCAAAACATCTTCCATCATGAACAGGAGCTTCGATTAGAAGTTCAGGGGGCTTGGAATGACTTAGGCCAAAATGTAATAGACAATTTAATATTGAGCATGCCGCGACGATGCCAAAGTGTTATTAATAACAGAGGTGGATCTTCTGGGTACTGAAAAATATAAGTGCTTCCATATCGTTCCGAAAATATTAGTTCAGGATTTTTTTTTGTGTTTTACTAAATTTCGTCATTTTCAAATTTCAAATTTTTTATTATAATAGGTGCTATGGAGAAGTCAAATATTATTTTGTTTTCTTGAGAATACATTATATACAATACATCCTAACAAAACCGTAAGATTTCTATAAATTCGAATCATCAAATTCATATTTTAAAGATATTTTTGAGGTGTTTATAGTCCAAAACGTATGCGAAGAAACATGCATTTGCACTAAATGTGAAATTGTCCAACAATTAAAAAAGCTAATTGGATCAATTGAATGAATTCTTGTCAAAAATGTCATTGTTCTTAAATGATAATCTAAACTTCATCCACCATATGTTAATTTCCGATGAAAATTATTTTTAACGAACGAGTATGTAAGTGACTAGAGAGCTGAAAACTATGTTTAGTTATATGAGAAAGATATTGGTAAGTGTTCCTAGACTTTTTGAGGTGTTTATATATATATATATATATATATATATATATATATATATATATATATATATATATATATATATATATTCGTATATTTGAGAGAGCTGTAGAGGGGACAGAAAAGGATGCTTGGAATGCCTCCAAAGAATAATTCATTTGTTTTTGGGAACAAAAGAAACAAAAGAGATAATAACATCTCCACCCCTACCTAGATTTCACCCCTCCTAGTTGGGGAGCTTTCAGTGATGACGAGTGATGAAGACGAACGACGAGTCCTTCAGGATATTCCTCTAATGAAGCAAAGATATCAGGGCCGTTAGAAAAAAGTAATGCTTGCAGATTACTGTAGATCTTTGTGTAACGATGCTCCAGAACTTATTCACGAAAGACAAGTCAGAAGTAAACGAACTCATAAAACCACCAGATAATGGTCTTCAGATCCAACCTGCCAAGTATTTTGCCATCAATTTAGAACTTTTTGAGGATGAAATTGCCATTCAAGTATTCCAAATCAACTGAAATTCATAATTTTATTTAAATTTGTTAATATTAAATTTTTCAATATTTCGGCACATTGTTAGACACAGACATATATAAATGAAATGAATATTTTTATTTGCCGATCTTTTCTATGTGAGATAGAGATAGGGGTATTACGGCATAGGGCTTGAGTAATATTTCTTTATAGTAAAAACCTATTTTTCGGCCACATTTTGTACCATCATCAGGGACTGTAAAAAAGTCACAAATTGTAGATTTATAGACATTGAACTGAAATAAGAATACACTTACAGCTATGCGAAATTCAATAAATTGAGACACCAGATATATATTACCATATTTTTCATAGTAATTCAAAGTTATTTTATTATTTTACAAAATTAATTATATATGGAATTCATTATATCCGTAGATGTTTTAGAAATTTCAATATTATATTATCAGAGCATAAACGCAGTTTTGACGAACAAAATCAGATTCTCACTATGCAAATTATCTACCAGAATAAAACTATACTTCTAATAATAATTTTTATATTTCACATAATGACAATTATAGATTGAAACTGAACCAATAGAAAAATCTCGGAAATTCATTTGACAGTCAATTAGAGTTAAATTCGTCAGTATTTCTTAATCTTTTCAGTTCTCAAAAAAGCTCCTTCTGCTTTTACGAATGTAATTTCTAAGACATATCATTTTGAATGTAGTACTTTTCTGCTTAAGACATATTGTTGTGAAACGCATCATAAGTATGTCAATATAGTGCAAATTTGAACATCATTGTTTTATTTAATTAAAAAAAAGCGTTAAATTAAAAATATAGTTTTTCTTGTTCTCGACGTAAAAGTATTGATGAATGAACTGACGGTATTCATGAAAATTGAATAAAACTATTTCACCCTCATTTTCAAGATGGCAATGATTCCATAACCACTTGAATTTCGCAAATGGAGTTTTTAGTAGTTTGCTCAAAGCTACCTAACAATAAACTAATCATGGACCCTACGAAAAATCATCACATATTCATTTTTCTCTGCTATATCACGATACAGAGATTTTATCAACGATTTATCAGCAACCTCGGTACTTTTTTCTCAACTTGAAACAAAATTAAATGCTAATTAATGGTTTTAGATTCATGTTTCACAACAGACACGCCAAACTACGACTCTAAGAGCATACTGAGAAACATAACGTATTAAAACTGTCACAGCTTGTCTAATCGCGTGTTTGTAGTTTTTTTGATAACACCCCGTACGTTATATCGAAAATCTACGCAGTATATGCGAACAGATTCCTGATGATGAGTAGTAAAGCAGAGAGGGGTTCAAGGCTTCTGTGCTTTTAACGTAATTGGCAGAAGAACAGGCAATTAACGAAGAGTAAACGGAATTTAGGAGAACAATCATAGCCACAAGAGGAGTTAGGTATTCGAAGGAGCGTAAATCGATTCGAATCTAGAGCGGCTGCAGACTGACAGGCATTAATAGCTAACGAAAACATAGAAGGCAATATGAGTACAACAAAGAAGAAATTGATCAGCAAGAGTCAGAGATCGCTTTGAAATTTATCTGCTATACATTTTCTCTATCAAGTTTATTCTGAATGAAACAACTGCAACATAATTTTGTAATGTTATAATTGGACGCATTCATCCTTGAAATACACCGACTGTAACGTTAATTTCTCTGCATGTAAACTTGAACATGCAGAATAGCTCATACGTGAAATGTTGCCAATTAAACATTTTGATATAATATTAATATTTAGGACACGATGCCAATTCAGTTCGTAATTATTGACATTCAAACTGAATGAAATATCGGACAAATATATGTACATTGATATACATGTTGGTGGGAAATCATGATCAATATTGAAACGCATAGAATTTAGTGTGTCAAGTTTAATGTTACTGATGAATAATTAATAAAGGGGACTTAACCTTCAATTTGATACTGATTCAGGATATATTGATTCAACAAGCTGACCCTGCAGAGGTTTTCCCCATCCAATTTCCAATGATTTCCCATTCCATTTATTGATTATATTCATTATTAATGAAGCTTGAAAAAATCATTTTTCACTTATCTATCATCTCAGTGAACAAAATATTAAGAGAATTAAGCATTTCAATTGCCTAAGTCACGAGTTAACCTTCGCACTACCATCGGGACTCATTCATCTCACTGATGTTTCAATACTCACCTATGGCACAGATCTTTAAGAGTCTACAAAATAGATCGAGTCGCTGTCTCATTACAACAGGAAACTCAGTATTTAGTTGTACATAAACAATTCTGGTTGTCTGTTTCCAGATTACTATAGCGAGTTGCTCACTGGATATGCTTACTATTTCGATATTCATTCTGGCAAAGATTCTTCTCCCATTTATCCTATCGATTCAACACTAGAAAACCTCAGATGTGATCGACAGGTTTTTCATGTGTTTATATAATGAACACATCCACAATTCCGATTATTGGGATAACCATCTCTGACCTCAAAAATACGTCGAAGTTTGAGTACGAAAATTGGAAAATGTTAATTACGGATTCCTGGAATATGAGGAAGAAACATTGTCAGCAAGATGGCAAGAAAGTAAGGAGGTCTTGATGCTTAGTAACTGTCATGACAGAATCGTTACTGTAACAAGAAGGAAACATAAAGATCAGACTCAAAAGACCATAGTTTTATCTTCAAACATAATGTTTTACAATTAGTATGATGGAATGAGATTAATCTCATGAAAACGTTTCGATTTATGACTTCAGTAAGAAATTAAATAAATGGTGGAAAAATTTCAATACAAATTGTTGATGTGTGTAGTGAACGAATGTAGTGAATCAATGAAAAACAAAAAAGTGAAAAATACAGCTTCTTCAATTTTCCATCCTCCTTGATGAACAGCTTATAGAAATAGGGAACTCCAAATATGGGGTAAAGTGGAACAAAGGATAGATTTTCAGATGTGTCCTAATAATGCGTGGGACTTACGCTGTGTACAATAGTAATAGGGTTTCGAGATCATTTCATAGTTGTTATTGAATTATTCTCCATTTTGTGCAAAAAAGCGGGTATAATAATTCCTGTTTGATACCACCGGTACATCCTTCCATCTTGAAATGAGGCATAAATTAAATTGGTTGATTTTGGCCGTCAGAAAAGCTTTTCCCCTGCTAACAGAGAATTCGTACTCGAAAAATTATAATACCTACGAGCTTCCTTCAAGAAGGAGCTGAAGAAAGTTGTTGAAAGGCAAAGGAGCAGTAGCAGAACAGAAGATACATATCGTACTATAACCATTTATTATTTACGACAGACCAAAAACTACCAACTGCAAGTTTAGCAAATGATGAAGACTAGGGGGAGGAAAGCTTGTATGAAAATCGAATTGTCGAAATTAGTCAAAGACATGACAAAGTGAGACATGTACTTGATGAGCAGAAATAAAGACCGAAGTAAACTTGTATTTGATTAGAGTTAATTATCTTCCATTTATTTTGATCACGAGCACAAGTATTATACGTTACTTGCTCACTACTATGCTCACTTGACACAATGCTATCTTGAAACTCAATATTTCCTTGGGCATTATAATAACTTTTGTGATTTTCTCTGCTTCAACTTTTCATATTTTTTGAGAAGTGGAGCTTCTTTGTAGATTAACTAGTAGGACATAATTATTCCGCCACTTCTCCTGTTGCATTGAAAATGTTTTGACATGTTCTTCATCAGTGATTTTAAAAGGCAAATATGAGTTACTATCTTTGCACAAAACTTGTATGAATTGGAAATCGCTAGCACGACATATCATATGTAAGCACTATCTCTAATATTTATAGCTGTATGCAATGTTCTGAATCCAGCTGAAATTATTTCAAAAGTATTTATATAGGATGTTTAGGAGGACACGGCAATATTTAAGGATCTAGTTACTGAAGTCATTTCATGAAAAAGTTTATATATATATATATATATATATATATATATATATATATATATATATATATATATATATCTATATAATCCGAAATCCGAAATCCGAAAATACTTCGTTACTGATCTTGAAGTTTCATTATCATTTCGTAAACAAACCAGTGGCGCTGGTATGGGCACAACGCATGTTATTTTCAAAGAAAAAACTAGGACGCTGTTAATTTTTTCGAAAATAAAAAATATTTTTGAATTTTCCTATTATTTTTCAAGAAAAAAGCTTCCGTAACATTTTTTACACGACTCCCAGTTTTCGAGTAAACTAATGTTGAACCTTGCGGTTCCATTGATATTACCTGTTCAATGCTCAGTCATAGATGTGTTCAAAAATGATTAACGACAATGTCATTTGAGTGTTTCTGTTTTTCAATAATTTTGAATGTAATCAATTTGAATTTCAAATCGGCTATCATGACCGACATGCACTGCATGTATGGACGTGCTGACGGAAACGCATTAGAAGCTCGGCGGTTGTACATTGTAAGATTTTCAAACCGTAGTGCTCTTAATAGAAAAACTTTCGGAAGTATTGATCGACACCTATATGAAAAAAGCACATTAAGACGATATAAACGGAAGTAAGAACGGTAAAGCTGTAGAATTTGATCCATGCAATAATTCAAGACAATCCTGGTACCTCCACTCAAATAATTGCTGGTGCTTTAGGTGTCAGCAATGCAACTGTTTGGAAAATTCTTCATGAAAATTTTTGTTGTATCCATTTCACCTACAACGCGTACAAGCATATCTTCTCACCGATCTTCCTGCTCGTATAGCGTATTGCCAATGGATTCTGCGTAAGTTGATTCGAATTCCTCAATTTTTTATGCTGATCCTGTTCACTGATAAAGCAAGTTTCTCAAGAAATTCCATAACGAATCCTCATAATAATCATATGTGGTGTGAAGAAAATCCACATCAAACATATGAAGATCGATCATCAGCTCACGTTGAACGTTTGGTTCTTTTAATCGAAGACATCTCATACAACACGTATGAGATGTATGGACTTTCTTCCCAACATTTTTTTATTCAAAAAATTGGCGTTATACAAAAAAATGTCAAGAGAGTTTTTTCTTGAAAAATAATTGGAAAATTCAAGACTACTTTTTTATTCTCGAAACAATTAGTAGCGTCCACTGGTGAGTCCAAAATATTGTTTCGTATTGAAAATTATGCGTCTTTGAAAGTTTCCGTCACCTCCAATATTTCACCTCAATACCTCAAGCGAATTACTGAAAATTCAAATTTAACTGCATCTTTTGATCAAACACTTTGCAAATCAGTAACGAAGAAATTGCTGACCTATGTTTATATAAACTTTTTTCATGAAATGACTTCAGCAACCACCTTCTTCAATATGACGTCTCTTTTTTAAACATCCTATATCTCCTCCTGTCGTAAACCAGTTCTCTTTGACAAAATTTGGTTCGAGGCCGAACGCTTCATCTCCCATGAAAGACAAAAGTTTCTGGCAAGCTTAGAGCACTTGTATTCAACTTTAGATAAAAACTTGTATATTTCAATACCCCACCATCTGACATTTCTCCCATTTTTGACATCGCCAACATAAATGAAATGATTTCGCCATTTGAACGGGAAATTGACAGATCAAATAATGATATGAAGGTTTTATTCTTTTTCAAATTTGAATTTTATTTCTGGATGGATACTATCTATAATTTTGAGAAAATGATCAAGTTTCTTAAGTACCTTACTAAGCAATTAAGTATCTCATCGACGTATCTAGACTAAAAATGAAGTTCCATAGGCGAGTTAGAATTCAGTACTTCGTTTTCTATGCTAGACAAGAATATATCTGCAAGAAGGAAGCTTAGTGGTGATCCCATCGCAAGATATATCTTTCCATGAAATTGAAAATATTAAGTATGTATAAGTACAAAAGAATTATAAATTTCGAATGTACCAAAGGGATATCACGTGATTGTTCTAAAGTATCAGATGTTAATACTTTCATTTCTCGGAATGAATAGTATGAATTATTCAGTAAAGTGAAGTTCTCTAATTTTTGAGTTAATTCAATTGGATTTTTGATTGTATGTTTAGGAGTGAAATTTGTTATTTCTTTTGAATACCATACTTAATTCATTCTCTGAATAGTAAATGGGACTATTAACAAATGGAATAACTGGGCGGATCGGAGTATTTTCTGTGTTGGTTTTTATCTGACCATACATAACAAGGTTAGTTAAAATATAAGATCTCATGTGATTTCTGAAAATTAGCTGTGGTATTCTTGAGAATACCTACGAATTGTTCTGCTTAAATAAAATCATTAAATTTATATATGTATTCTAATTTTTTCAATCCCAAACTACACTCTTCTTCGGCATGATAGTCAACATAAAATTGGTTAGGTTAGATTTCTGCATCTTTGTCGGTGACGAAATTTCCGCCAACTTCAATATCCAAGTTTCGTCCAATGATTGGGCTGATTCGGATAATTTGTTCATAGCAATTTCTAATCCTAGTTTCTCCATATTTGTGGGCTGCATCTACGGGCCTCGTCCCTGGGCAACAGATACACTTTTGATCCAGTACCTTACAGATATATCACCCATTCATAACAATATCATCCTTACCGGTGATTTAAATTGCCCTAACCTTGCTTGGCCTTTGAACGTCCGTCCATCCCCTAATTCCCCATCTTACGACTATTTTTTCTTGAATAGTGGTTTATATCAAGCCGTCGAATAACCAACCAGATACAGAAATGGACAAAACCCATCACTACTAGACCTCATTCTTGTTTCAGACTCCAACCTGCTCTCTGAAATCGACTGCTTACCCTCTCTCGGTAAATTCGATTATTTAGTGCTGCATTTTCAATTGCAGTTTTCTCAAAACGACCCATCCAATAGAAAAATAATCAAGAGAGTAATTTATGACAAAATCTGTCTGTCTCTCCTTGAATACGACTGGAACGCTTTCCTTAAAGCTGAAGATATCGAAGAAGATTGGGATATCCTTCTATCAATAGTCAACAACTTACTGCAATCGAATACCCAGGAGAGGTTATTTTACGTGAATACTACTAAACCCTGGACAATCATCATATCATCGAGTTGTGTCATGAAAAACGGTCCTTATGGCAAAGATATTTGGGTAGCAAATCTAAATCTGACTTCGACAATCATCGAAACTTCTCCAACTCTCTCTCGGCAAGAATTCAGCAGGCCAAGTTTGACTTAGAGAACGACTTGTCAAAGAACAATAAAGAGTTTTCAAATTATTAAGGTGGAGCATGAACGGCAAAGTCACTATTCCTCTAGTCAGGAATCTTCAGGGAGATATATGTCAGGACTCGAAGCAATCAGCTGACATACTAGCGGAGGTTTTCTCCTCCTCTCACACTATTGAACCGAATTACTAGATTCCAGCTTTCGTGAACCTATTTCGTACAAAATCCCTCAATCAAGTCAAAATTATTGAAGAACTTGTAAAAAACACTTGCAAAAAATCAAAACCAACTCCGCTCCAGGTCCCGATGGTCTGTCTCTTTATTTCTTTCATAGATGTGCTGCATAACTCGCCAGGCCTATTTCCATACTGTTCTCAGAATCACTCTTTTCTGCATCCCTCTCTCGCCATTAGTGTAGGGCAACAATCACACCAATTTTCAAAAAAGGGGATGAACTATCGCATCACAACTACCGTCCAATAAGCATGACATCTGCTGTAGTGAAAGTTCTTCATAGGATAATATGCGAAAAAATCATTACTTCTGCTCTAACCAATGACATAATTCCAAAAGAGCAACACGGTTTTCTTCTTGGCCGTTCAACGCTCACTAGCCTGGTTGTATGCATCAACGACAGGACGAAGGCTTGGGATGCTGGTATTCCAATTGATATGCTTTATTAAGATTTTTCGAAGGCATGCGATCGTGTCCTATTCAAACGCCAAGCTGAAACATCTACAATACTTACTGGACTGGTTGAGATCATTTCTCAGCGACAGAACTTTTTGTGTCAGAGCAGGGGATGCATTTTCGACAACTGAATAGACTGTGAGTAGTGATGTTCCTCAGGGTTCAGTTCTCGGTCCCATCCTTTTCCTCTTGTATACTTCAAACCTCCCTGCCTTGATCAAGTCAAACTGTGCCCTCTTTATCGATGACACGAAAATATACAAAGTACGATATAGGTAAATCGAACCCGAAACTACCATACTCAATTGGTGGGAATCCTCTAAAAAGTGTATCTGATCACGAAGATCTCGGACTGACAATATCTGATGACCAATCATGGTCTAAGCACACCTCGGCCGTCCCTTCAAAGGTTCGGAGAATTATTTATTGCCTTCACCGTAGTTTCAGGGGCTGCAACATACAGACTGCAGGACTTCTCTATCAAACCTATGTATGACCAATTATGGAGTATGCTGGTCCGGCTTGGTGGCCCACCTTCAGAAGTGATGAGTTCCCCCTCGAGGCGGTGCAACGTTGGAGCACAAGACTTCCTTTTGGTAGGTCTCGCCCAGGATATGATGATCGGCTTTCTATTTTCCGACTCACCTCCTTCCAAGATCGCCGAACGCGAGCCGATTTCATCTTCACCTACTTATCTGTGCGGGGACTCCTAGGGCCGGATATCAGAGACCTCTTTCAGTTGAACGACAATCATCTTCGTGAGCATCGCTTCAAACATGTCAAGGAAAACTTCAAAACAAATCAGCGCCAGGAACTCTTTTCTAACCGCGTTTTCGTTTTATGGAATCGCCTGTCAGATTCGATAGTGAGATTCGAAAACCTCAACCTATTCAAAAACAGTTTATAGGCATGGATATCATCGAACAATTAGAACGATGCCCAAATTCGCCGCTGTACTTTTTCTGTACGGAACACTTCGTCGTCGATTTTTATTTTCTTTTCATATTTAAATTTATATTCTTTTGAGTTCATAGGCTAAAGTCTCAACTCTTGTATTTTCTGATAATAATAATAATAAATAAATAAATACTTGTGGCGTCTGATTTACCTGCTTTGGTGACCGTAAGATCATCGGTCAGAACTTTCTCTTTGATGGATTTTATGATGTAAAGTTTTCGATTATATTCTTCAATATTGCAATTTTTGAGAGTTGTTGTAATTTTTGGAGCTATTATTTGTGAGTCATCGGAATTCAACAGAGCAATAGGGTATTCTACTATTAAAATTTCTTTTACCTTGGCATTAATATTGAGTGCAAGTGTGTGTAAGAGAATTTAGTGAACTTAATTTTGATATATTGTCTACATGCTGTATGTTATTGATTATTGGAGTTTTATTTTGCACTACTTGTAATGATTTCAGTTTTTACCTTGGTTTTCGAATTTTGTGTTAATGAGTTTACCATTTGAATTTGGGAGGCTTTACTTGGTAAATTCCATTATCAATAATAAAAAGTACTGTGTTTTAAGTAAAATTCCTTATGACACAGTACTTGTTTTTATTATTGTTAATGAGTTTACCGTTGTAAAATCTAATTATGTCATTAAATACATCGAATTCAATAAGGTGTAGTTCATAAGTTAGTTCAGAATGCAATACCTTAAGATAGTGTTGTACTACATTTCTCTCTTGTGTAGACTTCTTCTTCAATTCATGTTGTTTCTTCGCCGAATGAGAAGTGGATTTGATTTCGATTTTCATAAATATGAATAATTTTCTTCTAGAATATTCTTGATTGAACCTAATATTTCGTGAAAAATATTTACGGTATAAAATGTCTGTTTTGGCGCACTAGCATAAGTAATCCTTAATTTTCGATATATTAAAACAATTACTTCATTTCAATAGTAGTTAAATACGGTTCTAATATCTGGTTTCTCCAAATCCTAATAACGACCTATTCATATATATTTCATGTCACTTTGTACTTACTTTTTATACTGCCCGACGATGAACAAGAGTTTGAAACCGCGGTGAAAGTGATGTATTAATTTGATTTATCGGTAGGTAGTAGAAACAAGAAAAAAAATCCATTTGTGGTTCAATCATGAAATAGTATTTTTCGAACTCGCATTCAATGAAACACTTTTTTCTCTTTTGTTTTTACCAAAAAATGCGCTATTATTTATAAAGTCATTATTTTTCAACGAAAATAATTGGAAAAAGTTATTAAAATAAATAATTCAATGAAAAACCCAAATAATTGTAACCGTTATAAATGATTCAGTTTTCCGATTCCGAGTTTTTCAAATTTTGATTCCAGGTGCATACATAATTTATCTTTCTTTCAAAGAATATGCTTTTTTTGAAGAAATACAAGAAATTTTTTTCTAACAGAACGGGGCTTCAGAAAAAATAACTTCATGGTCAATTTCAGCTTTACAGTCATATTCTGATAAAAAAACGCGAAGGGGTTGCGGATCTCCGCCATTTCCATAAAAAGTAGATAAATTAAAAGAAAAACTATCAACAAAGCCGTTGTTCGACTCAGGGTTTCTCCAAATCTGCAGCTGATCGCTTCTTCACTTTGCGAAGAAAAAATACTGACAGCCACATGTCAAATGATAGGCTCTCAGAAAATTATTTCGCAAATCACCTCATTTTAGCTGAGAAATCTTCACCTGCGTATCAAGGAAACCTCTCATATAAATAACTTTCAACACAGCCCTTGAAATTCATATGAAGTCTTCATTTTGAATGTTTTTCAATTAATGATTTTCACTCTCCCCATCGCGCTCAATCCAAACATACTCATTCAATGGTCGCTTCCGTGGCACAGTGCTGAGAGGTCCCCGTTTTGACAGGGCAGGTCGCTGGTTCGATTCTGGCAGAGGCCTGGATGATGTGTTTTTCCCTCGATTGGTAACAAATAAATTACTCTGCTGGAATAATGTCACATATGACAAATCCTTGGCCTACAAGGTCCTTCTTCCTTTAAAAAAACGACAAATTTCTATTCGTTTCTATATCTATGTTTTCTATATCTAAGCACTAATCAACTTCTAGTTTCGAATTAACTTTTTTCAGTATTTTTTTGGACGTCATTCCCCTGAAAAATGATTTATTTGGACTGAATGACTTCCCTGAATACTTTTGTCAATGTCAAGTAAATTAATCGCGTATTCAATACTCAATCATAATCCACATTCGAAACTCTTATACAGATGAATTGAAAATGAATTTCTAGAGTAAATTGAATTTCCTACAACCTGAGAGTTTTGCAATGACTGCAGGGGTTGAATATTTCCAATGTCAATTAAATAAAGATGAAGGTGTTAACCTTTAAACGTTTTCAGGGACACGACATAGGATGAACGCAATCAACGAGGTACATTTCATCGGGCTCAATTCAATTTGGAAACATCGGGGGAATCGAATCGAGATATATACGTTTAGGCATATGTGTGGAAACACCCAGTTTCCAACTGAAATAGATAGATACCTGATTGAATGGTTATTTCAGTTCTGGAGCCATATCACAGAAATAAAAATACTTCATTTACAGAAATGTATTTCTCTATGTGAATGGAAATTGTAAACATCAATTCATATTTTTTTCAAAGGTAAATCTAAAGGTTGGACAGATTTCGACGTTTTAGTACTGCAGCTATGTGAAATATGGCGGATAAAGAAGAATACCCCCCCCCCTTCAGTGTTCTTTTGCGTGAGGAATTCATTGCCCCAAATAGATTTAAGCTAGTTTTTTCGTTTTCGAGTTATCTGTACATTTTGAAATCTTTCGGAATCAGCACCAATATCTCGGTTGTTTTTACAGTTCAGTAATACTCTACAGGCACTTTTCACGCAGAATTGAACTACTTTCGAATTTTTTCTTATGTCTAACGGTTTTTGAGTAATAATGCAAACTTTTTTACTGAATATCAACCATAGGTAACTTTGATTTCGTTGAATAGAGTTTTCTGTCCTTTTCAAAAGTATATCACATGTGAAGTCCATTTTTTCATTCTGGACATGTTTTCACGAAAAAACCGATAATTGTTTAACTTTTCTCTAATTTCATCTAGCAACTATGTCCATTCACATAATTTACTCGGAGTGATTGAAATAGCTCAAATATGTTCTGCGCTCTCATCACGACGATTGGGAAATTAATTCTTGCAATGACAATTCAGATAAATTATTCAATGTTTTTTCATCCAGTTACAACTATAGTGTGAATGTAGTATTGTTTGTAATAACGAAACGACCATGTCGTACAAAGTTAAAAAAAATTAAATGTTATATTCAAAGTAACTATGAAGCGGATGCTGCAGAAGCTGCTTATTAGGATCGTTTTCCTGATAGGATACAACTTTTCAATATTTCGACTAGCTCTTCTATATAATAGCTCCTTGATATAATACCATAGTAAAAAGACCAGAGGCGAAACGGGTCGGCCATCTTACTAGTCTCCTAGTTCCAATCCAATCATTATCTAAATTTGAGCCAAGTAAATTAGCAACGGCCATAGCTTGATGAGGAGGAGCTCCATCATGTTGAAAATAGATATTTCTCTTTTGATCATGAGGTTCATGATCATGAGTTCATCAAAATATCCATCGATTACGTTGTTGTTCACAATTTCATTATATTATCAACACGAAGGTTTTCATCAAAAATCACATAAGCTCATAATCGATTATCAATCATTAAACCAACATCTTAAATCGTTAAAAAATTACAAGAAGAAATACAGGTAATTCCCCCCAAATCAGTTATATGGTTATATCCATTCAGGTACCATAACTCTCTGGTTATATCGCTTGAAATCAAGTGAACAGTTATATGATTCAACAATCATTTTCATTGAAGAGTTGTGTGATAATTATTGCACTTTCACTTCTCTTTTGCCATAAATTGCACTTTTCAGTAACAATAATGGCAACGAATAACAAAAAAGCTGATTTGTTTCAGGTTTGTGGAGAAGCACAAAACAATAAAGATTTACTCGTATTGAACAAGTGTTGGCAGCATCAATAGAATAACACAAGTATTACAATATTTTGAAGACAATCCAAGAAATTCTTTATGGCGATATGATTTTGAAGAAATCGTTTGTTTGAAGAGTTTCAAAGGGCAATGAATCCAATGATTTTAAATTGCATAATCTGGAATATCAAAACGAAATATCAGTGCGGAAGGAAACAGCAAAACAACAAAAACGAAAAGATAATTTCATCACAAAATACGCATAAATGTTCTGTTGGTTGCCTGATTGTTATTCGTAATGATATTTATGGAATAATTTTTGTATTTGTATTTGTAACAACGATTCAAAATGATAGTAGTTATACTACCACTATGGATACAACGATAAAACTGATTTTGGGGGAAGTACCAGTATTTCTGCTTGTAACTTTTCAACGGTTCTGAAACATTTCTCGTCTGATGAGGAGGAACATCATCATGGTGGAAATATACTAACCTTCTCTGAGCCAAGAGAATTTCATCAAAAAAATCCTCGACCATGTCTGCATTTATTATATGACGACGCATCGAACATTAAGAACGAATCGCCCTTTAACATTCACTTTTCGATGGAGGTTGACAATTGACCACTAATGTGCATTACAGCGATTGCATAATCCGTCACTAGTCACCTTTACTTGATCATTTAATTGCATGGAACAATTTGATGCAATCGGTTCTGTATATATGAGACAAGCACTCGACATGCGATCTATCATCACATTCGGGTATCGAACACAGCTGGTTTTATTTAGTGGTCCAAATGGTTCATTTTTCCTAGCCTACGATAATAAGAAGGCAATAAGCTCCCTCGATTACTTCAATAGCATTCTCCAATCCATATGATGACCGTCCACGTTTACCAACCGTTGGATTTTGGTTTGGCGTTGCAACTCTGATATAGCCCAGAAGAGCATTTTATGAATCGACCACATATATGTCTATTATGAATAAAATAGTACGGCGTCAAAAAATGACACATACTGGTAAACTGACTCGAGATACAGACACTTTCACAAATATATTCGGAGAGTGACCAATCCGCAAGCCCTTCTCACCTGTGTTCTGTGTGGGTTAGTAACCTACACAGAATGTCACAGAAGCGCTCGATATATGAGGAAGAAAAACCAGAACAGTGGGAGATGCAAGTTGATATTGTCAAACAAACAAAAAAATCGGCTGCGCACCTTAGCAGGTAGGAAGAAAGCGAGGATCGAAATAGTAAAGAAGAGGGCTCGATAAACGAGGACCTAGAGCTCGCACTGGGAGGCACAAATGGGCCACTCGATGATCAAATCTTAATGTTGAAACCAAGTTGAGTAGAGGTTATTCCCACAAAAATAACAGGATTGGACATTTTATAGAACTACTGGTGAAAATCTTTACTACCTACTAAAGCTAAGCGAGCAATGCTTTTCCAGTCGGAAGATCCGACTCTGATCCATAATTGTTCCATCTTAGAAATGAAAGAGATGGAAGCAGAAGTGCAAATAAGTCATTAGGATGTATTGGTTTGACTCGGTACCTTCTTCATGGCTAGTTAAGGTGTTTGGAATGTAGTGGCGCACCACGTCACCATCTAGTGGAACACCGAATGAAATCAAGGAGTATTAAGTTGAGGTTGCGATCAAAAAGAAGAAGATGCGCCCAGAAATTGGGACACAATTACAATATTTCAAATTTCTTTTCTGATAGCCAACTAATTATAAACAAATGTTTTTTTCGCATATGTCGCGATATATGCCAACAAAATTGGATGTTTTTTCTTGGCGCACATATTCCTGTCATGGGGAATAAAATGAAAGAAATAAAGTGAGATTATGCAAGAAACCGCGACACGTTGACAACAGCAGTTGTGGATCAATTTCTACGACTAACGTTTGTTCTTCCAGAAAATTTCAATTTTCGGTAATAATGCAACGTGAACCACCGCATAAAGTGCAGAAGCTGAGGTATTAGATGACCTAGGATGGACTTATATAAGAATGAGCCAAAGGCTTTGGGTGTCCAATTCTACTGATTCCAGAATGATCTGCAGGTACAAGTAGACTGGTAGTCATGAAAGGAGACCTGGGCAAGGACGACCTCGAGCATCAACGGGATCTAAGAACGACATTTAATAATTGCCACGATGTGTTGTGTGTTGTGTTGCAGCTCTGACAACAGCATATCAAAGAGCCTGAATTCTGCCAGGAAACATGTCAATTGGTTCAAGGCAGATTGGAAGAGGGGATTTGTTTGCAGATGACTTTTTCAATGCGATTGACGTTTTCTAGTGTACAGACGAGGAAATGAGTGATTTGTCCTGTGCAATTTTTTATCTACCTATGATTTAGGTGTAGGTTAAATAGTGGTATGTGACGGAATTTGTTTGAACGCCCGCACTGGTCTGGTAATCGTAAATAGAAGAACCCTGAATACTCAGAGGTACATCACAGACATTTTAGTAAAACATATTGTACCATTAGCGACAAACATGGGTGAAAACTTTTTGGTTATACATGATAACGCCTGACCTCACTGAGCTCATATCGTTAGCAACTACTTTCAAGGTCACTAAATCACTTCAATAGAGTAGCCTGCACGAAGTCAAAACGTCAATCTCATCGAACATGTCCAGGACTTTCTCATTAGAAGATTAAGAAGCCTAAAAATCCAGACAGCTACCGTGAATGAGGCTCAGAACAAACTGATCAAAATTTGAAACCAAATGAACCAAAATGCTATTAGGTCATTGATTTTGAATATGAATGGTAGTATCATTCAGTAATTCTGGTCAGGGGTGGAAATATATGGTATTAACAGGTTTTCGGGAACTTTCAAAAGTTTTGCATTTTCATTATTAGTGTTATTTCAATTTTGATGAGTACCATTTTCATTTCGATTGTTCTCAACAATTCTTGGATGTATTATTACTGGTGCTGGTGGATTGCTGGAAAAATAATTCTTCAAAATATCTTGAATTCTTCTGAATGAATTTGAATTTTCGTTATTGCACTTTAATTTCTTGACGCAGTGTATGTTATTAAATGATCGAGGAGCAGCTTCAACAACAACAAAATGATGATTGGAATTGTGCAACAGTCAATATTTACCGCAAGGTATACATGAATTGCGTGTTTCCCGAAGTTTTTTGTATATCACCAATACTTTCCAATAATCAATTTGCTGATTAGTTTTCAGAACACTGATTTCTATTGGTCGTCGTATATTTTTCATAAGCATAGAAATATCCTTGCAGATACTTCGTTTGCGTCAGGAAGAAATTCAACCTGCGATTGTACAAACCAATTCATTACGCCACACTCACACAGGTTTTCATTACAAAATTCCTTCTGCTTCAGTAATTTGAAATGAATTTCGAGTAAAGCTATTGAAGTGTCAGCATCCTTATTCAACGTGAATTATGAAGATGGATTGTATATTTAATTTTCAGACTATGACGATTTTGAAATTCACACATTTTTCCTGATGTCAAATGAAAGAATAACAACTCTAATCAATCTTGTTCCCAACACTAATGTAGGTTATTGGCCTGAGGTGTAATTATGACTTTCGGAAAATGGATTCAATATGAATATTCCTTCTTGAAGTGATGTAAAGCCAATCTTTTCAATTTCGAATAACACGATGAAAAGGTGGTTAATGTCAATTCTTGTGACATTGTATACATGTAAAATTCGACTTCGCCAATGATAGAATATTAAACTAAGTCTGATAAAGTAACTTAAATCATCAATACAAGATCCTGTATCGTTAGTCTTGATGCTCTGATGGAAAATGAGACAAGAGCAGATAATGTAATTTTATAATGACTCGCCATCTATAAGTCTTAATTTCAGAGAATTAGAATTTTCCGAAAGCAAAATATTAAAATTCGACAATTTTTATAAACAGTAATATTGATTCATTTCTTTTTTAGAAATTTTCGACTGTGCAAGTCTGCATAAAAGGTAAAATCCCATGAATTCAAATGAAATGTTCAAATTTTCTCCTTACAATAATACAACCGTGATAAGCCGTCTCTAACATGGTTAGCATGATTGGAGTTATTCAACGACACTCATCTACAATTCGCTGGCGAAGATCGTACAAATTCTCAGGCTGAGTCAGAAACATGTACTTAAGTTGTCCCCTGGTCCCTACAAAAATGTCAAGAGCGTTCAGATCAGTAGATTGTGCAGGTCACTCCATAGCACTTCTTCTTCCAATCCAATGAGGGTATTGCAAATTGGGGTATAAACAAACCGGTGCGACCTAGTGAGGAGGAGCTTTGTCTTGTTGAAAATTCAATTGTTTTTATTACCAGGAATAAACAGTGTTCTAATTATGAGGTCTCCCAAATTTTCTACCCAAATTCTTCGCGGTGTTCTGTATGAGTTTCTCTAAAATCATGAGGATTTGTGTGGCTCCAAAATCTATGGTTCTGCCGGTTAACCTCCTCAGGAGGATAAAAATGGCTTCGTCAGAGAAGCAAACGTTGCACCATGAAAGGAGGTTATTGGCCTCAATTTCGCAAAACCCTTACCTTCGATCCAAATCAACATAATTTTATTCATGAATTTATGTAACTTTGTACGGATGAGACTTGTTTATATGTAAAATTCTAGACAAGTTAGATTTGCTAACACCGGAAGCTTTACGACTTTGTCGTACAGATTGCGTGTTGGTATAGGTTGAATACCCAATTCGGCCACATTCACAATATTAATATTCGCTTTTTTTTGTCCATTACAGTACCCGTATCTATAAATTTTGAAATCAAACTTATTGCGGACGTTATGTCCGCAATAAGTTTGATTTCAAAATTGATGGTTTTGGTTGAATATCCTTGCAGCTAGTCGGACATAATTTTGATTATGGTAATATAGTTCTACCACCTTCTTTCAATATGTTCACCATAATTTTTTTCAAATTTCAACCATATCAGCAAAGTAGTAGCTCAATTATTGATTTATATCGAATGGTCATACAGACGTTTTATCAGATTCTTACTTCTAAGGACAAAAAATTGAGTCAAAACAAATGTTTGCATTTATTTTTTTTCTATACATAGTTTGGCTTCCTAAATTTGTGGTGATTTTAAACAGGGCATTAAAGACATTACAACAGCACATTTTCTTTCTGATCGTCTAAAACCTCAAGGTACTAAGTTCATGTACGCAGGCGCTAACTATTTTCGAAAGGTTTCCTTCCAAAACAAAACTTGATCTGTTTTCCTTCTTTCAATAATCTTGAATATTGGCAAATGTTCAAGGTAGCTCGTTCAAGGTAAAAAAATGATTTTCTGCGAAAAATATTAGGCAAAATTACTTTTCTCATTCACAGTTGAAATGAAACTTCGAAAAGCTTTCAAATGAAATATATTTCGACCCTTCGCCCCATTTAATTCAGAATGGATGAAGTAACTCCTCTAAGGGGGTTATTCGAGGAAGCCTCAAATATACGTCAAAAAATGTCCGTGAAACAAAATCATTCGAGGTGTTTCGGCAAACTTTTTCCAATCATTACGAGATAAGAAATATACAGGGTGGCTCGTTTGAGACTAAACAACCTGGATGTAAGACTATTTGACTGATTTTGGATAATCGTTTCGAATTATTCCATATAAAAGCACATTTCCTTGATATTTCCAGATCTACTGTGTCATCAGTGAGAATTAATATTTTTCTGATTGTCAAAACTGTGCCAAAAATGCTGTTTCGTTAGAAACATTATTCATATATCTCCGGTGACATAACAGGCGCGTAATCAAGTTGATAAAACAGTAAACCTGAAGGAAATACCATTATTTTTCCTCAATTGAACAGAATAATCTAGAAAAGATGTGAAGTATCTCAATATGAAAACTCGTCTATAAATACTCCACACAAACTTTTTATTTATATTACATCAGATCCTGATAACATATGTTGCAGTTGTGTTCTTTTAAAACTGACTACTACAAAAACTAAGGCTGGAGTTTTGATGGTCCCCTGATCAGGCAGTTCCTTTGGATGGTTATAAAATTTTCAGGAAATGGAAAGTTATCTGATCATTCTGAACATGTTGAGTAGCTGATGCTGCATTTCCAACAACTGGTCAGAACAAATTAGATTTAAAGAGAAAGGCATATTTGCTGAAAAAATTGGTATGGTGAGATATTTCCGAGGTGATATTACTCAGCCATATATCTGGTGAAGCGCCTAATGCAGAAATTCTTATCAAACAGTGATTCTTCAAACATCAAGTTTATAACAGACGTAAGTGACGAAATAATTTCTTGCAGGATCTATTTTCGTGTCAGTTTGTAACGCTAATGAGAGCCTAATACCTGTCCATAACATAAATTTTATAATAAAAATGGACACTCCCCGAAAGTGGACCCAAACCAGACGAATTGAATCTTTCTGAGCCTCATAATTATTCTAAGATGACTGGTAAGCTCAATAAGTAAAACAGTTATATTTCCGAATTAACATTGCGCCAAGAAATTAACCCCCAAAATCGAAAATTCAAATTCATTCAGAAAAAAATCAGATATGTTGAAGAATTATTTTTCCAGTAATACACCAGCACTAAGGTGGTGGTGGTTAATGCTTGGGAACAATCGAAATGAAAAGGGTACTAATAGACATTGAGATAAAGCTAATAATGAAAAATATTAAGTCTCCAAAGACCGGATATTTCCGCCTTTGACGAAAATTGCTGCATAACATTTACGAATCATACTCAAAATCAATGACCTTATAGTATTCTGATCCATTTCATTCCAAATTTCGATCAGTCTGTTCCAAACCTCATTCGCGATAGCTGGCTGGTTTTTCTGACTTCTGGATCTTCTATTGAGAATGACCCAGACATGTTCGAAGGGACTGAGCTCTGGACTTCATATGTGCCACTCCATTGAAGGGATTTCAAGATCTTGAAGGTTGTTCCTAACGAAAATGAGCTTGGTGAGGTCTGGTGTTATCATGAAAAAACGAAAAGCTTTCCCACTTGCTTGCCGAAATGGTACGATATTTTCTTTTAAAATTTCTATAACGTACCTCTAAGCATTCAGGATTTCATTCACGTTGACCACATCAATGCGGGAGTTTGAACAATTCCTCCACATCATTATTGAACCTCCAACAAACTATAGGTAGGTAAAAAATTGCACTGGGCATATTTCTCATTTTGACGTCTGTACACTGGAGAATGTCCTTTATTTGCTGAAATGGTACGACATGTTATTCTAAAATGTCTATAACGTTCCTCTAAGCATTCAGGGTTCCATTTACGATGACCAGATCAATTCGAAAGTTCGAGGAAATTCCACCATCCATTATTGAACCTTCCCCAAAACCGTAGGTAGGTGAAATAAAATGGGCGTATTTGTCATTTTGACGTCTGTACACTGGAGAATATCGATCGCAATGAAAAAGAAGAAATTCTCGATTCATCCGTAACAGAGTTTTGTTTTGAGGCGTTGTCGTCTCGTTTTAGAGCTAACTTGAACTTCACTGTTCTGTTGAAGCTGTATTCAAAGATGGCTACAAGTAGCGAATTGTTGTCTCAACGGGGAAATTCTCGAATAACGGTCATGGGTCGCCGTTGCTGCTCTAGGTCGTCCTTGCCCAGGCCTCCTTCTATGAGTACCCAGTCACCCCAGTATATGCGGATCACACTGGAAACAGTTGAATGTGACATCCCAAGCCTTTGACCTATTCTTGTATAAGTCCAACGTAGCTGCGGAAGCAGTGGTCTTCAGCACATTCTGGCGGGATTCGAATTTCGTGTTTCGCATCACATTCTCACCAACAATTAAAATTTTCAAGTAGAACAAACTTTACTCGCAAAAATTGATTAACAACTTCTGTTATTAATATGTGGTAGTTTCTTGCAAAATCTCACCATGTTTCTTCATTTTATTTTTCTTGAGAGGAACATGTCCGGACATATCCAAAAAAAAAAATGTTAATAATTAGGTGTCTACCAAGAAAGAAATTTGAAAATATTGATATAGTGCGTTAATTTCTTGGCGCAGTGTATAACAAAATTCGAGAAGTCGACGAAATGCTGCGAGTAAGGGTTTCATTGCGTTCCATTGAATATCATAGACCATCAGCTCAAGATTTACAGTTTTGTTTCAATTATACGCAAAAAAAATTTCTTGCTTCCCGAATTTTATAAGACATATAATCTGATGTTCTATGTTACCTAAGCGCTGTTCACATTCAAAACCAATCTTAATTTGGAAAACCCAAAAACGAATCACATTCATACTTTTTCTCAAGTTCACACTTGAAGTTAGGATATATGGATTCTTGTGCTATTAAGAAAACAATCGGCCGTTTAATTGCTTTCGATAGAAGTAATCCTGTTAGTTCCAAGAAAAGGGGAAATCCGGGTATTCTCTCTTCCTGCTACCCTCGAGTCCCGATAATAATTTTCCAATGGAATATCATGAATACACTAAGCGAAATGGCTGAATAACAAATTGAACAATAGATGTCTTCAATTTAATTGGTTTTGATTGAACAAAAGTCCATTACTGTCTGTTACAGGACACGGTTGTATACTTCTGCGATACAAAACTGAATTCAACAGTTTAACTCTCTCATTCCGTCTATTTTTAAGAGTTCGTGTTCGGTAATCGAGTTAATCTTTAAAGCGAAGAAATTTCATGGAAAGTAAAATCTTGGCTTTGGACCATAAATTACTCTTAATAATATTTCGAATTAGTTTGGAAAATTGTGTTATGAATTATTCATGCTCCAGGACTACAAGATTTTACGTTCCAGGTTTTGATATCAGACGTCTTCTTGTGAAAAATCAACTTTTCTTCCTTCATACACACGCCAAAAATGTGTTCGTTCAATGAACACCGTTTATTGAGTTCTTTTACATCGAAACACTCAAATTGTACAGGATGTCCCATTTTTTGTTTGTTTTTCAGTACGGCAGCTATGTGTACTGCAAATAGAGAAAAATGATCTCTATCTCCGACTTCGATTTTCGAGGAAACTTGGTGACAACAGATCGCAGCTATCTTATATTTTTGCGAGTGATTCCGGATTGCATATATATATATATATATATATATATATATATATATATATATATATATATATATATATATATATATGTATTGATAATTGCCTGTGAGACATTTCTTTTGGATTCTAAGGGTTGTGTGGCAAGGAAAGGCTTATGAAATAATGCTACGTTTTATCCAATATTTCGACACAATTTGCATCATCTACAGGGAACTGAAAAGCTAAGAACATTTTCTATTACTTGGGCTGTGACAATTTTTAAGTAAAAAATATAAAAAAAGGAGAAAGCCTCTGACACTACTCGTTGGTACATTGATTTCATTGGCCGATAATGTTGTTGTTTGTAGATATATTATGTATTATTCCGAAAAATTGATCGTAGAATTTCAAAAAAAATTTCACCATATCCAACCGATATATTGGCGTATGCTGAATTCTCGAAAAATCGAGAAATCCGAAATAACTCGAAAATGAAAGGAGATAGCTGCGATCT